>CM046007.1:10877114-12207785 GCA_025175895.1 Wurfbainia villosa | reverse complement strand
CGCAAAAGAGCTTTGGGAGAAGCTCATCGAACTCAACGAAGGATCCAAAGAGACAAGAAGGGCCAAGAGGGATCTTTTGATTGGCCAACTCCAAAGCTTCACTATGAAGACAAACGAGACCGTGAGCCAAATGCATGGGCGTTTCAAGGAAGTAGTCAACGGACTACACGTTATAGGTGAAAAGGTCGACAACCGTAACCTTGTAAGGTATGTATTACAAGCTTTCCCTAGGACCACCTTATGGGCCTCAATGGTAGATGCCTATAAGGTCTCTAGGGATCTTTCATTAGTCAAGTTAGATGAACTTTTTTGTGAATTTCAATTACATGAACAAGCTAACACTTCATCCAAAGAGAAGGGTTAGCTCTTTTTGTAGGAAAGAAGGAGAAGAAGAAGAAGGAGAAGAAGGAAGTGTCCTCCTCATCCGAATCCAAGGAAAACTCATCAAGTAGTGAAGATGAGTTATCGACAAGTGAGGTGGCACATTACGTCAAGAAGTTTGGTGGGAAGTCAAGGAGACTCACCAAGAAAGACGTGAAGAGGATGTTCCAATCCTCAAGAGGTAAATCTTCAAGTAATTCAAATTCTATCTCTAACGTGACTTGTTTTGGTTGCAACAAGAAAGGGCATATAAAGCTAAATTTCCCGGAACTAAAGAAGAAAGAGGAGAAGGAAAAGAAAAAGAAGGAAAAGAAGGAGGAGAAGAAGAAGGAGGCAATGGTGGCACAAACATGAGACACCCTAAGTATAGAGGAGTCTTCCGACGATGAGGAAGTATGTCATGCCACCCGGAACCTAGCCCTTATGGCATTAGAGGAAGAAGCCGGGAGCTCAAGCGAGGAGTCCTCTTCCTCTTCAAGTGATGAATCATCATCAAGTGATGATGATGAGGTAAACAACTCACCTAAAATAGATTTACTTTATAAGACTATTGCATGTTTACAAAATGCTTTAAATAGATCAAAAATTAGGGTTAAGGATCTAAAATTAGAAATCAAATCACTTAAAAGTGTAGATTCATCATGTTGCAAACAATCTAGTGATATTGATGAATGTACTCTTAGGGATGAAAATGATGAGTTAAGAAAAGAAATAGGTAAATTAAGAGCATGTCTAGAAAAATTCACTAATGGTTCTAAATATCTAGATATGATTATTAAGGATCAAAGGGCAATTTACAATAAGACCGGATTAGGATATAGACCTAAGGAGAAAGAGGTAGCATTTGCATCCCTTGTAAGTAGAAAATCCATGATTAAAATCAAGGGGAGAAAGGCATGGGTACCAAAGAAATTTATAATTAATGCTAGTGGTCCTAAGATTTGGGTACCTAAGGATTGTGTTTTTCATGTGACATAGGTAGAAGAACCAAGCTTGTGGATAGTAGATAGTGGGTGCTCAAAGCATATGACCGGGGATGAGAGAAAATTCTCCACTATCAACCACACTAGCCAAGGAAAAGTGTCTTTTGGTAATAGTGGCAAACTTAAAATTTTAGGAAAGGGCACCATTGAGGTATCTCCCAATCTTGTCGTTCATAAAGTTCTATTAGTTAAAAATATGAAATTTAATTTACTTAGTGTAAGTCAATTATGTGATGCAAACTTTGATGTTAAATTTGATTCCTCAAAATGTTTTATAAGACACAAAACTATAAATGATTACATGTTAGTAGGCTTTAGGAAATCAAATATATATTATGTTGATTTATCCTATGCTACTAATCCTTCCACTAAGTGTCTTATTGCAAAAGAGAAAGAAAGTTGGCTTTGGCATAGGAGGCTAGGACACATAAACATGAAGAATATAGCCAAAATAGCAAAATTGAAGCTAGTCAAAGGATTGCCTAGAGTCAAATTTCTCAAGGACAAGATGTGTGATGCTTTCCAAGAAGGGAAACAATCAAAAACATCACACAAAGGTAAAAATTTACTTAGTACCGCTTTACCGTTAGAATTACTACATATGGATTTATTTGATTGCCATAGTACCCCATCTATAATTGGTAGTAAATATTGCTTGGTAATAGTAGATGATTTTTCTAGATTTACTTGGGTGTTTTTCTTGAAAAATAAAGATGAAACCTTAGGAATAATCATAGGATTTAGCAAAAGAGTAGAAAATGAAAGAAAACTCAAAATCAACCGGATCCGTAGTGATCATGGTGGAGAATTTGAGAATTCTAATTTTTCAAATTTTTACTTAGAACAAGGGTACAAGCATGAATTTTCTTGTCCTAGAACACCCTAACAAAATGGGGTTGTAGAAAGAAAAAATTGTGCCCTACAAGAAGCGGCTAGGACAATGCTTAATGCATATTCCTTACCTAGCTACTTGTGGGCGGAAGCGGTTAATACCGCTTGCTATATCCAAAATAGGGTATTAATTCATAGGTTTTTAGGAAAAACTCCATTTGAATTGTGGAATGGTACAATTCTAATAATTCATTATTTTAAGGTATTTGGATGTAAAGTTTATATCTTAAATACCAAAGACAACCTAAGTAAGTTTGAGTCCAAAGCAGATGAAGGAATCCTAGTTGGATACTCATCCACTAGTGTAGGATATAGAGTTTACAATAAAAGGACTCAAAAGATTGAAGAATCTTCAAATGTTCAATTTGATGAAACTTCCAATACATACCCTAGGAAATCCCCTATTGATGATGATATAAATATTGAAAATCAAGAAATTATCAAACAATTTCAAGACTTAAACCTAGGGGGTAATGATCAAGGGGGAGGATTGAATCAAGGGGGAGTAAGGGATGATTCCGATGATGAGTATAGGATTGAGGTTGATCATGATCAAACACCATCTAATACACCTCCTAGAACCATAAGAGTCCATCAAAGTCACCCCTTAGATCAAATTGTGGGTGAATTATCTCAAGGAGTTAGGACTAGGTCATTCCATAGGGATCCTACTAGTCATATTGCTCTAATCTCTCAAATTGAGCCCAAAACAATTAAAGATGCATTACTTGATCCGGATTGGATCTTAGCAATGCAAGATGAATTAGCTCAATTTGAAAGGAGTCAAGTATGGGAGTTAGTTCCTAGACCAAGTGAAAACACTATTATTACTACAAGATGGGTCTTTAGGAACAAACTAGATGACCAAGGGAATATCACTAGAAATAAAGCACGATTAGTTGCAAGGGGTTTTAATCAAGTTGAAGGACTTGATTATGATGAAACATATGCCCCGGTTGCTAGGTTAGAGTCCATTAGAATACTTTTAGCATATGCCTCCTATATGGGTTTCAAACTCCATCAAATGGATGTCAAATCGGCATTCCTAAATGAGTTTATTAAGGAAGAGGTGTATGTAGAACAACCTCCCAGGTTTGAAAATATGGACTACCCAAACCATGTATACAAGCTTAGGAAAGCCTTATATGGTTTGAAACAAGTTCCCCGGGCTTGGTATGAAAGATTGTCATCTTTCCTAATCTCTAAGGATTTCAAAAGGGGTAGTATAGATCAAACTCTCTTTATAAAGTCAACATCTAAGGACATCTTTGTAGTCCAAGTATATGTTGATGACATTATCTTTGGGTCAACAAATGATGAACTTCTTCAAGACTTCATTCAAAATATGGAAAAAGAGTTTGAGATGAGTCTATTTGGAGAATTAAATTTCTTCCTAGGATTGCAAGTTAAACAAACAAGTGAAGGAATTTACATTTATCAAACCAAATATGCTAAGGAAATGATTAAGAAATTTGGTTTGGAAAATGCTAAGGTAGTGTCAACTCCAATGGCAACCAATACTAAAATAGATAGTGATAGTGAAGGAAAACAAATAGATCTTACCCTTTATAGGAGCATGATTGGTAGCCTCTTGTATTTAACCGCTAGTAGACCCGACATATTATTTGCGGTTGGTATGTGTGCTAGGTATCAATCATGTGCTAAGGAATCTCATTTAGTTGTCGTTAAGAGAATTTTAAGATATGTTAAAGGCACACTAAATGTAGGTCTATGGTACCCTAGGACTAGGTCCTTTGATTTGATTGGGTACACCGATTCCAATTATGCCGGTTGCAAATTGGATCGGAAGAGTACTAGTGGTGGATGTCAATTCCTTGGGTCCTCCCTAGTGAGTTGGAGTAGTAGGAAGCAACCTTGTGTTGCTTTATCCACCACCGAGGCCGAATATGTGGCTATGGGTGGTTGTGTAGCTCAACTATTATGGATGAAACATACCTTAGAAGATTATCAGCTATCTTACTCCAACATGAAAGTATTTTGTGATAATGTGAGCACCATTAACTTGACCAAAAATCCGGTGCATCACTCTAGGACCAAGCATATTGAAGTGAAACATCACTTCATTAGAGACCATGTGGCTAAGGGGGACATTGAGCTTAATTACATTGAATCTAAGTCCAACCTAGCCGACATCTTTACCAAGCCTCTCCCCGAAATAGAATTTTCATCACTTAGGAGAGAACTTGGAATGTGCTTTGTAGAATAGAAGTGTAGGTTTGCATGATCCTATAGAAATACTAGGATTTATACTTTTAACCATCTCACAAAATACTTAGGAAACCATGATTTTTGTATTGAGCCACCTAGACAACGTGTGAGATGTTAGGAAGATGCACTTGGTTCATCATGCTTGTTATGATGCATTACTATGAACCAAAGTGTCATCTAGAGACATTAATCCTTCATTGGACCAATCATTGGGAAGGCCTATGTACAATTAATGTGCATATAGCTCCAAGAATATGATTGGAAATGTCAAATAAAATAAAATTTAAACTATGTCTATCAAACCTTGAGAAACAATTTCCTATTGATAAACCAAAGTGATACAAAGTTTTACAAAAATATCATAACTTTTGCAAAATCTCAAGATTGTGTCAATATCTAAATCTAGAGGTGATATAATTTTAAAATAATTTTTCCTTGATAGGAAATGATCTAACAATATTACCCACAAAAATTCGTGATTTTTTGATCTTTATTGAATTAATTATGAATTTTTTAATCTGGCCAAAAAGGCTATCAGACTGATATCAGTCGACTGGTACCTAACGCTAGTTCAACTGATACGACGATATTGAACCGGGCTTACCCGGTTCATTATCGCTCGATCGCCATTTATGGCGGATCGCTGCCGTCTACCAGAGCGCTTCGTATCGGGCCGACCGATCCCCATCCGATCGTCGACTAACGGCAGTCGACTGATGTCGCGGTTTTTAGGGCTTTCCACCAGTTCGACTCGCCAAAACTTCTCGATTTTTCTCTCCTCTTTCTCTTCCGACGAACTTCCACCGCACCTCTTAGCCGTTCTCCCTTGTTTTTCCGGCGACTTCATCGACCGGTGATCCCATTTGGAGTGCTCTCCAACTTGAGGACCTCCCCTTGTCACCCCGTTCACGCCCTAGTTTCCACTGAGGATCGCTCACTCGACTAGGGTTCCGTGGACACTCACTGTTCTTTGATTTTTTAACCATGCCGCCTAGGTAAATTCTCATCCCTGATCAATGTATGTTTGTTCCTATAATTTTTGTTTCACTAACCGTGCTCTTTTTGTTGTCTTTGTCCATGCATCATCCTTAACCTACATTATGCATACTCTTTTTGTTGTCTTTGTCTATGCATCATCCTTAACCCACATTGTGCATACTTATTTTGTTGTCTTTTCACACATTTAGACTTAAGCATTTTGCTACTAAGCGTACCCGGGCACCTTCGACCAACGAGGGCCCGTCAAACCCTCGACCCTCTGTCGATCCTCGATTTCCAAATTCCGCACTTGAAAGTGCTTTCAATAAAAACAAATTCCAACTTATTCCACCTAGATCAATGGATCCTAATTTTCTTAAAGACTACTGTTTTGACATTGTTCAAATCATCCAACATTACAAACTTGAGTCTTTAGTTTTCTGTGAACATCACGTAAATATCACTCTTCTCTCTGAATTTTTCAACAACCTGCGACCGGTTGGAGATGGGCTGAGATACCGGACTCGCATTGCTCAGCGCGATCTAGATTTCAGTCCTCAGATCTGGACCGATTTTCTCAGATGTCTCTCTTCCGAGAATGATCTCATTTTATATCCATCTTGGAGTGAACCTCTTCCACCTCCCTTTGAGGAGATTTCTTTAGATTCCCTTCATACTACTTTCTATCACTCTCCTCGACTTTTGAACACCAATCTATTTCAATCACAAGAACTTTCTACCTCTGACAATGTCCTTTATAAGGTCATTGCTCATTGTCTTCTCCCTATAGTTACCCGAGGTTTGGCCTTGGTTCGACCTACACACTTCCTTCTCATGCATATCTTTCGTCAATACTTAGACATTAACATTGGTCTCAATACCTTCCACTGCATCACTCATTTCATAAGGCCAAACAATGGGAAGGTTCATATACCTTTTGGAAATGTCCTGACTCAGTGGCTCAGCTCCGTGGGCATTGATGTCAATGTAGGAGTCATTAAAGTCATGAATAGGAAATATGATCAGATGACTCGTCGGAGCTTCTCCTTGGCGGGCCTGAAGGCCGACAGAGGGTCCATTTTCTGGGACCCAGCACGACGGCTAGCAGGTGGCGCTCCGGCACAGAGGATCTCGCTGGAAGGAGTTCTTTGAGGGTGTTCCGAGGAGAGTCGATGCGGGGAGACTGCTGCAGCGATATCGCTCTACGACACATCCTCGGTGCCGCCCGATGCTTTTGCGGAGCGAGTAGACACACATTTTGAGGAGCTGCGCTTAGGCCAACAGGAGCTTCGCCAGGAGCATCAGGAGCTCCTCTCCCTCGTGAGAGGAGTGTATCGACAGCAGCATGACATCTTGGCGATTCTCCGCCCTGCTGCACCTGGACACCCATCTCACGATGGTTCGTCATCTGCACCGATGGATGCTGAGGACGACGATTGTTAGCTCATTTTTTTTGTTTTGTTTGTTATTTTCTTTTTGGCCGTATGTACGGCATAAACTCCTACTTGTGTAATGACTTTTGATTAATGAAATGAAATTGTGTCTTTGTTTTAATTCATTTCTATTAGTGCCTACAATTTGTTATTTGTCACGTTTAGAAGTTGAGCATATAGTACGAAGTTATGAATATTGATACGATACAATTACACTTTTTGCGTCATAATTTTGTTATTTTGAATATCGTATCAATCCATTAATCTGATGAGCATGATTTTCGTCTAATATTTTTCATTTGTTATATTAGTCGAATAAAATGTGTATGACAAGTTTCGTGATTTTTGGACACCCACGGAATTTTCTACGCATTTTCAAACCTTGACTAAATACGATATCACGATCATTATTGTTATTAGCGATCGGCCAAATCGCGATTGGTGATGCCTATTCCAGTCGAACCGGTGACACTGTTTTGGAATAGAAAATAGTTTTTCATCGGTTAAAAGGTTCAATTTTGGACATTATATGATTTCCACAGTATATACATGATAACTTGTATGGAAAGGCGGATTTTCTTGGTGCACTGGTTTAGGGGGAGCTACATCCCTTATTTATATAATTGTTGGTGCAAGGCTAGGACATATTTGCCTATTCTATTGCTTATGCTCTGCTTCACATGTTATTTCCACATCATGAAACATGTCTTGGATTTAGGGGGAGCTTCATATCAATTTTATACCTTTGTTCAAGATGTGTCAATTATAATTCTTTCCTGCACTTATTGAATAACTTCTTCTCTTTTTGTTGTATGTCAAAGGGGGAGAAGGGATATTTAAGTTAGAATTCATATTGAAATATGTTTATATGTATGTGTTAAAAACCTAACTTAAATGATTGCCAAACATCAAAAAGGGGGAGATTGTTGGTACAATAATGCCCCAAGCATTTATATATTTTGATGTTTGGATAATCATCTAAGTTAGGCAATGTTTTGTGATCTAATTGTAAACATGTTTAAGTGACAGGAAAATCCAAGTATGAAGACTTGGTAAAAGACAAGTCCAAGTGTGATCTTGGCAAAGAGAAGTCAAGGAAAGGTCTTGGCAGCGTAAGTCCAAGCATGTAGTCTTGGCAGCGTAAAGTCCAAGCAGTCCTTGGAAAAGAAAGACCAAAGGAAAGTCTTGGCGGCATAAGTCCAAGCATGTAGTCTTGGCGGCGTAAAGTCCAAGCGTACTTTGGCAAAGAAGAAACCCAAAGTATGACGAAACCGAAGGAAGCTTTTGAAGGCAAGCGCATGGATGGAGTCGTGGACTCAGAGAAATCCTAGAGGCGCAATGCTGATGGAGAAGCTAGAAGGTTAAGTCTATGCTTAGGTTATGTTTTCAAGTATGAATTAGTCATACTTGGAGTGTGTCAGTCGACTGGAACATGGTGTCGGTCAAACTGGCCCTTAAAATGCAACATTAGAGGTTGGAAGGCTGTTAGCGATCGAGTTATCGATCGAATGGTGAGTCGACTTCGACCGACTTCGCGACTCAAGAAGGCGGGCAAATGATCGCCATTATTGGCGATCATTGCCACAAACAATAGCCCATAGCCGATGCGGTCGGCTACGAGCGATTACCAAATCAGCCACTGTTGGCAGTCGACTGATAGTCTTCCCGTTGGCTATGACGACGGAAAATCCCGTGAATCCGACTGTTCAGAAGTCGTTAGAATCGGCGGCAGTCGACTGATGTAAGTCATCAGTCGACTGATAGACCTCCAATGGGAAAAAGAGGCTCTTTCCTATAAAAAGAGCCCAAGGGGAGCAAGAAGGGGCAAATGCATATATTCTGATCATTCTTCTAAGCTCCTACAAGTTTTCCAAGCTTTCTATGTGTATTAATCTCCCTCCTCCTCTCAAATCTTCATTGTCATCTTTTGTAAGAAGAGGAGGTCTTTGTAAAGAGAAAGTTTTTTAGTGAAATTGCTTGGGTTGATCCACCTTAAGGATCGCCGTGGAGTAGGAGCGTTATCTCCGAACCACGTAAAGGTCTTGTTAGCATTGCTTTTTGTTTTTACATATATTATTTTTGTTTGCTTCCGCTAATTACTCTTGTAGAAACGAAAAGTGCTATTCACCCCCCCCCCCTCTAGCTTCCAAACGATCACCAACAGAAGAGACATGAAAATAGAGAAAGTTTCCATTGATAGGAATCTAGCAGATCCATTGACAAAGCCTCTTCCCCAAGAAAAGTTCGAGAGACATTTTGAGGCCTATAGTATTAGATACCAAGATGATTGGTTGTAGGCCAAGTGAGAGTTTGATGTAATTGAGAGATGTTCTAAGGCAATCGCCTTAGAAGTTATTAATAAAATTAACTATTTGACTATGCATTGGTTATGTGTTTAATTGGATCTTAAACTCATCTACTGAAGTCCACAATATGATACATAGCATGAAAGAAATAGTGATTGGATCACAATTAGTAGGTATCTTATGTTAGGAATGATGGCGTCTCTAGAGGGGGTGAATAGCAATTCGCTTCGTTGCTTAGAATTTGTTCGCGTTCGTTCAATTGTTTGTCTACAATTATTGTTAGCATAGTGGAATACAAATACAAATACAAATGATTACAACAATACAAGTACAACACAAGTGATATAACGTGATTCGGAACTTAGGGTTCCTACTCCACAGGTCGAGCTCAAGTGAGCTCTAGTGATGCACACCACCACTGATGAACCTCTCCTTCTCGAAAAACACTTCGAAGGTAGAGAAATCTCTTACAAAGTGATTACAATAGTAATACAAGAAATACAATAAGTATACTAAGCAATAAGTTAATACAAGTAAAGAAAACTTTACACAAAGAACTCTTGATTGCTTACTTTGGATTTCTCTTCAAGGTATGGAATGCAACAAAACTTCCCCTTCAAATCACCCTAAGAACCATGGTTAAAATCCTCCATTAGTTGCTCCTTTTATAACCTGCAAATGGTTGATTCCGTGCCTAGCAGTCGACTGTCAAAACACTTCAGTCGACTACCCATAGTGTCGTTGTCTCATAATGACTTAATCCATGCAGGAAAAACTCTGATGGATACTACAGCAGTCGAATGCCCTTACCAGCAGTTGACTGATGGCCAGTAGTCCATTGGACAGTCGACTATCAAAGCTTCTATATTCGTATTCACTTAAATTAGTCGACTGCCAAACCCTAGCAGTCGACTGCCCAAGGCCAGTCGATTGCCCAAAGCTATAAGCCGACTGTCAGAGTTTCACTCAAGCAGTTGAAGCTCAGTCGACTACTTGACCAGTCGACTGGTCATAATCCCAATCGACTGATCAAAGTTGACTAGGCTGTCAAGTGTCAAACACTCAGCTAGTCGACTAATCCATAACCCCAGTCAAATGATAAACCTTAAACATGAGGTTTAACTCAAGTATGATTGCCTCATACTTGATAGACCACCCTTAGCCTGGACCTAAGCCTTCTAGCCACCTCCATCAGTCTCACGCCTATCGGATCCCTCCAAGTCATCCATGACTTATTCATACATATGCTAGCCTTCGGTGCTTCCATTGGCTATTGTCATGCTAACCGATTCTACTTTGCCAAGATACATTTGAACTTATGCTGCCAATACAAACACTTGGACTTTACACAACCAAACATTGGACTTATGGCACCAAGACTATAGCTTGGACTTTACGCCGCCAATATCACACCCTTGGACTTTCCAATTGTCAAGTATCCATACTTGAACTTTCACCGCCAAAGTTCACTTGGACTTTATGCCGCCAAGACTATAGCTTGGACTTATGCCACCATAACTATACCTTTGGACTTCGTTGCCAAGTACCCATGACTTGGACTTTTCCTTTGTCAAGACCCATGCTTGGACTTTCCATGCCAAGTATCCAAGACGTGAACTTTACCATTGCCAAGACCTATGCTTGGACTTTTCTTTTGCCAAGTACACATGACTTGGACTTCTCATATGTCAAGACCATTCTTGTACTTCTCATGACAATCACATTGTCAATCGTTTTTCCTAACATCAAAATACTACTCGAGTCAAACTCGAGTATGGTCAATTGTGACCTTGGCCGATTGCACCAACAATCTCCTCCTTGTTGATGTTTGACAAAACCTTTGAGTTAGGCTACCTGACTTAAGTCATCAATTCTCTCCCTTTTTGATATACATAAAAAAAGTCTCCCAAGGGTATCAATGTCTCATATAACAATGAAATCTTACATTCTCCCCTTTGGTCCAAAATCATTTAGGATGCCTTCATTCTTCATAGTGAGAAGTCTCATAACACTAAATGAGAGGTAATCCTCACTCTCTAATTCTTCCCTCTTTGGTGAGCACAATGAGAGTTTCTAAACCCTTCATGTCTCCCCCTTTGAGGAATACCTATCCATCATCCCTTGATGGATAAACTCCCCCTAAAGGTTTGCTCTCTCTTGACCATTGTACCAACAATGTCCTTAGAGAGACCCTAAGCCAATAGAAACTCTAAACAGTCGAAATTCAAAGTAAATATTCAACATTGAACTTCCACCTCCCTTAAAATTCAATTTTCACCCTAAACACCTCTCCTAATTCATTTCCAATGAATTTTCACCCTTACAATGCTTTCCAAAGCATATCCTAGGGTGATAAGATGTTAGGGTACCTACGAACGGCTGAAAATGGGCTAAACAAATCTTGTTTACTCGAAATTAGCCCAGCAATCAACTTGATCAGTAATCAGTCGACTGTAATCAGCATCAATCGACTACCCTTAAGTGGTAGTTGACTGATATCTGCAAACACATAAATCAAAAATCAAAAACGAAATTAAAAAATCATAAGTAATTATACATAATTTAAAAAATCATGAAAATTCATACGTATAATACTTATGTCAATCATAATGAGTGAAAAATATTTTTATATGAAAATATCCATTAAATTTTGAGATTGATACCAAGTTCAAAACCATTGAAAATTTCAATGTTTTGAGCCTACTTTGTATCAACTTCATCAATGGTGATTGCTATCAAAAAATAGACTTCACCAAGGTTTTCTAAAATGATTTTAAAATATTTTTGAAAACCTATTTTGAACCATGGTCTATGGGCTAGATGTACATGACTTGTACATTAGTTTTTCTCATGATTCATCATTATCATTTAATGAGTTCTAAGTCCATTATGATGTACTAAATAGGCACATGAACTTAACTCATTTCCTGGCATCTCATATGTGTGTAGGGTGTATGAAAACATACACATGTCAATCTCATGTTCTTATGAGATGTGGGTTTAGGTTCTTAGGGTTTCATGTATTTATCTAGGCTACTCTATTTGATTCCCTTATAGATGGGACTTCAAATCATGTCATTATTCTTAAATCAATTTTAATTAATCCAAATCAATGAGATGATGATCATGGCATATAAGATAGCATAATTAAGCATGTGATAATGATACATGATGTTATGACATTTTAAATAATTAATTGAAATATAATGTCATGACATGACGCATGGAAAACAAAATATGGCAAATAAAATGTAAAGGCATAAGAATACTTAAATTTTAATATTAATTGTCATTTGTTAGAATTAAATCCAATTTGTCATAATACCCATTTCTCAAGTGTGCCAAAAACCTAAAATGATACACTATGACTCTAAAACCTAACTTGTGCCAATTTGATCAATTTTTCAAACTTCTAAAATTTAATTGGCACATCCTAAAATCTTTTAGGAAATAAATCCAAACATATTTCCAAGGTATCCCATAACCTTAAAAATGTCCTAAAGTGCCAAGTTCGCTATGGTTAGGTTAACTACCTCACCAATTCAAGTTGACACACCCTAACCCATCTAGCATGAGGGAATCACGCTCCTAGGAATCCAAAACCTATTTGAGCTTCTTGGGTTGACTAGGTACTCACTAGGGATATCCTCCTTTAGTATATTCCTAATCACCCTTCTAGGCTTTGAATACTTGGTCATTTGGGTCTTGTCAAGGTCAACTCTAGGGGTAACTCCCCTTGTAACCTTGCTAGTGACTTTCCTAGACTTCTTCGAAGCCTTAGTTGTTGGATCGAGAAAAGACACTAGAGGGGGGTGAATAGTGTATTTGAAAATCTTTTATTTTCTTTTAAAAATAAAGTTAAACACAGTGAAAAACACAAAAATAAGAAAACAAGATACACAATAATTTTTTACTTGGTTCACAGTTACCCGACTGTTAATCCAAGGCCCTGCGATCCTTGATCGCTTCCGAAGGATAAAGTACTAAAAATCTCTTCCTCGTTGAAGGTAAGAGACAAATGATTACAAACAAAGGATGTAGAGGAAGAGGTAACAAACCTACCTCTCCTCCAAGCAAATAATAAGTAAGAAATAAAATACTTAAACAAAATACCGACAAGAAAATGAAGGAGATGAGTGTTTTGCTGGCATTACGACGTTGTTGCACGAACTTGGAGTAATGGAGCACTTGGGAGCTTTTTTTTTACATAAGGGGTCCCTCACCCCTTCTTTTATAGCTTTTACAAACCCTAGCTCATTGAGATCTAGATCTAGTCAAACAAGACTATCTCTCCTCATTTTGTGGCTCTTATCTTGACTTTCTTCGAAGTGTCCAGATTCACTAGTAGTCGACTGAAGCTTCCATCAGTCGATTGATAGTGATCCAGTCAACTGCCCTTTTTCTCCAGTTGACTGATGGCTTGAATAGTCAACTGCATTACATGGTTAGTACATGAACTATATAGTGAACAATGAGACAGTCCTATACCGTCCGATCTCGACTTAGACCTTTCTCCGGAAGTCTTAGTCGAATCGTCGCCTACGGTGGTCCCTGTACTGAAGGCATGACCTATCCTCTCCACACAAAGTTTTTACCTTCCTTACCTTTGGCCCTTCTGACCTGCCACTTAGCTTTCGGTCACTTGACCACCGAGGTTCCTCAACTTCCCGAGGTTCTCCTGGCATCTTTTGACCTGGTCAACCGACCAATGAGGTTTCTTGTCCCATCGAGATTCTCCTGGTGTCGGGTCATGCGACCATTGAGGTTTCTCGACTTTTCGAGATTCTCCTGGCATTGTCGACCTTAGCAAAGCCTAATACAATACCTGCACACTCAATATAACATATGAGATAACAAGATAACTTAACTTTGAATCTTTACCATTATCAAAACCTATGTTCAATTATTTAGTGCCCCTGCACCAACATTAGTCACCTTACACTTACCATGGTTAGCCTTAGAGATGACTTCCCTAGTAACCTTGGTTTTCCTAGACCTATGGGTGGTTCCATAGTCAAATGGAATGCAATGGTAGGTTGGCACAACCTCCTTGGACTTAGGCTTGTGACCCAAGCCTTTTCTATCCTTGGAAGCTCTTGCCTCCTAACCCCTAGATTTTGTCCATTAAACCCCATAATTGTTTTTTCCATCTTTCTTAGGGTATTTTTCAATTTCTCAAGTTTTGACCTCAAAACTTGATTTTCTAATTCCAATTTCTCAATTTTTGATTTTTCATAAGCTATTGGGATGTTTTTCTTCCTCCTAGGCATATGTCTAGATTTCTTAGGGTTATTGCCTAGGTTTTTGGTATCCTTAGGTGGAGTAGTCTTAGGGGTACTGGTTCTAGAACTATCCTTAGTCCTAATTTTATATGATTTAGCTCCTAAACAATAGGATCTATTTCTAGATTGCTCTTCATGATTATGCACAATTGCAAGTGAATTGAAAGCATATTTTTTGTTATAACATAAAGAAGGAGCATTAATGAATTTTACCTTAGGGTTTGCCTTAGCTCCCCTTACATGTGATGCTCCTCTAATGTCCTTGCGAAGGTGACTCCCCCTAGGACATTGACTTTGATAATAGCCTCATTGTTGACACTTGAAGCATACAATATGCCCCTTACTCTTGTAGATCGGGGCACCCGCCTCCTTGACTTTTGGTGTCGGTTGAGCCTTCTTGACTATTTTTGGACACTTACTCTTGTATTGTTCATTTTCCCTACACTCAAAACATATAATATAATTTTTATATTTATTTATTGTGCTTGAGTTACCTAGGTTAGAATTTTGACTTTGTTCTTCATCTCTCCTGGATGTTGAAGCTTCTTCTTGCTCTTCCTCCGGAATGGAAGGTCTCTCCTCCAATTCTTGTTCCAGTGTTAAAGCTCTATCCTCCCCCTCAATCCTTGAAGTGAAGGCTTCTTCAACTTCCTCTTCCTCAGATGTTGACGACCTTTCAACCTCCGATTCCTCAAACTCTTGTGAGGATGATGATGATTCTTTCTCAGTCTCCTTCTCTACTTGGGTCGATGAAGGGTTCTCATGGAGTTTGGCTAGCTTACTCCATAAATCCTTGGCATCTTGATATTGACCTATCCTACATAATAGGTCATTAGAAATTAAATCAACCAAGAATTTTGTTACCTTCTTATTTTTCTCAAATTTTTGGAGTTGTTCCTCGGTCCATTTCTTCATCATGAGGAATCCTCCCTTCGGCCCTCTTGGATATTCAAATCCTTCCATCAAGATGAACCAATCTTCGATGTTCATCATGAGGAAGGTCTCTATACTCTCCTTCCATTGGTCAAAACCCCCAATTCTGTAAAATCCATATGGCGGTGGAGTGTTGATGTCACAACCTAATCCAAGACTTGGTTCCATCTTACCTCTAGCATTCTCCCTTGGTTGTTAATCCTTGAAGAGCGACCCACTCTGATATCACTTGTTAGGTATCGGAGCGACTTGTTCTTCTGAGAGCCCCGGGCTCTGATACCACTTATTATGAACGATGGCGTCGCTAGAGGGGGTGAATAGCAATTCACTTCATTGCTTAGAATCCGTTCGATTGCTTGTCTATAATTGTTGTTAGCATAGCAGAATACAAATACAAATGATAACAACAATACAAGCACAACACAAGCGATATAATGTGGCTCGAAACCTAGGGTTCCTACTCCATGAGTCAAGCTCAAGTGAGCTCTAGTGATGCACACAACCATTGATGAACCTCTTCTTCTTAGAAAACACTCCGGAGGTGGAGAAACCTCTTACAAAGTGATTACAATAGTAATACAAGAAATACAACAAGTATACTAAACAATAAGCTAATACAAGCAAAGAAAACTTTAAACAAAGAACTCTTGATTTCTTTCTTGTTGATTGCTTTGGATTGGTCTTGAAGGTCTAGAATGCAATACCACTTCCCCTTCAAATCGCCCCAAGAACCATGGCCAAAATCCTCCATTAGCTGCTTCTTTTATAACCTATAGATGGCTGATTTCGTACCTAGTAGTCAACTTCCAAAAGGCTCCAGTCGATTGCCCATAGTGTTGTTGTCTCACAACGGCTCAATCCACACTGAAAAAACTCCAACATATACTACAGCAGTAACTGCCTTTACCAGCAGTCGACTGATGCCCAGTAGTCAACTAGACAGTCGACTACCAAAGCTTCTATGCTCATATCCACTTAAATCAGTCGACTGTCAAACCCTAGCAATCGATTGCCCAAGGCTAGTCAACTACCCAAAGTTGTCAGTCGACTGCCAGAGCTTCACCAGAGCAGTTGAAACTCAGTCAACTTCCTGACAAATCGACTGGTCATATATAATCCCAGTCGACTGATCCAAGTTGACTAGGTTGCCAAGTGTCATATACTCAACCAGTCGACCGATAAACCTCAAACATGAAGTTTAACTCAAGTATGATCCCCTCATACTTGATAGACAACCCTTAGCCTAGACCTAAGCCATCTAGCCACCTCCATCAGCCTTATGCCTATCGGATCCCTCCAAGTCATCAATGACTTGTTCATCCATATGCTAGCCTTCAGATGCTTCCATCAACTATTGTCATGCTAACCAGGTTTACTTTGCCAAGATACATTTGGACTTACGCAGCCAAGACAAACACTTGGATTTTATGCCACCAAACATTGGACTTATGTCTCCAAGACTACAGCTTGGACTTTACACCGCTAAGATCACACCCTTGGACTTCTCAATTGCCAAGTATCTATATTTGGACTTTCACAGCCAAAGTTCACTTGGACTTTAAGCCGCCAAGACTACAACTTGGATTTATGCCGCCAAGACTATACCTTTGAACTTTCCTTGCCAAGTACCCATGACTTAGACTTTTCCTTTGTCAAGACCCATGCTTGGACTTTCCATGCCAAGTATCCAAGACTTGGACTTTACCATTGCCAATACCCTTGCTTGGACTTTTTTTTTGCCAAATACACATGACTTGGACTTCCCATGACAATCACATTGTCAATCATTTTGTCTAACATTAAAATACTACTCGAGTCAAACTCGAGTATGGTCAATCATGACCTGGGCCGATTGCACCAACATCTTATTATGTGTAATCATGTAAGTATTGAAACTATCCCTAGTCGATGAATTGATGAGATTGGACATCGTCAATTCTGTGAGGCTAGAACATGTTATGCTCCTTGGTTTATCCAAGTATTTCATACTCAATGGATGGAAGCATAGGGATGCTGAGAGTGAACATGTGGATGCTAGTTATGGTAACTAGTTCATTGGAATGACCTTCTATGAGACTTCATATGGTTCTATATGTCGTTGTAGATCTCATTGCAGCTCGAGTGTGAGATTCCTTAGACTTGAGGTATTCAAGTCATCTTGATCATGGTGCCTTATACTTTGACTTCTTCGCAGCCATCTCCATAGGAGGTGTAACTCTGGGTTGATTAGGTATAAGTCAAAATGATCAAAGGTGTTTGAATAGCCCACAGAGAATTCACCACTCCTTATGTAAAGGAGATGTATACCCTAGACCTCTTGTCAGGATTGTTACTCAAAAGTCTCTAGCCAGAGAAAGCATGATAAGAAGATAGTCTTCTTGAGGACATGTATGAGTAACTTGAATCCATAGGACAAGGAAACTAACTTGGGCTAGGTGTGACATAGTCAGCCTAGTGGGGACAAGCACATAGACCATGTCCTGAACCAAGTGGGTATAAGATGAATGAAAGGAACAAGGCACGAAAATAATTATAGTTGTTGAAGGGTTCAGAAATGTTCTGGAGTCGATTAGACTTTTCGATCAATTGGGGGTCATGATGTACTGCTAGATGTCACTTATGATCTATTCATAATTAAGGAGTTAATTATGAATGGCCAACATAGCCGGGAACCTATTAGGTCACACACACTGTGAGTGATCTTGAGACGTAAAATAAGCCTGAGAATGAGATTCTCAATGAGAGAGGATGTATCTAGTTGGACCATGCCAAGAGGATGTGAAACGGAAGCTATGGAACTTCCTATGGCCTTGTCGGACTTAGCACGGTCATATCGCACTTAAACGAAGTCAACGGATCATATAGAGCCTCACATGGTCATGCTTAATCAGGCACAGGTCGTGCCTAGCTCTGGCCAAAAAGGGTCAAAACTAGGGTTGTGCACAGCAGGACACATGGCAAGTCGTATGTCCTATCACGGTCGTGTCTTTTGGCACGGCCAATCGTGTGTTAAACACACGACCGTGTCACAGCTTCGTCGATTTTGGGATTTTTTTTATGGAAATTTCCTGGGTTGTTCTTACCTTAATTATAAGATAATTAAGGAAAGAAAGGTTTCATTTAAGCCTCCTTAGATGCCCTAATCAAGAGATCTATAAATATATCCCTTGATATTCTTTAGAGGCAACTCTTGGGTTTCTTTCTTGGTAGCTATCTTTTCTCTTTCCTTCTCTTGTCTCCACCGGTTGGCTAGCATCAATCGGAGACAAAGGTTTGCTGCTCTAGGAGTTGTCTCAGGTGATCTCGGTGTGGATACTGATAGAGGCAAGGCCTGTTGGTCTTGATTGTGGTTTCAACAGATTCGATAAGAATCTAGAAGGTATAACTTCTCTCCTTTTGTGTGTTTGCATGAGATCATGTCAATAGCAAGGATTCCTGGCCCACAAGGGATGTCTGGGATGAAATAAAAATTATTTTATTTGCTTTATTCTACTGCACATGATCTCGGAATCTCTAACAGGACTTTCCTATTAAACCTGCATACTTAACATACATAGTAGGTCACAAACATATCATAAATT
Source organism: Wurfbainia villosa (assembly GCA_025175895.1). NCBI lineage: Eukaryota > Viridiplantae > Streptophyta > Magnoliopsida > Zingiberales > Zingiberaceae > Wurfbainia > Wurfbainia villosa. The sequence goes on along the minus strand of CM046007.1, from coordinate 12,188,788 downwards.
TAATCATGGTTCATACATCAAAACTCAGAAGTGGTGCTCTTTGTACCAACAATATCTCCCTTTTTTATGTATAACAACACATCGATTAAAGTTAGGAGGAATATAACAAGTTCGCATTCAATGCATCAAGTTCACATTACATATAATGAAATGCATTAGTTTCTCATGAATGAAAATGCATTAAGTTCGCATAACATAAACTTACTTATAACTTTAAGCCTACATTCTCTCTCCCTTTGGCATACATCAAAACAATACAATATATTTTACATGCCAAAACAAATTTTTCAAGTATTGAAACTTAAGCTCAAGATATCAAAATGATAGTTGGAACATATGTTTCAATGAAATATAGATTATCCAAGTAATATTTAAGTATTTCAAGTATTCATGAATATTTAAAAAATTCCTGGACAAATAATAAGTTCAAATTTTATAAGTAGAAATACAATATCTTGCCCCAAGTTCAAATATTTAAGTAGAATATTTTTCTCCCTCTTAATTAATTTTTGAAATTATATCAAGCTTGAAAATAATTCTCCCATTTTATTAAAGCTTAAAATGTTAGAGTTAAAAAGTAAATTTTTAATGCTTGCATTAAAACTTTAAAAATTTCAAAATATCTTAATCATGCTTTTAATCTAATTTCTAAGCAATGCAATATATGACTCAAGAACATCCAAGCATGGGTCTAGACTTGAAAATAAAGGTTTTATATTGAAAATACACGTCTAAATTTTGTCCTTAAAGAAAATGTCTAACTCTTGAAAAAACTCGAATGATATGAGATTATCACCAAGTTTAGGTAAGAGTTAGTCACAGAAGTGATCCATTTGAATTAAAAACTCTTTTGATTCATATCGATGCACTAAATTTATATCTGGAACTTAGGGTGCAATCCTAACATCTCACGTTCATCTTCGTTGCTCAATACACAAACAGATAATTCTAGATTCAACCTAGGCTAGCTCAATTTTAATTTTTCTTAAGAAATAATAATACTTAAATATCAAAATATATTTTGAATATGAAAGCAATAAAGAAACCTATTCTACCAAGCACACTTAAGACTTCTAAATAATGTCTCAAATATTTTTCAAAAACATTTAATGTTAATACAAGATCAAAGTTCTACTACATATGTCCTAATTTGTAGGAGGTGGATGACGAGGATGGTTCATGCACCAAGATCACAGCATGTCTATCATCTCTCTGTGTTGATCTCTCTGCAACTGCATCAACTCTAGATGACACGTCTGCTATTGCTCCTCATGGCAATGAAAAACTTCCTCCAGTTTGGATAATCTATCCTCTACTCTAGGAGCTATCGGTGGTGGAGGAAGTGCCACAAATAGTGATAAGTCTACGTCCATATCTGGCATCTTCTCCGCCATATCAGGTTGAGGCTAGGGTCGAGGCTGAAGTACATCTCTCCTCCAGGTAAGAACATTATTTTCATCTAAACCTATCTTAAATAATGCAAATTGTCTATGTCCTATCATATCATACTCTATAAGTGGTTTGACATTATCTTTGGTAACATCAAACTCCAATGCTGCAAAAAATGAAGTCAAAATGTGACAGTACGGTATATGAGCCCTGCGACTAGTGATGACCCTAGAGTGATAAATAATGGAATGAAACATATGCAGACTAATATCTATATCCAATCTATGAATGAATGCATAAATTAGGAATGAATGAAAGGGATGCATCATAATGATGTCCCTAGTGGTGAGAGGCAGGGTACAATTCATTATGACTCGATACAAAACATAGTCTTGTACTCTGAATCGAGTAGAACTGAACAGACTCACAAATAGAGTCCTCTCCTCTTTAAAAAAAGTGCAAATGCATCCTATCTAAAGTGATGTATGAGTAGGGATCACCAAAAGATAATTCCCTGGGTGGAAATAAGATGCTAGGATAAGATGAGTGCATGAGTCCTAAATGATCTCTCAACATGTAAGGAGTAAATAGAATATCCCTCCCACGTACTCTAGTTGAGTATGTGATATCATCAATCCTAATGAAATTATTGCAGAACTCAGCACATAGGTCTATGTTTACTGAGCTCGTACAATAAACTAGTTTCTCTAGACCATAATGCTCAATAACTTGTATACTAGGTATGCATGATCTACTAAAAAATGACCTACTCAAATATCTAGTGGGCATAAGTGTGTATGTTATGCTATGAAACCTAAGCCTATGATCCTCGGTAGGGAACCTAATATCCATACTAGGGTTGGAGGATGTTTCAGTCTCATGTGTCTTTCTTTTCCCCCTAATTAAATTACAACTATTAATATAAATTCAAATATTAAAAATGAAAGTGTTTAGGGGTGTAACCTAGGCATTGTATATAAGATTTGATGGCCCAAACACGTGTAATAGCCAAAAATCAGATTTTTAAGCGGAGGAAAAATGACTGAGTCAACTTGATTGTGCCTCGGCACTATATTTATAAAGTGAATCAAGTCGAGTGGACATAGTCTATGTAGGAACTTCGGTGAGCGCTAGAGGGGGGTGAATGACATGTTTCGTTGCTTGACGGAATTTGATTGTGCATGCCTACAATTATATTAGTATGCAATGAAAATAGAAAATACAATACAAATATAAACACACAAGCACAAAGACACCCGGTATAACATGGTTCAGAACCTTAGGGTTCCTATTCCACGAATTGAGCCCAAGTGAGCTCTAGTGATGCACACACCACCACTAATCAATAATGCTCCTTCTCGGTGACACACCAGAAGTGGAGAAACCTCTTACAGTGATAACAAAAGTAATACAAGAAATATACAAGCAAATACAAAGAAATACAACCGAAATGTAAAGATCACTTTACAAACTAGGGCTTTGAATGCTTTGCTTATTGGTTGCTTGGATGATCTTGAAGGACCCACCCTGAAATGCACCTACACTTCACCTTCAAATTGCCTCCACAACCTATCAAAGAACTGATTGCGAAATCCTCCACGAGCTGCTCCTTTTATGCCTGTATCGGGTTGATTCCGCGCCTAGCAGTCGACTGTCATAAGGCCCTAGTCGACTGTCAACAGTGTCGTTGTCTCACAACGAGCTTAATCCACGTTGGCATCCAAGCCAACGAAGGCACGGGCAGTCGACTTCTCAAGCTCATAGCCGACTGATCAATTGGCTACCGAGCGTTCTGCCCTCGTGACCAAAACCAGCAGTCGACTGCCTCTTCATGGCAGTCGACTTCTCAAGGTCAGTCGACTGTCCAATGCTGGCAGTCGACTACAAAGGTCACTCTATCACAGTCGAATGCTAGTCAAATCATAGCGATGATCGATCATAATCGATCATTGCTCGACTCGACCGCCAAGTATCAAAACACACGACTAGTCGGTGATCCATCCATATCGGTCGACAAACCTCAACCATGAGGTTTAACCCAAGTATGATGCCCTCATACTTGCTAGACCACCCTTAGCCTAGAACTAAGCCTTCTAGCCACCTCCGTCAGCCTCACGCCTATCGGATCCCTCCAAGTCATCCATGACTTGTTCATCCATACACTAACTTTCAGGTGCTTCCATCGGCTATTGTCATGCTAAGCTGGTCTATACCGCCAAGGCACATTTGGGCTTATGCTGCCAAGACACACGCTTGGACTTTACACTGCCAAACCATTGAACTTTTGCTGCCAAGACTCCACCCTTGGACTTTACGCTATCAATATCAACCCTTGGACTTCCCAATTGCCAAGTACCCATGACTTGGACTTTCACCGCTAAGACTACACACTTAGACTTACGTGGTCAAGATTATACCCTTGGACTTTCCATGCCAACTCCATGTTGGACTTTCCAAATGCCAAGACTCAAGCTTGGGCTTTCCCTTTCCAAGACCTATGCTTGGACTTTCCATGTCAAGTACTTAAGACTTGGACTTTCCCATTGCCAAGACCCATGCTTAGACTTTCTCAAATGTCAAGTACTCATGACTTGGACTTTCCATCATATGGTCAATATCATGTCAACCATATACCCAAATCCATTGTCAAACAATGATTTCTCCTTTGTCAAACATCAAAATACAAACATCAAAACACTACTCGAGTCAAACTCGAGTTTGGTCAATCGCGACCTAGGTTGATTGCACCAACAATCGCTCCCTTTTTGATGTTTGACAAAAAACCAACCTTAAATCATAACACCTTTGAGTTAGGCCACCTAACTCAAACCAATCTTCCAATTCTCCCAATTGGTCACTCTCAAATTCTCCCCCTTTTTGACATACATAAAAAAAGATCTCCCCAAGGGTATCAATGTCTCATATCCCAATAAGATCTTATAATCTCCCCCTTGGTCCAAAAACATCTAGGATGCCTTCACTCTTCCTAGTGATAAGTCTTATATCACTAAAGAGAGGCAATCCTTCAAACTCTCCCAATTCTCCCAATTGGGCAATCTCACATTCTCCCATTTTCCAAAATTCTCCTCCTCATGAGGAAGAACACATCCATCATCCTATGATGGATAACCTCCCCCTAAAGGCTTGCTCCCCCTTGACCATTGCACCAAAAATGTCCTTGGAGAGTCCCTAAGCCTATAGGAACAACTAAACCATCAACATTAAGGTTGAAAGTTCAAACTTGAACTTCACAAAACTTAAAATTGATACACACCCTAAACAACTCTCCTAATCCATATCTAATGGATTTTTCACCCTTTCTAATGCTTTCCAAAGCATATCCTAGGGTTATGAGCAGTTACGGTAACCTAAACTAGCTGAAATCAGGCTAAACAAACCTTGTTTATCCAAAATCAGGCCTAACAGTCGACTCTTTCAGTCAACTGCCCTTGACGTCAGTCGACTACCATGGATGGCAGTCGACTAATTTCTGCAAAAGCAGAAATAAAGTTTAGAAAATGAAATTTGAAAATTCATAAGTAATTATATGTAATTTGAAAAATAGTGAAACTTTATACGTATAATACTTATAACAATCATAATGGGTGAAAAATATTTGAAAAATAAAGTACCTATTAAAAATTGAGATTGATAAAAAATTTAAAACCATTGAAAAGTTCAATGTTTTGGCCCTACTTTGTATCAACTCTATCAATGGTGATTGCTTTCAAAAGATAGGCTTCACCAAGGTTTTTCAAAATAATTTTAAAATCTTATATTGAACCATAGTCTATGGTCTTAATGCATATGACTTGTACATAAGCTCTCCTCATGATTCATCCATGGTATAAAGACGAGTTTGAGTTCATCTAGATATAAGAACTATGCACCTTGAACTTAACTCATTTCCTAGCATCTCATATATGTCTAGGGTGTATGAAAACCCACACAAGTCAATTTAATGTGAGATGTAGATTTTTTTCATATTAATCTAAGGTTTCATGCATTTTTCTAAGGCAACATTATTTGATTCCCTTATACATGGGACTTCAAATCATACCATAGTCCTTAAATCAATTTTAATTAATGCATGAATGATGATTATGGAATAAATGATAACATAATTAAAACATATGTCAATAATCATGATGTCATGGCATAAAATATAAATCAAAATTTATATGACATAAAAACATAGACCTAAGCATTATCATGACATATAATTGTAGAGGATTCATTGAGCGCTAGAGGGGGGTGAATGGCGCGTAGTTCGTCGAAGATGAAAATCATTCGTGTTTGCTACAAAACTTGTTATGCGCAGTGGAAATAAAGATAACAAAAACAAATACACAACATAAGCACAATACGCAAGATATAACGTGGTTCGGAACCTTAGGGTTTCTACTCCACAGATTGGGCTCGAATGAGCCCTAGCGATGCAAACACCACCACTAATCAATAATACTCCTTCTCGACAACAAGTCGGAGGCGGAGAAACCTCGTACACTAATTACAATAGTAATACAAAACAAATACAAGCAAATTCAAAGGAAATACACAAAATAATGTAAAGAAAACTTTACAATTATTGCTTTGGATACTTGCTTGTTAATTGCTTGAATCGTGCCTGAAGACCCTGATTTGCACCAGCAAATCACCTCAAAAACTCCCAAGAAATCGCTACCAAAATCCCTCCCATTGAGCTCCTTTTAAGCCTCCTCACGACCTAGATTTTCGCCTGGCAATCGACTGCATAAGGCCCTAGTCGACTGACAACAGTGTCATTATCTTACAACAGACTTAATCCACATCGGCATTCAAGCCAACGGATACACTGACAGTCGACTGTCATTATCCATCAGTCGACTACCAAGGCCATAGCCGACTGACCAGTCGGCTACCAAGCATTCTATACTCGCGACCTCGACCAGCAGTCGACTGACATCCATGGTATTTAACTGCCATGGTCTTTTACCGCAGTCGAACCCTAGTCAACTGGTCATAATCCTAGTCGACTGCTACAAGTCGACTCGGCTGCCAAGTGTCAAAACACTTGACCAATCAACTGGTCTAGAGCCCCAGTTGACTGATAACCTCAACCATAAGGTTTAACCCCAAGTATGATGCCCTCATACTTGCTATACCACCCTTATCCTAAACCTAAGCCTTCTATCCACCTTTATTAGCCTCACGTCTATCGGATCTCTCCAAGTCATCCATGACTTGTTCATCCATACGCTAGCCTTCATGTGCTTCCATTAGCTTTTGTCATGCTAAGTGGTCTATACCGCCAAGGCACATTTGGGCTTATGCTGCCAAGACTACCGCATAGACTTTACGCCGTCAAACCATTAGACTTATGCTGCCAAGACTCCTGCTTGGACTTTACGCCGCCAATATCAACCCTTGGACTTCCCAATTGTCAAGTACCCATGACTTGGACTTTCCTTGCCAACCCATGTTGGACTTTCTAATTGCCAAGACTCAAGCTTGGACTTTCCCTTGCCAAGACCCATGCTTGGACTTTCCATGCCAAGTACTTAAGACTTGGACTTTACCATTGCCAAGACTCATGTTTGTACTTTCCATGCCAACCCATATTGGACTTTCCAATTGTCAAGACTCAAGCTTGGACTTTCCATGCCAAGTACTCATGACTTGGACTTTTCTCATGCCAAGTGTCCCACTAGGACTTTCCAAGCCAAGTACCCAAGACTTGGACTTTCCATGCCAAGTATACAAGACTTGGACTTTCCATGCCAAGTACACAAGACTTGGACTTTCCATTGCCAAGTGTCCCACTTGGACTTTCCATGTCAAATACCCAAGGATTGGACTTTTCCATGACAATCACATTGTCATACATTTTTTCGAACATCAAAATACAGCTCGAGTCAAACTCGAGTCTGATCAATCATGACCTGAGTCGATTGCTCCAACAATCTCCCCCTTTTTGATGTTTGACAAAAAACAAATCTTTGAGTTAGAACACTAACTCAATCCAAACCTCCTAATTTTCCAAATTGGGAATTCCATTTTCTCCCCCTTTTTGACATACATCAAAAAGGCTCTCCCCAAAGGTGTCAATGTCTCATATCCCAATGAGATCTTACAATCTCCCCCTTGGTCTAAGAACATCTAGGATGCCTTCACTCTTCCTAGTGATAAGTCTCATATAACTTAAGAGACCAATCCTTAAAACTCTCCCAATTTCTAAATTGGGCATCTCACATTCTCATTTCTCCAAAATTGTCCCCCTCATGAGGAAGAACACATCCATCATCCCATGATGGATAACCTCCACCTAAAGGCTTGTTCCCCCTTGACCATTGCACCAACAATGTCCTTGGAGAGTCTCTATGCTTATAGGAACACTAAACCATCAAAATTAAGATTAAAAGTTCAACCTTGAACTTTCACACACCTTAAAATTTGATACACACCCAAACAACTCTCCTAATCCATATCCAATGGATTTTCACCCTTTCCAATGCTTTCCAAAGCATATCCTAGGGTTAGGAGTAGTTAGGATAGCCTAACATAGCTGAAACATGGGCTAAACATCCTTGTTTATCCAAAATTAGCATTGGCAGTCGACTTTGTCAGTCAACAATCGACTGACCTATGTATCAGTTGACTGCCACAAGCGGCAGTCAACTGATATCTGCAAATGCAGATTTCAGAAATCAAAATTTAAAAAATCATAAGTAAAAATACGTATTTTGAAAAAACTTGAAAATTCATAAGTACATTACTTATAACAAATATAATGGGTGAAAAATATTTGAAAAATAAAATACCCATAAAATAATGAGATTGTCACAAAGTTCAAAACCATTGAAAAGTTCAATGTTTTGGCCCTACTTTGTACCAACTCTATCAATGGTGATTGCTATCAAAAGATAGACTTCACCAAGGTTTTCTAAAATGATTTTAAAATATTTTTGAAAACCTATATTGGATCATGATCAATGGGCTCAATGCACATAACTTGCACATTAGCTTTCCCCATGATCCACCCATTATATAAGATGAGTTTGAGTTCATCTAGGTGCAAGAACTATGCACCTTGAACTTAACTCATTTCCTAGCATCTCACATGTGTCTAGGGTGTATCAATACACACACATGTCAATGTGATGTGAGATGTGGATTTTGTTCATCCTAATCTAAGGTCTTATGCATTTTTCTAAGGCAACACTACTTGATTCCCTTATATATGAGACTTCAAGTCATGTCATAGTCCTTAAATCAATTTTCATTAAACATAAATACATGAATGATGATTATGGCATAAATGATAACATAAATAAAAAAAGTGTCAATAATCATGATGTCATGGCATATGAATATATTCTAAACATGAACATGACATAAAAACTAAACTCTAAGCATAATCATGACATTTTATATGATAAAAATAAATATGATGTCATGACATGTTATATGATAATCAAAGCATGGAAAATAAGATATAAGGCATAAGAATACCTAAATTTTAATATTATTTGTCATTTGTTAGGATTAAATTCATTTTGTCATATTATCAACTTATCCCCCAAGTGTGCCAAAAACTCAAAATGGCACACTATGACTCTAAGACCTAACTTGTGTTAATTTGATTAGTTTTTCAAACTTCTTAAATGATATTGGCACATCCTAAAATCTTTTAGGATATAATTCAAAACTATTTCCAAGGTATCCATAACTTTGAAAATGACCTAAAGTGTCACCTTTACCATGGTTAGGTTAACTACCTATCCATTCAAAGTTGGCACACCCTAATCCATTTAGCGTGAATAGATCACGCTCCTAGGAACTCAATACCTATTGTAGCTCCTAAGGTTTACTAGGTATTCCTTAGGGATAACTTCCCTAGATACCCTCCTAATGATCCTCCTAGGCTTCGAAGGCTTGGTCATTTGGGATTTGGCTAGGTTAACTCTAGGGGTAACTCCCCTTGTAACTTTCTTAGTGGCTTCCCTAGGTTTCATTGAAACCTTAGCCACTAGGCACACTCCATAGTTAGCCTTAGGGATGGCTTCCCTAGTAACCATGGCCTTCCTAGATCTAGATTTAGTTCCATAATCAAATGGAACATTATGATAGGTTTCCTTGGTCTTAGGTTTGTGGCCCAAACCTTGCTTGCTCTTGGATGGTTCTTGTTTCCTTTGACTTTGACTCTTAGACCCTAGATTTTGACAATTTGACCCTTTAATTTGATTTTGTATTTTTTTTAAGGGTCTTCTCTATTTTCTCAAGTTTTGACCTCAAAACTTGATTTTCCAATTCTAATTGCCCAATTTTTAATTTTTGATTGAGTCTTTGAGCATTATTTTTCTTCTTAGACATATGTCTATGGCTCTTGGGATTAATGCCTAGATGGTCCTCTATCTTCCTAATAGTTTCCCTAGGTAGGATTGTTTTAGGTACATTAGTCCCAAATTTCTCCTTATTTCTAAAATTATAAGATTTTGCACCTAAGCAATACAACCTATTTTTAGCATGCTTTTGTTTAATAATTAAGGAAGGAACATAATTAAAGGTTACCTTAGGGTTTGCCTTAACTCCCCCTATATTTGATGCTCCTTCTTGAACTTTCTTCCTCCCCCTAGAGCATTGACTCCGGTAATAGCCCTATTGATTGCACTTAAAGCACACAATATGCTCCTTGCTCTTATGTGTTGGGGCTCCGACATCCTTAGCCTTTTCTTGACTTTCTTAGGGCACTTGCTCTTATATGTTGGAGATCGATATGAAGCTAGAGGGGGGATGAATAGCTTGTTTTTCTTCTCTACAAAAATATTAGCGGAAGCACAACAAAAGCAATAACAACACAAATGAAAAACACGCTAACACAATTCTTTTACGTGGTTCGGAGATGGCGCTCCTACTCCACGGTGATCCTTGAGGTGGATCAACCCTAATCAAATCACTATGAAGCTTTCCTTTACAACAATCCTCCTCTTCTTACAAAGAATGAAACTTGAGCTTAGAGAGAGGAGGAGGAGATTTAAAAACACTAGAAAGCTTGAAAACTCATGGAGGCTTGAGATAATAATTAGAGAATGAGCATTTTCCCCAAAAACCTCCACCAGCCCTCTTTTTATAGAGAGAAGGTTGATTTTCCTATTGGAGCATGATCAGTCAACTAATGTTGTGCATCAGTCGACTGTCGGCACGATTAACGGCTTCTGAACAGCCAGATTTGCGGGATTCAGAGTCGTTTCCTCCAACGACATTCTCATCAGTCGACTGATCCATCCATCAGTCGACTGATGGAGTGATCAGTCGAGTGATCACAGGCCACAATCGAGTGTGACTCCACTCTGTGCCCGTATTTACCTTGATCGATCGCCCTTTGTTGGCGGCGATCGATCGCAACATCGATCGACCGCCACGACCGCGCGTCGGTGATGGTCAGGGTTTCATCCTGACTCAGTCGAGCACCTGACCAGTCGACTGATACTCATCAAGTATGAGTAATTCATACTTGATTTTACCCCTTAGACCTAGACTCAACCTTCTAGCTCTTCCTTAAGCCTTGCGCCTCCAGGATCCCTCCGAGTTCGCGACTTGTTCATCCTTTGCGCTTTGCTTCCAAGAGCTTCCTTTGGTTTTGTCATGTCTTGGGTTTCCTTTGCCAAGGCGTGCTTGGACTTTACGCCACCAAGTCTACATGCTTGGACTTACGCTGCCAAGACTTGCCTTTGGACTTCCTTTGCCAAGGTCCGTTTGGACTTAATGCCGCCAAGATAACATGCTTGGTCTTATGCCGCCAAACCTTTACCTTGGACTTCTCTTGCCAAGATCATACTTAAACTTTGCCTTTACCTATGACTTAATCATGTTCACCATTAGATCACAAATTGTTTCCTAACTTAGATGATTATCCAAACATCAAAACATATAAATGCTTGGGGCATTGTTGCACCAACAATCTCCCCCTTTTTGATATTTGGCAATCATTTAAGTTAGGTCTTTTTAAAGATACACATAATCATATCACATAATCATATATCCAATTCTAACTTAAACATTTCTTCTCCCCCTTTGACATACATCAAAAAGAGAAGAAATCATATATTTCATAGAAGAATTGAATGCATTGTAATCTTGAACTAAGGTATAGAATTGAAATTTAGCTCCCCCTTAATCCAAGATATAGTTCATGATGAGTAAAATACATGTGGAGCAAAAATCTATCAACAATTTGAAGGTTTAAATCCTAACTTTGCACCAATAATGTAAATTTGGGAATGAAAAAGATACATCTTATGAAACTCCCCCTAAAACACTGTATTAAACAGTCCTAAAAGCTTGTTTATACCCAATATTATCATGCTAGAGTTTTAGGAGATCAAAGATATACTAAATATCAGAAAATGAAGCTATTTATTAGAAAACACAGTGTATCAGTCATGGTTTACGAACCAATCATACTTACGCTGAAGTTCAATTGACCTTTTCATTAAATTAAAATGCGTCAGAAATTACATAAACCTCGAAAAATCACGAAATTTTGTGTACACATTTCTGAAATCATACTTTATCAAGGAAAAATATTTTGAAAAATATATGTTTTCCAGATTTCAAGATTGATACAAACTTGGAAACCAACAAAAGTCCTAATGTTTTTGCAAACTTTGTATCACTTTTGTGTTTCACTTAAAAACTGTTTTTCAAAATATGATAAACATAGTTTAAAATATGTTTTATTTGACATTTCCAATCATGTTCTTGGAGCTATATGCACATCAATTGTGTATAAGTCTTCCCAATGATTGGTCCAATGAAGGATTAATGTCTCTAGATGACACTTTGGTCCATAGTAATGCATCATAACAAGCATGATGAACCAAGTACATCTACCTAACATCTCACATGTTGTCTAAGTGGCTCAATACAAAAATCATGGTTTCTTAGGTATTTTGTGAGATGCTTAAAGGTATAAATCCTAGTATTTCTATAGGATCATGCAAACCTATACCTTTACTCAACCAAGCACATTCCAAGTTCTCTCCTAAGTGATGAAAATTCTACCTCGGGGAGAGCCTTGGTAAATATGTCGGCTAGGTTGGATTTGGATTCAATGTAATTAAGCTCAATGTCCCCCTTAGCCACATGATCTCTAATGAAGTGATGTTTCACTTCAATGTGCTTAGTCCTAGAGTGATGCACCGGATTTTTGGTCAAGTTTATGGTGCTCACATTGTCACAAAATACTTTCATGTTGGAGTAAGATAGCTCATAATCTTCTAAGGTATGTTTCATTCATAGTAGTTGAACTACACAACCACCCATAGCCACATACTTGGCTTCAGTGGTGGATAGGGCAACACAAGGTTGCTTCCTACTACTCCAACTAACTAGGGAGGACCCAAGGAATTGGCATCCACCACTAGTGCTCTTCCGATCCAATTTGCAATCGGCATAATCGGAATCGGTGTACCCAACCAAATCAAAAGACCTAGTCCTAGGGTACCATAGTCCTACATTTAGTGTGCCTTTAATATATCTTAAGATTCTCTTAACGGCAACTAAATGAGATTCTTTTGCACATAATTGGTACATAGCACACATACCAACCGCAAATAATATGTCGGGTCTACTAGCGGTTAAGTACAAGAGGCTACCAATCATGCTCCTATATAGTGTAAGATAAATTTGTTTGTCTTCACTATCATTATCTATTTTTGTATTTGTTGCCATTGGAGTTGAAACTACTTTAGCATTTTCCAAACCAAATTTCTTAATCATTTCCTTAGCATATTTGGTTTGATAAATATAAATTCCTTCACTTGTTTGTTTAACTTGTAATCCTAGGAAGAAATTTAATTCCCCAACTAGACTCATTTCAAACTCTTTTTCCATATTTTTAATAAAGTCTTGGAGAAGTTCATCATTTGTTGACCCAAAGATGATGTCATCAACATATACTTGGGCTACAAAGATGTCCGTTGATGTTGACTTTATAAATAGAGTTTGATCTACACTACCTCTTTTAAAGTCCTTAGAAATTAAGAAAGATGATAATATTTCATACCAAGCCCGGGGAGCTTGTTTCAAACCATACAAAGCTTTCCTAAGCTTGTATACATGGTTTGGATAGTCCATATTCTCAAACCCGGGAGGTTGTTCTACATATACTTCTTCCTTAATAAACCCATTTAGGAATGCTGATTTAACATCCATTTGATGGAGTTTGAACCCATATAGGAGGCATATCCTAATAGTATTCTAATAGACTCTAACCTAGCAACTGGGGCATATGTTTCATCATAGTCAAGTCCTTCAACTTGATTAAAACCCCTTGCAACTAATCTTGCTTTATTTCTAGTGATATTTCCTTGGTCATCTAGTTTGTTCCTAAAAACCCATCTTGTAGTAATAATGGTGTTTTCATTAGGTCTAGGAACTAACTCCCATACTTGACTCCTTTCAAATTGAGCCAATTCATCTTGCATTGCTAAGATCCAATCCGGATCAAGTAATGCATCTTTGATTGTTTTGGGCTCAATTTGAGAAATTAGAGTTATATGACTAGTGGGATCCCTATGAAATGACCTAGTCCTAACACCTTGAGATAATTCACCCACAATTTGATCTAAGGGGTGATTTTGATGAATTCTTATGGTTCTAGGAGGTGTATTAATTTATGTTTGATCATAATTAAACTCAATTCTTTGCTCATCATCGGAATCACCTCTTACTCCTCCTTGATTTAATCCTCCCCCTTGATCATTACCCCCTAAAGTTAAATCTTGGAATTGTTGGGTAATTTCTTGATGTTAATTATTAATATCATCATCAATAGGGGATTTCCTAGGGTATGCATTGGAAGTTTCATCAAATTGGACATTTGAAGATTCCTCAATCTTTTGAGTCCTTTTATTGTAAATTCTATACCCTACACTAGTGGATGAGTATCCAACTAGGATTCTCTCATCCGCTTTGGACTCAAACTTACCTAGGTTGTCTTTGGTATTTAAAATATAAACTTTGCATCCAAAGACCTTAAAATAGTGAATTGTTGGAATTGTACCATTCCACAATTCAAATGGGGTTTTTCCTAGGAAGCTATGAATTAACACCCTATTTTGGATATAGAAAGCGGTGTTAACCGCTTCGGCCCATAAGTAGCTAGGTAAAGAATATGCATTTAGCATAGTCCTAGCCGCTTCTTGTAGGGCACGATTTTTCCTTTCCACAACCCCATTTTGTTGGGGTGTTCTAGGACAAGAAAACTCATGATTGTACCCTTGTTCTAAGCAAAAAGTTGAAAAATTAGAATTCTCAAATTCTCCACCATGATCACTACGGATCCGGTTGATTTTGAGTTTTCTTTCATTTTCTACTCTTTTGCTAAATCCTATGATTATTCCTAAGGTTTCATCTTTATTTTTCAAGAAAAATACCCAAGTAAACCTAGAGAAATCATCTACTATTACTAAGCAATATTTACTACCAATCATAGAAGGGGTACTATGACAATCAAATAAATCCATATGTAAGAGTTCTAAAGGTAAAGCGGTACTAAGTAAATTTTTACCTTTGTGTGATGTTTTTGATTATTTCCCTTCTTGGCATGCATCACACATCTTGTCCTTGAGAAATTTGACTTTAGGCAACCCTTTGACTAATTTCATTTTTGCTATTTTGGCTATGTTCTTCATGTTTATGTGTCCTAGCCTCCTATGCCAAAGCCAACTTTCTTCCTCTTTTGCAATAAGACACTTAGTAGAAGCATTAGTAGCATAAGATAAATCAACATAATATATATTTGATTTCCTAAAACCTACTAACATGCAATCATTTAGAGTTTTGTGTCTTATAAAACATTTTGAGGAATCAAATTTAACATCAAAGTTTGCAACACATAGTTGACTTACACTAAGTAAATTAAATTTCATATTTTTAACTAATAATACTCTATGAATGGCAAGGTTTGGGGATACCTCAATTGTGCCCTTTCCTAGAATCTTAAGTTTGCCTCTATTACCAAATGATACTTTTCCTTTGCTAGTGTGGTTGATAGTGGAGAATTTTCTCTCATCACCGGTCATGTGCTTTGAGCACCCACTATCAACTATCCACAAGCTTGGTTCTTCTACCTATATCACATGAAAAATACAATCCTTAGGTACCCAAATCTTAGGACCACTAGCATTAATTAGAAATTTTTTAGGTACCCAAGCTTTTCTACCCTTGCTTTTAATCATGGATTTTCTACTAACAAGAGATGTAAATGCTACCTCCTTTTCCTTAGGCCTATATCCCAATCCAGCCTTGTTGTAAATAGCCCTTTGATCCTTAATAATCATGTCTAGGTATTTAGAGCCATTAGTAAATTTTTCTAAACATGCTCTTAAGTTACCTATTTCTTTTCTTAATTCATCATTTTCATCCCTAAGGGTACATTCATCACTAGATAATTTACCACAAGATGATTCTACACTCTTAAGTGATTTAATCTCTATTTTTAAATCCTTAATCCTAGTTTTCGATCTATTCAAAGCATTTTGAAGACATGCAATAGTCTTGTAAAGTAAATCTACCTTAGGTGAGTTGTTTACCTCATCATCATCACTTGATGATGATTCGTCGCTTGAAGAGGAAGAGGACTCCTCGCTTGAGCTCCCGGCTTCTTCCTCTAATGCCATGAGGGCTAGATTCCGGGTGGCATGGCATACTTCTTCATCGTCGTAAGAATCCTCCATGCTTAGGGTGTCCCATGTTTGAGCCACCATTGCCTCCTTCTTCTTCTTCTCCTTCTTTTCTTTCTTTTTCTTTTCCTTCTCCTCCTTCTTCTTTAGTTCCGGGCAATTTGGCTTTATATGCCCTTTCTTGTTGCAACCAAAACAAGTCACGTTAGAGGTAGAATTTGAACTATTTGAAGACTTACCTCTTGAGGATTGGAACATCCTCTTCACATCTTTCTTGGTGAGTTTCCTTGACTTCCCACCAAACTTCTTGATGTAATGTGCCACCTCGCTTGCCGATAACTCATCTTCACTACTTGATGAGTCTTCCTCGGATTCGGATGAAGATGACACTTTTTTCTTCTCCTTCTTCTTTTTGTCCTTCTTTCCTACAAAAAGAGTTATACCCTTCTCTTTGGATGAAGTGTTAGCTTGTTCATGTAATTGAAATTCACAAAATAGCTCATCTAACTTAACCAATGAAAGATCCCTAGAGACCTTATAGGCATCTACCATTGAAGACCATAAGGTTGTTCTAGAGAAAGCTTGTAGCACATACCTTACAAGGTCTCGGTTGTCGACCTTCTCACCTATAACATGTAGTCCGTTGACTACTTCTTTGAAGCGACCGTGCATTTAGCTAACGGTCTCATTGGTCTTCATTGAGAAGCTTTGAAGTTGGCCAATTAGAAGATCTCTCTTGGCCCTTCTTGTTTCTTTGGATCCTTCATTGAGCTCGATCAACTTCTCCCAAAGCTCCTTTGCCGATTCAAAAGGCCTCACCTTGCTTAATTGCTCTTTTGACAAACCACATTGAAGTGTGGTTGTTTCCTTGGCGTTGGCTTGAGCCTTCTTGGCCATGTCTCTCGTCCAATCCTTTGTCGGTATGGGCGCTCCGTGTTCGTCCACCGGCTTCTCGAAACCATCTACAACACTAAACCAATTCTCAATATAATTCATTAAGTAATACTCCATCCTACCTTTCCAATAGCCGAAGTCGTTGTCGTCGAAGAACAGAGGCCTTGCCGTGTTATACCCCTCTTGAAAAGCCATCTTTGCTCCGGTTGATTGCTAGATCTTCCGATGCGATCCGGGCTCTGATACCACTTGTTGGAGATCGATTTGAAGCTAGAGGGGGGGTGAATAGCTTGTTTTTCTTCTCTACAAAAATATTAGCGGAAGCACAACAAAAGTAATAACAACACAAATGAAAAACACGCTAACACAATTCTTTTACGTGGTTCGGAGATGGCGCTCCTACTCCACGGTGATCCTTGAGGTGGATCAACCCTAATCAAATCACTATGAAGCTTTCCTTTACAACAATCCTCCTCTTCTTACAAAGAATGAAACTTGAGCTTAGAGAGAGAAGGAGGAGATTTAAAAACACTAGAAAGCTTGAAAACTCGTGGAGGCTTGAGAGAATAATCAGAGAATGAGCATTTCCCCCAAAAACCTCCACCAGCCCTCTTTTTATAGAGAGAAGGATGATTTTCCCATTGGAGCACGATCAGTCGACTGATGCACAGCATCAGTCGACTACCGACGCGATTAACAACTTCTGAATAGTCGGATTCTCAGGATTCAAAGTCGTTTCCTCCAACGGTATTCTCATCAGTCGATTGATGGAGTGATCAGTCAAGTGATCACAGGCCGCAGTTAAGTGTGACTCCACTCTGTGCCCGTATTTACCTTGATCAGTCGACTGCCACTATTGGCAGTCGACTGATCGCAACATCAGTCGACTGCCACAACCAAAGTAGTCGACTGATACATCATATCAATCAACTGATACTCATCAAGTATGAGTAATTCATACTTGATTTTACCCCTTAGACCTAGACTCAACCTTCTAGCTCTTCCTTAAGCCTTGCGCCTCCAGGATCCCTCCGTGTCCGCGACTTGTTCATCCTTTGCGCTTTGCTTCCAAGAGCTTCCTTTGGTTTTGTCATGTCTTGGATTTCCTTTGCCAAGGCGTACTTGGACTTTACGCTGCCAAGACTACATGCTTGGACTTACGCTGCCAAGACTTTCCTTTGGACTTCCTTTGCCAAGGTCCGTTTGGACTTAATGCCGCCAAGACAACATGCTTGGTCTTATGCCGTCAAACCTTTACCTTGGACTTCTCTTGCCAAGATCATACTTGGACTTTGCCTTTACCTGTCACTTAATCATGTTCACCATTAGATCACAAATTGTTGCCTAACTTAGATCATTATCCAAACATCAAAACATATAAATGCTTGGGGCATTGTTGCACCAACATTATAGTGCCCATATTTCCTACTCTCAAAACACATAATATATTTTTTATTTTGAATTAATGTACTTGAGTTACCTTCCGTGGTAGGGGAATCTTGAACTTCCTCTTCTTCTCGACCAGAGGTTGATGGTTCCTCTTGAATTTGCTCCAGTGTGAAAGATAGCATAATCTCCTCTCCCTCAATCCTTGAAGTGGAGGCTTCCTCTGATTCTTCTACCTCTTCCTCGGATGTTGATGACCTCTCAACTTTCGAATCTTGTACCGGTGTAGGCTCTTCATAAAGCTTGGCTAGCTTACTCCATAGCTCCTTGGCATCCTTAAATTCTCCTATCTTTGACAATAATTCATTAGGAATTAAATCAACTACCATATCTTACCTTGTCATTTGTTTCAGATTTTTGGAGTTGGTCTTGAGTTCATCTCTTCTTCTTGAGATATCCTCCCTTCGGCCCTCTTGGCAATTTAAAGCCTTCCATCAAGACGGATCATAGCTCAATGTCTATCATCATCATGAAGTCCTCCATTCGTGCCCTCCATTGCTCAAAACCTTCTCGTCCATAGATGGTGTATGGGATTAGAGTGTTGATATCCTATCCCAATTTCTCTTCAAATTCCATCTTGCCCTCTAGCGCTTTTGTTCCCGGTTGTTAATCCGTAGAAGAGCTCCAAGCTCTGATATCAATTGTAGAGGATTCGTTGAGCGCTAGAGGGGGGTGAATGGCGCGTAATTCACCTAAGATGGAAATTGTTCGTGCTTACTACAAAACTTATTATGTGCAGAAGAAATAAAGATAACAAAAACAAATACACAAGCACAAGCACAATACGCAAGATATAACGTGGTTCAGAACCTTAGGGTTCCTGCTCAATGGATTGGGCTCGAATGAGCCCTAGCGATGCAAACACCACCACTAATCAATAATACTCCTTCTCGACAACGAGTAGGAGGCAGAGAAACCTCGTACAATGATTACAATAGTAATACAAAATAAATACAAGGAAATACACAAAATAATGAAAATAAAACTTTACAACTATTGCTTTTGATGCTTTCTTGTTGATTACTTGAACCGTGCTTAAAGACCCTGATTTACACCAGCAAATCGCCTCAAAATGCCCAAAAAATCGCTACCGAAATCCCTCCCGTCGAGCTCCTTTTAAGCCTCCTCGCGACCTGGATTTCCGCCTGGTAGTCGACTATCATAAGGCCCCAATCGACTGCCAACAGTGACATTGTCTCACAACGGACTTAATCCACATCGACATTTAAGCCAACGGATATACTGGCAATCGACTGCCAAGGTCGTAGCCAACTGACTAGTCGGCTACCGAGCATTCTATGCTCACGACCTTGACCAGCAGTCGACTGCCATGACCTTTTGCCACAGTCGAACCCTAGTCAACTCATGGCAATCCACTGGTCATAATCCCAGTCGACTGCTACAAGTCGACTTGGCTGTCAAGTGTCAAAACACTTGACCAATCGACTGGTCCAGAGCCTCAATCGACTGATAACCTCAACCATGAGATTTAACCCTAAGTATGATGCTCTCATACATTCTAGACCACCTTTAGACTAAACCTAAGCCTTCTAGCCACCTCCATCAGCCTCACGCCTATCGGATCCCTCCAAGTCATCCATGACTTGTTCATCTATACGCTAGCCTTCAGGTGCTTCCATCGGCTATTGTCATGCTAAGCTGGTCTATACTGCCAAGGCACATTTGGGCTTACGCTGCCAAGATTACAGCTTGGACTTTATGTCGCCAAACCATTGGACTTATGCTGTCAAGACTCTCGCTTGGACTTTACACCGTCAATATCAACCCTTGAACTTCCCAGTTGCCAAGTACCCATGACTTAGACTTTCCTTGCCAACCCATGTTAGATTTTCCAATTGCCAAAACTCAAGCTTGGAATTCCCTTGCCAAGACCCATGCTTGGACTTTCCATGCCAAGTACTCGAGACTTGGACTTTACTATTGCCAAAACCCATGCTTGGATTTTCCATGCCAACTTATGTTGGACTTTCCAATTGCCAAGACTCAAACTTAGACTTTCCATGCCAAGTACCCATGACTTGAACTTTTCCCATGCCAAGTGTCCCACTTGGACTTTCTATGCCAAGTACCCAAGACTTGGACTTTCCATGCCAAGTACACAAGACTTGGACTTTCCATTGTCAAGTGTCCCACTTGGACTTTCCATGCTAAGCACCCAAGACTTGGACTTTCCCATGACAATCACATTGTCATACATTTTGTCGAACATTAAAATACAGCTCGAGTCAAACTCGAGTCTGGTTATTCGTGACCTGAGCCGATTGCACCAACAATAATATGATGAAAGGAAATATGATGTCATGACATGGTATATGGCAAATAAAAAGTAAAGGTATATAATACCTAAATTTTAGCATTAGTTGACATTTGTTAGTATTAAGTCCATTTTACCATATACTAACTTATCTCCCAAGTGTACGAAAAACCCAAAATGACATATTATGACCTCTAAACTAATTTGTGCTAATTTGATTAACTTTTCAAACTTCTCAAATTTAATTGGCACATCCTAAAATATTTTAGGAGAAAAATTAAACTTCATTTCCAAGGTATCACATAACCTTGAAAATGTCCTAAAGTATCAACACTACTATGATTAGGTTAACTACCTATCCACTTAGGGTTGACACACCCTAACCCATTTAGCGTGAATCAATCATGCTCCTAGGAACCCAATACCTATTTGAGCTCCTTGGGTTTACTAGGTATTCCCTAGGGATAACTTCCCTAGATACCCTCCTAATGACCCTCCTAGGCTTTGAAGCCTTGGTCATTTGGGTCTTACCTAGGTTACCTCTAGTGGTAACTCCCCTTGTAACCTTCTTAGTGGCTTCCCTAAGTTTCCTTAAAACCTTGACCACTAGACACTTGCCTTGGTTAACTTTAGGGATGACTTCCCTATTAACCTTGGTTTTCTTAGACCTAATACTAGTTCCATAATCGAATGGAACACTATGGTAGATCTTTTTGGGCTTAGGTTTGTGACCCAAACCTTTCTTTCCCTTGGATAGTTCTTGTTTCCTAGGCCTTAGTTTTTGATCATTTGACCCTTGAATTTGATTTTGCATCTTCCTAAGGGTATTTTCTAGTTTTTCAAGTCTTAACCTCAAGACTTGGTTCTCCAATTCTAATTGCCCAATTTTTTGAATTTTCATTTAGTCTTTGGGCATTACCATTTCTTCTAGGCATATGCCTACCCTTCTTAGGGTTAATGCCTAGGTGTTCTTCTACCTTCCTAATGGACTCCCTAGGTAGAATTGTTTTAGAGATATTAGTCCCAAATTTCTCCTTAGTTCTAAAATTATCACTCTTAGCACCTAAACAAAAGTATTTATTATAACTAGCATGCTTTTTATGATAAATTGTAAGTGAATTAAAAGCATATTTTTTGGCCTTATATAAAGAATGAGCATTGCTTAAATTTACCTTAGGGTTTGCTTTAGAATCTCCTCCTACATTTGATGTTACTTCTTCACCCTTGCTATGCTTCCTCCCCCTAAGGCATTGGCTTTTATAATGTCCCTTTTGATGGCACTTAAAGCACACAATGTGCTCTTTGCTCTTCTTAACGGGGACTCCGGCATCCTTAGGCTTCTCATTTACTTTTGGTGTCGGCACTTTCTTCTTAGCCAATTTTGGACACTTACTCTTGTAATACCCAGTTCCCTACACTCAAAGTATATGATATGATTTTTATTATTTATTGAAATGCTTGAGTTACCTTCCATGGTAGGGAAATCTTGAACTTCCTCTTCTTCTCAACCGGAGGTAGATGGTTCCTCTTGAGTTTGCTCCAATGTGGAAATTCTCTCCTCTCCCTCAATCCTAGAGGTGGAGGCTTCTCCAACTTCTTCCACCTCTTCTACTGATCCGGATGTCGAACACTCATCGACCTCTGAATCCTTACTTTCTTGTGAGGATGAGCACTCCTCTTCGGGCTCTCTCTCTACTTGAGCCACGGATGGTTCTTCATGGAGCTTGGCCAATTTATCTCATAGCTCATTGGCATCTTGAAATTCACCTAACCTAGACACAATGTCGTTAGATATTAATTCAACCAAAAATTGCATTACCTTCTAATTTTTCTTGAAACTTTAGAGTTGTTCCTCGATCCATTTCTTCATCTTAAGGAACCCTCCCTTTGGCCCTTTTGGATATTCAAATCCTTCCATCAGGGTGGCCCAATCTTCAAAGTCCCTCATCATTATGAATTCTTCAATCCTTGTCTTCCACTGATTGAAGTCTTCTCATCCATAGAGGGTGTATGGAATTGGCGTGTTGATGTCTCATCCAAGTCCATCTTTTGGCAACTCCATCCTCTAGCGCTTTTGCTCCCGGTTGTTAATCCATAGAAGAGCTCCTAGCTCTGATACCACTTGTAGGAACTTCAGTGAGCGCTAGAGGGGGGTGAATGGCACATTTTCATCCGACGATGGAATACGTTCTTGCGCTTGCAACAATTGTTAGCATATGCAGCGGAATATATAATAATAAAAACAAATGCACTATACATGCACACAATACATAAGATATACGTGGTTCGGAACCTTAGGGTTCCTACTCCACGGGGTAAGCTCAACGAGCTCTAGTGATGGACACACCACTAATAAACTCCTTGTCGACAACAAGTTGGAGGTGGAGAAACCTCATACAAGGATTACAACAGTAATACAAACATACAAGTGATTACAAAGATAAAAGGAAATTCAAGTAAAGGAAAACACTTTATAAGAAGGCTTTGAATGCTTGATCTTTGGTTGCTTGCGAAGTGCCTTGAAGGTCTGGATTGTAGTAGAAATTCCCCTTCAAATCGCCTCAAGAACCATAGCCAAAAACCTCCCCTTCAAGCTCCCTTTAAAGCTATAACTCAGGTTGATTTTTGCCTAGCATTCGACTACCATAAGGCCCCAGTCAACTGCTCCTATAGCGGTTGTCTCACAATGACTTAATCCACATCGGCATCCAAACCAACGGATACACTGGCAGTCGACTGTCATTTCTAGCAATCGACTGCTCAAGCCCATAGCCGATTGATTAGTCAACTACCGAGTATTCTTCCCTCATAACCCAAAACCAACAGTCGACTACTCAAGGCCAATCAACTGCCCAATGCTAGTAGTCGACTACCAAGGTCACTCAACCACAGTCGAACGCCAGTCGACTCACAGCAATCGACTGGTCATAATCTTAGTCGACTGCTCAGTGTTGACTCAGCTGCCAAGTGTCAGAACAATTGACCAGTCGACTTGTCCAAAGCCCCAGTCGACTGATTACATCAACCATGAGATTTAACACCAAGTATGATGCCCTCATACTTGTTAGACCACCCTTAGCCTAGACCTAAGCCTTCTAGCCACCTCCATCAGCCTCACACCTATCGGATCCCTCCAAGTCATCCATGACTTGTTCATCCATACGCTAGCCTCCATCGGCTATTGTCATGCTAAGCTGGTACCAGACACATTTAGGCTTATGCTCCCAAGACACGTGCTTGGACTTTACACCATCAAACCATTGGACTTATGCTGCCAAGACTCTACCCTTATATTTTACACCGCCAATATCAATCCTTGAACTTCCCAATTGCCAAGTACCCATGACTTGAACTTTCAGTCTTTCACCACCAAGACTACACCTTTGGACTTACGTGGCCAAGACTACACCTTTGGATTTTCCATGCCAACTCCATGTTGGACTTTCCAAATTTCAAGACTCAAGCTTGGACTTTCCCTTGCTAAGACCCATGCTTGGACTTTTCCATTGCCAAGCACCATGCTTGGACTTCCTCAAATGTCAAGTACTCATGACTTGGACTTTCCATCATATGGTCAACCCCTAGTCAACCATATACCCAAACCATTGTCACATAATGATTTCTCCTTTGTCAAATATCAAAACATAAACATCAAAACACTACTCGAGTCAAACTCGAGTCTGGTCAATCGTGACCTAGGCCGATTGCACCAACATTGATGTTGCTTTTGCGGAGACGAATGAAAGAGGAAGCACTTCAAGGTTGTAGGAATTGTTGATTCGAAGCTAACCCTCCATTTCTTTTATAAGACCTTTCCAGTCAACTGAAACACCCTCCAGTCAACTCCAAATCAACCCGTCAATTTGGTATTCTAAGCTTTCCAGTCGACTGGACTTGGCCCAATCGACTCCAAGTCATCTAGCTCCGATCCGCTGCTATTCAGTATCTTTCTACCCCAGTCACCTAGACCCAGTCCAGTCAACTGGAAGACCTGCCATCTCGGTCATAAGATCTCCAGTTGATAGCCAACTCACTTGCCAACTTGCCATCCCAATCGCCTGGACCCTATCTAGTCGACTGGGTCTGAGTCTTCTGGACACTGTCCAGTCGTTGGATAACTACAACACAAAGTTAGCACAAAACAAAATACAATATCACTTGGTAATAGTAATACTGCTCGATCTCGACTTCTGAGTTCAACATGGACCCTCTGTCAAATTGACACCTAACTTTGTCCCTACCTGAGGACTCGGCTTTACCTCTTCACTCGAGGCTTACCTGTCAGTTGTCCAGCCGGACTTACCTTGCTTGACATCCGATCTGACCCACCAGGGCTTCATGCCAACTATCCGATCTCCCTGACCCAACTGGGCTTCCTATTGGTTGTTTGGTCTTCCTGATCCAGTCGGTCTTCTACCAAATGTCCAGTCCACTCGACCTATCTAGACTTCATGCCTAGTGTATGGTCCTCTTGATCTATCAAGACTCTTGCCTAGTATCCGGTCAACACAACCTACTAGAACTTTCTTATTGAACCTGCATACTCAACATGCATAGTAGGTCACAAGTATATCCTAACTTTAACTATGATTCATACATCAAAACTCAAGAGTGGTGCTCTCTGCACCAACACTATAGATTTTAATACCTAAAATATAGGCAACCTCACCTAAGTCTTTCATTGAGAAATAATTTCTAAGCCAAGCCTTTACAGACTAAAACAGGGATATCATTTCCAATGAGAAGTATGTCATCTACATATAAAATGAGAAAGATAACTATGCCCCCACTAATTCTTTTGTAGACATAAGGTTCATTTTCATTCTTAATGAAATCAAACTCTTTGATCGCATCATCAAATTGAAGATTCCAGCTTCTAGAAGCTTGGTTTAATCCATAAATAGACTTTTGCAACTTACACATCTTTCTGGCACTCTTTGGATCAACAAAACTCTCAGGTTGTGTTATGTACACATCCTCGAGTAGATTCCCATTAAGGAATGCAGTTTTGACATCCATTCTTCAGATCTCATAATCATGGTAAGCTGCAATACCAAGTAAGATCTGAATGGATTTAAGCATCACAACTAGTGAAAAGATTTCATTATAGTCTATACCATGAATTTGCTTCAATCCTTTAACTATCAGTCACCCCTTAAAGGTATGCACATTTCCATCCATGTCAGTTTTCTTCTTGAAAACCCATTTGCACCCAATGGGATTTATCCCTTTAAGTGGGCCAATCAAAGTCCATACTTGGTTGGCATACATGAATTCCATCTCAGATATCATGGTCTCTAGCCATTTCTCAAAAACTGAGCTCATTATAGCTTCATGATAGGATGTAGGCTCCTTTTGGTCAACAAGCATTACATCATCATGGCCAGACAAGAGAAGAGAATATTTCTTAGGTTGACGATGTATCCTACCAAATCTACGTAGAGCTTGTTCTACTCGAACAAATTGTTGTTCCACAACTTCTTGTAGTGTAACAAGTTCATGATCTACAATACCTTATGGTACATATTCAAGTTCAATCAAAGTCTCAGTGTTAATTTGTGTATCTTGAATTTATTCAAGATCTACTTTTCTCCCACTAGTTCCTCTATAAATAAATTCTCTTTCTAGAAAAATATTATTTCTAGCAAGAAACACTTTGCCTTGTGAAGAATTGTAAAAGTAATATCCCTTTGTTTCTTTGGAATATCCTATAAAATAATACTTATCTGATTTGGGCCTAGTTTGTCTGAGACTTGACATCTAATATAAGTCTCACAACCCCAAATCTTCATAAAAGACAGTTTAGAACTCTTCACAACCCATATCTCATATGGTGTCTTTGTTACTACTTTTGATAGAACACAATTAAGTGTAAAAGCAATAGTCTCTAGAGCATGCGCTCAGAAAGAAAAAGAAAGATCTACATGACTCATCATTGATCGTACCACGTCTAACAAAGTATGATTTCTCCTATCTGATACATCATTTCATTGGGGTATTTCAGGTGGAGTGAGTTGGGATATAATACCAAACTCAATAAGATGATCACGAAAATCTTGGCTTAGATATTCACTACCTCCATCTGATAGAAGTATTTTAATATTTTTCCCAAGTTGATTTTGTACTTCATTCTTGAATTCTTTGAACTTTTGCCTCCTTTGCTATGATATTGAAAGGGTCACATACATCACTATGTATAAGCCGTAACAATTCATTAGCTCATTCGCTTTGTCCACTAAATGGAGTTTTAGTCATCTTGCCTAATAGAGAAGATTCACATGCCTCATATGATTCAAAATCAAATGAGTCCAAAAGTCTATAGTTATGGAGTTTTGATATGAGTTTCTCATTTATATGGACCAAGCGACAATGCCAGAGATAAGTTCGGTTTAAATCATTTGATTTTACCCATTTTGTATTTGTGTTATAAACTAAATTTTCAAGGTCTAGAACATAGAGTCCATTTATTAATTGTGCACTACAATAGAATATGTCATTTAAATAAATAAAATAATATTTGTTCTTTATTGTAAATATAAACCTTTTTTGTCTAAACAATAAATAGAAATAATGTTTCTAGTCAAAGAAGGCACATAATAATAATTCTCAAGTTCTAAAATAAGCCCAGTAGGCAAACATGAAGAATGGGATCCTACAGCTATAGCTGCAACTCTTGAACCGTTGCTAACTCATAAGTCCACTTTGCTCTTTGTCAATGATCTACTCTTTCTTAAATGATGCACATGAGTACAAATGTGAGAAGCACATCCGGTATCTAATACACATGATGAAGAAATAGATAAATTGACTTCTATAACATAAATACCTAAGACGAAAGTCTCACTTTCCTTCTTCTTTTTCAATTCCTCTAGGTAAATTTTGCAGTTCCTCTTCCAAGTCTGACTACAATGGAAGCAAGTTCCTTCCTTAACCACCCCTCCTTTAGTTTTCAATGCAGTAGACTTTGCTTAGCCTTTGGTTTGGGTCTTACCCTTACCTTTAGGCTTGTATTTTCCTTTGTCATTTTGCACCATCAATATGGGTTTGATCTTCTTAAGATTTTGTTCAGCAGTTCTCAACATGTTTAACAATTCAAGAAAAAATTTGTCAATTTCATTCATGTTGTAATTCATGACAAATTAACTATAACTTGCAAGCAAAGATTGCAGAAGTAAGTTAGTGGTCAACTCTTAGCCCAATGGAAAGCCCAGTCTGTCAAGGTTCTTAATGTATCCAATCATTTTAAGAATATGAGTTCCTACAGGGCTTCCTTCTGACATCTTGCAATTAAATAACACATTTGAAACCTCAAACCTCTCATCTCTTGCCTACTCTTGATATAGTCGTCTTAAATGTTCAACCATATCATAAACATCCATGTTTTCATGTTGCTTCTGAAGCTCAGAGTTCATGGTAGCAAACAAAAGGCATGACACATCCAAAGCATTGTCTTGATGCTTTTTATATGCATCCTTATAAGCACAAGGGGCATTAGAAGTAAGTTGTTCAGGAATAAACTGCTCTAAGACATATAGTTTCCTTTCTTGCTTAAGAACAATCCTTAAGTTTCTATACTAGTCCAGAAAATTAGCTCCATTGAGCTTGTCCTTCTCAAGGACAGATCACAGTAATAGGATATTTGATGTGTTTGCATACATGGTTATCTACAATAATAATAAATGCAAAAATAAGTAGCGTATTTAAAATTTACTTAATTAGGACTTTAATTAAATTATTCCCCCACTAAAATGTAAGGTTGGATATAAGCAAGTCATGGATGTAGGCAGACATGGTTTACCTATACTAATAGCCCCAAACTCAATATTTTAGCGGGTCAAGATCCATATTTTACCTTATCTTGAGTTAGTTTTGGCTAATTGCCCAAGACTTACTATTAATTAGGTATGTGACATTTACCAATTGCATCTAATACAACTCTTAAATAATTAGGTGAATACCACTATTTATTCTTTTCCCATCTAATGGTATGCCTCTAAGGTCTCAATCTTATAAAGATAACCTTAGTAAAGTCATACCCAATGTTTGATAAATTGGATATCACAATTATCCTATCGCATTCTACCATGACAAATAAAGACACTTTACTTTGGCAAACATGTCTACTATTGATCAGGGTAGTAATGAGTATCAAACTTTGATAGGAATTTTAAATTGACTTAATTTCAGTAAAATTACTAATTTAACATGCATCATATACACATATAATCATAGCATATATCAACATACATGACATAAGCATAACATATATCAATATATATAGCAAAAAAATAAAAATAAATGTGACATGGTTATTACCTCAACTATTACGAATTTCTTAAGCCAATGAGAAGATTGAAAAGGTCAACCTAAGAGAACTGCATCTTCTCCAAGTGCTTCCTTAGTTGGCATGTGTTGTTGATCTTCTTCTCCTCAATAATAAACCTATAGTCTAGTACTATACTAGCACTATTTTATTTTGTACATTACAATTAAAAAAAACCTTGAGTTACATTCGAGGAGAGTTAAATGAGAACAGAAATTTTACAACTTAAATTAAAGAGAAAAGGCATGATATGTAGGCCATATTCATTTTTACAAAAATTATACACACAACCAATCATATCGGTAAAAGGTCATAACCATGCATCATGTTATACATCACATGTATCAATTCTATAATATTATTTTATTATGATTATAATTAATAATTTATGTGGCGAAATAAAATTGGATTCCAAGGGGCAATTCCCCTGGCGGGGTTCCAAGGGACAGCACACCTGGCAGCGGTCCTACGAAAAAAATAATAAGTTTCTTAACTATTTAAATGAGTCACTGTCATATTTCCCTTTGAAATTAACAGTCAAACTTTTACAAACTGTTCACAACAGATTGTTTCAATGAATCACAACTTCGACTATTAATTAAATTCGATGATTAATATTTCATAATTTGTTTGCAATAGATTATTCATATTGATCATATTAAAATCCTCATTGTGAGATCAATCGAATGAAACCAGATTATGTTTAATCAAATTAAACAACCAATACTGTTAAACTATTTCTATTTTATATCGATTAATCTAAATACCCATCATTAAACAATCAAAATAAATATGTTCACTTATATCGTATATAAAATCAAATATTAAAATCGATTCAATCGAATTCACAAATGGCTTTGATACTATTGTTGGGTTCTTAAGCGAAATTAAATCAAAATACGCAACAGAAAAAGGAACCCAACGAGGATCCATATAGATTCAAATTGATCGTTGGTTTAGAGTATTACCCTTGAATGCGTGAACTTTTCAAAGCTGGAGAGTCAAGTTGATCTGAGTGTGATCAGTATGTTCATGCCTCTTTGGTATCCACACGAACACAATCGTCGTTCGTCTCACAAACATAATTGGAGAATCACATAACCCTCACCATAGTGCTAGCTACTATTTAAAGAAAGATCAAAAGACCTATCTTTTGGTTGACGCAATCTTATCAAATAAGATCATGTTTATTGCTTAATCCTCAAGTCATATCAAATATAACATTTTCTTTCTTTTATTTTATAAAATGTAGGCATCATTATCTGTGGTCTTGTTTGAAAAACTCATATGTTTATTGGATTAATCCATTAATCCAATAAGTTTTGATCCAATTAGATTAATCTAGTAATCCAATAATTTTGGAATCGGTTAAATTAACTCATTAATCTAACGAGTTTATGATCCAATAAGATTAACCTATTAATCTTAACTTAGACTCAATGTGGGACTTCGATTGTAATTTTAACAGTAACAACTCAGTGTGAATTCCTACATCATAGATTTAGAGAAAAAGTATATCTAATATGTAGCAATTCAATTGTCTCATCCTTGACTTATGTCAAAGTAGCGCCTAGCTCAAAATATACCCATGTCTTAGAAATAGTGACACTCCCTCACTACCTTCTAAAGTAGAAGAGCTCTCTTAAACTTACCTTGTTGGCTCCTCTAAAACTTATCTTGTTTGATTCTCTCGGTCTTTCTTGGTCACCTGACCTCCTTGCCATAATCCTTATCTCTCAAATGCTTCTAGACTTCACTTGTTTAATTCCACCAAATCTTTTTTGGTCTCCTGACCACCTTGCTAGAATATATATCTTCTAGACTTCTTCTATCAAGTTTTTACACCTACACATTTGACATACTAAGTTAAAACATAAAATATCCTAACTTTAAACTCTATTCTATTCATTACAAGTTCAACCTTGTGGTGCTTTTAGCACTAACAATAGTCGACTACTAATGTCTAACAGTCAATTGCTCACAAAACTCTCTCAAAACCACGAACTCATGATTTAACTTTTGCATTCGACTTAGTTAGTTGATTGTTATATTCATGACAGTCGACTACTACTAAGCACCCTTGGCACCCTGAAGAAAATAATACCAAAGTGATGATGTTTTAACGAAATCAACATTGAGGTGGTGATTCTTTGAAGAAATCAACACTAAGGTAGTAATGCTTTGATGAAAATAGCATCAAGGTGGTAATATTTTAGCGAAATCAACACGCGTGGTGATGCTTTAACCAAAACAACACCAAAGTAATTTTTTGTTTTTTTTTATTTTTGATTTTTTCCTTTTTAATTTTGTTTCACTTTCTTTTTTTTCTCTTGCAGTTAGCTATTAAAAAGATAGAAAATTAAAAATAAAAATATTTTTTTAATTTTATTAAGGTTTCAAAAATTGAAACTAAAAATGTGAATAAATTTATGAATGATTTTGATCAAAATTCAACCTTTAAAAACTCAAACAATATTAATTGAACATAAATTTTAGATTTTTAGGATTGTCAATTTTTATATTAAAGTGTTCAATAAAATAACTAAAATGTTTATTTATTTTTGCTAATTTTATGTCACTTTTCTTCTTTCTTTTTTTAATTAGATATTAAATAATAAAAAAATATTTTAAAGATTTTTTAATTTTTTATTACCCTTTTTGTCTTTTTTAAATTTTTGTTAAATCTCCCAAATTAAAATTAATAATATGAATAAATTTACGAGATTATCGTGAATTTTATAACGTAAATTTTGAAGAAAAAAATTTGAGCTTTTTAAGCCTTCAATGACTTTTTATATAAAACTCTTCGATAAAATAGTTAAAAATTTTCCTTAATTCAGTTCGGTTTTGCTTGGTTCAATTTCATTTGTTTTAAATTTAAAAAAAATATTTTTATTTCATTTTAAATTAAAATAGACAAAAAAAATATATATTTTGACAATTAAGTGAGTTATTTGGCAAATATTAAAATATGGTATAGCTTTGAGAAATTTAGAAAGATAGAGTTTATCCTTTGAGAAAATGCAGCTGAAAATGTGTTCCTCAAATAATGAAAGAAACAAAAAGCTGAAACCTCAAGTCAACACGTGAGACACGTTCCGCCACCCACCGACGAAACAAAAATAAATATTT
Source organism: Wurfbainia villosa (assembly GCA_025175895.1). Classification (NCBI taxonomy): domain Eukaryota; kingdom Viridiplantae; phylum Streptophyta; class Magnoliopsida; order Zingiberales; family Zingiberaceae; genus Wurfbainia; species Wurfbainia villosa. Next base: position 12,156,663 of record CM046007.1, on the reverse strand, counting down.
CGTTGTCCATTTCAATCTCAACGCAATATTAAATCTACAAATAATTTCCCAATATTGTCCTGGATATGATATCGTGGTAAAATTAGAAGTGAATTATTCAAAGGACTATAATTAGAAGTTCAATTGCAGCTTCTGTTTGATTAGTGAGAGAAAAATTTTGGATGATGAGAATTTGAGATGAAGCTATATGTGTTTTTTGAAATTGACTGACAGACATTTGTGAGATCGGATGCACTCATGCACACTTTCAGAATTAATCCTTTCTCCGGACGGAAAATCATCTGTAAATACCTGAGTTATAAAAAAAATGAATAATTCTCTAATATTATTTAGTCATCCAACTTTAAATCTCTGAAGATATAAATTTCAAGAACTTTTAATATATATACCAAACAAATCTGACAAGCTGTTTTATTTTATTCGCCATGCTTTTTGAATGCTTCGTGAACGCGTAAAAAATGGAAGAAACCAAATCAAATTTGTTGTCGCTGACGAGGCATCACGTCAATCCCCTGATCCTACTACTAATTTTAATATAAAATATTTGCACTTATTTTATTAATTAAAGGTTTATTAATTTGGAACTTTCTTACAATAAAAAAAAAGAGGTATTTAATTTGTGGTTATCAAATTGATTGTTGGATTATCATTTTATCCACCCATTTCCATTTTCACTTGCCTTCTCGTCTATAAATAGTCAAATACAACCTCCTTTCTTCCTCTCCCTTCCATTCCCAACTTCTTCCTCAATAATCTCCAATCCAAATTGTTTGATTAGAATTTAAAGGTCGAGAGAGGTTGGGGGAAATCAAAATGGGAACTTCATCGGCTGATCAGTATGGAGTTGGAGGATTCCGGCCCGAGGCAGCCGAAAGCCGTTGCTTGCCGCCGGCCGACGTCAAGATCGTGACCTCCGACGGCCGGAGCATCCCTGCTCATTCCAGCGTATTGGTAACTATCTGTTTATATCTCTCAAATTCTTCAAATAAATTACCAGCAGATTATGAAGATCATGCGGATGATTGATTGATTGATTATTGATCAGGCTTCGGCGTCGCCGGTGTTGGAGCGGATGCTGGACCGGTCGCATAAAGGCGGCAACGGCGCCGGGAGGGTCATCCACATCCTCGGTGCCCCTCACGACGCCGTCCTCGTCTTTGTTCAATGCCTTTACTCTTCCAGGTGCGACGACTTCTCGATCTGTTCTTGAATCAATTCGCTGTCTTTTTCAATAAATTAATTGAATGCGTCGATGTTGAATTAGGAGGAGCGGGGAGACTTGGCGGAGGGAGGTTGCAGAGGAGGTGGAGCGGCAGGGGGTGGCGCTGCTGGCGCTGGCGCACGCGTACAGGATCCGGTGGCTGAAGCAGCAGATCGAGGCGGCAGTTGCGGCCCGGTGGGTGAGCGCGGCGACGGCCGTGGACGGGCTGAAGCTGGCCAGGCTCTGCGACGCGCCGCGCCTCTTCCAGCGCTGCCTGGCAGTGGCCACCAAGGACTTCGCCACCCTTCAGCAGACCGAAGGCTGGCGCTTCCTGCAGAAGCACGACCCTGCCGTGGAGCTCGAGATTCTCCAGTTCGTCCATGAATCGGCGCAGGTTCATTTTCGGACAATCAATCACTTTCAATTTGCCGGATTGACTTGGGTCTGATGACTCTGGATGGGCAGAGAAGGAAGCGATGGAGGAGAGACCGGACGCACCAAGAGATGTACATGCAGCTGGCAGAAGCCATGGACAGCCTACAGCACATCTGCACGGAGGGCTGCACCGACGTCGGGCCGCGCTCCAGCCCGCCAGCGAGCAACCCCTGCACGAGTTTTAGTACGTGCGAAGGGCTGCAGCTACTCCTCCGGCACGCTGCCGCCTGCGGTGATCGGAAGCTGACTCCCAAGGGCTGCAACCATTGCAAGAGACTGTGGCAGCTCTTTCGCCTCCACTCCTCTCTCTGCGAAGACTCCGTCTCTTGCAGAGTCCCTCTCTGCAGGTGTGCAATCTGAAAACAGTCGTCGATCGGATGGGAGTCTGAATTAATGAAATTAACTAATTGACTAATGATTTGGGTAGGCAATTCAAGAAGAAGATGGAGGAGGAGAAAGAGGACAAGACATGGAGGCGGCTGGTGAAGAAGGTGGCCGCGGCTAGGGTTATGGCTTCCTTGGCCAACCGGAAGGTGCCTCAGCTGGTGCAGAAATCATGGGTGAGATATAGAGGAAGAAGATAGAAATTCTTTTTTTTTTTTTGTTGATTTCTTTAGCTGGTGATTCTTTTTCATATCAAGATCCATGTAAGCTCATTGCCTAGTGAAATTAATCTCAGTTGTAAGTTACAAATTGGAAAAATAAAATAAAATAAAAATAAATAAATAAATAAAATATGGATCCGTTTAAAGGTCTGTCTTGTTAATGTAAGGCCTGACGTTTTAAGTCCAAGGTCATGCCTGGACAAGTTAGTCCCACAAAAAAAAAAGGGTAAATTTACTTGCATGTGGTCAAAATTTTGATTGGTTTTCTATAATAAAAGTTGAATTTGGGACACTTTCAATTTTTATGCAATGAGATTGTTCGGCTGCTATAGTTTGAGATTTGAAAATTTGTTTCACGGAAATGACGTAGTGATTAAGACATAACAGTATTTATACAAGTGATATAGATCGATTTCGAAGAAGATTTAAAATTATTTTCTGAATTCAGATGACCCCCATGTTGGGTTTCTCTGGCATCGCGGCGATTGTGTGTTCGAACACGTTTTGTAAACATGCACACAGCTGAAGCAATAAATCTAATTTATTACAATACACACATCACACGCATACAGGATACAACATGTGTAGACATAATCGTCATTTAAAATTTTACAATAAAAGAAAATTACTCTAGTTATACCTGACGTATCACGTGTAGCAGGAATGACATCAACCGAAGTAACTCTCACTAGAATTGTCTTTATCTGTATCCACGCCAAGTATCGCCGGGTAAGCTTCACCAAGCTATGAGCCTCGTCTTCGTAGGAGTTACTAGCCTCGTGTAAGACGATGTGATCCGATAGAAGATCATAATCCGAATAAAATTCGGATCCAAAAATTGAGTTTCGCAAACTCGGTTCTCGGAAGCAGTTTTCGTCAACCGATTGACGAAAACTCAACCCTCCACTTATGAGGATTGCCGGAGAACCAATCCCTGGCAAATAGATTATTGTCGGAGCGCAAAACGCCGACCAAACGACCTCTCTAGAAAGAGGAGAACAAGCTGTCCAGAATCTGGACAGCTTGTTTGGTGGAAGATATGGTCGACCAATGAATCGGCCTCACCTTCGTCATGGCGCCAAGGGAGGATGGTTTGAGGAGTCGCCTACCGGTGGGTGGCGCGGACTGGGCAAAGAGAAAACCTGGCGGCAACTCTCTTGGGCTAAAGCTCTTGGCAAGAAGCAAGGAGGAGGGCTGAGGTGGCTAGGGTTTCCAATAACTAAAAGTTCTCCACTAAAAAACCCTAAAGCGTGTTTTATAGAGAACATATTTCATTCCTTTCCTAACACTTATTGGTTCATAACCAATAACCCGTTAACCCGCTCCAATAACTTAAGTTAAAATAAACCAAACCGCGTTGGTCTATTTTAAGTTAAAACGAACCGAACCAACTTTAGTTCATTCGTTTAAAACAAACCAAATCACTTTGGTTTGTTTTCCACCATTGGATTAGAACCAAACTAATTTGGTTCATCCATCATGTCTTCAAAAGACACGGCCCAACCATGCTTCCGATGTAACTGGAACCATTTCATACTCGCTCTTTGTTTGGTCCAACCAAATCAAGTCTCTCTCGATCTGAGAATCTTATTCTCAAACTCGTTTTAAATCCTTCAGATTACACTCGTTGTGCGTGTGACCAAATAGGTTCCTGATTTATGTTGGCCGTCTATAATTAACCATTAATTATAAAACGATCATGAGTGGCACCTAGTAGTACATCATGATCCCCAATTAATCAAAAAATCAACGGTTGATCCCAGAACCATTTCTGAAACCCTTCAGCAGCTATAATGAATCATGCTTCATTCCTTTCACTCATCTTATACCCACTTGATTCAGGACATGGTCTATTATGTCAGTCCCCACTAGATTGACTACGTCACACCTAGCCCAAGTATTACTTCCTCATCCTCCGAATTCTAGTTACTGCACATGTATACAAGAGTATCATATTCTAAACATGTAATGCTTTAGTCAAAGACTTTAGTAAGAATCTGACGAGAGGTCATAGGGTATACATCTCCTCGCAAGGAGCGGTGAATCCTCTGCAGACTATTCAAACACTTTCGGCCACTTCGACTTATACCCAATCATCCCGGGTCCACATCTCTTCGAAGATGCTTGCTTAAGATGTCAAAGCATAAGTCTTCATGACCAAGATGACTTGAATACCGCAAGTCGAAGGAACATCGCACTTAAGTTGCAGTAAGAACTTCATTGACATATTCATATATGCAGAGAACCATATGAAGTCTTACAGCTAGTCACTCCAATAAACTAGTTATCATAACTAGCATCCACGATCAACTTCGGACATCCCAATGTCACCATCCAGTGAGAAACAGCTGCTTGGATAAACCAAAGAGTATACCTCGTGCTAGTCTCAATAGAATCGATGGCGTCCGAATCCATCAATTCATCGACTAGGGATAATTCCAATACATCACAATTACATATGTAGAGATACTCACTAGTTGTGATCCAATCACAAATTCTCTCATGTTATGAATTGTATTGCGTACATTCAGTAAATGAGTTTAAGATCCAATCAAATACATGAAAACATGTATACTCAAATAGTAAATCTTCATTTATCAAATAAATGGTACAACCATAAGGCGATTGCCTTAGGACACCTCTCATATATTACTAACAAACTCTCACTTGGCCTAATGTCAATCGCCACGGTATCCAATACCATAAGCTCTAACATGACCCTCAAACTTACTCTGAGATAAGGCCTTAGTTAAAGGGTCCGCTAAGTTCCTTTAAGTGGGAATCTTCTCGATTTGTATTTCCTTCCTACTGATGATTTCCCTGATCAGATGATAGCGGTGAAACACATGTTTGGATCATTGGTGAGACCACATCAAGTTCAGAGATGAACTTCTTCATCCAAACCACTTCCTTTGCTGCTTCCGAAGCTGTAATGTATTGTGCCTTAGTGGTAGAATCCGCTACGGTGTTTTGCTTGGAACTTTTCCAACTTATTACGCCTCCATTTAAGGTAAATACGTAACCAGACTGAGACCTAGAATCATCCTTGTCTGTCTGGAAGCTGACATCCGTATACCCGCGTATTACCATATCACTCTCTCCATATATTAGAAGCACATCCTTAGTTCTTCTTAAGTACTTAAGGATTGTCTTAACAACCGCCCAATGACCCATTCCTGGATCAGATTGGTATCTGCTCGTGGCATTCAGAGCATACGATACATCGAGCCTCGTACATAACATAGCATACATGATATATCCTATTGCGGATGCATAGGGAATCTTACTCATGCAAATCCTCTCGTCTTCTGTGCACGGACACATAGACTTCAAAAGGTGTATCCCATGCCTGATGGGAAGGAAACCTTTCTTGGATTTCGACATGTTAAACCTCTTTAGCACTCGGTCTATATATGTAGACTACGAAAGATCAAGCAACCGTTTCGATCTATCTCTATAGATCTTAATCCTGAGGATGTAGGTCACTTCTTCCAGGTCTTTCGTGGAGAATATTTTGGATAACCAAATTTTAACCGACTGTAAGACAGATATATCGTTTCCTATAAGTAATATGTCATCGATATACAACACTAGGAACATGACTGCACTCCCACTAACCTTCTTGTATACACAGGGTTCGTCTAGATTTTGTGAGAAATCAAACCTTTTGATTGTCTCATCAAAATGGATATTCCAGCTCCTGGATGCTTGCTTCAGTCCATAAATGGACCGTCGAAGTTTGCATACCTTGGTTTTATCAACCGATGTGAAACTCTCAGATTGTATCATATACACATCCTCGAGTAGGTTTCCATTAAGGAAAGTCATTTTCACATCCATCTGTCATATCTCATAATCATAATGAGCTGTTATGGCCAGGAGCATCCGAATGGATTTAAGCATAGCTACCGGTGAATAGGTTGCGTCATAATCAATACCTTACTTTTGACGATAGCCTTTCACCACTAATCTAGCCTTATAGGTAATCACATTACCATCCATGTCGGTTTTCTTCTTGAAAACTCATTTGCACCCTATAGGTTTAATGCCTTCAAGTGGGTCCACTAAGTTCCAAACTTGATTTTCATACATGGAATCCATTTTTGACTTCATGGCTTCATGTCATTTGTCTCTTTTTGAACTTTTCAGAACTTCTTCATAATTGATAGGCTCCTCATCGTTAATGAGTAACACGTCGATCGATTCATTTATGAGAAATCCATATCTCTCAGGAATGTTGCGTGTCCTACCAGATCTACGAAGATGTGGTGTCACAATAGGTTCAGCCGATGTCTCATCACTATGAGTTATCGGTTGAGGTGCTTGATCAGGTATCTCCTCAATGTCTATTGGAGTCTCTTGAACCTCCTCAAGTTCAACGCTACTCCCACTGTTTTCTTGCAAAAGAAACTCTTTCTCTAGAAACATAGCATTCCTTGAAACAAACATATTTTGTTCCAAGGGATGATAGAATTTGTAACCCCTTGTTTCCTTAGGGTATCCAATAAATAGACATTTATCAGACTTAGTATCCAATTTGTCTAACATAGTTCACTTCACATAAGCAGGACAACTTCATATCTTCAAGTAAGATAAATGAGATTTCTTACTATTCCATATCTCATTTAGAGTAGTAGAGACTACCTTGGTCAGGACTCTATTTAGCAAGTAAATAGTTGTCTGAAGTGCATAGCCCCAAAAGGACTTAGGAAGATTCGCATGATTCATCATTGACCTAACCATGTCTAACAAGATCCGATTTCGCCTATCAGATACACCATTAAGTTGTGGTGTATACAACGGAGTCCATTGAGACAATATACCATTGTCCCTTAGATAATCCAGAAACTCTTGACTCAAGTATTCACCACCTCGATCCGATCGAAGTATTTTAATACTCTTGCCAAGTTATTTCTCTACTTCATTTCTGAATTCTTTGAACCTTTCAAAGGCTTCAGACTTGTGTTTCATCAAGAACACATACTCAAACTGTGAATGATCATCGGTGAAGGTAATGAAGTAGTTATAGCCTCCTAGTGCTTGAGTTGACATAGGTCCGCATATATCAGTATGTATTAGACCAAGCAACTCTCCCACCGGTTCACCTTTTCCTGTAAAAGGTAACTTATTCATCTTGCCTTTTAAGCATGATTCGCATGTATCGTATGAATCTAATTCAAACGAATCCAGAATTCTACATCGGTGTAATTCGGACATGCGTTTCTTGCTCACATGGCCAAGACGACAATGTCACATATAGGAGTCTAATTGATTATCTTTTCGAGCATGCCTGTTGCTCGCTTCGATACTGAGAATGTCACTAGATACGTCTAACATATATATACCATTGCACAATGTTCCAGTCCCATAAAGCACGTCATTCAAAGTTATGTAACAACAATTGTTACTAAAAGTCAAATGGTACCCATTTCTATTTAAGCAAGAAATAGAAACAATGTTCTTTATTAACGAAGGAACATAAAAGCAATTGTCCAATTCTAAGACTAGTCTTGTAGGGAGCTTCAGCAAATAAGTTCTGATGGCGACCGTAGCAACCTTTGCTCCATTGCCAACTCACAAATTTGACTCCCTTTTGACGAGTCTTCTCCTATTCCTTAGCCCCTGTATGTCATTACATATATGTGAGTCACACCCAATATCCAATACCCAAGTATCTAAGGAAATAGAATGACAATCAATAACAAAGATACCTCAAGAGGATGGAGCATCGGATGCCTTCTTCTTCACGGACTCATGATAAATCTTGCAGTTTCTTCGCCAGTGACCCTCCTTGCCACAATGATAGCAAGTACCCTTTTGAGCTGGTTCTGTCTTCTTAGCCTTTTTCTTCTTCTTCCCCTTCTGTTGTTCCTTTGATTTCCTCTTAGAACCTATCTTCGAGGAATCAACTAACAACACCGTCTTCTCCTCATGCTTCACAGAAGGCTCCACAGTTTACAGCATATTAAGGAGCTCAGGAATTGTGGTTTCAATCTTGTTCATCCGGTAGTTCATCACAAATTATGAGAAACTCTTGGGCAAACAATGTAGAATTAAGTCAATACTTAATTCATAATCCATCACAAAACCAAGTGTAGCCAGCCGCTCGATGTACCCATTCATCTTGAGCACAAATTGCACCGCAGATGAACCCTCTTGCATCTTAGAGGTGAAGAGGAGCTTGGAGACTTCTAACCTTTCGGATCTCGCTTGCTCATCAAACAACTCATGAAGATGGAAGACTATGGTATTAGCATTCATATGCTCATGTTTCTTCTGAAGCTCGGGTGTCATTGTGGCTAGCATGATGCAACTCGCCAGTTCAGAATCAGTCACATGTTTTTGATAGGTCAACAATTGGTTCGGAGTTGCATCGTCCTTCGGACAGGTGGGAAGAGGCTCTTCAAGGACATACACAAGCTTTTCCTCCTTGAGAACAATTCTCAAGTTTCTAAGCCAGTCCAAGAAGTTCGACCCAGTCAATTTTTTTGAATCCAAAATTGAGCACAAATTCAAAGATGTCATGATCAACTGATTAACCTAGAAATACAAATCAAGCATATATGAGAAAATGATTTTAAAATGCATCAATATACATTTACAAAATCCCATTCATTTTTCAAAATAAAAAACCCTCAAAATTAATTCAGGAGATCGTAGGTCCATCTCTGAATGAGTTTATATCCAACATAGATAAGAACAATCTTGGAGTGAGTCCAACAAACCATTCTTAGCTATGATGGTAGGTATCAAGTATATCGATTACATATCACATATATGTAACTATCACAATATGTTATCAACTAATTGAATGTTCACACATACATTGAGTTGTTAACACATTAACAAGTATGCATTATATGCATAGCACCCAACTTCACCTCTCTTCACATCAACCTTGGAGTGAGTCCAACAAATCAATGCTCCAAGTTAGAGTCGACCCATTAATCGCGAAATAGTTTTAATATGGTTAGAGCACATTCAACCAATTAGCCAGGGTTAGAGTGAGCCCAACAACCCAAACTAACGATTGACCTCTGACTCTTACCATATTAGTGTTAAACTAGTCCAATGATTTGAACATGTTCAGGTTTTAGCCGAGCTTGGAGTGAGTCCAACAACCCAAATAAGAAACAGAACTCCGGTTCTAACCATATTAATGGAAGGTATAGACTTTAATATTGTATAAGGGTTTTAATGTCTCATCCTCTTTGCATGCAAATAACTATTATCTACATGGCATGACACACATGACATACATCTACATGTCACGACATGCATGGCATAATGATATGCATCTAATGCAATTACATGACATATAATTATGGCATGTACAAATAGTTTCCTTATTTGTCATAACTATTTTGGAAATAAAATATATTTTAGATTTGATTTCTCAAATCAAATCATGATTAAAATTAGGAAATAAATTTCCAAATCTAATCACATATTTTATTTATGAAAAATATTAATTAAGGAAAGTCAAATTTAATTTAGGAAACAAATTTCCTAAATTGTAATTTCCTAATCATATTAGGAAATTTCTAATTTGAATTTTCTTATTTGTCATAACTATTTATGGAAATAAAATATATTTGAGATTTGATTTTCCAAATCAAATCATGATTGAATTAGGAAACAAATTTCCAAATCTAATCACATATTTTATATATGGAAAGTGTTAATTTCCATAAATACTTCTAAACTTTTCAAAAGTAGAAAATTTCCATAAATACTTCTAAACTTTCCAAAAGTAGAAAATTTCCATAAATACAATTATGACTATCGCAAAAAAAATTTACGATTATGTCGGAACACAGGTGGCTCTGATACCACTGTTGGGTTTCTCCGGCACCGCGGCGAGTGTGTTCGAACATGTTTCGTAAACATGCACACAACAGAAGCAATAAAAGCAATAAATCTAATTTATTACAACACACATCACACGCATGTAGGATACAACATGTGTATACATAATCGCTATTTAAAATTTTGTAATAAAAGGAAATTACTCTAGTTATACCTGATGTATCACGTGTAGCGGGAATGACATCAACCGAAGCAACTCTCGCTAGAATTGCCTCTATTCATATCCACGCCAAGTATCGTCGGGATAGCTTCACCAAGCTACGAGCCTTGTCTTCATAGGAGTTACTAGCCTCGTGTCGAAGACAATGTGATCCGAGAGAAGATCACAATCCGAATAAAATTTGGATCCAAAAATAAAGTTTCGCAAACTCGCTTCTCGGAAGCAATTTTCGTCAACCGATTGACGAAAATTCAACCCTCCACCTATGAGAATTATCAGAGAATCAATCCCCGACAAATAGGTCGTTGTCGAAGTGCAAAACGCCGACTAAATGACCTCTCCACAAAGAGGAGAACAAGCTGTCCAGAATCTGGACAGCTTGTTTGGTGGAAGATATGGCCGACCAATCAATGGTCGGTTGCTCCTTGGTCGTCGGTGGCCAAGGGAGGATGGCCGAAGGAGTCACCGGCGGCTGGTGGGTGGCCAGCAGCGACTTGGGCAGCAGCAAAACCTGGGCGGCAGCTCCTCTTGGGTGGCTAAAGCTCTTGGTCGGTAAGAAGCAAGGAGGAGGGTGTTGGATCGAGAAGCGTCGCTAGAGGGGGGGGGTGAATAGCGATCGTAAATCTTTTCGTTCGTTTCGTTCGAGTAGACAATTAAACGAGTAAGCACAGTGGAAAATAAAGAGACACGTTTATTTTACTTGGTTCACAACCCAGCGGTTGCTACTCCAAGGCTCTATCGGTCCTAGACCGCGTACGGAGGGCAAAGCACTATAACGTCTCCTCCTCGTTGGAGGTAGGAGACAACGATCACAAAACCGAAAGTACGAGGCAACAAGCCTACCTCACCTCGTTACGATTAAAACAAAGAATACAATAAAAACAATTACTTGTTACTGCTGCCGACGAAGGAGATTTGAACTTGTCGTCGCGTCGGCGTTATGACGGCGTTGAAGCATTGGCGTTGTAGGAGCACTTGATGAATAAGCTTGATGTTATGTTGGAGTTGGAATCCACCCCTCCTTTTATAGATTTTGGCCTCTGAATATGTCTCCTCTTTTTTTGGAACAGATCACGAAGTTGTATAATTTTTATCGCGAAGTGGCCGCGTCAAACCTTATCTATTTTGACCTAGCGCAAGGGCTGATTCGTCGCCATCAGTCGACTGATGCCTCCCATCAGTCGACTGATGAGCATCAGTCGACTGCCCCATGTCCAACAATCGACTGCCAGCCTGGCCACTTCCCTCCAGTGAGAGGTTAACTCGGAAAATGATAAATACGACGGTTTCTAACCGTCCGATCTCGACCTAGACCTTCCTCAAGAAGTCTTAGTCGGATCACCACCTACGGTCGTCCCCGTAAAGAGGACATGACCTTACCATCTCTCACTCACACGAGCTTACCTCGATTGTTACTGTGTCGCTTTCGCTTTCGGCCTTCCACTCGATTCCTTCGGCTCTCTCCGAAGTCACTCGAGTGTCGCCCGACCACCGCGGCTTCCTCCGGGTGTCGCTAGCCTTCAGCTCTAGCTTTAGTACTTTTCTTCACACTCGATTTAGCTCGTGAGATAATGATGTAAACTTAACTTTGTGTCTTTGCCATAATCAAAACACAGGTTCGATTATCTGGTGCCCCTGCACCAACAATCCCCCCTTTTTGATCTATGGCAAACCAACACAAAGTTAAGGGAAATTAAAGCATAAAACAAGTATAGTAGATGATGAATGTCATTTTCAAAAACTCCCCCTTAACCAAAACTCCCCCTTAACCCTAGGTGAGTTTTGAAAGAGATACTTTAGTTTTCAAAATTAAATAAATTTTGTGTTACTCCCCCTTAACTTTCGCTCTTCTCCCCCTTTTGCCATAAATCAAAACAAATGTTGGGGTTTGTTATGTAAAATTGGAGTTTGTTATATAAAATAGGGGTTTAAAAACAATATGGTATATGCATGCATCAAGATAAATTAGCTATGAGTCCAAGCATGCGTCTAGCAATAATTAGATAGATTGGTTCGAGGTGTGTCCCTCTGCACCAATAATCTAAAGATTTGTAATATAACCCTTAGGGTTAGTTTGCTTTCTCCCTTAGTCAAATATATGAAGTATAAGAGATGTAGGGGGCGCTAAACTTTGGCCTAAGAGTTGTTAAGTACAATAGTTAGGAAAATAAGTAGTATTTTGAAGAGGTTATATTTCAATTATCCTTAACATCTCACCCATTCTATGTGTCTCAAAATTTGTTCACTTTATATGTTTTGTGAAATGATTTTAAATTGATTAAAGATAGTCAACCTTGGGTTAGATTCGGATTTAACCTTTAGATCGTTAAGTAACTTTTCGAGAAATTGGCTTCCAGGTCGTGGCGAGGCACAGGGGCCTTCTTTGATTGGAACAACGACCACTTCCTTAGACAAAGCCAAATTTAAGAAAATATCACTTAAGTCACTTAGGGTTACTTTCTGGTCTAACTAGTTTAGGATACGGCGAGGTAGCTTCAGCTAGTTCCACTCGGTCAAGTGCACCAAGCTAGATACGCCTTATCTAGCTCGAATACACGAGACTTTGTTTCCCTAACATACTATCATCTCGCCGCGTCCTGATACTATATTGTCAAGAGTTGACTAACTATTTTCCCTATCTAGCCATTCTAAAAATTAAAATAAAATATGCAATGGTTTTGCTAAGTAAATGGGTATACTATTTTAGTGTTAGCTCCCCCTGGACCATTGAACCAATATGGTCTATTCAAATAATGAATTTGATCCTGGGGAATCCAAAACTTATTAGTCCTTATATGTGAATTCAATAAAACCTTTGGGACCCATGCTTGGACTCTTTGATGACTACGATTTATGATAGACATATATGACCTATTCGTAGTCGTTGACCTAAATCCGAGTCCGGCTTTGTTGTACATGGCTCTTTGGGTTCCAAGTAGTCGATTAAGGCTCTTAGATCCCAACATGAACCTTTCCAACCTAGCCTCAACCTCTTGAACTCGGTCTTTCAAAAGAGAATTCTCCTCCTCAAGTTTTTCAATTTGGGTTGAGTTTCCCTCTTGAACTTGACTAGTTGAAGAGGTTAGAGTAGCCTCTTGCTTGAGGGTTTCAACCTCCTCAAGTAATGACTCAACCCTAGACTCGGACTTAGTCAATTTCCTAGTAAGCATTTTAATTGTACTGTAAAGTGTACTAATTAAAGAGCGATTAACCTTGACTTTCCCTTTTGGTCCGGCTTTGAGTTTCCTCTCGAAGTAGTCCTCGAGTTCGGAGTCGGTGTTGTAATTGGATTCGGATTCAGACTCTGACTCGGACTCTTCGGGTCTTGCCATGCATGCTATGCCGCCACCTTCTTCGTTGTCCCATGTTGCACGAAAAGCCTTCTTTTGATTTGATTTGGATTGTGCCCTCTTTTGATTCTTTAGTAGCCTCCTTTCCCTCCGAACGATCTTCCGCACTACGTTCACTATTGCTTCCACCTTTTCGGATTCAGACTCTAATTCGTCGTTGGGTTCGAGTCCATCTTCTTGCCTGGTAGGTGGTTTGCTTCTTTGTCCTGCAAGTAGAGCAATACCTCTCTCGGCCCGGACCACGTTAGTTTGCTCGTGAAGTTCAAACTCGAAAAATAATTCGTCTAACCTAAGCTTCGAAAGGTCCTTAGAGACCTTGTAAGCATCGACCATGGATGCCCACAAGGTAGTCCTAGGAAATGAATTAAGAACGTACCTTAGTAGGTCACGGTTTTTGACCTTGTGTCTGATGGTGTGCAGGCCATTGACAATGTCCTGGATGCGGGCGCTCATCTTAAGGTTATACAACTTATTGAAAAGAAGGTCACGTTTACATACCTTAGCATCGGACGTTCCTTCGTGTAGCTCGATTAATTTGTTCCATAGGTCCTTAGCGCTAATGAATGGTCCGATGCGGTTGAGTTCCTCCTTGGACAAGCCGCATTGCAATATTTGGGTTGCTCTTCCATCGGCTTCTATTTGCCTCTTGGTTGCATTTGTCCACTTGTTGAAATCCAAGGGCTCTCCTTGATCATTGGTGGATAGAGCAAAGCCGATTTGGATTATTATCCAAGTCTCGACTTGTGTTTTCAAGAAACACTTCATCCGACCTTTCCAATAACGGAAATCATCTCCGTTAAAGAACGGAGGTCGGGTGGTGCTATACCCCTCAATGTGAGTCATTAAGTATCTTGCAAAAACACGAATAAAAACCAAAGGGAATTCCAGGACTTGGTCTTGGATTAGTAATGCGGGAAATAAATAGGAAATAAACAGAATTAAATGAGAAAAATAAGAAACTAACAAAAACTAACAACTTACGACCTTCGATGTCCCCGAAAGGGTACTAGACGTTGGATTTTGGAGCTGGAAATAGCTTGTTACGAGGGTAAACCCTCATAATAAATGTAGATCTCTCGGAGAGCTTCGATTTGGTAGGTAGATCGTTATGTGAGTCCACTTGTGCAAAAAGTTATGACCGTTTTACCGTCGGCTACTCCAAGAGAGAATACTTGCAAGCACACAACCAAAAGAAACGTACCAAGACTTCGTCTTGGATTAGTAGTGCGGGAGGAAAAAGACCCAAAAAAAAATACGAATCGAAAAATACGAACAGAAAACCAAAATGTGCTAGATCGGTGGTTTCACCAAATCTTAGCGCTCCCGCTCTGATATCAATTGTTGGATCGAGAAGCGTCGCTAGAGGGGGGGTGAATAGCGATCGTAAATCTTTTCATTCGTTTCGTTCGAGTAGACAATTAAACGAGTAAGCACAGCGGAAAATAAAGAGACACGTTTATTTTACTTAGTTCACAACTCAGCGGTTGCTACTCCAAGGCCCTATCGGTCCTAGACCGCGTACGGAGGGCAAAACACTATAACGTCTCCTCCTCGTTGGAGGTAGGAGACAACGGTCACAAAACTGAAAGTACGAGGATGAGGCAACAAGCCTACCTCACCTCGTTACAATTAAAACAAAGAATACAATAAAAACAATTACTTGCTACTGCTGCCGACGAAGGAGATTTGAACTTGTCGTCGCGTCGGCGTTATGACGGCGTTGAAGCGTTGGCGTTGTAGGAGCACTTGATGAATAAACTTGATGTTATGTTGGAGTTGGAATCCACCCCTCCTTTTATAGATTTTGGCCTCTGAATATGTCTCCTCTTTTTTTTGGAACAGATCACGAAGTTGTATAATTTTTATTGCGAAGTGGTCGTGTCAAACCTTATCCATTTTGACCTAGCGCAAGGACTGATTCGTCGCCATCAGTCGACTGATGCCTCCCATCAGTCGACTGATGAGCATCAGTCGACTGCCCCATGTCCAGCAGTCGACTGCCAGCCTGGCCACTTCCCTCCAGTGAGAGGTTAGCTCGGAAAATGATAAATACAACAGTTTCTAACCGTCCGATCTCGACCTAGACCTTCCTCAAGAAGTCTTAGTCGGATCGCCACCTACGGTCGTCCCCGTAAAGAGGACACGACCTTACCATCTCTCACTCACACGAGCTTACCTCGATTGTTACTATGTCGCTTTCGCTTCCGGCCTTCCACTCGATTCCTTCGGCTCTCTCCGAAGTCATTCGAGTGTCACCCGACCACCGCGGCTTCCTCCGGGTGTCGCTAGCTTTCAGCTCTAGCTTTAGTACTTTTCTGCACACTCGATTTAGCTCGTGAGATAACGATGTAAACTTAACTTTGTGTCTTTGCCATAATCAAAACACAGGTTCGATTATCTGGTGCCCCTGCACCAACAGAGGGCTTGGGTGGCTAGGGTTTCCAATAACCAAAAGTTCTCCACGAAAATCCCTAAAGCTGTGTTTTATAGAGAGCATATTTCTTGACCATCAAAAAACCTTCTCCTAGCACTTATTGGTTCATAACTAATAACTCGTTAACCCACTCCAATAACTTAAGTTAAAATAAACCAAACCGCGTTGGTCTATTTTAAGTTAAAACGAACCGAACCAACTTTGGTTCATTTATTTAAAACAAACCAAACCACTTTGGTTTATTTTCCACCATTGGATTAGAACCAAACCAATTTAGTTCATCCATCATGTCTTCAAAAGACATGGTCCATCCATGTTTCCGATGCGACTAAAACCATTTCATACTCGTTCTTTGTTTGGTCTAACCAAACCAAGTCTCTCTCGATATGAGAATCTTATTCTAAAACTCATTTTAAATCCTTCAGATTACACTCGTTGTGCGTGTGACCAAATAGGTTCCCGATTTATGTTGGTCGTCTATAATTAACCATTAATTATAAAACGATCATGAGTGATACCTAGTAGTACATCATGATCTCCAATTAATCGAAAAATCAACGGTTGATCCCAGAACCATTTCTGAAACTTTTCAGCAACTACAATGAATCGTGTCATATTCCTTTCACTCATCTTATACCCACTTGATTCAGGACATGGTCTATTGTGTCAGTCCCCACTGGATTGACTACATCACACCTAGCCCAAGTATTACTTCCTCGTCCTCCGGATTCTAGTTACTGCACATGTATACAAGAGTATCACACTCTAAACATGTAATGCTTTAGTTAAAGACTTTAGTAACAATCCGACGAGAGGACATAGGGTATACATCTCCTCGCAAGGAGCGGTGAATCCTCTGTAGGCTATTCAAACACCTTCGGCCACTTCGACTTATACCCAATCATCCCAGGTTCACATCTCCTCGAAGATGCTTGCTTAAGATGTCAAAGCATAAGTCTTCATGACCAAGATGACTTGAATACCGCAAGTCGAAGAAACATCGCACTTAAGCTACAGTAAGAACTTCATTGGCATATCCATATATGTAGAGAACCTTATGAAGTCTTACAGGTAGTCACTCCAATGAACTAGTTACCATAACTAGCATCCACGATCAACTCCGGACATCCCAATGTCACCAGCTAGTGAGAAACAACTGTTTGGATAAACCAAAGAGTATACCTCGTGCTAGTCTCAACAGAATCGATGGCGTCTGAATCCATCAATTCATCGACTAGGGAAAATTTCAATACATCACAATTACACATATAGAGATACTCACTAGTTGTGATCCAATCACAAATTCTCTCATACTGTGAATCGTATTGCGGACATTCAGTAAATGAGTTTAAGATCCAATCAAATACATGAAAATATTTGTATACTCAAATAGTGAATCTTCATTTATCAAATAAATGATACAATCATATATTACTAATATCACACGTATCTTGGTCACCACATCAAAGTTCATAGAACCCTCTGTAATTTTTTCCCCCTCACAATGACCGTGAGATAGATCGATAGGAACCGCTAAATTGACGATTCCAATCTTAAACAGGAGATTTGAAAATTTATAGAGATTTTTTTTAAAATCCAATTTATCTAACTGATCTTTAAAATAGACATTCTTCCCTTCTAATTTATCCAAAACATATCTTAAACTGTTAAACACACTGCACTATATTCGACTTTCAAAATATTTATACGTAGTAAGATTTTAACTTTAGTTATTGCTTATTCTTTATTACTACACCATATCTAGACGGTGAATACTATATTTTTTTAATGAAAGGTAAATGTGCATATTAAATAAAAAAGGCACAATATTATCAAAGGTATTCAAAGTATCAAATCTACTTGAATAGATGTCCAAGGATCGATATATATACACTTGAATTTTCATGTAAATCATTTCTATATCAAAATTTACACCATCTGACATACTAATGTTCATTGTCTATCATACATAATGAATCATGGATGACATATATAGCGAGGTGTCGAACCTTCACTAGCCCATTGGTCCCACGATAGGGAAGCCGAAAAACACATACCATCCTTTTGTAAGTGACATCTCCACTTCATCTATAGCCACCACCTGATTCTCTCACATAGTTGGCTGACAAGCTAACATTTGAAGAATACATGCATGCTCCTGTATTTCCTCTTGCACACCATAAAAAAGGTACATTTCTCGTCTGCCATATACCCCTGTCTATCCCTAATAGGTAACCTATATATAGTGTGCCCCCATCCATAAGATGAAAGTATGATTTGTCCACGGGTATTGCTTCCATATTATTTTTGTCCATGGTTTCCTGTTACCGACACATCTGAAAAAATCATATGTCGGGTACCTCATCTTGGGTACCCAAACTATAAGGTCAACTTTTGTACTACCCAAACTATGAGGTCAACTTTTGTGCTACCATCTCTACAAACCCAGTTGAAGCCAAAATTTTGATCTGGAGAATGTTCTTGATTAGCAATGAGTTTGCATGCTTGGATTGTCACTCCCATACATCCACATGAAGTATGACGGACTCATCTAATACGTAAAGTGTCTTAATTTTTCTGGATGTGTCATAATATTTTTGCTAGCAAAGCAAAGTTCCAAACTCTTAAGTCCCTGAAGTCGAGCACTTCTTTGGTTTACACATTTCGGACCGTGCTATTAGTGAATACTTGATTGTCCACATAAAGCATCGACACATGCTATAGATGTGATTGACGATACCAAGATGGACATCCAAAAGCATTCAACTCCTTGAATCACTTAGGTAATGTGTTAGAACTTTCTCTGCATATAATAATATGCTTTTGTGTCATGCTTTTATTTTTTTTTAGATCAAGGAATCCATCAGTGGGTTGTAATAAGCAATCTTTAGCTTTTTAGAGACCATTGGAAATATCTAAAAGAAATTGTCCCCTCTTCGAAGCCTATGATGGTGAGAAGCAGTCTTCATACGTGTCCATATCAACCATGTATATGTTTGATTCTATTGCATTTGCTTTCAAGTGAGCCATTTGTCCAAATTGGGCTACGCATGTAGATAAAATAGTAACTGAGAAAATGTCACCTCTAGATAACAACAAGTCATCAGCATAAGCAAGATGAGCAATTCTCAATTCTTCACACTTTGGATTAAAATGAAAATCTGGTCGCATAATGTGTTGGTGTAGTAGTCATGTCAAATATTCCATATAGATGACAAATAAATACAGAAAAGAGTGGTGATAGAATTGAAATAACGAGGGGGAATGAATATCGTTATTATTGTTGGAGATTTGACGCCGCTAAAGGGGGGGTGAATAGCGTTGAATTCGTAGGAAGATAGAATTCGTTCGCGTTGCTTGTCTACAATCTTGTTAGTACGCAGCGGAATAAACAATAACAAATACAAACACAAGATACAATCACAACACGCACGATATAACGTGGTTCGGAACCACACGATTCATACTCCACGGATCGAACTCTAACGAGCTCTAGCGACGTCAATGCAATCACTAATCAATAAACTCCTTCTCGACAACAAGTCGGAGGCGGAGAAACCTCGTACAAACGTTTACAATAATAAACGAAAGAAATACAAGCAAATACAAAGTAAATGTAAAGAACACTTTACAAACTAGGGTTTTGAGCGCTTGCTTGTTGGTTGCTTGGATGAGCTTGAAGGACCCTGAAATGCACTTGCAAATCGCCTTCAAATCGCCTCACCAAAGCTCCCAAAAATCTGATGCCGCAATCTCCATGAACAGCTCCCTTTTATCCTGCGTCGGGCTGGATTTTCGCCTATCAGTCGACTGCCATAAGTCCCCAGTCGACTGATGCCACTGTTGTCGTGAGACAACGGCTCAATCCACGTTGGACAAGTTCCAACGGGACTCTTGGCAATCGACTGCCAACATTGGCGATCGCCGACCGCGTAATCGCCGGCCGCGATCGGCTCACGAAGCGTCTGCTCGCGCATGGTGAACTAGCGATCGATTGCGAGCCCTTGGCGATCGTGCGCGTAGCATCGATTCTCGCTCCAATGAGCGATCATTGCCCGCGAGCGATTCGGCTTTTAAACGGCAGTCGAACTCAAGTAGACTCACGGCAGTCGAACCGGCCATAATGTCAGTCGACTGCCAACCTCAAAGATGAGGTTTTAACCCAAAGTATGGTGCCCCCATACTTGCTAGACCACCCTTAGCCTAGACCTAAGCCTTCTAGCCACCTCCATCAGCCTCACGCCTCTCAGATCCCTCCAAGTCATCCATAACTTGTTCATCCATCGCGCTAGCCTCCAGGTGCTTTCCTCGGCTATGTCATGCTAACGGTGTCTACACCGCCAAGGCACATTGGACTTACGCCGCCAAGACTCCGCTTGGACTTTACGCCGCCAACCATTGATCTTATGCTGCCAAGACTTCCGCTTGGACTTTACGCTGCCAATATCAAGCCCTTGGACTTCTCAAATGCCAAGACTCAAGCTTGGACTTTCCCTTGTCAACCCATGTTGGACTTTCCATGCCAAGACCATGCTTGGACTTTCCTTGCCAACCCATGTTAGACTTTTCATGCCAAGACCATGCTTGGACTTTCCTTGTCAACCCATGTTGGACTTTACATTGCCAAGACCCATGCTTGGACTTTTATATTGCCAAGACCCATGCTTGGACTTTTCATGTGCCAAGTGTCCCACTTGGACTTTTCATGCCAAGTACTCAAGACTTGGACTTTACCAAATGTCAAGTGTTCCACTTGGACTTTCCCATGACAATTACATTGTCATATGTTTTTGTCGAAACATCAAAACATCACTCGAGTCAAACTCGAGTCCTGGTCAATCGTGACCTGGGCCGATTGCACCAACAATCTCCCCCTTTTTGATGTTTGACAAAAACCAAACAAATCATTTGAGTTAGACCACTAACTCAAATCCCTTACCAATTATCCCAAATTGGTAAACACTCTCCAAATGTTCTCCCCCAAACATTCTCCCCCTTTTTAACTAACATCAAAAAGGTTATCTCTCCAAGGAGGTCAATGTCTCATGTCCCAATGAGATCTTACAATCTCCCCCTTTTTGACCTAAAAATATCTAGGATGTCTACCATCGTCCTAGTGATAAGTCTCATATCACTTAAGAGAGGCAATCCTATAATCTCTCCCAATTTCCAAATTGGGTATAAAAAACTCATCAATTTTCCCAATTGATGATACTCTCCCAATAACTTCTCCTCTCCAAAGAGAAAAAATACATCCATCATCCCAAGATGGATAACTCCCCCTAAAGGCTTGCTCCCCCTTGACCATTGCACCAACAATGTCCTTGGGAAGCCCCTAAGCTAATAGGAACTCTAAACCATCAAAATTAAGGTTCTAAGTTCAACATAGAACTTTCACTCACCCTAAATTTGATACTTTGACCTAACACATCTCCTAATCCATATCCAATGGATTTTCACCCTTTATAATGCTTTCTAAGGCATATCCTAGTGTTAGGAGTGATTAGGAACCTTTTCCATAGCTGAACACGGGCTAAACAAACCTTGTTAACCCAAAATCAGACCTGGCAGTCGACTCCTGATAGTAATCATTGTCGATCACCCACTCATTGATCGATCTTTGGAAATTCATAAATAATTATACGTAATTCAAAAAATCGTGAAAATTCATACGTATAATACTTATGACACACACAATGGGTGAAAAATATTTGAAAATTATTTTACCCATAAAATAGTGAGTTTGATACAAAAATCAAAACCATTGAAATTTTCAATATTTTTGCTCTATTTTGTATCAACTCTATCAATGGTGATTGCTATCAAAAGATAGACTTCACCAAGGTTTTTCAAAAATGATTTTAAAATGTTTTCAAAACCTTATTTTGGATCATATTCCTTGGGCTCTATGTACATAACTTGTACACATGCTCTCCCAATGATCCACAAATAAAATTAGTTGAGTTTTAGTTCATCTAGATGCAAACACTATGCACCTTGAACTTAACTCATATCCTAGCATCTCACATGTATCTAAGGTGTATAAATACACATACATGTCAATTGGATGTGAGATGTGGGTTTTGTTCATCCTAATCTAGGGTTTCATGCATTTTTCTAAGGCAACCCTACTTGATTCCCTTATAAATGGGACTCCAAGTCATGCCATTGTCCTTAAATCAATTTCAATCAAAATATCTTAAATGCATGAATGATTATGGCATTAGAGATGATATAGATAAACACATGCTCATAATCATGATGTCATGGCATAATATGAAATCTAAAAACACATGACATTTAATCCTTAATCCTAAACATGAACATGACATATAAAATCATAGAAATAGGCATGATGTCATGACATGGCATATGGCAATCAAAACATGGCATATAAAATATATAGGTATAGTAATACCAAAATTTTAATATTAATTTCCATTTGATATAGTTAGATATATTTTGTCATATTATCATTAATCTCCCTAGTGTGCCAAAAACCCAAAATGGCACACTAATACTCTAAACCCTAATTGTGCCAATTTGATCATTTTATCAAACTTCATAACTAATATTGGCACATCCTAAAATCTTTTAGGATTATAATTCAACCCTATTTCCAAGGTATCCATAACCTTGAAAATAACCTAAAATGCCACCTTTATCATGGTTGAGTTAGCTACCCATCCAATCAAGGTTGGCACACCCTAAACCCATCTAGCGTGAATCAATCACGCTCTTAGGAACCCAAAACCGATTTGAGCTCCTAGGGTTAATTAGGTATTCCTTAGGGATAACCTCCCTAGATACCTTCCTAATGACCCTCCTAGGCTTGTTAGCCTTGGTCATTTGGGTCTTACCTAGGTTGACTCTAGGGGTAACTCCCCTTGCAACCTTCTTAGTGGCCACCCTAGGTTTCCTTGAAACCCTAGCCACTAGGCACACCCTTTGGTCAATTCTAGGGATGACTTCCCTATTGACCTTGGTCTTCCTAGACCTAGTTTGTGTTTCATAGTCAAATGGAACACTATGGTAAGCTACCTTAGGCTTAGGTTTGTGACCCAAACCTTGCTTACCTTTGGTTGACTTTTGACTCTTAGGTCCTTGGTGTTGACTTTGACTTTTGGACCTTTGACTTTGACCATTTGACCCTTTAAATTGATTTTGTATATTCCTAAAGGTCTTTTCTAGTTTTTCAAGCCTTGACCTCAAGGCTTGATTTTCAAACTCTAATTGCCCAATTGATTTTTGATTAAGTTTTTGGGCATTACCATTTTCTCTAGGCATATGCCTACCCTTCTTAGGGTTAATGCCTAAGTGGTTTTCTATTTTCCTAATGCTTTCCTTAGGAAGAGTTTTTCTAGGGACATTAGTCTCAAATTTCTCCTTTCTTGAAAAATTTACCCTCTTGGCTCCTAAGCAAAAATATCTATCTCTAGCATGCTTTTCATGGTGAATTGCAAGAGAATTAAAATTTCTAGCATGCTTTTGACTTTTAAATTTGGAAGATGCATTATTAAAATATACCTTAGGGTTAGCTATAGAAGCTCCCCCTACTTGTGATGCTCCTCCTTGCCCCTTCTTCTTCCCCCTAAGGCATTGACTCCGATAATGCCCCTTTGAATTGCACTTGAAGCATATGATGTGCTCCTTGCCTTTAGGTGTTGGGGAACCAGCATCCTTGCCTTTAGGTGTTGGGGAACCAGCATCCTTGACTTTTGGTGCCGGTGGAGCTTTCCTAATCTTCTTTGGGCACTTGCTCTTGTAGTGCCCGGCTTCCCTACACTCAAAACATATGATATGATTTTTATTACAAATTGACATGTTTGAGTTACCTATGGTGGTCGAAGGTGTTGGAATTGAAACTTCTTCATCTTGACCGGATGTGGAAGCTTCTTCTTGATGCTCCGGTGTTGAGGAAACTCTAATCTCCTCCTCAATCCTAGAAGTGGATGCTTCTTCCACCTCCTCCACCTCTTTCGATCCAGATGTTGATTCTCTATCAATCTCCGAATCCTCAAGCTCTTTGGATGAAGATGTACTTGCTTCTTTTTGAGCTTGAGAGGATGAGCACTCTTCTTCTTCTTCTTCTTCTTGGACCAATGATGAGTTTTCATGGAGCTTTGCCACTTGGCTCCACAACTCCTTAGCGTCCATATAGTCCCCTACCATACACACAATCTCATTAGGGACCAAATCAAGAATAAATTTTACTACCCTCATGTTTTTCTCGAAGGCTTGGAGTTGATCTTCACTCCACTTCTTCTTCTTGAGGAATCCTCCCTTTGGTCCTATTGGATAGCTAAAACCCTCCATCAAGATAGACCATTCTTCGAAGTCCCTCATTATTAGGAAGTCTTCAATTCTTGACTTCCATTGCTTAAACCCTTCTTGTCCATAGAAGGAGTAAGGGATTGGTGTGTTAATGTTCCATCCCAATTGTTCTTCCATCTTCACCCTCTAGCTTCTTTGTCCTAGCTCTCGGCGGTTAGTCCATAGAAGAGCCCCGGGCTCTGATACCGATTGTTGGAGATTTGACGCCGCTAGAGGGGGAGTGAATAGCGTTGAATTCGTAGGAAGATGGAATTCGTTCGCGTTGCTTGTCTACAATCTTATTAGTACGCAGTGGAATAAACAATAACAAATACAAACACAAGATACAATCACAACACGCACGATATAACGTGGTTCGGAACCACACGGTTCTTACTCCACGGATCGAGCTCTAACGAGCTCTAGCGATGCCAATGCAATCACTAATCAATAAACTCCTTCTCGACAACAAGTCGGAGGCGGAGAAACCTCGTACAAACGTTTACAACAATAAACGAAAGAAATACAAGCAAATACAAAGGAAATGTAAAGAACACTTTACAAACTAGGGTTTTGAGCGCTTGCTTGTTGGTTGCTTGGATGAGCTTGAAGGACCCTGAAATGCACCTGCAAATCGCCTTCAAATCGCCTCACCAAAGCTCCCAAAAATCTGATGCCGCAATCTCCATGAACAGCTCCCTTTTATCCTGCGTCGGGCTGGATTTCCGCCTATCAGTCGACTGCCATAAGTCCCCAGTCGACTGATGCCACTGTTGTCGTGAGACAACGGCTCAATCCACGTTGGACAAGTTCCAACGGGACTCTTGCGATCGGCCCCGGGCGTGTCGGCCAATCGGCTACGGAGCATTCTGTGCTCGCGGCTGAACTAGCAGTCGACTGCCGACCCTTGGCAGTCGACTGCCGTAGACATCAGTTCGACTGCTCCAATGAGCAGTCGACTGCCAGAGCAGTTCCAGCTCTTAAACGGCAGTCGAACTCAAGTCGACTCACGGCAGTCGAACCGGCCATAATGCCAGTCGACTGCCAACCTCAAAGATGAGGTTTTAACCCAAAGTATGGTGCCCCCATACTTGCTAGACCACCCTTAGCCTAGACCTAAGCCTTCTAGCCACCTCCATCAGCCTCACGCCTCTCGGATCCCTCCAAGTCATCCATGACTTGTTCATCCATCGCGCTAGCCTCCAGGTGCTTCCCTCGGCTATGTCATGCTAACGGTGTCTACACCGCCAAGGCACATTGGACTTACGCCGCCAAGACTCCGCTTGGACTTTACGCCGCCAACCATTGGTCTTATGCTGCCAAGACTCCCGCTTGGACTTTACGCTGCCAATATCAAACCCTTGGACTTCTCAAATGCCAAGACTCAAGCTTGGACTTTCCCTTGCCAACCCATGTTGGACTTTCCATGCCAAGACCATGCTTGGACTTTCCTTGCCAACCCATGTTGGACTTTTCATGCCAAGACCATGCTTGGACTTTCCTTGCCAACCCATGTTGGACTTTACATTGCCAAGACCCATGCTTGGACTTTTATATTGCCAAGACTCATGCTTGGACTTTTCATGTGCCAAGTGTCCCACTTGGACTTTTCATGCCAAGTACTCAAGACTTGGACTTTACCAAATGCCAAGTGTTCCACTTGGACTTTCCCATGACAATTACATTGTCATATGTTTTTGTCGAAACATCAAAACATCACTCGAGTCAAACTCGAGTCCTGATCAATCGTGACCTGGGCCGATTGCACCAACAATTATAAATTTGAGTAGATAGTAAATATTTAAAATAGTAAACAAATAGAGTAAAGTAACAGAATAATGCAGCGAAAAAATAAAACCATAAAGTAACATAAGATAGAATATTCAACATGATTCGGCTTCTCCCTGAATTCCTACTCCACGTCCTATGGTTTGTCACGTCGATCAACTAAAAGAATATAACTATATTTTCTCTTTTTTAAAAAAATCTTGAGGTGAAGAAACCTCTTATACAAAAGATATACAGAATAATGTGCAGTAAGAGTAAACAACGAACAATTAAAATTAAGTATACCAAACTTAGATGATTGCCTTAAAAAGGAAGAACAACAATGTAGAATGCTAGGAGAACTTTTCTTGCAACACACTTAATTTGATTACTTTGTTGATTACTTGATTGATGGTTTGAATGATGAAAAGCTACTTTAGGTCCTTCCCTTTTATAGACTTGTTCCAAGCACCTAGAAGTCTTTCTAGGTGCTCCCAACTCAACCTCAATTTGATATGATTACATAAGTTTTTATCTAACTCTAGTCACCTAGAAGCCTTCTGGGTAGTCAATTGTTGATGTGGCAAAATCTCACCGACATCAGATCGATCCGATTAAGTTGGTCTCTATCCGACTCCGATCACCTACTCTCCTTCCAATCGCTCGAAAGTTGATGTAGCAAAATCCCGTGGATGGTCAATCCATGATTTCTAAGATAGACTTTTTCCACATCATCTTACATCTAAACCTAATCTGGATCTTAAATCTAGTTGTTTGAATAACATTTGGTTACCTGAATATCTAGGAGCCTAGATCCAATAAGGGCGCTCACATTCTTTCGATTTAGTTGACCTGATCCATACTAAGTTTCAACATCACAAAGTTAGAACGCAAGTATATCTAATATGCACCAACTCAGTTGCTTCACCCTTGACTTATGCTAGGGTAGCATCTAGCTCAAAATCTACTCTTGCTCTCAAAATAGTAATACTCTCTCACTATCTTCTAAAATAAAATCTCTCTCCTGAGATTACCTTACCTAGCACATCTTCAGGATTTACTTTGTCTAGACCTCTAGGTCTTTCTTAATCACCTGACTACCTTACCAAAATCCCTATCTCTCATGTGCTTTTGAACTTCACCTATTTTCCATCATTAGGTCTTTCTTAGTTACTTGATCACCTTATAAAAATTCATGACTTTTAGACACTTCTAGACTTTACTTGTCAAGTTCTTGCACCTATACACTTGACATATGAAATTAAATCATAAAATATCCTAACTTTGAATCTCATTCCATACATAAACACAAGTTCAATCTTGTGGTATTCTCAGCACTAACAATATATCTCTTTTGATGTGTGACAATCTATTTAAAGTTAGGAGTAAATATGCATGAATACAACACATATAAAGGGCACTCTCCTCCTAAATAATATATCAGTAAAAATTTCTCTTTCTCCCTCCTTTCCAAATTGTCATTTAAACTTTAAATTTTCGTTTTCTCCCCCTTTGGCATACATCAAAATAGAAAATATCACACGAAATCTCAAAATATAAGGTCAAGTATGATAATGTCATCATAAAGTCAATGAAACTATCTCTAGGATAGTATGTACTCAAGTCAACTAAACATATTAACTCAAGCAAATCAAAAACTAGTAATCATGTACCAAGTCATGCATTAATTTAACGACTAGTAAATAGAAAATCAACTAAAAAGTAAGATGCAAATCAAAAAAGAACAAATAAGATAAGTCAACTTCTAAGTCAAATAAGATAAGTTGATTTATAAATCAAATGAGTCAACTTTCAAATAAAATAAGAAGTTATTTTTTTAAGTCAAATAAGTCATCTTTCAAATAAAACAAGATAAACTAATTTTTTAAGTCAAATACACTAACATTAAAGTTAAGTTACAAAATGGGTCAAAACAAATACAATATGTTTTAATAAGAAGGAGGAGGATGCCTCATCTGTAAGGCCTAAACATCTCTATCATCTCCATATAATGTGTTTGCTATAACTCTATTATGTTCTTTTATTGCTCCTCTAGTCACTGAAAACCTCTAGATACAGTCTCTTTTAACCTAATGACTTCGTCCTTTAATGGAGTGACTGGTGATGGAAGTAGTTGAGGGTAGAACGAAGAAATCAAAGTCTGGTAACTCCTCGTCCTCTTGCAGTTGAGGATGAGATTACTGTTGGAACGTTGATGACCGCTAGAGGGGGGTGAATAGCGTGTCATACGTCGATGATGGAATTCGATCGTGCTTGCTACAAAATGTTAGTACGCAGTGGAAATACGAAATATACAATGAACATAAAACACAAGCACAATCACAAATACACAAGGATATACGTGGTTCGGAACCTTAGGATTCCTACTCCATGAGGTGAGTTCAAATGAGCTCTAGCAATGCAAACAACACCACTAAACAATAACGCTCCTTCTCGACAACACGTCGGAGGTGGAGAAATCTCGTACAAGAGATTACACTAAGTAATACAATGAATACAAGCAAATACAATACAAGTAAAAAAAATGCTTTTCACGAGATCTTTGAATGCTTGCTTTTGGTTGCTTGAGAATAGCCTTGAAGGTCTGGATTGCAACAACAAATCCCCTCCAAATCGCCTCAAGCCAAGAATCTCCTCCTCGAGCTCCTTTAATAGTTGATCTCGGGTTGATTCCGTGTCTGACAGTCGACTACCATAAGTCCCCAGTCAACTGCCAACAGTACCATTATGAGATAACGGTTTAATCCACGTTGGCATTTAAGCCAACAGTTACATTAGAAGTCATTTGCCGGGTCGTTCACTAACGATCATCTACGAGCATTCTGCTCCGTAACTCGACCTGATCGATTGCCATCACCGACTACCCAGTGCAGCGCAATGATCGGCCGGACTATTTCTGCGATCGAACACCAATCGACTCTTATCAATTCGATTTTCCATAATCTCAGTTGACTGTCAAGAGTCAACTCAGTTGTCAAGTGTCAAAATACTTGATCAATCGACTGGTCCAAAGCCCCAGTAGACTGATAACCTCAAACATGAGGTTTAACCCCAAGTATGATGCCCTCATACTTGTTAGACCACTCTTAGCCTAGACCTAAGCCTTCTAGTCACCTCCGTCAACCTCACGCCTATCGGATCCCTCCAAGTCATCCATGACTTGTTCATCCATACGTTAGCTTTCAAGTGCTTCCATCGGCTATTGTCATGTTAAGTTGTTCTACACCGCCAAGGCACATTGGGCTTGCACTGTTAAGACTACCGCTTGGACTTTACACCGCCAACCATTGAACTTATGCTGCCAAGACTCCGCCCTTGGACTTTACGCTACCAATATTAACCCTTGGACTTCCCTTGCCAACCCATGTTGGACTTTCCATTTGCCAAGACTCAAGCTTGGACTTTCCTTTGCCAAAACCCATGCTTGAACTTTCCCATGCCAAGTACCTATGACTTGGACTTTCCCATTGCCAAGTATCGCATTGGACTTTCCCATGACAATCAAATTGTCATACATTTTGTCGAACATCAATGTCAAACATCAAAATACTACTCAAGTAAAACTCGAGTCCAGTCAATCGTGACCTGGACTGATTGCACTAACAATCTTCCCCTTTTTGATGTTTGACAAAAACCACAAACACCTTTAAGTTAGGCCACCCAACTCAAATCTCCTTATCAATTCTCCCAAATTGGTAATTCTATATTCTCCCATAATTTCTCCCGTTAATTCTCCCCTTTTTTGACATACATCAAAAAGGTTCTCTCCAAGGGTGTCAATGTCTCATATCCCAATGAGATCTTACAATCTCCCCGTTGGTCCTAAAACACCTAGGATGTCTTCACTCTTCCTAGTGATAAGTCTCATATCACTAAAGAGATGCTTCCAATAAACTCTTCCAATTCTCCCCCTCATGAGGAAGAACACATCCATCATCCCATGATGAATAACCTCCCCCTAAAGGCTTGCTCCCCCTGACCATTGCACCAACAATGTCCTTGGAGAGTCCCTAAGCCTATAGGAACACTAACCAATCGAAATTAAGGGCAAAGATTCAACATTGAACTTTCACCTCCTTTAAAATTTGATATATACCCCAACAACTCTCTTAATCCATATCCAATGGATTTTCACCATTTCCAATGCTCTCTAAAGCATATCCTAGGATTAGGAACAGTTAGGGTAGCCTAACATAGATGAAACATGGGTTAAACAACCTTACAAGAACGATCATTATTGATGCAATGATCGCCATAAGTGGCTGATCGATTTTTACAAATGCAGAAATTCAATAATCAAAAATTGAATTTTGAAAAATCATAAGTAATTATACATAACTCAAAAAATCATGAAATTTCATATATATAATACTTATGTCAATCAATATGGGTGAAAAATATTTTATAATAAAATACCCATTAAAATAAGATATTGATACAAAATTCAAAACCATTGAAAAGTTCAATGTTTTGGCCATACTTTGTATCAACTCTATCAATGGTGATTGCTATCAAAAGATAGACTTCACCAAGATTTTCTAAGATGATTTTAAATTTTTTTTGAAAACCTATACTGGATCATGATCAATGGGCTTAATGCACATGACTTGCACATTATCTTTCCCCATGATCCATACATGGTATATGATGAGTTTGAGTTCATCTAGATGCAAAAACTATTCACCTTGAACTTAACTCATTTCCTAGCATCTCACATGTGTCTAGAGTGTTTGAAAACACACACATGTCAATTTGATGTGAGATGTGGGTTTTGGTTATACCTATACTAAGGTCTCATGCATTTTATAGGCAACACTATTTGATTCTCTTATACATGGGACTTCAAGTCATGTCATAGTCCTTAACTCAATTTTCATTAAACCTAAATGTATGAAATATGATCATGGCATATAATGATAGCATAAATAAGGCAAATGCCAGTAATCATGACGTCATGGCATAAATATAAACCTAAGCATACATGACATAAAAACAAACCTAAGCATGATCATGACATATTATATGATAAAAATA
Source organism: Wurfbainia villosa (assembly GCA_025175895.1). Classification (NCBI taxonomy): domain Eukaryota; kingdom Viridiplantae; phylum Streptophyta; class Magnoliopsida; order Zingiberales; family Zingiberaceae; genus Wurfbainia; species Wurfbainia villosa. The sequence continues at coordinate 12,125,474 of CM046007.1, read as the reverse complement.
AATATGATATCATGACATGTTATATGACAATCAAGACATGACAAATAAAATGTGAAGGTATAGAAATACCTAAGTTTTAGTATTAATTGTCATTTGTTATTATTAAGTCCATTTTGCCATAATACCAACTTTCTCCCAAGTGTGCCAAAAACCCAAAATGGCACACTATGACTCTAAGCCTAATTTGTGCCAATTTGATCAATTTTCTATAGCTCTCAAAATATATTGGCACATCCTAAAAATCTTTAAGATTTAAATTTAAACTTATTTCCAAGATACCCATAACCTTGAAAATGACCTAAAGTGTCACCTTTACCATGGTTAGGTTAACTACCCATTCATTTAAAGTTGTCACAACCTAATCCATTTAGCGTGAATCGATCACGCTCCTAGGAACCCAATACCTATTGGAGCTCCTTGGATTTACTAGGTATTCCTTAGGGATAACTTTCCTAGATACCCTCCTAATGACCCTTCTAGGCTTGGTAGCCTTGGTTATTTGGGTCTTACCTAGGTTAGCTCTAGGGATAACTCCCCTTGTAACCTTCTTAGTGGCCTCCTTAGGTTTCTTCGAAACCTTAGCCACTAGGCATTTGCCATGGTTAACCTTAGGGATAACTTCCCTAGTAACCTTGACTTTCCTAGATCTAGATTGAGTTCCATAATCAAATGGAACATTATGATAAGTAGACATTACCCTTTTGGACATAGCTTTTGACCCAAACCTTGCCTCCTAGATGGTTCTTGCCTCTTACACCATAGGTTTTGACAATTTGACCTTTTAATTGAATTTTGCATCCTTGCAAGGGTCTTTTCCAATTTTTTAAGTTTTGACCTCAAAACTTGATTTTCTAATTTTAATTGCCCGATTTTTTATTTTTTGATTGAGTCTTTGGGCATTACCATTTCTTCTAGGCATATGCCTACCCTTCTTAGGGTTAATGCCTAAATGGTTTTCTATCTTCCTAATACTCTCCCTAGGTAAAATAGGTCTAGAGTTGTTGTTCCTAGGTGTGTCCTTAGTTAAATCTACATGCTTGGAACCTAAACAATAGTATTTATTCCTACTAGTATGCTTTTCATTAACAATTGCAAGAGTACTAAAAACATGCTTTTAAATCCTAGAACTAGAAGGTGCATTAAAATATACCTTAGGGTTTGCCTCAGAGGCTCCCCCTACATGTGTAGCTCCTTCTTGCCCTTTCTTCCTCCCTCTAGGGCATTGGCTCCTATAATATCCCCGTTGTTGGCATTTAAAGCACACCACGTGCTCTTTTCTCTTCTTAGTGGGGACTCCGGCATCCTTGACCTTTGGCGCCGGTTGACTTTTCTTGACTCTTTTATGACACTTACTCTTGTAATGTTCGGCTTTCCTACGCTCAAAGAAAACTATATGATTTTTATTTTTAACTAAATTGCTTAAGTTACCTAGGTCAATGGTGGAAGTTTGGGCTTCTTCATCTCTTCCGGATGTTGATGGTTCTTCTTGATTTTGCTCTTGTTCCGAAGTGGATGGTCTCTCCTCCCCCTCAATCCTAGAGGTGGATGCTTCCTCCAATTCTTCCTCTTCCACCGATCCATAAGTTGACTCCTTCTCAACTTTCGACTCCTCACTTTCTTGTGAGGAAGATGAACTTGCTTCTTCGGCCTCCTCCAATAGAGCCAATGAGCATTCCTCTTCTTCTTGTTGTGCCGAGTGAAGCTCCTCATGGAATCTTGCCAACTTCCTCCATAGCTCCTTGGCATCCATGTAATTCCCTACCTTGCACAAAATGTCATTAGGGATTAAATCAACCAAGAATTTTATTGCCTTTGTATTTTTCTCAAATTCATGGAGTTGTTCCCTGGTCCACTTCTTTATTTTGAGGAAACCTCCCTTTGGTCCTCTTGGATAATTAAATCCTTCCATCAAGATGGCCCATTCTTCAAAGTCCCTCATCATGATGAAGTCTTTAATTCTTCCCTTCCATGAATTGAAGTCGTCTCATCCATAGAGTGCATACAGGACCGGAGTGTTGATGTTTCATCCTAGTCTTTCTTCAAACTCCATTTTCTTCTTCACCCTCTAGCAGTGCTTTCTTGGTGGTTAGCCCAAATGAAGAGCGGCCTCGCTCTGATACGACTTGTTGGAACATTGATGACTGATGTGAGCAAAACATATAGAGTTTTAGGAGTAGTTTTCGCTCACATCTCGTTTAGTTTTATATTTGTTTCATGCATATTCTACTTTATTTTGCATGCATTTCCTGTTTTCTGGTTCGGAGATCTGCTCTTTGTACTTTTGTGTGCAGGATAGCATTCCATGAGAAAAATAGGCACTTTCAGAGCAAAAAGGAGGCATTTGGCAGCTGGACACAGAGTGGGACACAGTCTGGCTGTGTGGCTACACACAGCTGTGTCCAGGGTTCGAAAATGGCTACCACAACCTTACACATGGCTTGGCCGTGTGTTTTCACATGGCCATGTGGCGGTCAGACAACTTGACGTGATCAGGGTTTTTTTTTTCAGATTTTGTGAAGATTCGGCATGATGTCTATATAAGGAAAGCTACGCCCAAACCCTAGGGGGAGGCACGACAGCCGAGACGGCACTCCGAAGCCCTAAAAAGCTTCGGGAACTCGCATCGGGGAGGAAGAGAGCCGCTTGATGATCAAGATCTGCACCACAACGCTAGAAGGAAGAGTTGCATTTACATTATAATTCATATTTCTTACACGTTTATTATTATATTCATGAATTTCATAATGTTTTGTGATTCTCTCCTCGTATTCATGGAGTAGATTCTCCGATTCTAGGATTAGGGAGTAGTTTGTGTTGAGTAGAACATTGCTATTTCAAATATATTTCCATTCTTGAAATTGTATTTGCAGTTGAATGATTGTTTAGATCTATAGCTTTACGTTTTAGTTTTCTATCTTTTGTGCATAGATGATACGAGGGGTGACAGTCCTCGTATCTAAGATTTAGGGGATATTAGGAGGAACCTAGAGGTTGGTCTCATCGCCTGCAACTGTGGATAGAAGGATGCGATAGAGTCGGTAACGTGTCTCATTTCCGGCTCGTTGCAGGGATCGATTCGGCATCCTTGTACCATAGTGTATGATGTCCTTTCCACAAAACCCTAGCTAGAAAATTTGGATACATTCAATTGATAGCATGTTCTGCAACACACAAACGAAATGGAAGTCCTAGAATCCATCCAAATCCTCGTAGCAACCCTTCTCTTCTTCCGTGTGACACCGTACTGAGTTTGGACCATCGGTGACCTCTCATTCGTGAACCCTAGGATTATCAATCCGAACAACAACACATCCACTGGACAAACCAATACTCAAAATCTCAGTCCTTGTGGGATCGATATTCTTTATTACTTGACAGCATCCGTGCACTTGCGAGCGTTGAGTGCGAGCACGCACTTCGAGTCCTTGACGGTCTCCATCGCGAGATTTGAGGTCGTGTTTGCATGCATCAAGTTTTTGGAGTCGTTGCTGGGGACTGATTGATTCGATATCGAATAAAGAAGTGGATAGTTGGATCGGACTTAGGATTAGATTTATTTACTTTCTTTTATTTTTACTTTTATTTTATTTACTTCAGTTTTAGATTTTACATATCTAGATTTAATTTTTATTTTAGCAGTAGTTCTACATTTTCTTATTTGCTCCTCGATTTAGTTAGCTAGATTAGTTTATTTCTTGTTTCTAAACCTTAGGTAAATACTCCTAATTTTGTGGCTCGGTTCTTCGTATGCTTAGACACCTAGGATCGGAAGGCCTGATTTCGATCGATCTAGAAATTAAATGAACCTATCATTGCCAAAGAGTTGAATAGAAGAGGATGGAGGACCAAGCTGCATCCGAAGTAAATATAGGTAGCCAACCTTTAAGGGATTACCCAGCCCCTAGATCTAGTGGATTTAGGCCGAGTATAGCTGGACTGTCCATTTCGACAAACAACTTTGAGCTGAAACCGATGCTCATACACATGGTCTAGCAGAGTCAATTCGGGGGAGCTACGACTGAAGACCCGAACCAGCACCTGAAGTCATTCTTGGAAATCTTCTTGACGATAAAGATAAATGGAGTCCCTACAGATGCGATCCGCCTGAGCCTATTCCCATTCTCATTGCGGGATAAGGCTAAGGCATGGCTTCACTCCTTGCCTTCAGGAAGCATTACTACATGGGAGCAATGTGAGCAGCAGTTCTTGAACAAATACTTCCCACCAAGTAAGACTGCTCACATGCGCCATCTAATCACAAGCTTCCGTCAGAAGGAAGGGGAGTCCTTATTTGAAGCTTGGGATCACTACAAGGGGCTACTTTACCAACGCCCTCACCATGGACTGGAAAGGTGGCTGGTGATCCACATCTTTTATAATGGAATCACGAACGCCACAAAGATGTCCCTCGATTCTGCCGCAGGAGGAGCACTTATGAACAAGACTATCGAGGAAGCAGAGGAGCTGATAGAAGAGGTGGCACAGAACTACCATCAATGGGCTTCCGAACGTAGTCACCCAGCTCCTTCCGTGGGACGATATGCTGTCAACTCAGTGGACCACCTAGCAGCGAGGATGGATGCGCTTAGCAGATGGTTCGACTCTTTAAATCCTGCATTTGCATGTGCGACTATTGACTTTGGAGAAGGAGCAGCAACGTGTCGGGAGGATTACTATGGATGGCAGGGTGGCTTAGAAGAGCAGATTGAGCATGTCGATGCGGTTGGGGACTATAATCAAAGGGCCAACAACCATACTCTAGTACTTACAACCCCGGATGGAAGAACCACACGAACTTTTCCTATCGGAATAACTCGGGGAACTTCCAACCATCAGGAGGGTATGGGCAGCAGCAGGGCAATGGGCAATGGGCAATAGCAACCACAAAAGTCTAGGTTAGAATTGATGATGGAAAACTTCATTGCTACCCAAACAAAGGCCAATGAAGAGTTTCGTCGCCAACATCAGAAAACAGAGGAGTCACTCAGAGACTTGAAGGCCACTGTTGTCGGTCTTGTAAGTCACACAAGGATGTTGGAGACACATGTGGCCTAGATAGCCCAAACCGTGTCACAACCTATGGAGAGCTCTCCAGCATTACCCAAGCTAAGTAAAGTTAAGCAAGAAGGAGTGTGCAGCGAGAAAGTAGCACAAAGAAATAGATTCGCTAAGGGGTGTGCAGCCATGATTTCCACCCTACCTGACCAAGCTGAAATTGAGGACAAGATTCCACCCCAGCTTAAGGACCCTGGTGAATTTGTTATCCCCTGCTCGATTTATGGGGAAAGCTTCGATGAAGCACTGTGCGACTTGGGGTTATTAGTAAGTGTGATGTCCTACGCATACTACCTAAAGATGGGATTGAATGGGCTCCAACCAGTGAACCTTGGTATTCGTATGGGAGACGACTCAGTCAAGGAACCCGTCGGCATGCTAGCACATATGCCTGTGGTCGTCAAGAACTGTGATATATATGGATTTTATTATACTCGACACAAGACCAGATCCCCAAAATCCCATCATCTTGCGAAGGTCCTTTCTGGCGACTGCGAGGGCGTGCATAGACATAAAAGCGCACAAGATCTCATTGAAAGTAGACGGGGAGATCATCCTCTTCAATTTGTCAGAGTGCAGAACTCCCTTCCTAGACGACTTCACTTTCAGCAGGGTAAAGCCAAGCCCACCAGACATCGATCCCAAGATAGATGAATGGAGGTTTACAAAACCTCCGGAGCCAAGTTGATAATGGAGTGGGGTCGAGCTAAAAGACCTTAAACAAAGCGCTTCTTGGGAGGCAACCTAAGTTTAGTTTTTAGGTTTCCTTTTTATTGTATTGCATGCATTTGGTTAGTTTGAACTTTGATTTCCATTTTGTTTAGCATTAGGACCAGAAAGAACCTGCTAGGTAAAAATAAAAATCAATTTTAGCTTACACGACAAAGTGTGTGAGAGAATTCGGACCGTTGTGCACGAAAGGAGAAAAATGGGGGGGCACACGGCCGTGCCCATCTAACCTGAGGCGTACACAGTTTGGCCATGTGTTTTCACACGGTCGTGTCACGCGAGGTTAAATAGGGCACGCCGTCCATTTCCACCCCAAATGCACCATGTGTTTTGATTTCTCTTTCCCTAGCCTTGTGGATCCTTCTTCCCCACCACCTAGAAGCTTTTCCAACCTTCAAGGAAGCCAAAAGAAGCATGGATGAGGAGGAAAAGGCAAGTAGCACCCCGATCTACTACCTCGGAGTGAAGACCAAGGAGAACGGATGCCCCTTAAGCTCCGGAGGAAGGTAACGCCTTGCCAACCCTTCTCTTTCGCAATAATGAGCATAGGGAAAGATTTGATATGCTTTCTACTAGAAAAATCACCGCTACTAGGTATCTTGACGAAGATCTCTTAGAATCCCTAAGTTTGTTTGGTGACATTCAAGCCCTATTTGCAAAAATAGGGTGAGAAGAGATAATGGGAATAAGACTCCCAACATACCCTAGGATAGTTTTAGAATTTTTAAGTTCCTTAGATTCGGAAATCTTAATGGGAAGAGAGGGCGAAGAGGGTAGGATTACCTTTAGAATATTTAACATTTAGCATGAATGGACACTACACCAATGGAACACATGCTTCGGCTTGCCTAGTGGGGGAGAGAAAAGAACCCCTATCGGATTTAACTCTCGAATCTTTTAGACTGAACTAATAGGAGAGCGCGCTTATGACCCTTCTAGGGCCAAAGCATCGCGCCTCCAAAATCCTATTTTCCGATACCTACATCGAATCATGGCAAGTACTATTTTTGGTCGTGGGGAGAGTGACGGTGTAGTGTGAGCTAGTGAGCTGCTTTGCTTGTGGGACATGCTACAAGAAAGGAGTAGCATTGATGTAGGGTCTCATTTCATTAGACACCTAATGAAAATAGGCAAAGCAAAGAGAGGAGAGATCATTGTTGGGGGCCTACTTACCCACATTTGTCATAGGATGGAGTACGACTACACTGCACTAGATAGCATAGAGGGGAGCCCTAGGATTGACCTGGGAGTGTGTATGGCCATGAAGATGATTGTAAGAGAGGGACACTCCCTATGCTTTGTAAGGAAAAACCCGACGACCCTTAGGCTCCCCGACCCCGATCGTACCACCATCACCACACGCGCCAACTGGCGCTTAGACCTGATAGTGGAGTCCCCGCCATATGAGGGACCATCCACATCGGCACCCATCTCTCCCCCTTTACATCACTCTCCCTCCAGTCCACGCATGCATAGGAGCCCACCTAGTCCACGTCGACATGAGCCTGTACCTGCACCGCCACCTTTTTCTACTTTTGAGTAGGATGTAGGTACATCTGCCTATGATTTTTCAGAGTTCCAATCGCACCTCGACGACATATATGTCGAGCAGCAGACGCAGAGGCAGCGATGGGAGGAACAAAGCGCCTACACACAGACGGAGTTTTTGGGCTTCCGGGAGCACTTCCAGTGAGCCGAGGAGTTCTACGACGAGGCCCGTGTCTACTTCCAGGAGGAGGTTGCCCATCACCAGGAGGAAACCAGCTACCGCCAGGAGATGCGGCAGCACATGCATGCCCAGAAGGCGCAGTGGACTAGGGAGGAGGAGCACTGAGCAGCCGCTGCATCCACCAGCTCTCAGATCGACCACATGTACATGTGGCATCAGCGGCTCAACAGCAGGTTCTCCCAGGACCCCGAGATCCGGAGGTTACCGAACTTTCCACCTCATCCACCATACTAGAGGTATGCTTCGCTTAAGTCTGGGGGGGCCCGAATTTTGATTTATTTTGTTTCTAGCAGTAGTTTATTTCCTGTCATTTGCATTTGTTTTAGTTAGCATTCATTTGTTCATACATAGGATTTTTAGTTTCGTCAGTACTTAATTTTTGCTATCTTTAATCTACCTCAATAGTATTTTTAGAGTTTTCTTTTATAAGTTATTTCCATGGGTAGCTTAACTTTATTTACCTCGTGGTATTTTATTTGCTCTAATGAATGTTCTAGTCTTACACTAGTTGGCCTTTATTTCACACATACACATGATGAACTTTCTGAAAGGGAGAATCTAGTACATACCTAGTTATGATTCATCTCAGTAGTCTAGTACTTTGGAATCCACAGGTGACCCTAGGTTTAGCATTTTAGTTACTAGAGATGCTCGGATTGTGTAAGCACATTCGAAAAAATCAAAATTCCAGTAAGCCAAAAAATAAAATAAAAAAAAAGGAGAGAGAAAAAGAAATGAAAAAGAGAAGAAAGAAGAAAAAAAAGATTATGAGGGATAAAAAATAGTTGTCATGGGTGGAAATGGTTATGTGCCCCTTTGAGACCGAGTTAGATTACTAGGGAAACACCTACCAATTTCTCTCAATACCGAGCACGCCTTTGAGACTTTGTGCTAGATCTAGGGAATGACCCTCGCTTTGGGCAGGTAAGTGCCTAAGAGTCAGAGACCTTAGGAAAGCTATAAGATGACGACTTAACTCACCATGGAACGAGTGTCTCTTAAGAAGATTCGCTTAACACGAGCACGAGGAGCTAACTTAGTGAATTTCTAGAACATATCTATTTTGTTTTGATTGAAAATATCACTTGATAAATCTAGTTAACATGCTAAGTATGGAACAATACCTTTTTAAAATTTCATGACACTGAGGTTTGCTTGAGGACAAGCAAAGATTCAAATCTGGGGGAATTAATGTGAGCAAAACATATAGAGTTTTAGGAGTAGTTTTTGCTCACATCTCGTTTAGTTTTATATTTGTTTCATGCATATTCTACTTTATTTTGCATGCATTTCCTATTTTCTAGTTCAGAGATATGCTCTTTGTACTTTTGTGTGCAGGATAGCATTCCATGGGAAAAACGGGCGCTTTCGGAGCAAAAAGGAGGCATTTGGCAACTGGACACAGAGTGGGACAAGGCCTGGGCATGTGCCTACACACAGCCGTGTCCAAGGTTCAAAAATGGTCGTCATAGCCTTACACACAACATGGCCGTGTGTTTTCACACGGTCGTGTGGCGGCTAGACAACTTGATGCGATTAGGGTTTTTTTTTCAGATTTTGCGAAGATCCGACATGATGTCTATATAAGGAAAGCTACGCCCAAACCCTAGGGGGAGGCACGATGGCCGGGACAGCACTCCGAAGCCTTAAAAAGCTTCGAAAACTTGCATCGAGGAGGAAGAGAGCCGCTCGAGGATCAAGATATGCACCACAACGCCAAAGGGAAGAGCTGCATTTACATTGTAATTCATATTTCTTACACGTTTATCATTATATTCATGAATTCCATAATGTTTTGTGATTCTCTCCTCGTATTCATGGAGTAGATTCTCCAATTCTAAGATTAGGGAATAGTTTGTGTTGAGTATAACATTGCTATTTCAAATATGTTTTCGTTCTTGAAATCGTATTTGCAGTTGAATGATTGTTTAAATCTATAGCTTTGCATTTTGGTTTTCTATTTTCTGTGCGTAGACGATACGAGGGGTGACAGTCCTCGTATCTAAGATTTAGGGGATATTAGGAGGAACCTAGAGGTTGGTCTCATCGCCTGCAACTGTGGATAGAAGGATGCGATAGAGTCGGTAATGTGTCTCGTTTCTGGCTCGTCGCAGGGATCGATTCGGCATCCTTGTACCATAGTGTATGATGTCCTTTCCACAAAACCCTAGCTAGAAAATTTGGATACATTCAATTGATAGCATGTTCTGCAATACACAAACGAAACGGAAGTCCTAGAATCCATCCAAATCCTCATTGCAACCCTTCTCTTCTTCCATGTGACACCGTACTGAGTTCGGACCACCGACGACCTCTCATTCTTGAACCCTAGGATTACCAATCCGAACAACAACACATCCACTGGACAAACCGATACTCGAAATCTCAGTCCCTGTGGGATCGATATTCTTTATTACTTGACGACATCCATGCACTTGCGGGCGTTGAGCGCGAGCGTGCACTTTGAGTCCACTACGGTCTCCGTCACGAGATTTGAGGTCACATTTGTGTGCATCAATGACCGCTAGAGGGGGGTGAATAGCGTGTCATACGTCGATGATGGAATTCGATTGTGCTTGCTACAAAATGTTAGTACGTAGCGGAAATACGAAATATACAATGAACATAAAACACAAGCATAATCACGAATACACAAGGATATATGTGGTTCGGAATCTTAGGGTTCCTACTCCACGGGGTGAGCTCAAATGAGCTCTATCGATGCAAACAACACCACTAAACAATAACACTCTTCGACAATACGTCGGAGGTGGAGAAACCTCGTACAAGAGATTACACTAAGTAATATAATGAATACAAGCAAATACAAAGATGAAATACAATACAAGTAAAGAAAAATACTTTACAAGAGAACTTTGAATGCTTGCTTTTGGTTGTTTGAGAATAACCTTGAAGGTCTGGATTGTAGCAGCAAATCCCCTCCAAATCGCCTCAAGAAACCCTACAAAGAATCTCCTCCTCGAGCTCCTTTAATAGTTGATCTCGGGCTGATTCCGCGCCTGGCAGTTGACTTTTATAAGTCCCCAGTTGACTACCAACAGTACTGTTGTGAGACAATGAATTTATCCACGTCGGCATTCAAGCCAACGGTTACACTGGCAATCGACTGCCAGGGTCGTAGCCGACTGACCAGTCAACTATCGAGCATTCTACTCCTGCAACCCAACGAATGATCCGCCCTTCATGGTAGTCGACCGCCCAATCAGCATCGATTGTCAAGGCTGTTTCGCATGATCGAACACCGGTCGACTACGATCGATTCGGTAGCCATAATCTCGCCGATCGTCAAGAGTCAACTCGACTACCAAGTGTTAAAACACTTGACCAATCGACTGGTCCAAAACTCTAGTCGACTGATAACCTCAAACATGAGGTTTAACCCCAAGTATGATGTCCTCATACTTGCTAGACCACCCTTAGCCTAGACCTAAGTCTTCTAGCCACCTCCGTCAACCTCACGCCTAGCGGATCCCTCCAAGCCATCCATGACTTGTTCATCCATACGCTAGCCTTCAGGTGCTTCCATCAGCTATTATCATGCTAAGTTGTTCTACACTACCAAGGCACATTGGGTTTATGCTGCCAAGACTACTGCTTGGACTTTACACCGCCAACCATTGGACTTATGCTACCAAAACTCCACCCATGGACTTTACATCGCCAATATTAACCCTTGGACTTCCCTTGCCAACCAATGTTGTACTTTCCATTTACCAAAACTCAAGCTTAGACTTTCCCTTGTCAAGACCCATGCTTGGACTTTCCCATGCCAAGTACCCATTACTTGAACTTTCCCATTGGCAAGTGTCCCACTTGGACTTTCCATGCCAAGTACTCAAGACTTGAACTTTTCCATGACAATCACAAAGTCATACATTTTGTCGAACATCAATGTCGAACATCAAAACACTACTCGAGTCAAACTCGAGTCCGATCAATTATGGCCGATTGCACCAACAATTACCCCAACGTTTCTAAGTCTAGACATTATTATTTAGTTCCATTTTGGCTAAGGAAAATTATCTAGACTCTATCATGTCAAACTCATTTAGGGGTTTAATATTACCTGGAGTAATATCAACTTCTAATGGAGCTAATAGGGAAGTCAAAATGTGACAAAATATCATGTGTACTCTACAACTAGTAATAATGTCAGAAAATGAATGACAGAATGAAACATATACAACTAATATTTATGTCTAACTATGAAAAAATACATATAAAAAAGAGTGAAAAGGTCAAATAATAGCAATGTCCCTAGTGTCAAGTGGTAATATGGACATCACAAGAACTCTATACAAAACATAATATGTACTCTAAGTTTAATGAAACTAAAGTTACTTAACAATAGGTGTTCTTTTTGTTGTAATAGAGAAAAGTAATCATCTTAGAGTTTATTAATAAAATTCACTATTTAAGTGTACATTCTCTATATATTTGATTGGATTTTAATAGGTGAAGTTGTTGCCGTCAAAAAATGGTGGTCGCGTTGTGTTATAATCCTCTTGAAAAGCTATCTTTCTCCGATTGATGGTTAGATCTTCCAATGCGATCCAGGCTCTAATACCACTTGTTGGGGATCGTTAGGGTGACTAGAGGTGGGTGAATAGCCTCTTTCAATTTCTACATGAATAATTAGTGGAAGCAAAAATACAAATCGAAAGCTAATAATGAAAGACAAAGAGAAAAAAATCACTAACACAAGTTATTTAACGTGATTCGGAGATGATGCTCCTACTCCACGACAATCCTTAAGGTGGATCACCCCTTGCAAGCCTTCACTAGAATCTCCTTTTGATGAGAACACCAAGATGGAGAAGTCTTCTTTACAAGCACACTCTTCTTCTTACAAGATGATTGAATTGAGCTAAGGAAGAAGAGATTAAAGAACTTAGAAAGCTTAGAAGAAGACTTGGTGAGCTTAGGAAGAAAGATTAGAATGAGAGCATTAGCCATCTTTAAGCTCCCCAAGCCTCCTTTTATAGACTTAAGTGTTTCTGCCCATTGAGCCCGACTCCAGTCGACTACTGCATACTAGCAGTTGACTGGTGTTACTATTGATCGGATCTAATAGCTTCTGATGAAGCTGATCGTGATCATCATCACTTAATGAACACTTGATCAGTCGACTGCTTATACCAACAATTGACTACCTAAGCCAACAGTCGACTGCTCCAAGTGAACAGTCGACATAGGAAGTTTCTGTGCTCATATCCACTTAAATCAGTCGATTGTAAATACATGGCAGTCGTCTACTTATAGTCAGTCGACTGTCAAACCCTAGCAATCGATTGCTAGAGCCACAGATCAGTGGAGCTGCAGTTGACTACTTAACCAATCAACTAGGTCATAACTCCAGTCAACTGTTCAAGTCTTCTAGATCCTTGAGTGTTGAACACTCTAGACCAGTCGACTAGTATAAGAACCAGTCTACTGGTATACCTTACGTATGGCCATTTCATACTTAAACATACACCCTAATCCTAGACTCAACCTTCAAGCTTCTCCATCAGCCTTGCGCCTTCAGGATCCCTCCGAGTCCACGACTCCTTCATCCTTGTGCTTGCCTTCAAAAGCTTTCTTCGGTTTTGTCATGCTTTGGGTTCCTCCTTTGCCAAGGTCCGCTTGGACTTTACACCGTCAAGACTACATGCTTGGAATTATGCTGCCAAGACCTCACCCCTGGACTTCCTTGCCAAGATCTACTTGGACTTATGCTGCCAAGACTACATGCTTGGACTTATGTCGCCAAGTCCACATTCTTGGACTTTTCTTGCCAAGGCTTCACCCTTGGACTTTTCTTGCCAAGTCTTCACACTTGGACTTTCTTTAAACCTGAAACTTAATCATCCATATTAGATCACAAATATTGCCTAACTATAAATGATTATCCAAATATCAAAATTAAATAATACTTGGGGTATTCTTACACCAACAAAAATAAAGATCTTATAGTTTGCTTTAAGTGTAGGGAGAAAGGATATTATAAGAGCAAGTGTCCAAGAAAATTTAAGAAAAAGGATAAAGTGGCACCCAAGATCAAGGTGAAGATCAAAGAGACCGGAGCTCCAATTCGCAAAGACAAGGAGCACATAGTGTGCTTCTGGTGCAATCAAAATGGGCATTACCGGAGTCAATGTCCGAGGGAGAGGTACCCAACTGTTGGTGCAGTAGGCACCTAAGTCGAACTTGGGTTTTGATTATAGCAAACGATACAAAGTTAAGCTCATATCGTTATCTCACGAGCTGAATCGAGTGTGCAAAAAATTGATATAGCTGGAGCTGAAGGCTAGCGACACCCGAAGGAAGCCGCGGTGGTCGAGTGACACTCGAGTGACTTCGGAGGGAGCCGAAGGAATCGAGTGGAAGGCCGGAAGCAAAAGCAACACATAAGTATCGAGGTAAGCTCGTGTGTGCGAGCGTAAGTTAGGTCGTATCCTCCTTACGGGGATGATCTTAAGCGTAGATCCGACCAGAGACATCCCATTGATGGTCCAGGTCGAGATCGGATGGTCGAAGGCCATCAAAATAATGTTTTCTTTGAGCTAACTTTGCCTCGGCTAGCATCGATCATTGCCCGGCTTGGAGGACTCGTCGTCAAGCGATCGATTGCCAAGGTTAGAACTCGATCGATCTTGCCATCGATCGATCGATGATGGCACATCCCGATCGGTGATGGTCAATGATCAGATTCGAGGAGTCAAGGCTTATCACCCCATTTCAAGGAGATTGGTGCTCAATTTTGATTGGCTAGGGTTCCTCTCGAAAAGGGGCTCAAAGGCTATAAAAGGAGGGCTTGTCTTAGGGTTTTTCATCAATTAAAAAGCTTCCAAGTGCTTCCGATATGCTCCGACTCTCCGACATCCCTACGACGAAGTGCTGCCGAGACGACGACTAGAGCTTCAACCTCCAACCTTTGAAGTCGTCGGTAACGAAAAGTTTGAATTATAATTCAGTTTATAAGTTGTTCTTCTTTTCAAGCTTTAAATCATATCAAGGAGAGGGGAAGTGTCCCTCTACCTTGAGCTTTTTTCATTTTGTGTATCCGTCTAACTCCTACCTCCAACGAGGAGGAGTTTTTTTAGTAGATTGCCCTCCGTACGTGGTCAAGGACCACTAGGGCCTTGGAGTAGTAGCCTTCGGCTACGAACCAAGTAAAACTTTTGTGTCTATTGTCTTTTATTTTTTATTTTTCCACTGCGTATATTTTTCTTGAAACGAATTCGAAAGAAAAATTTCTATCGCTATTCACCCCCCCTCTAGCGATCCGATCGATCCAACAATTGGTATCAGAGCCGGGGGTTGCTAAGATTTGGTGAAACCACCAATCTAGCCTTTTTTACAGATTTATTTTTCTTTTAATTCTGTTTTTTATTTATTTCTCTTTGTTAAGTTTTTCTCCCGCACTACTAATCCAAGACGCGAGTCTTGGTACTTGTTTTCGTGTTTTTGTCGTTGTTAGTTTCTTCGTCTCCGTCTATTTGTGTCTTTTGTTCTAATGGCCCATCTCGAGGGTTTTAGCACCGTCCGACCTCCGTTTTACAATGGAGATGACTTTCGTTATTGGAAGGGTCGGATGGAATGCTTTCTCAAAACCCAAATCGAGATGTGGATCATAATCCAAACGGGTTTCACACTTCCGACTAATGAAGTGGGTGACTCCTTGGATTATGATTAATGGACCATTGCGACAAAACGACAAGTCGAAGCCGACGCCAAGGCAACACAAATCCTCCAATACGGCCTATCCAAGGAGGAGCTAAATCGCATCGGCCCCTTCATAAGCGCAAAAGATCTTTGGACAAAACTAGTGGAGCTACACGAAGGGACCGATGAAGCCAAGGTATGTAAGCGTGATCTTCTTTTCAATAAACTATATAACCTAAAAATGCAGGAACATGAGTCCGCGACGCAACTCCACGCCCGTGTCCAAGACATAGTCAACAACCTACACGCAATCGGGAAAAAGGTTGAAAACCGCGACCTTATAAGGTATGTTCTAAACTCTTTTCCAAGGACTACCTTGTGGGCATCCATGGTCGACGCCTACAAAGTCTCCAAGGATCTTTCTAAAATTAGGTTAGATGAACTCTTTTCTGATTTCGAATTACATGAGCAGTCTAACTCAGAACCTGAGAGGGGTATAGCCTTGTTTGCAGGTTCAAAGAAGAAGAAAATCGCAAGCAAGCCACCACCAACCGAGGAGGAAGACGAGTCCGAAGAATAAGTTGACCCGGAGTTGACTGCCGAACTAATGAACCTAGCTCGAAGGATAGCCAAGGGACGAAAGCGAACCATGACTCGACCCAACCAAGGTAAGCCTAAAAGTTCTAATATTAGGTGTTATGAGTGCAACAGGTTTGGACATATCAAGTCCGAGTGCCCCAAGCTCAACCACCAAGCACCTAAGCACAAGAAGGCCCTCAATGTGACATGGGAAGAAGCGTCATCTAAAGAAGACGAAGACCACGTCTTCATGGCAAAATCGATTGATTCAGACACGGAGACCGAACCTGAACTTGAGTCAGAACCTGAGGATGACTCGGACTACAAAGCTACCTTCAAGTCAAGCCACGGATACGCATCCAGTTCAAAAGATACCCTTAAAGTGAGTCAAACTTTATTTAATACTTTACATAATACGGTTAGGTTTTTGTCTAGGAAATTAGCTAAGTCTGAGTCCAAGGTCGAGACCCTTGTTGAGGAGGTTAAACTCCTCAAACACGAGGTCTCCCTAACCTCTTCGACTAGTCGAGTTCAAGAGAAGGACTCAACTCAAGTTGAAAAGCTCGAAGTTGAGAACTCTCTCTTGAAAAGTCAAGTTGAAGATCTTAGGAACACGTTGGAAAGGTTCACTTCGGGATCCAAAGGACTTGACCTCCTACTTGGATCTCAAAGGGTCGTGTACAACAAGGTTGGACTAGGGTTTAACTCAAACACGACTAATAGGTCGTATATGTCGATTGTAAGTCGACATAGAAAACATGTCCAAGCATGGGTCCCTAAGAACTTTTTGATTTCAACTCTAGGATCCAACCCGTACTGGGTTCCCAAGGACCAAATCCACTATGTGGATAGACCGAACCGATTCAACGGTCTAGGGGGAGCTAGTACAAAATATGTTTGTGCTTTAACTTAGAAATTGCATGCTTAGAATTTTTTTGTTTTTTTTTAACTTGTGAACTCACTTAGAACACATACATAACCAACTAAAATCCTTCGAAAAGATTGAGCCTCGGGGAGCCTCTTTTCAAAAATAACCAGTTAGACAAGGAAATAATCTTAGGTGAGTCAAGTCATCATTTTCTTGAAAATAGATTTGTCTAAGGAAGTGGTCGATGATCCGATAAAAGAAGGCCCCTATGCCTCACCACGACCTGGAAGCCATGATCTTGAAAAGGTAAACTTGACAAGCCTAGGGTCAAATCCAAATCTAACTTAAAATTACTTGAACCTAAATGCACTCAATCAACTTAATTGGAAGTCATCTCACAAAAACACATAAGTATAACATGCTTGATCATATAGACACAGGTGAGATGACCTAGGTTTAAAAACTTACAACCAATTTTTTTTTTAAAAAAAATTATAAAAAATCTAACATCCAATCCAACCACCTTGTGTGTAGGATCAATGGATGTTGGACAACGGTTGCTCCCGACACATGACCGGGGATCAACTCAAATTCACAAAGCTTCGATTCAAACGACAAGGATCGGTAGCCTTTGGGAATAACGGCAAGTTCAAAATCATCGGATCAGGTGATATCGAGCTTAACTCGAATTTTGTTATTAAAAATGCATTACTTGTAGAAAATTTTGAATATAACCTGCTTAGTGTAAGCCAATTATGTGACAATAACTATAAGGTCGTATTTTTAGAAAATGAATGTGTAATTAAAACAAATAAAACAGTTAAAACAATACTCAAAGGAACTAGGACAAATAACATTTATACAATTAACTTAATCAAATCCTCAGCCAAATGTCTTATGACACAGGAAGAGGAATCATGGTTGTGGCACCGACGACTCGGTCACTCGCACCCAAGACTCGTCCACAAGATGAGTCAGAGTGGCTTAGTCAGAGGCTTACCCAACCTCAACAATTTGGTTAATAAAATCTGTAATGCTTGTCAACAAGGAAAACAACCTAGGACACAACACAAGTTAACTAACCAAGAACAAACCTCAAGTGTACTTGAGCTCCTGCATATGGATCTATTCGATTCACATGGAGCCAAGTCACTCAATAGAAGTCAATATTGCTTAGTCATAATTGACGACTACTCCAAGTTTACCTGGATTAGGTTCATCAAACATAAAAATGATACCCTAGATCAATTAATCAATCTATTCAAATTAATCGAGAATCAAAAAAACCTTAAGGTTAAAAGACTTAAAAGCGATCATGGTGGTGAATTCGAAAATCAAAGGTTCACCGACTTCTGTAACCTAAACGGATACCACCATGAATTCTCTTGCCCTATGACCCCTCAACAAAATGGCCTAGTGGAGCAAAAAAACCGAACTCTACAAGAAGCCGCTAGGACCATGTTGAACGAATACGACCTACCTGATAGGTTTTGGGCAGAAGCCGTTAGCACGGCTTGCTATGTCCAGAATAGGATCCTTATGGTAAAGAGGCACCTTAAGACCTCGTACGAGATTTATCACAATAAAGTACCCAACATCAAGTACTTTAGGGTATTTGGATGTAAAGTACATATCTTAAACACTAAGAACCACCTAGGGAAATTCAAATCCAAAACCTCCACTGGAATCTTCTTAGGATACTCAACCACGAGTAGGGCCTATAGGGTATATAACCACGATACCCTTAAAGTCGAAGAGACTATTAATGTAGTGTTCGATGAAGTACCCGAACCTACAAAACCCTTAATGACCCCAAGTGTTGAGCCCACTGATACCAAACTCGTCTCCGACCCTGAGATCGAGTCTAATCCACATCAACCAACTTCTCTTGTCAACCAAGTGACAAGTGATCCGAGTCAAACTAGTGTTCAACCAAGTCACCCCATTGATCAAGCATTAGGTGACACAAACCCAACCCAATCTAGGATTCAGACTAACCACCCTATCGATCAAGTGATAGGAGATCCTAATCTAGGAGTTCTAACTAGAGCATCCTATAGGAACCTTAGTCAAATTTCCTTAATTTCAAAGATAGAACCCAAATCAATTGAACAAGCTCTTCTTGATCCCGATTGGATTATTGCAATGCAAGAAGAGCTAGCTCAATTCACTAGGAATGAAGTGTGGGAACTAGTACCACCACCTAAAGATAAAATGATAATTGGAACAAGGTGGGTGTTTCGAAATAAGCTTGATGATAAAGGTGAAGTAGTTAGAAACAAGGCTAGGTTAGTCGCCAAAGGGTTTAGTCAAGTCGAAGGCTTAGATTACGACGAAACCTATGCCCCAATAGCTAGACTCGAATCCATTCGAATGTTGCTAGCTTATGCCGCATCGAGGATTTAAGTGTTTCAAATGGATGTTAAGTCGGCATTCCTAAATGGATACATTAAAGAAGAAGTTTATGTTAGCCAACCCCTGATTCAAAATCTAGATAAACCCGACCATGTTCTAAAACTTAAGAAAGCTCTCTATAGACTTAAACAAGCTCCTCGAGCTTGGTACGAGAGACTTTCAATCCATCTTAAGTCAAAAGGGTTTAACCAAGGCTTAGTTGACCCAACTCTCTTCGTAAAAACCTTAGGTAAAGAAATATTCATAGCTCAAATTTATGTAGACGATATAATTTTTGGAACCTCTAACTCAGCCTTACTAAACGAGTTCGTTTCACTCATGGAAAGTGAGTTCGAAATGAACTTGGTAGGCGAGTTAAGTTTCTTTTTAGGTCTACAAATTAAACAAACTAAGGATGGTATATACCTATATCAACAAAAATACACTAAGGAGTTAATTAAAAGATTTGGAATGCAAGACGCTAAGATAATAAACACCCCAATGGCGATTAATGTTAACATAGAAGACGACCTAGAAAGTAAGTCCATTGACTTAAAGTACTATAGGAGCGCAATAGGAAGTCTCCTATACTTAACTGCGAGTCGACCCGACATTCTATTCGCAGTAAGTATGTGCGCCAAGTTTCAAACCTATGCTAAGGAGTCTCACCTAACCCTAGTTAAGCGTATCCTTAGATATCTTAAGGGTACACTTAATGTCGGTATTTGGTATCCTAGATCTACCGAAGTTCAACTAATCAGCTGGCTCGATTCGGACTATGCCGGTAGTAAGCTCGATAGAAAGAGTACGAGTGGTTGTTGTCAACTTCTCGGCTCGAGTCTAGTGAGTTGGTGCAGTAGGAAGCAACACTGTGTTGCTTTATCTACCACCGAAGCCGAATACATCGCGATGGGTGAGTGTGTCACACAGCTTCTTTGGATGAAGCACACTCTCCGCGACTTTAAGTTAGACTTTACGAATACTAAACTTCACGTAGATAACATTAGTTCAATTAATTTTACAAAAAATCTGATATGTCACTCTAGGACCAAACATATAGAGGTCAAACACCATTTCATTCGAGAACATGTGGCCAACGGAGCCATACAACTCGAATACGTCGAATCGAAGTCTAACTTGGCAGACCTATTTACTAAACCCCTACCCGAAGCCGAATTTAGTCTATTAAGACGAAAATTGGGCATGTGCGTAATAGAATAGGTACTTGCAAATTATATGTTCTTACTACTATTTCTTTAAATTTCATGGAACTAGCATAGGACATACCTTAGATATCATGCACCTATAGATTTAAGGAGCCAGTACATCTCACAACACATAGGACTAATGTGTTTGTGTACTTAGCCACGTAGATGGGCGTGAGATGTTAGGACCTTACTCCTGGTTCCAGATGTAGAGCTAGTGCATCGCTATGAACCACGGAGTATATTCATACATACTAACCGACTCTGACCAGGACTGGTTGATCTTTCATATCAATCAAGCCAAATATGAGTCGAACATTTTATAGATGAAATTATTTTCAGTATATTATTTTCGAAATAATGTGGAACATGCTTGGACTTTAAAATTAAAACTTATTTTTTTTCCACACACACCCTCACTCTTTTCGATATATGGCAAAAGAGGGAGAAAAAGGCCAAAGTTAAGGGATTTTGTTTTTATGGCCAAGGCTTACTTACTTAACTTTAAGTTAACGAAACAAGTTAAGGGAATTCTTAACTTATTTTAAACCTTATGGCCAATATTAAGTGATTTCGATTACTTAATTCTTTTTTAGTAGCAAATATCAAGGGGGAGAGTTAAAACTCTTTCTCAAGTACTCACCCTCGGTCAAGGGGGAGGATTCCTCAAGGGGGAGCACTTGAAAAAGAGTTTTTATATACTCCTGCACATTCATGCATATCTCTTACTCAGTTTACTTAATGCACTTAATTTGTCTTTCTTAACTTTGTATGTGGGTTTGTCATAAATCAAAAAGGGGGAGATTGTTGGTACAGTAGGCACCTAAGTCGAACCTGGGTTTTGATTATAGCAAACGATACAAAGTTAAGCTCATATCGTTATCTCACGAGCTGAATCGAGTGTGCAGAAGATTGATATAGCTGGAGCTGAAGGCTAGCGACACCCGGAGGAAGCCGCGGTGGTCGGGTGACACTCGAGTGACTTCGGAGGGAGCCGAAGAAATCGAGTGGAAGGCCGGAAGCAAAAGCAACACGTAAGTATCGAGGTAAGCTCGTGTGTGCGAGCGTAAGTGAGGTCGTATCCTCCTTACGGGGATGATCTTAAGCGTAGATCTGACCAGAGACATCCCATTGATGGACCAGGTCGAGATCGGACGGTCGAAGGTCGTCGAAATAATGTTTTCTTTGAGCTAACTTTGCCTCGCCTAGCATCACGACCGCTACTTGGAGGACTCGACTATCGCCAAACGCTGATCGCCAAAGGTCGCGACTGATCGATATCGCCATCACGATCGATGATGGCCATCAGTCGACTGATGGTCAATGATCAGATTCGAGGAGTCAAGGCTTATCACCCCATTTCAAGGAGATTGGTGCTCAATTTTGATTGGCTAGGGTTCCTCTCGAAAAGGGGCTCAAAGGCTATAAAAGGAGGGCTTGTCTTAGGGTTTTTCATCAATTAAAAAGCTTGACTCTCCAACATCCCAGCGAGCCGAGACGACGACTAGAGCTTCAACCTCCAACCTTTGAAGTCGTCGGTAACGAAAAGTTTGAATTATAATTCAGTTTATAAGTTGTTCTTCTTTTCAAGCTTTAAATCATATCAAGGAGAGGGGAAGTGTCCCTCTACCTTGAGCTTTTTTCATTTTGTGTATCCGTCTAACTCCTACCTCCAACGAGGAGGAGTTTTTTAGTAGATTGCCCTTCGTACGTGGTCAAGGACCACTAGGGCCTTGGAGTAGTAGCCTTCGGCTACGAACCAAGTAAAACCTTTGTGTCTATTATCTTTTATTTTTTATTTTTCCGCTGCGTATATTTGTCTTGAAACGAATTCGAAAGAAAAATTTCTATCGCTATTCACCCCCCCCCCCTCTAGCGATCCGATCGATCCAACACCAACTAGGGACAAAGCAGAGAACTCAAGTGTAGGGGAAGCTCCTACGACAAAACCCAAGGTATAACATTTTAATGCACTTGAAATTTATCATAATTAAGAAGCATGCTAGTAATAAATTTTATTGTTTAGGTGCTAAACAACATGAAATTAGAACTAAGGACAATTCTAGAACCATTACCCCAAGAATTACTCTACCTAAAGAAAACATTATAATATTTAAAGGTAGACCTAGTCTAGATAAGGATGGGAAGAATAACAACAATCAAGGCAACAATCCTAAAAAGAGTAGGAATATGTCTAAGAAAAGGAATGCTCAAAGAAATGGTGGAAAATAAAAAATTGGGCAACTTGAGGTAGAAAATTAAGTTTTGAGATCAAAACTTGATAAATTAGATAAGTGTTGGATCGAGTGGATCGCTAGAGGGGGGGTGAATAGCGATAGAAAATCTTTTGTTCGACTTCGTTCGTTAAAACATGAGTAGACACAGCGGAAGATAAAAACAAAACAAACGAGACAATAGACACGAGGGTTTTACTTGGTTCGTAGCCGAAGGCTACCAAGACCCTAGTGGTCCTTGACCACGCACGGAGGGCAAACTACTAAAGAACTCCTCCTCGTTGAAGGTAGGAGTTAGACAGATACACAAAATCACAAAAGCTCGAGGTAGAGGGACACTCCCCCTCTCCTTGTTATAATGAAAGCTTTACGAAATAAGTAAACTGAAATACAATTGAAACTTTCGTTACCGACGACTTCAAAGGTTGGAGGTTGAAACTCTAGTCGTCGTCTCGGCAGCGCTTCGTCGTAGGGATGTCGGAGAGTCGGAGCGTATCAGAAGAACTTGGAAGCTTTTGAATTGATGAAAAACCCTAGGACAAGCCCTTCTTTTATAGCCTTTGAGCCCCTCATCGAATGGGTCTTCAACCAATAGGAATTGGGCACAAGACTCCTTGAAAAATGGTGATACAGCTTGACTCCTCGAGGTTGATCCTTGACCATCAGTCGACTGATGGCCATCATTAGTCGACTGATGGAAGCATCAGTCGAATGCTGACCACATACAGTCGACTGATTGACGGTAGTCGAGTCCTCCAAGCTGGCAGTCGACTGATGCTAGATGCAGGGCAAAGTTAGCTTAACAAAAACATTATTTCGACAGTCACCGACCGTCTGATCTCAACCTAGACTATCTATAGGATGTATTTAGTCGGATCTACGCTTAAGATCATCCCCGTAAGGAGGATACGACCTCTCTTACTCTCACACACACGAGCTTTACCTTGATACTTACTGTGTCGCTTTTGCTTCCGACCTTCCACTCGATTCCTTTCACTTCCTCCGAAATCACTCGAGTGTCGCCTGACCACCGCGGCTCCCTCCAAGTGTCGCTAGCCTTCAGCTCCATCTTTAGCACTTTTCTGCACACTCGATTCAGCTCGTGAGATAATGATATATCCTTGACTTTGCGTCTTTTGACATAATCAAAATACAGGTTCGACTTAGGTGCCCCTGCACCAATAATCTCCCCCTTTTTGATCCTATAGCAAATTTACGCAAAGTTAAGGGAAAATATAAAGCAGAAAATGAGTAAGATAAACATTACGCTCATTTGTAGTGAACTCCCTCTTAACCTTCGGTGAGTTTTAAAATAAAAGTTTAATTTTCAAAAATTTAAATTTTGTTCTCCCCCTTAACTTATGCTCTTCTCCAAAAATTTAAATTTTGTTCTCCCCCTTAACTTATGTTCTTCTCCCCCTTTTGTCATGAATTAAAAAAGGTATGGGGTTTTATATAAAAAGTAGGGGTTTTTTAATAGAAAAGGTAGCATGCATAAAGATTATCTAACATGAGTCCAAGCATGTATCTTGATTTAATTTGGTTCGAGGTATAGCCCTCTGCACCAACAATAAGACCCTCAAAAAAGATGAAAAATATGTTTAAAGGGTCTAATGGACAAGACCTAGGTTTTGGTAGGCAAAATCTAGATAAGGACAAAAAGGATTTGGGTTGTAAACCTACCATAGTGTTTCATATAACTATGGAACTGATCCTAGGTCTAGGAATATCAAGGTTACAAGGGAGGTCATCCCTAAAGTTGACCTTGACAAGAGTCAAGTTGTTGATGCAATCGACCCAAGTCATGATTGACTAGACTCAAGTGAGACTCGAGTAGGATTTTAATGTTCGACAATGGTTTACAATGTGGTTTGACCATATGACTAGTGGATGGTATGGGACATCCAAGGTAATATGAGGGAGACTATTGAAGAAATCCGAGTTAGTCAAGATTGACCGGACACTTAGTGTGGAGAAGTCCAAGTATGGTGACTTGGCAAGGAAAAGTCCAAGTATGGATTCTTGGCAAGGGAAAATCCAAGTCGATCAAGGGAGACTGGACACTTGGTGTTGAAAAGACCAACTGGGAGTTGGCGAGGAAAGTCCCAGCAGGTCTAGAGACCGTGCTTGGCAAGTGAAGTCCCGGACGAGGAGTCTTGGCAAAAGAAGTCCCGGATGAGGAGTCTTGGCAAATGATGTCCTGGACAGGGAGTCTTGGTAGTGAAGTCCCGGAGGTGTGGTCTCTTGACAAAAGTATACTCTGTTGGTGCAATCGGCCCAGGTTGACTCGAGTTTGACTCGAGCAGTACCTTGATAGTATTTTGATGATAGACAAAACTCATGACATCGGATTGGCATGGAAAGTCCAAGCATGGAGCTTGGTGTGGAAGTCCAAGGGGGAAGCCTTGGCATGGGAAAGTCCAAAGCATTGCGAAGCCGTGTGCTTGGTGCTTGGCATGGGAAATCCAAAGCATTGCGAAGTCGTGCGCTTAGTGCATTTGGGAAGTCTTGAGAACTTGGCAAGTTCACTAGGCTCGGGTCCTTGAGTCGGTGAAGGATGGCATTGCGAAGCCGTGTGCTTGGTGCATCCGAGAAACCGCCGGACGGGGAGCGAATGGAGTGAGCCCAAAGGGAAGCATACTTCTAGGGCATGAGACGCGAATGATGGCGTTGCGAAGCCGTGCGCTTGGCGCATCTGAGGGATGTAGGCCGAGGGAAGAGAGCTTCGGTGGGAAACTCTATGAGGGATAAGGTGGACTTGGCCAAGTGGCTAAGACTGAGTGTCGGACGCTCAAACAACTTTGTGTTTGACCGCTCTAGGTCGTATGGGTTCCCTGTTCGATCAACCAAGTTCGGCCGATCACCGATTGCCAAGGGAGGGCTGATCGTTGAGATCGGGCCGATCGCCGAGAGATGGCGATCGATGACACCGCGGCACGGGCACGCACGGAGTCGAGCTCGCCAGCACTCGACTGATGGATGATCAGTCGACTGATGGGTGCCATCAGTCGACTGATGTGTGATCCGTTGGAACTTAACCAACGTAGATCTGGCCGTTATGAGACAACGGCTACGGGACCAGTCGACTGATGGTCACGATCAATCGACTGATGGGTGCGAAAATAGCTTGATGCAGGTTATAAATGGAGCTCGAGTTGGAGGATTTCACCAAGCCTTTTGTGAAGCTATTGGAGGGGAATTGCTGCTGCATTCCAGACCTTCAAGAGCCATCTAAAGCAAGCAACAAGAAAGCGATCAAAGCAATTGTGTAAAAGTTCTCTTTTGTATTGTCTTTGTATTTCTTCTTGTATTTCATATTACTTGTTGTAATAGCTTGTGAGAGGTTTCTCCACCTCCGACGTGTAGTCGATAAGGAGTGTTGTTAGTGTCATGCGCATAACACGAGCTCGTTGAGCTCACCCCGTGGAGTAGGAACCATTCGGTTCTGAACCACGTATATGCTTGTGTATTGATTGTGCTTGTATTGTTGTTATTTCTATTGTTATTCCGCTGCGTATATTAACGATAATTGTAGACAAGCACACGAGAACGAACGAATTACGACATCCAACGATTGAGGGCTATTCACCCCCCTCTAGCCGGCCATTTCGATCCCCCAACAAGTGGTATCAGAGTCGAGGTCACTCTTCAAGGACTAACCGCCGCGAGAACACTACAAATGGACGGCTTCATCCATCCACCGAAATTTGATGGAGATTTTGCTTGGTGGAGAAAACGGATGGAGGTATATCTCGAAACCAATTTTGATTATATGATTATTGTAGAAAATGGTTTTGAAATGCCTAGGGACAAATACAACAAGCAAATTGAAAAGTCAAGGTGGACCCAAGACCAAATTAAGGGCTTCAAGACAAATCTCGAGGTAATAAAATTATTTAGTGATTTGTTACCTAACAAAATTTGGTCTAGTTTGGGTGACTATAGGGATGCAAAGAAATTATGGGAGAAGATAATGGAATTTCAAGAAAACTCCCAACCGGCACATGTAGAGGATAATGCCGAAGAAGAAACACCATCTATTTTTGATGATGTTGATGATTTGGTGGAGACCTCCACCTCTAGCGTTGAGGGGGAGGAAAGGATTTCAACTCCGGAGCCAAGCCAAAATGAAACATCTACCTCCGGAAGAAATGACCAAGAGGCTTCCACCAACTCCCTAGGTGACTCATGTATTATAATTAGTCGTAAAGATTATATTATTTGTTTTGAGTGTAGGGAGAAAGGGCATTACAAGAGCAAATGCCCAAAATTGGCTAAGGAAAAGGCATCCGCACCAAAAGTCAACCCAAAGTCAAAGGATGCCGATGTTCCCAAAATTAAAAGCAAAAAGCACATTGTGTGCTTCAAATGCAATCAACGGGAACATTACCGAAGTCAATGCCCTAGGGGGAGTAAAAAAGGGAAAGAAGGTGTAATTCATGTAGGGGGAGCTTCCCAAGCTAACCCTAAGGTAAATTTACTTAATGCACCTTTAATTCCTAGAGTTAAAAAGCATGCTAAGAATCATTTTAGCTCTCTTGCTATTATCAATGAAAATCATGCTAGGAGAAATAATAAGGTTTATTGTTTAGGTGCCAAGCATGTTCATATCTCTAAGGACAAACCTATGACTCATAATTCTAGAAATATCTTGCCTAGGGAGTCAATTAGGAGAGTAGAAAAAAATTTGGGTATTAATCCCAAAAAGTCTAGGCACATGCCTAAGAAGAAGAGGCCTTCTCAAAAACCTAATGAAAATTCAAAAATGGGAAAATTAGAGCTAGAGAACCAAGTCTTGAGGTCAAGACTTGAGAGAATGGAGAAAGCCCTTAGAATCATAGAAAATTCAATTCTAGGGTCAAATGCCCAAAAGTCAAGACATAAGGTTCAAAAATGGTCTAAGGGTGTTGGTGCAACAATGCTCCAAGCATTTATATGTTTTGATGTTTGGCTAATCATCTAAGTTAGGCAATATCTTGTGATCTAATTACGAATGTGTTTAAGTGACAGGAAAATCCAAGGATGAAGTACTTGGTAAAAGGAAGTCCAAGTATGATCTTGGCAAAGGAAGTCTAAGGGATGGACTTGGCAGCATAAGACCAAGCTTGTAGTCTTGGCAGCATAAAGTCCAAAGTGAACCTTGGCAAAGGAAGTCCAAAGTAAAGTCTTGGCAGCATAAGTCCAAGCTTGTAGTCTTGGCGGCGTAAAGTCCAAGCATTTGGCAACCCAAGACATGACGAAACCGAAGGAAGCTCTTGGAAGCAAAGCGCAAAGGATGAACAAGTCGCGGACTCGGAGGGATCCTGAAGGCGCAAGACTTATTGAGGAGCTAGAAGGTTGAGTCTAGGTCTAGGGTATAAAATCAAGTATGAATTACTCATAAGTCGATGAAAACCATCACCGATCGCGGTCGAGCAATGATCGATTCGCGATCGATCACGATCGCTAAGGGCATCACCGATCCGATCAAGGAAAATATCGCCACAGAATGCAGTCTCACTCGACTGCTACCTTGATCACTCGACTGATCACCCCATCAGTCGACTGATGGAGGGATCAGTCGACTGATCACCTGGCCGTTGGAAATTGCGGCTACAAATCTCCGCGGAGATCGCGTTTCAGAAGTCGTTGGCTTCGGCGACAGTCGACTGATGGTATACACCAATCGACTGATCGACGCCCAACGGGAAAAACAACCCCTCTTCTATAAAAAGGGGCCATGGGGAGCTTGGTGAAGCTAGTGCTCTTGCTCCTAACTATACTCTCGTGCTCACCAAGTCTTTCAAGTGTTTTTAGTGATTTAAATCCTCCTCTTCTCTTGTTCTTGATCATCCATCATTGTAAAGAAGAGGAGAGCATTGTAAGAAAGGTTTCTCCACCTTGGTTCATCCAAAGGAGGTGCTAGTGAAGGTTGATTAGGGCTAATCCACCTTACGGATTGCCGTGGAGTAGGAGCGTCATCTCCGAACCACGTACATCAGATGTTAGCTTTGTTCTTGCTTTGATTTGTGTTTATATTTTGTATTGCTTCCGCTAACATTTTTTTGTAGAAAAGAAGAAAGGCTAATCACCCCCCCTCTAGCCATTCCAAGGGTCCTAACAAGTGGTATCAGAGCCCGGTTAGCTTGGAAGATCTCACCATCAACCAAGACATCAATGGCTCTTCAAGAGGGATATAGCATCGCCAAGCCACCGCTCTTCGATGGGAGTCATTTTGCGTATTGGAAAGGTAGGATGAAGTACTATCTTATGAGTAATATTGAAATTTGGCATAGTGTTGTAGATGGCTTCGAGGAACCGGTGGATGAACATGGACATCCTATTCCAAGCAAGGATTGGACAAGAGAAATAAACAAAAAATTTGAATCAAATGCAAAGGCCGTCCTCACCATCCAATGCGGCGTCACAATGGAGCAACTCAACAAGGTGGGGCCTTTTGAATCCGCCAAGGAGCTATGGGAAAAGCTCATTGAGCTAAATGAAGGTTCCAAGGAATCAAAGAGGGCCAAGAAGGACCTATTAATTGGGCAACTTCAAGCCTTCCAAATGAAGATGCATGAAACCGTAAGTCAAATGCATGGAAGGTTCAAGGAAATTGTAAACGGACTCCATATCATAGGTGAGCGAGTTGACAACCGGGATTTGGTAAGATATATTTTACAAGCATTTCCTAGAAATTCTTTATGGACTTCAATAGTTGATGCCATTAAGGTAACTAGGGATTTATCTCAAATTAAAATTGATGAATTATTTTGTGAGTTTGAATTACATGAGCAAACTAACATGTCCTCTAAGGAAAAGGGGTTAGCTCTATTTGTTGAAAAGAAGGACAAGAAAGAAAAGAAGAAGAAGGAAAGAAAAGAGGCATCATCATCATCCGAGTCGGAGGATGAGTCAAGTAGCGATGGGGACTCATCTAGTGAAATGGCAAATTTCGTCAAGAAGCTTTATAGAAAGTCAAGAGAGTTCAAGAATAGAGAAGCAAGGAAGGGGTCTCATTCCTCAAAAGGTAAATTTAATGGTAGTTCAAGTTTTAGCAATAATGTGATTTGCCATGCTTGCAATAAGAAGGGGCATATAAAGCCGAATTGCCCGAAGCTAAAGAAGAAGGAGGAAAAGGAAAAGAAAAAGAAGGACAAGAAGGAAAAGAAGAAGAAGGAGGCTATGGTGGCTCAAACCACATGGGACACACCAAGTGTTGAAGACTCTTCATCCGATGATGAGCTTTGCCACATCACACGCCATGTGGCACTCATGGCATTAGAAGATGATTCCGGCACATCAAGTCAAGAAGATTCTTCAAGTGATGAATCGTCATCTAGTGATGATGAGGTAATGAATTCTCCCAAGGTTATGCTTCTCTATAAATCAATTGCTTATCTTAAAGAAGCTCTAGATAAGTCAAAATCTAAGGTTAAGAGCATGAAGGTAGAACTAAAGGCCATTAGGAATGAAAAGCCTTCACATATTGACTCTTGCATGCTTAGGGAGGAAAATGACAAACTTAAGGATGAGGTTAGTGAATTGAAAGCATGTTTAGAAAAAATTTCAAATGGCTCAAAGTGTCTTGATATGATTCTTAGTAGACAAAGAGCCATTTATAACAATGCCGGGTTAGGATATAAGCCAAAAGAAAAAGAAGTTGCTTATATTTCATTAATTAATAGGAAAGCAACCATTAAGGGTAAGGTTAAGAAAGCTTGGGTACCTAAGAAGTTTTTACTTAATGTTACCGGTCCAAATGTTTGGGTACCAAAAGCTTGTGTTTTTCATGTGATTTAGGTAGGAGAGCGAGGTATGTGGATTGTGGATAGCGGTTGCTCAACACATATGACCGGGGATGTGAGCAAGTTCTCCACAATTAAATATGTGAAGAAGGGAGCGGTGTCCTTTGGGAATAGTGGAAAACTCAAGATATTAGGTAGAGGTACAATTGAGGTATCCCCTAAAATTGTTATTCACAAAGTATTGCTAGTTGAAAATATGAAATTTAATTTATTAAGTGTTAGTCAACTATGTGATGCAAACTATCATGTCTCTTTTGAATCCTCAAAATGCATGATTAGACACAAGGAGTTAAATGATTGTATGTTAGTTGGATATAGGAAATCAAACATCTATTATGTTGATCTTTCATATGCTTCTAACATTTCTACTAAGTGTTTTGTTGCAAAAGAAGAGGAAAGTTGGCTATGGCATAGAAGATTGGGGCATATCAACATGAAAAACATAGCCAAGGTAGCCAAGATGGAGTTGGTCAAAGGGCTACCAAAGATCAAGTATGTCAAGAACAAATTGTGTGATGCATGCCAAGAAGGAAAACAAACAAAGGCATCACACAAAGGTAAAACCCTAACCAATACCTCTTTACCATTAGAATTATTGCATCTTGACTTATTTGATTGCCATAGTACTCCATCGTTAAATGGTAATAAATATTGTTTGGTTATAGTAGATGATTTTTCTAGGTATACTTGGGTATATTTTATGAAACATAAGGATGATACCTTAGAAATAATCATAGGATTTAGTAAAAGGGTTGAAAATGAAAAGAGTCTCAAAATCAATCGGATCCGTAGTGATCATGGTGGTGAATTTGAAAATCTAAAATTTTCACAATTTTATTTAGAGTAAGGGTACAAGCATGAGTTCTCTTGTCCGAGAACACCCCAACAAAATGGGGTGGTGGAAAGGAGAAATCGTGCCCTACAAGAGGCGGCTAGGACTATGCTTAATGCATATTCTCTACCTAGCTACTTATGGGCGGAAGCGGTTAATACCGCTTGCTATATCCAAAATAGGGTTCAAATCCATAGGTTTTTAGGAAAAACACCATTTGAATTATGGAATGGGACTATACCCACAATTCATTATTTCAAAGTCTTTGGATGTAAAGTTTATATTCTAAACACCAAAGATAACTTAGGAAAATTTGAATCAAAAGCGGATGAGGGAATCCTAGTTGGATACTCATCCACAAGTAGAGGGTATAGAGTCTACAATAAGAGAACCAAAGGGATTGAGGAGTCTTCAAATATTCAATTTGATGAAACTACTAGTACCTACCCTAGAAAGTCCTCCATTGATAAGGATATTAATGACAATAATCAAGACATTACCCAAAAACTTCAAAATTTGACCATTAGGGGTAATGATCAAGGGGGAGGAAGAGGAGACTCCGATGATGAAAGAAGGGTGGAAGATAACAATGATCAAATTGAAACCCCTTCTAGAAACCTAAGAATTCATCAAGATCATCCACTTGACCAAGTTGTAGGAGATCTATCTCAAGGAGTAAGAACTAGGTCATTTCATAGACCTCCTACTAGTCAAGTTGCTCTTATCTCACAAATTGAGCCCAAATCGATCAATGATGCATTACATGATCCGGATTGGATTTTGGCAATGCAAGATGAATTGGGTCAATTTGAGAGAAGTCAAGTGTGGAACTAGTACCTAGACCCAATGACATAGCACCATAATTACTACAAGATGGGTCTTTAGGAATAAGCTAGATGATCAAGGAAATATCACTAGAAATAAAGCTAGGTTGGTTGCTAGGATTCAATCAAGTTGAGGGCTTGACTATGATGAGACTTATGCCCCGGTTGCAAGGTTAGAATCTATTAGGATTCTCTTAGGGTATGCTTCCTACATGGGATTTAAACTTTACCAAATGGATGTTAAATCGGCATTCTTAAATGGTTTTATTAAGGAGGAAGTATATGTAGAGCAACCTCCCGGATTTGAGAACATAGATTACCCAAATCATGTATGTAAGCTTAGGAAAGCATTATATGGGTTAAAACAAGCTCCCCGGGCATGGTATGAAAGATTGTCATCCTTCTTAATTTCTAAGGATTTTAGAAGAGGCCAAGTAGATCAAACTTTGTTTATAAAGTCAACGTTAAAAGATATATTCATAGCCCAAGTATATGTTGATGATATCATCTTTGGGTCAACAAATGATGATCTTCTTCAAGACTTTATAAAAAATATGGAAAATGAATTTGAAATGAGTTTGGTTGGAGAGCTTACCTTTTTCCTAGGCTTACAAGTCAAACAAACCAATGAGGGTATTCATATTTATCAAACCAAATATGCAAATGAAATGATCAAGAAATTTGGTTTGGAAAATGCCAAAATTATAACCACTCCTATGGCCACTAGCACTAGGATAGATAGTGATCATGAAGGTAAATCAATTGATCTTAAACTTTATAGGAGTATGATTGGTAGCTTACTATACCTGACCGCTAGTAGACCCGACATTTTATTTGCGGTGGGTATGTGTGCAAGATACCAATCTTGTGCCAAAGAATCACATTTGGTAGCCGTCAAAAGAATATTAAGGTATATTAAAGGCACCCTAAATGTAGGACTTTGGTATCCTAGGACTAGGTCATTTGAATTACTTGGTTATACCGATTCCGATTATGCCAGGTGCAAATTGGATAGGAAAAGTACTAGTGGTGGATATCAATTTCTTGGGTCCTCCCTAGTTAGTTGGAGTAGTAGGAAGCAACATTGTGTTGCTTTATCAACCACCGAAGCCGAATATGTGGCTATGGGTGGTTGTGTAGCTCAATTACTTTGGATGAGGCATACTCTTGTGGACTATGAGCTACACTACTCTAACATTAAAGTTTATTGTGATAATGTGAGTACCATCAACTTGACTAAAAATCGCATATCACTCTAGGACTAGCACATTGAAGTGAAACATCACTTCATAAGAGATCATGTGGCAAGAGGGGACATTGAACTTAATTATGTAGAATCTAAGTCCAACCTTGCCGATATCTTCACTAAAGCTCTTCCCAAAATGAATTTTCATCTTTAAGGAGAGAGCTTGGTATGTGCTTTGTAGAGTAAAATTCTAGGTTTGCATGATCCCATGTTTATATGTTATCTTTATACCTTGATACATCTCACAAAAAGCCTTAAGAAACCTTGATTTTTGTATTGAGATACTTAGAACCATGTGAGATGATAGGGAAGGTGTACTTGGCTCATCATGCTTGTTATGATGCATTACTATGAGCCAATGACACACCTAGAGACATAAATACCTTATGGACCAACCATTGGGAAGGCTTGTATTCAAGTAATGAGTACATAGCTCTAAGAACATGGTTGGAAATTCCAAATCATATATATTTTAAACTATGTTCATTATATTTTGGAAAACAGTTTTCAAGTAAATCACAAAAGTGATACAAAGTTTGAAAAGTCTTTAGAACCTTTGTAAGTTTCCAAGTTTGTATCAATCTTGAAATCTGGAAAACATATATTTTTCAAATTATTTTTCCTTAATAAAGTATGATTTCAGAAATGTGTACGCAAAATTTCGCGATTTTTCAAGATTTCTGGAATTTCTACCGTATTTTTGAAAATGGGCTGAAAAGGCTGAAATTTCGATTTCAGGCGTAGCAGTCGACTGGTTCAGATATCAGTCGACTGATACACTGGGTTTTCTGATAATAAGGTCCATTTTCTGATATTTGGTGTATTTTTTATGTCCTAACACTCTAGTATGATAATATTGCGTATAAACGAGTTTTAGGACTGCTTAATACAGTGGTTTAGGGGGAGTTTCAATAAATTCTATCCTTTTATCCCCAAAACCATTGTTGGTGCAAAGTTAGGATTTAACTTTTGAATTTTAGATTATGCTTTGCTTCAAATCTAATTTACATCCTATCTTGGATTAAGGGGGAGCTTAATTTCAATCTAATACCTTAGTCCAAGATCCAACATTCTTAATTCTTTCATCCTTCTCTTTTTGATGTATGTCAAAGGGGGAGAAGGAATGCTTAAGTTAGATGATTATGTGTGTATCTTTAAAGACCTAACTTAAATGATTGTCAAACATCAAAAAGGGAGAGATTGTTGGTGCAACAATGCTCCAAGCATTTATATGTTTTGATGTTTGGCTAATCATCTAAGTTAGGCAATATCTTGTGATCTAATTACGAATGTGTTTAAGTGACAGGAAAATTCAAGGATGAAGTACTTGGTAAAAGGAAGTCCAAGTATGATCTTGGCAAAGGAAGTCCAAGGGATGGACTTGGCAACATAAGACCAAGCTTGTAGTCTTGGCAGCATAAAGTCCAAAGTGAACCTTGGCAAAGGAAGTCCAAAGTAAAGTCTTGGCAGCATAAGTCCAAGCTTGTAGTCTTGGCGGCGTAAAGTCCAAGCATTTGGCAACCCAAGACATGACGAAACCGAAGGAAGCTCTTGGAAGCAAAGCGCAAAGGATGAACAAGTCGCGGACTCGGAGGGATCCTGAAGGCGGAAGGCTTATTGAGGAGCTAGAAGGTTGAGTCTAGGTCTAGGGTATAAAATCAAGTATGAATTACTCATACTTGATGAGTATCAGTCGACTGATACGATGTATCGATCGGCCGTCGGCGTTCAACTAAGTCGATGAAACCACGACCATCATCGACCGCCTTGGTGAGCGATCGGCCGGTCTGCGATCGATCGATCGCCAAGGGCATCGACCGATCGGAAAATATCGCCACGCAGAATGCGGTCTCACTCATCGCGCTTGATCACTGATCGATCACCCCATCACGATCGATGGAGGGATCAGTCGACTGATCACCTGGCCGTTGGAAATTGCGGCTACGAATCTCCGCGGAGATCGCGTTTCAGAAGTCGTTGGCTTCGGCGGCAGTCGACTGATGGTATGCATCAGTCGACTGATCGACGCCCAACGGGAAAAACAGCCCCTCTTCTATAAAAAGGGGCCATGGGGAGCTTGGTGAAGCTAGTGCTCTTGCTCCTAACTATACTCTCGTGCTCACCAAGCCTTCCAAGTGTTTTTAGTGATTTAAATCCTCCTCTTCTCTTGTTCTTGATCATCCA
Organism: Wurfbainia villosa; assembly: GCA_025175895.1. NCBI lineage: Eukaryota > Viridiplantae > Streptophyta > Magnoliopsida > Zingiberales > Zingiberaceae > Wurfbainia > Wurfbainia villosa. The sequence goes on along the minus strand of CM046007.1, from coordinate 12,090,140 downwards.
TCATTGTAAAGAAGAGGAGAGCATTGTAAGAAAGGTTTCTCCACCTTGGTTCATCCAAAGGAGGTGCTAGTGAAGGTTGATTAGGGCTAATCCACCTTACGGATTGCCGTGGAGTAGGAGCGTCATCTCCGAACCACGTACATCGGATGTTAGCTTTGTTCTTGCTTTGATTTGTGTTTATATTTTGTATTGCTTCCGCTAACATTTTTTTGTAGAAAAGAAGAAAGGCTAATCACCCCCCCCCCCTCTAGCCATTCCAAGGGTCCTAACAAAGGGCAAGGAAGGTTTGGGTCACAAACCAAAGCCCAAGGAGACTTATCATAATGTTCCATTTAATTATGGAACCACATCTAGGTCTAGGAAAACCAAGGCTAATAGGGAAGCCATCCCTAAGTCTAGCCATGGTATGTGTTTAGTGGCTAACACCTCAAAGAAATCAAATGTAGCCACTAAGAAGGTCAATGGAGGAGTCACCTCTAGAGTTGACCCAAGTAAGACCCATTTGACTAAGGCTTCAAAGCCAAAAAGGGTCATTAGGAAGGTATCTAGGGAAGTTATCCCTAGGGAATACCTTGTTAACCCAAGGAGCTCCAATAGGTATTGGGTTCCTAAAAGCGTGATTGATTCACGCTAGATGGGTTAGGGTGTGTCAACCCTAAATGGATGGGTAGTTAACCTAACCATAGTAGAGTTGACACATTAGAATGTGCCAATGTGTTTAATAAGTTTAAAATGATTTAAATTGGCACAATTAGGTCATAGAAGTATTGGTGTGCCATTTTAGGTTTATGGCACACTTGGGAGATAATGACATTAAGGCAAAATTGAATTAACCTATAGAAATGGCAATTTTGATTTAACGCTTAGGTATTTTATACCTTAGTATACCTTACTCGCCATGATTTGTTTGCCTTACCATGTCATGACATCATTTTCATTTTTATCTATAAAATGTCATGATCATGTTTAGAATTATTTTTAGATGTCATGTATGCTTAGTTCTCATTCACATGCCATGACATCATGATATTGGCATATGTTTTTATCTAAATCATATTTATACCATAATCATATCATGCATATAAATAAAATGAAATTAAGGACTATGGCATGATTTGATGGGAATCAAATAATATTGCCTAGAAATATGTATGAGACCATTAAAAGAATAAAAACCCACATCTCACTAGATTAATTGCCTTGAATGTGTTTTACACATCTAGATAAAAGTGAGATGTTTAAGGAAAAGAAATTAAAGGGTTTGAAAACATTTTGAAAAACCTTGGTGAAGCCTATCTTTTGATAGCTATCACCATTGAATGGGATGATACAAAGATGATTCTTTATTGAAGCTTTTCTTAAATTTTGAACTTTGTATCAATCTCCTAATTTAATGAGTAAAATAAATTTCCAATATTTTTCACCCATAGTGTTTAGGATAAGTATTATACGTATGTATTTTCAAGATTTTTAAAATTACGTATATTTACTTATGGATTTCAAAAATCCATTTCTGAAACTGAAAAAGCTGAATCGATTATCAGATCGTGATGGTAAGTCGACCGGTATCCGACGAGTCGATTAGCCTGGTGATTTCGGGTAAACTTGATAGTTAGGCCCATGTTCAGCTGTGTTTTGGTCCCCTAACCACTCCTAACCCTAGGATATGCTTGGGAGAGCATTAGAGAGGGTGAAAATCCATTGGATATGGATTAGGAGTTGGGTTGAGGGTGAGTATCAATTTTAAGGTGGATGAGAGTTCATTGTTGAACTTTGCCTTAATTTTGTTTGGTTTAATGTTCCTATTGGCTTAGGGACTCTCCAAGGACATTGTTGGTGCAATGGTCAAGGGGGAGCAAGCCTCTAGGGGGAGGTATCCATCATGGGAAGATGGATGTGTATTTCCTCATGGGAGAAAAATTGGGTTGCCTCTCTTTAAGTGATATGGGATCACTAGAAAGATTGTAGGCATGTATTCCTCCAAGGGAGAGATTGTAAGATCTCATTGGGATATAAGACATTCATACCCTTAGGGAGGACCTTTTTGATGTAATGTCAAAAAGGAGGAGAAGTTACCAAGTTACCAATTAGGGTTCGTTGGAATTCTCATTGGGATATGAGAATTGCCAATATGGGAGAATTGGTAGACTTGAGATGGTAGTTTTGTCAATCATCAAAAAGGGGGAGATTGTTGGTGCAATCGGCTCAGGTTGACTCGAGTTTGACTCGAGCAGTACCTTGATAGTATTTTGATGATAGACAAAACTCATGACATGGGATTGTCATGGGAAAGTCCAACATGGGGTTGGCATGGAAAATCCAAGCATGGAGCTTGGTGTGGAAGTCCAAGGGGGAAGCCTTGGCATGGGAAAGTCCAAAGCATTGTGAAGCCGTGCGCTTGGTGCTTGGCATGGGAAATCCAAAGCATTGCGAAGCCGTGCGCTTGGTGCATTTGGGAAGTCTTGAGAACTTGGCAAGTTCACTAGGCTCGAATCCTTGAGTCGGTGAAGGATGGCATTGCGAAGCCGTGCGCTTGGTGCATCCGAGGGACCACCGGACGGGGAGCGAATGGAGTGAGCCCAAAGGGAAGCATACTTCTAGGGCATGAGATGCGAAGGATGGCGTTGCGAAGCCGTGCGCTTGGCGCATCCGAGGGACGTAGGCCAAGGGAAGAGAGCTTCGGTGGGGAACTTCATGAGGGATAAGGTGGACTTGGCCAAGTGGCTAAGACTGAGTGTCAGACGCTCAAACAACTTTGTGTTTGAGGTTTTAGCCGACATCAGTCGACTGGCATAGGTGCCAATCGACTGCTCTAGGTCGTATGGGTTCAACCGGTTCGATCAACCAAGTTCAGTTGATCACCGACCGCCGAGGGAGGGCAATGATCGTTAGAGAATCGGCCGATCGCCGAGGGATGGCTCGATCGATGACACTCTGCACGCAGAATGGAGTCGAGCTTCGTCGACTCGGATCGATGGATGATCGATCGATGGGTGCCATCAGTCAATTGATGTGTGATCCTTTGGAACTTAACCAACATGGATACTCAGCCGACTGATGGTCATGATCAGTCGACTGATGGTCATGATCAGTCGACTGATGGGCGCGAAAACAACTTGATGCAGGTTATAAATGGAGCTCGAGTTGGAGGATTTCGCCAAGCCTTTTGTGAAGCTATTGGAGGGGAATTGCTGCTGCATTCCAGACCTTCAAGAGCCATCTAAAGCAAGCAACAAGAAAGCGATCAAAGCAATTGTGTAAAAGTTCTCTTTTGTATTGTCTTTGTATTTCTTCTTGTATTTCATATTACTTGTTGTAATAGCTTGTGAGAGGTTTCTCCACCTCCGACGTGTAGTCGATAAGGAGTGTTGTTAGTGTCGTGCGCATAACACGAGCTCGTTGAGCTCACCCCGTGGAGTAGGAACCATTCGGTTCCGAACCACGTATATGCTTGTATATTGATTGTGCTTGTATTGTTGTTATTTCTATTGTTATTCCGCTGCGTATATTAACGACAATTGTAGACAAGCACACGAGAACGAACGAATTACGACATCCAACAATTGAGGGCTATTTACCCCCCTCTAGCCGGCCGTTTCGATCCCCCAACATACTCGAGAGCATGATGATAGCCGATGGAACCACTTGAAGGCTAGCGTAAGGATGAAGAGTCACGGACTCGAGGGATCCGAGATGCGTGAGGATGATGGAAGTGGATTGAAGGCTTAGGTCTAGGCCTAGGGTGAGTATCAAGTATGAAGGGATTATACTTGGGGTGTTAAACTTTAGTGTTAAGGTATAACAGTCGACTGCCAGTTCGGTTCAGTCGACTGAGCTTCATTTGTAGGCAAACAGAAGAAACATGACCTCGACCAGTGCCTCAACTGGGTTATAGTCGAGGCGGCACCTTGACTGGTAAGGTGGAGTCGGGCGATGGGACTTGGAAAGCCAAGGTAGTGCTTTGGAAGCACTCGACCAACACCTCGACTAGAGTCTAGTCGAGGTGGTACCTCAACTAGACCACTCAACTAGCGCCTCGACTAGAGTGGACATGAGAGCAACCACTTAGACGCAAGGCAGGCTTGACAAGCACCTCGACTAGATGCTAGTTCAGAAGGCGCCTCGACTAGATCACTCGACTGGCACCTCGACTAGATCCAACATAGGTATGAAAACAACTTATCAGAAGCAACGTAGACTCAACTAGCTCCTCGATTGGGATATCAGTCGAGGCGGCACCTCGACTAGCGAAGCGACCGTTGTGCTGCAACGTTCAGAATCGGGAGGCTTCGACGGGGACTTTTAAGAAGAGGTTGTGGACATCTTCAAGAGAGGTCAGAGGGGCAATTTGAGGCGAAGTGTTGTTGCATTTCAGGGTCTTCAAAGGCATCCCAAAGCAACCAACAAGCAAGCATTCAAAAGTCCTAACTTGTAAAGTGTGTTCACTTATTTTTCATTTGCTTTTGTAATTGTTGTATTTGCTTGTTGTATCTTGTTCTTATTGTTGTAAGAGACTAGTAAGAGGTTTCTCAACCTCCGGTGTGTCACCGAGAAAGAGAAGTTTGATAATAGTGGTGTACATCACAAGAGCTCGCTAGGACTTGGCCGTAGAGTAGGAACTAGGGTTCCGAACCACGTAAAATTTGTATGGAATGCTTGTGGTGTGCATTTGTATTAGTATTTGTATTTCCACTGCGTACTAATGATTGTAGACAAGCACAATGAATCCAAGCGAAGAAATCGACGAATCACTATTCACCCCCCTCTAGCGCATCATCAACGGTCCTACAAGTGGTATTAGAGCTAGGTCAGCTCTTCATTTGACTAACCGCTAAGGAGAAAACACGCTAGAGGAAAAGGAGAAAATGGAGCTCAATGAGAAATTGGACGATGACATAACATTTCCACCGCGTTCGACCATGAATATTTCATGTATTGGAAAGATATGATGGAATATTTCCTAATGTCCAATATAGAAAATTGGTTTACTGTGATTATAGGATTCGATGCTCCGAGAGATAAGAAGGGAGAAATCCTCAAAATGAAGAGGTGGACCGAGGAGCAACGACAAAAATTCGAGACAACCGTTAAGGTAACAAAAATATTAGTAAATTTGATACCTAACGATATTTTATCTAGATTAGGAGGTTATAGGGAAGCTAAGGAGTTGTGGAACAAGTTGGTCAAGTTCCACGAAAATCCCGAACCAGCACATGAAAAAGAAGAAGAGGCTCAAGAAGAACGTGCATCATCATCCCAAGAGCTTGAGGATTCAGAAGTTGAGAGATGCTCAACATCCGGATTGGAAGAGGAAGTTGAAGAAGCCTCCACCTCTAGGATTGAGGGGGAGGTTATATCTTCAACCCGGAACAAGAGCAAGAGGAGGAGCCTTCTACCTCCGGGAGAAATGAAGAAGAATGCCAAAATTCACCTACCATTCAAGAAAGTAACTCAAATGCAATTGTTAAAAAAAAAATCATATAACATGCTTTGAGTGTAGGGAAGTAGGACATTATAAGAGTAAATGCCCAAAAAGAGTCAAGAAGGCTCAACTGGTGCCAAGGGCCAAAGAAAAGTCAAAGGAAGCCGAAGTCCAAATTCGTAAGAGCAAGGAGCATATAGTATGTTTCAAATGCAACAAACGGGGACATTAATTGAGCCAATGTCCTAGGGGGAGTCACTCCAATAAGGGCAAAGGAGAGAGTTCAAATGTAGGGGGAGCTAAGGCAAACCCTAAGGTAAATTGAAATAATGCTCTTCCTTTACGTAATGTTAGAAAGTATGCTCATAATTTTATTGCTATCCATCATGACAAAAAGTATACAAGAAATAGATTTTATTGCTTAGGTGTTAAACATGTCAATTTACCTAAGGATAAATCTAGACCTATTAATTCTAGCACTACCTTACCTAAGGATAGAAAGGTAGAGAATCAAAGTCTTGGCAATAATCCCAAGAATTATAGGCATATGCCTGGGAAGAACAAGTCCCAAAGAAAGAATGAAGATTCAAAAATTGGAAAATTAGAGTTAGAAAATCAAGTTTTGAGGTCAATGATTGAAAAATTAGAAAAGACCCTTTATAAGATGAAAAATTCAATTCAGGGGTCTAATGGTCAAAGTGTAAGAGTTAGGAGGCAAGAGCCTTCCAAGGATAGGAAAGGTTTGGGTCACAAACATAAGTCCAAGGAAGTCATCCTATCCTACCATAATGTTTCATTTAATTATGGAACTAGTACTAGGTCTAGGAAAACCAAGGTCACAAGGGAAGTCATCTCTAGAGTTGACCATGGTAAGTGTCTAGTGGCTAAGGTTTCAAAGAAACCTAGGAAAGCCACTAACAAGGTTACAAGAGAAGCAATCCCTAGGGTTAACCTTGACAAGACCAAAATGACTAAGGCTTTCAAGCCTAGGAGGGTCATTAAGAAGGTACTAAGGGAAGTTATCCCTAGTGAGTACCTAGTAAACCAAAGAATCTACAATATATATTGAGTTCCTATGAGCATGATATCCTCATGCTAGATGGGTTTAGGGTGTGCTAACCTTGAATGGATAGGTAGTTAACCTAACCATGGTAAAGGTGGCACTTTAGGACATTTTCAAGGTTTTGGAATTCCTTGGAAATGAGGTTGAATTATGTCCTAAAAGATTTTAGGATGTGCCAATGAATTTTATGGAAGTTGAAAATTTGATCAAAATTGGCACAATTAGATTAAGGGTTATGGTGTGTCATTTTGGGTTTTTGGCACACTTAGAAATTTGAGTTATTATGGCAAAATGTATATAATTCTAGAAAATGGTAAATTTACTTTAAAACTTAGGTATCCTATACCTTTGTATTTCATATATTTACCATGTTTGATTTTTCATATGTCATGTCATGACATCATATTTCATTTAATCATATAAAATGTCATGATTATGCTTAGTTTGAATATGTCATGTTTATATTTAGGTCTATCATTATGTCATGACATCATGATTATTGGCAAATACTTTTAAATTATGCACATTCTTATGCCATGATCATCATTCATGCATTTAGGATATTTAAAATCAATTTAAGGACAATGACATGATTTGAAGTCTCAAGTATAAAGGAATCAAATAGTGTTGCCTAGAAAAATACATGAAACCCTAAGAACCTAAACCCACATATCACAAGAACATTAGATTGACATGTGTGTATATTGATACACCCTAGATACATATGAAATATTAGAAAAATGAGTTAAGTTTAAGGTGCATAGATGTTGCATCTAGATGAACTCAAACTCATCTCAATCATAGGTATAAATCATAAGGAAAGCTAGTATACAAGTCATGTATACTTAGCCCATATACCATGATTGAAATTAAGGTTTTGAAAACATTTTAAAATCATTTTGAAAAACTTTGGTGAAGTCTATCTTTTTATAGCAATCACCATTGAGAAGTTTGAAACAAAGTTGGCTAAAAACATTGAAGGTTTTAATACTTTTGAACTTTGTATCATTCTTTGAATTTAAAAATTATTCTTTCCCTCTAGTGTTTGACATAAGTAATGTGTGTTGGAGTATTGGGAATACAATCAAAGTCTCACGTTAGTAAGACATGGAAAAGATCATGTGCTTATAAGATGAAAAGATATCTCCATTGGTATGAGGCCTTTTGGGTAAAGCCCAAAAACAAAACTATGAGGGGTTAGGCCCAAAGTGGACAATATTATGTCATTGTGGAGATATGTGGATCTTATAGGCACTAACAATTGGTATTAGAGTCATGGTCCATGTCAAGCCATGAATCTCGAACAAAGGAAGTTAAGCTCCCATGTCTGGATCAAGAGAACCAGACACCAGGCAAGAAGTCCAGTTGAGTTGGGAGGACCGAACAACTGGCAGGAAGTCCAGTTGGGCCAAAAGGGCTAGACAATTGGCAGGATGTCCAGCTGAGTCAGGAGGACCAAACAGTTGGCAGAAAGTCTTGGTGGGTTGAGGAACGGACATCAAGCAGAGGATGTCCTTCGAGGATGGATAGGCTTGAGAGGGGTCAATGTGGTCCTTCGTTTGAGGGGGAGATTGTTGGAGTATTGAGAATACAATCAAAGTTCCACAATGGTAAGACATGGAAAAGATCATGTGCTTATAAGATGAAAAGATATCTCCATTGGTATGAGACCTTTTGGGTAAAGCCCAAAAATAAAACCATGAGGGCTTAGGCCCAAAGTGGACAATATTATATTATTGTAGAGATATGTGGATCTTATAGGCACTAACAATGTGTGGATGAAATTTCAAGATTTTTCGAATTTTCTAGAATTATTTATGTATTATTGAAGTTCGTCTAAAAATTCAATTTTAGAAAAATCAGAAACCAGTCGAGGCGGCGCCTCGACTGGAGATGTTGTCACTCGACTAGAGCTTTCTCAGTCGACTGTTAGCACTGTTTTTGGCTTAACAATGTTCGTTTAAGCCATCTAACCATAACCCTAGGTTAGATAACTGCTCCTAAACCTCTAATATGCTTAGACAAGCATTGAAAGAGTGTGATTTTCATTGGAAATGAATTGAAAAGTTAATTAGGGAAAAAATCAATTTAAGGGAGTTTAAAGTTCAAGTTTGAATTTTTTATCCTTATTTTTTATTGTTTAAGGTTCCTATAGGCTTAAGAACTCTCCAAGGACATTGTTGGTGCAATGGTAAAGGGGGAATAAGCCTTTAGTGGGAGATTATCCATCTAGGTATAATGGATGATGGTTTATAAGAAGGGGGGAAAAAAATAGAAGATTGCTTTTTATTTAGTGATAGATCATTAAGGAGAATGAAGGCATTCAAGATGATTTTTGACTAAGGGGGAGAAGGAAGAATCTCATTGGAAAATGAGATATGGTAAACCTTGGTAGACTTTTTGATGTATATCAAAAAGGGGGAGAAATGGAAGGGGTTAAGTTAGGATCAACCCCAATATACACTAAACACCAAAAATTTCAAAATTCTGAATTGGGAACACTTCGTTATGCTTTGGCATAAGAAAAGTCTGGTTGGGTTTATGGGAATAACCTAACTTAACGGTATTGTCAAACATCAAAAAGGGAGAGATTGTTGGTGCAATTGACCCAGGTCATGATTGACTAGACTCAAGTGGGACTCGAGTAAGATTTTGATGTCTGACAATGATTTACAATATATTTTGACCATATGACTAGTGGATGGTATGGGACATCCAAGGTCATATGAGGGAGACTATTGAAGAAATCCAAGTCGGTCAAGGTTGACTGGACACTTGATGTGGAGAAGTCCAAGTATGGTGACTTGGCAAGGAAAAGTCCAAGTATAAATACTTGGCAAGAGAAAATCCAAGTAGGTTAAGGGAGACCAGACACTTGGTGTTGGAAAGACCAACGGGGAGTTGGTGAGGTAAGTCCCGATAGGTCTGGAGATTGTGCTTGGCAAGTGAAGTCCCGGACGAGGAGTCTTGGTAAATGAAGTCCCAGATGAGGAGTCTTGGCAAATGAAATCCCAGATGGGGAGTCTTGGCAGTGAAGTCCTGGAGGCATGGCCTCTTGACAAAGGTAGATCTGAGAGCATGACGATAACCGATGGAACCACTTGAAGGCTACGGCAAGGATGAAGAGTCACGGACTAGAGGGATCCGAGAAGCGTAAGGCTGATGGAAGTGGGTTAAAGGCTTAGGTCTAGGCCTAGGGTGAATATCAAGTATGAAGGGATCATACTTGGGGTGTTAAACCTCAGTGTTAAGGTATAATAGTCGACTGCAAGTTCGGTTCAGTTGACTGAGCTTCATCTGTAGGCAAACATAAGCAAGGTGACCTCGACAGCACCTTGATTGGGTTGTAGTCGAGGCAACACCTCGATTGGGTTGTAGTCGAGGCGGCACCTCGATTGGGTTGTAGTCAAGGCGGCACCTCGACCGGAAAGGTGGAGTCGAGTGGTAGGACTTGGAAAGCCAAGGTAGTGCTTTGGAAGCACTCGACCAACACCTCGACTAGAGTCTAGTCGAGGTGGCACCTCGACTGGACCACTCAACCAGCACCTCAACTAGAGTGGACATGAGAGTAACCACTCAAAAGCGAGGTAGGCTTGATAAGTACCTTGACTAGATGCTAGTTGAGGTGGTGCCTCGACTGGATCACTCAACTGGCACCTCGACTGGATCCAGCATAGGCATGAAAACAACTGATCAGAAGCAAGGCAAACTCGACAAGTGCCTTGACTGGGATATCAGTCGAGGTGGCGACTCGCCTAGTGAAGCGACTGTTGTACTGCAATGTTCAAAATCGGGAGGCTTTGACGGGGCTTTATAAGAGGAGGTTGTGGACATCTTCAAGAGAGGTCAAAGATGTGATTTGAGGCGAAGTGTTGTTGCATTTCAGGGTCTTCAAATTCATCTCAAAGCAACCAATAAGCAAACATTCAAAAGACCTAACTTGTAAAGTATGTTCACTTGTTTTTCATTTGCTTTTATAATTGTTGTATTTGCTTGTTGTATCTTGTTCTTATTATTGTAAGAGACTAGTAAGTGGTTTCTCCACCTCCGGTGTGTCACCAAGAAGGAGAAGTTTGATAGTGGTGGTGTGCATCACTAGAGATCGCTAGGGCTCGACCATGGAGTAGGAACTAGAGTTCCGAACCACGTAAAATTCATGTGTCATGCTTGTGATGTGTATTTGTATTAGTATTTATATTTCTGTTGTATACTAACGATTGTAGACAAGCACGACAAATCCAAGAGAAGAAATCGATGAATCACTATTCACTCCTCCCCCCTCTAGCGCATCATCAACGGTCCTATACAAGTGACTAAGGCTTCCAAGAAGCCTAGGAAAGTCACCAATAAGTTTACAAGGGAAGATATCCCTGGGGTTAACCTTAAAGAGACCAAAATGACTAAGGTTTACAAGAAGCCAGGAGAGTCATTAGAAAGGTATCAAGAGAAGTTATCCCTAGTGAATACCTAGAAAACCCAAAAAGCTTCAATAGGTATTGAGTTCCTAAGAGTGTGATTCAGTCACGCTAAATGAGTTTAGGATGTGTCGACTTAAAATAGAAAGGTAGTTAATTTAACCATAGTAGAGTTGACACTTAGAGCATTTTCGAGGTATAGTGATACTTTGAAAATGAATGTAGGATTATGATCCTCAAAGATTTTAGGATGTGCCAATTGGAATAATGGAAGTTTAAAAAATTGATCATAATTGACACAACTAGGTTAAGATCAATAGTGTTCCAAGTTGAGATTTTTGGCACCCTTGAGGGAGTTGGGTTGTGATTATAGCAAAGTTAGTATTTTATATAATTTTAGAAAATGACAATTAGGTTCAAAACTTAGGTATCTCTATACCTTTATATTATATACTTGTCATGCTTTGTTTATCATAATTCATGTCATGACATCATGTATCACATGAGTATTTAAAATGTCATGCTAATACTTAAATTATTTTTTTCATGTCATGACATTATGTATCATTGGCAAATGCTTTTAATTTATGCAAATCATTTATGTCATAATCATAATTCATGCATTAAATTTATAAAATTGAATTTAAGAACAATTGACATTAATTGACACCTAGGTAAAGTGATCAAATTGGATATGGCTAGATACAATGCATGAACCCTTATTTTAGGGAAGAACCAAAATCACATCTCACAAAGACTATAGGAATACATGTGTGTGTATTGAAACAACTTAGACACATATGAGATGTTAGAAAAATGAGTTAGATTCAATGTGCTTGTATGATACATCAAAATGAACTCAAACTCATTAAATCATAGGAAGAAATCATGAGGAAAGTTAATGTACAAATCATGTACACTTAGCCCATTGATCATGATTGAAAATAAAGTTTGAAAATAATTTTAAAATCATTTTAGAAAACCTTAGTGAAGTCTATCTTTTAATAGTAATCATCATTGAGGATATTGATACAAGTTAAGTAAAAATATTGAAGTTTTTAATTGTTTTGAACTTTGTATTATTCTTTCAAAAAAATGTGTATTTTTATATAAAATTATTTTTCACTCATATTATATGACATAAGTAATGTGTGTATAAAATTTCATGATTTTTTAAAAATTACGGAATTACTTTTGCATTTTCAAAACTCAATCTGAAAACTTGATTTCTGAAAATGCAAAAACCAGTCAACTTGTAGCAGTGTCAGTTGACTGGTCACTGACAAAGTCGATTGATGTGTCTGATTTTGGTTGAGTACCATAACTACTCCTAACCCTATAATATGCTTAGAGAAGCATTGGAAGGGCGAGATATTCATTGAAAATGAATAGGAGAGTTAATTAGGGTGAAAATCAAATTTAAAGGGATGTTAAAGTTTAAGTTTGAACTTTTACCCTTATTTTTGATTGTTTAGCTTTCTTATAGGCTTAGGAACTCTCCAAGGATATTATTGGTGCAATGGTCAAGGGGGAGCAAGCCTTTAATGGGAGTTTGTCCATCAAGGCATGATGGATGAAATTTTAAAAAATGAAGAGAGTGAAAAATTATCTTTTATTTAGTGATAAGGGTTTATCACTAAAGAGAATGGAGGGATTTAAGATAAATTTGGACAAAGGGAGAGAATGAAGGATCTCATTGGAAAATGAGAGACTTTTTTATGTGTGTCAAATGGAGAGTAATGGAGGGTTTAAGTTAAAAAAAAACCTCCATTATGCCTTGGCATAAGAAGAGTTAAGTTGGACTTATGGTTTAGCCTAACTTAAAGGTATTGTCAAATATCAAAAAGGGGAAGATTGTTAGTGCAATCGACCTCAGGTCAATGTTGACCAAGCTCGAGTGGGACTCTAGTAGTTTTTTTATATTTGACAATACATTTGATAATATGTATGATTGTATGATTAATGGATGGTTTGGGACATTAAAGGTCATATGAGGGAGATTGTTAAAGCAATCAACCTCAGGTCAAGGTTGACCAAGCTCGAGTAAGACTCGAGTAAAAATCCAAGTATAGATACTTGGCAATGGAGATGTCCAAGAATAGAGTCTTGGCAAGGGAAGTCCAAGTCTGGAGACTTGGAAAAGGGAAAGTTCAAGTGTGTAGTCTTGGCAAGGAAAAGTCCAAGTGTGTAGTCTTGACCATGTAAGTCCAAGTGTATAATCTTGGCGACGAAAGTCCAAGTATAGATACTTTGACAAAGGAAAAATCCAGGGTGTAGTCTTGGTCATGTAAATACAAGTGTGTAGTCTTACCTATGTAAGTCCAAAAGGTGCGGCCTCTTGGCAAAGGAAGACTCGGTAGCATAAAAAAGTCAATAGAAGCACTTGAAAGCTAGAGCAAGGTAGAGGAGTCGTGGACTCAAACAAAAGGCATGAGGCTGATAGAAGTGGCTTGAAGGCTTAGGTCTAGGCTAAGGGTACCCGATGGCATGACGAAGCCGAAGGAAGCACTTGAAGGCTAGCACAAGGGTGAGGATTCGTGGACTTAAACCAAAGGTGTGAGGATGATGGAAGTGGCTTGAAGGCTTAGATTTAAGCTAAGGGTAAGTGTCAAGTATGAAGGGATCATACTTTGTCTTAAACCTCAGTTTTGAGATTTACCAGTCGATTAGGACTTGGTTCAGTCGACTGGTTGAGTGCTCGACATTCGAGAGCTCAGAAGACTCAAGCAGTCGATTGGTTGAATTAGCCCAAGTTGATGCTCGGTCGATTGTGACTCGGGAAATTGACTGGTGCTCGGGCAGTTGACTGGTGGTTTGGACTAGTCGACTGGACACTAACAGTCGACTGATGGAATTGAGCAGTTAACTGATTTCAATGGACAAGAGCACAGAATATTTTTGAGTCGACTATTGGGTTAGGGTAGTTGACTGATCAGCCAAATCTGATATGGATTAATCCGTTGTGAGACAACAGTACAATGACCTGTCGACTAGTGGGTAATGCCAGTCGACTGATCGACGAAAAATCAACCCGACGGAATCTTTAAAAGGAGGACGACGGGAAGAGTTTAGGCCACTAGTTTCTGAGGATTTTGAAGGGGAAACGTTATTGCTTTCCAAACCTTCAAAGCATTCTAAAGCAACCAAAAGAAATCAAGAAAAAGTGTTCTTTATGTAAAGTTGGTTCTCATTGTATTTTGCTTTTACTTGTATTTGGTCACTTGGTTTATATAGGCTCTCTTGTAAGAGGTTTCTCCACCTCCGGAACTGTCCGAGAAGTGTAGAGACCGATATGTCCGCTAGAAGGGGGGTGAATAGAGATTTCTTCGCTTCAATGGATTGAAATTCGTTCGATCATGTTTGTTTACAAAACTTGTTAGCACAGTGGAAATAATAAAGCATAAACTAAAAATAAAGAAAACACTCACACAAGATAAGCGATATAACGTGGTTCGGAACTAGGGTTCCTACTCCATGGGGCGAGCTCAATAGCGAGCTCTAGTGGTGCACACCACCACTAATAAATTCTCCTCTTCGGCAACAAACCAGAGGTGGAGAAACCTCTTACAATAGATCTTCCAACAATAAGAGATAAATACAAACAAATATAATGAAATACAAGTAAAGAAAACTTTACAACGAAGATCGCTTTTGCTTGCTTGTTTGGTTGTTTGGACTACTCTTGAAGACCTGGAATGCACCAGCACATTGCCTCAAATCATCCCAAGAAACCTTTGTCGAAATCCTCCGCGAAATGCTCCTTTTATGACCTGTATCAGGTTGATTTCATGCATGGCAGTCAACTGCTAAAAAGGCCCCAGTCGACTTCCTATAGTGTCATTGTCTCACAATAGACTTAATCCACGTTGGCATTCCAATCAACAGATACACCAATAGTCGACTGCCCCTTACCAGCAGTAGACTACTACTAAGTAGTTGACTGGTCAGTCGACTACCAGAGCTTTTATACTCGTGTTCATAAATACCAGTCGATTGTCATTCATGGCAGTCGACCGTCCAAGGCCAATCGATTGCCCACATCTGGCAGTCGACTACCAGAGAAAAGCTAGAGCAGTCGAGCCTCAGTCGACTGGTTATAATCCCAGTCGACTGCTCTAAGTCAACTCAACTTCTGAGTGTCAAACACTCGGCCAGTTGACTATCCAATGCCCCAGTCTACTGATAAACCTCAACAATGAGGTTTAACCCCAAGTATGATCCCCTTTGCAATACCCCCCTAGTCTTTCCACTCTCTACTAGGGGAGATGTCACTCATTTACTGTCTGTTTCTTAAATTCTTCTTTATCTTACTCTGACACTATACTTTAATCATCACCCCATATTACCATCATTCTAAAATTCATGCAATATACAAACGCAATATGCTAACAACTAAAATAATCATAAGGACCTTGACATCACTTAAACAATAACCAATTCAAGATCTTCACATAACATGCAAGTATTAAGACTAACCCAACATGACTCTAGCATTCTTTGGACTCAACCATAAGCAATCCAGTTGAACTTCAACAATATCAAAAAAAAACAATTAGAAACTTAAAAATTTCGTTTAGACATCTGCACTTAGGATCTTTTATTTCCACTATTCCGTCGCCACACACTCCAAGCACTTCATCCGCTATGTCACCTTACTGAAGCTTTTCTTTACCTTTATCTGCAGTATAAGGAAATGCAAACTGTAAGCAATAATGCTTAGTAAGTACTTTCTATGCTCACAAAAACATGCAACGTATGAAATCATACAACTAGTTCTCTTACCCTTGATACATTGATGCACATGTAAGCATAACTGGAAATCATAACTCTGAATATATGTCTCTTGTATAAATCATGCTCTTAAGTATTTTAAAACTTGTAAACAGTGTATCTAAACTGGAATAATTAACTTGGAAAACTTTTACTTGTACTTATACTGATACTTCAAATTAATAATCATCCTGAATATGGGCTCGACATAATACTAATGCGCGCTTTCCTAATAGGCCGGGGTGGCCAACCACCGAACTTACTAGGGTAACTGAAACTGAGGGCCTTGGCTCGTGGGCGAAACTGATGCCCGGTACATGCCTTTTCAAAAGTAAAATACTTCCTTTATACTTATATTCTTATACATACTAAAAAAAATGTTCTTAATCCCCTAAACCACGAATGGGGAGCACCATAAAGATCATTATGCTCTTGACCCCCAAAACTGAAATGGGGAGCATACTGAAGGTCGTTGTGCTCTTAATCCCCAATCCGAACAGGGAGCATCTTTAAATTTTATTTATAAAAGAAATATTTTTACATCTTACTCTACATCATGCATATATTTGTAAGCTACAACTTATCTACAACATGCATGATCATAAATCACATTCTTATCATGGATCTAAATAGGATACTGAATTAACCACGACATAACGGGAAAAATCATGTAACTAAAAACATCATGCATAATTGGAAATAACATGCACATAAAAGATATCAATGACGTACGATAACTACTTATACTGCAGGTGAGCAATACTTACTTCCTAGGCTTTTCACCAATTTATACCGTTAGATTTCGTAAAGAGAAGACCTCCTACGTGTTCCTTTGCTTTAGTGTGATCCTCTACCAAGTCCTTGAGAAGATCCCTCTTGAATTATCCAAAGAGAAGACAATCTTTTTCCTTGCTTCAGCGGCTGGAAAATGGAAGGGGAGAGGAAGGGGAAGGGTTGGTCGGCGCTTGGAGAGAAGAGGGAGAGAGAGGTTTAGGGTGGGCGGTGTTTGGAGAGAAGAGGGAGAGAGAGGTTTAGGATTTAGGGTTTAGGGTTTAGGGTGGGCGGCGTTTGGAGAGGAGAGGGAAGGAGAGGGTGTGGGTGGTCGGCGCATGGGGTTTAGGGAAAGGGAACAAGAAATATAACTAGGGTTTCCTTAATTTAATTACCCCTTTAAATGATTAGCCAAATTAATCAATTTCTCCCTTTTTCCTGCCTATAGGTATATTCTGTTATATCCTACTCATTGGTAATCTTATGACTTAGTGGTAGGAAGTCTATTCCCCCAAACCAAGGGTTCATCGTTCGAGCCCCGACTAACGAACCATTTATTTGAAATTTTTTTTTCTTATTTCTATTTTCCTCTAAATAGAAAGTATAAGAACTAAAATTATAAATAAAATAAAAGTATAAGAACCAAAAATGTTGGGTTGTTACACCCTTATACTTGATAGATCGCCCTTAGCCTAGACCTAAGCCTTCTAGCCACGTCTATCAGCTTCACGCCTATCGGATCCCTTCAAGTCCTCCATGACTTGTTCATCCATACGCTAGCCTTCAGATGCTTCCATCAACTATTGTCATGCTAACGGAGTCTACTTTGCCAAGGTACATTTGGACTTATGCCGCAAAGATAAATGTTTGGACTTTACACCGCCAAATATTAGACTTATGCTGCCAAGACTATATGTTTGGACTTTATGCCACCAATATCACACCCTTGGACTTCCCAATTGCTAAGTACTCATGACTCAGACTTTCACCACCAAGACTACACACTTGGACTTACGTGGCCAAGACTACCCCCTAGGATTTTCTAATTTCCAAGTACCCATGACTTGGACTTTCCATGCCAAGTACCCAAGACTTGGACTTTCCATGTCAAGTACTCAAGACTTGGACTTTACATGCCAAGACTCATGCTTGAACTTTTCATGTCAAGTATCCAAAACTTGGACTTTCCCTCGAGTCTCACTGGAGCTAAGTCAACCTTGACCTGAGGTCGATTGCTTCATCAATCTCCCCATAAAGCTATCTCCTCATATGATCAAACCCATGTCAACAATTTGATCAGCCTAATGTCAAACAATGGTCAAACTCATTGACAATCCATTTATCAATCTCATTGTTAAACATCAAAATCGTACTCGAGTCCACTTGAGTCTGGTCAATCGTGACCTGGGTTGATTGCACTAGCAATCTCTCCCTTTTTGATGTTTGACAAAACCTTTGAGTTAGGCTACCTAACTCAAGCCATCAATTATCCCCCTTTTTGACATACATCAAAAAGTCTCCTCCAAGAATATCCATGTCTCATATCCCAATGAAATAACTCAATCTCTTCCTTGGTTCAAAATCATCATTAATGTCTTCATTTTCCCTAGTGATACTCCCTATCACTAAATTCAAGGCATTTTCTCCATTCTCCAACTCTCCCCCTTTGAGGAAAAACTCATCCCTCATCCCTTGATTGATAATCTCCCCTTAAAGGCTTGCTCTCCCTTGACTATTGCACCAACAATGTCCTTGGAGAGTTCCTAAGCTAATAGGAATACTAGACCATCAAAATTAAGGGAAAAAGTTCAAACTTAAACTTTCACACACCTTAAAATTTGATTCTTCACCCAAAATAACTCTCCTAATCCATTTCCAATGGATTTTCACCCTTCCAATGCTTTCAACATATATCCTAGGGTTATGAGACGTTAGGGTAGCCTAAACTTGTTGATAAATAGCTGAACAAATCTAGTTCAGCCAAAATCAATTTCAGCAGTCGATTCGATCAGAAATCGATTGATTGCCCTCAAGTGGTAGTCGATTGATTTCTGCAAATGTAGAAAATAGTTTTCAGAAATTGAATTTGGATAATTCATAAGTACTTATACATAATTTGAAAAATAATGAAACTTCATACGTATAATACTTATGTCAATCATTATGGGTGAAAAATATTTTTATATAAAAATATCCATTAAATTATGAGATTGATACAAAGTTCAAAATCAATGATAACTTCAATGTTTTGAGCCTACTTTGTAACAACTTCATCAATGGTGATTGCTATCAAAAGATAGGCTTCACCAAGGTTTTTTTAAAATTGATTTTGAAATAATTTTAAAACCTTATTTTGAACCATAGTCTATAGGCTAAATGTACATGACTTGTACATTAGCTTTCCTCATGATTCACCATGATATATGATGAGTTTGAGTTCATCTAGATGCAACATCTATGCACCTTGAACTTAACTCATTTTCCTAACATCTCACATGTGTTTAGGGTATATCAATACACATACATATCAATTTAATGTGAAATGTGGGCTTTTGTTCTCCCTAGTCTAAGGTCTCATGCATTTTAACTAGGCAATTCTATTTTATTCCCTTATAATGGGAATTCAAATCATGTCATTGTCCTTAATTCAATTTTAATTGTCCTAAATTTATGAATTATGATTATGGCATATATGATAGCATAAATCAAAAATAACCAATAATCATGATATCATGGCATAAACATAAACCTAAATACAAGTATGACATAATTAACCTATGTATTTTCATGACATTTTATATGATTAAATAAAATATGATGTCATGACATGTCACATGTCAAACAAGGCATGACAAATAAAATGTAAAGGTATAAGAATACATAAATTTTAATATTAATTGTCATTTATTAGGATTAAACTCATTTTTTCCATAGTACACCAAACTCCCAAGTGTACCAAAAATCCAAAATGTCACACTAATAACTCTAAACTAATTGTGCAAATTTCAATCAATTTTTCAACCTTTAAAAATTTTATCGGCACATCATAAAATCTTTTAGGATTAAATTGCAATCTTATTTCTAATGTACCCCATTACCTCGAAAATATCCTAAAGTGTCAACTTTTCTATGGTTAGGTTAACTACCTTACCAATTCAAGTTGACACACCCTAACCTATCTAGTATGAGGGAATCACGCTCCTAGGAATCCAAAATCTATTTGAGCTTTTTGGGTTAACTAGGTACTGACTAGGGATATCCTCCCTTAGTACCTTCCGAATGACCCTCCTAGACTTGAAAGCATTAGTCATTTGGGTATTGCCTAGATTAACTCTAGGAGTAACCCCCTTGTAACCTTATCAGTGACCTTATTAGATTTCTTTGAAATCTTAGTCACTAGACACACATCATGGTCAACTCTATGAATGGCCTCCCTTGTGACCTTGACTTTTCTAGATCTAGACTTAGTTCTATAATCAAATGGAATATTGTGGTAGGTTGGCATGACTTCCTTGGACTTAGGTTTGTGACCCAAACCTTTCCTATCCTTGGAACGCTCTTGCCTCCTAAACCCTAGATTTGGCCTATTTGACCCTTGAATTAAATTTGTCATTTTTGTAAGGGTCTTTTCTAATTTTTCAAACCTTGATCTCAATGCATGGTTCTCTAACTCTAATTTTCCCAATTTTGAAATTGTATTCATTCTTTGGGAATGGCTCTTCCTAGACATATGTCTACCCTTCTTAGGGTTAATGCCTAGGTTTTTCTTATCCTTAGGCAGGATTAGTCTAGCATTATCCTTAGACCTAAGTTCACAACTTTTAGCCCCTAAGCAAAAAATACTTATTACTTCTAGTGTTCTTTTCATGAGCAATTGCAAGGAAATTATTAGCATATAAGTAAGGTTTATTGCTAGAATGCTTTTTGTTATGAATTAAAGAAGGGGCAAAATTAAAAGTTACCTTAAAGTTTGTCTTAGCTCCCCCTACATTTTAGAGTCCTCCTTTGCCCTTGGTGTGCTTCCTCCCCCTAGGGCATTGACTTCTATAGTGGCTCCTTTGATTGCACTTGAAACACATAATGTTCTCTTTCCTCTTAATTTTTGGGGCGCCGGCCTCCTTTGACTTGTCCTGTGTTGGTTGAGTCTTCTTAACTCGCTTTGGACACTTACTCTTGTAATGTCCATGTTCCTTACACTCAAAGCATGTAATGCTATTTTTATTTTTAACCAATGCACTTGAGTTACATATAGGGGTAGAGGAATCATGACTTATTCTTCATCTCTTCCGGATGTAGAAGCTTCTTCTTGCTCTTCCTCCGGCATGGAAGGTCTTTCCTCCCCCTCAATCATAGAGGTGGATGATTCCTCCAATTCTTCCACCTCTTCTCCCGACCCGGACATTGATTCCCTTTCAACCTCTGAATCCTCAAGCTCTTGGGATGATAATGATGTGCTTTCTTCTTGAGATTGAGAGGATGAGCAATTTGGTTCTTTGGCTTTCTCCTCTACTTCTTTGGCCGGTGAAGGATTCTCATGATATTTTGCTAATTTACTCCATAGCTCTTTGCCATACTTATGATCGCCTAATCTACACAAAATATCATTAGGGATTGCATCAGCTAAAATTTTTGTTACCCTTTCATTTATCTCAAAGGCTTGGGCTTGCTCTTCAGTCCATCTCTTCATCTTGAGATATCCTCCCTTCGGACCCTTTGGAAATTTAAATCCATCTATCAAGATGAACTATTGTTCGATGTCCATCATAAGGAAGTTCTCCATTCTTGCCTTTCATTAGTCGAAGCCCCCAAATTCCTAGAGATATCATGTCCAAGTCCAAGGTTTAGCAACGCCATCCTCCTCTTCAACCTCTAGCGCTTTTTCTCCCTCAGCGGTGAGTCATTGAAGAGGGTCTTTACTCTGATACCACTTGTAGAGATCGATATGTCTACTAGATGGGGGTGAATAGCGATTTCTTCCCTTTGATGGATTGGAATTCATTCGATCGTGTTCGTCTACAAAACTTGTTAGCGCAGCGGAAATAATAAAGCATAAACTAAAAACAAAGACAAACACTCGCACAAGACAAGTGATATAACGTAGTTCTGAACTAGGGTTCCTACTCCACGGGGCGAGCTCAATAGTGAGCTCTAGAGATGCATACCACCACTAATAAACTCTCCTTTTCGGGAACAAACCAGAGGTGGAGAAACCTCTTACAATAGTTCTTACAATAATAAGAGATAAATACAATGAAATACAAGTAAAAAAAACTTTACGATAAAGATCGTTTTTGCTTGCTTGGACTGCTCTTGAAGACCCTGAAATGCACTAGAACTTCCCCTCAAATTGCCCCAAGAAACCTTTGTCGAAATCCTCCATGAACTGCTCCTTTTATGACCTGCATTGGGCTGATTTCACGCCTGGCAGTCGACTGCCAAAAAGGCCCCAGTCGACTGCCTATACTATCGTTGTCTCATAACGGACTTAATCTATGTTGGCATTCCAACCAACGGATATACCAGTAGTAGACTTCCCTTATCAACAGTCGATTGCTGCTTAGTAATCGATTGGCTAGTCGACTACCAGAGCTTCTATACTCGTATCCGTAAACACCAGTCAACTGCCATTCATTTTGTGTAGATTAGGCGACTATCCCTAAATTTTAGCTGATGCAATCCCTAATGATATTTTGTGTAGATTAGGCGATCATAAGTATGGCAAAGAGCTATGGAGTAAATTAGCAAAATATCATGAGAATCCTTCACCGGCCAAAGAAGTAGAGGAGAAAGCCAAAGAACCAAATTGCTCATCCTCTCAATCTCAAGAAGAAAGCACATCATCATCATCCCAAGAGCTTGAGGATTCAGAGGTTGAAAGGGAATCAATGTCCGGGTCGGGAGAAGAGGTGGAAGAATTGGAGGAATCATCCACCTCTATGATTGAGGGGGAGGAGAGACCTTCCATGCCGGAGGAAGAGCAAGAAGAAGCTTCTACATCCGGAAGAGATGAAGAATAAGTCATGATTCCTCTACCCCTATATGTAACTCAAGTGCATTGGTTAAAAATAAAAATAACATTACATGCTTTGAGTGTAAGGAAAATGGACATTACAAGAGTAAGTGTCCAAAGCGAGTTAAGAAGACTCAACCAACACAGGACAAGTCAAAGGAGGCCGGCGCCCCAAAAATTAAGAGGAAAGAGAACATTATGTGTTTCAAGTGCAATCAAAGGAGCCACTATAGAAGTCAATGCCCTAGGGGGAGGAAGCACACCAAGGGCAAAGGAGAAGTCTAAAATGTAGGGGGAGCTAAGACAAACTTTAAGGTAACTTTTAATTTTGCCCCTTCTTTAATTCATAACAAAAAGCATTCTAGCAATAAACCTTACTTATACGCTAATAATTTCCTTGCAATTGCTCATGAAAAGAACACTAGAAGTAATAAGTATTTTTTTCTTAGGGGCTAAAAGTTGTGAACTTAGGTCTAAGGATAATGCTAGACTAATCCTGCCTAAGGATAAGAAAAACCTAGGCATTAACCCTAAGAAGGGTAGACATATATCTAGGAAGAGCCATTCCCAAAGAATAAATGCAATTTCAAAATTGGAAAAATTAGAGTTAGAAAACCATGCACAATTGTGGCCAGTCGACTATCCACAATTGGCAGTCGAGCCTCAATAGACTACACGACCAGTCGACTAGTCATAATCCCAATCGACTGCTCTGAGTCAACTCGGCTCCTAAGTGTCAAACACTTGGCTAGTCGATTGTCCAATATCCCAGTTGACTGATAAACATAAACAATGAGATTTAATTTCAAGTATGATTCTCTCATACTTGATAGACCACCCTTAGCCTAGACCTAAGTTTTCTAGTCACCTCCATCAGTCTCACACCTCTTGGATCCCTCCAAGTCCTCCATGACTTGTTCATTGATACGCTAGCCTTTAGATGTTTCCATCGGCTATTGTCATCCTAACCAGGTCTACTTTGTCAAGGTACATTTGGACATATGTTGTCAAGACAAATGCTTGGACTTTATGGCGCCAAACTTTGGACTTATGCTGCCAATACTACTTGCTTGGATTTTACGCCGCCAATATCACACCCTTAGACTTCCCAATTTTCAAGTACCCATGACTTGGACTTTCACCGCCAAGACTACATACTTGGACTTACGTGGCCAAGACTACACCCTTAGCCTTTTCAATTGTCAAGTACTCATGACTTGGACTTTCCATGCCAAGTACCCAAGACTTGGACTTTCCATACCAAGTACTCAAGACTTGAACTTTTCATGCCAAGAACCATGCCTGGACTTTTCATGCCAAGTATCCAAAACTTGGACTTTCCCTCGAGTCTCACTTGAGCTAGGTCAACCTTGACCTGAGTTTGATTGCTTCTGTCACGCCCCGAGGGCCTATTCGTTATCCAAATGACAGGAAGCCCCTTAGTGACAATATTCTGAAATACATCGCTAGAACCAGATCTGGTAAAAAGCTCAAAATAATAATAGAAATACAAGTATTTTATTAACTGTATGCATGCACGACTAAAATATAAATCAATTAAAAGTAAATTAGTTTTATGACACCAAATTAAATCACAACAAAATTCAAAGTGCATAAACAAAATGCAATAACAATAAAAAGAAGAAAATCAGCATCTCGATGATGCAGTGGGACCAGCACGACAAGGGACTCTCTCAGCGATACGAAGGTAGGTCAACCGGACACATCCTCGATCAGCTAACTTGGAGCATAAGAGAAGAGGGGGTGAGTACAACCACTCAGTGGGTGGATAGAAAATAATGCATAATCATAATGGACATAACGGACATAATGGATATCAAAGGAAACAAACCAGAGTAATCCAAACCTCAGAATAAAAATATCAGTATGCAACTATCCTGGTTAGCAGTATAACAAATACACCTACAACATATACAACCAACTACAATCTACAATCAATAACTATCAAGATACAACGATAAAGCCTCGTGGCTCTGAGGTAATACAAAGGGCATTATCTGCGGGCAACGACATGCTACCACGAACGGGACTCGTGGACAGATAGGCAATGTACAGAGCACTGTCTATGCGCAACCACATGCTACCACGAACGGGACTCGTGGGTAGACAGGTAATAAAAGACTCAATATCTGCGGGCAATGACATGCTACCACGACTGGGTCTCGTGGACAGACAGAGTATATAGCTATCTAGCTATGGACTGCACGCAACAACATGCTACCACAAACGGGTCTCGTGGGCAGTCAAGATGTAAGGTAGCTATCTAGCTACAAACGATACACGAATCCAACTATCACTATCTCTAAACGAGTAGTCCAAGAGTATAACTCCACAGTAGATCCTCTTAACCACGAATGAGAGATATGATCGACCACAGGTATACAAATGCAACCATAATTCGAAAGTAAGAACACTCTACTGCAAACTCTCTCAATCATGAATGGGAGACATAGTTAGCAGACAATGTATGAGAAACGTTATATATCCTCTAAGGATTTAAACTCATCTTAATTATACTATTTCTACCAGTTCGAGTATGGTATCGACCGAAACAATGACTAAGAAAATAAACACATAACAATCATATCCATTAAACAATAGCATAAACATACTAATGGAAATCAAAAAGTCCAGAAATCAAATAAAGTATAAAAAGTCAAGCAAATATAGAGTCAAAGCAATACTAGCAAGAACGTAAAGTGTAACTACAAGATAAACTAAGTAAATAATGTAACAAATATAACCATGCACTAAATTCTAAAAATGTCAAAGATTCACCCATCTTTGATGGCAGAGCGTCTTAATTATCTCTAAATCCGTGAATGGGCTTCCGCTTCCAACCCCGCTAAATAATTCAACTTATCAATTATCTAATTTAATTGTCAAGCTTTTTAATAAATCTTTTCCCCTCTTAACTAACCCAACGATATCCATTCGATTATTCTAGCCCACAAAATCAGTTGATCAAAATCGGATAAACTAATTAATCAATTTAGACCCGGATTAATTTACATTTTAACAATCCTAAATCAAATAGATAAATCCTACGACTTTCAATTTATCAACCTGTTTTCGATTAGCACCTTTGATTTAATCTCACCGAATCCTTCTCCTGTTCACAACTTCAGCCAGCTCCCCTATTTTTCTTTTGCGGCGGCAACCGGCGATCATTAGATTTTGGTCTTCAGCTGAGCGGGAGATGGCGGCTGAGTTCCTGGCAGCGCCGGAAGTAGGTACGACGGCGGAAGGAGGCCCTGTGGGTGCACGCCGATGACTTCGGCTAGAGACGGCGTGGTGGCGCAGTGACCGTGGGTCGACAGCAGCTGTCGTAACCCCGACGGTGAACGACCAGCGGGATCGGCGTTGTCCAAGGTGAGGCCGGTAACACCGAACCGACACCGTCCAGCTGGCAACAACAACAACCACGGGGATGAGCAGGATGCGCTGGGAGATTTCCGCGGTGGAGGTCGGTCATGGCGGTGGAGGTTGGCCGGAGGATGGCCGACACTGGCAGCGGCGACCGAAGGTAGGTATTGGTGCGTGCGCGTGGGAAGCCGGACGGGGTGCGCACGTGGTGGACGAGCGGTGCAGGCTAGGTGGAGGCGACAACCGAAAAAAATCAAAAATCTTAATCAAATCTTGATTAATTCAATTAACCAAGTCTTAAAACTTTATCCCGAAAGTTTCTATTAAATAACCAAAATTTATCTATTACCACTATTATTATTATTGTTTTGTAATATATATATATATATATATATATATATATATTGTTTTTGTTTTTTTCTTGTATATTACATTCTCCCCCACCAATAAAAATTTAGTCCTCAAATTTTCTACTTGATATACCCTAATAAAGATATCATATCTACACGTTGTTCTTTTACTCCAAGTAGCTTCTTAATCAAAATCTCGTTGTTGTCCAATCTCTATATAGCAGATGACCTTGTTTCATCTCAACATTCTTCATGCCTGGACTATAATTTGGAACTTCAATATATCCTTCACAACATAAATAAGTTAAGTACATACTTCCATATTACCAAAATATGAAAGGTGTCATGTACTTCTACAGTTAGATAACCCTAAGTGTTACGTCACTCTTCTAGCTCATTCTATCATTTCAAAATTGTCAGAGTCTAACCTTCTCTTACAATTTCTCCGGGGGTTATGGACCTACAACGATTCTGTTGTGCCACTTCAATTCATATCCTAGATTGGTTATTAGTCTTCTTGTTAAATACGGAAAATTTAAAATACTAAAATAAAATGGCCAAAGAATTAAGAAAATAATCTTGGAAATTTTTCGAGAATTTTAGAGAATTTTAGGAATTTTTTCAGAATTTTTCTGAATTTAAACGAAGTCCGTACGAGATAATTACGGGGATAATTAAATTACTAAGGGATTAATAAAAATAAAACCTAGGTTTTTATTTATTTATAAAGGGGTAGTTCGGATGATTAGGGATTGATCCCAGTTTTCCCCGTTGCGCCAGTTTTCTTCCTCGTGACTTTCTCTCCGCGATTCTTCCCCCCCCCCTCCCCGCGGCGGTTTCCTTCGCGAAACCTCTTTCTCGCCGCAACGCTCCTTTTTCCCGAGCCCTTCCCCTTTCTCACCGCAACGCTCCTTTTTCCCGAGCCCTTCCCCTTTCTCGCATCCGTAGCCTTCGAACCGCCGCCACCGCTTCTTCCCCTCGCGCCCGAAGCCACCGCTTCTTCCCCCACGCCTGCAGCCACAGGACCATCGGCTTCTCTTCCTCGCGTCCACAGCCGCCCGAGTCCCTGCGGTCGGTCATTCCTCTGCAAGCGCCGACACTCGCTTTCCCGGTGCTCAGGCTGCCGCAGGTTTGCCTCATCACCGCTGCTTCGCCGTCCGACACTGAGGTCGCACTGCCGTCACTGCTCACACGAACGCATCGTGCGCTCGCCTTCGTCGTTGCTTCCGCTACCGCCTTTGCGCGTTGCTCACACGCGGTGAGCATCCATGACCTCTGCGCGCTCGTCGCCCACGAGCACAGCCCCGTCGCAACGCGTCCGCAGCCACAGGATCGCCGCCGCGAGCCTCTTCTTCCTCGCATCTGCAGCCACAGACCGCCGCCGCGAGCTTCCTCTGCGTCGTCGGTGATCACGGGAACTAGGTAAGGGTTGACCTTGCTCCTTGTCTACTTTCTGCTGTGATTTTTCTTGGTTGAGCTTGGTCTGAAATTTGGGCAGTTTACCTAGGGCCGGTGAACAGGGAATTTCTGCGAAAGTTTAGGGCAGCGACTAGTATTGGCTTTTTCCGGCGAACAGGATAGATTTGGGGGAAGGATTGGCTTCCGGTGGAATTTTTGCTAGCGCTCGTAAGATTTCTTTCTTTTATTATTGGTATAATGATGTGGTGGATTAGGGGCTATAAATTGGGGTTTTGTAGGCTGTGAGTGAGGGTGATTGGAGGGATGGTTATGAGTCCTATTATTGTGTTATTTAGTTAATTATAATTATATTCAGTGGAGATTAGATTGTTGGTTGATTGCGGATAAATTTTTAGTTGTGGGATGGATCTACTTTGGGTGAGTTAGTTGCGAAGTTTTGTTTAGATGTTGTACACATGATGATAGGGGTTGTGAAATCATATTCGAGTAATTGGACGAAAAGACGGTTATATTAGGTGGAAGGTGATCGAGATTTTTATTAAGCCTTTGGGTTAATTGGTTATGTAAGAAATCCAATAAGTATTCGATTTGGCGGTGGATTACATTTTTGTGCTTAACAATAGTTATGTTGTATGCAGGTTTCGGTCACGAGGCAGGTTCACGGGCGTGACGATTTCGTTGTTTTCTCGAGCATTTTATCATGCGGGTATTTTGACTTGTCTTTTAGATATAGTCATGTTGATATGCTAGTTAGTATAACTTACAATAATTTTCATGTTTATCTTCCTTGTATGTTATTGTGCCTACTTGATACATGCATTTGATCAGTTTATAGTTATACCTTTCCTGTTTTACTTGGATCATTGATATGTACCTATTGGTTGTGCATAATATTCGGATATGTATTTTAGTTGGTATTACATGCTTTAGTATCATGCACCATCTTGCATGATTGCATGCTGGTTGGACGGGGTTCCTTTGTAGTTGAGCCCACAGCCAGTTACATGGTCTGCACACGCTGCCACTCATGGGTTAGTGGTACATCAGAAGGGTGTGTGCAGTAGCTCTGTCAGGCTCCGCTGGTCCGCTCATGGGTAGCGATGAGGCAGCATGGTAGCGGGCAGGGATCCCTCCTCTGGTCTACGACACCAGGAGATGAGAGCTTTTCTCCCCCACTCTGTTTGAGGCAGGAGGATAGGTGTACTCCGACAGCATCTTGTCCACTCGATCACTCAAGAGCAGTGATGGCAGAGTGCACAGTTGTCATAGCCCTACCCACTCAGCTTCATCATCACGTGTGAGGCAGCTGACTGGCGTCAGGGGTGACCATGTCATTTGCATCGCATGCATTTTGCATGGATAACATTTGTATTGTGTTTGTTGCATTTTGATTGTTGCCTTGGATGTTGCATATGATTGTCATGCATACAGGATACATATTTGTATTTGGTCTGACGACTTTATTTTTGCTAGTATGGCACATGCTCCTATATCAGGATAGGAGATTCAGGTAAGTACAGTCTTTTCGTATTTCTTTCTTGCATATCCTATATATGAGATTGTACTGGCATGATTGTTATTGTTAGTTATATCTTACTGTGCATATCGACTTTTATCCGTTGAGTTCATTGAACTTACCCCGTTGTTTTATATCTATTTCTGGATGAAGTTGTCAGGAGAGTCCAGCTGTCAACCCCCCCCCCCTCGTCGTGATAGTTTATTTGTTATTTGATTTATGGTTTTGGATTTGGACGAGAAGATATGTTTAGGTCTGGTGTTTAATTTATGTACTTGCGGATGTTTTGGTATGTCCTTATGGACCTTTATTCGGATTTTTATTCGATTGGATTTGGTTGAGTATTCCTGCCCAGATGGCAGAAGGGGTAAGTCTAGATGTGATAGACTTTTGGTTATTTCCTTTGATTGTTGGCCTGAGGCCTATTTATGACCTGCGTGTGTTGTTTGGATTCCGGTCATGTTGACCGATGTATAGTGGTCGTGTAGGCCTTGTATGCAAGATTGGTATTGTCACCCGTACAGGGGAGATGCTGCCAGATTTTCATCTGGTGGAGACTCCCCCGAGGCATGACAATTTATTTGGTATCAGAGCCCTAGGTTTTCGAGTTCCTAGGGGGTTTTTTGGATTTTTTGGAGTTCGCCACGTTTGGCAGGTTTTTGCGAGTCAATCTGAAAATTTTTGGATTGGTACGAATTTCTGACGATTTTTATGTTTCGAAAATTCAAGGTATTATTGACGAAGTTAATTTGGGGATTTGGTGGTGACGGAACCTCTCCTGACGGCAAAATAGGTATGATGATTAATTTTATATGTTTTTACTTGTAGTAACATCTGTAATAATTTAACAGATATGAGACGAGGTGGGCGTGCTCCTGCGCCAAGACGTGGTGCGGGGCGACCACGCCAGAGGACCTTGAGATCTCTGGCGACGGAGTTTCCCGAAAGATCTACTGAGGGTGAGCATGTTGATCAGGGTCAGATTCCACATGGTGCTGCGGGAGTCGTGGATGCTCAGTCCTCGGCGGTTCCTCCTCCATAGATACCCACTTCTGGGGTATCCGATGTACCAGCGGGAGACCCTGCTGCTACACACCAGACACCCACACCAGTAGGGCCTGCTACTGCAGACCTGACAGGCCCATCAGTGGTGCCGAACGGCCCTCACTCGGTATCTGCTCCTGCTCATGCAGCGGCACCATCTACAGTTGTTTCGCCAACTCCTACGATGGCCCCTACTCATCCTACTGATGTGGCTGCGGCACGAGCTCGGATTCCCGGTTTAGCAAAGTCGATGAAAAGCCAGTTCACCTTATTCAGCGAAGAGACTGATCCGAGCGTGGCTTAGTCTTGGATCGAGACTATGGAGTGTACTTTCTTTTATATGGTTTGCTCTGAGTGGGAGAAGGCAGAGTTGGCGGCCTTCCATTTACGAGGCGAGGCCGAGGTCTGGTGGGACACGCAGCGCTCAATCATCGACGAGCAGCAGATTTCCTAGGTGAGATTCAGAGAGGCCTTTGAGAGTCAGTACTTTCCACGATCATATCAGATGATGCGACGTCAGGATTTTCTGAGTCTTCGACAGAATAATCGCTCAGTGATGGAGTATAATACAGAATTTAATCGGTTAGCCAGGTTTTGTCCAGAGTTAGTCGCTGAGGACAGGTCACGCACGATTCAATTTGTTCAGGGACTAGATGGGTATCTTCAGGTCAAGCTGGCAGGATTTGGCAGTTCTTCCTACCAAGAGGCATTGGATAGAGCTTTGTTGATCGAGTCGGCTCAACAGAGAGCTAATACTGATAGGAAGAGGAAATAAACAGAGCAAACCACGGAGACCAGCGCCACAGACACCGGGGCAGCAGCGCCCGCGATTAGTCGGGTCAGAGTCACTCTGGGGCATCTAGTCAGCCTCAGAAATCAGGACGATCTTCAGCTGGACCCTCTCGGTCTTCTCAGCAAAGTCGGAGGTCGGCCACTAGTGACACCTACTGTACTCGTTGTGGATCGAGAGAGCATACTGTCTCAGCTTGCACCTTGGGACAGTCAGTTTGCTATTATTGCAAACTACCTGGACACCTGAGCCGAGATTGTTCGTTGAAGGCTCAGCATGTGGCTTCTGGGGTTTCTATCCAGGGAGGACAGTTGCGTCAATCTGGGACTCAAAGAGGGGGGCAAACAGCGAAACCTTCGCAACGCTAGCAGAGGACAACTCCCCCTACAGGAGTCGCATATGGCATGCATGGACAAGAGTACTCTAGTGCCCGTACCATGTCACAGGGTTCTGTTTCAAGACCTCAGTATTAGATGTAGCCCCAGCCACTAGTACAAGATCCGCAACCTCACCATCGATTCAAGATCACCGGCCCGCCACTCATTCAGATCGCGGCTACCGTGACAAGATTAGTCAGCCTTCATATCAGCCTTCGTACCAACCTTCGTATCATCCTTCATATCAGCCTTCGTACCAGCCTTCGTATTGTTAGTAATATATGAGAGATGTCCTAAGGCAATCGCCTTATGTATGAACCATTTATATGATAAATGAAGATTCACTATTTGAGTATACATGTTTAATGTATTTGATTGGATCTTAAACTCATTTACTGAATGTCCACGATACGATTCACAACATGAGAGAATTTGTGATTGGATCACAACTAGTGAGTATCTCTACATGTGTAATTGTGATGTATCGGAATTATCCCTAGTTGATGAATTGATGGATTTGGACACCATCAATTCTGTCGAGACTAGCACGAGGTATACTCCTTGGTGTATCCAAGCAGCTGATTCTCACTGGCTGGAGACATTGTGATGTCCGGAGTTAATCGTGGATGCTAGTTATGGTAACTAGTTCATTGGAGTGACCGGTACCAGTAAGACTTCATATGGTTCTCTGCATATATAGATATGTCAATGAAGTTCTTCTTGTGGTTTAAGTGCGATGTTCCTTTGACTTGCGGTATTCAAGTCATCTTGATCATGGAGACTTATGCTTTGACATCTTAAGCAAACATCTCTAAGGAGATGTGGACCCGGGATGATTGGGTATAAGTCGAAGTAATCGAAGGTGTTTGAATAGCCTATAAAGGATTCACCACTCCTTGCGAGGAGATGTATACCCATGGCCTCTCATCGGATTGTTACTAAAGTCTTTGGCCAAAGCATTACATGTTTAGAGTAAAGTACTCTTGATACATGTGAGTAACTAGAATCTGTAGGACGAGGAAATGATACTTGGGCTAGGTGTGTGAGTCCTAGTGGGGAGTGACACAATAGACCATGCCCCTGAACCAAGTGGGTATAAGATGAGTGAAGGGAATGGGGCACGATTCATTCAAGCTCTTGAAGGGTTTGAAATAGTTACGGATCAACTGCTGATCTTTTCGGTTAATTGGGGATCATGATGTACTACTAGGTGCCACTCATGATCGTTCTATAATTAATGGTTAATTATAGACGGCCAACATAAACCGAGAACCTATTTGGTCACACGCACAACGAGTGTAATCCAAAGGATTTAAAACGAGATTGAGAATGAGATTCTCAGACCGAGAGAAACTATGTTTGGTTGGACCAAACATAAAGCGAGCATGAAATTGTTTCAGTCGCAATGGAAGCGTGGATGGGCCGTGTCTTATGAAGACATAATGGATGGACCAAAATGGTTTGGTTCTAATCCAATGGATGAGAATAAACCAAAGGGTTTGGTTTATATTAAACGAATGAACCAAAGGTTGGTTCGGTTCGTTTTAACTTAAAATAAACCATCATGGTTTGGTTTATTTTAACTTATCTTAATGGAGCGGGTTAACGGGCTTTATGGATATGATCCATTAACCATTAAGAGAATTAGTTCTCTATAAAAGTGGGCTTAAGGGATTGTTAAACCCTAACTAATCCAAACCCTAGCCCCCCCTTGAGTTGCCGCCCACTCCTTGGAGGAGTTAATCGGCGCCAACCCTAGAGCTGTCGCCGCCCAGCTTTGTGCCGCCGTCCAAGACCCTTGCTGGCGTCCAAGCTCCATCCGATGAACCTCCGGCGACCCTCCGGTGATCTCCTATAGGTTCGGCATCAAGGTGAGCTTTTTCTCTCCTTGTTTTGGCCGGCGCCTACTCCTCCACCAAGCTGTCCAGTTTTCTAGACAGCTTCTCCTCCTCTCGTCGGAGCGTCGTTTGGACGACGGTTAGTGCTCCGACAGCGGCTAACTTACCGGGGATTTGATCTCCGGTAATCCTCTGAGGTGGAGGACGAAGGATTCGTCAAACGGTTGACGAACACCTCTCCGGAGAAGCGAGTTTTGAGAACTCGTTTTGGATCCGAATTTGGATTCGGATCGTGATCATCTCTCGATCACGTCGTCTTCAACACGAGGCTAGTAACCCGTACGAAGACGAAGCTCGTGACTTAGCGAAGTCATCCCGAAGAGCTCGGCGTGGATACGGATAGAGACGATTCTTACGAGGATCGTTCCGGTTGATGCCGTTCCCGCTACACGTCATACGGAAGGTATAACGTAGTTTAATTTCCTTTTATTGCAAATTATAATTTACGGTTATGTCTACACTTGTTGTAATAGCATGCGTGTGTTGTGTGTGTTGTAATAAATATAGATTTATTAATTTTAATTGCTTCCGCTGTGCTCATGTTTACGAAACATGATCGAACACACACACGCCGCGGTGCCGGAAACCCAACAGTGGTATCAGAGCCCAGGTTATGTTTCGACATAATCGTAAAATGGTTTTGCGATAGTCATAATGTATTTCTGAAAATTTTCTAAATTTTGGAAATTTAGAAGTATTTATGGAAATTTTTCAATTTTGGAAAGTCTAGAAGTATTTATGGAAATCTTCCTCTTTTGGAAAGTTGGAAGTATTTATGGAAATTGATATTTTCCATAAATAAAATATTTGATTAGATTATGGAAATTTGTTTCCTAATTTAATTATGATTTGATTTGGGAAATCAAATCTTAAAATATTTAATTTCCATAAGTAGTTTTAATGATTTAGGAAATTGGTTTCCTAAATAGATTTTCCTTAATCAAATAATTTCATGAATAAAATATGTGATTAGATTTGGAAATTTGTTTCCTAATTTAATTATGATTTGATTTGGAGAATCAAATCTTAAACATATTTTATTTCCATAAATAGTTATGACATATAAGGAAATAATAAACATGACATAAGTGTATGCCATGTAATTGCATTAGATGCATAACATTATGTCATGCGTGTCGTGACATGTAGATGTATATTATGTATGTCATGCCATGTAGATAATAGTTATTTGCATGCAAAGAGGATGAGACATAAAAACCTTTAATCAATATTAAAGCCTACACCTTCCATTAATATGGTTAGAACCAGAGTTCTGTTTCTTGTTTGGGTTGTTGGACTCTCTCCAAGCCCGGCTCGAACCTGAATATGTTCAAACCATGGAATAGTTTAATACTAATATGGTAAGAGTCAGAGGTCAATCGTTAGCTTTGGTTGTTGGACTCTCTCCAAGCTGGGCTAATTGGTTGAATGCGCTCTAACCATATTAAAACTATGTCCTGATTAATGGGTTGGCTTTAACCTGGAGCATCGGCTTGTTGGACTCTCTCCAACGTCGATGTAAAGGGAGGTGAAGTTGGGTGCTATGCATATGATGCATACTTGTTAATGTGTTAACAACCCGATGTATGTGTGAACATTCAATTAGTTGATAGCACATTGTGATAGTTGCATATACGGGATATGCAATCGGTATACTTGATACCCACCATCATAGCTAAGAATGGCTTGTTGGACTCACTCCAAGGTTGTTCTTATCTATGATGGATATCAGCCCATTCGGAGATGGACCTACGATCTCCCGAAGTGATTTTAAGGGTTTTTGAATTCGAAAAATGAATGGGATTTTGTAAATGTATGTGGATGCATTTTAAAATCATTTTCTCATATATGCTCGTTTTGTATTTCTAGGTCAATAAATTGATCATGACGTCTTTGAATTTGCGCACTATTTTGGATTCGAACAAACTGACTGGGCCTAACTTCCTGGACTGGCTTAGAAACCTGAGAATTGTTCTCAAGGCGGAAAAGCTTGCATATGTCCTTGAAGAGCCTCTTCCTGACCGTCCTAAGGACGATGCAACTCCAGACCAAATGTTGGTCTATCAGAAACATGTGGCAGATTCTGAGCTGGCGAGTTGCATCATGCTAGCGGCGATGGTACCTGAGCTGCAAAAGCAGCATGAGCATATGGATGCTAATACTATGGTCTTCCATCTTCATGAGTTGTTCGATGAGCAAGCGAGATCCGAAAGGTTTGAGGTCTCTAGGCTCCTCTTCACTACGAAGATGCAAGAAGGTTCGTCCTCAGAGTGCGATTTGTGCTAAAGATGAACGGGTACATCGAGCGGCTAGCTACCCTCGGTTTTGTGATGGATCATGAGTTAAGTATTGACTTAATTGCATTGTTTGCCCAAGAGCTTCTATGATTTGTGATGAACTATCGGATGAACAAATTGGAATCCACCATTCAAGCTCCTTAATATGCTGAAGACTGTGGAGCCTTCTGTAAAGCATGAGGAGAAGGCGGTTCTTTTAGTTGATTCCTCAAAGAAAGGTTCTAAGAGGAAGGCAAAAGAACAGAAGAAAGGAAAGAAAAAGGCAAAGAAGGCGGAACCAGCGCAAAAGGGCACTTGCCATCACTGTGGCAAGGAAGGCCACTGGCGAAGAAACTGCAAGACTTATCTTGAGTCCATGAAGAAGAAGAAGGCATCCGATGCCCCATCCTCTTCAGGTATCTTCGTTATTGATTGTCATTCTATTTCCTTAGACACTTGGGTATTGGATACTGGGTGTAGCTAACATATATGTAATGACATACAGGGGCTAAGGAATAGAAGAAGACTTGTCAGAGGGGAGTCAAATTTGCGAGTTGGCAATGGAGCAAAGGTTGCTGCGGTCGCCATCGGAACTTATTTGCTGAAGCTCCCTAGAGGACTAGTCTTGGAACTGGACAATTGCTATTATGTTCCTTCTCTAATAAAGAACATTGTTTCTATTTCCTGCTTAAATAGAAATGGTTTCCATTTAACGTTTAGTAACAATTGTTGTTATATAACTTTGAATGGCGACTTTTATGGAACCGGAACTTTGAGTAATGGCATTTATCGTTGGGCGTATCGGTGATGACATCTTCAATATCGGCGAAAGCAACACGCCGCGCTCAAAAGGATAATCAAATAGACTCCTATATGTGGCATTGTCGTTTTGGCCATATAAGCAAGAAACGCATGTCCGAATTACACCGATGTGGAATTCTCGAATCGCTTGAATTGATTCATACGATACATAATCATGCTTAAAAGGCAAGATGACTAAGTTACCTTTACCGAAAAGGTGAACGAGTGGGAGAGTTACTAGGTCTAGTACATACCGATGTATGTGGACCTATGTCAACTCAAGCTTTAGGAGGCTATAGCTACTTCATTACCTTCACCGATGATCACTACTGGCTTGGGTATGTGTTCTTGATGAAACACAAGTCCAAGCCTTTGAAAGGTTCAAAGAATTCAGAATGAAGTAGAGAAACAACATGACAAAAGTATTAAAATACTCGATCGGATCGAGGTGGTGAATACTTAAGTCAAGAGTTTTTGATTATCTAAGAGACAATGGCATATTGTCTCAATGGACTCACTATACACCACAAAGATAATGGTGTATCCGAGAGGCGAATCGACCTTGTTGGACATGGTCAGTCAATGATGAATCATGCGACTCTTCCCAAGTCCTTTTGGGGTTATGCACTTCGCAAATTGCTATTTGTTAAATGTAATGCCTACCAAGGTAGTCTCTACTACTCCATATGAGATATGGGCTAGTAAGAAACCTCATGTATCTTACTTGAAGATATGGGGTTGTCCTCGCTTATGTGAAGCTGATCAGATCGTACAAATTGATGCTAAGTCCGATAAATGTCTATTTATTGATACCCTAAGGAAACAAGGGGTTACTAATTCTATCATCCCGTGGAACAAAAGGTGTTTGTTTCAAGGCATGTGGTTTCTAGAGAAAGAGTTTCTCTTGCAAGAAAACAGTGGGAGTGTCGTCGAGCTTGAGGAGGCTCGAGAGACTCAAATAGACATTGATGAGATACCTGGTGAAGCACAACAGCCGACAACTCATAGTGATGAGCAATCTACCGACTTATTGTAACACCACATCTTCAGAGATCCGCAGAACACGCAATATTCCCGAGAGATATGGATTTCATAAGTGAATCGAACGACGTGTTACTCATTGATGATGAGGAGCCTACCAGCTATGAAGAAGTCGACAAGTTCGTAGAAGGGATAAGTGGCTTGGTGCCATGAAGTCGGAAATGGATTCCATGTACGAAAACCAAGTTCGAACTCGTCGACCCACCAAGGCATAAAGCCTATAGGGTGCAAGTGGGTTTTCAAGAAGAAAACCTGACATGGATGGTAATGTGATTACCTATAAGGTTAGATTGGTGGCAAAGGATATCGCCAAAAGCAAGGTGTTGATTATGACGAAACCTATTCACCGTAGCTATGCTTAAATCCATTCGATGCTCCCGCCATAGCGCTCATTATGATTATGAGATATGGCAGATGGATGTGAAAACAAATTTTCCTTAATGGAAACTCGCCGAGGACGTATATGATACACCCGAGGGTTTCACATCGCTGACAAAACCAAGGTATGCAAATTGCGACGATCCATTTATGGATCAAGCAAGCATCCAGAGTCGAATATCCGCTTTGATGAGACAATCAAAAAGTTTGATTTCTCACAAAATCCAGACGAACCTTGTGTGTACAAGAAGGTTAGTGGGAGTGCAGTCGTGTTCCTAGTATTGTATGTCGATGACATATTACTTATAGGAAATGATGTGTCAATCTTACAGTCAGTTAAGGTTTGGTTATCCAAGACATTCTCCATGAAAGACCTGGGAGAAGCAACCTACATCCTTGGGATTAAGATCTATAGAGATAGATCAAACGGTTGCTTGGTCTTTCGCAGCCTCATATATATAGACCGAAAAGCAAAGAGGTTTAGCATGTCGGAATCCAAGAAAGGTTTCTACCCATCGTGCATGGGGTACACCTTTCAAGTCTATGTCCGTCCGCAAGTACGTAAGACGAGAGGATTTGCATGAGTAAGATTCCCTAAGCATCCGCAATAGGATCTATCATGTATACTATGTTATGTACGAGGCCCGATGTATCGTACGCTCTGAGTGTCACGAGCAGATACCAATCCGATTCAGGAATGGATCATTGGGCGGCTGTTAAGACAATCCTTAAGTACTTGAGAAGAACTAAGGATGTGTTCCTAATATATGGAGAAGGGTACATGGTGATACGTGGGTATACGGATGTTGATCCGAGATGCATAAGGATGATTCCATGTCTCAGTCTGGGTATGTATTCACCTGGAATGGAGGCGCAATAAGTTGGAAAGGTTCCAAGCTTGACACTATAGCGGATTCTCCCACTAAGGCAGAATACGCTGCGCCTGAAGCAAAGAAAGGAAGCGGTTTGGATCAAGTAGTTCATCTATGAACTTGATGTGGTCTCATCAATGATCCAAACATGTGCTTCGCCGCTATCATCTTATCAGAGAGATCATAAGTAAGAAGGAAATACAAATCGAGAAAATTCCCACTGAAAGGAACTTAGCGGATCCTTTGACTAAAGCATTACCTCAAAGTAAGTTTGAGGGTCATGTTAGAGCTTATGGTATTGGATACCGTAGCGATTGGCATTAGGCCAAGTGGGAGTTTGTTAGTAATATATGAGAGATGTCCTAAGGCAATCGCCTTATGTATGAACCATTTATATGATAAATGAAGATTCACTATTTGAGTATACATGTTTAATGTATTTGATTGGATCTTAAACTCATTTATCAATGTCCACGATACGATCTACAAAGATGAGAGAATTTGTGATTGGATCACAACTAGTGAGTATCTCTACATGTGTAATTGTGATGTATCTAATTATCCCTAGTGATGAATTGATGGATTCGACACCATCAATTCTCGAGACTAGCACGAGGTATACTGGTGTATCCAAGCACGATTCTCACCGGGCCGGAGACATTGTGATGTCCGAGTTAATCGTGGATGCTAGTTATGGTAACTAGTTCATTGGAGTGACCAAATGTAAGACTTCATATGGTTCTCTGCATATATAGATATGTCAATGAAGTTCTCATCGCGGGCTTAAGTGCGATGTTCCTTCGACTCAGATTCAAGTCATCTTGATCATGGAGACTTATGCTTTGACATCTTAAGCAAACATCTCTAGGAGATGTGGACCCGGATGATTGGGTATAAGTCGGCGATCAAGGTGTTTGAATAGCCTATAAAGGATTCACCACTCTCATGCAGGAGATGTATACCCATGGCCTCTCGTCGGATTGTTACTAAAGTCTTTGGCCAAAGCATTACATGTTTAGAGTAAAGTACTCTTCGATACATGGAGTAACTAGAACTGTGAGGACGAGGAAATGATACTGGGCTAGGTGTGACGAGTCACTAGTGGGGATCGGCACAATAGACCATGTCCCAACCAAGTGGGTATAAGATGAGTGAAGGGAATGGGGCACGATTCATTCAAGCCATCAAGGGTTTCGTAAATAGTTCGATCAACCGTTGATCTTTTCGGTTAATTGGAGATCATGATGTACTACTAGGTGCCACTCATGATCGTTCTATAATTAATGGTTAATTATAGACGGCCAACATAAACTGAGAACCTATTTGGTCACACGCACAACGAGTGTAATCCAAAGGATTTAAAACGAGCTTGAGAATGGGATTCTCAGACCGAGAGAAACTATGTTTGGTTGGACCAAACATAAAGCGAGCATGAAATTGTTTCACGAATGGAAGCGTGGATGGGCCGTGTCTTATGAAGACATAATGGATGGACCAAAATGGTTTGGTTCTAATCCAATGGATGAGAATAAACCAAAGGGTTTGGTTTATATTAAACGAATGAACCAAAGGTTGGTTCGGTTCGTTTTAACTTAAAATAAACCATCATGGTTTGGTTTATTTTAACTTATCTTAATGGAGCGGGTTAACGGGTTTTATGGATATGATCCATTAACCATTAAGAGAATTAGTTCTCTATAAAAGTGGGCTTAAGGGATTGTTAAACCCTAACTAATCCAAACCCTAGCCCCCCCTTGAGTTGCCGCCCACTCCTTGGAGGAGTTAATCGGCGCCAACCCTAGAGCTGCCACCGCCCAGCTTTGTGCCGCCGTCCAAGACCCTTGCCGGCGTCCAAGCTCCAGCCGGTGAACCTCCGGCGACCCTCCGGTGATCTCCTATAGGTTCGGCATCAAGGTGAGCTTTTTCTCTCCTTGTTTTGGCCGGCGCCTACTCCTCCACCAAGCTGTCCAGTTTTCTGGACAGCTTCTCCTCCTCTCGTCGGAGCGTCATTTGGACGACGGTTAGTGCTCC
The DNA here is from genome assembly GCA_025175895.1 of Wurfbainia villosa. NCBI lineage: Eukaryota > Viridiplantae > Streptophyta > Magnoliopsida > Zingiberales > Zingiberaceae > Wurfbainia > Wurfbainia villosa. The sequence goes on along the minus strand of CM046007.1, from coordinate 12,049,509 downwards.
GACAGCGGCTAACTTACCGGGGATTTGATCTCCGGTAATCCTCTGAGGTGGAGGACGATGGATTCATCAAACGGTTGACGAACACCTCTCCGAAGAAGCGAGTTTTGAGAACTCGTTTTGGATCCGAATTTGGATTCGGATCGTGATCATCTCTCGATCACGTCGTCTTCAACACGAGGCTAGTAACCCGTACGAAGACGAAGCTCGTGACTTAGCGAAGTCATCCCGAGGAGCTCGGCGTGGATACGGATAGAGACGATTCTTACGAGGATCGTTCCGGTTGATGTCGTTCCCGCTACACGTCATACGGAAGGTATAACGTAGTTTAATTTCCTTTTATTGCAAATTATAATTTACGGTTATGTCTACACTTGTTGTAATAGCATGCGTGTGTTGTGTGTGTTGTAATAAATATAGATTTATTAATTTTAATTGCTTCCGCTGTGCTCATGTTTACGAAACATGATCGAAACCCAACACGACGCCTGCCGTATCATCTCGAGCCATACACAGCCACCTCTGGCAGTGCTACCACCTCCACCTCCACCAGAGACTGGGCGGATTCATGCGATTACTAGAGAGGATGCGTAGCGAGCCAACGAATCCGTTTTTCGTGGTACGATTTCACTTTATGCATTTTCAGCTATTATGCTAATTGATACTGGCAGTTCGCATTCGTTTATTTCTCGTGCATTTATGAGAGAGATTGGTAGACTACCTACTATTAGATCACAGAGATTAATCGTTTCCCTACCGTCTGGTGATACGTTGGACGTTACCCAGGAGGTCCGAGGTTGTCCCTTAGATTTTGGTAACATCATACTTACTGTAAATTTATTGGTACTGGACATGATCGAGTTCGACATTATCCTTGGCATGGATTGGCTATCAGCATATCATGCCACAGTTGATTTCCAGACGAGGGTGGTTACATTCCGACCTCCGAACCAACCCTCGTGGGATTTCACTGGCATCTGGGACGATGGCATATTGACCATTTCTGTGATTCAGGCTCAGAAGCTTTTATTGCACGGATGCCAGGGTTTTCTATTATCATTGATCAATGTAGAAGGCAGTGGTAACTCTCAGATTGCTGACATTCCTATTGTTCGAGAATATCCGGATGTCTTTCCAGAGGAGTTTCCAGGCCTGCCTCCCAGAAGGCAAGTGGAGTTTACAATTGAGTTAATTCCTGGGACGGCGCCGGCATCGAAAGATCCTTATCGTATGGCCCCAAGAGAGTTGGACGAGTTAAAGGTTCAGCTCCAAGAGCTTTTGGATAGAGGTTTAATTCGCCCTAGCATATCTCCCTGGGGTTCTCCAGTTCTCTTCGTAAAGAAGAAAGATGGTTCGATGAGATTGTGCATCGACTACAAGCAATTGAACGTCGTCACCATCAAGAATAAATATCCTCTGTCACGTATTGAGGATTTGTATGATCAGCTTAGAGGTACATCAGTATATTCTAAGATTGATCTGTGGTCCAGATATCATCAATTAAGGATTAGAGACTCTGATATTCAGAAGACAGTGTTCCGTACTAGATATGGACACTATGAGTTTTTGATAATGCCATTTGGGCTTACTAATGCTCCAGCGGTATTCATGGATTTGATGAACCATGAATTTATGGATTTTTTGTATCGGTTCGTCATTGTCTTTATTGATGACATTCTGGTCTATTCTCGTTCCGAGGAGGAACACGCGCAGCATCTTCGTCTTATTTTGGATAGGCTCCGAAAGAAGTGACTCTATGCGAAGTTCAATAAGTGCGCATTCTGGTTACACTCAGTCGGTTTTCTGGGACATGTAGTTTCTAGTAGAGGCATTTCAGTTGATCCCCAGAAGATCGAGGCTGTCACTAGTTGGGAGCAGCCGAAATCAGTTCAGGAGGTTCGCAGTTTCTTAGGCTTGGCCGATTATTACAGACGGTTCGTTGAGGTTTTCTCAAGCATCGCTATGCCATTGACATGCCTTAACAAGAAGGGCGTGAAGTTCACGTGGTCAGAGGCGTGCGAGACCAGTTTCCAGGAGTTGAAGAAGAGACTGGTGTCAGCACCGATTCTGGTATTGCCATCAGGGGACGATGGTTTCGTCCTTTATACCGATGTGTCTCTCCAGAGTTTAGGTGCAGTATTGATGCAGCATGGCAGGGTCTCTTATGCTTCTCAGCAGTTGAAGGAGCATGAGAAAAACTACCCAGTACATGATTTAGAGTTAGCTGCAATTATCTTTGCCTTGAAGATTTTGAGGCATCATTTGTATGGTATTACGTTTGAGATTCTCACTGATCATAAGAGTCTAAAATATCTATTTACGCAGAAGGAACTCAATCTCCGACAAAGGAGATAGATGGAGTTCCTGAAGGATTATGATTGTACCATTAGCTACCACCAAGGGAAAGCCAATGTGGTTGCCGATGCACTTAGCCGAAAGTCCCGAGGGACTTTAGCTTCCTACCGAGTTTTAGTCACGGATTTAATTCAGGGTTTCTCTGAGTTGTGCCTTGAGGAGCATGGACCAACAAAGCAGGGTGTTCTGGTTACCATGGTTGCTCAGTCGTCTATTCGGACAAGAGTCCGGGAGGCTAAGGCCAGTGATCAGCATTTATAGTTCATTGGTAGTCAGATAACCTCTGGACAGCAGACCGAGTTCACCCGAGATGATGAATGTATAATTTATTTCCGAGGTAGATTATGTGTACCTCAGTCTCACCCGGTCATGGAGGAGTTACTTCAGGAGTCTCATCGCTCTTGATTTGCGATCCACCCAGGCGGAACCCGCATGTATCGAGATTTAAAGTGTTTGTATTGGTGGAACGGCATGAAGAAAGACATCGTAAATTTTGTTGCAAGACGTCTCGTTTGTCAACAGGTGAAAGCTGAGCACCAGAGACTAGCCGGATTACTTCAGAGGATTCCTATTCCTGAGTGGAAGTGGGATCATATTACCATGGATTTTGTGGTGGGTTTGCCTAGGACACGTCAAGGCCATGACGCGATTTGGGTAGTCATTGACCGACTAACCAAATCCGCGCACTTCTTAGCGATTCGGAAGACCGACTCTCTGGATCGTTTGGCAGAGTTATATTGTCGGGAGATCATCAGATTGCATGGTGTTCCTTTGAGCATTATATTAGATAGAGATCCCCAGTTCACGTCCCGATTCTGGCAGAGTCTACAGCAGGCCTTAGGCACGCAGCTTCGTTTTAGTATTGCATTCCATCCGCAGACAGATGGACAGTCTGAGCAGACCATTCAGACACTTGAGGATTTGCTGAGGTCCTTTGTGATAGATTTCGGGGGCAACTGGGAGAACCACTTGCCGTTAGTGGAATTCACCTACAATAATAGCTATCATTCGGCTATCCAAATGGCTCCGTTTGAAGCATTGTATCGTAGACAGTGTCGTACACCCACCCTCTGGGAGGAGGTTGGGGAGGCCCAGTTGTTAGGACCCTAGAGAGCTCAACATGAGGCAGAGTTGGTCCGTACTATCAAACATATTCTGTCAGAGGTGTCAGGTTCCATTCAACCTGATGCTACTTACGCAGAGGTTCCGATACAAATTCTGTATCACAAGGAACGACAGTTGCGGAATAAGGTTGTGTGACTTGTCAAGGTCGGGTGGAGTCACCACACTGATGAGGAGGCTACTTGGGAGCTTGAGGAAAAGATCAGAGCTCAATATCCCCACCTGTTTACTTAAGGTACGTGAGATATATTTTTAGTACTTGTGGTAATTTCTTACTCGTTATGCATATGAGTAGGAAATTTGGGGACCAAATTTTTATTAGTCGGGGAGAATATTAAATACGGAAAATTTAAAAAACTAAAATAAAATGGCCAAATAATTAAGAAAATAATCCTGGACATTTTTCGGGATTTTTAGGGAATTTTAGGAATTTTTTCAGAATTTTTCTGGATTTAAATGGAGTCCGTACGAGATAATTACGAGGATAATTAAATTACTAAGGGATTAATAAAAATAAAACCTAGGTTTATATTTATTTATAAAGGGGTAGTTCGAATGATTAGGGATCGATCTCAGTTTTCCCCGTCGCACCGGTTTTCTTCCTTGTGACTTTCTCTCGGTGATTCTTCCCCCCCCCCCCACCCCCCCCCCCCCGCAGCAGTTTCCTTCGCGAAACCTCCTTCTCGCCGCAGCGCTCCTTTTTCCCGAGCCCTTCCCCTTTCTCGCGTCCGTAGCCTTCGACCCGCCGCCACCGCTTCTTCCCCTCGCACCCGACACTACAAAAATACATGAATTTAGCAACGAAATTTAGCGACGAAAATAATTTGTTGCAAATCTACAACAAATTTTGCGACGAATTCGAAAATTCTTCGCAAATTTGTAACGAAATTTGCGACAAAAATTTTTTTATTGCAAACTTATTACATTTCCAATAAATTTATTTTCGTCGCAAATATCGTAGCAAATTTGTGATGAAAATGATATTTCGTGGCAAATTTGCGACGAAATGTCAAATTTGTTGCAAAAGTTTGCAACGAATCCAGGATTCGTTGCCATTTTTGCAACGAATCCAGGATTCGTTGCAATTTTTGCAACAAATCCCGGATTCGTTGCAAACTTTTGCAACGAATCCCGAATTCGTTGCAATTTTTGCGATAAATTTAGGAACGAAAGTTTTTTATCGGACAATTTCAATTATTTGGAAAAAATAACGGCGGGATAACTTTGCGATGAATTTTATATTAAATTCGTTGCAAATTTTGCAACGAATATTAAATTAGTCGCAAAATTAGCGACGAATATTTCATTCGTTGCCAAATTTCTAATTATCAATATCTCCTCACTTTCCCTTTCCCTTTCTCTTTTCATTTTCGCCGATCCGATCCCTCTAAAATCCTAGTACGTATCTCTTCCCTTTCTGACGCCGCCGAGAGAGTCGCAAGCACGCTGCTGTGCCGCGATCGGCCGCCGCGAGCTCACAGCTCGCGGTTGCGGCACGTGCTCGAGCGCCGGCCGTGAGAGCACGCCGATGCATAGCGGCCGGCTCTGTTGCGCCGGTGGCGCGACAAATACGCGGCGCGGCAGGGACGCGCAGATTGGCGCCAGAGGTGCCACGCCACACGCGCGCGGGCACGACATCTGCACGGCGCGGTGGCACGACATCGGGTGGCACGGTGCGGTGGCACGCGCGCGGCATGGCACCGGCGGTGGCACTGCGCGGTGGCACGGCTGCCGTCGGCACGCGCGCGGTGGCACGACGCTTGCGGGCACGCTGGCGGGCACGACGCGGTGGCACTAGCGACGGCACTACAACGGCTCTGGCGGTACGACGGCCAGTACGGCAGCACGACGGTGGCACAAAGACGGTGGTAGCACGGCACTAAGACGCGGCGGTGGCAGCGGCAAGCGCGGTTGCAGGTGGCACGGCGGAGATGGCACGGTGCAGTTCCAGGCGCGTGGGTATTTCATCGTCGTCCCTGGATCGGCACAACTATTGTGTTGACTTTAGATCACGCACAAAATATTAACATGTTATTTCAATTAAATTATGTAATATAAATAAAAAATTAATGTTTTATTTTTCATCGGTTTATCGTATTTCCATTTTTCAGGTGATCCGCGAGTTTGTAAAGTCTTCTGTTGGGAGCTCATCCGTTCCTTCCATAGAGCAGGTATATTATATATTCTAAAATTTATAACATTATTATTTTATACTACATATATATAATTAATGTTTAATTTTTTGTATTTCTTCTCCGAAGATTTTATTATTATTATTTTTCTTTTACGTTACTTTTTGTAGGTTTCAAATTTTATGATAAGTATCTATGTTGATCCATATATTTACAGGATATCATCAGTCTTTGAGAAGATGACCAGCAGTTTCTTATAACTTACAATTTTTTTCTTCATTTGATTTGTATCGCTATCTATATGTGGTATCTTAATTTCTCCGGTTGAATTCTCGGCTTCAACTTTCTTCTGACTTAGGCTTGGAATCATATCTAGTAATAACATGGCATGAAGAGGATCTGTCGAAATTGTTCTAACTTCTTATGTCGTCCAGGACATAAGAGTCACTTTAGGACTACACAAGAAGTTAGAACAATTTTAGTAGATTCTTTTCGTGTCATGTTACTAGATATGATTCTGAGTCTGAGCCAGAGGAAAGTTGAAGCTGAAATTTCGACCGAAGAAGTTAAGATATCACATATAGATAGGTAGGGATGCAAATCGAGCGAAGAAAAAAATTGTAAGTTATAAGACATCAGAGAATTTTTTTGATATATTGGTAGATTATTTCGGCATCTAGTATTGTAGATAAAATATGGTAAGTTTTTTCATATTATTCATTATACATTCGATGAATATGTGAATCTTTTTTACTTTATTATTCTAATAATTATGATTGATAGTTTTGACGTGACAGTTATAGATGGAATAGTGATGGACATGTGTATTCGGGCTCTTCCCCAGCTGCAGGATCTCTCCAATTGTTGAATTTTCTGGTTCTAGCTCCAACTACAAGAACTCCTTCTCCAGTTACAGCAGGATCTTCAGTTCTCTAGCTGCAGGATCTCTCTCCAGTAAAAACCAATTGTTGAGAAGAAATATACGCGAGAGTTGAGCGTAGTTATATTTCAATTTTATACCTAAATGTTTCTTGACTAGTATGGTTACATTCGATATTTTTGTATTATAAATTTCATACGATTAATAGTTTATTATTTGTATTGATGAATCATTTTGAATGATTAGATGTGTTTATCAAATTTGATATGTGAATTTTTATATATTGTTATATGTGTTTGGAATACAAATTGTAAAAACAGATAAAAATAATAAATTATATAATAGTATTTTTTTCATATTTTTTTAAATTAATTTGGCGATGAAAATATATTTTTTTTGAAAAATCTACAATGCAACTGATGGAAAATGACCGTCATGAGTATCACGATCGATTTATTGTTTCGCGATTGGAAAATCCACCACCGATCGATGGAACATTATCGATCGTTTCATGAGTATCACGATCGATTTATTGTAGCGCCTACGTAATCTTGGTAGCCAACTAACTAGTCGAATCAAACATACGCCACCGATCGATGGTATTTTTCAGTCGACTGGGAATGAATATTTTGCAACGAATTTTTTGTTTTCGTCGCAAATTTGGCGACAAAAAAAATTTCGTCGCTAAATTTATTTTTATTCATGAAAATTTGTTTATTAGACTTTTGCGACGAACTGTATTTTCGTCGCAGATTTGGCGACGAATATAAATATTTGTCGCCAAATTTGGCGACGAATAGTTATTTTCGTCGCCAAATATCTGCGACGACCTTTTTTTTCGTCGCAGATTTGGCGACGAACTATGTTTCGTCGCCAAATTTGGCGACGAATAGTTATTTTCGTCGCAGATTTGGCGATGAATTATTTTTTCGTCGTAAATTTGGCGACGAACTATTTTTTTGACGCAGATTTGGCAACGAACTTAGTTTCGTCGCCAAATTTGGCGACGAATAATTATTTTCGCCGCCAAATTTAGCGACGAATTTTGCAACGAAAATTTTATTCGTTGCAATTTTTACGACGAATTTTTTGTTTTCGTTGCCAAATTTAGCGGCGAATTATTTCCAACGAAAAAAATTCATTGCAAATTTCATTGCAAACAAATTTTGCAACGAATTTTTATTCAAAATTCGTTGCAAAATTTGTCACCAAATACTTAATTTTTTGTAGTGCAAAGCCACCGCTTCTTCCCCCGCGCCTACAGCCACAGGACCGCCGGCTTCTCTTCCTCGCGTCCGCAGTCGCCCGAGTCCCTGCGGTCAGTCGTTCCTCCGCAAGCGTTGACACTCGCTTTTCCAGTGCTTAGGTTGCCGCAGGTTTGCCTCATCGTTGTTGCTTCGCCGTCCGACACCGAGGTCGTGTCGCCGTCGCTGCTCACGCGAACGCATCCCGCGCTCACCTTCGTCGTTGCTTCCGCCGCCGCCTTTGTGCGTTGCTTGCACGCGGCGAGCATCTGCGACATCTGCACGCTCGTCGCCCATGAGCACAGCCCCATCGCAACACGTCCGCAGCCACATGATTATCGTCGTGAGCCTTTTCTTTCTCGCATCTGCAGCCACAGACCACCGTCGCGAGCTTCCTCTGCGTCATCGGTGATCGCGGGAACTAGGGAAGGGTCGACCTTTCTCCTTGTCTACTTTCTGCGGTGATTTTTCTTGGTTGAGCTTGGTCTGAAATTTGGGAAATTTACCTAGGGTCGGTGAACAGGGAATTTCTGCGAAAGTTTAGGGCAGCGGCTGGTATTGGCTTTTTCCGACGAACAGGATAGATTTGGGGGAAGGATTGGCTGCCGGTGGATTTTTTGCTAGCGCTGGTAAGATTTCTTTCTTTTATTATTGGTATAATGATGTGGTGGATTAGGGGTTATAAATTGGGGTTTTGTAGGCTGTGAGTGAGGGTGATTGGAGGGATGGCTATGAGTCCTATTATTGTGTTATTCGGTTAATTGTAATTATATTCAGTGGAGATTAGATTGTTGGTTGATTGCGGATAAATTTTGGGATGTGGGATGGATCTACTTTGGGTGAGTTAGTTGCGAAGTTTTGTTTGGATGTTGTACACATGATGATAGGGGTTGTGAAATCATATTCGAGTAATTGGACGAAAAGATGGTTATATTAGGTGGAAGGTGATCGAGATTTTTATTAAGCCTTTGGGATAATTGGTTATGTAAGAAATCGAATAAGTATTCGATTTGGCGGTGGATTGCATTTTTGTGCTTAACAATAGTTATGTTGTATGCAGGTTCACGGGCGTGACGATTTCGTTGTTTTCTCGAGCATTTTATCAGGCGGGTATTTTGACTTTTTTTTTAGATATAGTCATGTTGATATGCTAGTTAGTATAACTTGCAATAATTTTCATGTTTATCTGCCTTGTATGTTATTGTGCCTACTTGATACATGCATTTGATCAGTTTATAGTTATACCTTCCCTGTTTTACTTGGATCATTGATATGTACCTATTGGTTGTGCATAATATTCGGATATGTATTTTAGTTGGTATTACATGCTTTAGTATCATGCATCATCTTGCATGATTGCATGCTGGCTGGACGGGATTCCTTTGTAGTTGAGCCCACAGCCAGTTACATGGTCTGTACACGCTGCTACTCATGGGTTAGTGGTACATCAGGAGGGTGTGTGCAGTAGCTCTGTCAGGCTCCGCTAGTCCGCTCATGGGTAGCGATGAGGTAGCATGGTAGCGGGCAGGGATCCCTCCTCTGGTCTACGACACCGGGAGATGAGAGCTTTGCTCCCTTACTCTGTTTGGGGCAGGAGGATAGGTGTACTCCGACAACATCCTATCCACTCGGTCACTCAGGAGCAGTGATGGCAGAGTGCACAGTTGTCATAGCCCTACCCACTCGGCTTCACCATCGCGTGTGAGGCGGCTGACTGGCGTCAGGGGTGACCATGTCATTTACATCGCTGCATTTTGCATGGATAGCATTTGTATTGTGTTTGCTGCATTTTGATTGCTGCCTTAGATGTTGCATATGATTGTCATGCATACATGATACATATTTGTATTTGGTCTGACGACTTTATTTTTGCTAGTATGGCACATGCTCCTATATCAGGATAGGAGATTCAGGTAAGTACAGTCTTTTCGTATTTCTTTCTTGCATATCCTATATATGAGACTGTACTGGCATGATTGTTATTGTTAGTTATATCTTACTGTGCATATCGACTTTTATCCGCTGAGTTCATTGAACTTACCCCGTTGTTTTATATCTATTTCCGGATGAAGCTGTCAGGAGAGTCCAGCTGCCAAACCCCCCCCCCCCCCCCTCGTCGTGATAGTTTATTAGTTATTTGATTTATGGTTTTGGATTTGGACTAGAAGATATGTTTAGGTCTAGTGTTTGATTTATGTACTCGCGGATGTTTTGGTATGTCCTTATGGACTTTTATTCGAATTTTTATTCGATTAGATTTGGTTGAGTATTCCTACCCAGATGGCAAAAGGGGTAAGTCTAGATGTGATAGACTTTTATTTATTTCCTTTGATTGTTGGCCTGAGGCCTATTTATGACCTGCGTGTGTTGTTTGGATTCCGATCGTGTTTACCGATGTATAGTGGTCGTGTAGGTCTTGTATGCAAGATTGGTATTGTCACCCGTACAGGGGAGATGTTGCCGAATTTTCGTCTGGCGAGGACTCCCCCGGGGAGTGACACTTCTCATCTTCAACAAGTGTGAGATCTAGTGTATTTGTAAATCTTTTACTCTAAGTTGATGGTAGACTAATCTAAAGTTAAGATATGTTTGTCTCAATCCAAGGAATACTCCTAACTTCGTAGCAAGACATTAGAGTCTTCCTTGGTAGTGTTATTATAATTAATCTACTAGGTCGAGGTATCAGAATTCTACTAATCCTTCCCAAGAACTATCGAGATAATAAAAAAAAATATGAACTATCAGTATATCAGCAAAATAGAATAAACTGAAATGATACCTCGTATACCAAATCCACCGAATCATTGCGCCTCCCCTCGAGCCATGCCCTGCACCCATCCCGTTTCAGGTCCCGCCTACATTTCAAGAAGAATGATTATCGAATTTGACTCTGGTTGCGGTTGACTGCAGAGAGTTCAGGTCAACTAGTGAGACTGTGGTGGAGGCAACAGGTAGGGTTGTGGTGGAGGTGGTAAGTACTGTGGTGGTGGGTACGTTGGATAGTACTGGGAGGACAGCAGTGGGTGTTGCATGAAATAGGGTGTCGATGAGTGCTCCAGGGACTGTACATGGTACAACTGCGCCTATGGGGGTACAACTCGCGGCTAACGTGATGCTTGTGATATCTGGGATTCTCTTTGCTATCGATGTTGCACGACCTGACCCCTTTGAGTTGTCCGTGGATTCCAAGTGGCCTTTCAAAGGGCACTCCTTACTCATATGTCCTGGTAGTTTGCAATAGAAACATATCGATTGCTCTAATGGGCACTCCGACTTCATATGGCTTCGCGATCCACATTGATAACACCTTACCAAACTAGGGTTATATGATCATTTTTGTTGAGTAGACTCGGAGGATGTTCACGCTGACTTCTCCGGTCGAGAGGCCCCTCCCATGCTGGATCATGACCCTTGGGTATGGTTCTGTGCTTTTTGGCTTCCATCCTGCTGGTTCTATGTCTGAGGTTTTGTCCGTGATATTTGTCTCTCTGACTCTTTCTCCCGGGATACCTGTTGCTGGGTCATTTCAATCAATATGGCCCGATCTAATGCTTCTCGGTAGGTACCAATGAAGGATTCGGACATCCTAATCCGTATGTAGGCTGCAAGACCTTGGATGAACTGGAGCATTCGTTCGTAGTCCTGTGCCACCAGGTGTTGGTGCAGGGGCACCAGATGATCGAACTTGTGTTTTGATTATGGCAAAGACGCAAAGTTAAGATTACATTGTTATCTCACGAGTTGAATCAAGTATTCAGAAATGCTAAGCTAAGCCGAAGGTCAGCGACACTCGGAGAAAATCGTAGTGGTCGGGCGACACCGGGAGGACTTCGGAGGGAGCCAAAGAAATCAGGTGGAGACCGAATGCAAGGCTTCAAAGGTAAATGTTGAGGTAAGCTTGAGTGAGTAAAGTGAAGTGAGGTCGTGTCCTTTGTACGGGGACGTCCTTAGGCGACGATCCGACCAAGACTTCCCATGGAAGGTCTATGTCGAGATCGGACGGCAAGTGACCGTCGAATTCACTTATATTTTGAGCTAACTCTTTATTGTAGTCAAAAATCCAGGTCATCAATTCAACCGGCCAGTTCAACCGGGCCAGTTCAGCCGGCCAGTTCAACTACTATTTGAATTACAGCTTCGAGATGAGTCAAAACTCATCCCTTTCTTCAAGGGTGAGGTGGCCATTGATGTAGGATCTTGATGTTCTCGAGGAGGGGACTTCTAGGGATATAAAAGAAGGTTCATTCCTCACCATTTCATCAATCCTAAGCTTCCAAAAAGCCTCTGCAATGCTACGACTCTCCGACAACGAAGTTCTAGTTCTCCGACGTCTAGGTTTAATTGTTTATATTTTTGTTTCATCGGTATAATCTTCATTTTCAGTTTATATTTTTCATATCAATTGTCTCGGAGTTTTTATCGTTACGAGGAGAGGGGAAGTGTCCCTCTACCTCAAAGCTTTGTGATTTCTCTTGTACTCGATTAACTCCTACCTCTAACGAGGAGGAGTTCTTTAGTGTTTTGCCCTCCGTGCGTGGTCAAGGACCACTAGGGCCTTGGAGTAGTAGCCGAAGGCTACAAACCAATTAAAAATATCTCGTTTCTTTTATTGTTTCATTTATCTCTCCGCTGCACTTAATTGTTTTGAAACGAACTCGGAAAAAAAAAGGTTTATCGATATTCACCCCCCCCTCTAGCGATCCGCTTCGATCCAACAATTGGTATCAGAGCCGGGGGGGCTTAGATTTGGTGAAACCACCAATCTAGCCTTTTTTACATATTTGTTTTTCGTTCGTTTAAATTTTCTCCCGCACTACTGATCCAAGACGAAGTCTTGGTACTCTTCTTTTGGTTTTGTTTTGCATGTATTCGTTTTTGGAGTAGCCGACGGTAAAACGGGCATAACTTTTCGTACAAGTTGACCCACGAAACGGGCTACCTACCAAAACGAAGCTCTCTGAGAGATCTACACTTCTTATTAGGGTTTACCCTCATAACAAGCTGTCTTCATCCCTAAAAACCAACGTTTAGTACCCTTTCGGGGACATCGAAGGTTGTAAGTGTTCATCTTTGATTTTAGTTGGTTATTTCTCGTATATTCCTTTTGTTTCTTTTCATTTCCTACATTGCTAATCCAAGGCAAAGTCTTGGAACCTTTTTCGTGTTTTCTTTTATTATTTTGTGTGCAAGGTTTTCCTTCCAAATGGCCCACATTGAAGTCACCATCCGACCTCCGTTCTTTACTTGGAGATGATTTATTCGGAAAGGTCAGATGGAGTGTTTTCTAAAAACACAAGTCGAGTCTTGGATAATCATCCAAACCGGCTTTGCTCTACCCACCAATGATCAAGGCGAACCCACAGACTTTCACAAGTGGACCACTGCAACCAAGAGACAAATCGAAGCCGATGCAAAGGCGACTCAAATGTTGCAGTGTGGTTTGTCCAAGGAAGAGCTCAACCGCATCGGACCCTTCATCAGTGCAAAAGATCTGTGGACAAAACTCATAGAACTACACGAAGGGACTAACAACACGAAGGTAACTAAGCGTGACTTACTACTTAATAAATTGTATAACCTAAAAATGCAAGAATGTGAGACGGCAACGCAACTACACGCCCGCGTCTAGGACATTGTCAACGGCCTACACACCATCGGACACAAGGTCGAAAACCGTGACCTTCTAAGGTACGTTCTTAATTCATTTCCTAGGACTACCTTGTGGGCATCCATGGTCGATGCCTACAAGGTCTCTAAGGACCTTTCGAAGCTTAGGTTAGACGAGTTATTTTCCGAGTTTGAACTTCACGAGCAGACTAACATGGTCCGGGCCGAGAAACATATTGCTCTATTGCAGGACAAAGAAGAAAGCCATCTACCAGGCAAGAAGATGGACTCGAACCCGAAAACGAATCAGAGTCCGAATCCGAAGAGGTGGAAGCGATTGTAAACGTAGTGCGGAAGATCGTTCGGAGAGAACTAAAGAACCAAAAGAGGGCACAATTCAAATCGAATCAAAAGAAGACTTTTCATGAAACATGGGACAATGAAGACGGCGTCGGCATAGCGTGCATGGCAAGACCCGAAGAGTCCGAGTCAGAGTCCGAATCTGAATCCAACTACAACACCGACTCCGAACTGGAGGACTACTTCGAGAAGCAACTCAAAGCCGGACCGAAAGGGAAAATTATGGTTAGTCACTCACTAATTCATACGTTTTACAATACAATTAAATTGCTAACTAGGAAATTAGCTAAATCCGAGTCTAGGGTCGAGTCCTTGGTTGAGGAGGTTGAAATCCTCAAACAAGAGACATCCCTAAACTCTTCGACTAGTCGAGTTCAAGAGGAGGACTCAACTCGAGTTGAAAAACTCGAAGAAGAGAACTCTCTCTTGAAAGGACAAGTCCAAGAGCTCGAAGCTCGGCTGAACAAGTTCTCGACGGGGTCTAAGAATCTTAACCGACTTCTTGGAACTCAGAGAGTCGTGTACAACAGAGCCGGACTCGGATATAGCTCAAAGACTACAAATAGATCTTACATGTCTATCGTAAACCGTAGTCATCATCGAGTCCAAGCGTGGGTCCCAAAAACTTTATTAAACTCACATATAAGGACCAATAGGTTTTGGATTCCCCAGGATCAAGTTCATTACTTGACTAGACCATATTGGTTCAATAATCCAGGGGGAGCTAATGCCAAAATAGTATATCCGGTAACCTAAACCTCTTATTTATAGAATGGTTAGATAGGACTATAACTCGTCAATGCTTGATAACATAGTACCAGGACACGACGAGATGATAGTACGCAAGCAAAACAGAGTCTCGTGTATTCGAGCTAGATAAGGCGTATCTAGTTCGGTTCACTTGACCGAGTGGAACTAGCTAAAGCTACCTTGTCGTATCCTAGACTAGTTAGACCAGGAAGTGGTCTTAGGTGAGTCAAGTTACTATTTTCTCGAAATTGGCTTTGTCTAAGGAAGTGGTCATTTTTTCGATCAAAGAAGGCCCCTGTGCCTCGCCACGACCTGGAAGCCAAGATCTTGAAAAGGTGACTTGATGAGCTTAGGATCAAATTCGAATCTAATGCAAGGTTGACCAATTTCAAATCATTAAATTTAATCAAGATAAAATTAGAATCATCTCACACAACATATAAGGTGAACCAATTCTAAGACACTTAGAATGGGTGAGATGAATAAGGAATAATTTCAATTCACATAGTCCTTTCAAAAATGTTATCTATTTTTCAAACTATCGAGCTTAAACGTTTATCTATACTCGGACAAAACTCTAAATATACAACCTTCTAGGTCAATGTTTAGCGTCCCTTAACTCTTCTGTACCTTATATACTTAATTAAGGGGGAGAGCAAACTAACCCTAAGAGTTATATATTTTCAAAAGTTTTTAGCGTATAAGTATTTTGAAACTCAAAGCTAATTTTATAAGTATTTTTGAAAATCAAATTAGTCTCAAGACTTATATTGTTGGTGCAGAGGGTTATACCTTGAACCAAAGTAAATCGAGACACATACTTGGACCCATGTTAGATAATCTTTATGCATGCAATTTCATGTTAGAAACCCCTACTTTTTATATTATACAACCCCAAATCTTTTTTGATTTATGGCAAAAGGGGAAGAAGAGCACAAGTTAAGGGGGATAACAAAAATTTAAAATTTTTAAGATTAACCTTTTGTTCTAAAACTCACCTAAGGTTAAGGGAGAATTGATTTACATTTACTCATTTTCCACATTACATTTTTCCTTAACTTTGCGTAAGTTTGTCATAGATCAAAAAGGGAGAGATTGTTGGTGTAGGGGCACTAGATGATCGAATATGTGTTTTGATTATGGCAAAGACGCAAAGTTAATATTACATTGTTATCTCATGAGCTGAATCAAGTATGCAGAAATGTTAAGCTAAGCCGAAGGTCAGCGACACTCGGAGAAAACCGTAGTGGTCGGGCAACACCGGGAGGACTTCGGAGAGAGCCGAAGGAATCAGGTGGAGACCGAATGCAAGGCTTCAAAGGTAAATGTTGAGGTAAGCTTGAGTGAGTAAAGTGAAGTGAGGTCATGTCCTTTGTACGGGGACGTCCTTAGGCGACGATCCGACCAAGACTTCCCATGGAAGGTCTATGTCGAGATTGGACGGCAAGTGACCGTCGAATTCACTTATATTTTGAGCTAACTCTTTATTG
Organism: Wurfbainia villosa; assembly: GCA_025175895.1. Classification (NCBI taxonomy): domain Eukaryota; kingdom Viridiplantae; phylum Streptophyta; class Magnoliopsida; order Zingiberales; family Zingiberaceae; genus Wurfbainia; species Wurfbainia villosa. The sequence continues at coordinate 12,033,572 of CM046007.1, read as the reverse complement.
TAGTCAAAAATCCTAGCCATCAGTTCAACCGGCCAGTTCAACCGGGCCAGTTCAACCGGCCAGTTCAACTACTGTTTGAATTACAGCTTCGAGATGAGTCAAAACTCATCCCGTTCTTCAAGGGTGAGGTGGCCATTGATGTAGGATCTTGATGTGCTCGAGGAGGGGACTTCTAGGGCTATAAAAGAAGGTTCATTCCTCACCATTTCATCAATCCTAAGCTTCCAAAAAGCCTCCGCAACGCTATGACTCTCCGACAACGAAGTTTTAGTTCTCCGACGTCTAGGTTTAATTGTTTATATTTTTGTTTCGTCGGTATAATCTTCATTTTCAGTTTATATTTTTCATATCAATTGTCTCGGAGTTTTTATCGTTACAAGGAGAGGGGGAGTGTCCCTCTACCTCAAAGCTTTGTGATTTCTCTTGTACTCGATTAACTCCTACCTCTAACGAGGAGGAGTTCTTTAGTGTTTTGCCCTCCGTGCGTGGTCAAGGACCACTAGGGCCTTGGAGTAGTAGCCGAAGGCTACGAACCAAGTAAAAATATCTTGTTTCTTTTATTGTTTCATTTATCTTTTCGTTGCACTTAATTGTTTTGAAACGAACTCAAAAAAAAAAAAGTTTTATCGCTATTCACCCCCCCCCCCTCTAGCGATCCGCTTCGATCCAACACTAGATGGGGGCAAAATTCCGCAAGTCAACTAAACTCTGCATTATATTCCATGACGCTCCGATTGCCTTGTTTAAGGTTTAGGAATTCTTGATGACGACCCATACAGAAAGAGGTGGGGAAGTACTGTCTCTCAAAGGCCTCTCAGAACTGTCTCCAAGTGATGCTATGTCCCTCGAAAATCATTCGCAGTATTTTCCACCAAGTGAGGGTTTGACCCCATAAGTGATACACGGCAAGCTCCACCTTTTCTGCATCCATGCAGGTGATATATCCAAATGAATATTCTAAATTGTCTATCCACGCACGAGAAATCCATGGATCGATATCCCCCTGAAATAAGGTAAAACGACCCTTCATCATTTTAACCATGCAGGTATACGTGTCTTATCCATAACCCAAGAAGTGGTGGTAGGGATCGGGGCTCTCTGAGTGGTTACTCCTTGACCTCCAACGGGTGGCTGAAAGATCTGACCCTGCCCCTCTGACTGCACCTCATTCAGCACCTCTGAAGAGTCTACATTTTCAGCCTCGAGGGAAGGTTCTGCAGCATCAGTAGGTCATTTCCGAGGTCGACCTCGTCCACGACCTTGAGTAGGGGCAGTTTCATTAGGTGACATTTCCTGCTAAGAGTAAATAGATAAGTATCTAACAAGACATAATGCTAACTTCATATTACATAAAGAAAGTACAGTGACCACTTAAGACAACTATTTTTTTCCCTATAGCTCAGAGATGTCCTTCAGCTTGCCTTGTCCCAAAACACGAGAACTCCAAAAACAAAGGGAAAGAAAATCTCAAACCACAAAACCCATAATTCGAAATCGCAAACCTAGGCTCTGATACCAATAAAATTGTCATGCCCCGAGCGCCTATTCGTCATCCAAATGACGGAGAAGTCCCTTAGTGACAATATTCCGAAATACATCGCTGGAACCAAATTTGGTAAAGACCTCTTAATAATAATACAAGTATTTTATTAACTGCATGCATGCACGACTAAAATATAAATCAATTAAAAGTAAATTAGTTTTATAACACCAAATTAAATCGCGACAAAATCCAAAGTGCATAAACAAAATGCAATAACAATGAAGAGAAGCAAATCAGCATCTCGACGATGCAGTGGGACCAGCACGACAAAGGACTCGCTCAGCGACACGAAGATAGGTCAACCGGACACATCCTCTATCAGCTAACCTGGAGCATAAGAGAAGAGGGGGTGAGTACAATCACTCAGTGGGTGGATAGAAAATAATGCATAATCATAATGGACATAATGGAGATCAAAAGAAACAAACTAGAGTAACCCAAATCTCATAGTACCAATATCAGTTTACAACTAACCTGGTCAGCAGTATAACAAATACACCTATAACATATACAACCAACTGCAATCTACAATCAATAACTATCAAGATACCACAACAAAGCCTCGTGGCTCTCGAGATAATATAAAGGGCACAATCTGCGGGCAACAATATGCTACCACGAATGGGACTCGTGGGTAGATAGACAATGTACAGAGCATTGTCTACATGCAACCACATGCTACCACGAATGGGACTCGTGGGTAGACAGACAATAAAAGACTCAATGTCTGCGGGCAACGACATGCTATCACGACCGGGTCTCGTAGATAGACAGAGTATATAGCTATCTAGCTATGGACTGCACGCAATAACATACTACCACGAACGGGTCTCGTGGGCAATCAAGATGTAAGATAGCTATCTAGCTACAAACAATACACGAATCCAACTATCACAAACTCCGAACGAGTAATCCAAGAGTATAACTCTACGGTAGATCCTCTTAACCACGAATGAAAGACATAATCGACCACAGGTATACAAATGCAATCATAATTCGAAAGTAAGAACACTCTAGTACAGACTCTCTCAACCACGAATGGGAGACATAGTTAGAAGTCGATGTATGAGAAACGTTATATATCCTCTAAGGATTTAAACTCATTTTAATTATACTATTTCTACCAGTTCGAGTATGGTATCGACTGAAACAATGACTAAGAAAATAAACACAAATAACAATCATATCCGTTAAACAATAGCATAAACATACTAATGGAAATCAAATACTCCAGAAGTCAAATGGAGTATTAAAAGTCAAACAAATATAGGGTCAAAGCAATACCAGTAAGAATGTAAAGTGTAACTACAAGATAATCTAAGTAAACAATGTAACCAATATAACTTGCACTAAATTCTAAAAATGTCAAAGATTCACCCGTCTCTGATGGCAAAGCATCTTAATTATCTCTAAATCTGCGAATGGACTTCCGCTTCCAACCTTGCTAAATAATTCAACTTATCAATTATCTAATTTAATTGTCAAGCTTTTTAATAAATCTTTTCCCCTCTTAACTAACCCAACGATATCCATTCGATTATTCTAGCCCACAAAATCAGTTGATCAAAATCGGTTAAACTAATTAATCAATTTAGATCCGGATTAATTTACATTTTAACAATCCTAAATCAAATAGATAAATCCTACGGCTTTCAATTTATCAACCTGTTTTCGATTAGCACATTTGATTTAATCTCACCGAATCCTTCTCCTGTTCACAACTTCAGCCGGCTCCCCTGTTTTTTTTTGCGGCGGCAATCGACGATTACCGGATTCCGGTCTTCAGCTGAGAGGGAGACGGCGGCTGAGTTCCTGGCAACGCTGAAAAGTAGCTACGACGGCGGAAGGAGGCCCTGTGGGTGCACACCGACGGCTTCGGCTAGAGACAGCATGGTGGAGCGGTGACCGTGGGTCGACAGCAGCTGCCGCAATCCCAACGGTGAACGACCAGCGGGATCGGCGCTGTCCAGAGGTGAGGCCGGTAACACTGAACCGACACCATCCAGCTGGCAGCAACAACAGCCGCGGCGACGAGCAAGATGCGCTGGGAGATTTCCGCGGTGGAGGCCGGTCGCGGCGGCGGAGGCTAGCCGGAGGACGGCCGATGCTGGCAGCGGCGACCGAAGGTAGGTATCGGTGCGTGCGTGTGGGAAGCCAGACGGGGTGCGCGCGGTGGACGAGCGGCGCAGGCTGGGTGGAGGCGACAATAGAAAAAAGTCAAAAATCGCATCTAACCTAGGCTTTATTTATAACCTATATTTTTCGTTGAATTAATCAAATTTTAATTAATTCAATTAACCAAGGCTACGTTTTAGTACGAGATAATATAATCAACCTTGTAATTTAATCAAATTTGTAAAGTAATATAATATAATATTTATTACATTACTGTATTTGATTAGCGATTGGTGTGTAATCTTTGATTACAAAAGTGATTATATTCATTTATTTGATATCCATATTTATTATAAGGAATGTAATTCATATTATTATAAAATGACAAAAATACCTTTATAATTTCTTCTTAAAGTAATATAATTCTTAGTCGTCGATCGTCGATCGTTGGCCATCGGTCGGTCATCGTCGGTCGTCGCCCGATCACTGGCGTGCCGCCGGCAGTCGATCGATCATCGGTCGATTGTCGCCCGTCGATCGTTGGCCGATCGCGGCCTGGTCGCTGGCTGATCGTCGGTCGGTCGCCGATCGATCGTCGACCGTCGATCGATCGTCGTCGTCGACCAGTCACCGACGGGCACCGGTCGATAACCGTCGGTCGCCGACGGCGACCGACCGATCGATCGTCGATCGTCAGTCGGTCGTCGTTCGTCAGTCAATCACCGGCTGATCGTCGGTCGTTAGTCATCGGTCGTCGGTCGGTCATCGGTCGGTCGTCGGTCGATCGTCGATCGGTCGTCGGTCGGTCGCCGGTCGATCGTCTGTCGTCGGGCGGGCCGACAACCGTCGCCGGTGGTCGTCGTCGACGAGCACAGGGAAGCAATAAGAAAAATAAAAGAATTATATATTTGTCATGATAAATATTGAGTCTGTAATGTAATCGGATTACATAGCTTTTCCTTCGTAATCGAGATTATAGATCTTGGCTCTTATTTTGTAATGCAATTATATTACATTACATTTTTGAAATGTTACCAAACAAAGTAAATCATCTTGTAATGTAATCCTGATTACATTACAAGCCTAATTATCCCGTACCAAACGTAGCCCAAGTCTTAAAACTTTATCCCAAAAGTTTCTATTAAATAACAAAACTTTATATATATATACACGTGCATATATATTCATTCTTTTTTTTCTTGTATATTACAGCTTCACCAATCTCCCCATAAAATTATCTTCTCATATGGTTAAACTCATGTCAACCATTTGATTAACCCATTATCAAATAATGGTCAAACTCATTTGTTGGTGCAATCGGCCCAGGTCACGATTGATCGGACTCGAGTTTGACTCGAGTGATGTTTTGATATTTGACGTTGATGTCTGATAATATTTTGAGGAGATTGTTGACACAATCGACCCAAGTCATGATTGACCGGACTCGAGTTTGACTCGAGAGAGATTTTGATGGTTGACTGGAGTTGACCATGTCATGGAAAGTCCAAGTCTTAAGTATTTGGCATGTAAAGTCCAAGCATGGGTCTTGGCAAGGAAAAGTCCAAGCATGGGTCTTGGCATGGAAAATCCAACATGGGTTGGCAAGGCATTTGAGATGTCCAAGGGGTTTGATATTAGCGACGTAAAGTCCAAGCGGGAGTTTTGGCAGCATAAGTCCAATGGTTGGCGGTGTAAAGTCTAAGCAGAATCTTGGCAGCGTAAGTCCAATGTGTCTTGGCAGTGTAGACACCGTTAGCAAAGCAGTGTAGACACCGTTAGCATGACATAGCCGATGGAAGCATATGAAGGCTAGCGCAATGGATGAACAAGTCATGGATGACTTAGAGGGATCTAAGAGGCGCGAGGCTGACGGAGGTGGCTAGAAGGCTTAGGTCTAGGCTAAGGGTAGTCTAGCAAGTATGGGGGCACCATACTTGGGTTAACACCTCATGTTTGAGGTGTGCTAGTCGATTGGTGGCATATGGCAGTCGACTGGTGTGAGTCAACTAGGGTTTGACTACGGAAAGTGTCCCAGCAATCGACTGTCAGAGGTGGGCAGTCGACTGCTGGCTTGAGCAGTCGACTAATTATGTGATCAGTCGACTGGTGCTCGAGAATTTGGGCACAGAATGGAGTCAGACTCGACTGCTGGGGTTAGCAATCGAGTGGAGGCTCGATCAGTCGACTAATGTTATATCCGTTGGATTTTTTCAGCGTGGATCACACCGTTGTCTCACAGCAACAGTGTCATCAGTCGACTGATAGGCGAAATCCAGCCCAGGCAGAAGCTATAAAGGAAGCTCGTGGAGGAGAATTTCACAATAGTTCTTTGAGGTGTTTTGGGACGAGTTGCTGCTGCAATCCAGGGTCTCCAAGTGCCACTCGATCAACCTAACAAGCAAGCATTCGAAAGCTCGGTGTAAAGTTTTCTTTACTTGCATTTTAGTGTAGTTTCTTATATTCTTATTGTATTACTTTTGTAATCACTTATAAGGGGTTTCTCCACCTCCGAATTGTTCAGAGAATGAGTTATTTGGGATTAGTGATTACGTGTGCATCACTAGAGCTCTTTAGAGCTCGATCCGTGGAGTATGAACCATTCGGTTCCGAACCATGTTAAATACTTGTGTATTGGTGTATTTGTGTTTGTCTATTTCGTTATTGCTTTATTATTATTCCGCTGCGCGCTAACGAAAATTGTAGACGAATGCAAACGATTTCCATCAACGTACTAGCACGACGTTATTCACCCCCCCCCCCCTCTAGCGGTCACCGTTTCCTCTACAATTAGTATCAGATCCCGGGGCTCTTCTACGGACTAATCGTCGGGAGCAAAGACGCTAGAGGGAAAGATGGAAGTTGAAGAACAACTTGGATGGGACATCCATACACCGGTCCCGTATGCTTTCTATAGACGAGAGGGCTTCAACCAATGGAAGCCAAGGATTGAAGATTTTTTGATGATGAGGGATTTAGAGGAGTAGTCCATCCTAATAGAAGGATTCCAATACCCAAGAGGACCAAAGGGAGGCTTCCTCAAAAAGAAAAGATGGAGTGAGGAGCAACTCCAACAATTCGAGAAAAACAAGAAGGTAATCAAATTTATTTTTGATTTAATTCCTAATGACTTCTTGTGTAGCCTAGGTGATTGCATGGATGCCAAGGAGCTCTGGAAGGAATTGGCCAAGCTCCATGAAGACCCATTACCGGCTCAAGAAGAGGAGGCCGAAGATGAATCCTCATCCTCACAAGCGAGTGAGGATTCGGAAGCTGATAGGGAGTCAACCTCCGAATCGGTGGAAGAAGAGGAAAAAGTGGAAGAAGCCTCCACTTTAAGGATTGAGGGGGAGGAGAGACCATCCATACCGGAGCAACCTCAAGAGGGGTCATCCACCTCCGGAAGAGATGAAGAATCCACTCCGACCACCACAAATACCCTAGGTAACTCAAGCAATTTAGGTTTAAACAAAAATCATATAATTTGCTTTGAGTGTAGGGAATCCGGGCACTATAAGAGCAAGTGCCCAAAGAGAGTAAGAAAAGCTCCTCCGGCACCTAAAAGTCAAGAAAAGTCAAAGGATGTCGGTGTTCCCACTAAGAAAAGCAAGGAGCAAGTGATTTGCTTCAAATGCCGACAACCGGGACACTACCGGAGTCAATGCCCAAAGGGGGAGAAGAAGGGGCAAAGGGGAGCATCACAAGTAGGGGGAGCCACTAAGGCTACGTTTGGTACGGGGTAATGTAATCAACCTTGTAATGAAATCAACTTTTGTAATGTAATGTAATGTGTATTACATTACTGTGTTTGGTTAGCGATTGATATATAATCTTTGATTATAAAAGTGATTACATTCGTTTGTTTGGTATCCATATTTGTTATAAGGAATGTAATTCATATTATTATAAAATGACAAAAATACCCTTATAATTTCTTCTTAAGGTAATATAATTCTTAGTCGCCGATCGTCAATCGCTGGCCATCGGTCGGTCGTCGTCCATCGTCAGCCGTCGTCGGCCATCGCCGGTAGATCGTCGATCGTCGCCCGATCGCCAGCGTGCCGCTGGCAACCGATCGATCGTCGATCGTCGATCGTCGATCGTCGATCGTCGATCGTCGATCGTCGGTCGATCGTCGGTCGATCGACGATCAATCGTCGATCATCGATCATCGGTCGATTGCGTCCCGGTCGTCGATCGTCGGTCGTTGGTCGATTGCCGGTCGGTCGCCAACCATCGGCCGATTGCCATCCACTAGCCAGTCGCTGGCTAATCGTCGGTCGATTGTCGGTCGTCGATCGGTCGCCGTCAGCTGGTCGGTAGCTTGCGGGCACCGGCCGATTCTGTCGACCGGCCGTCGGTCGCCGCCGCCGACTACCGATCATCGGCCGATTAGCCGGCGTCGTCGTGCCGTCGATCAGCCTACCGATCGCGATCGGTCGTCGGGCGATCGCGGTTAGTCGTCGATCGGTCGCCGATCGATCGTCGATCGGTCGCCGACCGATCGTCGGTCGATCGTTGATGATCACCGGTCGTCGATTGGTCATCGGTCGTCGACCGGTCGCCGGTCGTTCACTAACCGATCGTCGGTCGCCGGCCGACGACCATCACTAGACGGCAACCGTCACCGATCGTCGTCGACGAGCGCCGTGAAGGAATAAGAAAAATAAAAGAAGGATATATTTGTCATGATAAATATTGAGTCCGTAATGTAATCTGATTACATAGCTTTTCCTTCGTAATCGAGATTACGGATCTTGACTCTTATTTTGTAATACACTTACATTACATTATATCTTTGAAATATTACCAAACAAAGTAAATCATCTTGTAATGTAATCCTGATTACATTACATGCTTGATTACCCCATACAAAATGTAGCCTAAGGTAAATCCTAAGGTATATCATTTCAATAATGCTCATTCTTCGAGTTTTAATATCAAAAAACATGCTAGAAATAACTTAAGTAATCTTGCAATTATTCATGAAAAGCATACTAGGAATAACAAATACTTTTGCCTAAGAGCTAAGAATATTCACCTTGAAAATAAGGAGAAATTTGGGACTAATGTCCCTAAAAATAATTTATCTAAAGACAAATCTAGGTCAAATAATTCTAGACCAATTCTACCTAGGGAGACAATTAGAAAGGTACAAAAGCACCTAGGTTTTAACTCCAAATGGACTATGCATATGCCTAGGAAGAACCATGCCCAAGGATTAAATTAAAATTCTAAAATTGGGCAATTAGAGTTTGAAAATCAAGCCTTGAGGTCAAGGCTTGAGAAACTTGAGAAGACTCTTAAGATTATGCAAAACCAAATAAAAGGGTCAAATGGTCAAAGTCAAGGGTCTAGGTCCAAGAGTCAAGGCCTAGGGCATAGGAGACAAGAGTTAACCAAGGGTAAGAAAGGTTTGGGTCATAAACCTAAGCCTAAGGTGGCTTATCATAGTGTTCCATTTGATTATGGAACACAAACTAGGTCTAGGAAGACCAAGGTTACTAGGGAAGTCATCCCTAAGGGTAACCAAGGTGTGTGCCTAGTGGCTAGGGTTTCTAAGAAACTTAGGGTGACCACTAAGAAGGTTACAAGGGGAGTTACCCCTAGAGTTAACCTAGGCAAAATCCAAATGACCAAGGCTAACAAGCCTAGGAGAGTCATTAGGAAGGTTATCCCTAAGGAATACCTAATTAACCCTAGGAGCTCAAATAGATTTTGGGTTCCTAAGAGTGTGATCGATTCACGCTAGATGAGTTTAGGTGTGTCAACTTTAAATGGATGGATAGTTAACCTAACCATGGTAAAGGTGACACTTTAGGTAATTTTCAAGGTTATGGATACCTTAGAAATAAATTTGATTATTAATCCTAAAAGATTTTAGGATGTGCCAATAAACCTTGAAGATTGTAAAAAATCAATTGAATTGACACAATTTAGGTTTAGAGGTCATAGTGTGTCATTTTGGATTTTTGGCACACTAGGGAGAAAAGTGATAATATGGAAAAATATACTTAATTATATCAAATGGTAACTAATATTGAAATTTAGGTATTCTTATACCTATACTTTTTATTTGTCATGCTTTGTTTGTCATATAACATGTTATGACATCATATTTATCTTTAATCATTTAATATGTCATGATCATGTTTAGGATTAAGGTTTAATGTCATGTGTTTTAGATTATATCATATGTCATAACATCATGATCATTGGTCATGCTTTATTATGCTATCATTTATACCATGATCATACTTCATGCATTTAATTTGATTAAAAATGATTCAAGGATAATGACATGACTTGAAGTCCCATTTATAAGGGAATCAAGTAGAGTTGCCTTAGAAAATGTATGAGGTCTTAGATTAGGATAACCAAAACCCATATCTCACATTAAATTGACATGTATGTGTATTTATACATCCTAGATACATATGAGATGCAAGGATATGAGTTAAGTTCAAGGTGCATAGTTTTTGCTTCTAAATGAACTAAAACTCATCTTTAACTAAAGGTGGATAATTGGGAAAGCTTGTGTACAAGTCATGTACATTAAGCCCAAGGAACATGATCCAGTATAGGTTTTCAAAAATATTTTAAAATCCTTTTAGAAAACCTTGATGAAGTCTATCTTTTGATAGCAAGCACCATCGATGAAGTTAATACAAAGTGAGCTAAAACATTGAAGTTTTTCTTCACTTTTGAATTTTGTATCTATTTCGATATTTTATGGGTAAAATATTTTTCTATCATTTTTCACCCATTGTATTGGTCATAAGTATTATACGTATCAATTTTCATAATTTTTCGAATTACGTATAATTATTTATGAATTTTTAAAATCCATTTCTGATAACTGAAATTTGGAAATTTCAGTTATCAATCGACTACTCTTGGTGGCAATCAACTGATGGGCATGACAGTCGATTGATTTCTGAATGACTCGATTGCCAGAGCTGATTTTGGGAAAACAAGGATTGTTTACCTCATTTTCAGCTATGTTAGAGTTCCCTAACCACTCCTAACCCTAGGATATGCTTTGGGAAGCATTAGAAATGGTGAAAATCCATTGGATATGGATTAGGAGAGTTGTTAGGATGATGTATCAAATTTAAGGTGTTGGAAAGTTCAATGTTGAATTTCTAACCTTATTTTTGATGATTTAGAGTTCCTATTGGATTAGGGACTTCCCAAGGACATTGTTGGTGCAATGGTCAAGGGGGAGCAAGCCTTTAGGGGGAGGTATCCATCATGGGATGATGGATGGTATTTTTCCTCATGAGAGGGAAAATGAAATTTTGAGATACCCAATTTGGAAATTGGGAGAGTGTATAGGATTGCCTCTTTTGAGTGAAATAGGACTTATCACTAGGAAGATGGTAGGCATCCTAGGTATCTTTGGACCAAGGAGGAGATCGTAAGATCTCATTGGATATGAGACATTGACCTCCTTGGAGAGTAAACCTTTTTTATATTAGTCAAAAAGGGAGAGAATATTTTGGGAGAGAATGTTATAGAGAGTGTTATTAATTGATGTTATCAATTATCAATTCAGAGAATTGGGGAGAAAGTGAAATTACCAATTTGGGATAATTGGTAAGGGAATTTGAGTTAGTGTTCTAACTCAAAGGTATGTGTTTTTGTCAAACATCAAAAAGAGAGAGATTGTTAGTGCAATCGGCCCAGGTCACGATTGATCGGACTCAAGTTTGACTCGAGCGATGTTTGATGTTTGACATGGAAGTTTGAAATCGATGTTTGACATTGATGTCTGATAATGTTTTAGGGAGATTATTGGCACAATTGACCCGGGTCATGATTGATCGGACTCGAGTTTGACTCGAGGAGGATTTTGATGGTTGACTGGAGTTGACCATGTCATGGAAAGTTCAAGTCTTGAGTACTTGGCATGTAAAGTCCAAGCATGGGTCTTAGCAAAGAAAAGTCCAAGCATGGGTCTTGGCAAAGAAAAGTCTAAGCATGGGTCTTGGCATGGAAAGTCCAACATGGGTTGGCAAGGCATTTGAGAAGTTCAAGGGGTTTGATATTGGCGGCGTAAAGTCCAAGCGGGAGTCTTGGCAGCATAAGTCCAATGGTTGGCGGCATAAAGTTCAAGCGGAGTCTTGGCAGTGTAAGTCCAATGTGCCTTGGCGGTGTAGACACCGTTAGCATGACATAGCCGATGGAAGCACCTGAAGGCTAACGCAATGGATGAACAAGTCATGGATGACTTGGAGGGATCCGAGAGGCACGAGGCTGACGGAGATGGCTAGAAGGCTTAGGTCTAGGCTAAGGGTGGTCTAGCAAGTATGGGGGCATCCTACTTGGGTTAAAACCTCATATTTGAGGTGTGTCAGTCGACTAGTGTCATATGGCAGTCGACTGGTGTGAGTCAACTAGGGTTTGACTACGGGAAGTTTCCCAGCAGTCGACTGCCAGAGGTGGGCAGTCGACCTGCTGGGGTTAGCAGTCGAGTGGAGGCTCGATCAGTCGACTGATGGTCATGATCAGTCGACTGATATCCTATCGATTGGATTTTTCCAGCGTAGATCACACCGTTGTCTCACAGCAACAATGTCATCAGTCGACTGATGGTCCCGATCAGTCGACTGATAGGCGAAATCCAGCCCAGGTAGAAGCTATAAAGGAAGCTTGTGAAGGAGGATTTCACAATGGTTCTTTGAGGTGTTTTGGGGCGAGTTGCTGCTGCAATTCAGGGTCTCCAAGTGTCACTCGATCAACCTAGCAAGCAAGCATTCAAAAGCTCGGTGTAAAGTTTTCTTTACTTGCATTTTAGTGTAGTTGCTTGTATTCTTATTGTATTACTTTTGTAATCACTTGTAAGGGATTTCTCCACCTCCGGATTATTCCGAGAAGGAGTTATTTGTGATTAGTGGTTGTGTGTGCATCACTAGAGCTCTTTAGAGCTCGATCCGTGGAGTATGAACCATTCAGTTACGAACCACGTTAAATACTTGTGTATTGGTGTATTTGTGTTTGTCTATTTCGTTATTGCTTTTTTATTATTCCGCTGCGCGCTAACGAAAATTATAGACGAATGCGAACGATTTCCATCAACGTACTAGCACGACGTTATTCACCCCCCCCCCCCTCTAGCGGTCACCGTTTCCTCTACATCATTGACAATCTATTTGTCAATCTCATTGTCAAACATCAAAATCTTACTCGAGTCCACTCGAGTCTGGTCAATCATGACCTAGGCCGATTGCACCAACAAGAAGAAGAAAGAGTTAGTGGTGGTGTATCATTAGAGATCGACCATGGAATATGAACTAGGGTTCTGAACCACGTAAAATCTTGTGTTGTGAGTGTGCATTTGTTTTTGTCTTGTGTACTTTGTATGTTCGCTGCATTAACACTTTTGTAGACAAGAACGCACTCGAATGAAATCAAATGATCGCTATTCACCCCCCCCCCCCCCTCATCACAAGATCCTGAACACTATAAAGCTAGATTAGTAGTGAAAGGATACCGTCAAAGACAAGATGTTGACTATGACGAATCCTTTTCACCAGTAGCTATGCTTAAATCCATTCAGATACCCCTGACCATAACAACTTATTATGATTATTAGATAAGACAGATGGATGTAAAAATAACTTTCCTAAAAGGAAACCTATTTGAGGCTCTATATATGATACAACTTGAGAATTTCATGTCTGTCGACAAGAATAAAGTATGCAAGCTTTAGAGATCTATTTAAGAATTGAAGAAAGCATCCAGGAGTTAGATCTTTTATTTTGATGAGGCAATCAAACAATTTGATTTCTCACAAAATCTAGATGAACCCTATATGTACAAAAGGGTCAGTGGGAGTGTGATCGGTTTCCTAGTGCTATATGTAGATGTCATATTCCTCATAGAAAATGATATTCCTATCTTACAAACAGTCAAAGGTTGTTTATCTAAAATATTCTCCATGAAAGACATGAGAGAAACAACCTATATCTTAGATATAAAGATCTATAGAGATAGATCGAAATAGTTGTTTGGTCTTTCACAGTCTACATACATAGATAGAATGCTAAAATGGCTTATCATGGATGAATCCAAGAAAGGTTTCATTCCCATGAGACATGGGATCCACCTTTTGAAGTCTATGTGCCTGTGCACTGAAAACTAGAGGATTTGCATGAGATAGATCTAGTATGTGTCAGTTATAGAATCAATCGTGTATGTTATATTATGTATGAGGTTCGATGTTTCGTATGATTTGAGTGTTACTAGTAGATACTAATCGGATCTTGGTATGGACCATTGGGTGACTATCAATGCAATCCTTAAGTATTTTCGAAGAACTAAGGATTTGTTCTTGGTATATAAAGGAGGTGATATGGTCATGCATGGGTATATGGATACCAGCTTCCAGATGGATAAGGATGATTCCAAATTCCAATTTGGATGCATATTCACCTTGAATGGGGGTGCGGTCAGTTAGAAAAGTTCCAAACAAGAGACTATTGTTGACTCTACCATAGAGGCAATGTACATTGCAGATTCGAAAGTAATACAAGAAATAGTTTAGATCAAAAAGTTTGTTTCTAAACTTAGAGTTGTTTTGAGTGTTGTTGAAGCATTACCAGTGTACTGCGACAATAATGGCCCCATTGCACAGGTGAAGGAACCCCAGTCTCATCAGTGGTCTAAACACGTACTTCGTTGCTATCACTCGATCAGGGAGATCATAGGTAGAAAAGATGCACAAATAGAGAAAATTCTCACTGATATGAATCTAGTAGATCTCTTGACTAAGCCTCTTCCTCAAGATAAATTTGAGAGGCATGTAGAAGCCTATAATATTAGATACCAAGGTGATTGGTTGTAGGCCAAGTGAGAGTATATTGCAATAAAGAGATGCCCTAAGGCAATCACCTTAGAGTTTATTAATAAAATTCACTATTTGAGTATACATTCTCTATGTATTTGATTAGATCTTAAACTCATCTACTAAAGTTCAAAATATGATATATAACATGAGAGAAATTGTGATTGGATCACAATTAGTGAGTATCTCATCATGTGCAATTATGTAAGTATTGAAATTATCCCTAGTCGATGAATTGATGAGATTGGACATCATCAATTCTATGAGACTAGCACATGTTATGCTCCTTGTTTTATTCAAGTATTCAGTACTCACTAAATGGAAACATAGAGATGTTGAGAGTGATCATGTGGATGCTAGTTAAGGGTAACAAATTCATTGGAGTGACCTACTATGAAACTTTATATGGTTCTTTATGTCGATGAAGTTTCATTGCAACTCGAGTGCAAGCTTCCTTAGACTTGAGGTATTCAAGTCATCTTAGTTATACCAACTTATACTTGCTTCACAACCATCTCCATAGGAGGTGTCATTCCGAGTCGATTGGGTATAAGTCAAAGTGATCGAAGATGTTTGAATAGCCCACAAAGGATTCACCACTCCTATAAAGGAGATGTATAACCTAGCCTCTTATCAGGATTGTTACTCAGAAGTCTTTAATCAAAGCATGCATGTCAAAAAGATAGTCTTCTTGAACACATGAATGGAGTAACTTGAATCCACAGGATAAGGAACTAACTTGGGCTAAATATGATGTAGTCAACCTAGTGGAAACGAACAACATAATCATGTCTTGAACCAAGTGGGTATAGGATGTGTGAAAGGAACAAGGGCACATCTGAAGGGTTCATAATTGTTCTAAAGTCAATTGGAGGTCATGATGTACTATAGGTTTCACTCATGATATATTCATAACTAATGGTTAGTTATAAATGACCAACATAATCAGAAACCTATTAGGTTACACACATAATGGTGTTTCAAGAGATATAAAATAAGTTAGAGAATAAAATTCTCAATGAGAAAGAGAATATATGGTTGGACCGAACTTAAAGGGGCATAAAATAGGAGTGAAAGAGCTAAACATGGGTTTGCTAATGGCTGGCATGGTCGTGCGATGCTCTGCGAATATAAACAAGGGAGACAGAGTGCTCCACGACTTGGCCATGGAGCGAGGCACAACCATGCTAGAAATATCGTAGAAAAACTATCCATGTTTGACGTTCAGAGAGAAACATAGTCTAACCGTACTGAGAGTTACGATCGTGCCAAAAAGGCATGGCCCTATAGCATGTTTGGCAAGCATGGTCGTGCTTGGCAATGCCACACATGACACGACCATGTCACGTCCTGACACTTCTTCTTCTCCATTTTTGGCAAGCCTTTTCACACCCTATAAATAGGGTTCTTGATAAAACCCTAAAGAAGTTAAGGAGGAGTTGTCAGAGATTTCTTTATGAGATTTCTAGGGTTTTGTGTCATCTTTTCCTTCTCTTCTTCTCATCTTCTTCTCCACACTTGGCTAGTACCAATCGGAGAGGAAGGCTTGTGATCTTTGTAGAGGTTGTCTCGCAAAGATCCGACATGGATACCGATAGAGGCAAGGCTCGTCAATCTTCCTAAAGGTTTCTATAGACCTGAAAGGATCACTAATGTATGACTCATTTTTCTTCTAACCCTTGCATTTATGCAACAATCTATGGTAAAAAACAAAAGAATCTGGCAAGAGATCTATGGAATATAGACAAATATTTTATTTTCCGCTGCACATGCATCCCGTAGAATCCCATGTCGTGGTGTCGAGCGCTATTGGACAAAGCTTGAGGAGACCACGAGGCCCAACAATTGGTATCAGAGTCATGCTTGTTCTATTGACATAGATCATTTACTTAGTGTTAGAATACATGTATATTGTAGAATATGCATGTGTTTACCAAGATTAGTAAACATGTTTGACATGGATCTAGATTTATGGTTATTAGATTGCATGTATAATTAATTTTATATTAGATACACATGATTATAGGTGTAAGATAACCATATGTTATGATTATTGGGACCGATTTAATGCACTAGAGGAGCGTGAATAGCATTTTGTCGATTTTCGCCGATCGTACTTATCTATAATTCGTTAGCGTATCGGAATATACAAAATAGCATAAACGAAAACAATACAAGCACAACAATAAGATTTGATGTGGTTCGAAATCTACGGTTCCTACTCCACGGCCGAGTTATAGTGTCCACACCACTAATAACTCTTCTCCTTCTCAGAAACATTCCGGAGGTGGAGAAACCTCTTACAATAATATTACAACAATCGACTAGAGTGTGCGGATTGGTCAAAAATGCCAAGATAATTTGGACCGATCAAGAGCAATGTCACTCCAAGATAAGATCCAATTAAATAGGATCTAGATCTAGATCTAGATCTAGATCTAGATCTAGATCTAGATCTGGACCAAGTCAAGTTGCGGTTCTATAAAAGAGGGGTTGGACACAAACCCTAGGCATGAAATTTCATTAAGTGCTCTTGCTCTCTAAACCTCGCAAACGACAACTCTTCGTGCTACAACGTCGCAACTCCGACCAAGCTTCTTCACTTAAATTTATATTTGTCGGTAAACCTTGAATTTATTGTTTTCTTCTTATGTATTTAATTGCTATAAGGAGCGGTAAGGTAGTTACCGCTTCCTTTATCTTTTGTAAGCTCGTATCGCTTACCTCCAATGCAGAAGATATCTTTTAGTAGATTGCCCATCGAAAGCAATCAAGGATCGCGAGCCTTGGATTAGCAGCCTTTCAGTTGTAAACTAAGTAAAAACAAATGTGTGCTTTTGTCTTTTATTTTCTGCTGCAATCTCACTTTGATTTACATGTTTTACGAATGAAAAAGAAAGAAAAGTTTTTAACGCTATTCACCCCCTCCCCCTCCCCTAGCGTTTTTCAATCCAACAATTGGTATCAGAGCGGGGGCGCTCAAATTCAGTGCAACCACTAGTTGAGCAACTTTGTTTTTTTTTTCTTTCATTTATTTTTCTTTCTATCCCACACTACTAATCCAAGACTAAGTCTTGGGATTTTTTTTTTGTGCTCATACATGCAAGTATCAAAAGATCCTCAACCAAACTAACTATGGAGGAGCATTCTACAATGCCAAGAATTGAGGGGGAGAAAGGTAATAAATTTAAATTTAAATGGCATATTATATGTTTGAAGTGTAGGGTGAGAGGTCACTACAAAAATAAATATCCTACTCGTAAGACTCGGATGACACAACCGACAGTAAAAGAGGAACCAATGTCAGGGGGTCCGGAGGAACATGGAGCACATCAAGTACTTCATGTGAAAATGGTTCTGTCACTACAAAAATTAATGCCCTAAGAAAAAGAAAAAGCTCGCAGAATTAGGGGATGCGAGTAAGATTAGTCAATTTAAAATTTTTGAAAACTCTAATTTTTAAAGGCATGATAATTTAGATGATAATAATTTTGATGTTAATTCTAGTGTTATTAATAATAATCAATTGAAATTACCTAAGTCTAGTTCAATTAATAATGATTTAGATATTAATTCAATTAATTCGGCTAATAATAAATCAAATAATTCAGATTTAATTATATTAAATAATAAAATTATTAGTAAAGAAAATACTCGATTTAATCTGACCATTGATCAAATTAATCAAAAGCTTGATCAAATTTTTAATCTTAATCTAAATAAAATCAATCTAGGACTTAATTAGAATAATCAAAAGCTAGGTCAGAATAACCAAAACCTAGTCAGAATTATCAAACTTTAGATCTGATTAATCAAAATAATTCTGAATTAAAAAATTTGAAATGTAATTTAAAACATTCAAAATTTAATTTCAAATTTTCAAAATTTAATTTAAAAAATTTGAAATTTAATTTAAAAATTCTAATTCTAATTTAAAAAATTTAAATCCTAATTTGAAAAAATTTAATCCTATGTTGAAAAATTTAAATTCTAATTTGAAAAATTCAAATCCTAATTTGAAAAATGTTAATCCTAAGTTGAAAAATTCTAATTCTAATTTGAAAAATTCAAATCCTATTTTGAAAAATTCTAATTTAAAAAATTCAAAATCCAACTTAATTAAAAACTCAAAATTAGAAAATCAAACTAATAAAATTAATTATAATAGAGTGTCATTAGATTATATTCAAATAAATAATTTAGTAGTTAAACCTTCAACTTTTAAAAATTCAACTCTTAAATATATATACTTGTGTTACAAGTCTAAGGTAATAAAAAATAAAGATCCTAAAATTTATAAATTATGATAGAGTACCCTATGACTATGGAATAAATAAAATTCAACCCAAGAAATCAACTACTTTTTGAATTGATTGAATATGACACGCTCATTCATACATTCATATCATGTTTAATTAATTATTAATTATCATATTTAATTATGCCATGTCATACATACTAGCCTTAAATGAATTATCATAGAATGATTAGATAGGAAATGATTAATTAATCTTGACAACATAGTATCAGGATGTGGTGAGATGATAGTATGTTAAAGAAACGAAGTCAAGTATATTCGATTTGGATAAGGAGTATCTGGTGCACTTAGTTAAGTGAAACTAACTAAAATTACCTCACCACATCCTAAACTAGTTAGATCAGAATTTGACCCTAAGTAAATTAAGTATATAATTTCTTAAGTTAGCTTTGTCTAAGAAAGTAGTCGTTCCGATCAAAGAATGTCTCTGTGCCTCGCCATGACCTAGAAGCCCTCTTTTGAAATGTCCACTTAAATAACTAAAGGTTAAATTTGAATTTAACCCAACATTAATTAATTCTAAGACATTAAAATTAACTAAGTAAATTTGAAAGTCATCTCACGACATATATAGGTTAACCTGATTAATCATGTAAAATGTGTGAGATGTCAAGGACAATTAAATTGAAATTTTTTTTGAAAATTATTTCAAAATTTACATATAAATAGTTTCTTAAGACTACTTTTTGTATTTGATTGTCATGTTTGTTGTGTGTAGTTATACTTAATTTTTGAAAATCTATATTTTCTTAAAATGCTAACTAATGGACTAGATCCTTAGGTCAATTTTAGACTCTCGAGGCACTTAGGAAAGTCTTTCTTGTGGCTAAAAAGGATATCCTATATGTGGGTCAGATTTAGGGGGAGGTTCTAATTGAAAGATCGACATTTATAGGAGTTTTTAAAATATATTTGAAAAATGTTGCTATACTTTCAAAAAAAATTCTTTGATAATTTTGTGTGTTGTTAAAAATAAATAAAAAAATAAAAAAATGAAAAACTTTTCACAATTCAAAATTCTTTCTACAACCTTTAAAATTCTTTGAAAATTATTTTTACAATTTTTGAAAAATAATTAGCCTTCAAAATATTTCCGTTAAATCCTTTAAATAATTATTTATTTTCAAATATTCAAATTACATTTTTTTTGTTACGACTATTTTTCAAATGACAAATCATTGTTGTTGCAAAAATAAAAAAATAAAAATCACATTGTTTTTTTTTGCCAAGGGGGAGAGAAGACTTAAGGGAGACAAATCTTATATCTCTAGCTATCTCTAATTTGGCATAAGACCTATTAGATGTTTTATTATATTGTTTTTGATATATGTCAAAGGGGAGAGACGTAAAGTTAAGTTAATAAATAAATTTTTTATTTATTTTCAAAATTCACCAAATATTAAGGGGGAAGTATTATTAAGGGGGAGTCTTTTGAAAAATATTTTGATTAATGTATTTATTTCCATACTTTGAATCATATTGCCATAATAAAAAAGGGGAAGATTATTAGTGCATGGATACTAAATAATCGAACATGAGTTTTGATAATGGCAAAGGTTCAAAGTTAAATCATATTATATCTTATAGTCTGTGTCAAGATTGCAGGACTTAGTAAATTTGCAGGATCAAAAGATGAGCAAAGAAGTCCAACAGGTCAGAGGACCAGGGGTTTGGTAAAGGTAAGCTCCGTGTAAGGAGCGGTGGTAAAGTCACGTCCTCGCTATCGGGACAACCTTAGGTGTCGATCCGACTAAGACTTCCTAAGGAATGCCGAAGTCAAGATCGGATAGTCAAAGACTGTCATGATCATTGTTATTATATATCTTGTATTAATCTTGTAAGATACGAAAAAAAATTAAATAAAATAAAATAATAGCCTTGCTAATTGAGAATTAGTTCTGGAATTTTTAGAAATTTTTATAAATTTTTCTGGATTCAAAAGGAGTTCATACGAGGAAGATTTAAGTGTAAATGGGGAGTTGGGTCAACTTGAGTTAACCCGGACTTAACCTAGGTTAGATTTGGGTCAAGCTTGAGCCAACCCAATCGAACCGGTTAGCTTTAAAAACCAATCCCGATCAATTCTTTCCCTGATCAGCCGCGATTCCTCCTTTTCTCCTTCCTCATTTCTCCCGATCCGAGCAGCTCCTTCTCGCCGAGAGCTCTGTCGTTTCTCCTCCTTCCCTCAAGCGTCGTCGGAGCGGTCGCCAACTCCATCGAGCGCCTACAGCAGCCATGGTCGATTCTTGCTTCCCTCTGTTGTTCCTTAGGCGACTTCTCCTTGTTGATCGCCACCATTCTCGTCGCCAGCGATGACATCACTGCCGCTGCTTGGGTCACCGAAGGTCATCTCGAGCAGAGGACCACCGATGGTCGGCCATCAACGAGCCTAATCTCCGTTGTAGCTATTTTTCTTCTGATCGTGAGCTCTCCCGGTCGTGCCGCCCTTCGTCGATGCGAGCGCCAGCAAGCTCCTCTAGCCATGGAGTTTGCCTCAGCACAAGGGATAATCTCCGGTGTCGCTCGAGCTTAGATCAACATCGCCCTAGCTGATCGTTTTGACCACAGGTCAGTTCAATTTATCCCTTTCAATTCTGAGCTTGCGTTCATTATATCAAGAACTCAAGCTTATCTTGGTCTCTCTCGATCCTCTCTGCAGCATTTTGATCAGTATAGTCGTTCTCTATGATCCGGAGCATAACTCTCCGAGGTTGGCAATCGACGCTGGTAAAGATTCTATTAACATTCTATTCTTCTAGTGTTGGGTAGGATTGTGATCCATACCTTTGGGTTTTTTTTTGAATTGTGAGTGCAAGGAGCAGGTTCGGTGAAGGTTTGTGATGGATTTCAGATGCTGTGTAGTGGAAGCCAAACTTGGTGGGTTTTCGGATTGGGATACTTTAGGAAGGTATACTACTATTTGCAGTTGATTTTGTTGTTGGTTCGATGCTTGATAATTGAGAGTGAATTGATGTGTCGTTAATTGAATAGGGATTGAAGGATTAATGGCAATAGGAGAGTTTGATCTGTGGTAGGGGTGTTGTTATGAACTAGTGTAAATTGCTAGTGGGGTTGTTCAATTGGTAAGATTTGGGATTCAGATTGAGTTAAATTCCTATTCCTACAGATTGATTATGGTAGTGTGTGGTTATGTTGTATTCTTTGGTTGCAGGATGTTGATTCGGGACAGAGATATGACTATGAAGACACTAAGTACAATCTACATAGCAGGTGGGTAATATCTACTCTAGTCAAGTAGTTTTGATCTGAATCTGGTCCATGAAATTGGACTTATGCTATTACTTTGATCATAGATCCACTCTTATTTAATCATATGTTTGTACTGCCTTGACCTTTGAGATATATACTTTGTTACTTCATTGATTATCTAGCACGGATAGGAACTATAATCCCTATTATGTGTTAGCTGATGGATGTTCAGTAAGTATAGGTGGTTAGGTTTATCTTTGTGACCTCAGATTGGGTTACTGTGTACATCACTAGGGTTAGGTGATGGATTGGATTATGGAGTCAATAAATGTATCGTACACATATTAGTTGTGCATCTATGGTGGATCTAGTCGTCTGTGCATAGATAAGTGTATGATTGTCAGTATGTGGTTATGAACTAGAGGTCCTAGCGTGATGGTATATCCATTATGGATTGTGTGTCTGTGTATGGTTATATGGACGGTCGATGGTATCTCGCTACTGACTAGAGGTTTTAGCGTGGTTGATTGTCGGATGTGTATGACTCTTTGTGCGATAGAGAGAGTCTTGTGGATTGTAGTCCTTGCATAGTTGACTTTTGGTTGACCAGGACTCCCCATGGGATAGGGAGTATTGCGAGGATACCTGTGTGGAGCTATGCATCATTACATTGCATGCATACTGTTGACTGGGTATCCCTTGTAGTTGAGACGGATCGTCAGTCATCCTGCCTCCCCGGCCACTCGGGGTAGTGGTAGCAGGGTTGAGGGCAGAGCATTAGATGTGCTGCGCTCGGCCACTATAGACAGTGGTAGCTAGAGTGGCGTGCAGTTTGTCCTGACGTGCAGCACTCGACCACTCATGGGTAGTGGTAGCTAGAGTCGCTTGCAGCAGGGACCCCTAGGGTAGCATATAGCTCTATGGCGGCTAGCTACCAGTCATACTATCCAACTCGGCCACTCGAGAGTAGTGGTAGTTGGAGTCGAGATAGTTGTCATTGTCGTGCCACCCTGACCACTCTGGGGTCGTGGTTGGACGGATCCGCAGACAGTGATCATACATATGCATTGCTGATATATATATGTATGCATGTATTAGTTGAAAAATCTTGAAATTTCATATACATATTGCTTATGTCAAACATAATGGGTGGAAAAAAAATTATATTAAAATATCAATTATTTTGAAAGATTGATACAAAGTTCAAAAACATTGAAAACTTTCAATGTTTTGCCTAACTTTGTTTCAATATTCACAATGGTGATTGCTATCAAAAGATAAGCTTCACTAAGATTTTCTAAAATGATTTTAAAATATTTTTAAAACCTTAATTTCAATCATGGTCTATGAGCTATATGTAAATGACTTGTACATTAGCTTTCCTCATGATTTCTCCTTATAATTGAATGAGTTCTAGTTTATATTAATGTACCATTCAAGTACATTGAACTCAACTTAATTTTCTAACATCTCACATATGTCTATGGTGTATCAACACATATACATGTCATCCTTATGATCTTTGTGAGATGTGGATTTTGGTTTTCCCTAAACTAAGGGTTCATGCATTATATCTAGATATTACAATTTGATTCCTTTATCTATGACATCAAATTATGTCATTATCCCTAAATTCAATTTTAATAATTCTAATGCATGAGCAATGATCATGACATAAATGATTTGCATAATTTAAGCATATTTGCCAATGATGCATGATATAATAGCATGATATAAAATTAAACCTAAGTATTAATCATGACATTTTAAATAATCATATTAAACATGATGTAATGACATGACATATGACAAACATAACATGACAAGTTTATAATATCAAGGTATAGAAATACCTAAGGCTACGTTTGGTAGAACGTAATATAATCACGCTTGTAATGTAATCAAGTTCGTAATATAAAGTAATGTAATCTTAATTACATTACTATGTTTGGATAAAAATTGCATGTAATCTTGGATTACAAAGATAATTACATTCTTTTATTTGATATGCAGCGAACGATCGGCGATTGCCGACCGATCGACCGACGGCGGCGGTGGCCGACCGATCGACCGGGCGACCGATCGGTGACAGCGAGGGTCGATCGGTTCTGTCAGCAATGGCGAGGGTTGATCGGTCGGTCGGCGACGGCGGGGGTCGACCGGTCGATCGACAGGGGTCGGCCGGTGGTGGGGGCCAGGCGATGGTCGATCGACCGATCGACCAACCGACGACGACGGCAGCGACGACGACGATGATAGCGATGGCGGTCGGTCGCCGATCAGCGATGGTGGCGGCTGACCAATCGGAGGCGGCGATGACGGTTGGCCGATCGAAGGCGCGTGGCTGGTGGCCGATCGAGGCGGCCGCGGCGGCTTACCGATCGAGGCGGCGATAGCGCCGCCGATCGAGGCGGCGATAGCGGGCCCGATCCGGAGGCGACGATGGCCAACCGATCGGAGGAGGCGGCGGCGGCGGTCGATCAACCAGAGGCAACGACGGCGACCGGTCAATCGGCGACGGCAGCGACGACAGCGGTGGCGGCAACAACAACTACGGTGACGACGACCGATCGGCCGCTGCCGTCGGCAACTACGGTGATGGCGACGGCGACAGCGGCGGCGGTGGCGATCGACTGACGATGACGGCGGCGGTGGTGGCGACCGATCGACGATCGATCAACCGATGGCGGAAGTGGACGGTGACGATCAACTTTGATTGTTGAGCATTCGACACTTTTCATATTACGGTTTGGAATGTAATCAGATTACATAGGTTTTACTTCGTAATCCAGATTACAAAACTTTAGTGTCTTTTGTAATCTAGATTACATTACATTACAACTTTAAAATGATAATAAACAAAGTAATCAACCATGTAATATAATCTGGATTACATTACAAGACATATTACAATATACCAAACACAGCCTAAGTTTAAAGCTCATTTGTCATTTTGTAAGATTATATTAACTTTTCCATAATGCTTAATTTCCCTCAAGTGTACCAAAAATAAAAAATGGCACACTATGACCTTCTAATCTATTTGTGTCAATTATGATCAATTTTTCATACTTCATTATTTTTATTGATACATCCTAAAATCTTTCAAGATTAAAATCTAATATCATTTCTAAGGTATCACATTACCTTGAAAATGTCCTAAATTGTCAACTCCACTATGGTTAGGTTAACTACTTATCCATTTTAGGTCAACACTTCCTAAACCCATTTAAGGTGAAGGGATCACGCACCTAAGAATCCAAGATATATTTGTGCTCCTTGGGTTTATCCGGTACTCACTAGGGATAACTTTCCTTAGTACCTTTCTAATGACCCTCCTAGGCTTAGAAGCCTTGGTCATTGTGGTCTTCTCAAGGTTAACTCTAGGGATTGCCTCCCGTATAACCTTGCTAATGACTTTCTCAGGTTTTCTTGAAACCTTAGCCACTAGACACCTACCATGATCAACTCTAGGGATGACTTTCCCTTGTGACCTTGGTATTCCTAGATCTAGTATTGGTTCCATAGTCAAATGGAACACTATGGTAAGATGACATTACCTTCTTGTCCTTATGTAGATCTTGCCTCCTAGAACCTAAGTTTTGACTACTAGATCCTTTAATTGAATTGGTCATTTTTTTAAGGATCTTTTCTAATTTATCAAGTCTTGACCTCAAAACTTGATTTTTATCTTCTAATTTCTCCATTTTTGAATCTCTATGATCTCTTGGGATATTCTTTTTCTTCTTAAGTATGTGTCTAGATTTCTTAGGATTATTGCCTAGGTTGTTGTTATCCTTAGGTTAGGTAGTCATAGAGTTATCCTTAGGCCTAAATTCATGTGATTTTGCACCTAAACAAAAATATTTGTTGCTAGCATGCATCTTATCATAAAACTTTGGAATTGCATTAAGACAAAACTCATGATTAGCATGCCTTTTGCTATGAAATTTGAAGGTGCATTATTAAAATATACCTTAGACTTTAACTTAGGTGCTCCCCCTATATTTGAGCTCCTACCTTGTCCTTTCGAGGGTGCCTCCCCTAGGATATTGAGTCCGATAATGCCCCCTTTGTTGGCACTTAAAGCACACTATGTGCTCCTTACTCTTGCGTATCAGGGCTCCGATCTCCTTAGCCTTCTCCTTCCCCTTTGGCACCACTTGTGCCTTCTTCTCGACCTTACTTGGATACTTGCTCTTGTAGTGTCCTACTTTCCTACACTCAAAATATGTTATATGATTTTTATTCCTATTGACCATGCTTGATTTACCTATAGGGTGAGCTTGTTCTTCATTGGCCTCATTCCCAGATGTAGAGGGTTCCTCTTGCTCTTGCTCTAATGTTGAGTGCCTCCCATACCCCTCAATCCTAGAGGTGGAGGCTTCTTCGGGCTCATTATCTTCTTTACTTTCAGTCGGTGAAGGTTTCTCATGAAATTTTGCTAATTTGTTCCATAGCTCTTTGGCATCCCTATAATCACCTAATTTACACAAGATATCATTAGGGATTAAATTACTATTTTATTACCTTAATGTTTTTCTTGAATTTTTGGAGTTGTTCCTCGGTCTATTAATTCATCTCAAGGAATCCTCCCTTCGACTCTCTTGAAAAATCAAAACCACACTTCAAGACGACCCAATCTTCAATTTCCATTTGAAGGAACGTCTCGATCCTTGTCGCCCATAAATCAAATCTCTCAACTCCATTGAATCCATAAGGTGAAGGAGTGTTTATGTCATATCCTAGTCCATCATTGAACAACTCCATTCTTCTACTCCTCTAGTGCTTGCTCTCTTGGTGGTTAGTCTTTGAAGAGTGGCCTCGCTGATACCACTTGTAGGTCTTCTGACCAAGTCCGACTCTGATACTAATTGTTGGGATCGATTTGATGTGCTAGAGGGGGTGAATAGTGTTTCATCGATTTTTGTCGATTGTGCTTGTCTACAATTCGTTAGCGCAATGAAATAAATAAAATAACATAAATAAAAACAACGCAAGCGCAACAACAATATTTTATGTGGTTCAGAACCTAAGGTTCCTACTCCACGGTCGAATTCTAATGTCCACTCCACTAATAACTCTTCTTCTTCTTGAAAACAATCCGAAGGTGGAGAAACCTCTTACAATAATAAGAATACAACCAAATATGAAATACAAATGAAAAATAAGAACTAAGAACTAAACACTTTAGAAGAAGTGAGTTTTGTTTGCTTGATCTTTTGGTTGCTTTGAAAGATTTTTGAAGACCTAGAATGCAGTAGCAATTCCTCCCCAAAAGCTCCAAGAACTAACTTCTTCAACCTCCATCTCGAGCTCCTTATAAAGTTGTAACTCAGGTTGATTTCTGCCTTCCAATCGACTGCTCTTACCTAATAGTCGACTGGTCATAGTAACGTTCTCTCACAACGGCTTAATTCACGTCAGATTAAGTTGAACAATGGACTATCCTGACCTAGCAATCGACTGACATAGGCACCAGTCAACTGTGTTGGTGCAATCGACTTAGGTCATGATTGACCAAACTCTAGTTTGTAGGGGGATCGTTGGAACGCTAGAGGGGGGTGAATAGCGTCATGCTATGCGTCGATGGAATACGTTCGCGTGTCCGTCTACAATTTTTATTAGCCGCAGTGGAATAATAATAATAAAGCAATAACGAATATACAAACATGCAAACACACAAGTATTTAACGTGGTTCGGAACCGAACGGTTCCTACTCCACAGATCGAGCTCTAAAGAGCTCTAGCGATGCCACAAACACACCACTATGCAAACACTCCTTCTCGACACAAGTCGGAGGTGGAGAAAACTCGTACAATTGGTTACAACAGTAATACGAAAGACAAACAATCAAATACAATGCAAATACGAACAACAAGTAAAGAGAACTTTACAACACTTTGCTTTTGATTGCTTAAATGCTTGGTAGCTTGGATTGCACTTGGAGACCCTGATTTACAGCAGCAAATCGCCCCAAAAGCCCTCAAGAAACCATAGCTTTTTCCTCCTTCACGAGCTCCATATAAAGCTTCTACCTATGCTGGAAAAAGTCGATCAGTCGACTGCTCGGGACCATCAGTCAATTGATGCTAATGTTATCGTGAGACAATGGCTAGATCCACGCTGGAAAGATCTAACGGATCCATCATCAGTCGACTGATTATGACCATCAGTCGACAGATCAAGCCATCACTCGACTGCTGACCGCAGCGGTCAAGTGAGACTCCATTCTGTGCTCCAAAACCCGAGCACCAGTCGACTACTCAGCCACTCAGTCGACTGCCCACCTCTGGCAGTCGACTGCTAGGCCAATTCCTGCAGTCAAACCCTAGTTGACTCTCACCAGTCGACTGTCATATGGCACCAGTCGACTGGCACACCTCAAACATGAGGTTTTAGTCCAAGTATGGTTCCCCCATACTTGCTATACCACCCTTAGACTAGATCTAAGCCTTCTAGCCACCTCTATCATCCTCACGCCTCTCGGATCCCTCCAAGTCATCCATGACTTGTTCATCCATCATGCTAGCCTTCAGGTGCTTCTATCGGCTATGTCATGCTAACGGTGTCTACACCGCCAAGGCACATTGGACTTACGCCGCCAAGACTCCGCATGGACTTTACGCCGCCAACCATTGGACTTATGCTGTCAAGACTCCCGCTTGGACTTTACGCCGCCAATATCAAACCCCTTGGACTTCTCAAATGCCAAGACTTAAGCTTGGACTTTCCCTTGCCAACCCATGTTGGCCTTTCCATGCCAAGACTCATGCTTGGACTTTTCCTTGCCAAGACCCATGCTTAGACTTTACATGCCAAGTACTCAAGACTTAAACTTTCCCAAATGCCAAGTGTACCACTTGGACTTTCCATGCCAAGTACCCATGACTTGGACTTTCCCATGACAATTACATTGTCATATGTTTTTGTCGAACATCAAAACATCTCTCGAGTCAAGCTCGAGTCCTGGTCAATCGTGACCTGGGTCGATTGCACCAACAATCTCCCCCTTTTTAATGTTTGACAAAAACCAAACAAACCATTTAGTTAGAACATCTAACTCAACCCAATCATCCCCGTCAATTTTCCCAATTGATGTCATTCTCTCAATAAGTTCTTCCCCAAAATATTCTCCCCCTTTTTGACTAACATCAAAAAGTTTCTCTCCATGGAGGTCAATGTCTCATGTCCCAATGAGATATTATAATCTCCCCCTTGGTCCAATAATACCTAGGATGCCTACCATCTTCCTAGTGATAAGTCTCATATCACTTAAGAGAGGCAATCCTATACACTCTCCCAATTTTCAAATTGAGTATCTCAAAATCCCATTTTCTCTCTTTATGAGGAAAAATATCATCTATCATCCCATGATGGATACCTCCCCCTAAAGGCTTGCTTCCCCTTGACCATTGCACCAACAATGCCCTTGGGAAGTCCCTAAGCCAATAGGAACTCCAAACCATCAAAAATAAAGTTAAAAGTTCAAACATGAACTTTCTTATACCTTAAATTTGATACATCATTCTAACACCTCTCCTAATCCATATCCAATGGATTTTCACCCTTTATAATGCTTCCCAAAGCATATCCTAGAGTTAAGAGTAGTTAGGGATCTTTACCATTGTCACGCCCCGAGGTAGACTCTGTCCGGCCAACGAACATCACCCTCTTATGACAATTCCAATACAGTACAAATAGTCGCAGCCAGAATAACACATATGGAAAATGTATAACATCGATAGCGGAAGACAACACAATGGAAAATACAAACTCAACAACATACGTATATCGGTATATTCGTCCATACTAAAATAAAATCCCATACTGAATACCATAAAAGAAAAACATAGCACGATCTCCAATAACAATAGAAGTCCATATGAAGATACATGCGATATAGGAAACAAAACCCTCGGAAAAGCAGCGGGATGGGATCAAGTGGCGATGCTCCAAGTCCATGCCGAAGTCTTCTATTTGCCACCTGGGCAACAGGAAACCCAGGGTCCAAGGTGGTGAGTATAAAACTCAATGGTAATATATAGAACGTGCATGAACAACATACAGGATATAGAGATCTACAAGTATACATGTGAAGATCTACAGGTATCACTACAAGAATAATAGACTATCATGACATTTTTTTAAGGACATTTATTTTATAGTGTAGTTATAAACATCTTATAATGACACTTATTAAAAATGATTTTTAAGTTTTTTTTAAGTATCTAATTAGATACCTTTTAATGACATATATCATGAATGTCATTATACTTAATAAATATATTAATTTAGATTTACTAATGTTTAGGTTTTATTAATTTTTTCTCCCAAAGCCATCTCACGCGCGCAACCCTTTCCATCTCCACGGACTTCACCTCTCCATCGTCGTCACCACCATTGACGCAGCTGTCGACATCACCACCTTCGGACACCAAGAATTTCTTTTGTGACAGGTTAGATCGCAACTGAGCAACCTCGTGACTCTTTATGCAAATGCAGATGTAGTCTCCTCTCCCGACAGGACTCCTCATTGCACAACATTGTCCACCTTAGTGTCAAGCCATATAAACCCGAGCCCTCTTGTTTCCACCTGAAACCTTAGTTGTGCATCACCAACTTTTCCCAAATCGTGTCCTTCCTAGAGATTCTCTTCCATGTGTAATCTTTCTCCAAAGAATACCTATTGCTCTAGGTTGTGATTCTTTTGAGCTCCCTCTCGCTTTTCTTTGTTTGTGACCTCCTCTCCTCAATCAATTTTCGAGAGCTTAGGGAGGACTTTCTAGAACTCAACATCTCCCCTCCTTTCTTGTAGGTGAGTTTTCCATTTGTGGCGATCAATGATTTTTTCTTTCTAGCCATTAGTTTTGCTAATCATATTGTTGTAGCCTCTTCTTTAGATTTTTGTTGGCGGGACGACACAATTACAACACCACTGATCCTTTCCTTTTGGGGTTTGTATGCTTTACCAATAGAAATCATCATTAAGTTGTTGGTGAGTTCCACTCCCTCAACCCTAATTAGATTATAGATTCACAAGCAACCCTATTGCTTGATCCGGACAACAAGACATTCTCAACCCGTCTTAGTGATTAATGTGCATTCTTTGGACCCGAAATAGCAAACAAGAAAGCTCTATTGGAATATATATCAAGGTTACCAAGCCAAGAAAAGTTAACATCAATGACCAAAATTTTGAATCCTTGTGAAGCTTACTTGGTGGCTCAAATAAGGTATGTACTACTCTTTATAAGATAACTACAAAATGGGCGTTAGAACACCACTAACTACGAAGTGAACCTAGCAGAATAGGAAGCTCTGGTTTATTTAGATAAGCAAGGCGGGTAAATGGTACTTCAAGATTCTCTGATGGAACTTCAGGAAGGGAGATCTCCAAGGAAATATCTAGTTTTCCAGGGGGCAACCTAAAGGATTCTGATGATGCATGATGATTTTTGCATCCATCGGTCAACAATTTGGGATGATGTATTTTGAATCAACTTTGTTGGCAATGCTAACATATGACTTCACTGGTCAAGTGGAGTATGTTGATCAACATCTAGTTTCACTTGTTGCAACCTTACAAGTTGGTTATAAGCTCCATACAGGAATCTGAATGAGCTCATCATGTGTACCTATTTGACTCAAAAAAAAGAAGACATTTTAGCCTTTCCAGGTTGGTTATAAGTTCCATACGATAACTTTTCTTGGCTTGGTAACTGTCTTAGTCAAAATTTTAGCTTGCCTCTCTAGTTTCTGTCTGACCTCTTAGCTTTAATACATATTTTGTAAAAGTGCAAAGGGGAAGGTTCTGATCTTTGTTGCTTAGCCTTTTTCGTCTTGTGGTTAACTACTTGTCACAAATATTTGATATGTTGTAATGAATAAAAATTCCAGGGTCAATAGCTATAACATCGACCTATTATCCATCACAACAAAGCGTGAATGGAATATTGAAGTTGGGCAAGGAAATCTAAAGCTTCTACATAATGTGGATGATGGAACTCTGACTCATATTTTGAATATGCGAAATCTGGTATTTTGCTATCTTCAATTTTAGCTTTAACCTTTTCTTTTTTCCTTGTTAATTAAAATTTTTCTTTTTATCTGAAATGTGGTATGCATGATGATCACTTTCTTGTAACTCTGCCTTTTTGAAGGTTATATCTTACCTGTTATAATATATAATCGTATATTTCCTTTGATCTATGTTTTTTTTTCTAAAATCTTAATATGTATAAGCTGATGATTTGTTCAAGGTAAAAACTACTGTGGATCTTTCATACGGTTACTATGCTGGAGATAGTGGAAGTGGTAGTGACCCTCAGGTTCAAATCTGATAAATGTTTATAGAAAATTGTTAGACAATTAGTTTACTCTAATGGTAACCAATGTAGATAATGTACACCTAGAGTTTGTTTCAATTGTTAAAGGCATCTGGAGCATACATATTTCAGCCAAATGATACATTTCCTATAGCATTGAGAGAGGAGGTACTTTTTTGTTTATCATTTGAATTATTCATTTAGAAGGATCTAATAAGGGTAAATTATGCTAAAATTTTCAGCATTAACCCATTTTTAACTTTTTGTCAAGGCACTGGTGACAATTGTACTAGGACCCGTATTAGATGAAGTACATCAGCAGATAAATCCATGGATATATCAGGTAACCCTTCTTAGTTCCTAATAGTTGGGAAATCCCTATACAAACATTACCAAAACCACATAGGACTTTATACTGAGTGTATCTATAGTCTCTCTTAACTTCTTGTGGCTCTTACATTTGTCATGTTCACATGCTTGCTACTAGTGCAAATTGCGGTAATTGAGACTCACAGAAAGCCTTCTTCTTTGTCAGTGTTTGTCTTATTTTTCTAGTTGTGAGAATTTTTCAATGTTGTGCAATCAGTGGCTTATCGATCAATATGCTTCAGTCTATGAAATGTGTGTGAATGTCTCACATGGGATGCAGGTTCTTATTGATTGCAGTGGAGCTGATGGTGAGGAAAAGAATCCGGAAACTGCATTTCTAAATAAGAAATCTGCTCTTCTGCAGTTGACAAAAAATACACCAGTTCCTAAAACTATTTTTTTTTTTTTTGCAATAAGGTAACAGTTTTCAGATTGTTTAGCTAATTTTATAATTTGTAACTAGCTATTGTTTGTAGTAGGTATAACTCATAAGCGTCGAACTAATAGAAAATCTCATTTTAAATTATAATCTGAGAGAGATATGCAGCTATCAGGTATGAGTACAAATCACACGGATCGATATTCAACTGAACGAGGTATTATCTAATTTTATGCATCATAAATTTATTATTTGTTGGAAAGGAAAGTTTTTATATATTCTTTTTCCTGTGTGTCTAATTCTTATTTGCTTTATTATTTTACTTGAATTGATACTTTTATGGATGGTGATAATATATCAGGTACCTTAAATAATCAAAGAGATGCAGATTCAAGTCAATTCTAAATTGATGTGCAAAATAATATCACATATTCAACTGAACAATGTATTATCTAATTTTTTACATCATAAATTTATTATTTGTTGGAACATGTAAAAATTTCTCTTTGGTTGAAATTTTTTTCTTCTTGGGTTTGAGTTTTTTCTATTGAGTTTGTGTGTACTTACCGTGCATAGGTGAGAATTTATCAATTGTAAGTTCTTGTATTTCTAATTCAGATTCAATTGTATGTTTTATAGATGGTATCAAACATAAACATATAAAATGAGCTAGAACCATTTTATGCATCATAAATTTATTATTTGTTGGAAAGAAAAGTAAATTTTTAATTCATCTTGAGTATTAAATTCCCGTGTGTCTAATTCTTATTTGTTTTTTTTACTTGAATTGATACTTTTATAGATTGTGATAATATACAAGGTTTCTTGATTAATCAAAGTTTATTTGATTCAACAAAGATTGTGGCAAAAGGAGTGCTCCATAATATGTATCCAAATACTATAGTAGGAGGACAGACATTAGGACCAAATTGGTGTGAAGTACGAATACAAGTTGTCTTAGATCCCAAAAAGAGTTTAATTAGACCTTATGATCTTTTATAGACGTTTGAGAATACACTTGGAAGAATGATAGCTTGGCCTTATCATCTGGTATAATTTTAATCTTTCATTAAAATATTATTAATTTTTATATTTATTGTGTTATTATAATTTTAAATAAATATAAAATATATTTGCAATTAACAGTAAGCAAAGATCACTAGTAGGTGCATATAGAATGATATTTTGCATTTTCCTATTTGATATGATATATAATCTTTACCATTATTTATATTAACTTTGGTTGTTTATTATTTTATTTCAGTACTAATACAAATATATTCATTGTATTTATAGGTGAAAAGAAATTTTTATGCATCAATATTATTGTTGAAGATAGTATGTCTAGTTGATTTTTTTTATAAGACTTTATTAATTCTAAAATTTAATATTTTGAGTATAGTGTGTAGTTAGTTTTGGATGTAAAATATTCATCAAGACATTTGTAACTTTGACTCAATGATTATGGAATGAATTTAGATTTTCTATTATCATTTTAAATTGTATTTTATAATTCTTTATATTACGAGGCAGGATGAATTGTGATGATGTATAAATATTGGATTCATACTTACATTAGGGATCATTTTAATGTATTTATAAATTATTATAATGACATTAATAATTGTCATTATAGATTAACTAAGGTGACATTTTAAAATGATTTTATAAATTATCTTTACCGACAATTTTTATTGTCCTTATAAAAAATATAAGATATTTATAAATGTTAAAATAAATAAGTTTAGGTGACATTTAGTTTTGTCTTTATTACAATGATAATAAGACACACGTAGATGTCCTTATTACGATGATAATAAGACATGTAGATGTCCTTAAAATATGACTTTTCTTGACATTTTAGCGTGTCATTATATATTTATATTAAGACACTTTTGATGTTAATATTTATATTGTATAATGACATTAAAAAATGTCAGGAAAATGAATCGGGTCTAAGACGACATCACTTTATAGGGCGTTTTTTAGTGATGTCACTAAAACGTTAGTGTCACGAAAAATATATTATAAGGACATTTATGAGTGTCCTTAAAGCCTATTATTCTTGTAGTGTATGCAGCATGAGTCCAACAGACATACAGTACTAAACGTAGTAAGCAGTAACCACAGATACGGTCATACTCATAGCATACACTAAGCTAATCAACTGACATGAAATAATGTACATATCTGACGGTCTGCAATCCTCATGACCTATAACAACCTGAATAGGTATACAATAGCACAACCCAAATAACATGCAGTAGTCTAAACCAATACATACTCATGCTCAACACATACACAGCGGTATATAAAATATGCAAAAGGCATGTAGCATGATGTACAATCATATGCAGCAAACAAATGCAACATCTCACAGGCATATGTAAAACATATATCGAATACATGCATACATATATATCAACAATGCATATGCATGGCCATGTCTGCGGACCCGTCCAACCACGACCCCAGTATGGCCAGGGTGGCACGACATGACAACTATCCCGACTCTAGCCGCCACCACTCTCGAGTGACCGAGTTGGGTAGTATGTAATAGTAGCTAGCCGCCATAGAGTTATATGCTACTCACACAGGGGTCCCTGCTGCTAGACGCTCCGTCCCTACCCATGAGTAGATGAACATCGCACCCAGGACAACTGCACATCACACGACCACCGTCTATAGTGGGTGAGTGCGCTAACTACCACTCCGCACAATGGCCAAGTGCACATCTCCAGCTACCACCATCCATAGTGGCCGAGAACGGCACGCACAATAATGCTCTGCACTCAACCCTGCTACCACTACCCCGAGTGGCCGGGGAGGCAGGATGACTAGCGACTTGTCTCAACCACAAGGGAGACCCAGTCATCAGCATGTATGCAATGTAATGATGCATAGCTCACACACAAATCCTCGCAACACTCCCTAACCCACAAGGAGTCCTAGTCAACCAAAAGTCAACCATGCAAGGTCTACTACTCTGTAATCGCAACCTATTTATCTATGTACAGATAAATAGATCCATCAAGGTAACCCACTAATATGTGTACGGTATAACAACCGACCCCATATATTGGACCCATCACCCAACATAGTGATGCAACCCGGTAACCCAATCTAAGTTCACACTAGTGACCATAATCACAATGCATTTAACTGAATACCAATTAGCTAACACACAAGAAGGGTTGTAATTCATATCCAAGATAAAAGGAATGATGAATTAACAGCAATATCTCAAAGATCAAAGACTAAGTACAAGCACATGATTAAACATGAGTGGATTTAAGGTAAATAGGTATAAACATATATCCAAAATCATGCACTGGAATTCGATCAAACTACCGGACCAGGTAGATATTACCCACCTGATACGAAGCTCGACTAATCCTCACGACCGTGGACCTACTTCGTATCCCAAACCTGCACAATAGTAACAAATTATGGTTAAGTACAAATCTTCGATAATTATACGTATTGCTAAGGAGCTACTTGGCCGGCAGGCTTCTGCGTCCGGTTTAGGCCGTAAACAATGGTGATCGAGGCGATGTGACGAAGAGAAAACGCCGTCACTAAACTCAGCCAGCGTCTGCGATCGGAAGACTGTCCTTGGTATGGACGACGAGGTTATCATTTACTTGCCTTGAGGCCCAGCCAGGTTGGGATGGGAACTCGAATTGCCTTTCTCCAGCCAACCCTATCACCTACATAGCTTAGTTCACACGATCTGTTGTTGTCCTTTCTTCTACAACGATCCTCTAACCTGGAAAACCATTGGCCGAAGATAATCACAGCAAAACAGATACCAACAAATCCGGTCTGTCCATCCCTTCCAATTTCACAACCAACACCAATCAACAACAAACCCAATCAACAACTTCGATCCACTATTTATCCCCAAATCCATCGCATCAATCGACAAACCCACAAGTTCATAGCGATTACCGACATCACAAACACAGAGCAATCACTACAACTTCACAGAAATTCCACACAGCACAAAAGAAGGAACGAATCGACTTACCAACACTGTAGATCCTCCGACGCTGCTCCTCCCCTATTCCCCTACTCACCGAAACCAATCCAAGCTCACCACGAGCTCAGCACCCTCGAAACAACCGGCTGAAGGCAACCTCAGCAAGCACAGATTGACAGAAAACCCAATCTACTGCGACAATGCCAAAATCCGATCAACCACAGCAAGATCTAAGAACCCACGGTGGAATCTAAACCTAGATAAGCTGATTACCTCGATTGGCAGCTCGCCGCCACGATAGCAACGTCGTCGACCTGCCTGCGCGAAAGACCGCCGAGACCCCAGAATGAA
The DNA here is from genome assembly GCA_025175895.1 of Wurfbainia villosa. Classification (NCBI taxonomy): domain Eukaryota; kingdom Viridiplantae; phylum Streptophyta; class Magnoliopsida; order Zingiberales; family Zingiberaceae; genus Wurfbainia; species Wurfbainia villosa. The sequence continues at coordinate 11,996,130 of CM046007.1, read as the reverse complement.
GGGTTCGGCTAGATGCGACGATGCCGAGCTACTCTCCCCAGGACACCAGCGAGCAGAGGTTGAGTGGCGAGATCGCGCAGTGGAGGGGAAGAAATCGCAAAGAACAGAGGAGTCGATCGCAATCGGGAGGAAGAAATGAGTTGCAATCGGGTTCGTTCGATTTTTAAACGTCATTTGAGCGATTTGGTTAGACCAACCCAAGTTCAATCCAATTAGATTTAGCCCAACCGATTCGGACCCATTTCCAGCCCAACAATTTCGTCCAATGGATTCAGCCCAATAGCTTCAACCCAAAGGATGCAGCCCAATAGCTTCAGCCCAATGGACTTAGCCCAATAGTCCAATCCTCAAACTCAATCACTAATTAGACTCAATTAACCCACTAATTAAACCCAATTAATTAAAGGGTTAATCCATATATTTTTTTTTCGTATACCGCAACCATAACTGAAAATGGGCTAAACAACTTTGTTTTCCGAATCGATCGGCAAATGACTCACTCGGATACCGATCACACTTTATCACCGATCGCCACTAAGGCGATCGATAATCAAAATCTGATTTTCAATTATCAGAGTTGATTTTCATAAATGCATAAATAAAAATACGTATATTGAAAAATCATGAAAATTCATACGTATAATACTTATGACACATACAATGGGTGAAAAATGATAGAAAAATATTTTATCCAGAAAATAACGAAATTGATGCAAAATCCAAAAGTGAATAAAAACTTCAAAGTTTTAGCTCACTTTATATCAATCTCATCAATGGTGATTGCTATCAAAAGATAGACTTCACCAAGGCTTTTCAAAATAATTTTAAAATATTTTCAAAACCTTATTTTAGATCATATTCCTTGGGCTCAATGTACATGACTTGTACACAAGCTTTCCCAATGATCCACAAATGAAATTAGATGAGTTTTAGTTCATCTAGATGAAAAAACTATGCACCTTAAACTTAACTCATATCCTAGCATCTCACATGTATCTAGGGTGTATAAATACACATACATGTCAATGTGATGTGAGATGTGAGTTTTGTTCTCCTAATCTATGGTTTCATGCATTTTCTAAGGCAACTCTACTTGATTCCCTTATAAATGGGACTCCAAGTCATGCCAAAGTCCTTAAATCAATTTTAATCAATTTAAATGCATGAAATGATCATGGCATAATGATAGCAATAATTAAGCATGACCAATGATCATGATGTCATGGCATATGATTAAATCTAAAAACACATGACATTTAATCCTTAATCCTACACATAATCATGACATACAAAGTGATTAAACATAAATATGATATCATGGCATGTTATATGGGAAATCAAGCATGACATATAAAATATATAGGTATAATAATGCCTAAATTTTAATATTAATTGTCATTTGATATGAGTAAATATATTTTGTCATATTATCACTTTTCTCCCTAGTGTGTCAAAAATTCAAAATGGCACACTATGACCTCTAAACCTAAATTGTGTCAATTTAATTTATTTTTCATAATTCCAAGAATGTATTGGCATATCCTAAAATCTTTTAGGATCAAGAGATCAAATCTATTTTCAAGGTACCCATAATCTTGAAAATTACCTAAAATATCACCTTTATCATGGTTGAGTTAACTACCCATCTAATCAAGGTTGGCACACCCTAAACCAATCTAGCGTGAACCAATCACGCTCTTAGGAACTCAAAACCTATTTGAGCTCCTAGGGTTAACTAGGTATTCCTTAGGGATGACCTCCCTATATACCCTCCTAATGACCCTTCTAGGCTTGTTAGCCTTGGTCATTGTGGTCTTACCTAGGTTGACTCTAGGGGTAACTCCCCTTGCAACCTTCTTAGTGACTACCCTAGGTTTCCTTGAAACCCTAGCCACTAGACACATACCTTGGTCAACTCTAGGGATGACTTTTCTATTGACCTTGGTCTTCCTAGACTTAGTTTGTGTTCCATAATCAAATGGAACACTATGATAAGCCACCTTAGGCTTAGGTTTGTGACCCAAACCTTGCTTGCCCTTGGATGACTTTTGTCTCTTAGGCCCTAGGTGTTGACTTTGAGTCCTAGACTCTTGACTTTGACTATTTGACCCTTGAAATTGATTTTGCATCTTCTTGAGGGTCTTTTCTAATTTCTCAAGCCTTGACCTCAAGGCTTGGTTTTCAACCTCTAATTGCCCAATTTTAGAATTTTGATTTGGTATTTGGGCAATATTCTTCCTAGGCATATGCCTAGTCCATATGAGATTAAGACCTAGGTGTTCTCCTATTTTCCTAATAGACTCCCTAGGTAAAATTTTCTAGGGACATTAGTCCCAAATTTCTCCTTATTTCCTAAGTGGACACTTTTAGCTCCTAAACAAAAATATTTATCTCTAGCATGCTTTTCATGATGAATTGCAAGAGAATTAAAATTCCTAGCATGCCTTTGACTTTTAAATTTAGAAGGTGCATTATTAAAATATACCTTAGGGTTAGCCTTAGCTCCCCCTACTTGTGATGCTCCCATTTGAGTCTTCTTCTCTCCCCTTGGGCATTGATTCCGGTAGTGTCCCGGTTGTCGGCATTTGAAGCAAATCACTTGCTCCTTACTTTTGTTTGTTGGGGGGACCGGCATCCTTAACTTTTTGTGCCGGTGGAGCTTTTCTTACTCTCTTTGGGCATTTGCTCTTGTAATGCCCACTTTCCCTACACTCAAAATAAATTATATGATTTTTATTTAAACCTAACTTGCTTGAGTTGCCTAGGGTATTTGTGGTGGTGATCGGAGTGGGTTCCTCATCCCTCCCCGAGATTGAGGCTTCTTCTTGATTTTGCTCCAGCTCCGGTGTGGATGGTCTCTCCTCCCCCTCAATCCTTGAAGTGGAGACTTCTTCCACTTCTTCCACCGATTCGGAAATTGATTCCCTATCAACTTCCGAATCCTCAAGCTCTTTAGATGACGATGTACTTGCTTGAGCTTGAGAGGGTGAGCACTCTTCTTCTTCTTCTTCTTCTTCTTGGATTGATGATGAATTTTCATGAAGCTTGGCCAAATCACTCCATAGCTCCTTGGCATCCATGCACTCACCTAGGCTACACAAGAAGTCATTAGGAATTAAATCAAAAATGAAATTGATTACCTTCTTGTTTTTCTCAAATCTTTGGAATTGATCTTCACTCCATTTCTTCTTCTTGAGGAAGCCACCCTTTGGTCCTTTTGGATATTCGAATCCTTCTATCAAAATGGACCACTCCTCAAGGTCTCTCATCATCAAAAAGTTTTCAATTCTCGCCTTCCAAGAATTGAAGCCTTCTCGTCCATAGAAGGCATAGGGAATTGGGGTGTTGATATCTCATCCTAATTGTTCTTCCAACTCTATCTTCACCCTCTAGCGTGCTCCCTCAATTGTTAAACTTTGAAGAGCGGCCTCGCTCTGATACCACTTGTAGGGGGATCGTTGGAACGCTAGAGGAGGGGGGGGGGTGAATAGCGTAGTGCTATGCGTCGATGGAATACGTTTACGTGTCCATCTACAATTTTCGTTAGCGCGCAGCGGAATAATAATAATAAAGTAATAACGAATATACAAACACGTAAATATACAAGTATTTAACGTGGTTCGGAACCGAACGGTTCCTACTCCACGGATCGAGCTCTAAAGAGCTCTAGCGATGCGTCAAACACACCACTATGCAAACACTCCTTCTCGACATAAGTCGGAGGTGGAGAAACCTCGTACAATTGATTACAATAGTAATACAAAAGACAAACAATCAAATACAATGTAAATATGAACAACAAGTAAAGAGAACTTTACAACACTTTGCTTTTGATTGCTTGAATGTTTGGTAGCTTGGATTGCACTTGGAGACCCTGATTTACAGCAGCAAATTGCCCCAAAAGCCCTCAAGAAACCATAGCTTTTTCCTCCTTCACGAGCTCCATTTAAAGCTTCTAACTGTGCTGGAAAACGTCGATCAGTCGACTGCTCGGGACCATCAATCGACTGATGCCACTGTTGTCGTGAGACAACGGCTATATCCACGCTGGAAAGATCCAACAGATCCATCATCAATCGACTGATTATGACCATCAGTCGACTGATCAAGCCATCACTCGACTGCTAACCGCAGTGGTCGAGTGAGACTCTATTCTGTGCTCCAAAACTCGAGCACCCGGTCGGATCGATCACACGATCGGATCTAATCCACTCGATTGATCGCCCACCTGGCGATCGCACAGGCCAATTCCACACCAAACCCTAGTTGACTCTCACCATATGACACAAACATGAGGTTTTAGCCTAAATATGGTTCTCTCATACTTGCTAGACCACCCTTAGCCTAGACCTAAGCCTTCTAGCCACCTCCATCAGCCTTACGCCTCTCGGATCCCTCCAAGTCATCCATGACTTGTTCATCCATCGCGCTAGCCTTCAGGTGCTTCCTTCGGCTATGTCATGCTAATGGTGTCTACACCGCCAAGGCACATTGGACTTACGCCGCTAAGACTCTGCTTGTACTTTACGTCGCCAACCATTGGACTTATGCTGCCAAGACTCTCGCTTGGACTTTACACCGCCAATATCAAACCCCTTGAACTTCTCAAATGTCAAGACTTAAGCTTGGACTTTCCCTTGCCAACCCATGTTGGACTTTTCATGCCTAGACCCATGCTTGGACTTTTCCTTCCCAAGACCCATGCTTGGACTTTACATGTCAAGTACTCAAGACTTGGACTTTCCTAAATGTGAAGTGTCCCACTTGGACTTTCCATGCCAAGTACCCATGACTTGGACTTTCCCATGACAATTACATTATCATATATTTTTGTCGAACATCAAAACATCTCTCGAGTCAAGCTTGAGTTCTGGTTAATCGTGACCTGGGCCGATTGCGCCAACAGAGTTTGACTCGAGTAGTGTTTTGATATTTGACAAAACGATTGACAATGTGATTGTCATGGGAAGTCCAAGAATGCTATTAGCATTTGAGAAACCCAAGTCATGTGTACTTGGCAAGGAAAGCCCAAGTCATGGGTACTTGGCAATGGAAGGTCCAAGTCATGGGTACTTGTCAATGGAAGGTCCAAGTCATGGATACTTGGTAAGAAAGGTCCAAGTCATGGGTACTTGATAATGGAAAGTCCAAGTCATGGGTACTTGGCAATTGAGAAGTCTAAGCATGGGTCTTGGCAATGGTAAAGTCCAAGTCATGGGCATATAACATGTGAAAGTCCAAGTCATGGGTACTTGGCAATTGGAAAGTCCAAGTCATGGGTCTTAACAATTGGAAGTCCAAGTCACGGGTACTTGGCAAGGAAAGTCTAAAGGCATAGTCTTGGCGGCATAATTCCAAGTGTGTTGTCATGGTGGTGTAAAGTCCAAGTGAACTTTGGCGATGAAAGTCCAAGTATGGATGCTTGACAATTGGAAAGTCCAAGGGTGTGATATTGGCGGTGTAAAGTCCAAACATTTGGCAACATAAGTCCAATGTTTGGCAGCATAAAGTCCAAACATGGAGTCTTGGCAGCATAAATCCAAATGTACCTTGGCAAGGAACCCGATTAGCATGGCATAGCTGACGGAGGCACTTGAAGGCTGACCCAAGGATGAAAAGTCACAGACTCGAGGGATTCAAGAGGCATGAGGTTGATGGAAGTGAGTTGAAGACTTAGGTATAAGCTAAAGGTTTTTATTAAGTATAAGGGGATCATACTTGGGGTTAAACCTCATTGTTGAGGTTATTAGTCGACTAGGGTATTGGACAGTCAATTGGCCGAGTGTTTGACACTCGGGAGCCGAGTTGACTCAGAGCAGTCGACTGAGATTATGACAAATCGACTGGTGGTGTAGTCGACTAAGGCTTGACTGTCGACTATGCTCTGACAGTCAACTGGAGGTATTTCCAATCGACTGCCATAATGGACAATCGACTGGTGTTTGTGGACATGGGCACAAAATGTCCCATAGTCGACTACTGGATTGGCGATCGACTGTTGGTAAGGGCAGTCGACTACTAAGGTATCCATTGGCTAGAATGCCAACGTAGATTAAGTCCATTGTGAGACAACAACACTGTAGGCAGTCGACTGCTAGGCAAAAATCCAAGTCATCCGGAGGCATAAAAGGAGCTCGATGGGGAGGATTTTGACAGCGATTCTAGGGGCAATTTGAGGCAAAGTGCTAGTGAATTTCAGGTTATTTAAAGCTCGTCCAAGCAACCACATCAGCAAACATTCAAAAGTCCTAATTTGTAAAGTGTTCTTTGCATTTCTCTTGTATTCTTATTGTACTTGGTTGTATCTTCATTCTTATTATTGTAAGATTGTCGTAAGAGGTTTCTCCACCTCCGATGTATCACCGTGAATGAGTTTATAAGTGGTAGTGTGCATCACCAGAGCTCACTAGAGCTCTCCTGTGGAGTAGGAACCCTAAGTTCGAACCACGTTATATTTTTGTATTTACGTGCTTGTTGTGTATTTGTTTCTATTATTATATATTCCACTGCGTACACTAATATCGTTGTAGACGAGCACACGAACGAACAACGAAATTAGCAAACCATTATTCACCCCCTCTCGTGTGATCATATCATTCCCTATAATTGGTATCAAAGCCCGGGGCTCTCAAAAGAACAAATCTCTCTAATACCCTACAAGTGGTATCAGAGCGAGGACGCTCTTCAAAGGACTAACCGTCAAAGGAGCAAATACGTTAGAGAAGATGGAGCTACCTAATGATGGATCGGGGTACGCCATCGACATTCCTCCACCATATGATCGTGAAGACTTTCTGGCATGGAGGGCGAGGATAGAGACTTTCTTGATGATGGATATAGAGAGTTGGTTCATCATCATAGATGGATTTGACCCATCGATGATGACAAGGGAAGAATCCTCAAAATTAAGAAATTGACTAAGGAGCAACGCCAAAAATTTAAGATCGAGGTTAAGGCAATAAATTTTTTATAAGATTTAATATCTAACTATGTCTTATCTAGATTAAGAGAATTTAGGGATACTAAGGAGTTATGGAGCAAGTTGATTGAGCTCCATGAGAGTACATCACTGGCACAAGACTTAGAGGGGAAAGTCGAAGAAGAACCAAGTTGCTCATCCGCTTAAGCTCAAGAAGAAGGTACATCATCATACTAAGAATTTGAGGAATCAGAAGTTGAGAGATGCTCAACACTCGAGGAAGAGGTAGAAGAATTGGAGGAAGTCTCCACCTTTATGATTGAGGGGGAGGAGAGACCTTCCACGTTGGAGGAAGAGCAAGAAGAAGCTTTAACATCTGGGAGAGATGAAGAACAAATTCAAAATTCTGACCTAGGTAACTCAAGAACAATAAATAAAGATAAAAAACATATTATGTGTTTTAGGTGTAGGGAAAATGGACATTACAAGAGTAAGTGTCCAAAGTGAGTCAAGAAGACGACACAAGTGGTGCCAATGACCAAGGAGACTGGAGTTCCTACTAGGAAGAGCAAGGAGTACATGGTGTGCTTTAAATACCAATAACTAGGACACTATCAGACCCAATGTCCTAGGGGGAGCCACTCCAAGAAGGACAAGGGAGAGCTACAAATGTAGGGGGAGCTTCTAAAGCAAATCCTAAGGTATCATTTATTAATGCACCTTCAAATTTTAGTATCAAGAAGCATGCTAGGAATAATTTTAATGCACTTTCTATTGTTCGTGAAAAGTATGCTAGAAATAGATTTTATTATTTAAGTGCTAAGAGTTGTCAGATTATATCCAAGGACAAATCTAGATCCAACAAATCTAGAACTATTCTATCTAAGGAAACCATTAGGAGGATAGAGAATAACCTAGACATCAATCCTAAATGAACTAGGCATGTGCCTAGGAAGAAGAATATTTCAAGAGTCAATGGAAAATCAAAACTTGAGATATTAGAAATAAAAAATCAAGCTTTGAGGTCAAGGCTTGAAAAATTAGAAAAAACCCTTTATAAGATGACAAATTCAATTTAAGGGGTAATTAGGCAAAATCTAGGGTTTAGGAGGCAAGAGCCTTCCAAGGGTAGAAAATGTTTGGGTCACAAACCTAAGTCCAAGGAAATCATGTCAACTTATCACAATGTTCCATTTGATTATGAGACTAAATCTAGGTCTAGGAAAATCGAAGTTACTAGAGAAGTCATCTCTAAGACTAACCATGGTAAGTATCTAGTGGCCAAGGTTTCAAAGAAACATAGAAAAGTCACTAACATGATTACAAGGGGAGTTCCCCTAAGGTTAACCTAGATAAGACCCAAATGACCAAGGCTTCAAAGCCTAGAAGAGTCATTAGGAGAGTATCTAGGGAGGTCATCCCTAGTGAATACATAGTTAACCCAATGAGTTCAAATAGGGTTTGGGTTCTTAGGAGTGTGATTCCCTCATGCTAGATGGGTTAGGATGTGTCAATCTCAATTAGATGGGTAGTTAACCTAACCATGGTGAAGTTGACACTTTAGGACATTTTCAAGGTTATGGAATTCCCTGGAAATAAGTTTAAATTTATATCCTAAAGGATTTTAGGATATGCCAATAGAATTTAAGAAGGCTACAAATTTGATCACAATTGACACAATTAGGTTTTAGAGTCATAGTGTATCATTTTGAATTTTTAACACACTTGGAAATTTGAGTTATTATGACAAAATAGACATAATTCTAGAAAATGGTAAATTTGCTTTAAAACTTAGGTATTTTATACCTTTGTATATTATATTTTTGCCATGTTTTGGTTGTCATATGTCATGTCATGACATCATATTTCATTTGATCATATAAAATGTCATGATAATGTTTAGGTAATATGTCATGCTTATGTTTAGGTTAAAGTTGTATCTTTATGCCATGATATTGTGATTATTGGCTACGTTTTAATTTATCCTATCATACATGTCATAATCATATTCATGCATTTAATATTAATAAAATTGAATTAAGGGCAATGACATGATTTGAAGTTCCATGATAAGAGAATCAAATAGAGTTGCCTAATTAAAATACATGAAACCGTAGACTACGAAGAACAAAAACCCACGTCTCATATTAAATTGAAATGGTGTGTGTGTATTGATACACCTTAGATACATGTGAGATGTTAGGAAAATGAGTTAAGTTCAAGGTGCATAGTTCTTGTATTTAGATGAACTCAAACTTATAATATACCATGGATGAATCATGAGGAAAGCTAATGTACAAGTCATGTGCATCTAGCCCATAGACCATGGTTCAATATAAGATTTTAAAAAATATTTCAAAATCATTTTGAAAAATCTTGGTGAAGTCTATCTTTTAATAGTTATCACCATTGATAAAGTTGATACAAAGTAGACTTAAAACATTGAAGTTATCAATGGTTTTGAACTTTGTATCAATCTCACAATTTAATGGGTATTTTAATTTAAAATTATTTTTCACCCATTGTATTCCTAATAAATAATGTATGTATGATTTTATTTATGATTTTTCAAAATATGTATATTTACTTATGCATTTCGAAAAATCATTTCTGCAAACAGTTTTCTACGTTTGTAGAAATCAATCGATTGTTATCAGAGGGAAGTCGACTGGTGGTGGTTTCAATCGACTGACAGCTAAAATCAGTCGATTGATGTATCTGATATTGGCTGAACAAGGGTTGTTTAGTCATGTATCAGCTATGTTATGTTATCCTAACGTCTCCTAACCCTAGGATATACTTTGGAAGACATGGGAAGGGTGAAATATCATTGAAAATGATTAGGAGATGTATTTAGGGTGGAGTGTCAAATTTTAAGGAAGGTTAAAGTTTAAGTTTGAACTTTTACCCTTATTTTTGATGGTTTAAGTTTCCTATTGACTTAGAAACTCTCTAAGGACATTGTTGGTGCAATGGTTAAGGGGGAGTAAGCCTTTAGGGGGAGGTTATTCATCAAGAAATGATGAATTAGTTTTTCCTCAAAGGGAGAGAAATGAAGGGTTTGTGTTAGGAAATCTTCATTGTGCTCACCAAAGGGGGAGAATTGGAGAAGTTAGGATTGTCTCTCATTTAGTGATATGAGACTTATCACTATGAAGAATAAAGACATCCTAAATATTTTTGGACAAAGGGGGAGAATGTAATATCTCATTAGGATATGAGACATGGATACCCTTGGTAGTCTTTTTTATGTATGCCAAAGGGGGAGAAGTGAGGTTTATGTTAGGTAAACGTTCACTATGCTTTGACATTGGAAGAGTTAAGTTTAGGCTTATTAGTTAGCCTAATTTAAAGGTATTGTCAAACATCAAAAAGGGGGGGATTGTTGGTGCAATTGGCCTAGGTCACAATTGATCAGACTCAAGTAGTATTTTGATGTTTGACAAAACGATTGACAATGTGATCGTCATGGGAAGTACAAGAATGGTACTTGGCACGAAAGGTCCAAGTCATGGGCACTTGGCAATTGAGAAGTTCAAGCATGGGTACTTGGCAATTGAAAAGTCTAAGCATGAGTCTTGACAATGGTAAAATCTAAGTCATTGGCACTTGACATGTGAAAGTCAAAGTCATGGGTACTTGATAATTAGAAAGTCCAAGCATGAGTCTTGGCAATAGAAAGTCCAAGTCATGAGTACTTGGCAAGGGAAGTCTAAAGGTATAGTCTTAACGGCATAAGTCCAAGTGTGTAGTCTTGGCAACATAAAGTCTAAGTGAACTTTGATAGTGAAAGTCCAAGTATAGATGTTTGGCAATTGAGAAGTCCAAGAGTGTGATATTGGCTGTGTAAAGTCCAAGCATATAGTCTTGGCAGCATAAGTCCAATGTTTGATAGTATAAAGTCCAAGCATGGAGTCTTGGCAGCATAAGTCCAAATGTACCTTGGCAAGGAACCCGGTTGGTATGACATAACCGATGGAGGCACTTAAAGAGTCATAGACTCGAGGGATCTGAGAGGCGTGAGACTGATGGAAGTGGGATGAAGTCTTAAGTCTAGGCTAAGAGTGTTTATTAAGTATGAGGGGATCATACTTGGGGGTTAAACCTCATTGTTGAGGTTATCATGTGACTGGGGTATTGGACAGTCAACTGGCTGAGTGTTTGACACTCGGGAATCGAGTTGACTCAGAGCAGTCAACTGAGATTATAACCAGTCGATTGGTGGTGTAGTCGACTAAGGCTCAACTGTCGATTGTGCTTTGATAATCGACTGGATGTATTTCCAATTGATTGGCCTTGAACAGTTGAATACCATAATGAGCAATCGACTGGTGTTTACGGACATGGACATAGAATGTCTCATAGTCGACTGACCAGTCGACTACTGGGTTAGCAGTTGACTACTGGTAAGGATAGTCAACTGCTAAGGTATCCGTTGGCTGGAATGCCAATGTAGATTAAGTCTGTTGTGAGACAATGACACTATAGGCAGTCGACTGGTGCCTTTTAGCAATCGACTGTAAGGCAAAAATCCAAGTCGAACGGAGGCATAAAAGGAGCTTGACTGGGAGGATTTTAGTAGCGGTTCTAGGGGCAAGGCGAATTGCTGGTGCATTTTAGGGTCCTTCAAGCTCGTCCAAGCAATCACATCAACAAGCATTCAAAAGTCCTAGTTTGTAAAGTGTTCTTTGCATTTCTCTTGTATTCTTGTTGTATTTAGTTGTATCTTCATTCTTATTGTTGTAAGATTATTGTAATAGATTTCTCCACCTCCGGTGTGTCACCATGAAGGAGTTTATTAATGGTGGTATACATCACTAGAGCTCGCCCGTGGAGTAGGAACCCTAGGTTCTAAACCACGTTATATCTTTGTGTTTACATGCTTATTGTGTATTTGTTTCTATTATTATATATTCCACTGCATACACTAACATCGTTGTAGACGAGCACGTGAACGAACGATAAAATCAGCGAACCGCTATTCCTTATAAACTTCCATAAGCCAGCAGTCGACTGCCAAATATTTTGTATCCTGACCACTTAATTTCAATCGACTGCTAGTAATCAGTTGACTACCAAAGCCACATTCAGTAGTCGAGCCTCAGTCGATTATTCGACTAGTCAACTGGGTCATAACCCCAATCGATTGCTTGAGTCAAACTATGCTCCCGAGTGTTGTGCACTCGGCCAGTCAATTGGTCCAAAGCCCCAGTTGACTGCTAAGCCTCAAACATGAGGTTTAACTCAAGTATGATCCCCTCATACTTGATCAAACATCCTTAGCTAAGACCTAAACATTCTAGCCACCTCCATCAGCCTCACGCCCTTAGGGTCTATCCGAGTCTTCAACGACTTCTTCACCCTTCGCATTAGCCTTTAGGTGTTTCCATTGGCTATGTCATGCTAACTAGATTTCCTTTAAGAGGTCACGCCTCCGGAACTTCTCCATTGTCAAGCCTCAATGCTTGAACTTTTACCGTCAAAACTACACACTTGAATTTACATGACTAAGACTACACCTTTGGACTTTCCCTTTCCAAGACTTCACCCTTAGATTTTTCCTTGCCAAGTTTTCAAACTTGGACTTCCACTCGAGTCTCACTTGAGCTGGGTCACCCTTGACCTGAGGCCGATTGCTCCAACAATCACCTTCTAACAATCTCCCCTATATGAACTTGTATATCTCAAACATCCACTTGTCATATGGTCAACATATGATCAAACCATATTGTCAAATAATGGTCAAATCCATTGTCCAATATCAAAATCCTACTTGAGTTCCACTCGAGTCTGGTCAATCGTGACTGATGGGGTCGAGATTTTTTCTAATCAGGATTAAGCTTTTCTCGAGCGGTTAATGTATTTCCTGAGCAGTATGTTCATTACCCAAGCAGTATATGGGTTGCCCGAGCAGTATGTATGATTCTTGAGCACAGTATGAGTAAGCAGGACAGTGTTGTTCAGTGACAAGTATGATGCTATCAGAGCGGTTTATGTGTAATCCTGAGCGGTTAATATGTTTCCGGGACAATATATGTGTTCCTCGAGTAGTCTGTATAATTTCTAAGCAGTCTGTGCTGTTCCCGATCGGTATGTTTAATTTCCGAGCAATGTGTTTGTTTCCCGAGTAGTCTGTGCTGTTCCTGATCAATATGTATAAATCCCGAGCAGTGTGGTTGTTTCCTGAGTAGTCTGTATAATTTCTGAGCAGTCTATGCTTTTCCCGATCAGTGTATATAATTCCCAAGCAGTGTGTTTATTTCTCGAGCATTTTGTACGTGAGTGTCGGAGGTTCTCTTTATACGGGGGAAATAAGGAGGAATGAGATGTTGGGAATAACAAGAAGAGTTCGAGGAAAATAAATATGATTAATATAAGATATTTTATTATTTATTTATATATTTTATCTAATTAATACTTGGTAGGAAAGTATAAAACACATGAAGTATTCAAAGGAAATATTTTGAATATAAGCGGAAAAAGCGGTTACAATGACAGCTTGACAAAAGACATTAAAGTAAATACACCTTAAAAAGAAGGCGGGGTGAACCACCTATAAAAGGGGCAGAGGATGAAAGGATGGAGGATAGTTGTTTCTTAGCTATTCGGTACTTTAAAGATCTCCTTCTCACTTCTTCTTCTCCATTCCATTCGTGTTATTATTTTCTTCATATTCTTACTGACTTGAGCATTGGAGTGCCCGCCATCGAAAAGCCGACCTATATCTAACATTCCTTTTCCAAGTGATAGATCTAACTCTACTTCTAAAATTCAAGATGATTTCAAGAACATATATCTCTTTATCTATCTCTAATCTTCTTTGGTATATATATATCTTCTTTGTTTTAAGCATTTAATATATATATATATATATATATATATATATATATATATTCGTTCCACCGTACGCATGACATGACGCTCACATCTATCTTGCATCCACGAGCAGGCCGAATTAGATCTGGCTCAACATATTCCTTCGCGGGTCGCGCCCGAGCCTTTCCGACGCTCACATATATCCAGTATTTCCCCTTCCGTTTTTTTTGGTTTCAATTTTCCTTTTTGGAGATCAAAGTTCGGCATCGTCCTTCCCAAGCCTGTACTTTCTCCCCTTTTCTCTTTGCGATGGGGTTTGAAGCACCTCGCAGATGCATCTCCTTACCCTAGACCAGTCCCTCTCCGAATTCCCTCTTCCTTGCTTCCACCGGAGAGTTCATCCCACCATTTTCGCAAGTGTAGCAGCGGCGAAGCCCACCAACACCATGTACTTGGCCGAGAAGCCTCGCGGCGTTGATTTCTACAATAACAGCGGCTTGCCGTCACCTCCGCAGCGGCAGCGGCAGATGATTTTGGGCGACAGCAGCGGCGACGATCATGAGGTCAAGGCGCCAAAGAAGCGCGCCGAGACGTGGATCCAGGAGGAGACGAGGAGCCTCATCGCCTTCCGCCAGGAGATCGATGGGCTCTTCAATACCTCCAAGTCGAATAAACACCTGTGGGAGCAGATCTCCGCCAAGATGCGGGAGAAAGGCTTCGACAGGTCGCCCACTATGTGCACGGATAAGTGGAGAAACTTACTAAAGGAGTTCAAGAAGGCGAAGCACCAGTCCAAAGGGACTGGTTCGGCCAAGATGTCATACTACAAGGAGTTGGATGAATTGCTCAAAGAGAGGAGCAAGAAGGCCAGCTTCAAGAGCTCTTCTGTGTCAAAGGTTGATACATACCTTCAGTTTCCTGATAAAGGTACATTTTCCCCTTGTTATTACAATCTGAAATGCTACTTATTTTCTGATTAAAGTTAATAATCTGGAACTAGCATTTGATTGTGTTTAAGCTGTTTACATGCTTACAATCTGGAATTCACACTTATATTTAAGTTGTCCATAAGTTCTGAAGTCTGGAATTAGCATTTTCTTATGTTTCCATGCTTGATGGTGAAGCTATTTAGTTGCATTTCATTTAAAGCATTCGACATTTTACTTCTCCTTTTTATTTGAATCATAATCTTGTAACTATCTCCATTTAACTCACATTAATGCTTTCTGATTTCCAGACTGAGTTGTTCAAAGTTTTTTTTTCATCTCACAATATGATGATTGATGAATTCAATAAAAAAGTGGTGCTCTTGTAGTCTGTTTTTTAAAAAAGATACCCTATTGCTAGAAAAATTACTTATTTGTATTATAGCTATTAATAAAATCTGACGTGGTTGGTTCCAAGCCCGGATGAAAAAAGGGTGAGGATTGCATTAGGTTGCCAGCTAGTATTGAACTTTGACAAATTTCAATGAATAAGTCCATCAACTATTATAGCTATTGATAAGGTACTCTTTGGTGCAAGTCAAATCACAAATACAACCATGCTTGCTTTTTAGATAGAAAAGGAGAAATAGATATAAATGACCACTTAATCATTGTCTTTGCCTCTTATTTCTTTTTTTTTCAGGATTTATGAAAAAAAAATCCATTCTACAATGGCATTACAATCATCTTTTAATTCTTGTTTCTTGAACTTTTTCCGGATTTAGAAAAACATCCATTGTGCAATGCCATGATAATCATAACTTGCCATGACTTGTCTCTTTGTTATTTATCATTTGTCGGGCACACATTTTCTTTTCCATTCACTTAGGAATTTATACTAGGCATCTTCTTTAGATTTCTTAGTTTTTGAATAATCCCACAACATTATGCTTAACTATGCCCAATTTTTTTGCTTACATGGTTCAACTATTAGTTTACTTTTAGTATCGTCTTGTGCTGATATTCAACACCTCTCCAATTCACCACCGACATCAAATGTTGAAATAGGACACAATATTGTTCCAAGCAAAGATTTAAACTCCCATATAGTTTGAGATTTTGAATCTTGCAGTGAGCTACATATTATCTTTTATGTATTGATGAATATATGTACTCTTTGCTCCTTTGGATGAAACACAATGATACTATGCTGTTGGAATCAAACCATGGTCGCTCAAGTCACAAGGAGAAACCTAGTATTTTACTGGTGTTTCCCCTCTATTATCACACTAGCATCATATAAGGGATATCATGACATACTAAATCATTGAGACTACACATTGATATAGTGAGTAAGATGAGGTATTTTATTCTTTACATGACCATGTATGTTTAATAATTTTTTATTGACTATTCTAAAATATAGCAATGAGAAGGAGGAAGACCAAAGAAGATTTGATTAACAATGATAAAACAAGATAAAATTTATTTAAATATAAATGATGATATAGTAGGGGATAAAGTCTAATGGCGTAGAAAGATTCATATAGCCGATCTTGTCTAATGGGATAAGACTTGGTTGTTGTTGTATTGGCTATTCTGAAATCAGATTTTAGTTCTCTTGTGTATTCTAGTCAGCAGCCCACTTATTGGTTGTCTGACCAATAAAGAGAGATTTTCTTTGTGCCTATTCCTTAACTAGTCTATAAAAGTCATGGTCCACTAACTTATTCATGCGACTCATATAATCATTAAAAATACCTTGTTCAGTTGCTTTTTTTGATGATGCTATGCAACAGTGCTTTTTCAATGATTTGAGTTTTATGTTCTGCCAATGATAAAGTTTCTCTTTTATTATTCTCGTGTTGAGTGATTTATATGATTTGCATTTAGTTGCATATTCCTTGACTATCCTGTAAAAATTGTGGTATAGTACCTTTTGTTTTATGTTCTGTTTATGATAATTTTTTAAAAAAATTTTAATACGATTTATTTTGGTATTATAATTGTACATTCACGAACAAAGAGGATTTGGTTCTATAACATTGTTGCTTTATCTTCCTGCCTCTCATTACTTGTCATTAATTCATACATATCCTTGTAGGTCTTGAAGAAGCAAACACCCCTTTTGGATCTGTAGAAGGTATTAGCATGTTTTTCTCAACTATCCTCTTATTCTATTTTCCTGTATGTGGTTGCTATGTCATGAAATAGTTTTATATCCCTCTTTGCATGGGTGGACTTTTAATTATTTATGCAAATACTATTCTTTTATTGTCTAATTTAACTGACATCAAGTTTCTATTTTGTATTTTGATTTGATGAAACACTAGTATTCTAGTTTATGTAATAAAATATGCAAATGTTTGAATAATCTGATTCTTGGATTAGCAAAACCAAAAGGGGATTGCTTTGTGAATTCATAAAAAAACCCATGTAGGTTGGGGGGGGGGATCATAATATTCTTATGTTTGTTTGACATATTCAAGAATCTAAGGGACCGTTTGGAAATTGAAAATCTTCCAATTTTGATTTTTCATTTTTTTGGAAACAAAAACTATTGTAGAGAACATGTCTACTACGATTATAACCATCAAAATGAACTTATTATTATTATTTTAACAATAGCAATGCGTTTCTATAAAATATCAAGCAAAGTAGTAATCATCTATATGAAATTGTATCTATTCTTTAGTTGCTCATTTTCATCCTTATATTTTTATAATTTTTGTATTCACCATTAAAATTTTATTCGGTGGCATAAAAATTATGTTCTGTTCTTTAAATTTTTAAATTTACAATTACCTTCCCAACATTTGACACAACCATGTTTGTGGTTCTAACATATGCCACCAACAATGCTGCATTTTAGTATTTTAGTCCTTACATTTTCATTTTTTTATATTCATTCCTGAGTCTTATTTCCCTTAGCATAATAGATGCTCTATTTTTTTTTTTTTAAATTTTCATTTTCTTCCCCAATGTATTATACAAACATCACATGTCACTACAATATTACATCATGCTCCCACTTAATAATAACCCACGGAATAGTAAAGTGCTTTAGATTTTCTTAAATCATTTCATTTTTGAAAATACTTCAAATCTAATATATATATATATATATATATATATATATATATATATATATATATATATATAAATTAAAAGATAGGCATATAAAGTGATTGTTTGTTTTGCCAAACAAGATTTTATAATTTTTATCTCTTGAGAAACTTCTCTATTGTTGTACCAAATCAATATGTTATTTTTTTGAAAATAAAAAATTTTAATCTCAAAATTGTTAATTTCATTGAAAAAAGAATTATAAAAAATTTTAGATTTTCAAACACAACCTAATTCTCTCCATGAGAAAAAATTCCATCCAAAAGAGGTTTTGTTAATACCATTTAGTAGAGATCTTTAGTTAAAGCATACTATTCCTTCAAAATCTACGAGAGGAAATAGTACATTGTCTCATGCCTTGAAATTTTATATCGTTCGAGTGAAACGTGTCATTCTGGTAAAAAAAAGTGGTCCGGTGCACAAAACTCCCGCCATGCGAGGTCCTGAAGAAGGATCCATTGTACGCAGCCTTACCTTGCTTTTTGCAAAAGGCTATTTTCAGGATTCGAACCCGTGACCTCTTGATCACAAGGCAACAACCTTATCGTTGTGCCAAGGCTCGCCTTCAAACGTGTCATTTTGGTAAATTACCAAAATTCAATACTAATTGACATAGACAATATCTTCTTATATTTCATCTCCTTCCTTTAACTTCCAATCCATCATTGACTGTTCGCCTTTGAGGTTCTCTTAGATGTTTGATTAATAAAATTTATTATTTGGGTGTACATTCACTATGTATTTGATTTGATCTTAAAATCTATTTATTAAGTCCACAATACAATGCCTAACATGAGAGAAATTATGATTGAATTACAATTAGTATCTCATCATGTGTAATTATGTACTTATTGAAATTTTCATAAATTGATGAGACTGGATATCATCAATTCTGAGACTAGCACATGCTATACTTCTTAATTTATCCAAACATTCCATTCTCACTAAATGGAAATATAAGGATGTTGAAAGTTAACATGTGGATGCTAGTTATGGGTAACTAGTTCATTGGATATGATTTGCTATGAAATTTCATATGGTTCTATATATGTCAATGAAGATTTTATTGCAGCTCGAGTGCAAGTCTCCTTAGACTTGAATATTCAAGTCATCTTGGTCACAAAACATTATACTTTGACATCTTAGCAAGTATCTCCATGGAGGTATAATTCTAGGATGATTGGGTATAAACTAAAGTGCCGGAAGGTATTTGAATAACCCACCTACGATTCATCACTCCTATTAAAGGAGATATATACCCTATGACCTATTGTTAAGATTATTATCCAGAAGTCTTTGACTAAAGCAAACATATCAAGAAGATGATTTTTTTGGACGTGTCTTGAGTAATTTGAATCCACAAGACAAGGAATTAAACTTAGGCTAGGAATGACATAGTCAGTCGGGTAGGAAATGACACAAAGATCATGTCTTGAACCAAGTGGGTATAAGAGGAGTGAAAGAAATAAAGGCACTAATAACTGAAGCTGTTGAAGGGTTCAGAAACGTTCTAAAGTCAACCTTGACTTTTCAGTTTATTAGGGGTCATGATGTATTGCTAGGTGCTACACATGATCTATTCATAATTAATGGTTAATTATAAATAATTGACATAATCGGAAACCTATTAGGTCACACGAAATACGAGTTCTTAAGAGACGTAAAATAAGTTTGAGAATGATATTCTTAAAGAGAGTTATATTTGGTTAGATCAGGCTAAAAGGGCATGAAATAGGAGTAGCAGAGTCTACCACGATTGTACTGGGGCATACCACGATCGTGTCACTCTCTGCCAAGACAAAATGGGCCTGACAGAGCCCATTACGGTCGTGTCGGAGTATGCCATGATAGTGCCACTCTTTGCCTAGACAAAACGGGCGAAACAGAGCCCAACACGACCGTGCTGGATCCACCATGACTGTGCCAAGATCTGCCAAAATGACACGATGGTGCCTAGCCAACACGACCATGCATTGTATTCAGGGATTCACCACACATCCACGGATATGGATATCCTATGTAATGTAATGTTCTATAGTGTATGAAGTTTCTGATCAGAGCTGTAAGATGTGCTTACGGAAAAAGAGTTTCCTAGTTGCACATGCGATGCCACTATAAGATACATCACATGGTTGTCAAATCAATATATAACTCTTAATGTACCAATGGTTATAGATTTGATTGGGATATATACGAGTTGAAGGGACTGGACTGTACGTTAACTATAATCGATTGGTTTTTGCAGACACTATTTAGTGATACATAGGGAGTCATGGGGCGGTGCTGCTAGACACTCTTACTATAATTCGTTGGGTGCTGATCAGAATTAATTTTGACATCCTATAATCAAAGAGTTGATCATAGGATGAGGCTATTACGGGTATGCTCGAATAAAGGACGAGCATAGTCCTGAATTACAAAGAGTTGTGAACCTACAACTATTTGTATCTCTGAACCATTGAGGATCACATAAGTATTAGTTTCCTTATTTACCGTTGAGAAAGTCAAAATTTAAGTAGTTGAATTTGACGAAGAAAGTTTGATTTGATCAAAAGGTGTATTGATAAATAAAGTTTGATATGATCAAATGTTAAGATTCATAAAAGATTTTATGAATGATTTCTAATCAATGGAAACCAGGAGAGTGGAAGTGTTCTACACATAGTTTATGAATTATGTTGTCATAATATCAAGCAAGTTGGCTCACCATGTTATCGATATTGGATCGTTAACATGATGATAATGGATTTCATAATTGGGTTCTAGAAAAGTTCTAAAATCTAATGGGCCAAGATGGAAGAGGGACAATAGGCTATAAAGTCCAAGTCCATTACAAGCTCTTATCAATAAATGGGAGGGCAAAGGTTAGAATGGAGAGTAGAGAAGAACAATCTGATTTCTCTTCTAAAAAAAAAACTTTTCTTCTCCTTATGAATTTGGATAGCCATCATCATAAATGGGTGGCTAGCCACTTCAATACGATGAGTAAAGAGGTGGTGGCCAACCATTTCAAGAGGGAAGGTAGAGAGATTTTTCCAAGCTTATATAAACAAGAAGAAGATAAGAGATCTTCTAAGAATTCTTGAGAAAAACTCTTCGTCCTCTCCTCCTTGAACAATTCGGCAGCCACCTATTCTCCTTCTCTCTAGTGGCCGAATCTAATCTAAAGAAGAAGAAGAGATCTTCGTCCAAGTTTTCATCAAGAGGGGCCAATCTTCTTGTCATCTCTTCTCTTCTTGGAGAAGTGTTGTTGCTGCCCATCACCCTACAAGTTTATTGTAGGTGCATCTCCTTTGTCGAGGGATTTTGAGCAGCCCCTTGTGAAGGGAGAATTCGGCAACACATCCCTCGTATTCGAGGAATACACCTTGATCATCTTGACGAAAAAGGACTCTTGATCTCTAGTGCGATCAAGCATTGGAAAAGAGATTCTAATCGTGGACCGAATTAGACGAAGAAAGTACAAGTTCAAGACATCATTAAACAAAGGTAGTTTAGAAGGTATAAATCTTTGCTTATATATATATATATTTTGATGCTTGGGAAAATGGTTTTATTTAGGCTATGCTTAAAGGATCTAGCATTTTTGTTTGGATAGTTTAGCATGTCTAAATAAAATGATTAAATAAGCATTAGATGAATCTATCACATGATAGTTTATCTTTGCAATGTATTTAGGATCTTTCTTAAAGAGTTAGATGATATTGCATGCTTAAATTAAAAGATCATACTTTTGTTTGTTTAAAAATTCATATAAACACTCCTTTGATTTAATTATTAAATCATAAATAAAATTTTAATTTCTGCTGTACATAGGGGTGTAGAAACACAACACGCTAATGGTGATTAGCGAAAATACTGACAAATGTATCAGCTTGTTGTGAATGATCTATGATCCCCAACAGTGGTATCAGAGCTTTGTTAGACAAAGCTTAAGGAAACCACGTGTTGCACTAACAATTGGATGCCAAGTCTGATAAGTATCTATTTATTGGTTACCATAAGGAAATAAGGGGTTATCAATTCTGTCATCCATTGTAACAAAAAGTGTTTGTTTCGAGATATACTGTATTCCTAGAGGAAGAGTTACTCTTACAGAAAAACAGTGGGAGTGAGGTTGAACTAGGGATAGTTCAAGAGACTTCAGTAGACACCGAAGAGATGCCTAGTCAAGAACCACAATCACTTACTCATAAGGATGAGGTAATAATTGAATCTGTTGGTACATCACCTCTTCGTAGATCTAGTAGGAAACATCAAATTCCTAAGAGATATGAACTTCTCATAAATGAATCAAATGACGTATTACTCATACATGATGAGGAGCCTACTAGCTATGAAGAAGTTCTGAAAAGTTAAAAAATGGATAAGTGATTAATAGCCATGAAGTTGGAAATGAATTCTATGTATGAAAATCAAATTTAGAACTTGGTGGGTCCCCTGAAGGCATAACGTTATTGGGTGCAAGTGAGTTTTCATGAAAGAAAATCGACATAGATAGTAATGTGATCACCTATAAAACAAGATTAGTGGCTAAATAATATCGTCAAAGACACAGTGTTGACTATGACGAAATTTTTTGATAGTAGCTATGCTCAATGTTCTAAAAAGTGCTAGGTGATAGGTAGGCGAACACTCGCTGCCTAGCACCTAGGTGGCGCCTAAACGGAATTTTTTTAATATTTTAAATATTTATAAAAATATATAAAATAATTTATAATATCTAAATTTAATCAAAATATACCTAATTTTTTCAATCTACAATGAAAATAGCAAAAGTACACAAAATAACTCATATAATCCATTAATCGTATATCCTTAATTCTTCAACTTCATATTTCTCCAACACTTTTTCTGTATCGGATTCAAACTCAAAATCCATGGCATCTTCCTCTTCTTCATTCGATACAAATTTTTCTTCGTGAAGTTCTCTTACATCTTCAATATTTATCTCAATATCTTCATCTCCACCATCAACAATCTATCCTTGTGCCATAGTTGCTTCCCTAGCAAGTAGCACATCAACTCATTTTTCTTCTTGTCTTCTCTTTTTATTTATGATCTTGGCATTGAATTGAACATAGACTAAATTGTTCAACCTTCCAGTATCTAGTCTATTTCTTTTCTTTGTATGGATCTACATTAAAAAAATATATTAATATTGATTATTGAATACATATTTAGTAATTAGTACACTGTACACAATAAATAATTAAATACTTACCCCCTCAAAAGTACTTCAATTTCTCTCACAATCGAAAGAACTTGTAGTTAAAGAAAGGATTCTTTTAGCCATCTTTTGCAATTTAGGTACACTATTTCCAAAAAGATGACACCATCGAACTAAATAAAAACAAATCCAACAATAACAATTAGCAAAATCAAGAAACAAACAATAAAAATTACAAAATAAAATAAACAATTATTACTTAGTTCTTACCCGGATCATATTTCTCATCATTTGTTATACATCCCACCATAGCCAATGCTCTTCCAAATCCCCTCACTTTGTTGATATACTTCAACTAATCTATATTTACTACTTCACTTTGGCTATCAATATCATCGAGAAAGAATGCTTCAACACAGGTGAAAAATCCATTTGTGACC
Organism: Wurfbainia villosa; assembly: GCA_025175895.1. Lineage (NCBI taxonomy): Eukaryota > Viridiplantae > Streptophyta > Magnoliopsida > Zingiberales > Zingiberaceae > Wurfbainia > Wurfbainia villosa. The sequence goes on along the minus strand of CM046007.1, from coordinate 11,972,733 downwards.
ACTTCTTCACTTTCTATGCTTCGGTCATTGAAGGAGTAATAAGGGTTCAATAGGTAGGTTGTCAAATGTAGTGGACTATCAAGCCGAGTACGACTTTTCTCATCAATAATATCAATAAGCGGACGATAGTGAAGTTCTTGATTTTTGAATGCCACTTTAATCTCTCCTCTCGCTAATTCTCCATACACAACCCATAGATGGTTTCTTATCCTCATCAACAAGACGAAGCACCTTAACTAAAGGGACAAACACATTCTAACAAAAACTTACCCAATTCCAAAACGAGGCACTCAAAGTGGTATTATATGCTGCCTTCCCCTTTGCACTTTTTGAATGTTTGCATGCATTCCATTCTTCACTAGCAATCTCTTAGTTCACTTTTCTTCTCCATTAAGCTTTGCAAAGTTAGAAAAGCGATTGCAAATTGTGTTACTCCCAACCTCACTATGTCTCTTTTTTTTTGGTAAACTTTCTCATCATTGACAATGTCTTGTGATGTGCATAAATAAAGATTGCCAAACCCTTTGCCTTCTCAATCACCCCTTTCAACTTAGGTTGGTTCACAATTCCTTGAAGCATAAGATTCACGATGTGAGTTGCACATGAAGTCCAAAATATACATGGCCTCTTCTCCTTCAACAAATCTTTTGCCGCTATATTATTTGAAGCATTGTCCGTTACCACTTGAACTACACTTTGGGCTCCAACTTCTTCAATGCACTTGTCCATATATTCAAATATATAATTTCCGATGTGTGCTTCATCCGATACTTCCCTAGAAGAAAGGAAAGTTGTGCCTTCTTTACAATTGACACACAAATTCATGATACTATTTTTTCGGTCAGTCTAAGCATCGGTCAAAATTGAGCAACCATTCAAAGCCCATCTTCTTCTTGCTTCTTTAATAGACTTTTAGTTTTATCTACATCTTCTTTCGGTAAGGGCTCCCTTAATAAGTATTGAGTTGGAGGACAATAACCCGGTCCAAATTGACTGACCGCTTCCGTAAACCTTTTGAAGCTATCATTGTCAATGGCATGAAAAGGAATACCGGACTCGTACACCCATCGAGCTAAATATTGGTGCATGCTATGTGTCCTTTGCTTCCAAAGTGCATCAATAATATTTTGTTGTTGTTTTGTCTTCTTACTTCCACTAAATGAAGAATCGGGATCAATGATGAAAGCAAATTGGTCCATAGGGCCAAGAGTAAGCGGCTTCCTTTTTGTCCCTGGACTCCTTTTGTCTTCCTCATATTTTTCAAGAACAACTTCTTCTCTCACCTTTATTTCATTCATATTCTTTTGTTTTTTTTTTGTTCTTGCTTCTTCAATGACATTTTTACACTTCCCTTTATCCTCATCCGAAGACTTACAAGGGCAACATTTCCCTTGATATTGACAACATGTTGTTTGATCCTATGAATCCCACCACTAGTAATTTTTCCGTACAAATTACATTTCAACTTATCCAAATTTTTAGGATCCGCAAAGTCCGTAAATTCCCATCCAACATCATTCGAATTACGCTTCAAAGGGGTATCAATCTCTGACATTGAATTAGATGCTTCAAAAGATATAATAGTGCTCGACATTTTACTACACAAGACAAAAATTATCCCAAAAATTTGAAATAAATAATATACAACACTCAATCAATTTGAAAATTAAAATCCACAAGCCATAACTAACCACTTGGCCTTTGCACTGGCGGTAACTGCGGTGCGATGGCAGAGAGGTGACCGTCGCTCGACGGCAAATAGGCGGTGGCAAAGAGGCGGCAACACGACGACAGAGAAAGAAAAGAGAGTCGAACAATCACTGAAGTTGTCGTGTGTTGGTGCGTGAAACCGCAGGGATTTATCGATTTAGGGATTTGAAGATTTCTAAATCGGCAATAAGTTGGCCCGATTTCAATAATTAGGCGGTTTGGGCGCTGTCTATGTGGCTTGGGTGCCGACTAGGCGGCCGATTAATTCGGCGACGCCTTTGCAAAAGGCGAGGCGATGGACGATCGTCCACCGCCTAGGCGGCACTTTTTAGAACACTGACTATGCTTAAATCTATTCGGATACTCCTGACCATAACATCTTATTATGATTATGAGATATAATAAATAGATGTAAAAAAAAACTTTGCTAAATGTAAACCTATCTAATAATGTGCATATGATGCAAGCTGAGGGTATCACATCTGTTGACAAAAATAAAGTATGCAAGCTTTAACGATCCATTTATGGATTGAAGCAAGCATCTAAAAGTTGGAACATCCGTTTTGATGAGGTAATCAAAAAGTTTAATTTCTCACAAAATCTTGACGAATCCTGCGTGTACAAGAAGGTTAGTAGGAGTGCGGTCATATTCCTAGTATTGTATGTCGACGATATATTGCTCATAGGAAACGATGTTCCTGTTCTACAATCAATTAAAGTTTGGTTGTCCAAAACATTCTCCATGAAAGACATGGGAGAAATAATTTATATCTCGAGGATCAAGATCTATAGAGATAGATCGAGGCGGTTGCTTGATCTTTCACAATCTACATACATAGATAAAGTGCTAAAAGGATGAATCCAAAAAAAGTTTCGTTCCCATGAGACATAAAATTCACCTTTCGAAGTCTTTGTGCGAACGCATTGAAAACAAGAGGATTCACATGAGTAAGATCCCATATGCGTTAGTTATAGAATCAATAATGTATGTTATGTTATGTATTAGACCTGATGTGTCATACGATATGGGTGTCACGAGCAGATACCAGTCGGATCCTGGTATGGATCATTGGGTGGATGTCAAGGCAATCCTTAAGTACTTAAGAAGAACTAATGATTTATTTTTGGCACATAGAGGAGGTGATATTGTAATACGCGAGTATACTGATGCCAACTTCTAAACGGATGAGGATGACTTTAAATTCCAGTCTGATTACATATTCATCTTAAATGGAGGTGTGATGAGTTGGAAAAGTTTCGAACAAGAGATCGTTGTTGATTCTACCACTGAGGCTGAGTACATTATGGTTTCTGAAGCAACCAAGAAAACCTTTTGGATCAAGAAGTTCATCACTGAACTTAGAGTAGTCCCGAGCATTATTGAAGCATTATCGGTGTACTGTGACAACAATGAAGCCATTGTACAGACTAATGAACTAAGGTCTCATCAGTGATCTAAACACGTACTTTATCATTATCATTTAATCAGAGAGATTATAGATAAGAAAGATGTACAAATTGAGAATATTTTCATCGAAAGGAATCTAGTAAATCTTTTGATAAAATCACTTCTCTAAGAAAAGTTTGAGAGGCATATAGAGATCTTTGGTATAAGATATAAAGGCAAGATTGACTATAGACCAAGTGAAGTATGTTATATTTGAGAGATGCCTTTGAGGTTGTTTTAGATGTTTGATTAATAAAATTCACTATTTGGGTGTACATTCACTATGTATCTGATTTGATCTTAAAATCTATTTACTAAGTCCACAATACAATGCATAGCATAACATGCGAGAAATTGTGATTAGATCACAATTAGTGTGTATCTTATTATATATAATTATATATGTATTAAAATGTTTCCTAGTCGATGAATTGATGAGATTAGACATCATCAATTATGTGAGATTATCACATGTTATTCTTCTTGGTTTATCCAAGCATTCGATTCTCATGAATGAAAACATAGGGATGTAGAGAGTTAATATGTGTATGCTAGTTAAGGGTAATTAGTTCATTGTATATGACTTACTATAAGACTTCGTATGATTCTATATATGTCAATGAAGATTTTATTGCAACTTGAGTGCAAGTTTCCTTAGATTTGAAATATTCAAGTCATCTTGATCATGAAAATTTATACTTTGACATTTTAACAAGTATCTCCAAGGAAGTATAATTCTGGGATGATTGGGTATAAGCTAAATTGTTCGAAGGTGTTTGAATAGCCGATAGAGGATTTGCCACTCATGTTAAAGGAGATGTATACCTCTATGGCCTGTTGTCAAGATTATTACTCCAAAGTATTTGGCCAAAGCAAATATGTCAAGAAGATGGTCTGTTTGGATGTATGTCTTGAGTAATTTGAATCCACAAGATAAGGAATTAAACTTGGACTAGGTGTGACGTAGTCGGCCTAGTAAGGAATGACACATCTATCCTTAACCAAGTGGGTAGAAGATGAGTAAAAGAAACAAAGATACTAATAACTGAAGTTGTTGAAGGGTTCAAAAATATTCTGAAGTCAATCTTGACTTTCTGATCAATTGGAGGTTATGATGTACTACTAAGTGTCAATCATAATTTATTCATAGTTAATGGTTAATTATGAATGACTAACATAATTGGAAACCTTTTAGGTCACATACAATACGGGTTCTTAAGAGATGGAAAATAAGTTTGAGAATGAGATTCTCAAAGAGAAACGATATATCTGGTTTGATCATGCTAAAAGGGTATGAAACTGGAGTAGCAGAGCCTACTACGACTGTGCTGGGGCATACCACGACCGTGCCACTCTCTACAAGACAAAACGGGGTTGACAGAGCCCACCACGATTGTGTCGGAACATGCTACGATTGTGCCACTCTCCGTCGAGACGAAACAGGCGAATCATAGCCTAACATGGCCGTGCTGGATCCACCATGGCCGTCCCAAGCTTTGCCAAGATGACATGGCGGTGCCTAGCCAACATGGCCTACTGACACGACCGTGTCAGAGAACTCCACGACTGTGGATTGCGGCGGCATTTTGATTTGGCCGTGTTAGGTTTTTTCGTGAGTTTCTTGCTAAAATTATATGATAATTTTGGTAAGTTTAATATTCCTATTATGTCCTAACAAGAGATATATATAGATAGATCTCTTAATGAATTGTAATCGAACAATCTTTGGTAGATCTTTGAGCAAGTCGTTATCTTCCTCTCTCTCAGTTTTGTCTCTTCCTTTGGCTAGTGCCAAACGGAGATAAAAGCTTGTGACTTTGTGTAGTTGTCTCAAAGAGTTCCCGACGTGGATACTAATAGAGGCAAGTCTTGTAAGGCTTGTCGGTTGATTTCTTTTGATATATTGAATCACGGAGTTATAAATTCTCTAATCTTTTCTTATGATTATATCAAAAACCTAGTGATCCTGTCTTGGATATTTAGGATGTAAACATGTCACACCCCGAGAGGATGCCGAACCGAAAATAATCGGACAACATCTCCCCTGTACGTGATGCAATTCTCTGATATACATAAAACCTTTCGGCCACAATCCATAAAGCACAGTGGAACATTCTGTCAAATAGTAAAGATACAAAGACTCAACTATGCACTCTGGAGTGACTTTGACACAACAAGAATCATAATAGAAACCATATCAAAAGTCAAATACATACAACACATCCGTAGCCATAAATACGGAAACGATATATGATAAAATCCCAAACAACAATCCACAAGAATACAATAATACGGAAATAATATCCAACCATTCGGTGTGAGATGAGATCAGCTCACGGAGCTCCGAACATCCAAGAAATCTTCTACCTGTGACCTGGGCGACAAGAAATCCATTTCTACTTCCTCTATCTGAGTGAATATCAGCTTTTATATCTCCTATCTTCGGGCTTTTGTTGTTCAGAATTTCCTTTTCTAAGGAGGAAATCGAGATTTGCAAAAGTTCTAGGAGAAGTACAGGGGAAACACTATTGGTGCACTACCCCGTATTCATCACGCCTATTAGGAGCTAATGGAGATATGCAAGCAAGCCTCCCTTCAGAGAAGCCTGAAAGACCTACAATTCTGTGCGCAGATTCCTCTTCCTAATTATTATTAGGGGCAGAAGAGGTATGGTTTGAGGAAGGCTCAAAGTTATAAGGGAAAGCCACATAAATCACACGTTCGTGTGATCAAAAGAAAGTATCAACACGACAGGACAAAGGTAAAGAAGTGCAAGTGTTATATTTGCGGCGAAGAAGGGCATTTCGCCAGAGAATGCAGAAACAAGTCTGGAAACAAAGAAAGAATAGCTATGTTAAAAGAAATAGACCTTCCTGAAGATTTTGATATTGTTTTTGTTGATCAAGATGAATCAGAAAGTGATGCCATTTGCTGCATGTCTGAAGTAGAACTAGACACTGAGCAACATGCAATTTGGTAACTAATACTCTACCTTCAAAAGAATTCTTTTTTGTGCTATTTGGGGATGATCAAGGGTGGCAGGTTCAAATAAACATCCCAGAAGAACAAGCATATTGCCAACATGCATGGCAAATGAATAAAGAGGTTCAGATCATATATGTTGGCTGTAAGTTCTGTGGAAGAGAAACAAGGATAAGGTCAAGACTTCACTGTGATAATTGTCACCTAATTGCATGTGCACCCTGCGCGGATTATTATTTAAAACAAGAAGTCGTGATAGCACCAACACCAAACCAATTCAACGATAAGTCTTTAGTTAAAGAATTACTTGAATATGTTGATTACCTGCTTGCGGAAAACTGGCGTTTGCAGATGGAAATTGATCGACTAAACAGGAAGGAGATCAACGATAACATGTACTAGGAATTGGCAAAAGACCTGGAAGATTTGAATTTAGAAGACCTAAGAAGAGGAAAAGAGCAGCTGAGTTACCTTGAAGAAAGGGTTGTTTCAAAGATCAATGAGCAATATCATCCGAAAAGAATGATCAACAGGCTATATAACATGATGGTAATCCTAGAAATCTCTGATAATGCTCCTATTAAAATTAGTGCAATATTGGATATAGGTGCAATAACTTGCTGCATTGATAAAAGGACAGTATCGGAAAAAGTGCTGGAAGAAAATCCATATACCATAGTAATAAATGGTGTTAATTCAAGGCAGTTTGCTAAATGGAAGTTCAAAGGAGGGTAGATGATTATTGGTGATAATAAATTCAGAATCCCTTTCACATATTCATTTGACATGTCATTAGGGGACGGTATTCAGATGGTGATCGGTTGCAATTTCATCAGAAATATATAGGGAGGATTGAGAATTGAAGGTAATCTAATTACAATTTATAAAAATGTTACATCTATCACCACAAATGAAGCAGCTATTCATGCAATTCAAGAGCTTGAGATGGAAGAAGAAGAATACTTGGATATTCAAGAGAAGGTTTTCTATACCATGAGTCCTTCAAATCCAAAAATTTTAAAGAAACATGAACATATGTTGGAAAGACTAAGAAAATAGGGATTCATTGATGATGACCCACTAAAGTATTGGTCCAAAAATAAGATTGTTTGTAAAATTGATATCATTAACCCAGATATCACCATTCAGGATAAGCCGTTGTCACACGTCACACCCCTGATGACGCAAACCTTTGAGAAGCACATTAAAACTCTCCTCCAATTAAAGGTAATCTGACCAAGCAAGAGCCGTCACAGGACAATGGCTATGATTGTATAATCTGGTACAACTATTGATCAGACCATAGGAAAGGAAGTAAAAGGAAAAGAAAGAATGATATTTAATTACAAGACTTTGAATGATAATACCTACAAAGATCTGTACAGTCTTCCGGGCATTAACACCATTTTAAAGAAGGTAGGCAATTCAAGGATATACTCGAAATTTGACCTGAAATCAGGTTTTCACCAAATTGCTATGGACCCTCTATCTGTTGAATGGACGACTTTCATTAGCCCTTCGGGTTTATATGAATGGCTAGTAATGCCATTCGGGCTTAAAAATGCCCCTGCAGCTTTTCAGCGAAAAATGGATGACTACTTTCGAGGCACAGAAAATTTTATAGCAGTTTATATTGATGACATTTTGGTATTTTCCTCAGAACAGGAACATATTGGGCATTTGGAAGTGTTGTTAAAAATTTGTGAAGATAATGGTCTAATTCTTTCACCTACAAAGTATAAACTTGCTACTTCAAAAATTGAATTTTTAGGGGCCAAAATAGGAGAAGGGAAACTGCGACTTCAGCCTCATATTATCAAGAAAATTACTGAATTCAAAGAGGAGCAACTTATAGGGCTGTAAACGTGCCAAGCCAAGCCAAGCTTTATAGTGTTCATACTTGTTTGATAAGATAACGAAGCCAAGCCGAGTTAAGCCTAAAATTAACCAAGCTACTGAAAAACCTGTTCAAGCTTGGCTTGATATTTTTTTTTTTTTTGAGCTTGAGCTTGGCTTGAACTTGAATTGAGCTTGACTTGTTTAATAGGTATCAAGCTTCTAATCAAGCTTGAATCAAGCTTGATTCAAGCTTGTTTAAATTTGATTTATTTAAACGTTATCAAGCTCTTAAGTCAAACTTGTTTATTTATTTAAAATTTTATTAATTTAATCCTGATTTATAAATGAGTATAAATAAATTCAAAAATAATTTTTAAAAGAGTCATTAATAGAATACATACGATGTTGCTTGTTTATTAATTGACTTTGATGCATATTGAACGAACGTAAACGAGCTCTTACCGAGTCGAACACCAAGCTCGTTCATGAACGCTTGGTTCGTTTACAACCCTAGCAACTCAAGACTAAAAGTGGCCTAAGATCATGGTTGGGCATCCTAAACTATGCAAGAACTTACATTCCCAATCTAAGTTCTAATCTGGGGCCTCTTTATGAAAAAACATCACCGCATGGAGATAAGAGGATGAAGCCATCAGATTGGGAGATAGTGAAGCAGATCAAAGCCCAGGTTCAACAATTACCAGACTTAGAAGTTCCTCCTGAAAAGGCCTACATTATTCTTGAAACAGATGACTCCATGACTAGATGGGGAGGAATTTGTAAATGGAAAAAGGCCAAATATGATCCTCGAAGCACAGAGAAGATATGCGCATATGCACATGGAAAGTTTCCTACAATAAAATCGGCAATTGTGTTAGTAATATATGAGAGATGTCCTAAGGTAATCGCTTTATGTACGAACCATTTATATGATAAATGAAGATTCACTATTTGAGTATACATGTTTCATGTATTGATTGGATCTTAAACTCATCTACTGAATGTCCACGATACGATTCACAGCATGAGAGAATTTGTGATTGGATCACAACTAGTGAGTATCTCTACATGTGTAATTGTGATGTATCGGAATTATCCCTAGTCGATGAATTGGTGGATTTGGACACCATCAATTCTGTCGAGACTAGCACGAGGTATACTCCTTGGTGTATCCAAGCAGCTGATTCTCACTGGCTGGAGACATTGTGATGTCCGGAGTTAATAGTGGATGCTAGTTATGGTAACTAGTTCATTGGAGTGACCAACCGTAAGACTTCATATGGTTCTCTGCATATATAGATATGTCAATGAAGTTCTTACTGTGGCTTAAGTGCGATGTTCCTTGGACTTGCGGTATTCAAGTCATCTTGATCATGGAGACTTATGCTTTGACATCTTAAGCAAACATCTCTAAGGAGATGTGGACCCGGGATGATTGGGTATAAGTCGAAGTGATCGAAGGTGTTTGAATAGCCTATAAAGGATTCACCACTCCTTGCGAGGAGATGTATACCCACGGCCTCTCGTCGGATTGTTACTAAAGTCTTTGGCCAAAGCATTACATGTTTAGAGTAAGGTACTCTTCGATACATGTGGAGTAACTAGAATCCGTAGGACGAGGAAATGATACTTGGGCTAGGTGCGACGTAGTCACCTAGTGAAATACACTATAGACCTATCCCGAACCAAGTGGGTATAAGATGAGTGAAGGAATGGGGCACGAATCATTCGAGTCGAAGGATTTCAGAAATAGTTCTAGATCAACCGTTGATCTTTTCGGTTAATTGGGGATCATGATGTACTACTAGGTGCCACTCATGATCGTTCTATAATTAATGGTTAATTATAAACGACCAACATAAACCGAGAACCTATTTGGTCACACGCACAACGAGCGTAATCCAAAGGATTTAAAACGAGCTTGAGAATGAGATTCTCAGACCGAGAGAAACTAGGTTTGGTTGGACCAAACATAAAGCGAGCATGAAATCGTTTCAGTCGCAATGGAAGCGTGGATGGGTCGAGTCTTATGAAGACGTAATGGATGAACCAAAATGGTTTGGTTCTAATCCAATGGAGGAGAATAAACCAAAGGGTTTGGTTTATTTTAAACGAATGAACTAAAAGTTGGTTCGGTTCGTTTTAACTTAAAATAAACCATTGTGGTTTGGTTTATTTTAACTTATCTTAATGGAGCGGGTTAACGGGCCTAATGGTTATGATCCAATAACCATTAAGAGAATTAGTTCTCTATAAAAGAGGGCTTAAGGGATAATTAAGCCCTAATCCAAGCTAGAAGGAGTTGCACCAACCCTCATTGCCCCCAACTCCATTGCCGCCGACTTCTTGTGGGCCCAAGTCGGCGCCCAAGCTTCGTGAAGATCCTCCGGCGACCCTCGTGATCTTCCTAGAGCCTCGGTGAAAAGGTGAGCACTTGGCTTCCTTGTTTTGGCCGGCGCTACTCCTCTACCAAGCTGTCCACGGACAGCTTCTTCTCCTCGTCGAGCGTCGTTTGACGACGGTTTGAGCTCCGACAAGCTAAACTCGGGGATTCGATTTCCGGTAATCCTCTGAGTGGAGGACGGGCGATTCGTCGATTGGTTGACAAATACCTCTCCGGAGAAGCGAGTTTTGAGAACTTCGTATTAGGATCGAATTTGGATTCGGATCGTGATCATCTCTCGATCACGTCGTCTTGACACGAGGCTAGTAACCCGCACGAAGACGAATCTCGTATTAAGCGAAGTCATCAGGAACTCGGCGTGGATACGGATAGAGACGATTCTAGCGAGGATCGTTCCGGTTGATGCCGTTCCCGCTACACGTCATACGAAAGGTATAACGTAGATAAATTTCCTTTTATTGCAAATTTAAATTTACGGTTATGTCCACACTTGTTGTAATATGCATGCGTGTGTTGTGTGTGTTGTAATAATTGTAGATTTATAATTTTATTGCTTCATTTGTGTTCGTATTTTAAACGCGATCGACACACACGCCATGCGTTTAAACCCAACAGCCGTATCAGAGCCTGTGTGTGTTTTCACATAATCGTAAAATGGTTTTCATGATAGTCATAATGTATTTTCGAAATTTTCTAATTTTGGAAATTTAGAAGTATTTATGGAAATTTTTCAATTTTGGAAAGTCTGTATTTATGGAAATCTTCCACTTTCGAAAGTCGAAGTATTTACGGAAATTGATATTTTCCATAAATAAAATATTCGATTAGATTCTCGAAATTTGTTTCCTAATTTAATCATGATTTGATTTGGGAAATCAAATCTTAAAATATTTTATTTCCATAAGTAGTTTTAATGATTTAGGAAATTGGTTTCCTAAATAGATTTTCCTTAATCAAATAATTCCATGAATAAAATATGTGATTAGATTTGGAAATTTGTTTCCTAATTTAATTACGATTTGATTGGAGAATCAAATCTTAAACATATTTTATTTCCATAAATAGTTATGACATATAAGGAAATTATATACATGACATAATCAGATGATGAATCAGATTAGATGCATACATTACGCCACGCGTGTCGCGACATGTAGATGTATGCCATGACGCTATGCCATATGATAATAGTTATTCAGCAAAGAGGATGAGACATAAAAACCCTTAAACAATATTAAAGCCTACACCTTCCATTAATACGGTTGTAACTGTAGTTCCGCTTGTTTGGGTTGTTAGACTCTCCAAGCCCTGGCCAACCCTAACACGTTCAAACCACGGAATAGTTTAATACTAATACGGTAAGAGTCGAGGTCAATCGTTATTTTCGTCATTGACTCTCCAAGCCAAGCTAATCGTCAACGCGCTTCAACCATATTAAAACTATTTCCGATTAATGGGTCGTTTTAACCTCGAGCACGGCCATTGACTTTCCAAGGTCGACGTAAAGCGGAGGCGAAGTTGGGTGCTATGACATGATACGATGATGTCATAATGTGTTAACAACCCACGATGTAACATTCAATTAGTCGATAAGATATCGCGATAACAGATATACGGATATGCACCCAGATAATGATATTTCTACCGTCAGAGTTACGAATGACTCATTGACTCTCTCCAAGGTCGTTTCATAACTACGATGGATATCGCCCCATTCAGACGGACCTACGATCTCCAAGTGATTTTGGGGTTTTCAAATTCAAAACGAACGGGATTTATAAACGATATCGATGCATTTTTAAAATCATTTTCTCATATACGCCGCTTAGTATTTCTAAGATCGATCACGATGTCTTCAATTTATGCTCCATTTCGATTCAATAAATCGACCGTCGAGCTTCACGGATCGCTTAAGTCGAGAATTGTTCTCAAGGTCAAAAGCTTCGCAAATGTCCTCGCGCTTCTTCCCGCTTCGTTCTAAATGACGATGCAACACGACCAATTGCTGGGCCTATCGTAAACATGCGAGTGATTCTCGAACAAACGAGTCAGATCACGCTAGCCGCGATGGAACCCAAGCTACGAAGCAAAGCACGAGCATACGGATGCTCATATCGTAGTCCTTCATCTGTGAGTCGTCACGAGCAAGCGAGATTCGAAAGGTTCAAGTCTCAAAGCTCCTCTTCACCTCCGAGACGCTAAGGTTCATCCGCAGATCGCCAATACGTCAAGATCGCGGAGTCTTCCGAGAAGCACGAGAAGGGATGTTATTAGTCGATTCCTCAAGAAAGGTTCTAAGAGGAAGTCAAAGGAATGTAGAAGGGAAAGAAGAGAAAGGCTAAGAAGGTAGAACCAAGACAAAAGGAAACTCGCCATCATTACGGCAAGGAGAGCCATTTCATAAGAAAGTGCAAGATTTATTCGAGTCCGCAAGAAGAATAAGGCATCGACGCCCCATCTTCTTCAGATATCTTCGTTATCGATCACATTCTATTTCCTGTACACTTGCATCGATAATCAGCGACTACATATATGTAATTTACATACACGGGCTAAGAATGAATGAAGACTCGCCAAGGAGAGTCAAATTTACGGTTGGGAACGGAGCAAAGGTCAGCGCTCGCCATCTAACGATTTGTCAAAACTCCCCGCAGACTTGTCTTAACCGACAATTGCTTTTATGTTTCTTCGCTGATAAAGAACATCATTTCTATTTCGCTTAAATAAATGGGTACCATTCGACTTTTTAGTAACAATCGCTTGTTACATAACTTTAAACGGAGTTCTTTACGCGACCGAACTTTAAGCAATGGTGTTTATACGCCGACGATCCAAATGACATTTGCAATATCGGCGAGCAACAAGCGCTCGAAAGGATAATCAAATAGACTTATACGCTGCATTGTCGTTTCGCCATATATAGCAAGAAACGCATGTCCGAATTACACCGACGTGGAATTCGAATCGTCAATAGATTCATACGATACACGCTAATCACGCTTAAAAGGCAAGATGACTAAGTTACCTTTACCGAAAAGGCGGAACGAGTGAGAGTTACTAGGTCTAATACATACCGATATATACGAACCTATGTCAACTCAAGCATTAGAGGCTATAGCTACTTCATTACCTTCACCGATGATCACTACTTGCCGTATGCGTGTTCGATGAACACAAGTCCAAGCCTTCGAAAGGTTCAAAGAGTTCAGAATGGCAGAGAAACAATACGACAAGAGTATTAAAATACTCGATCGGATCGAGTGGTGAATACTGAGTCGAGTTTCGATTACCTAAGAGACAATGGTATATTGTCTCAATGGACTCCGCCTATACACCACAAAGATAACGGTGTATCCGAGAGGCGAATCGATACGGTCGTCAACGATTTAATCATGCGACTCTTCCCAAGTCCTTTCGGGGTTACATGACTTCGCATACCGCTTACTTGTTAAATGTAACGCCTACCAAGGTAGTCTCAACTACTCCATACGAGATACGGAATAAGAAGAAACCTACGATCTTACTCAAGATACGGGTCATTCCGCTTATGTGACCGATCAGACATAAATCGACGCTAAGTCCGATAAATGTCTATTTATCGATACCCTAAGGAAACAAGTTACTAATTCTATCATCCCGAACAAAAGGTGTTTGTTTCAAGGCACGCTGGTTTCTAGAGAAAGAGTTTCTCTGCAAGAAAACAAATGGGAGGTTGCCGAGCTCGAGGAGGCTCGAGAGACTCAAATAGTATATCACGAGATACTCATGAAGCACAACAAATGACAACTCATAGTGACGAGCAATCTACGATTATCAGAACACCACATCTTCGTAGATCCGCAGAACACGCAATATTCCCGAGAGATACGAATTTCTCGTAGAATCGAACGACGGTTACTCATCAATGACGAGGAGCCTACCGCTTACGGGAAGGCCGACAAGTTCGTAGGGATAGTGACTGTGTCACGGTTTTAAATGGATTCCATGAAAAAACCAAGTTCGAACTCGTCGACCCACCGGCGATAAAGCCTATAGTGCGGGTTTTCAAGAAAAACCGATACTGATGGTAATGCGATTACCTATAAGGTTAGACGGCGAAAGGATATCGCCAAAAGCAAGGTATCGACATGATTTAAACCTATTCGCCGTAGCTACGCTTAAATCCATTCGACGCTTCCCGCCATACGCCATTATGACATGATACGGCAGATGGATGTGAAAACAGCTTTCCTTAATGGAAACCTGCTCGAGGACGTGTATATGATACAGCCTGAGGGTTTCACATCGGTTGATAAAACCAAGGTACGAAATCACGATCATCCATTTACGGATCAAGCAAGCATCCAGAGTCGAATATCTGCTTACGAGACAATCAAAAGTCGATTTCTCACAAAATTCGCATTTAACCTGTGTGTACAAGTATGTTAATGAGTGCAATCTGTTTCCTAGTATTATACGTCAATGACATATTACTTATAGAAACGATGTTTCACTTTACCGCTAAAGGGTTATCCAAGACATTCTCCACGAAGACTGGAGAAGCAACCTACATCCTCGGATTAAGATCTATAGAGATAGATCAAATGGTGCTTGGTCTTTCGCAGCCTACATATATATGATCGAAAGCAAAGAGGTTTGAAGATCGTTTAATCCAAGAAAGGTTTCTACCCATTGTGCAATGGGTACACCTTTCAAGTCTATGGTCCGCCACGTACATTTAGAGGATTCGCATGAGTAAGATTCCCATGATCCGCAATAGATCTATCACGACGCGCATGTTATGCAAGGCCCGACGATCGTGACGCTCCGAGTGTCACGAGCAGATACCACCGATCCTGAACGGATCATCACTCATAAGACGATCCAAGTACTGAGAAAAACTAAGGACGTGTTCCTAATATACGGAGAAGGGCATACGGTGATACGCAGTATACTTGACGCCACCCGCATGCATAAGGATGATTCCATGTCTCACCGGGTATGTATTCACCGAACGGAGGCACAATGTCGGAAAGGTTCCAAGCTCGACACTATAATGATTCTCGCCACTAAGGCGTAATACATCGCCGCTAAGAAAGGAAGCGCGGGATCAAGAAGTTCATCTCTCGAACTCACGCGTCTCATCAACGATCCAAATACGTGTTCGCCGCTATCATCTTATCGAGAGATCATCAAGAGGAACGAAATACAAATCGAGAAAATTCTAATCGAAAGGAACTTAATGATCCTTCGACTAAGGCATTACCTCAAAATAAGTTCGAGGGTCATGTTCGAGCTTATGGTATCGATACCGTAGCGATCGACATTAGCCAAGTGAGTCCGTAAGAATATATAGAGAGATGTCCTAAGGCAATCGCTTTACGCATTTAATCCATTTATACGATAAAACGAAGATTCACTATTCGAGTATACATGTTTCACGATTCGATCGATCTTAGACTCATCTCATCGAATGTCCACGATACGATTCACAAGATGAGAATTTGTGATCGATCACAACTAGTGAGTATCTTTACACGTAATCGCTGATGATCTAATTATCCCTAGTCGATAAATCGGATTCGACACCATCAATTTCCGAGACTCAAGCACGAGGTATACTCGCGTATCCAAGCACCGATTCTCACCGGGCCGAGACATCGCGATGTCCGAGTTAATCGTGGATGCTAGTTATGGTAACTAGTTCATCGAGTGACCAACCGTAAGACTTCATACGGTTCTCTCGTATATAGATATATGTATACGCCAACGGTTCTTATCGCGGCTTAAGCGCGATGTTCTTCGACTACAGATTCAAGTCATCTCGATCACGGAGACTTACGCTGACATCTTAAGCAAACATCTCTAAGGAGATGACGGACCCGGATGATCGGGTATAAGTCGGCGATCGGTGTCAATAGCCTATAAAGGATTCACCACTCATGGCGAGACGATACCCACGGCCTCTCGCTTGATTACATTAAAGTCTGCCAAAGCATTACATGTTTAGAGTGGTACTTTCGATACGTGAGTAACTAGAATCCGCAGACGAGGAATCGATATCTAGGTAGCGACGAGTCACTTAAATGGGAAATACTATATAGACAACGCCCCGAACCAAGTGGGTATAAGACGAGCGAAGGAATGGGCACGAATCATTCGAAGTCAAGGGTTTCGTAAATAGTTCTAGATCAACCGCTGATCTTTTCGCTTAATCGGGGATCACGATGTACTACTAGGTGCCACTCATGATCGCTCTATAATTAATGGTTAATTATAGACGCCAACATAAACCGAGAACCTATTCGTCACACGCACAACGAGCGAATCCAAAGGATTTAAAACGAGCCGAGAACGAGATTCTCGCATCGAGAAACTAGGTTTGGTCGACTAAACATAAAGCGCAGTAGCATGAAATCGCTTCAAAGAATGGAAGCTGGATGGGTCGAGTCTTACGAAGACATAATGGATGAACCAAAATGGTTTGGTTCTAATCCAATGGAGGAGAATAAACCAAAGGGTTTGGTTTATTTTAAACGAATGAACCAAAAGTTGGTTCGGTTCGTTTTAACTTAAAATAAACCATCAGGTTTGGTTTATTTTAACTTATCTTAATGGAGCGGGTTAACGGGCCTAATGGTTATGATCCAATAACCATTAAGAGAATTAGTTCTCTATAAAAGAGGGCTTAAGGGATAATTAAGCCCTAATCCAAGCCCTAGCAAGGAGTTGCCACCAACCCTCATCGCTTCAACCCATTGCCGCCTTCTTGTCGCCGCCCAAGTCCTTGCCAAGGCCCAAGCTTCACCGGTGATCCTCCGCGACCCTCCTGATCTTCCTAGGCCTCGTGAAAAGGTGAGCACTTGGCTTCCTTGTTTCGCCGGCGCTACTCCTCACCAAGCTGTCCAGCCGACAGCTTCTTCTCCTCCGTCGAGCGCGTTGACGACGGTTGAGCTCGACAATGCGCTAAACTACCGGGATTCGATTTCCAGAATCCTCGAGGTGGAGGACGGCGATTCGCCAATCGTCGACAAATACCTCTCCGAGAAGCGAAGTTTGAGAACTGACAGATCCGACTGATTCGGATCGTGATCATCTCTCGATCACGCCGCCTTCAACACGAGGCTAGTAACCCGCACGTAAGACGAATCTCGTGGCTTAGCTAAGTCATCCCGAGGAACTCGGCGTGGATACGGATAGAGACGATTCTAGCGAGGATCGTTCCGGTTGATGCCGTTCCCGCTACACGTCATACGAAAGGTATAACGTAGATAAATTTCCTTTTATTGCAAATTTAAATTTACGGTTATGTCCACACTTGTTGTAATATGCATGCGTGCGTTGTGTGTGTTGTAATAAATGTAGATTTATTATTTTTATTGCTTCCGCTGTGTTCATGTTTACGAAACGTGATCGAACACACACACGCCGCGGTGCCGGAAACCCAACAAATTGATGAAGAAATATATGCCGCAATGGAAACCATGAGTGCTTTGAAGATTCATTATCTGAACAGGGAAGAAATTACATTAAGAATTGATTGTTAGGTGATAATTAGTTTTCACAACAAAACTTCAAAAAATAAGTCATCACGTGTCCGATGGATGACTTTCACAGATTTCATCACCGGGCAGGAGTCAAAGTAAATTTTGAGCATGTGGATGGGAAGCTTAATATTTTTGCTGATTCACTATCACGTCTTATTGAAGGACCAGAAATGATCAATATGATCAGAATTGAAGACGAGTTCACAAGAATTCTTCACCTTGAGGTAACCACATTAGTTGAGTATAATTTATTAACTCAATATGAAACTCTGATTGTAGCAACGAAGAAGAATATTTTCCTCCCGGAGGAATACGACAAGAGAAGAAAGATGACCGACATTGAAGAAAGCGCCATCCAGTAACTTTCCTTCGCCTTGAAGGAATTTGAATTAATCCAGCAGACAAAAAAAGCTGATTTTTATTACAGAAGGTATTTGAAAGACCAAAGGCAGAGTTACTTCATCACGAAGTCTCATGAGATAGGAAAGATAAGAAAGGATATCTGGAGGGTCTCCACTACTTTAAGCGACATCTACAGGGACATAAGGCAAATGCCACCGTAAAAGTATGGTGAGCCCAATGTAAAGAAGATTGAAAGGATTGAGCCCCGGGGAGCCATCCTTTTCAATCACTATGTAGTATAGCTGTAAAGTAGTAAGAGTGAACTGTAAAGCCTGATATGATAGAAAAGGGTATCAAATTCGAAGGATTGATGGGGCCCAATGAGTACCCGCTTCGACTTTGATACAACCTTTGCTCATTATATAAGGCTATGAGTGCCAAGAGGTTTGACACACTCGAGCATTATCGAGCAAGTCATTCCTTCTTCAACTTGTGAGAAATTATTTGACACACTCGAGCATTACCGAGCAAGTCATTCCTTCTTCAACTTGTGAGAAATTAGTGTTTGTGTTTCTTTTGTGAGTGTTCTCAGTTTGATGGTTTTGGTTCTAGTGA
Source organism: Wurfbainia villosa (assembly GCA_025175895.1). Lineage (NCBI taxonomy): Eukaryota > Viridiplantae > Streptophyta > Magnoliopsida > Zingiberales > Zingiberaceae > Wurfbainia > Wurfbainia villosa. The sequence continues at coordinate 11,953,868 of CM046007.1, read as the reverse complement.
AGAAATAAAACTCCGGACATCGTTCCAGGTTTCATTTCACAAAATCCTAAACCCGATCCTCTTTTTGCAAGCAGGTAATCAACGTATTCAAGTAATTCTTTAACTAAAGACTTATCGTTGAATTGGTTTGGTGCTAGGGCTGTCACGACTTCTTGCTTTAAATAATAATCCGCACAGGGTGCACATGGAGTTAGGTGACAATTATCACAGTGAAGTCTTGACCTTATCCTTGTTTCTCTTCCACAGAACTTACAGCCAGCATATATGGTCTGAACCTCTTTATTCATTTGCCATGCATGTTGGCAATATGCTTGTTCTTCTGGGATGTTTATTTGAACCTGCCACTCTTGATCATCCCCAAATAGCACAAATAAGAATTCTTTTGAAGGTAGAGTATTAGTTACCAAATTGTAATGCTGCTCAGTGTCTAATTCTCCTTCAGACATGCAGCAAATGGCATCACTTTCTGATTCATCTTGATCAACAGAAACAACATCAAAATCTTCATGAAGGTCTATTTCTTTTAACATAGCTATTCTTTCTTTGTTTCCAGACTTATTTCTGCATTCTCTGGCGAAATGCCCTTCTTCGCCGCAAATATAACACTTGCACTTCTTTACCTTTGTCCTGTCGTGTTGATACTTTCTTTTAATCACACGAACGTGTGATTTATGTGGCTTTCACTTATAACTTTGAGCCTTCCTCAAACCATACCTCTTCTGCCCCTGATAATAATTAGGAAGAGGAATCTATGCACAGAATTGTAGGTCTTTCAGGCTTCTCTGAAGGGAGGCTTGTTGGTTTGAGGGTCCGTGAGGGGAAACTTCGTTTCCCACTTCACCTCGGTCGTTTGTTCATGGCGATCCCATCGATGTTCCCGGATTAAAAAAATTTAATCCTAGACAAAAGGGATTGCCCAAACAACCAAGTCATCGTCGTGCTATTCGTTTAGAGAGGTCACTTGAACAAACTTGTTGTTCAAGCGACCAACCTCTATTCTACGAGTAGCCGCGGAATAGACGATGTCCGGATCGCCGATTTTCGTGTTTATGTTCGGGATCCAAGTATTATTTAGCCACAAACAGAATATATCATGCTCATAATTGAAAAACAAAAACAAACATGTTACAAAAGAGAATAGAGAATCGATATACCTCTCGATCTTCTAATGTATGACCTTCCTCCTTTCGGACGTTGTGTGGGCGACGATCTACTAAAAGTTGAAGCTCCTAGATCGCCAATCTTCCTTTCTTGCTCGTTCCGAGCAAGAGGAAGAATAGAAACAAAGCTCCTTTCCTTCTTTCAACCGACCAACAAGCAACAAGGAGAATCCTTGCCGCTGGCCAACAAGGAGGAGGAGATTATGATGGAAACCGGCCAAGACACCAAGGGAAAGCCCTAAATCTTGTTTCCACCGGCCAAGGAGAAGGAGAGGAGCTACTTTGGACGCCGGCCAAGAGTTGGAAAGACTTCAATGGGCACCGGCCACCAATGGAGAAGGAGAAGACAAGGAAAATCTTTCCTTATTAGGTGCCGCCAAGCCCAAACCCTAGCTCCAAGCTCTTGCCGCCAACCTCCAAAACCCTAGCTTCTCTCAATTGTCCTCTACGCCAACCCCTTGTTCTCCTTTTATAGAGTTAGGGATAAGCCTCCTTTTAATCTCCACCATTGGTTATAGGGATTTAATCTCAACCGTCGGATCTAGAGATTTAATCTCAACCGTCGGATCTAGAGATTTAATCTCTACTTTTGGATCTAGAGTTTTGTTTCTATCCATTGGATCTAAGCTTCATGAGGTGTTAATAGGCTACAATAGGGACCATGAGGAGTTGGATCTTGGCCACCCATGGATCAAGCCCACATAAAGTCCGATCCATTAATGATAATTCATTCCACTAAAGGATTATCATTGATCTACCTCACCAACCCCCATAAGATAATATGGGCTCCATATATTATATGTACATTTTCTCCCCGTGTTTAAGATCTCGAATGTCCGTCGATTAATTAATTCACTGACCATTAATTAATCAACATCTAACTCCATGAGTAGTACCACTCAACCTTTTCATCATGCCGGACTAAGTCCACCTGCAGGGTTTACATGATGAACCTTATGAGCTCCTTAAGGGGACATCATCATCCTAATATATAGGACACGGTTTTCTCCTATAATCAACGTCACACCATATAAATAATATCATCTCCCAACTTACCGAGCCTATCGATTTAATCTATAAATCTCGCCCATTGGTAAATCAAAGAGATGAATACTAAGTATATGTGCTCGTTATTATATCGGAATTAAGAGTATGTACAATATAATATCTGAGGTCCGATTCGATTATGTAGTCAGCAATAAATCGAATCACCTTTAAGTCGGTCCTGCTCAATACACACAAAGTGCACTAGTGTGATTCTATGGTCAAGACAAACCAATACCAAATCACATTATAACCATTCCAATGGTTTGTCCAAAGCCATCTCGGTTGTGAGCTTTTATTTATACTTTACAAGGAGCCGATAACATGATCTCCCGTGTGACACCACACACCATGTTATCTACAATGTAATGTATTAGACAATATACATAGTCATAAAAATATGCAAACAATGATCATGTGATTCTTATTTCAAAATAAAGATGTTCATACAAAAGATAGACTTTTCAGTATACATCCCAACAAGGCTTGCTTGCACATCTCCATTAGCTCTTGATAGGCGTGATGAATACGGGGTAGTACACCAATAGTGTTTCCCCTGTACTTTTGCTCAAGATAATTACCAATCAAAGGAGGCATTTTACGGTAAAACTTACTTGATAGTTCCTCGTTGATGAACATCTTGCCAGTTTTGACAGCCAATTCTTTGTACTGATTCATGTAGCTTACTAACTCCTTTGTACTTTGGGCACGCCAGCCTTTCCAGATCCAGGTAAGCTTGATTTTGCTCTGCAGTAGAACCCGTAGTAGGGTCTTCCAGCGTGATTATCCTTCGAATTTGCAAAAGTACATTCTGTGTCTCGTCTGCAGAGTTTATTAGCTTATCGTATTGGTCAGGAAACATCATTCTCCATTGTATGAATGTCTTTTTCTCAATTTCACCCAGTAAGTTCTCAATGTATTGCACCTTAGATCTTTTGTCCGTCCAAATTTTTGAATCAATCACATTGGTGGTGATAGATTCCCACTTGGAGATAACATCATTATATAATCCAATATTATCTGGTAAAACAAGTAAAACACCTGTTTGTTGTTGAGCGGAAGACAACTGCCATTGTTCATTATCGTATCCTTCTCTGATCTTCCCTATTCTTGAATTTGTGAAGTCCATGTTGCTATAGGGATTAGCTCTTGCCGACGTTCTACAAGCAGGTGCATATTGAGGTGGTTCCATCATGGAATCCTCTGGAGGATTGTATGATGAGGTAGCTCCTGAGGAGGCCAGGATAGTACTTCTGAATAATGGATAATCCATTTCTACTTCCTCCATCTGAGTGAATATCATTTCTTCAGCCTCAGCCTCAGAGCTATATCTTCATCTTCCTCAAATACTATTTTTGTGGATAGAAAACTTTCAGTGTCAGAGTCAGAATCACCAGCAGAATCAGAATCACCAGCAGAATCACTCCCACCAGCTTCCGCAAATGGATTTATCCATTCAGTGGAATCATGGAGTGTTAATAAAGTATCCAGTTTATGAAATTGCCGAAATAGAACTTCTCGCTCGTCCTCAGATGAATCATCATGAATTGGTTGTTGTGGAATTGTAGGAGGACAAAGTCTGTTCATTAAGGCATCCTGTTCAGGTGTACCTATTTGAGTACTGGATTGCCCAAAACCTTGTTGTTCCCTCATTGTTGTTGATAGTTGTTCTACTTGTTGTAATTGTGGAGTGCTAACTTGTTCCAATATTAGTTGAGCAACTACCTCCCCCTGAGATAGCTTTAATATATTTTGAGTCAAATTAAAGACAAGAATGTATACCTGTCCTCGGTAATCATTGTCTATAACTCCTGCTCTGATGTGAATACCCTTGTGCCATGAAATGCCATATTTTGGCGTGATTCTCCCATAGTGGCCTTCTGGAATTGCAAAGGCTAGACCAGTTTCAATTAAGGCACGATCTCCTGGCTTTATCTCATAATTGTAGCAAATTGATAGATTATATCCCACTGAGCCTTCAGTTTTTCTTGTGGGAATCTTTGCATCCGGGTTGGTTTTCATGACCTGAAAAATTGATTCCTCAATTGTTAATACTGCCAGAATTTCTTGCTCGGCCTCTCCAAGCTCAACATCATCTTTATTTACTGCTGTTATTCTGTTTTCAATAGTAGGAGCATATCCCTTAAACTGCAGCGACACACTGCCATCTAGCAGCGTCCTTGTTTCAACCCTTGTAGGAGCCATAGGGTTTCTTCTCGTTGAAGGTCTCAATATCCATCTCTGTTGCTGTAATTCTTCAGTTGTAAATCGAGTCCCTGGTATAACATTTACTCCCCTGCTTGCTAGATAATCTGTTACATTTTGAACATTATAAGAGAAATTGGTGAAACTCATATTTGTTAACCGGCCAACCATCATCCTTGTGATAAGTAGGTTGCTGGATCCTCCCTCCCATTCTTGGTAACCATGAGTTTGTATGGATAATTCAATATGATTCGCAAAATCTTCAACATTAAGCATAAGGTCAGGAATGACATATACCATTTGTGTACCGTGGGATAGATCCATCTCTATTGTTGCAATAATGGATCTATCACCTCTCCATCTGGTGTCCCTTAAGACCACCAGTACTACTGCTCCAGTATTTCTTCGATGCAGAGCATGAATTCGGATCATGACCAAACCCATATGAATATGGTGAAATCCAGCTTCCCGTAGTCTTTGGTGGCTTTCCTCTGTTACAAGTGGCAGATCCACTTGATTTTCTTCTGTACAAAGAAGATCTTCCTCTGAATAGTGTTGGTAAACTCTATGACTTGTTGGCTGAAAGTCTGTTGAATATAATATCTCAGTTGGGACCATATTGGCTCTTCTTGTTCTGGAAATTTTCAACTGTTCTTTCGGGTCAACTTGACTTTCAATTGTTCTCCGAAAGCGTCTTTGATTCGGAAAAATTCTTCTTTGTAAATTATACAACCTTTGTTGTCTTTGCCTGTAGTCTCTTATCTAGTTTTCAGAACTTGGGACTTGCACCGCTGTTGCATTTACGACTGGTGGCTTGGTGCTAGTGGAATGCCTAGCACTGGAAGACATTATTTTGCCTTTTCTCTTTGAAGGATGTCTGAGGGATTATGAAACACCAGTATAGAACCTTTCTTTTTAGGTACCACTGTTCCTTCCCCCAAATTAATGCCCGCAATTTTCTTTGTTAAATCGTCAATTGCTCCTTCGAGTTCCTTTGATGGCCCTGCAGGTGAAGTACTAGGCTGACTTCTTAACTTGTTTACCTGCGTTTTTAAATCCTTCAGCTGTTTGTTAATGTCTATTAAAAGAGATATCAAGGTATTGTTTTGTTTGATCAAAACTCTTTGGAATTCAAAAGCGGTTTTGTAATGAGATGGCACCGCGAACCCTAAAGATGGCTGCTCTATGGATTTTGTTGCTTTCAAGGCTTTTAAATAGGAATTATCCTCGGCCTGAGTTTCCCAGTTATAATTCATCCACCAATTAATCCTTTTACTTCTTGTAGTCTTGCTCAACTCTTCTTACACTCAGTCTCAATTCTCTTGCTAGCGCTTCTTCTTCAACCAGGACTGGTTGAATTAAAGTTTTTATATCTCCTATCTTCGGGCTTTTGTTGTTCAGAATTTCCTTTTCTAAGGAGGAAATCGAGATTCACAATTTAGCTATTTCCCCTTTTAGCTTGTTGTTTTCTTCTTCTAACAAAAAGAAATGTTTTAATGACACCTTCGATAGAAGAGATAACCTATCAAAAATTACTTCAAGGTTATTTGCTAAGAGAGAAATTGTAGGTTCTAGATGTTTTGCAAGGTCAAGATATTCCAGGTTTCGGGTTTGGGATTTATCATACCATTCCCTGATATTTTGTTCAAATTTTTCGCTCATCTATTTTTAGGTCTACTTACGACTTAGGACTTCATAAAATTTTCTCGCTCATCCGACTGGCTATGGCTCTCTTGGAGACTTACATGCACGGCGGCATTTTGCAATCAATTAACAAAGCCGTTCGCCTTATCATAAACCTTCAAATAAGACTTTATGATTTGACTAAATTACAGAGAATGAATGATAACCCTTACCTTATTCCTGGAATGAATAGGAAGTTTAGCCTTGCATCCTTGCTCTGATACCAAAAGAGGATTGGGTTTAGGATTTTGTGAAATGAAATCTAGAATGATGTCCGGAGTTTTATTTCTTACATGAAACATCATAATACATGCAATATCAGACAGATGATTTTTTCATTCAGCAACACCATTCTTTTGAGAGGGATATGAAGCATGGTTTGGTGAATGATGCTTTATGAAGCATAAAACCAATTGAAGAGTGTTTGAATGTATTCAAGACTGTAATCAGTGTATAAAATTTATACAAGTGAAAAATTGCACATAAAAATCAATAAAGGCTTCAAAATAACGAAATATAGTTACTAAATATAGGGCTAGGGCTCTGCATCTTTCAGAGTTAGGCCAAACGGAGAAAAAGCAAGCTCATAATTAGAACAAGGATCCTAGCAATGTTACCAAGCTTAAATGTTTCACACTGAAACTTGATTAGTGAGGGTAGAAGACTGAAATATTTTGTTTTTAGACTAACGACGATCAAGTTGACAATGCTATTGGTATGAAGCAATGCTAGTGGGTAGTAAAAGCTCTAGAGGAGATTGCCCGTCTAAGTCTAGTGCATCAGATTCATGGCTTTTGTTTTGTCCAGAAATGTTTAAAAAACAATAAGTGGATAGAAGGGTACACAACAGTATGTGAGAGTGCCAATGAAGCAAACTTTGGAATAAAAGACTTTTATCCAAGAGTAAGTATGTAAAACTTATGTCGTTTTACAATTGACATGGAGATAGGTGGTAGGGTGGAAACATGAAGAGTTCAAGGCCATTCACAATTGCCTGTCAAGTATGCAGAGGCATCAAATCTAGCTACTCATGGAGTCTTGAATTTTACTGAGGAATCTACTGAAATTAGAAGTAGTTGCAAAAAATTTAGATAAACCAAAGGAGTTATGGAGCCGTTCCTGTAATTATTCATATCTGAAAGAGATGATAATCGCTGCTGTGCATGGTGGTGCAAAGTCCAAAGATGATAAAGTGTGTTAGCTTATATAGCAAGCTTTAGAGTTGGTGATCTTTCGAACTTATCCCAATAACTTGTAGCAAAAGGCGAGTACACTCGCTCCCAATGCCCCTGACCGTCGGTCCCTTGGTGATGGTGAAGGGAGGTAAATCATGGGGGAGAGAGGGAGGGCAGCCTATGCCCCTTGACCCGTTGGCCAGAAACATCGGAAGGCTTCTGAGCTTGGTTGAGGATTTTAGACCCCACATCGAGATTTGACCTCTGCTCACTTGTACCAGTATCTATGCTGCTCTAGCCAATGGGCCATCCCGAGGAGACAGCTTATCCCAATAACAATTCAATTGATGGTTGCACAATCATAGCGAATGCAAGGTGGATATGAACTACATCCACAACTGTGCCTGCCACCTCTACAACCTTGTGGAACAGTAAGAACTACTTCATATGAGAAACATTGATACAATATCTTTTGATCTCATGAATGAGGTAGTAATCTTTTCGGGCATATTGAATTTTTTTCACAGATTCTTCAACATTGTTTCTCAAAGAAGATAGATGCTTCAATATTGTGTTTAATAGTTAAGTTAATTGTCTTCAATATTGTGTTTTGCAGATTTTTGGACAAGAATGATCTTATTTCTCATTGCTTCAATTGAAGAATAATACATCCTGATATATACATGATTTACATGGCTGAATACAGTAATAAATTCCGAAAAACAAGGAAATTACCATTAATTATGGTCTTTAACTTAAGGTATCCTATATAGGAAAATCCAAATAGGCTAACTTTGAGGGAAATTCAACATGTTTCTCAATGTAAGCTATGTGACATGCTCATATATTTATGATCTTGAATTGAAAAACATTTAATGTACATAGTGGAGTAAGATGATCATTTCACACACACACACACACACAAATCAGTTGATACCCATGAAAGCACCTTTTTGATTTTCCACCAGCCAATCAGTTGACCAAACATTCCAAGTCAACTCTTGCCCAAATACCCATTCATTCCATGCCCCTTTATCTCTTGCCCAGACACTGTAATTTGCAAAATGGGAATTCTGACCACAAGTCAAGGAGATTGTTTGGACCATGCTGATTGCACACATTAGGTCCCTAAAAAAGTGTACTGCTTTTCCATGCAGTGAAAGAGAAAGTAGAAAACTTCACATTCTTCGCAGACCCAAAAATTAAAGCATTTCAAGAGACGATCTCCCTATAGTGCATTTCATAAGAAACCTTGCTTGTGTCTTTCATGGGTCTCAGATCAGCATAAATTGCTATAAGACTGGTATCAAATGCTTGACTAATTCTGGCACTGAACTGATCAATATGATTGTTTGTCCTTTCTTCAAGGGGTGCTTTGTTGTCATCTGATATTGATGAATCAAAAGTTTTCTCATTTGTTAGGACAACCTTAAACGCATATAATTCAAGAGAGGCATTACATTTCATCATAGTCATGGCTGAGATAATATATCTTTGGTTCATATTCTTGAAAAGTACCCCTTTCACCTTCTTGGAAGATTAAATACTCTGTATATATAGCACATAGACAACAGTGCAAAAAAGATAAGACAGGGACCTAAATTCCTTGCCTTTATTACATATTCACTTAGCCATTGAACTTTCTTCCTAAGTCAATACTTCATTACATCATGCTGGTATCATAGTGGTGAATCTCACACAATCAGGGCAATCACACAGGCAAGACCCATGTGTGAACTGATGACAAATTGATAATGGGTAGATTAGTTAAAATTTAGATAACTTAGATATCTATATCGATACCAAATATAAAAACTATAAGATAAGATGATATACCAACCAAAGTTCTGGATAAAATAATTAACACCTAATGTATAAAATATATTTATTTTGATAAAAAATACTTGCATTGTTTAGATATTGAGATAGACATCTGCATGAATGCTTCATATATATAAGGAGAGTATTGAATAGTTTTTATTAAAAATTAATTTAAAGCAATATTTTACTTTGCCAGGTGAATATGCTAATTTCAATATATGATAATAATATCGCAGGTGAGCTATACATACTAGTTTCACTCGTCACTGAACTGATTAATGGGAATCACTTGGTTGCCAATGTGATGCCATATTATATTACATGGATCAAATATCCACTTAGTTAATAATATTCTTGGGAATTTAAGGTTCCGTGCATCCAACAAGAATGGATGTTCTGAAGAATTGCACCTTAGTTATGTTGGACTCTGAAATAATAAGAAAAAATATGACAAATCTTCCTTTTAGCTGTCGTTTCTCTTCAAGAAGTTCAATTGCATTACTGTTTTATGCTGTGATAGCATTGGCATACTTAAATGTGTATGTTTGAATTACTAATTTTTATGGCGTGTCGCTTAAATCCTAAGTTCGTCTTTCCTACAAAGGAAGGAACTGACTAGGGAAAGAAAGAGCATAGGAAAACAACTCAAATGAAAATGCAAAATATTTTTTCTTTGATTCTGCCCATTGATGAGTTAACCTTGTCATGGCTGGTTCCAACTCGGATAAAGGAAGAGGGTTGTGTTAGATTACCAACTAACGTTAAACTAAGACAAATGTTCAATATATGGATCCATTAAACACTCCTTCCTTAGAGCGAAGTAAAAAGGTAGAAAACTTAAAATGTCAAAAACAAAAATTATTTAAAAAGTTGAGCTCCATTGTGTGTGAAATTAATTGTCTGTACAAATTGGGCAGCAACAAATATAGAGGAAGACGGGAAAATTTGCCACTCTGTTTTCCTTCCCTCCAGCTTTTTCTGCTTAAAGAAATGCAGGGAGAGTGTCATCTGCAACAGTCTTTGTCAGTTCCATCATAGGGAACACACAGCTTAAGTGAATGTCAACATTTATTCGTCTAGTAGCATGTAAAATGTCAAAGCTGAACATGGATGACAAAATTTGGCTGAAAGATGTATTTGGTGTTGTATTACAACTCTGGTCCAAAAGATAAATAATGTTAGGTTTTCTGTAGCTAGGATTAGCCTTTCCAGTTGATAAACTGGAGCTGTGAATCTTATCAACTCCTTTGTGCTTTTATCAGAAATAATAAACTTTAGCTTTGTGTACAAGGCTTTTTTCAATGGCTGATTTAGGATCAAATCCACCAATCTTTCCCTTGCAAGTGAAGGGGTGTATTCTGGGAACTGGTTACATTGATCGGATTGTCCATTTTTATCTGTAATGATTCTGGTTCTTTAGCTACTGAATTTTGCACTCAAACTAGATATTTTCCAATTGCTATTATGATTCATGTAAAGAGAAAATATGCTCTGTTCGAATTTCTTGTTAGAGTACTTCCTTATAGAATAGCCCTTTAAATTTTTCTTGATATATTTAATAGTGATAAGCTTACTTGTCATCCTATTGATGGAAATTGAATGTTTACCTACTTGTGCGTGAGTAAATTTTCTCATCCAAGCTTGTTGCACTAAAGTGTAAGATTCTAAGTAATCTTCTAACAGGTGGTAGGTCACCGCTCAACCTTGACAGAACACTTGAGCATGACAGACATCCGCTTGCTATAACGGCAGCTGATGCTGTCGCTGCTAATAGTGTTCCCCCATGGAACTGGAGAGACGCTTCTGTGAATGGTAATGAACTTTTTAACCATATGAGAAATATTTTCTTGGATATTCATTGATTCCATCTTGGATGCCCATCTTGAAAATGGAAATATTGCATGTATTGTCTGCTTCAAAACAATTTATTTGTGTTGCTAACCTAAATATATTATTATTATCTTATAAAGGGCAAGTGTTGATTTGAAGTAACGCTATTCTCCTTTCTCATGATATGCTTAGTTTGTTGTTTTTTTTTTAATATGTAGATAATAGTGCTTCTTATGTTGGAAGAGTCATTTTAGTCAAATGGGGTGATTTCTCGAGAAAAATTGGTGTTGATGGCACTGCAGACGCGATCAAAGAAGCCATCAAATCTGCATTTGGTTTAAGAACAAAAAGGGCTTTTTGGTTAGAGGATGAAGACGATGTGGTTCGCAGCTTTGACAGAGAAATGCCTCTTGGTTCTTATACTCTGCATCTCGATGAGGGTAATGAAAATGCTTTTACATCTATATCAAGTACTGGACTCTTTATGTTGAAAATTCAAGATATCTGTGAGCTAATCTTTCGCCTGTCATTTGTTCTTAAATTCTGGAGTGTGCTAATCAAACACTTATTTGCTTCTCACTTTCTATATGAACTCGTGTTTGATTAAATGGATTTTTTTCTTAGTATCTCATAAAGCCTTATTGCGAGTTGAAGTGGATATGGTGGGTGATTTTTGACTTGAAGTATATGCAATAACAAATAGAATACAAGTCTAATAGTGTTTCTTTGACTATTCATCTGGAATGCAACTACATCTGTAAAATTGTGACAATGATATGAGAGCAAGAAATCAATAGAGTTTTTAATTCAGGAATGAACAAGTTACTTCAATACTGAGGTTACTGTTTGTCACAATTTAGATACATTAGATTGATAATACAGCTTTGGTTTTATCTGTCAAATTAATTTAAGGATTAATAAGCAATTTTCATGAAACAAGTGTTATTATCTGTCTAGACCATTCTGGATTTAATAGTTTGATACAAACTCATGCACTACATGAATGATTTCTTTTTGTCCTGTGTTGCCTACCCAAGATTCTAGGTTATGGGACCATGGAACACCGAGAAATCTCTCACACTTAAACACTTCCTGGAGAGGTATATCTGCCAATTTTCTTTCTATCCCTGCCTTTTTGTCTAGTCAGGCAATTGGAAGTTAACCAGAGGGGCTGGACATCTAAATATGCTTGCACAATGTCTGTCCATTGGTTGGCAATTGAGTTAGCAATACCCAATGAGAGTGTGTAAAGTACTTGTTTGTGCTATATTTATCAGAATGGATATTAACCGATCAAGTTCGTTCTACACATGTCAATTGAGACATCAACTCGATCGAGCATCTAATTTGGCAGACCTGGATTAACTGAACATACCATATTTATGGAAAAGGATACTTTAAATTATTCATCTTAATAATAAGTAATATTGAAATAACATTTATAGATGCAAAATGTGACTTTATATACATATGTAACTAAATTTGAAAACTGAAAAATGTGAAAATAACATAGATATGTGACTTTATATTTTGCACGCAACTGTAAATAACTAAATATTAAGATTACAGTTAGTAGGTTTTTTATAAAAAAGAAATGATCTTATGTTTAATCAATAATTTTGATAGATATTGAAGGCATTCATTAGAAATTTCACTTTTATACAAAGTCATTTGGTTGGCCAGTTTGTTTTTTTCTCCTTCAAAAACTTGCCAGGTCAACTGTGTTTTTCCAAAAATCAGTTGGGTCTACTGTTTCAATCTGATTTTTTTTCCCTACTGGATCATTAAGGCTGTGTTTAATTCAATGGAAAGTCAGATGGTGGAGAGAAAAAAATCACTAAATTACGCATGGAGCTCCATAAATAATGTCATCTTTTGTGTCAGTTACCTCCTTCCCTCGTATCTACCATTCAAGTAAACTGACTGCAAGTATAAGTGGACTGGAATATCACCTCCCAGGTATGATAAACATGTTCTGTGTCCTTGAATGTTTAGGTGTTTTCTTTTGATGGGTAGACAGTTGTAGATGTTTCTATATTACTGAATCCATTGTTCTATAGTTGCCATAGCACTCTTCCAAATGTATTGTTATCGTTATAGTTTCATGAGTACCATTCGTTTCTGTAATTGAATCCCAATATCTTCATTTGAAATAGTCTAACCTATTTGTTGCCCTGTTGATTGACACCGGTGGCAATTTTGTGTTGCTTGTTATAATCATCTAAATTTAGCAGATAGCTTGTCATGTTTTCACAAGGTTTCTTTGAAAGAGTGAATCACACTGAACAGTTGCAGTTGGATAATATCTTAGATCTGGTACCTCGTGAGATTGACTTTTCTAACTTTTATTGGACACTCTTGTTACCAATGAATGCAATGATATTATAATTTTCATTTAGTGAAGAAAATTATTTCTCGTACTCATTTTGTCAGCGTTGCTCTTTAATCACTGATAACGGTTTACTTATTTTGTCAGGTGTAACTATAAAAGTTTGTATTTACGTCGACACTGGTCCAGTTCGTACTGAAGAAAAAACGCTGTACACCGAGGATGATTTCCATGATTTCCTTTCTCACCGTGGTTGGACCGGCCTCAGAGAGTTAAGCAGCTTTAAAAATGTGGATTCTCTTGATGAACTTAATCCAGGTGCGATGTACCAGGGAGTTAGATTGCTTAGTGATTAATTAGATGTGTCTTGCCAAGTGTGAGAGTCATGCTGTGTGTCTTATAGTTTAAGCATTTGCTTTCCAAGCGTAATTATAAGCAGCTCACACTCGATGCTTGTTTTAGAGATCCTTGTGTAGTTGCGGCGGTGGTATAGCTCTATGAATCCTGTAGATATAAACAAGAGAAATTAACATAACAAATATGAATAATGAAAACCCGGATTATGATTATTAGATTGGTTGTAATTAGAAAAAATAGAAATTTTATTAATATTTTATTCTTAAAAGAGGCTAGTTGGAACTAATTGTGGTCCAATTCATGAAAAAAAAAAATCCTTATTTAGCTTCCAAGACTTTGTTACATGAAAGGTACAATTTCTTATTCCTCAAGACTTGATGAGAGAAGCAGCACGAGTTGTACTATATTCTGTTTGGGAGAAAGCTGATTGATCATTCCCATCATGCACCAAAGAGTTGAATGAATCATTCACAAACAATTACTGCTACCTTTATGATTCTGCTAATCCCAGTCATCATTCTTATAAGAAACCAGCGTGTCCACTTTATGAATCTGCATTAAGCCACGTCGAACACAATGAGAAACTTGAAAAAAAGACAAGGAGAGCAAACCGGATAGAATAGGAGTAGAAAACACAATATTCCCACCTTGGTATCAAAGTGAGTGTAGCTGAACCATCTGTGGGTACTTGATCAACTTTGCATCACTCTCAATCCAAGTGAATGGAACGGTCACATCCATATCAGTGTAGGCCAACACCCTAAACACACCTTCAGGAGCAGAACAGCCAAACCATTACATGTTTGGCAAACATAGCTGTTCTATACCTTGAGTCCAAAACCAAAATGAATACTAACAAGGTTCGTCGAGACACAACAGGTACGTGATGGAGGATGCAATCCGATGCATGATTGCTTGAATTTCCCTCATAATTTGTTTTTCACTCTTCTCCTTGATCACCCTAACATCGAAGATGCCAGACAACAAAAATTTGTGTGCATTGTTTCAATTTTTTGATCAAATAACAGGAATGGTCATTGTAGATTTATTATAGTTTACCCCTTCTCAGCAACCTCAGGATCGGTTTCAATGCAGAAATTCCGTCTTTCCGGTACCTCTGCAGTGGTCTTGCTCATGATCACGAGTACCACTCTTGGCAAAATAAATCGATTGAAGAGGTAGGATCAACGAGATAAACTTTAATTTTGCTTTTCCTATGAATTAGTTATACCTGTCAATTGAGATGTTAAGCCTGCGAGGAAGGATTTGACGCCCTCATCTTGAGTACCATACTTCACCTAGACAAGGCTCTCGATTTCCCAGTGGTACAGAATGCTGCAGATTTGTTTATTTAGGGCTCCAATCCCCGTCAAGAAGCTGCTCCTTTTGTTCCAATTGAACCAGGCAAGCGCAAAACAGAACGAAACTTGGGGGAAAAAAAAAATCCTTACCCATTAACAACATACCCTGCTGGTCATCACCAACAGAGCAGAAAATTGAGATTTACGATTGAGTTCATATGGAAAGAAGAAGATGAAGATAAAGAGAGAGAGAAGGAAAAACTACGTACCGAAGAACTCACTGACAATGGCGGCGGAGCCGCGGAGAGTGATGATGCCTTGGAGACTGCTAGTGATCCCATCTGCTGTTTATTGAAGAGTTGGGATGATACTGCGTTAGGAGGTGATAGACTCTCAAATAGTTTACTAAAAAAAAAAAAAGGAATTATAGTATAATAATTTGTATGGTAAAAAAAATAATTTGTTTTGCAACTTCACATATAACATGACTATTTATACTACTTGATAGAAATCTCTAAATCATACAACATTAATTAGATAACTTATTGTATCTAGATATATGAATTACAAGATTAATATTTCATTAGTTCATGTACATCAAACATTTATCATGGTACATGTATTTAAATTTAATTCAATTTTTAACACTCCCTCTTAAACTTGAATCTTTCTTATTCCAAGCATTAGTCTCAATCTTTAAAAATCATCAAATTTAAATAGCTTTGTAAAAATATTAGCAACTTAATCTATAGTCTTCACATATTCCAGTTTAATCTTTTTCTTTGCGATGTATTCTCGAATAAAATGATATTTTATATCAATATATTTACTACATTCATGAAACACAAGATACTTTACCAAACTTTGAACTAATTATTATCAATCATGATTTTTGTAACATCTTATTCCAAATCAAATTCCTTTAATAATTCTCTCAACCATATAACATGGCAAGTGCATACTCAATTTCACAACTGAAAAATGTCACAATACTTTAATTTTTTAAATTATATGAAATTGTATTATTTTCCAAAAAAGAATATAAAATTAGTTGTGTTTTTTTTTTATTATCAATGTCTCTCACAAAATCCTTATGACAATAGCTTGTCAATTTGTAGTTGCTAGAGAATGAATAAAGTATGTCATAATAAAAAATAACTTTAATATCATGATTAGTTTAACCATTTAGTAATATTGATTAGTTCAACGGTAGATGATAATAACCGGTCAACTTGTAGTTGCTAGAAAATGAATAAAGCATGTCATAATCAAGAGTATCTTTAATATCATGGGTATTTTTAATATAATGTCAACTTGTAGGTCAACATGAGAGTGCCCTAGTTGAGCCAAAGAAGATAGAGCTCGTATTTATTACTATTGTGCTAATATTTATCTTAGTGGGAGTAATAATAACTTATCTAGTTTATTAGAGTTGTTTAAATTATAAGTAAAATATGTTATGTGTTAACAAATTATGCATGTTAAATGATTAGTTTATTTAATGAAATGATTAGTTCATTTTATGTTAAAATCATGATTAAATAATGATTAGTTGATTAAATAGGATGTATGAAATATAGTTGATTAATGTCAGTTAGATTGGAATATATGAATAATGAGTGGAATTATAGTTGTCATTTGATTTTGTAAACAAATCCAGACTTATATTGAATCAATTAGAAATTATATACATACGATTTACACTGAATAACTAAATAATATATTTATTTATGATAGATTATGACTACTAAAAACATCATAATTGAACTCAATAAAAATGAGAAATTAAATAGGGACAACTACAAAATCTGACATCTCAAGATACAATATGTTCTTGAGCAACAAGAAGTTCTAGAGATTGTCCATCAGATTATGGAAGAAATTGTTGATGGTCTGACAACGAAACCATGATGGCTATAAGGCATGGATGAAAAATGACTCAATTGTTAAGGGAATATTGATTAGTTCAATGACGGATGACTTGATTTTTGAGTATGAGTCATTTCCATCGGCTCATGCCATTTGGGTAGCCCTTAGGAGAAATAAGTGGAGTTAGTTTGAGCAAGCTTTGACAACTGACAATTAAGTTTGACAACTATAAGAAGTGCCCGAATGTCTTCATTGTTCAACATTTAAGGGAGATGTCTTTTATAATTCGGGAGTTGGAGACTGTTGGTCATGAGTTGATTGATGAACAACAGGTTCAGGTAGTTATTTGTTCCCTTCCTGATTTTTGAGAGACGATGAAACAGAACTTGACTCACAGTGAAAGTATCAAGACTTTCGTTGATATCTCACGCCATGTTGAATTGTAGGCAGAGATAGTTGAATCCACAAAGATTTCAGGACATGCTTATGTAGTTGTCAGTTCTATTAGAGCATTAGGATCCAAGAAGAAAAAGTGGTTCAAGAAGGGAAAAGGAAAAGCAAAGGAAGCTGCTACTGGGCTGAGCCCAAACAAGAAGAAAGGAAAGAAGACTGAAAAGAAATCTAAAAGCAAGTTGACTTGTTTTAACTGTGGCAAGTAAGGTCATTTTGCTCAAGAATGTTCTTAGCCGAAAAAGGTAGATCCAAGTTTGTCTTCTTTTTCAGAACATTATATTGTTAGTTCTATATTGCTAGTTAATTTTTATCCTTTGTGGATTATAAATTCGGGAGCAACAAACCATGTAGCTAGTGAGCGAGTTATATTTGTGGAGTACCGTCAGGTACTAGCTAGCAACATATGGATATATATAAGAAACAATGCAAGGATTAAAGTCAAAGGGTTTGACACTTGCAAACTCAACTTTCGTGGCGGACGTACCTTATTTCTATATGATATCCTTTATGCTCCTAAGATTCGATGAAATTTCATTTCCATAACATGTCTTCTTGATTTGGGATATTATATAAACTTTTACAGACATTGTGTTGAACTTCGTATTGACTCTGTGTTAATCGGATATGATTTTTTAACTAATGGTTTCATAGTTCTTGATGTAAAATCGGATATCAATTATGAGATTGATGGTTGTTTTTCAAACATTACTCTTACTAGAGATTCAGATATAACTGATGACATTTGACATGCTAGATTAGGACATATAGGATAAAAACGTATGAATCAGTTAGCTAGAGAATACCTGCTAGACACTCGTGCCAAGATTAACTTGTCTATATGTGAGCATTGTCTAACTGGAAAAGCAACTAGAAGATCATTTGGTAAGGCTATTAGGGATGATTCATCATTGTAATTAATTCATTTGGATATTTGTGGTCTAATGAATGTGAAGGTTAGACATGAAGCTTTCTATTTCATTACATTCATTAATGATTTCACTCGTTTTAGTCATGTGTATATGATTTCTCATAAATATGAAGCATTAGATTGCTTCATTCTTTATATGAATGAAGTTAATGTTGGAACTTCGATGAGCGCTAGAGGGAGGGGGGGGGGGGTGAATGGCACATTCGTTGCTTGACGATGAAATTCGTTCGTGTTCGTCTCTACACAATCATTAGTATGCAATGGAATATAGAAATCTAAATCTAGAGACAAATACAAACACAAATACACAAGATATACATGGTTCGGAACCTTAGGGTTCCTACTCCACGGGGCAAGTTTAACGAGCTCTAGTGATGTACACACTACTACTCAATAAACTCCTTCTCGACAACACGTCGGAGGTGAAGAAACATTATACAAGTGATCTTACAATAATAAGAAAGAAATACAAGCAAATACAAGTAAACTATACAAATACAAGTAAAGAAAACTTTACAAATGCGAACTTGAATGCTTGGTTATTGATTGCTTTGGACCACACTTGAAGACCCTGATTTGCACCAGCAAATCGTCTCAAATCGCCCAAGAAATCACTGCCGAAACCCTTTCTGTCGAGCTCCTTTTAAGCCTCCGCGCGATCTGGATTTTCGCCTGATAGTCGACTGCCAACAGTGTCATTGTCTCACAACAGACTTGATCCACGTCCGCATTTCATAATGGATACCGACGACGATCGCCATTTCCGATCATTGCTCAACTCCGTAGTTATCACGAGTCGGCTCACTCTGCCTTTGCGACCAGAATCAGCAGCAGTCGACTACCCTCCATGGCAGTCGACTACTCATGGCCAATCGACTGTCCAATACTGGCAGTCGACTACCAAGGCCTCTTGTCGCAGTCGAACCCCAGTCGACTCTCGGCAATCGATTGATCATAATCTCAGTCGACTGTTCAGTGTCGACTTGGCTGCCAAGTGTCAAACACTTGACCAGTTGACTGGTCCATAATCTCAGTCGACTGATCCATAATCTCAGTCGACTGCTACACCTCAACTATGAGATTTACCCCAAGTATGATGCCCTCATACTTGCTAGACCACCCTTAGCCTAGACCTAAGCCTTCTAGCCACCTCTATCAGCCTTATGCATATTGGATCCCTCCAAGTCATCCATGACTTGTTCATCCATACGCTAGCATTCAAGTGCTTCTATCGGCTATTGTCACGCTAAGCTGGTCTACACCGCCAAAGCACATTGGGCTTACGTTGCCAAGACACACACTTATACTTTACGCCACTAACCATTGAACTTATGCTGTCAAGACTCCACCCTTCGACTTTACGCCACCAATATCAACCCTTGGACTTCCCAAATGCCAAGTACCCATGACTTGGACTTTCACCAACAAGACTATACCCTTGGACTTACATGGCCAAGACTACACTCTTGGACTTTCCATGCCAACTCCATGTTGGACTTTCCAAATGCCAAGACCCAAGCTTGGACTTTCTCTTGTCAAGACCCATGCTTGGACTTTCCAAGTGCTAAGACCCATGCTTGGACTTTCCATGCCAAGTGTCCCACTTGGACTTCTCCATCATATGATCAACCCCATGTCAACCATATAGTCAACCCATTGTCAAACAATGGTCAACTCATCGTTAAACTTCAAAACACTACTCGAGTCAAACTCGAGTATGATCAATCGTGACCTGGGCCAATTGCACTAATAGTTAAGAATCAATTAGATCGTAAGGTTAAAACCTTATACATTAATCATAGAAGTGAATACTTGTTTGATCAGTTCAAGATAATTTGTAATGATAAAGGGATTATTGGACAACTAACAATCCCAGGAACTCCACAACAAAAAATGCGATTGCTGAAAAAAGAAATAGAAATTTTCTTGAAATAGTTAGGTTTTTGATGGCTCAGGCTAATTTTCTAATTTTTTTATTGGGCAGATGTATTATTAGTTATAGTCTATATACTTAACAGAGTGTCTTTTAAATTAGTTCCATCTGTTGGGACCATGATGTCCGCTAGGGGGGGGGGGGAGGGGTGAATAGCGATTCGATGTTGCGTGATGGAATTCGTTCGCATGCTTGCCTATGATTATTAGTACGCAGCGGAATATTGAATGATACAACAAATATACAACACAAGCATAATACACAAATATAACGTGGTTCGGAACCTCAAGGTTCCTACTCCACGGGGTGAGCTCAAATGAGCTCTAGCGATGCAACCAACACCACTAAATAATAATACTCCTTCTCGACAACAAGCCAGAGGCAGAGAAATCTTGTACAAATGATTACACTAAGTAATACAATGGATATAAGCAAATACAAATATGAAATGCAATACAAGTAAAGAAAAACACTTTACAAGGAGCTTTTGATTGCTTGATCTTTAATTGCCTTGGACTAGCCTTAAAGGACTAGAAAGCACCAACTATTCCCCTTCAAATCGCCCAAGAGAACCACAGCCAAATCCCTCTCCACGAGCTGCCTTTATAACCTGCATTCGGGCTGGATTTCGCCTAGCAGTCGACTGATCGAGACCATCAGTCGACTGCTCCTGTAGTCATTGTCTCACAACAACACGAGCCATGTTGGATAAGTTCCAACAGATAGACCATCAATCAACTAATCATGCCCATTACTCGACTGATCGAGTCATTACTCTCGAGCAAACCCTAACGATCGACTGGAAACATTCATTTCGAAAAGCGACCATCGATCATTGCAGACACATCGATCATTTATTCAGGCCATCAGTCGATTGACCAATTCTTGTTAGTGCAATCAACCCTTGATATGATTTTGATGTGTGTGACAAAGGGTTTAAGTTAGGATGTTTGGATTTGATATGTGCGTTGGAGTCTTGCAGGACTTAGTAATTCGCACATGGGGCCTTGGCGAGTTTCACATCTCATGACTCGGTCCTTGAGTCAGTGAAGGATGGCTTTGTGGAAGCCGTGTGCTTGGAGCATCCGAGGGACCGCCGGACGAGGAGCTTGGAGTGAAGCTGGAGGAAGTAGACTTGAGGCGAGGCGAAGGATGGCCGGCAAGCCGCGGCGCGAGCGCATCCGAGGGCGTGGCGGGACGAAGATAACCGGCGAGGACTCGAGGATGAGTGAGCGAATGTAACCCGGGAAGGGGTAGTGCTCTTAGGTGAAACTTAGCCATTTGGCTAAGTGTCGGATGAGATTTCCCGACATCAGTCGACTACCATGTTATGGTAGTTGACTACTCTAAGTCGACTGTAACTTGACTAGTGTTCAAGTTCGATTCAAGTGCCAACGATCATTGTCATGGAATGTGATCGGGCGAAGGCATCACGACCGGGTCGCAAGGGTTTCGGGCACGTGGTTTCGAGCTCGCGAAAGCACTGATCGATAGGTCAATCGTTGACCGATGGTAAGATCACCGATCGATGATGATGCCGCTGGATGGAATCCAACGATTGGGCAATCTACATGGATCACCGACCGATAGGGACATCACCGACCGCTTCCGTGTCAACGGGAAGAAACCCTCTTCCTCTATAAAGAGGAAGGGTGTGGGGCTTTGGGGCCTTAATGCTTATGCTCTAACCTTCTCCCAAAGTGCCCTAAAGAATTCCCACTCTTCTTACTTGCTATTATTCCATTCTATTGTAAGAAGAGGAATTGTAAAGAGGTTACCTCCACCTAGCTTGGTGCAAAGGAGAGAATAGTGAAAGCTTGAGGCGTGATTCACCTTGGACGAATCGGACCATGGATTAACGGCGTAGCCGTGAACCATGTTACATGCGGTGTTAGCGTTTGTGTTTATTCTTCCTTTGTTTTGTCTTTAATTGTTTGTATTTGCATATTCCGCTTGCGCTAATAATTTTGTAGACGAGCAACAAAGGAATGAATTCCATCATCTACGACAAAAGCTATTCACCCTCCTCTAGCCGGCCAACACATCGACCCTACAAGTGGTATCAGAGCCAAGACGCTTGTTGAGGACTAACCGCCAACACAAGCACTATATCAAGAGATGGCCGGCTTGAACATTCATCCACTGAAGTTTGAAGGAGAATTCTCTTGGTGGAAAAAGAGAATGGAGGTATTTTTCGAAATCGATTTCGAAATTCTTTTAATTATGGAAAACGGTTTCGAAATGCCTAGGGATGAAGAAGGGGAGCCATTGGAAAAATCAAGGTGGAGCAAGAAACAAAGGGACGAGTACTTGGCAAACTCAAAACCCAAACATCACCTCTACAACGTACTCCCTCAACAAGAAGTCAACCGGATAGGAGAGTGTGCTAACGCCAAGGAGATGTGGAAGAAGCTCATAGAAATTCATGAAGGCACATCCGAGGCCAAGCTAGCAAGGAGAGATGTCCTTCGCTCCCAACTATCCAATATCAAATTCGAAAAGGGAGAAAAGGTAAAATCCCTACACTCTAGGTTTAAGGAAATTCTAACCGGTTTGACAAGTGTAGGAGAAAAGCTTTCCAACCGGGATATGGTAATGAAGGCTATAGATGCCTTTCCTCGGTCCTCAAGATGGAGCTCTATGGTGGATTCTTTCTACATCTCAAAGAACCTAGAAGTTAGCACCTTGGAGGAATTTTTCTCAACCATGGAGCTCCACGAAACAAGGCTCGAAGGAGTAGTAGAAGAGCCAAGACTTCAACCTTTAAGAGGAGTAGCCTTGATGGCAAACAAAGGGAAGAAGAAGATGGAGACTTCCTCCTCCTCCGATGAAGCATCCTCCTCCTCCTCCATGGATAGCACAGAAGAAGCTTACATGGTAAGGAAGGTAAGACGTGCTTTGAAGAATTTTAAATTTAATAAATCTAATGATAGGAGGAGAAGATCAAGGGGGAAGGTTATTTTCTACAATTGTCAAGGAGAAGGACATATAAGGGATAATTGTCCCCTCTTGAACAAGAGCAAAGAGGAGAAGAGAAAGAAGGAAGAAAATAAGAAGAAGAAGGGGAGCAAGAAGAAGGAAGAAGAGAAGAAGGCCAAAGAAAAGGGAAAGACCAAAACACTAAAGGCAAAGACATGAGATGATCCCTCTTCATCATCCTCATCCGAAGAAGAGGAAGAACATGTCTACTCAAACCTTGCCCTAATGTCATTTGACGTCCTAGACTCCTTCTCCTCCGAAAATGAAGAAGCAAGCTCAAGTGAGGAGAGCTCTAGTGAAGGGGGAGGCTCATCATCATCCTCCTCATCTGAAGAAGAAGACATGGAGACTATGGTAACGAATCTCTCACCCAAGAAAATAGTTTCCATGATATCTAGCCTTACTAAGGAATTATTTAGGGCTAAAAAGAAAAATAAATGCATGCTAGCTCAAATTAAGGATTTAGAAGAAAAATTAGAACAAGCATGTTCAAATATTAAAGATAATATTTCCTCTAGTCTCAATGATGTATGCTCACATGATCACTATATGCCATTTGATGTTAATGATGCATGTATGGATGAAAATAGAGCTTTAAGAGAGAAAGTAGATCATTTAACCAAGACCCTAGAAAAATTCACTATTGGCTCCAACACCCTTAACAAGATTGTAGGGAGCCAAAGAGTAAGCTTCAACAAGAAAGGCCTAGGTTATAAGGAAAATAAAAATGAAAAGGCCTATAAATGTTTAATTGCTAGGGGTCAAGATAAAAAGAAAATAATAGCTAGAAAATGGATCCCTAAGAAATTTTTAGTGAACCCCATAGGAAAGAATTTATTTTGGGTTCATAAATCCATCCTAAAGGGTTAGGAAAACCCTAGGATAGTCAACCATATGGAATTTATCTTTATCATGTTTTGGTTGACTTAAGATGGCGGGACTTAATTTTTGAAATAATATTGGGTGATGATAATGTGCCCATAAATTGATAATAATGCTTAAATCATGATAGTTAATGTAATTGCTATATATGTTTGCAATCATGATTTATGACCTTGCTATTTGATAGATAATCATGGGCAATAAGGTTTAAATCATGCTTTAAGGGATATTTGCTTTATTATCATGACTTTATACCTAATGCATGATCACAAATTGATGAATACTTTTGTTTCATGATCATAATGTGGAAACAATACACATATGTCTTTATGATCATGTGGATTGTTAGGATGATATTTAACCATGTATAGAATGTCATGAAATTAAATGGTTAAGTATATACAAATACCTTTAGGATACATCTCACACTCACCATAGGCTACCTTGATTGAAAACTTAGTATGAGTGAGATGTTAGGATGATACAAATGTCCACTAATGCCTATGACATTTAGATGGTCATTTAAGGTATCAAATAGCAATAATAGACCAATCATAGGGAAGACTTATGTTTAATTCATAGACATATTGTCCAAAGATCATGGTTGGATATTTTATATGTTTTCAAAATAATTTCTTACTTTAAAATCTGTGTGTTCATGTTTTGAAACAATCCAAAGCAAAACTAGGTGTTAAACTTGATACTAACTTGATCAAAAATCTAGTTACTTTTGAAACTTTTGGATTTTTGGCAAATATTTGAAAATATAATGATTTTTCATGGACAACTATTTTTCATTGATAAATATACTTACAAGAAATATGTTCCCTAAATTTCATGATTTTTCGAATTTTATAGATTTTCTAATGCATTTCTGAAATCCACCCTGAAAATCTGAAAAACCCGAAATCAGAGTGCCAGCCGACCGATAGTCTGAACCAGTCGACTGATCATCTGATAACATGCCCAATAACCTTTTGTATTCGATTTTAAGGCATGTTTTGACTTTTGTTTCCCTCTAAACTTGATGCCATGCTTAGATAAATCTTGTTTAATATTTTTGATGGTGTCAAAGGGGGAGAAATTTATTTGTTTAAGTAAGGGGGAATTATATTTAGGGGGAGTTTCATCTATTAAGGGGGAGAGTTTCTAATCATGTTATTTACATGCTTTCTTACCTTAATAGTTTTATCAAATGTTTACCTAACTTAAACGGATTACCACACATCAAAAAGGGAGAGATTGTTAGTGCAATCAACCCTTGATATGGTTTTGATGTGTGTGACAAAGGATTTAAGTTAGGATGTTTGGATTTGATATGTGCGTTGGAGTCTTGCAGGACTTGATAATTCGCACATGGAGCCTTGGCGAGTTTCACATCTCATGACTCGGTCCTTGAGTTGGTGAAGGATGGCTTATGAAGCTGCGGCGCTGAGTATCCGAGGGACGGCGACGAGGAGCTTGAGTGAAGCCGAGGAAGTAGACCGGCGATGGCGCCAAGAGACGCAGACTGGGCGCATCCAAGGGATGTGGCTGGACGAAGATAACTTCGAAGGCGAGGGACTCCAAGGGATGAGAGTGAGCGAATGTAACCCGGGAAGGGGTAGTGCTCTTAGGTGAAACTTGGCAATTTGGCTAAGTGTCGGATGGGATTTCCCAACATCAGTCGACTACCATATTATGGTAGTTGACTACTCTAAGTCGACTGTGACTCGACTAGTGTTCGAGTTCGGTTCAAGTGCCAACAGTCGACTGCCATGGAATGACAGTCGACTGCGAGACCACCAGTCGACTGATGAAGGCATCAGTCGACTGGTCGCAAGGGTTTCGGGCACAGAAGCGAGTCGAGCTCGCGAGCACTCGACTGATAGGTCCATCAGTCGACTGATGGTAAGATCAGTCGACTGATGATGGTGTAGTTGGATGGAATCCAACGTGAAAACAGCCGTTATTGGACAACGACTACAGGACCAGTCGATTGATAGGGACATCAGTCGAATGCTCCTGTGTCAACGGGAAGAAACCCTCTTCCTCTATAAAGAGGAAGGGTGTGGGGCTTTGGGGGCTTAATGCTTATGCTCTAACCTTCTCCCAAAGTGCCCTAAAGAATTCCCACTCTTCTTACTTGCTATTATTCCATTCTATTGTAAGAAGAGGGATTGTAAAGAGGTTACCTCCACCTAGCTTGGTGCAAAGGAGAGAATAGTGAATGCTTAAGGTGTGATTCACCTTGGATGAATCAGACCGTGGATTAGCGGCGTAGCCGTGAACCACGTTACATGCGGTGTTAGCGTTTGTGTTTATTCTTCCTTTGTTTTGTCTTTAATTGTTTGTATTTGAATATTCCGCTTGCGCTAATAGTTTTGTAGACGAGCAACGAACGAACGAATTCCATCGTCTACGACAAAAGCTATTCACCCCCTCTAGCTGGCCAACACATCGATCCTACAATGCTGGCAATCGACTGCCAGGCCAATTCTGGTAGTCGAACTCCGGTCGACTCTCAATAGTCGACTGAGAATACTATAAGTCGATTGATAACCTCATCCATAAGGTTTTAACACTAAGTATGATGCCCTCATACTTGCTAGACCACCCTTAGCCTAGACCTAAGCTTTCTAGCCACCTCCGTCAGCCTCACGCCTATCGGATCCCTCCAAGTCATCCATGACTTATTCATCCATACGCTAGTCTTCAGGTGCTTCCATTAGCTATTGTCATGCTAATGTGGTCCACACAGCCAAGACACATTGGACTTACGTTGCCAAGACTACCGCTTGGACTTTACGCTGCCAACCATTGGATTTATGCTACCAAAACTCCACCCTTGGACTTTATGCTGCCAATATCAACCCTTGAACTTTCCATTTACCAAGACCCATGCTTGGACTTTCCCTTGCCAAGTACCCATGACTTGGACTTTTCATGCCAAGTACCCATGACATGGACTTTCCATCATATGATCAACCCCATTTCAACCATATAGTCAAACAATGGTTAAACCTTCTCCCCTCCCTCTTCCATCGCCATCGCCGGAGCATCCTTGCGGTAGGTTCCGCGATCCATCTATTGGATCGAGAAGCATCGCTAGAGGGGGGTGGGGTGAATAGCGAGCGTAAAATTTTCTTTCATCCGTTTGATAATAGCAAGCGCAGTGGAAAAATAAATAACACAATTTATTTTTACTTGGTTCACAACCCACCGACTGCTAATCTAAGGCCCCGCGATCCTTGACCGCGTACGAAGGGGCAATCCACTATCAAGTCTTCTTCTCATTGGAGGTAGGAGATAATGATCACAAAACCGAAAGTACGAGGATGAGGCAACAAGCCTACCTCACCTCGTTATGATTACAACGATGATCGAATACAGTAAATAAAAAAGTACTTGTTGCCGACGAATAGATTCTAAAGTTGGCGTTGCATCGGTGTTACGACGTTGGAGTTTTGGCGTTGCGGGAGCACTTTGAAAATATAATTGATTGATTTTTGGGTTAGAGTCCTCCCCTCCTTTTATAGAGTTTTGCCTTGGAATAAGTCTTGATGTATATCCTCATCTTTTGGAATTGATCACGAGGTGGTACCATATTTTATCGCGAAGTGGCCGCGTCAAACATTATCCATTTTGACCTAACACAAAAGGCTGATTCGTTACCATCAGTTGATTGATGCCTTCCATCAGTCGACTGATGTGCATCAATTGACTGCCCAATGACCAGCAGTCGACTGCCAGCCTGACCACTTCCCTGCAGTAAGAGGTTAGCACAGAAAATGGTAAATGCGATGGTTTCTTACCGTCCGATCTTGACCTAGACCTTCCACTGGAAGTCTTAGTCGGATCGCCGCCTATGGTCGTCCCCGTACAGAGGACACGACCTTACCATCTCTCTTCGCACTCGTGCTTACCTCTGGTCCTTTATGACCTGTCGCTTTGCTTCTGGTCTTCCACCTAGGTTCTTCAACTCCCTCGAAGTTCCCTCGGTGTCGCCCGACCACCATGGTTTCTCGACTCGAGATTCTCTGGGTGTCGCTGACCTTTAACTTAGCTTAACCATTTCCTGCACACTTAATTCATCTCATGAGATAACAATATGACCTTAACTTTGGATCTTTGCCATAATCAAAACCTAGGTTCGATTATCTAGTGCCCCTGCACCAATAATCTCCCCCTTTTTGATCTATAACAAACTAATACAAAGTTAAGGGAAAAATTAAAGCATAAAACAAGTAGAGTAAATGATGAATGCCATTTTCAAAAACTCCCACTTAACCCTAGGTGAGTTTTGAAAGAGATAATTAAATTTTCAAAATTAAATTTTGTGTTACTCCTGTGTTACTCCCCCTTAACTTTCACTCTTCTCCCCCTTTTGCCATAAATAAAAAAAAATATTCGGGTCTTTTTTTATATAAAATAGGGGTTTAAAAACAACATTGTATATGCATGCATCTAGATAAATCAACTATGAGTCCAAGCATGCGTCTAGCAATAGTTAGATAGATTGGTTCGAGGTGTATCCCTTTACACCAATAATCTAAAGGTTTGTAATATAACCCTTAGGATTAGTTTTCTCTCCCCCTTAGTCAAATATATGAAGTATAAGAGATGTAGGGGGTACTAAACTTTGGCCTAGAGAGTTGTAAATAATCGTTAAATACAATAGTTGAGAAAATAGGTAGCATTTTGAAAAGATTATATTTCAATTATCCTTAACATCTCACCCATTCTATGTGTCTAAGAATTTGTTCACCTTATATATTTTGTGAGATGATTTGAAATCGATTAAAGATAGTCAACCTTGGGTTAGATTTGGATTTAACCTTTAGATCGTCAAGTAACTTTTCGAGAAACTGGCTTCCAGATCGTGGCGAGGCACAGGGGCCTTCTTTGATCGGAACAACGACCACTTCCTTAGACAAATCCAAATTCAAGAAAATATCACTTAAGTCACTTAGGGTTACTTTCTGATCTAACTAGTTTAGGATACGGCGAGGTAGCTTCAGCTAGTTCCACTCCGTCAAGTGCACCAAGCTAGATATGCCTTATCTAGCTCGAATACATGATACTTTGTTTCCCTAACGTACTATCATCTCGCCGCGTCCTGATACTATGTTGTCAAGAATTGACTAACTATTTTCCCTATCTAGCCATTCTAAAAATTAAAATAAAATAACTAATCATGCAATGGTTTTGCTAAGGAAGCAGATATATTATTTTAGTGTTAGCTCCCCCTGTACCATTGAACCAATATGGTCTATTCAAATAATGAACTTGATCCTGGGGAATCCAATACTTATTAGTCCTTATATGTGAGTTCAATAAAACCTTTCGAACCCATGCTTGGACTCTTTGATGACTACGATTCACAATAGACATGTAAGACCTATTCGTAGTCGTTGACCTAAATCCGAGTCCGACTTTGTTGTACACGACTCTTTGGGTTCCAAGTAGTCGGTTAAGATTCTTAGATCCCAACGTGAATCTTTCCAACCTAGCCTTGACCTCTTGAACTCGGTCTTTCAAGAGAGAATTCTCCTCCTCAAGTTTTTCAACTTGGGTTGAGTTTCCCTTTTGAACTTGACTAGTTGAAGAGGTTAGAGTAGCCTCTTGCTTGAGGGTTTCAACCTCCTCAAGTAACGACTCAACCCTAGACTCGGACTTAGTTAATTTCCTAGTAAGCATTTTAATTGTAAGGTAAAGTGTACTAATTAAAGAGCGGCTAACCTTGACTTTTCCTTTTGGTTCGGCTTTGAGTTTCCGCTCGAAGTAGTCTTCGGGGTCGGAGTCGGAGTTGTAGTTGGACTCGGCTTCGGATTCTGACTCGGACTCCTCCGGTCTTGCCATGTAAGCTATGTCGATGCCTTCTTCTCCGTTGTCCCAAGTTGCATGGAAGGCTTTCCTTGCTCCCTTTTGCTTTGGCCTCCTCCTTGACTTGAATTGCTCTTGGTTCTCTTTCTTCAATTGCCTTCTTTCTTGTCAAACTATTCTCCGCACCATGTTGAATATTGCGGCCTCCTCTTCGGATTCGGATCGGGTTCATCCTCGAGTTCGGATCCATCTTCTTGCTCGGGAGGTGGCTTGCTCTTCTCCTTTCTTCTTCATCCTGCAAGTAAAGCAACAACTCTCTCGACTGAGACCGCGTTAGTTTGTTCATGTAACTCAAACTCCAAAAAGAATTCATCTAATCTAATCTTAGATAAATCTTTAGATACCTTGTAGACATCAACCATGGATGCCCACAAGGTGGTCCTAGGAAAAGCATTAAGAGCGTACTTTATTATATCCCGATTATCTACCTTTTGTCCGATGGCATGTAGGCCATTCAAGATGTCTTGGATCCGCACATGGAGTTGGGAAGCGGTCTCGTGATCCTGCATCTTTAGATTATACAGTTTATTAAAAAGTAAATCTCTTTTACATACCTTAACATCGGACACCCCTTCGTGTAGATCAATTAATTTATTCTAGAGGTCTTTGGTGCTAATGAATATTCCAATTCGGTTGAGCTCCTCCTTGGACAAGCCGCATTGCAACACTTGGGTTGCTCTTGCATCGGCTTCGATTTGCCTCTTTGTTGCATTGGTCCACTTGTCGAAATCCAAGGGCTCCTCTTGATCATTGGTGGGTAGAGCAAAGCCAGTTTGGATTATTATCCAAGTCTCAACTTGTGTTTTCAAGAAACACTCCATCCGACCTTTCCAATAACGGAAATCATTTCCATTAAAGAACGGAGGTTGGGTGGTGCTATACTCCTCAATGTGAGCCATTAAGTATCTTGCAAAACACGAATAAAAACCAAAAGGAATTCCAAGACTTGGTCTTGGATTAGTAATGCAGGAAATAATAAGAAATAAACATAAATAAATAAGAAGAATAAGAAACTAACAAACACTAAAAACTTACGACCTTCGATGTCCCCGAAAGGGTACTAGACATTGGTTTTTGGGGATGAAGATAGCTTGTTACTGTTAGGGATCGTTTGGAACGGCTAGAGGGGGGTGAATAGCGTTTTGCGGTTTCTACAAAAATGATTAGCGGAAGCAAACACAATGATATAAGTAAAAACAATAGCAAACGCAAACAAAGCCTTTTACGTGGTTCGGAGATAGCGCTCCTACTCCACGGCGATCCTTAAGGTGGATCAATCCAAGCAAATCCACTAATAAGCTTTCTTTACACACAACTCCTCTTCTTTACAAAGAATGAAGATCTAAGCTTAGAGAGAAGAGGAGGAGATTTAAATCACTTAGAAAGCTAAAGAATTCGTGGAGGCTCTTGAGAAAGATTAGGAAATAAGCATTAACCCCAAAAACCTCCACCAGCCCTCTTTTTATAGAGAAGAGGCTGATTTTCCGCTGAGACGATCGACCGATGTACAAAGATCACCGATCGGATTGGCGTGGTTAACGGCTTCCCAATAGCTCTGATTCGCGATTCGTAGGTCGCTTCATCTAACGACACTTTCATCAGTCGACTGATCCCTCCATCAGTCGACTGATGGAGTGATCAGTCGAGTGATCACGGCCGCAGTCGAGTGCGACTCCATTCTGCGGCTCGCTTATGTCTATCACCGACCGACACTATCGGGCCGATCGATGCAACATCACCGATCGCCTTGTCACAAAGTAGCCGATCGCTAGTCAGGGTTTCACCTTGACTCAGTCGAGCACCTGACAAGTCGACTGATACATCGTATCAGTCGACTGATACTCATCAAGTGTGAATATTTCACACTTGATTTCTCCCCCTAGACCTAGACTTAACCTCCTAGCTCTTCCTTAAGCCTTGCGTCTTCAGGATCCCTCTGAGTCCGCGACTTGTTCATCCTTTGCGCTTTGCTTCCAAGAGCTCCTTTGGTTTTGTCATGTCTAGAGTTTTCCTTTGCTAAAGCGTGCTTGGACTTTACGCCGCCAAGTCTACATGCTTGGACTTACACTGCCAAGACTTTCTTTTGGACTCCCTTTGCCAAGGTCCGTTTGGACTCAATGCTGCCAAGACAACATGCTTGGTCTTATGCCGCCAAACCTTTACCTTGGACTTTTCTTTCGCCAAGTCTTCATACTTGGATTTCCCTGTCACTTAGATATCATCACAATTTAGATCACAATTTGTTGCCTAACTTAGATGATTATCCAAACATCAAAACATACAAATGCTTGGGGCATTGTTGCACCAACAATCTCCCCTTTTTTGATGTTTGGCAATCATTTAAGTTAGGTCTTTTAAAGATACGCATATTATCACATCATATATCCAATTCCAATTCTAACTTAAATATTTCTTCTCCCTCTTTGACATACATCAAAAAGAGAAGAAAGATAAAAGCATATATTTCATGAAACGATTGAGTGTTTGACAATCTTGAACTAAGGCATAGATTTTAAAATTTTAACTCCCCTTAATCCAAGATACAGATTATGATGAATAAAATACATGTGGAGCTAAAGTCATCAAACAATTTGAAAGTTTAAATCCTAACTTTGCACCAACAATGTAAATTTTGGAGGAGAAAGATATATTTTGTGAAACTCCCCCTAAAACACGGCATTAAACATCCATACACGTTGTTTATACTCAATACTACCATGTTATTTCTTTAGGATATCAACAATACACTAAACCTCAGAAAATGAGGCTAATTTTTCGAAAACATAGTGTATCAGTCGACTGGTTTCTGAACCAGTCGACTGCTATACCTGTAATACGAAAATCAGCCTTTTCAGGCCAAGTTCAGAAATGCGTCAGAAATTCTAGAAACCTCGAAAAATCATGAAAATTTGTGTACACATTTCTGAAATCATACTTTATCAAGGAAAAATATTTTGAAAAATATATGTTTTCCAGATTTCAATATTGATACAAATTTGGAAACTAGCAAAAGGTTCTAAAATTTTGCAAACTTTGTATCACTTTTGTGATACACTTAAAAACTGTTTTTCAAAGTATGATAATAATAGTTGAAAATATGTTTTATTTGACATTTCCA
Organism: Wurfbainia villosa; assembly: GCA_025175895.1. NCBI lineage: Eukaryota > Viridiplantae > Streptophyta > Magnoliopsida > Zingiberales > Zingiberaceae > Wurfbainia > Wurfbainia villosa. The sequence goes on along the minus strand of CM046007.1, from coordinate 11,920,936 downwards.
ACCATGTTCTTGGAGCTATATGCACATCAATTGTGTATAAGCCTTCCCAATGATTGGTCCAATTAAGGATTAATGTCTCTAGATGACACTTTGGTCCATAGTAATGCATCATAACAAGCATTATGAACCAAATGCATCTTCCTATCATCTCACATGTTGTCTAGGTGGCTCAATACAAAAATCATGGTTTCTTAAGTATTTTGTGAGATGGTTAAAGGTATGAAATCTAGTATTTCTATAGGATCATGCAGACCTACACCTTCACTCAACCAAGCACATTCCAAGTTCTCTCCTAAGTGATGAAAATTCTACTTCGGGGAGAGCCTTGGTAAATATATCGGCTAAGTTGGACTTGGATTCAATATAATTGAGCTCAATGTCCCCCTTAGCCACATGGTCTCTAATGAAGTGATGCTTCACTTCAATGTGCTTGGTCCTAGAGTGATGCATCGGATTTTTGGTCAAGTTAATGGTGCTCACATTATCACAAAATACTTTCATGTTGGAGTAAGATAGCTCATAATCTTCTAATGTATGTTTCATCCATAAGAGTTGAGCTACACAACCACCCATAGCCACATATTCGGCCTCGGTGGTGGATAAAGCAACACAAGGTTGCTTCCTACTACTCCAACTCACTAGGGAGGACCCAAGGAATTGGGATCCACTACTAGTGCTCTTCCGATCCAATTTGCAACCGGCATAATCGGAATCGGTGTAACCAATTAAATCAAAAGACCTAGTCCTAGGGTACCATAGACCTACATTTAGTGTGCCCTTGACATATCTTAAAATTCTTTTAACGACAACTAAATGAGATTCCTTAGCACATGATTGATACCTAGCACACATACCAACTGCAAATAGTATGTCGGGTCTACTAGCGGTTAAATACAAGAGGCTACCAATCATGCTCCTATAAAGGGTAAGATCTATTTGTTTTCCTTCACTATCACTATCTATTTTAGTATTGGTTGCCATTGGAGTTGACACTACCTTAGCATTTTCCAAACCAAATTTCTTAATCATTTCCTTAGCATATTTGGTTTGATAAATGTAAATTCCTTCACTTGTTTGTTTAACTTGCAAACCTAGGAAGAAATTTAATTCTCCAACTAGACTCATCTCAAACTCTTTCTCCATATTTTGAATAAAGTCTTGAAGAAGTTCATCATTTGTTGACCCAAAGATAATGTCATCGACATACACTTGGGCTATAAAGATGTCATTAGATGTTGACTTTATAAAGAGAGTTTGATCTATACTACCCCTTTTGAAATTCTTAGAGATTAGGAAAGTTGACAATCTTTCATACCAAGCCCGGGGAGCTTGTTTCAAACCGTATAAGGCTTTCCTAAGCTTGTATACATGGTTTGGGTAGTCCGTATTTTCAAACCCGGGAGGTTGTTCTACATACACCTCTTCCTTAATAAACCCATTTAGGAATGCCGATTTGACATCCATTTGATGGAGTTTGAAACCCATATAGGAGGCATATGCTAAAAGTATTCTAATGGACTCTAATCTAGCAATCGGGGCATATGTTTCATCATAATCAAGTCCTTCAACTTGATTAAAACCCCTTGCAACTAATCGTGCTTTATTTCTAGTGATATTCCCTTGGTCATCTAGTTTGTTCCTAAAGACCCATCTTGTAGTAATAATAGTGTTTTCACTTGGTCTAGGAACTAACTCCCACACTTGACTCCTATCAAATTTGTTAGGGATTTGAGGCCGCTAGAGGGGGGGGGGTGAATAGCGATGTGCCCGTAGGAAGATGGAAATCGTTCGCGTGCTTGTCTACAATTCGTGTTAGCGCAGCGGAATAATAATAATAAAAGCAATACACGAAATACAATCACACACGAACACGATGATATAACGTGGTTCGGAACCTCAAGGTTCCTACTCCATGGATCGGGCTCAAACGAGCCCTAGCGATGCCAAACACACACCACTATCAAATAACTCCTTCTCGACACAAGTCGGAGGTGGAGAAACCTCTTACAATAAGATTACAACAATAATCTAAATACAACAAGCAAATATAAGAAGAAATACAACAAGAGAGGTAAAGAACACTTTACAAAAACTCTTTAGAAGCTTGCTTGTTGATTGCCTTGGACTAGCACTTGAAGGCCCTGATTTGCAGCAGCAAATCGCTTCAAAACGTCCAAGAGAATCGGTTGCAAAAACCCTCCTTCCGAGATGCCTTTATAACCTGCGTCGGGGATTTTTCGCTTATCCGACGCCATAAGTCACCGATCGGATGCCATCGTTGTGTCGTGAGACAACGGATCGATCCACTGGAAAAACTCCAACGGATCTCTTCGCGATCGCCAACATTAGCGATGATCGCCACCGCGTAGTCGATCGGCCCAGCGTCGATGACGGAGCATCGGCTCGTACAATGCTAGCTGAACTAGCGATCGCTAGTCCTTCGCGCTTGATCGCCTGTCGACATCATCGATCGCTATAATGAGTGATCATTGCGCGGGGCTACCCAAATCTCAATCGAACTCAAGTCGACTCACGGCAGTCGAACCAGCCATAATGCCAGTCGACTGCCAACCTCAAGAATGAGGTTTTAACCCAAGTATGGTGCCCCCATACTTGCTAGACCGCCCTTAGCCTAGACCTAAGCCTTCTAGCCACCTCCATCAGCCTCACGCCTCTCGGATCCCTCCAAGTCATCCATGACTTGTTCATCCATCGTGCTAGCCTCCAGGTGCTTCCCTCGGCTATGTCATGCTAACGGTGTCTACACCGCCAAGGCACATTGGACTTACGCCGCCAAGACTCCGCTTGGACTTTACGCCGCCAATATCAATCCCCTTGGACTTCCGAATGCCAAGACTCAAGCTTGGACTTTCCCTTGCCAACCCATGTTGGTCTTTTCATGCCAAGACCCATGCTTGGACTTTCCATTTGCCAAGACCCATGCTTGGACTTCTCATTTGCCAAGACCCATGCTTGGACTTCTCATGCCAAGTACACACGACTTGGACCTTCCCAATTGCCAAGTGTCCCACTTGGACTTTCCATGCCAAATACCCATGACTTGGACTTTACCTTGCCAAGACCCATGCTTGGACTTTCCCATAAACACATGGTCAACCCTGGTTAACCATCAAGTCAATTATAACCTGGGTCGATTGTATAAACAATCTCCCCAACATAATAACCGACATCAATGTCCAACATCAATGTCAATCCTATGTCAAACATACTTTGTCAAACATCAAAACATCACTCGAGTCAAACTCGAGTCCTGGTCAATCGTGACCTGGGCCGATTGCACCAACAAAATTGAGCCAACTCATCTTGCATTGCTAAGATCCAATCCGGATCAAGTAATGCATCTTTAATGTTTTTGGGCTCAATTTGAGAAATTAGAGCTATATGACTAGTGGGATCCCTATGGAATGACCTAGTCCTAACTCCTTGAGATAATTCACCCACAATTTGATCTAATGGGTGACTTTGATGAACTCTTATGGTTCTAGGAGGTGTATCAAGTTGAGTTTGATCATGATTAACTTCAATCCTATGTTCATCATCGGAGTCATCCCTTACTCCCCCTTGATCCAATCCTCCCCCTTGATCATTACCCCCTAAGGTTAAATCTTGCAATTGTTGGGTAATTTTTTGATTTTCATTGTTTATGTCATCATTAATAGGGGATTTCCTAGGGTATGTATTTGAATTTTCATCAAATTGAACATTCGAAGATTCTTCAATCTTTTGAGTCCTTTTATTGTAAACTCTATATCCTACACTAGTGGATGAGTATCCAACTAGGATTCCCTCATCCGCTTTGGACTCAAACTTACTTAGGTTGTCCTTGGTATTTAAGATATAGACTTTACATCCAAAGACCTTAAAATAATGAATTGTTGGAATTGTACCATTCCACAATTCAAATGGAGTTTTTCCTAAGAACCTATGAATCAATACCCTATTTTGGATATAGCAAGCGGTATTAACCGCTTCCGCCCACAAGTAGCTAGGTAAGGAATATGCATTAAGCATTGTCCTAGCCGCTTCTTGTAGGGCACGATTTTTCCTTTCCACAACCCCATTTTGTTGGGGTGTTCTAGGACAAGAAAATTCATGCTTGTACCCTTGTTCTAAGCAAAAAGTTGAAAAGTTAGAATTCTCAAACTCTCCACCATGATCACTACGGATCCGGTTGATTTTGAGTTTTCTTTCATTTTCTACTCTTTTGCTAAATCCTATGATTATTTCTAAAGTTTCATCTTTATTTTTCAAGAAAAACACCCAAGTAAACCTAGAAAAATCATCTACTATTACCAAGCAATATTTACTACCAATTATAGATGGGGTACTATGGCAATCAAATAGATCCATATGTAATAATTCTAACGGTAAAGCAGTACTAAGTAAATTTTTACCTTTGTGTGATGTTTTTGATTGCTTCCCTTCTTGGCAAGCATCACACATCTTGTCCTTGAGAAATTTGACTCTAGGCAATCCTTTGACTAGCTTCAATTTTGCTATTTTGGCTATATTCTTCATGTTTATGTGTCCTAGCCTCCTATGCCAAAGTCAACTTTCTTCCTCTTTTGCAATAAGACACTTAGTGGAAGAATTAGTAGCATAGGATAAATCAACATAATATATATTTGATTTTCTAAAGCCTACTAACATGCAATCATTTATAGTTTTGTGTCTTATAAAGCATTTTGAGGAATCAAATTTAACATCAAAATTTGCATCACATAATTGGCTTACACTAAGTAGGTTAAATTTCATATTTTTAACTAATAGAACTTTATGAATGGCAAGATTGGGAGATACCTCAATGGTGTCCTTTCCTAGAATTTTAAGTTTACCGCTATTACCAAATGACACCTTTCCTTTGCTAGTATGGTTGATAGTGGAGAATTTTTTCTCATCCCCGGTCATATGCTTTGAGCACCCACTATCAACTATCCACAAGCTTGGTTCTTCTACCTATATCACATGAAAAACACAATCCTTAGGTACCCAAATCTTAGGACCACTAGCATCAATTATAAATTTCTTAGGTACCCATGCCTTTCTCCCCTTGCTTTTAATCATTGATTTTCTACTAACTAGGGATGCAAATGCTACCTCTTTCTCCTTAGGTCTATATCCTAATCCGGCCTTATTGTAAATTGCCCTTTGATCTTTAATAATCATATCTAGATATTTAGAACCATTTGTGAACTTTTCTAGGCATGCTCTTAATTTACCTATTTCTTTTCTTAACTCATCATTTTCATCCCTAAGAGTACAATCATCATTATCACTAGATGGTTTATCACATGATGTATCTACATTCTTAAATGATTTGATCTCTAATTTTAGATCCTTAATCCTAGTTTTTGATCTATTTAAAGCATTTTGTAAGCATGCAATAGTCTTATAAAGTAAATCTACTTTGGGTGAGTTGTTTACCTCATCATCATCACTTGATGATGATTCATCGCTTGAAGAGGAAGAAGACTCCTCGCTTGAGCTTTCGGTTTCTTCCAATGCCATGAGGGCTAAGTTCCGGGTTGTATGACAAACTTCTTCATCGTCGGAAGACTCCTCCATACTTAGAGTATCCCATGTTTGTGCCATCATCGCCTCCTTCTTCTTCTTTTCCTTCTTTTCCTTCTTCATCTTTTCTTTCTCCTCCTTTTTCTTTAGTTCCAGGCAATTTGGCTTTATATGCCCTTTCTTGTTGCAACCAAAACACATCACGTTAGAAATAGAATTTGAATTGTTTGAAGATTTACCTCTTGAGGATTGAAACATCCTCTTCACATCTTTCTTGGTGAGCCTCCTTGACTTCCCACCAAATTTCTTGACATAGTGTGCCACCTCACTTGCCGATAGCTCATCCTCACTACTTGATGAGTCTTCCTCGGATTCGGATGAGGAAGACACCTTCTTTTCCTTTTTCTTCTTCTCCTTCTTTCCTACAAAAAGAGCTATACCCTTCTCTTTGGATGAAGTGTTAGCTTGTTCATGCAATTGAAATTCACAAAATATCTCATCTAATTTAACTAATGAAAGATCCCTAGAGACCTTATAGGCATCTACCATTGAGACCCATAAGGTGGTCCTAGGGAAAGCTTGTAATACATACCTTACAAGGTCTCGGTTGTCGACCTTTTCACCTATAACGTGTAGTCCGTTGACTACTTCCTTGAAGCACCCGTGCATTTGGCTCACGGTTTCATTTGTCTTCATAGTGAAGCTTTGGAGTTGCCCAATCAGAAGATCCCTCTTGGCCCTTCTTGTCTCTTTGGATCCTTTGTTGAGTTCGATGAGCTTCTCCCAAAGCTCTTTTGCGGAGTTGAATGGCCCGACCTTAGAGAGTTGCTCCTTGGATAGACCACATTGAAGTGTGGTCATTGCTTTTGCATTTGCTTGTGCTTTCTTGGCCATCTCTCTTGTCCAATCTTTTGTTGGTAGTGGTGCTCCGAATTCGTCGATCGGCTTCTCAAAACCATCTACAACACTAAACCAATTCTCAATATCGTTCATTAAATAATACTCCATCCTACCTTTCCAATATCCGAAATCGTTGTCGTCGAAGAACGGAGGCCTCGCCGTGCTATACCCCTCTTGAAATGCCATCTTTGCTCCGGTTGATTGCTAGATCTTCCGATGCGATCCGGGCTCTGATACCATTTGTTAGGGATCGTTTGGAACGGCTAGAGGGGGGTGAATAACATTTTGCAGTTTCTACAAAAATGATTAGCGGAAGCAAACACAATGATATAAGTAAAAACAATAGCAAACGCAAACAAAGCCTTTTACGTGGTTCGGAGATAGCGCTCCTACTCCACGGCGATCCTTAAGGTGGATCAATCCAAGCAAATCCACTAATAAGCTTTCTTTACACACAACTCCTCTTCTTTACAAAGAATGAAGATCTAAGCTTAGAGAGAAGAGGAGGAGATTTAAATCACTTAGAAAGCTAAAGAATTCGTGGAGTCTCTTGAGAAAGATTAGGAAATAAGCATTAACCCCAAAAACCTTCACCAGCCCTCTTTTTATAGAGAAGAGGCTGATTTTCTCATTGGAGCACGATCAGTTGACTGATGTACAGTATCAGTCGACTGCTGGCGTGGTTAACGGCTTCTGAATAGCCGGATTCGTGGGATTCAGAGTCGTTTCATCCAACGACACTTTCATCACGATCGATCCTCCATCACCAATCCGATAGAGTGATCGGGCCGAGTGATCACGATCGCTGAGTCGCGACTCCATTCTGCGGCTCGTTTTATGTCTATCACCGATCGACACTATTGGCGATCGATCGCAACATCACCGATCGCCTTGGTCACGATCAATCGCTTAGTCGTGGTTTCACGACGGGCCGAGCACTGACGGCCGATCGATACATCGTCGTCGACTGATACTCATCAAGTGTGAATATTTCACACTTGATTTCTCCCCTTAGACCTAGACTTAACCTCCTAGCTCTTCCTTAAGCCTTGCGCCTTCAGGATCCCTCCGAGTCCGCAACTTGTTCATCCTTTGCGCTTTGCTTCCAAGAGCTCCTTTGGTTTTGTCATGTCTAGAGTTTTCCTTTTCCAAAGCGTGCTTGGACTTTACGCCGCCAAGTCTACATGCTTGGACTTACGCTGCCAAGACTTGCTTTTGGACTCCCTTTGCCAAGGTCCGTTTGGACTCAATGCTGCCAAGACAACATGCTTGGTCTTATGCCGCCAAACCTTTACCTTGGACTTTTCTTTCACCAAGTCTTCATACTTGGATTTCCCTGTCACTTAGATATCATCACAATTTAGATCACAATTTGTTGCCTAACTTAGATGATTATCCAAACATCAAAACATACAAATGCTTGGAGAATTATTGCACCAATAGTTACGAGGGTAAACCCTGGTAAGAACTGTAGATCTCTCAGAGAGCTTCGATTTGGTAGGTGTATTATTTCGTGAGTCCACCTGTACGAAAAGTTATGGCCATTTTACCGTCGGCTACTCTAAAAGAGAATACTTGCAAACATACAACCAAAAGAAGGGTACTAAGACTTTGTCTTGGATTAGTAGTGCGGGAGAAAGAAAACCTAAAAAATAACACTAATCGAAAAATACGAAAAGAAAGCCAAAACGTGCTAGATTGGTGGTTTCACCAAATCTTAGCGCCCCGCTTTGATATCAATTGTTGGATCGAGAAGCGTCGCTAGAGGGGGAGGGGGTGAATAGCGAGCCTAAAATTTTCTTGGTTCACATTTATTCTTGGTTCGATAATAGAAAGTGCAGCGGAAAAATAAATAATATAATTTATTTTTACTTGGTTTACAACCCATCGGCTGCTAATCCAAGGCCCCACGATCCTTGACTGCGTACGAAGGGGCAATCCACTATCAAGTCTCCACCTTATTGGAGGTAGGAGACAACGATCACAAAATTGAAAGTACGAGGATGAGGCAACAATCCTACCTCACATCGTTATGATTACAACCACAATCGAATATAGTAAATAAAAAAAGTACTTGTTGCCGACGAATAGATTCTGAAGTTGGCGTTGCGTTGCCGTTACGACGTTGGAGCTTTGGCGTTGCGGGAGCACTTTGAGAATAGAATTGATTGATTTTTGGGTTGGAGTCCTCCCCTCCTTTTATAGAGTTTTGTCTTGGAATAAGTCTTGATGTATATCCTCATCTTTTGGAACTGATCATGAGGTGGTACCATATATTATCGCGAAGTGGACGCGTTAAACATTATCCATTTTGACCTAGCACAAAAGGCTGATTCGTCGCCATCAGTCGACTGCCCAATGACCAGCAGTCGACGGCCAGCCTGGCTACTTCCCTACAGTAAGAGGTTAGCACGGAAAATGGTAAATGCGATGGTTTCTTATCGTCCGATCTCGACCTAGACCTTCCACTGGAAGTCTTAGTCGGATCGCCGCCTACGGTCGTCCCCGTACAGAGGACGCGACCTTACCATCTCTCTTCGCACTTGTGCTTACCTCTGGTCCTTTATGATATGTCGCTTTGCTTCTGGTCTTCCACCTAAGTTCTTCGACTCTCTCGAAGTTCCCTCGGTGTCGCCCGACCACCACGGTTTCCCGACTCGGGATTCTCCGGGTGTCATTGACCTTTAGTTTAGCTTAACCATTTCCTGCACACTTAATTCAGCTCATGAGATAATAATATGACATTAACTTTGGATCTTTACCATAATCAAAACCTAGGTTCGATTATCTAGTGCCCTTGCACCAACACCATTCTCGCGGCACCTTCCGGGAGGTCGCGGCAGGTGTCGCGATTCATCCTCATGGCACCTTCCGCGAGGTCGCGGCAGCCGCGAGGTAACAGTTGTACATTGTCGCGTGACCGTTTCAAATTATTTATTGAACCTCCTCTACACTAATATAGCATAGTGAATAACCCGGATCATTTCCCAATGAGTGTAATCGATAGAATAATAAACTCAGGATCGCTAATTATTGCTTTTGTGTTTTCTATAAGTGTTTGGAGGTTGGAATTTACAAGACTAATCCTACTGAATGAAAGACAATGCAGGTAATCAAAGCATTAATCTAACTAATTATGATGACAATGAAATTAAAGAAGATCTAAACTAAGCATGCAAAGGAAAGCATTCAAAACAAGAGCATTAAAAACATAAAGAAAGTGCAGAAATTTGAACAACAATTGAAATGGAAACTAACATGTGTCTAAAGGAAAACATGAAATAAATCTAACCTAGTATTAAATATGTCTAACTAATGAAATAACACTTAAATAGACAAGTAATCAAACTAACAAACAATTAAACTAAGCATCATAATTAAACTACAACTAAACTACCAAATGAAACTACTAATTAACTCTAAGACAAACTATGAAATAGCTACAATGTAAATTACAAGACAACTACAAACTAACTACAAATTAGACTACAGTTAAACTACAAACTAACTACAGATTAAACTATAAATTAACTACAAACTAATTACAAACTAAACTACAGAGTCAATAACTAATTACAAATTAAACTACAAGTCAACTACAACAACAATTTTGGGGGTTTTGACAAGTTCAATTCGCGAATCCATACATAACATAAAGTAAACAGACAATGCAATAACTGTAATAAAATGTAGAATTCCAAATATAAAAGAAGTGACGATCCTCTACACCCGGAGTAGGGACCTTCCCTCTCCGACGATGACTATGACCCGAACAGCTTCCTTTGGCGGTGGTTGTGGAATTTCTTACCGAAAATCCTCCGGCAAGTGCTGAATTAATGGATGAAGCGAGCCCTTTTCTCCGATGGATGGTGCGGAGCTACCGAAGACTGGTGCATTTGCCAGGAGCCGAACCCGAGTCTCTCGGGTGTCAGCGGAGTATCTTGACTTTTGGACTACAACCACACCAAAACCTGACAGCCTATGGATGACTTTGTGAAGGTGGAGCATCCCATGATTCCGTTGCTAGGACCCGAACCTGGGTGTCTCGGGTGTCAGCCGAGTATCCTGACCAACTAGACTACAACGGAATCTTCGACGCTACAGGAAGGGATGGAAACCGGAGTACAGTGGCTATGGAGCTCTTCACCGGCGGTGGACTGGAGCTTTGCTGTAGGAATTGAATGTCAAACTTGCTGCCAGAGCTGTAAAATAAATCCGTCGAACCACCACAGTATGAAGTTGCTCTTGGCCTTTCGAACCACTTCCAGCCAAGGCATCTAATCTCCGGTCGCTGGTGATGGACAGTTCACCGGTGAAGAGGATGGACCGAAATCCCTACCTCCACTCTCTACAACCCAAGCTGTTGAACCACCACATCTTGAGCTATCACTGCGGAATGGAAAGGGATCTACGCCGGAGGATGGACGGGAGTGGTCGCCGGAGTCTGTTGTTGGTGCTGTCGCCGCCGAGAGGAGGGAAAGCTCCGCCCCTCACGCATGGAAGGAAGGCGTCCGCCAGCTCGCGCGATGGATGGGAGTTCAGTGCTGCACGTTATTCTTGAGTAGGGAAAATGTTGAATTTAAGGGCTCTTTTCCTTGGCCATCCATTTGAAGCAAGATCACGTCTCAGCTGTCCATTTGCTAGGGTTTAATTGCCTTGATTAATCGATTAAGTTGGTTGTACATCTAATGGTTCAGATTCCTCTAATTTTGAATGAACGAATCTAATCAATCTGAAGGGATAATCAAGATCGGTCGAATCTGGAGGAAGGGCTCAGATGTCCAGATCTAAATGTATAGACTGGATCTCTCCAGATCTGGATAGATGGCTCAGAATCAATCGCTTCCCTCAGACGATCCATTTTGCTTAGATCTGGTCCCTTGATTGAATTGCCTCTGATCTGGATGAAGGGCTCAGATTAAGTCAACTTGAAATGTCCATTATGACTCTAGATGAAGTCATATTTGATCCAACTTGAATCTAGTCCATTGGCTCATCTCGATCTCCTACAAACAAAGATAAAATTTGCATATAAGTCCAAAAATTAAGGAGAATTTACAATAAGGTCCAAAATGAATCCAAACTCATAAAACATATTAATAATCAATAATAAATCACTCAAGTGGATAAAAACATGGATATTAAGGACCAAAATAATGCAATAAAATAGTATTTATCAATTCCCCCACACTTATTCTTGCGCGTCCCAAGCAAGCAAAGAAAACTAAAAATAAACTGAAAGTATATTTCCCTAACAATTCCCAAGCATACATAGAATATCATGAAAGAAAGTTACCTAGGATTGTAAACTCTCAAAGACTCAAGCAATCATGGACTCAAATCCTACACACATTAACAAACATGGTGACTGATGTGAGTGAAACATATAGAGTTTTATGAGTAGTTTTCACTCACATCTCATTACATTTTATGTTAGTTTCATGCATATGTTACTTTATTTTGTATGCATTTCCTATTTTCTAGTTCCAAGGTCTGCTCTTTGTACTTTTGGGTGCAGGTTAGCATTTCGGGAGAAAAAGGCGCACTTTTGGAGCAAAAGAGGACATTTTGCAGCTAGACGTAGAGTGGGACATAGCCAGGGCATGTGGCTACATACGACCGTGTCCAATGGGCGAGATCAGCCAACTTAGGGCCACACACGGCCTGGCCGTGTGGCGGCTCGCCAGATTTGCGCGACTAGAGTTTTTTCGGATTTTGCAGCGGTCCGAGGTGATACCTATATAAGGATGGCTCCACCAAAACCCTAGGGGGGAGGCACGACGGCTAGGACGACATGCCGAAGCCCTAAAAAACTTCGGGAACTCACAATGGGGAGGAGGAACACCGCCGGAGGTCCACACCTTGCACTTCAACGCATTAGAGAAGACCACGAAAGCATTGTAATCCATTGTTCCTGCGTTTTATTCATTATGTATTCGAACATAAACATGATTTGTGATTTTTTTCTTCATATACATGGAGTAGTTCTTTCGATTCTAGGATTAGGGAGTAGCTTGTATGCACATTACAATGTTGGTTCATATTAAATTCTGCCTTTGAGTTTAATTTGGGCAATTGGTAGTTGTTTTTTTACTTTATCTATGTGTGTTTAGTTTTCTACCTGCTGTGCTTAGGCGATACGAGGGGTGACATCCCTTGTATCTAAGATTTAGGGGATTTTATATAAGGAACATAGGGGTAAACCTGATCTCCTGTAACCGTGGGTAGAAGGATGCGATGGAACAGGACACAGTTCATTGTAGGGATTTATTCGGCATCCTCGTACCGTCTATCCCGTCCTTCTAGGCGGAGATAGCTCCCGGTAGATTCGGTGGCTCTTCGGGAGAGTGTATGATGTCTCTTCCATAAAACCATAGCTAAACGTCTAGACAACGCAAATTGACATCATTGTTTTGTGACACACAAGCAAAACCAAAGTCCTAGAATCACCTTTGAAGACCTCGGCATGCTCCCTTCCTCCTCCGCGTGACACCGTATAGAGTATAGTCCACCGACAGCCCTCATAAGTCAAAACCTCTTAGAGTTTACGTCTGAACAATTTAAACCACTGAACGTACCGATATTCGAATCCCAGTCCCTGTGGGATCGATAATCTTTTATTACTTGACGACATCCGTGCACTTGTGGGCATTGAGCGTGGGTGCGCACTTCGAGTCCTCGACGGCCTCCGTTGTGAGATTTGAGGTCGCAATCGAGTGCATCAAGTTTTTGGCATCGTTGCCAAGGACTGATCGATTCGATATCGAATCGAACGGTGGTAAATTAGATCGGACTTAGAATTAAATTTATTTACTTGCATTATTTTTTTTCTAGTTTGCTTTATTTACTTTAGTCTTATATCTTCCATATTTAGATTTAGTTTTTAATTTTTTATTTTATTCTAGCAGTAGCTGTTTTTTATTTCTTTTTTGCATCTTAGATTTTATTACCTAGATTTTTTTATTTTCTTCTTTTAGAATTAGTTAGCACTCCTAATTTTTGTGGTTTGGTTCGTCATATGTTTAGACACTTAGGATCGGAAGGTCTAATTCTGATCGACTTAGAAATTGAGCGAACCTTTCATCGCCGGAGAGCAGAGCAACGAAGGATGGAGGATCAAGCCGCATCCAAAGTGAACATAGGTAGCCGACCTCTGTGGGACTACGTAGCTCCTAGCGCTAGAGGATTCAGGCCGAGTATAGTTGGACCATATATTTTGGCAAATAACTTTGAGCTAAAGCCGACACTTATACATATGGTTCAGCAGAATCAATTCGGGGGAGCTTGAACTGAAGACCTGAACTGACACCTTGAGGCATTTCTTGAAATCTGCTCGACAATGAAAATGAATGAAGTCCCTACTGACGCGATCCGCCTGAGCCTATTTTCGTTCTCACTGCGGGATAAGGCTAAGGCATGACTTCACTCCCTACCTTTGGGGAGCATCACTACATGGGAGCAATGTGAGCAGCAATTTCTAAACAAATACTTCCCACCAAGAAAGACTGCTCACATGCGACATCTCATCACAAGCTTCCGCCAGAAGGAGGGGGAGTCCTTGTTCGAAGCTTGGGATCGCTACAAGGGGCTACTCTACCAATGCCCCTACCATGGACTAGAGAGGTGGCTGGTGATCCACATCTTCTACAATGGGATCGCGTACGCCACGAAGATGTCCCTAGATTCTGCTACAGGAGGAGCACTGATGAACAAGACCATAGAGGAGGCAGAGGAGCTAATCGAAGAGGTGGCCCAGATCCACCATCAATGGGCTTCCGAACGTGGTCAACCTACGCCTACAGCGGGACGATACATTGTCAACTTCATGGACCACCTTGCAACAAGGATGGACGCGCTTAGCAGACGATTTGAATCTTTGAATCCTTCATCTGCATGCGTGACCATTGACTTTGGAGAAGGAGCGGCAACGTATCGAGAGGACCACTATGGAGGGCAGGGAACCTCAGAGGAGCATATTGATCATATTGACGCGGTTGGGGACTATGACCAAAGGTCCCACAACCCATACTCCAATACCTATAATCTCGGATGGAGAAATCACCTGAATTTCTCTTATAAGAATAACTCGGGAAACTCCCAACCATCAGGGGGGTATGGGCAGCAGCAGGGCAATGGGCAGCAACCACAGAAGTCCAGACTGGAACTGATGATGGAGGACTTCATCACTACCCAAACAAAGGCCAATGAGGAATTTCATCGCCAACATCAGAAGTCTGAAGAATCACTCAAAGACTTGAAGGCTACCATTGACGGCCTTGCAAGTCACACCAGGATGTTGGAGATGCAAGTGACCCAGATAGCCCAAACCGTGTCACAACCTGTGAAGAGCTTTTCGGTGAGTCAAGGCAAAGAGGAAGGAGTGGGGCAGAGTAGCAAATTCGCCAAGGGGTGTGCATCCATGATTACCACCCTATCTGACCAAGCTGAGTTTGAAGAAAAGATTCCATTATAGCTTGAGGACCCTGGTGAATTTGTTATCCCCTGCTCAATTTATGGGGAGAGCTTCGACAAAGCTTTATGCGACTTGGGGTCATCAGTCAGTGTGAAGCCCTACGCATACTATCTGAAGATGGGACTGAGCGGGCTCCAACCAGCAAATCTTGGTATTCATATGGGGGATAATTCAGTCAAGGAGCCCGTTGGCATGCTACCACATGTGCCTATGGTGATTGAGGATTTCGTCATACCCACGGACTTCATCATACTGGACACAGGACCCAATCCCCAGAATCCCAACATTCTGGGAAGGCCTTTTCTGGCAACTACAGGGGCGTGTATAGACGTGAAGGCACACCAGATCTCCCTGGAGGTAGATGGGGACATCATCTTCTTCAGCCTTTTGGAGCACAGAGCCCCTTACCTCAACGGCTTTACGTTTAGCAGAATGAAGTCGGGACAGCCAGATAAAGCTTTCGAGACGGATGAATGGAGGTTCACTCAACCTCCAGAGCCGAGTTGATAGTGGAGTGCGGTCGAGCTAAACAACCTTAAACAAAGCGCTTCTTGGGAGGCAACCCAAGTTTAGTTTTAGATTTCCCTTTGATTGTATTGCATGCATTCATTAAATTTTAGTTTTGATTTCCATCTCATTTAGAGTTAGGACTAGAAAAGAACTTAGCTAGGCAAAAATAAAATCCATATTAACCTACACGACGAAATGTATGAGAAGATTCGAACCCTAATGCAAAATGGGGACACACGGCCTGGCAGTGTGTTTTCCCACAGCCATGCCCGACTGACCTGAGGCGCACACGGCATGGTCATGTGTTTTCACATGGTCGTGTCACGCTAGGTTAAAAGGGGTGAGCAGTGTGTTTTCATCCCATTTGTGTCGTGTGGTTCGAATGCTCTTGCCCTAGCCGTGTGGTTTCGTCTTCCCCACCATCTAGAAGAACTTTTAACCTCAAAGGAAGCCCAAAAGGAGCAAGGATGAGGAGGACCAAGCAGGTAACGCCTCGATCCGGTGCTTCGGAGCGACGATCAAGGAGAGCCGACACCCCTCAAGCTCCGGAGGAGGGAAACGCCTTACCCACTCTTCTTTTTCGCAATAACGAACATAGAGATAGATATAATGTGCTTTCTACTCGTAAACTCACTGCTACTAGGTACTTAGATGAAGATTTGCTAGAGTCTTTAGGGTTGTTGGGTGATATTCAAGCCCTATTTGCAAAAATGGGATGGGAAGAGATGATGAGAATAAGGTACCCAACCTACCCTAGGATAGTTCTAGAAGTTTTAAGTTTCTTAGAGGTTGAAATTTTAATGGGTAGAGAGAGCGAGGAGGGTAGGATAACTTTTAGACTTTTTAACATTGAGCATGAGTGGACCCTTCACCAATGAAACTCATGCTTTGACTTGTCGAGTGGGGGAGAGAGAAGAATTCCTATTGGGTTCAACTCTCGGGTATTTTGGACCGAGTTGATGGGAGAGCACGCTTATGACCCTTCTAGGGCCAAAGTGTCGTGCCTCCAAAACCCCATCTTCCGATACCTCCACCGTATCATGGCCAGTACTATATTTGGTCGTGGGGAGAGTGATGGTGTAGTTAGAGCTAGCAAGCTATTTTGCCTATGGGACATGCTACAAGAAAGGAGTAACATCGATGTAGGGTCCCACTTCATCAGACATTTAGTGAAGATGGGCAAAGAAGCACGAGGAGAGATTAATGTGGGAAGCTTACTTACCCACATAGGATGGGGTACGATTATACTACATTAGAAAGTATAGAGTACGATTACACTGCATTAGAAAGTATAGAGGGGAGCCCTAGGATCGACCTAGGAGTGTGCATGGTCATGAAGATGATTGTGAGAGAAGGAGACTCCTTATGCTTTGTAAGGAAAAATTTGACGACCCTTAGGCTCCCCGACCCTGATCGTACCACCATCACTATACGCGTCAACTGGTGCTTGGACCTGATAGTGGAGTCCCCTCCATATGAGGGACCCCTCCACATCAACGCCCATCTCTCCACCTTTATATCACTCTCCCTCTAGTCCACACATGCATAGGAGCCCACCTAGTCCACGCCGACATGAGTCTGCACCTGCACCACCACATTTTTTCACCTTTGAGCAGGATGCAGGTATGTCGGCCTATGATTTCTCGGAGTTTCGATCGCGCCTCGATGACATTTACACTGAGCAGCAGACACAGAGGCAACGATGGGAGGAGCAGAGTGCCTACCAGCAGGCGGAGTTCTAGGGATTCCAGGAGCATTTCCAGCGGGCTGAGGAGTTCTACGATGAGGCCCTCATATACTTCCAGGAGGAGGCTGCTCATCGCCAGGATGAGGCCGCCTATCGCATGGAGATGAGGCAGCACATGCATGCCCAGGAGTCACAGTGGGCTAGGGAGGAGGAGCACCGAGTAGCCGCTGCACCCATCAGTTCCCAGATCGACCACATGTACATGTGGCATCAGCGGCTCAGCAGCAAGTTCTCCTAGGATCCAGAGATGCCGAGGCTCCCAGACTTTCCACCTTGTCCACCATACTAGAGGTATATTTTCATTTCAGTCTGGGGGGGACCCCAAAGTTTATTTTGTTTTGTTTCCTAGCAGTAGTTTCTTTTCTGGTATTTTCATTCATTTATTCATGCATGGGTTGTTGAACTTCTTGCAGTACTTAGTTTTTGTTATCTGTAA
This sequence comes from Wurfbainia villosa, assembly GCA_025175895.1. NCBI lineage: Eukaryota > Viridiplantae > Streptophyta > Magnoliopsida > Zingiberales > Zingiberaceae > Wurfbainia > Wurfbainia villosa. The sequence goes on along the minus strand of CM046007.1, from coordinate 11,903,338 downwards.
AGCTGCCTCAGTAGTATTTATAAAAAAGTTTCTTACATGAGTTGTTCCCATAGGTAGCTCAACTTCATTTATCTCGTGGTATTTTATTTTATTTGCTTTAATGAATGTTCTAGACTTACACTGGTTAGCTTTATTTCTTTACACTTACACAAATCGAACATTCTGGAAGGGATAATCTAGTACATACCTAGTTATGATTCATCTCAGTAGTCTAATACTTTGGAATCCATAGGTGACTCTAGCTTTAGCATTTTAGTTACATGAGATGCTCGGATTGTGTAAGCCCATTTGGAAAAAATCAAAATCCCAGTGAGAAGAAAAAAAAAAGAGGAAGAGAGAAAGAGAAAAGGATGAAAAAGAAAACAAGAAAAAAAAAGGAGAGAGATAGAAGATTATGAGGGATAAAAAAAACAGTTGTCGTGGGTGGAAATGGCTAGGTGCCCTTTGAGACCGAGTTAGGTTACTGGGGAAATACCTACCAATTTCTCTCAATACCGAGCACGCCTTTAAGACTTTATGCTAGATCTAGGGAACGATCCTCGCTTTGGGCAGGTAAGTGCCTAAGAGCCGGAAACCTTAGGAAAGCTACGGGGTGATGACTTAACTCACCATGGAATGGGCATCCCCTAAGAATGATTCGCTTAGAACGAGTACGAGGAGCTAGCTTAGTGAATTTCTAGAACATATTTATTTTGCTTTGATTGTAAATACCACTTGATAAATTTAGTTGTCATGCTAAGTATGGAACAATGTCTTTTTAAATTTCATGGTACTAAGGTTTGCTTGAGGACAAGCAAAGATTTAAGTATGGGGGAAGTGATGTGAGCGAAATATATAAGGTTTTAGAAGTAGTTTTTGCTCACATCTCATTACATTTTATGTTAGTTTCATGCATATGTTACTTTATTTTATACACATTTTCTATTTTCTGGTTCGGAGGTCTACTCTTTGTACTTTTGGGTGTAGGTTAGCATTTCGGGAGAAAAATGCACACTTTCGGAGCAAAAGAAGGACATTTTGCAGCTAGATGCAGAGTGGGACACGGCCAGGGCATGTGGCTACACACGGCCGTGTCCAATGGGCGAGATCATCCAACTTAGGGTCGCACACGACCTAGTCGTGTGGCAGCCCGCCAGATTTGCGTGACTAGGGTTTTTCCGGATTTTGCAGCGGTTCGAGGTGATGTCTATATAAGGATGGCTCCACCCAAACCCTAGGGGGGAGGCACAACGGCTAGGACGGCATGCCGAAACCCTAAAAAGCTTCTGGAACTCGCAACGGGGAGGAGGAACGCCGCTAGGGAGTAGCTTGTGTGCACATTGTAATGTTGGTTCATATTAAATTCTGCCTTTGAGTTTAATTTGAAAATTGGTAGTTGTTTTTTTACTTTATCTATGCGTGTTTGGTTTTCTACCTGCTGTGCTTAGGCGATACGAGGGGTGACAACCCTCGTATCTAAGATTTAGGGGATTTAATATAAGGAACCTAGGGGTAAACTTGATCTCCTGTAACCGTGGGTAGAAGGATGCGATTGAACCGGACACGATTCATCGTAGGGATTGATTCGGCATCCTCGTACCGTCTATCCCATCCTTCTAGGAGGAGATAGCTCCAGGTAGATGCGGTGGTTCTTCGGGAGAGTGTATGATGCCCCTTCCACAAAACCATAGCTAAACGTCTAGACAATGGCAATTGATAGTATTGTTTTGTGACACACAAGCGAAATCGAAGTCCTAGAATCACCTTTGAAGACCTTGGCATGCTCCCTTTTTCCTCCGTGTGATACCGTATAGAGTATAGTCCACCGACAATCCTCACAAGTCAAAACCTCTTAGAGTTTACGTCCAAACAATTTAAACCACTGAACGTATCGATATTCGAATCCCAGTCCCTGTGGGATCAATAATCTTTTATTACTTGACGACATCCGTGCACTTGTGGGTGTTGAGCGCGGGCGCACACTTCGAGTCCTCGATGGCCTCCGTCGTGAGATTTGAGATTGCAATCGCGTGCATCAGTGACTTCAATCCATCCTGACTAGACTATGAATGATTAAGCCTCACAAGGTAAGTGGTGGTTTCTTTCGCTCTCAAAAGTATATAATAGTGGAGTTCACTCAAGCTACTTATGGTTTATGTACTACCATATGCTTGCTTTTCTTCTACCTTCACCACTATATACACATAAGAATGCACAATCACTAAAGGCTTATTAGGAATGTAAGGGAAACATGAATACAAGAAAAATGAAAATATGTGTGAAAGGAAAGAAAGATAAGAAATGAAATAGCTAAAGAAATGCAAGAAGATATGGAAATACTGGAATGCTACATAGATGAGTACAAGAAAGCAATGCCCCAAAAGTTTTCATCCAAGCTAGCTTTTCATAAGTCACTAAACATGTAAACAACCCCTATCACTTTCACAATGCAAATCCATATATGATATACAATAAATCTCTCAATAATTACAATAAGAGATGTCTATCACAAAAATACTATCACACAAAAAACTGCACAACATGTCAAATTTGTTTTATTGCCTTTATTGTTTTGGCTAAATGATTTTTTTTTCATTTTTTTCTTGACATGTAGTGCACTTCCCTATGCTCTAAAAACCATCAAACTCAACTATAAAAATAAAAACACAGCTTGTCCATAGTGATCAAGCACGACATACCTATGCTTACATTAAATTCTCCTGAGCTACTCTCTCTCCCCCACACTTAAACTTTTGTCCGTCTCAGGCAAAAACTCATCATGGAACATCTAATATTCTACATCAAAGAATAGAAATGGAAGAGAAATGACATGATGAAAATGTAGAAAAGATAATGGAATAAATAATGAAAATGACATGTGTGATAAGAAAATTATTTGAATAGCATGTGACAACAAAAGAAGTAAAGGAAAACAAGTGAGATTGCCTTCATAGTAATCATGCAAATCTATGGTTGTGTGATCTCAAAAGAATCAAAGCAAGTTCTAGAGTTACAATAACTACAAGTGCACCATACACTAGCAATAAAAATAGACACAATCTTCACTAGGAATGAAAAAAAAATCATCTAAATCTATCAACACAGAATTTGTTGGTGCAATCGGCCCAGGTCACGATTGACCAAACTCGAGTTTGACTCGTGCGATATTTTGATGTTCGAAAAAAACATACGGCAATGTGATTATCATGGTAAAGACCAAGTCATGGGTACTTGGCATGGAAAGTCCAAGTGGGACACTTGGCATTGGGAAAGTCCAAGTCTTGAGTACTTGGCATGTAAAGTCCAAGCATGGGTCTTGGCAAGGAAAAGTCCAACATGTGTTGGCAAGGAAAGTCCAAGCATAGGTCTTGGCAAGGGAAAGTCCAAGTCTTGATTATTTGGCATGGAAAGTCCAACATAGGTTGGCAAGGGAAAGTCCAAGCTTGAGTCTTGGCATTTGGAAAGTCCAAGGGGAATATTGGCAGCGTAAAGTCCAAGAAGGAGTCTTGGCGGTATAAGTCCAATGGTTGGTGGCGTAAAGTCCAAGCGGGAGTCTTAGTAGCGTAAGCCCAATGTGCCTTGACGGTGTAGACACCGTTAGCATGACAATAGCCAATGAAAGCACTTGAAGGCTAGCGTATGGATGAACAAGTCATGGATGACTTGGAGGGATCCAATAGGCATGAGGCTGATGGAGGTGGCTAGAAGGCTTAGGTCTAGGCTAAGGGTGGTCTAGCAAGTATGGGGGCACCATACTTGGGTTAAAACCTCATGTTTGAGGTGTATCAGTTGACTGGGACTATGGTCAGTTAACTGATGTGAGTCAACTAGGGTTTGACTATGGGAAGATACCCTAGCAGTCGACTGTCAACATTGGGTAGTCGACTGATGGACCTAGAAGTCGATTGATCTGAAGATCAGTCGACTGCCCGTCAGGATATCGAGCACAGAATGGTCTTCAATCGAGTGATCGATGCGAGCACTCGACTGATTGAGCCATCAGTCGATTGATGGGTATGATCAGTCGACTGATTGTCTGTCCGTTGGAACTTATCCAACGTGGCACATGTCGTTGTCTCACAATGGCTACAGGAGCAGTCGACTAATGGTCCCGATCAGTCGACTGCTAGGCAAAATCTAGCCCGAATGTAGGTTATAAAGGCAGCTCGAAAGGAGGGATTTTGGCATTATTTTCTTGGGTGATTTGGAGCGATTTGCCTGTGCAAATCAGGGTCTTCAAGGCTAGTCCATGGCGATCAACACGCAAGCATTCCAAAGCAATTGTTGTAAAGTTTTATTTACTTTGTTTTGTATATTCATCTCATATTTGCTTGTATTTGTTTTTTACTGTTGTAAGATTATTTGTACGAGGTTTCTCCACGTTCGGATTGTTCCGAGAAGGAGTGATTTGTTATAGTGGTGTGTGTTGGCATCGCTAGGGCTTTTAGAGCCCAATTCGTGGAGTAGGAACCATTTGGTTCCGAACCACGTTACATCACCTTGTGTTATTGTGCTTGTGTATTTGTATTGTATTATTTCTATTTTCACTGTGTACTAATATAATTGTAGCAAGCACGATCGAATTCCTCCATCGATAAGCGACGACGCTATTCACCCTCCCTCTAGTGGTCACAAAGGTCTCTATAATTGGTATCAGAGACAGTCGCTCTTGACCGGCTTCACATCCGAGGGAGCAAGCTTGAGGAAAAATGGAATTTGAAGAACAACTAGGATGAGACATCAACACACCAGTCCCCTACGCGCTTTATGGACAAGAAGGCTTCAATTCATGGAAGAGAAGAATTGAAGACTTCATTATGATGAAGGATTTTGAAGAATGATCCATTTTGATGGATGGATTTAACTATCCAAGAGGACCAAAGGGTGGATACCTCAAGAAGAAGAGATGGACCAAAGAGCAAGTCCAAGCATTCGAGAAAAATGATAAGGTAATGAAATTTTTGATTGATTTAATACCTAATAATATTGTGTCTAGTTTAGGGGACTACATGGATGCCAAGGAGCTATGGAGCCAAGTGGCAAGATTCCATGAAGACCCATCACCGGCTCAAGAAGAAGAGGCCGAAGGAGAAAGCTCTTCCTCACAAGGAAGTGAGGATTCGGAAGTTGATAGGAAATCAACATCCGGATCGGAATCAATGGAAGAGGTAGAAGTAGAAGAAGTCTCCACCTCTAGGATTGAGGGGGAGGAGATTAGATCATCTACACCGGAGCAACCTCAAGAAGAACCATGCACCTCCGGTCGAGAAGTTGAAGAATTCTAAACATCCACCGATGACCTAGGTAACTCAAACATTGTAATCAAAATTAAAAATCATATAATATATTTTGAGTGTAGGGAGCAAGGACACTACAAGAGTAAGTGTCTTAAAAGGGTCAAGAAAACTCCACCGGTGCCAAAGATCAAGGAGACTGGAGCCTCAACCATCAAGAGCAAGGAGCTCGTAGTATGCTTCAAGTGTCATCAAAAGGAGCACTATAGAAGTCAATGCCCTAGGAAGAAGGAAATCAAAGATAAAGAGGGAGCATCACAAGTAGGGGGAGCTTTGAAAGCTAACCCTAAGGTAAAATTTATTAATGCACCTTCTTTAAGTTATAGTAAAAAGCATGCTAGAAATAATGTTAGCAATCTTGCTATTTATCATAAAGAGCATGCTAGAAATAGATACTATTGTCTAAGAGATAAAAATGTCCACATTACAAATAAGGAAAAATTTGGGACTAATGTCCCTAGAAAAACCTTACCTAGGGAATCTATTAAGAAAATAGAAGATCACCTAGGTTTTAACCCTAAATGGACTAGACATATGCCTAGGAAAAACAATGTCCAAAGAATAGATGAAAAATGAAAAATTGGACAATTAGAGTTAGAAAATCAAGCTTTGAGGTCAAGACTTGAAAAACTTGAGAGGACCCTTGCAAAAATGCAAAATCAATTTCAAGGGCCAAAGGATCAAAAATCTAGGTCTAAGAGTCAAAACCTAGGTTTTAGGAGACAAGAGTCCATCAAGGGCAAGAAAGGTTTGGGTCACAAACCTAAGCCCAAGGAGACCTACCACCATGTTCCATTTGATTATGGAACTCAAACTAGGTCTAGAAAAACCAAGGTTACTAGGGAAGTTATCCCTAAGGGTAACCAAGGTGTGTGCCTAGTGGTTAGGGTTTCAAGGAAACCTAGGGAGGCCACTAAGAAGGTTACAAGGGGAGTCACCCCTAGAGTTAACCTAGGCAAGACCAAGATGACCAAGGCTTCTAAGCCTAGGAGGGTCATTAGGAGGGTGTCTAGGAAAGTTATCCCTAGTGAATACCTAGTTAACCCAAGGAGCTCCAATAGGTATTGGGTTCCTAAGAGCGTGATCGATTCACGCTAGATGGGTTTAGGTGTGCCAACTTTAAATGGATGGGTAGTTAACCTAACCATGGTAAAGGTGACACTTTAGGTTATTTTCAAGGTTATGGATACCTTGGAAATAGGTTTGAGTGTTAAATCCTAAAAGAGTTTAGGATGTGCCAATATATTTTTGGAATTATGAAAAATCAATTAAATTGACACAATTTAGGTTTAGAGGTTGAGGTGTGCCATTTTGGGTTTTTGGCACACTTGAGAGATAATTGATAATGTGGCAAAATTGACTTAATAATAAGAAAAAATGGCAACAAATATTAAAATTTAGGTATTACATATCTTTATATTTTATTTTTCATGCTTTGTTTACTATATAACATGCCATGACATCATATTTATCTTTATCATATAAAATGTCATGAGTATGTTTAGGGTTAGTTTTTAATGTCATGTATATTTAGATTATATCATATGTCATGACATCATGATCATTGGCCATGTTTATTTATGTTATCATTTATGTCATGATCATTCATGCATTTAAAGTAATTAAAATTGATTTAAGGACTATGACATGACTTGAAGTCCCATGTATAAGGGAATCAAGTAGGGTTGCCTCAGAAAATGCATGAAAACCTAGATTAGGAGAACAAAACCCATATCTCACAATCATATTGACTTGTGTGTATTTTATACACCATAGATACATGTGAGATGCTAGGATATGAGTTAAGTTCAAGGTGCATAGTTTTTGCATCTAGATGAACTAAAACTCATCTTACATTATTGATGGATCATTGGGAAAGCTTATGTTCAAGCCATGTACACTAAGCCCAAAGAACATGATCCAATATATGTTTTCAAAAACATTTTAAAATCATTTTAGAAACCTTTGGTGAAGTCTATCTTTTGATAGCAATCACCATTGATGAAATTGATACAAAGTGAGCTAAAACATTGAAGTTTTTCTTCACTTTTAAACTTTGTGTCAATTTCACTATTTTATGGGTAAAATATTTTTCAAACATTTTTCACCCATTGTATTGCTTATAAGTAATATACGTATGAATTTTCAAGATTTTTCAAAATACGTAGAATTACTTATGATTTTTCAAAACTGGCTTCTGATAATTGAAAATCGGAATTTTTAGTTATCAGTTAATTTCCATGGATGGCAGTCGACTGATGTGAACGACAATCGACTGGTAGCTGAAAAAGTCGACTGCCAATGCTAATTTCGGGAAAATAAAGTATGTTTAACCCATTTTCAACTATGGTAAGGTTCCCTAACTGCTCTTAATCCTAGGATATGCTTTGGGAAGCATTATAAGGGTGAAAATCTATTGGATATGAATTATGAGAGTTGTTAGAGTGATGTATCAAATTTAAGGTGTGGGAAAGTTCAATGTTGAACTTTTAATCTTATTTTTGATGGTTTAGAGTTCTTATTGGCTTAGGGACTTCCCAAGGACATTGTTGGTGCAATGATCAAGGGGGAGCAAGCCTTTAGGGGGAGATATCCATCATGGGATGATGAATATTATTTTTCCTCATGAGGGGGAAAAATGGGAATTTGAGATGCCCAATTTGGAGATTGGGAGAGTTTATAGGAGTGTCTCTCTTTAGTGATATGAGATTTATCACTAGGAAGATTGTAGGCATCCTAAATATTTTTGGATCAAGGGGGAGATTGTAAGATCTCATTGGGATATGAGACATTGACCTCCTTGGAGAGAACCTTTTTGATGTTAGTCAAAAAGGGAGAGAATGTATGGAATTACCAATTTGGGAAAATGGGTAAGGGAATTTGAGTTAGGGGCCTAACTCAAGGGTGTTTTTGTCAAACATCAAAAAAGGGGAGATTGTTGGTGCAATCGGCCCAGGTCACGATTGACCAAACTCGAGTTTGACTCGAGCGATGTTTTGATGTTCGACAAAAATATATGACAATATGATTGTCATGGTAAAGACCAAGTCATGGGTACTTGGCATGAAAAGTCCAAGTGGGACACTTGACATTGGGAAAGTCCAAGTCTTGAGTACTTGACATGTAAAGTCCAAGCATGGGTCTTGGCAAGGGAAAGTCCAACATGGGTTGGCAAGGAAAGTCCAAGCATGGGTCTTGGCAAGGGAAAGTCCAAGTCTTGAGTACTTGGCATGGAAAGTCCAACATGGGTTGGAAAGGGAAAGTCCAAGCTTGAGTCTTGGCATTTGGAAAGTCCAAGGGGAATATTGGCGGCGAAAAGTCCAAGCGAGAGTCTTGGCGGCACAGGTCCAATGGTTGGCGGTGTAAAATCCAAGCGGGAGTCTTGACAACGTAAGCCTAATGTACCTTGGTGGTGTAGATATCGTTAGCATGACAATAGCTGATGGAAGCACTTGAAGGCTAGCGTATGGATGAATAAGTCATGGATGACTTGGAGGGATCCGATAGATGTGAGGCTGATGCAGGTGGCTAGAAGGCTTAGGTCTAGGCTAAGAGTGGTCTAGCAAGTATGGGGGCACCATACTTGGGTTAAAACCTCATGTTTGATGTTTCTGTCGACTGAGACTATGGTCAGTCGACTGATGTGAGTCAACTAGGATTTGGCTGCGGGAAGATGGCCTAGCAGTCGACTGCTAGCATTGGACAGTTGACTGCTCGTCGGGATGTCGAGCACAAAATGCTCTTCAGTCGAGTGATCGGTGCGAGCACTCGACTGATTGAGCCATCAGTCGACTGATGGGTATGATCAGTCGATTGATTTTCTGTTCGTTGGAACTTATCCAACGTGGCACATGCTGTTGTCTCACAACGGCTATAGGAGCAGTCGACTGATGGTCCCGATCAATCGACTGCTAGGAAAAATTTAGCCCGAATGCAGGTTATAAAGGCAGCTCGAAAGGAGGGATTTTGGCATGATTTTCTTGGGCAATTTGGAGCGATTTGCTAGTGCAAATCAGGGTCTTCAAGGCTAGTCCAAGACGATCAACAAGCAAGCATTCCAAAGCAATTGTTGTAAAGTTTTCTTTACTTTGTTTTGTATATTCATCTCATATTTGCTTGTATTTGTTTCTTACTGTTGTAAGATTATTTGTACGAGGTTTCTCCACCTCCGGATTGTTCCGAGAAGGAGTGATTTGTTATAGTGGTGTGTGTTGGTATCGCTAGGTCTTTTAGAGCCCAATCCATGGAGTAGGAACCATTCGGTTCTGAACCACGTTACATCGCCTTGTGGTATTGTGCTTGTGTGTATTTGTATTTTATTATTTCTATTTCCGCTGCATACTAATATAATTGTAGCAAGCATGTTTGAATTCTTCCATCGACAAGCGACGATGCTATTCACCCCCCCTCTAGCAGTCACGAAGGTCCCTACAGAATCCATCACCAAGGAGTAACCATATGCAATCAAAGAATCCATTCATGACAATAAATCCGCAGAACACGACAATCAAATTTAATTAGCTTTCATGACTTCTAAGATGATATAAAGGAATGCATAGGAAATTTATTTCAAAACACCGACAAAATAAAACCTCAACAAATGAAACATAACAAGTAAAATAAAAACCAATAAAATAAAAGAAATGTATATACAATAAACAGAAAAGAAGATAAGATAGAGGAAACTCCCCTGAGGTCCTGGTAGTTGGAGAAGATTCAGTAGAAGAAGTCATGTAGGTCGTGGAGTGCTCCGAAAGAAATCCCTTCCTGGTGGTTGAAGAAGATTCAACTTTAACATCCGCGCTGGGAGTGGGATGGACTGAATGGAGGTGAGTGCTTTCTTGATGTGATCAGGGTAGTTCCATGCTGCTCCCTCCGAAATGATCACCTCATCATATGTAATCTCTGGTGGTGGAGGCTGGACTATTGCATTTTCTGTCAGGGCTTCCATCAGCAACATTCTTGGAGACTCGATCTTAGGTGGGAGTGTCCAGTCTGGGGTTGTCTAGCTATCCACAACTCCTATGTCATCATCCTCAACATCTGATACAACAACATCTTCATCAATGATATCACATCCATCAATATCCGAAAGCACATCACAGTACAATGGTTCATAGGAGTCCTGTGGAGTAGTATGCTTATCCCTCACTTTACAATCCATCTACCTAAGCACGTCAGTATCCATAGAAATGGTCTCTGACGAAGGATGAATGAACTCTTGTGCTGCATCTGGCTGAAGGATGTTGCAATTTTATCTAGCTGCAATTTTATCAATGATGGTAACTATCCCCTATAGTCTCCATACTGTTGATAATATAGATCCATGTTTCTCAGAAAAGATAATTCCTAGTCTTTCCTGAAACACCAACAAACAAATCAAAAGACACAGGAAGTAGACATGAAAAATACATGGATATATAGAAAATAAAAGATTGAAGCCCTAAACAATTTTTTTTTAGAAAAATGGGTAAACAATCCTAAGTCTACTAAGCATCCTTACACTCCCCGGCAATGACACCAAAATTTAATAACAGCTATACATTATCGCGTGACCATTTCAAATTATTTACCGAACCCCCTCTACACTAATATAGCATAGTGAATGACCCAAATCTTTTCCCAATGAGTGTAATCGATAAAATAGTAAACTCAGGATCGCTAATTATTGCTTTTGTATTTTCTATTAGGGTTTGGAGGTAGGAATTTACAAGACTAATCCTACTGAATGAATTTGCCGAACCACCATAGTATGAAGTTGCTCTCGGCATTTGAACCACGTCCAACCGAGGCGTCTCAGCTCCGGTCGCTGGAAATGGATAGTTCACCGGTGAAGAGGATGGACTGGAATCCCTGCCTCCGCTCGCTACAACCAAAGCTATCGAACCACCACATCTCGGGCTGCCGCTGTGGAATGGAAAAGGATCTATGCCGGAGGATTGACGAGAGTGGTCACCGGAGTTTGCTGTCGGCGCTGTCACCGCTGAAAGGAGGGAAAGCTCTGCCGCTTGCGCGTGGAAGGAAGGCATCCGTCGACTCGCACGATGGATCGGAGTTCTGTGTTGTGCATTATTCTCGAGTAGGGAAAATGTTGAATTTAAGGGCTCTTTTCCTTGGCCTTCCATTTGAAGCAAGATCACATCTCAACCATCCATTTGCTAGGGTTTAATTGCCTTGATTAATCGATTAAGTTGGTTGTGCATCCAACGACTCAGATTCCTCTGATTTTGAATGAACGGATCTAATCAATCTTAAGGGATAATCACGATCGGTCGACTTTGGAGGAAGGGCTCAGATGTCCATATCTAAATGTATGTACTGGATCTCTCCAGATCTAGATAGATGGCTCAGAATCAACTGCTTCCCTCGAACGGTCCATTTTGCTCAAATATGGTCCCTTGATTGAATTGCCTCTGATCTGGATGAAGGACTCAGATTAAGTCAACTTGAAATGTCCATTATGACTCTATATGAAGCCATATTTAATCCAACTTGAATCTAGTCCATTGGCTCATCTCGATCTCCTATAAACAAATATAAAATTTACATATAAGTCCAAAAATTAAGGAGAATTTACAATAAGGTCCAAAATGAATCCAAACTCATAAAACATATTAATAATCAATAATAAATTACTTGAGTGGATAAAAACATGGATATTAAGGACCAAAATAATGCAATAAAATAGTAGTGATCAGGCACCTACTGCGAGCTGCGAGGCTGTCACGGCGGTCAGCGAGTCGAGACGGCAATTTCGCAGTGCGCCGGTACGGTGCCGTCACCTACGGCTTCTTGCAGTCGCGGCAATCTCGCGCACGCTCAGCGGGATCTTTGTAGCAGTGTATTGCCACACCTCATGACTCGTTGTCCCAAGTGGAGTGTACATTTATTCTAGGCTCCGTATGCACGACCAAGTTAGGTCGTTCATCATTGTCACAATAAAGTTAACATATTCTTTAAATTATATAAATAAGTATAATGTGTAATATAAATACAAAATTAATATTTTATTTTTCATATGTTTATCGTCGTACTTCGTCATTTAGGTGATCCGTGTGTTCGTGAAGTCTTCAGCTGTGAGCCCATTCGTTGCTCCCGCTAGGACATATATATATATTGTATATTCATAAATTTGTAGCATTATCATTTTATATTATATATAATTCATGTTTCATTTTAAGTAATTTTGTTACTGTAAATAAATAATATTTGTTTGATATGTTATTATAGTTTGCAATTCAATATCACACAAAATCACATTTAGCACTAGAAGAATTTGTTTTGAGTATAAATTTATTGTTAGATTAATATGGATGAAATATGGAAAAATAATAAAATTAATCCTTGATATAAATTTGGAAACAGGACAAATGGAGAGAGAAATAATATGAATGTATAAAAGAATTTACCAGAACGTCTTGGTTTAACCGATGAATTTATTATTGGGTTGGAACAATTTTTGAATTTTGCTAATAGCTATGTTGAGTTTATGGATGGGAATAAATTAAGGTGTCCGTGCAAAAAATGTCATAATCGTAAAATTTTCCAGTGCGATAAATAAAGTTCAAGAACATCTTTGTAGATTTGGTTTTACTCTAAATTATTATAATTGGACTTATCATGGTGAACCGTTTATATCCGATGAAGAGGTTGGAAGACACATATAAAGGACAGTTAGTGGAGAGCAAAGATATTACGATCAATTCAATCCATATCAGAGGATGATAGTTAATGCAGTTGGTCATAATTTGAATACCGAACCAAACGCTGCAAGTTCTAATTATCCTCAAACATTTGAACACATGTGTACTAGTTATTCATTGCCGTTGGAGGAAGTAGAAGTAACTGGTGTTCATGAAAATATATACAATGAGTCATATCTCAAATTTCAAAAAGTGTTGAGAGCTGCAGATGAACCCGTATGGTCTGGTTGTAACAGTCACACTAAATTATCTCTCACCGTAAGATTGTTGAATGTTAAAGCTGAGCATAATGTGTTCGAAGATTGTTTTAATGATTTTGTTCAAGTTATTGGAGAAGTATTGCCGCGTGATCACATAATGGCGAATGATTTTTACAGTATGAAAAAATTTGCGAAAGATTTAGGTCTTCCGGTGCAAAGAATTGATGTTTGCAAAGATGGTTGTATGATATATTAGGGAGATAATGCAGATTTAGAGACTTATAAATTCTGCAGTCAATGTAGGTACAAGAGTACCACGATATCGAATCATAATAAGCGATGTAAACCATTCAGATAAATGTTCTATTTGCCTTTAACTCCCAGATTGCAAAGGCTTTATGCATCAAAGGTCACTGCTGAACACATGACTTGGCATGCAAATCATAAAACAGAGGAGGGGCTAATGTGTCACCCATCAGATGCAGAGGCGTGGAAAATTTTTGATAGAACATATCCTGAGTTTGCAAATGAGACTCGAAACATCAGGTTGGGTTTATGTGCTGATGGATTTGCTCCATTTGGCAAATCAGGAAGAACTTATTCTTGCTAGCCAATTATTATAACTTCGTATAATCTTCCACTCGGTATGTGTATGAAAACACCTTATATATTTTTAACATTGATTGTGCCTGGCCCTCATAATCCGAAGAAGTTAATAGATGTTTACATGCAACCATTGATTGTCGAGTTGAACCAACTATGGGACGAGGGTGTTTCTACATATGATGTCCATACTAATCAGATGTTCACAATGAGAGCTGTGCTTCTTTGGACTGTAAATGATTTTCCTGCTTATGATATGTTATCGTACTGGAGTACCGCGGGGATTTTAGGATGTCCAATATGTATGGAGAGATCAAAGTCATTCAGATTGAAACACGGAAAGAATCTGAGTTATTTTGATTGTCATAGACAATTTTTACTGTCAAATCATAAATTCAGAAGAAATAAAGAAGTATTCACTAAGAATAGAATTGAAAGAACACCTCTTCCATTGAGATTCACCAGTCAATTTTTATGGCATAGGGTGCTTAACTTTCCATCTGCTATAGAAGAACCAAATGTTACAACATATGACTATGGAATTACGCATAAATGGACTAAATAGAGTATATTTTGGGATTTACCGTATTGGCAGAGTAATTTGATTCATCACAATCTTGATGTAATGCATATTGAGAAGAATATTTTTGATAATCTGATAAATACGGTGATGGATATTACTGGAAAAAAAAGATAATCTGAATGCAAGAAAAGATTTGCATCTTATTTGTAAATGACCCGCCCTTGATGTTGATGAAAATAGTAGGGGACCAAAACCAAAAGCAGTTTATACATTGAATAAGGATCATAGACGGATTGTTTGTGAATGGTTGAAATCACTGAGATTTCCTGATGGTTATGTCTCTAATCTTGGCAGATGTGTCGATTTTAAGGAATGCAAATTGATTAGTTTGAAAAGTCATGACTGTCATATATTTATGGAAAGACTAATTCCTATTGCTTTTAAGAAACTGTTACCAAATTTTATCTAGGGTGCAATTATTGAATTAAGCATTTTCCTTCATGATATTTGCTCGACACTATTGAGTCAATCACACATGGAGACATTAGAGAGAGACATTCCGATCATTTTGTGTAACTTAGAAAGAATATTTCCACTAACATTTTTTGATTCCATGAAACATCTTTTGGTTCACTTGCCATATGAGGCTAAAGGTGGAGGTCCTGTTCAATTTCGATGGATGTATCCGTTTGAAAGGTGAATTTTCTACTTTTTTTATCATTGTTATTTCATTTAATCAATTTTAGTATAAATTAATTTCTAATACATTATATTTTATTACTCTTAGATTTCTCTAACACTTGAAAAAAAAAGTGAAAAATAAGGCTCATGTTGAGACTTCTACTGTTAATGCATATATTGTGGAGGAAGTTACAACTTTTGCATCATATTATTTTGAACCTCACATTCAATGCAAGAGTCGGAGAGTAAGAAGAAAATGATGAGGGTCCTGTTGATCCAAATTTGAGGGCATTCTCAATTTTTAACTACCTTGGTCGACCGAGTGGATCTTGTACAAGTAGATATTTAACTGGTCAGGAGTGGCGAGCAACCCACACATATATTTTACTGAACTGTCTAGAAGTAACATCATATTTCGAGTGAGTATATAAATGTTATATTATATATTTCATATATCATAAATTATTATTCGTGTTATATTTAATTTTATGGTAGGATTTTCTAAACTCTATATTCTGAGCTTCCAGAGCATAAGTTTGATCGTTTCTGTGATAAAGAATTTGCACCATAGTTCAAAAAATATGTAAGTAGTCTATGATAATAAATTTGATAAATCTTGACCTTAACATACATACTTATTTGACTTTAGGTTCTTGATAATCATGCTCACATTAAGCAAGAACTAGTAAAGCATCTGTCATGGGGTCCAAACTCAGTGGTGAAAACTTGGCAAATATATTTTATAAACGGATATGATTTTCATACTCAAGAATATGGAACTAGGAATGCTACAATGAATAGTAGAGTTTGTGTTCAGTCATATAATGATGGAGGTGCAAGGAATGATTTTTACGGCTGGCTATATGAAATTTTAGTAGTGTATCCAGGCTCAGATTTATGAGTTATTTTATTTATGTGTCGTTGGTTTGACCCTATCAAAGGCATGAGGGTGCATCCACAGTATAATTTGGTTGAAATAAATTAGAAAAAATTATACAAGAGGTATGAATCATTTGTGTTAGCACAACAAGCGATTCAAGTATTTTATGTTGGATCGTAAAAAGAGCGCTAGAGGAGGGGGGGGTGAATAGTGCACGAGAATTCTTTTCGTTCGTTCGATATAAAACAAGTATAAGAGTAAAAGCACAGTGAAAAGTAAATGAACATGACTTGGTTTTACTTGGTTCACAGCTTACCGGCTACTAATCCAAGGCCCTAGCAGTCCGAGACCATGTACGGAGGGTAAATCACTAAACGTCTCCTCCTCGTTGGAGGTAGGAGACAATGATTACAATAAAACCAAAAGCTCGAGGATGAGGCAACAAGTCTACCTCACCTCTTTACGATAAAAGCTTCGAGTACAAGAATTAAATACAAAATGAGAAACAAACTTAAGCTACCGACGATAAGGAGTTGAAACTTTGGCATCACGTCGGCGTTACGATGTCGTAGCATTGATGTAGAACTTTGGCGTTGTAGGAGCACTTTAGGAGAAAATTGAGATGACCTAAAGAGGTGAAACCCCCCTTCTTTTATAGCCTTGGAAGCTCCCCAACATTCAGTTCTAGCTCATGGTCAAAAAACCTCATCTCCTCAAGATAAGTGGAGCATATCTTGACTCTCCTCGAGGTGGCCAGTTTGTTTGGCAGTCGACTGTTCACCTTCATCAGTCGATTGATGCCACCGGCAGTCAATTGCTAACAACCATCAATCGAATGATGGCTAGGTTTTTCGACTGCAGTAAGGAGTTAGCTCAAAAACATAATAGTAAAGGTAATTCTGACGACCACTTACTGTTCGATCTCGACCTAGACCTTCCACGGGAAGTTTTAGTCAGATCACCGCCTAAAGACGTCCCCATACGGAGGACCTGACCTCACCTTTACTCACACTTGACCTCTTGAGCTTACCTTTGGTCCTTTGTGACTTGTAGCTTAGCTTTCGGTCTTCACCTGGGTTCTTCGGCTCCCTCCGAAGTTCTCCCGGTGTCGCCCGACTACTACGGTTTCTCGACTCGAGATTCTCTGGGTGTCACCAACCTTCAGCTTAGCTTAACTATTTCTGCACACGTGGTTCAGCTCGTTAGACAACAGTATGACCTTAGCTTTGGGTCTTTACCATAATCAAAACTTAGGTTTGATTATCTGGTGCCTACTGTACCAACATTTTATGCTTCATATCCTAGTATAAGACGAGAGAAAAGTGATTGGTGGGCTGTTTATAAAACAAAAGCACATAAAAAAAAATGAGGAACAATGGGAAGACATAGTATATCAACAAGATGAAGTTGCCAATATATTTCATAGCGAAGAATATAATATTTCAATGTTACGAGATCCTAATGGCATAGTAATGCTCGTTGATGCAAGTGAAATGAATGACAATGAAGATGAGGAATTTAATTTAGAGGATGAGGATGATGATGATGATGATGATGACGATGACGATGATGATGACGAATAGACGCTAGACCAGGATGAAAATTATAATGCAGACTTCGATTTATAATTATAGGTAACTTTTATTTAATACTAATTATATTTTATTTTACTGTCTATTTCGAAATTTCATATATTTGATCTATTAATGAACTATCTTTTTTTGTAGGTTATCCAATTGCTATGAATATGGTAAAATTTTCATATTGTTCATATTATAAATTTGATATGCAAATGTAAATTTTTTGTTTTACTGTCATATTCTTCTAATAATTATGATTGTTAGTTTCGACGTGGCGATCATAGATGGAGTAGCGATGGAAGATCACAGTCTTCCTCTGCTTCAGCCCCTGCACAGTCTGATGCTCTTGCAGGAAATGTGCCCTCCGCCTCTTCTCCAGTTGTAGGATCTTCTGGTTCTCAGCAGATACCTGCTAATGTATATTCTCTGGTACAATAATCACTCATTGAGAGGGAAAATTCGAGAGAGTTGATATCTCCGTGTGGAGATTTGTAAATATTCAAGTTTTAGATTATCTATGTTTAATTTTTAGTCCGATATGTATTTTTATAAGTATCTAAAAAGGTTTGTTTTTATTTTATGTTATATTTACAAATTATGTACATTTTATTCACGAGGTGAATAAAATAGTGAATAACCATTGGGGCGGAGCTTCTATGACTTATACAAGCACGCCGAAAGAAATAAAAATTTTGTGGCGGAATGAGTTTAAGGTAACTTCTTTAAATTATTTTGTATATAAAATTGTAGTTATTATAAACAATTCAATTTTTCTCTACTGTAGCGGGTATTTACTTGGGAGGAGAGTGAAACACTAGAGAATAGGAGGATTTTCAAGAAAAAGTGTGGCAATCATATCAGAAACATACTCAATCATGCGAAAACTAGAAATAAAAAGATACATTGTATAATCGAGGAGAATTGGAATAAAATTGTTGCATATTGGGGATCTGAGGATAGCAAACGGAGGAGTGAGAAGAATAAGCAAAATCAACATTGTAATTCTAGCGCTATGTCTGCCACGTATGTGGGAGGATCAATCAATATCAATGAGCATAGACATTGATTGGTGAGTTTTTTCAAATCATAATATATAATACTCACTAATTTATAAATTTTAACTATTTGTTTAGGCCCATGAGATGGGGACTGAGCCATTATTTATAGACACTTTCACCCGTACATTCCAAAAGAAAGATAAGATGTGGAGTGGGGAAAGAGTTAGAACAATGAAGGTTTATAATTTTAAAAATTTAAATTCTTATGTTAGTATTTATTTATTTTTCTTTCAAAACAGGAGAAATACGATGAACTTGCACAGAGAAATTCGAGTGCAAGTGATGATGTAGTCGAATCTGAGCCTTCTGTTAGCAATAAAAATTTATGGCTCAAAGCAATTGGAGGGCCGAAAAGTGGAAGAATAATTGGACTCGGTTCTTTGAGTCGATTTTATAGAGTCCCTGGTGCTTCTTCTTCATCCTCCCCGACATCAAAAGAAGAAATAAATCAATTAACCAAAGAGGTTAATCATTTGAGGGAGTTACTAGCGCAAAAGGAAAATGAATCTAGAGAAAGAGCTCAGCAAGTAAAAGACTTAAATGAACAGATGAATGAATTTCGAAGGCAACAGATGTTCATTATGCAACACTTCAATTAACGTCTAGTTCAAGTCAACTTTCTCCATCTGGATCTGCTCCTCCTCCTGATCCCTATCATAATAACAATGATGATGTATTTTTTGATGATGGTGGTTACCTTTGAATTTATTTGTTGTATTTAAATGTTACTTGACTTATCACATACGATGTCTATGCATTGTAAGTTATATATGTTGTGTTTGTTATGTATACATTAATTCAGTATTAAAGTTTGATGTGTAAATTTGTTTATATTGTTGTATGTGTTTGTTGTAAAACAGGGAAAATAGCATAATCTATCAAAATATTTTTTTTTGTTTTTTTCTTGTTTAGCAACGAAAAAAATTTTCGTCGTAGATTTGCGACGAAAAATGATTTTTCGTCGCAGAATTGGTGACAAAATTTCAAATTCGTTGCAAGATTGAATTCATCACCGATCATTACATGTGGACAAATGAATCATTGTACTAGAAGTCGAAAGTGGTCACGGGTTAAAAAAGGTTTCGACTGTGTTCTTCAAAGATTAGTCGACTGATACATGAGATTTTGCAACGAAACATTTTTTTCATCGTAAAAATTACGTCGAAATTTTTTTTCATTGCAGATTATAATCATCGCTTCATCGATGCTATCGTAGCATCTCATCAAGCTGAGAATCGATCGAGCAATGAACGCCATTACTTTAACAAATTACAGAACCATTGGTAGTCGATCGATCAATTGAACTGGTCAATAGGTAGTCGACTGGGATTGAGAATTTTACAACGAATGTTTTTTTTCGTCACAGATTTGGCAACAAAAAAATATTCATTGCCAAATTTATTTTTATTCGTGGAAATATGTTTATTAGACTTTTGTGACGAATAGGATGTTAGTCGCCAAATTTGGCGACGAATGTAACTGTTCGTCGCCAAATTTAGCGACGAAAATTTTATTTATCACTAAATTTAGCGATGAAAACTGACGAACTATTTTTTCATCGTAGATTTGGTGACAAACTATGTTTCGTCGCTAAATTTGGCGACGAAAATAATTATTCGTCGCTAAATTTGGCAACGAATTTTGCAATGAAAAGTTTATTCGTTACTATATTGGCAACGATTTTTTTTTCGTTGCTGAATTTAGCGGTAAATTATTTGCAACGGAAAAAATTTCGTTGCAAAAAAATTTTGCAATGACTTTTTATTCAAAATTCGTTGCAAAATTCATCGCCAAATCTTATAATTTTTGTAGTGCATATAGTCAACCCATTGTCAAACAATGGTCAACTCATTGTCAAACATCAAAACATTAACATCAAACCACTACTCAAGTTAAACCCGAGTCTGGTCAATCATGACCTAGGCCGATTGCACTAACAATCTTTCCCTTTTTGATGTTTAACAAAAAATAACATCTTTGAGTTAGAACACTAACTCAAACCAATCCTCCCAAGTGTACAAACTGGGAATTCCATTTTCTCCCCCTTTTTGACATCATAAAAAAGGCTCTCTCCAAGGGTGTCAATGTCTCATATCCCAATGAGATCTTACAATCTTTCTCTTGGTCCAAAAACATCTAGGTTGCCTTCCCTCTTCCTAGTGATAAGTCGCATTCCACTCAAGAGAGGCAATCCTTCAACTCTTCCAATTTTCCAAATTCTCTCCCTCATGAGGAAGAATACATCCATCATCACATGATGGATAATCTCCCCCTAAAGGCTTGCTTCCCCTTAACCATTGCAGCAATAATGCCCTTGGAGAGTCCCTAAGCCTATAGGAACACTAAGCCATCAAAATTAAGGTTAAAAGTTCAAGCTTGAACTTTCACACACCTTAAACTTGATACACACCCAAACAACTCTCCTAATCCATATCCAATGGATTTCCACCTTTTCCAATGCTTTCCAAAGCATATCCTAGGGTTAGGAGCAATTAGAGTAGCATAACACAGCTGAAATCAAGTTAAACAATCTTTGTTTACCCGAAATCAAGTCTGACAATGACTCTTCACCAACAATGATCGCTTCGACGCTAAATGATCGCCATCCATATAAATTGACGATTTCTATAAATGCAGAAATCAGAGTTCAGAAAATGAGATTTAGAAATACATAAGTAAATATACATATTTTGAAAAATCTTGAAACTTTATACGTATACTACTTATAATAATCATTATGGGTGAAAAATATTTGAAAAATAAAATACCCATAAAATTAGGATATTGACACAAAGTTCAAAATTATTAAAAAGTTCAATATTTTGGCCCTACTTTGTGCTAACTCTATCAATGGTGATTGCTATCAAAAGATAGACTTCACCAAGGTTTTCTAAAATATTTTTGAAATATTTTTAAAACCTTATATTGAACCATGGTCTATGGGCTTAATGCACATGACTTGTACATAAGCTTTCATCATGATTCATCCATGGTATAAGATGAGTTTGAGTTCATCTAGATGCGAAAACTATGCACCTTAAACTTAACTCATTTCCTAGCATCTCACATGTGTCTACGGTGTTTGAAAACACACACATGTCAATTTGATGTGAGATGTGAGTTTTGTTCATCCTAATCTAAGGTGTCATGTATTTTTCTAAGATAACACTTCTTGATTCCCTTATATATGAGACTTCAAGTCATGCCAATTATCCTTGAATCAATTTTACTTAATGCATGGAATGATCATGCATAAATGATAACATAAATAAGTATTGCCAAAAATCATGATGTCATGGAATATGATTAAATCTAAAATACACATGACATAAAAGATAAGTCCGAAGCATAATCATGACTTTTATATGATAAAGAATAAGAATGATGTCATGACATATTATATGATAATCAAGACATGACAAATAAAATATAAGGCATAAGAATACCTAAATTTTAATATTTGTTGCCATTTGTTATGATTATGTTTATTTTGCCATATTACTATTTGTCTCCCAAGTGTGCCAAAAACCCAAAATGACACACTATGACCTCTAAAACATAATTGTGTCAATTTGATCAAATTTTCAAGCTTCCATTATTATATTGGCACATCCTAAAATCCTTTAGGATTAAAATTAAAACTTCATTTCCAAGGTATCACATAACCTTGAAAATATCTTAAAGTGCCAACTTGCTATGGTTGGGTTAACTACCCATCCAATCAAGGTTGACACATCCTAATCCTTTTAACGTGAATCGATCACGCTCCTAGGAACCCAATACTTATTGGAGTTCCTTGGGTTTACTAGGTATTCCTTAGGGATAACTTCCCTAGATACCCTCCTAATGACCCTTCTAGGCTTGGTAGCCTTGATCATTGTGGTCTTGCTTAGGTTAACTCTAGGGGTGACTCCCCTTGTAACCTTCTTAGTGGCTTCCCTAGGTTTCCTTGAAACCTTATCCACTAGGCACATGCCATGGTCAACCTTAGGGATGACTTCCCTAGTAACCTTGGCTCTCCTAGACCTAGGTTGTGTTCCATAATCGAATGTAACACTATGGTAGGTCTCCTTGGGCTTAGGTTTGTGACCCAAACTTCTCTTGCCCTTGGGTGGACCTTGCTTTATAGAACCTAGGTTTTGACTCCTTGATCCCATATTTTGAGCATTTGACCCTAACATTTGATTTTGCATTTTCCTAAGGGTCTTCTCCATCTTCTCAAGTTTTGACCTCAAAACTTGATTTTTAAATTCTAATTTTTCTAATTTGGTGGGCCTATTATTTCCTTGAGTAGGTTTGTTCTTTTTAGGCATATGTCTATGATTTTTGGGATTAAAGCCTAGATGATCTTCTATCTTTCTAATACTTCCTTTAGGTAAAATTGTTTTAGGGATATTAGTCCCAAATTTCTTCTTATTTCTAAGATTGACATGTTTAGCCCCTAAACAATAAAATCTATTATTTCTAGCATGCTCTTTATGATAAATTGTGAGTGAATTAAAAGCATGATTTTTATAACTAAAACTCGAAGGTGCATTATTGACATTTACCTTAGGGTTTGCTTTTAAAGCTCCCCCTAGATGTGATGCTCCTTCTTGGACTTTCTTCCTCCTCTAGGGCATTGACTCCTATAATGTCCTTTTTGTTGACATTTGAAGGAAATGATGTGCTCCTTATTTTTGATTGTTGGGGGACTGGATTCCTTGGCCTTTTGCATGACTTGTGTCGTCTTCTTGACCCGTTTCAAACACTTGCTCTTGTAGTGTCCGGGTTCCCTACAATCAAAGCATACAATATGAATTTTATTTTTAAATGGAATGCTTGAGTTACCTAGGTCAATGGTGGTCAACGTCGGAGTTGATTCTTCACTTCTTCCGGAGGTTGAAGCTACTTTTTGATTTTGCTCCGGCTCTGGTGATCTCTCCTCCCCCTCTTCCTTAGACATTGATGGCCTCTCAACTTCCAATTCTTCACATTCTTCTATCGACCTAGATGTTGACTCCTCTTCAACTTTCGAATCCTCACTTGCTTGTGAGGATGAACTTTCTTCCACCTCTTCTTCTTCTTGTGCCGAGTGAGGCTCCTCATGGAATCTTGCCAACTTGCTTCATAGCTCCTTGACATTTATGTAATCCCCTATCTTGCACAAAATATCATTAGGGATCAAATAAACAAGAAATTTTACTACCTTCTTGTTTTTCTCAAATCTTTGGAGTTATTCCTCGGTCCATTTCTTCATCTTGAGGAAACTTCCCTTTGACCCTCTTGGATATTCAAATTATTCCATTAAGGCAGACCAATCTTCAATGTCCATCATCATCATGAAGTCTTCAATCCTTGCCTTCCATTGATTGAAGCCTTCTCGTCCATAGAGTGAATATGGAACTGGCGTGTTGATATCCCATCCCAATTTTTCTTCAATCACCATCTTCTTCCTCTAGCATGCTCCCATGGTTGTTAAACCTTGAAGAGTGGCCTCGCTCTGATACCACTTGTTAGGAATTGGACGTCGCTAGAGGGGGGGGGGGGGTGAATGGTGCGTCTTCGTCGACTTGACGAAATTCGTCCGTGCTTGCTATAAAACTTGTTATGCGTAGCAGAAATAAAGATAATAAAGAAATAACAAAACACAAGCACACAAATACAACGATATAACGTGGTTCGGAACTTAGAATTCCTGCTCTACGGGTTGGGCTCGAATGAGCCCTAGCTATGCAAACACCACGACTAAACAATTGTAGGGAAAAATCTGAATCGTGACATTCACAATATCACAGGCGAATACTTCGCACAACCGCAGCGGAAACAAAATTAAACCGGATCCCTCCAGAGATCCATGTAAAACATACAAATCATTTTCTTATTCTTATCTAGATCTTATCTAGAAGAAGAGATATACCTTTGATGTGTGCCCTTCGCAATCTCGCTAATCCAAACGCTGTCGGATCTCAATACGGTAAGGATAACCGTATCTCTAAGGTATCCACACTGACAATCAACAGTTTTGGAGTCACGTTGTGCTAGAAACCCTAGAAAATGCCAAGAACCCTTGGAAGAAGAAGGAGAGGAAGGAGAGAACTATTCTCTTGGATTTTTCACGTTGGCTCTCACATCCAATCCAAACAAAAAAAACCCAATTTGCTTTTCACATTAAAATCCTTTTAAGCCACTAGCAACCCATGCCATCAATTCCTCTATCTCCTATTGAATACCATGACTCTTGGTATTATCCTTCATCAATGCATGAACCTCTCATCTCCTCATCATGAATACCAAGACCCTTGGTATTCACATGCATGATTAATCACATTAATCGTGCATGATGATAGATGACCCTTGCATGATGATTTTCTTTTTTAACTTGAGTCTAACTCAAGTTTAACCAGCTTGAGTCTAACTCAAGTCTTGGTCATTTTCTCAATTGTTCTTTTAGTCAACTAAAAGAAACCATCTCCAAAACAGAATGCCATTTGTGTGTGACCCAATAGGCTCTTATAACGTTGGCAATGTGTCTAAAATCTCCTTTTAGACACATAAGCAATGAGCGACATCTAGCAATACATCATTGCTACCCAAGTTACAAGAAAGTCGAGATTCGACAACCTTTCTGTGACTATTATCATGTATGACGATATCCTTCTATCTTTGATATCTTAGATCGATCAATGAGGCATAGACCATGTCATCCCCTTATCGATCTTTATGTTTCTTGATCCCCAAATAGACTCACTTAAACAAATGAGCTCAATATCTCATATTGACTCATTTGAGCATGACTATGCATTTTGTGGTCATACTCTATCAAGAGGCCAAATATATCACTCCCGTCATATGGGAGGGATAGATCCCATCTACATCACTCACATCCATCCACATAATTCATTACATACCCAGTGATCGTTGTTATAGTACACCTTGTTACGAGTGACGTTAGACGATACCAAAGTACATAACTCCTTATGTAGGGAATCGTAGTGACTTCAGGTCTAAGGACTCTTCATACCAATAGTCACATGAGAAAGTATATGACACTCATATAATGATCCATGACACTTTCTCATGGCAGGTCAATTCAGTACATATATTCTCCAATATATATACCCATGTGTCAATGTGATATCACATATCCATGATTTGTGAGATCAAGTTATCCATTGACATACATGCTAGTCTCAATGTATCAATATATCCCTTTGTCTATTAATACAATACTTGACTAGGAATGTTTAAGAATAATATTCTCTACAGCTTCTTAAAATCAATTCTACCAATTGATATACTGTAGATTAGAATCTACTATTCAAGGGCATTATTATATTTATTTACTGGCACACACATAAAGTAAATATAATAATCAATCTTTGTCTGTTATAAATGAAATATGATACATATGATCCCTAATCAATCATCTCATGATTGACACTAAGGGTTGACACTAACAACAATAATACTCCTTCTTGACAACAAGTCGGAGGCGGAGAAACCTCGTACAAGAATTCTTACAATAATAAGAAAGAAATACAAGAAAATACAAGAAAACTACACAAATACAATTAAAGAGAACTTTATAAAATGTGAACTTGAATGCTTGTTTTTGATTGCTTGAGAGTAGCCTTGAATGTCTGGATTACAGTAGCAAATACCCTCCAAATCGCCTCAAAGAACCATCCAAAATCCTCCTCCACGAGCTCCTTTTAAAGCTGTAACTCGGACTAGATTTCGCTTAGCAGTCGATTGCTCGAGACCATCAGTTGACTGCTCCTGTAGCCTTTGTGAGACAACGACTCGATCCACATTGGATAAGTTCCAATGGATAGACCATCAGTCGACTGATCATACCCATCACTCGACTGATCATGCTTCCACTTGATTGCCAAAACCTAGCAGTCGACTCGGAAATATTCTGTGCTTGTTTCCTCGACCATCAGTTGACTGACCTCCATGTCAATCGACTGATCAAGCCATCAGTCGATTGCCTAATGCTGATAGTCGACTACCAAGACCTTTTGTCGCAGTCGAACCCTAGTCGACTCACGACAGTCGACTGGTCATAATCCCAGTCGACTGCTACAAGTCGACTCGGTTGTCAAGTGTCAAAATACTTGACCAATCGACTGGTCCAATGCCCTAGTCAATTGATAACCTCAACTATGAGATTTAACCCCAAGTATGATGCCATCATACTTGCTAGACCACTCTTAGCTTAGACCAAGCCTTCTAGCCACCTCTATCAGTCTCACGTCTATCGGATCCCTCCGAGTCATCCATGACTTGTTCATCCATACACTAGCCTTCAGATGCTTTCATCGACTATTGTCATGCTAAGCTGGTCTACACTGCCAAGGCACATTTGGACTTACGTTGCCAAAACTACCACTTGAACTTTACGCCATCAAACCATTGGACTTATGCTGCCAAGACTCCCGCTTGGACTTTACGCCGTCAATATCAACCCTTGGACTTCCCTTGCCAACCTATGTTGGACTTTCCATGCCAAGTATACAAGACTTGGACTTCTCCATCATATGGTCAACCCCATGTCAACCATATAGTCAATCCATTGTCAAACAATGGTTGCCTCATTGTCAAACATCAATGTCAAATATCAAAACACTAACATCAAACCACTACTCGAGTCAAACTCTAGTCTGGTCAATCGTGATCTGGGCCGATTGCACAAACATATAAGACTTATGCTAGTATTTGCAGCACATAAAGGCGCTTCAAGTTATACCAAATCGATGTGAAGTCTATATTTTTGAATGGTCTTATTAAGGAGAAAGTCTATATTGAACAACCAGTGAGGTTTGAAAAATTTGAATTTCTAAACCACATGTATAAGCATAAGAAAAATCTTTACGGGCTAAAACAAGCACCTCGTGCTTGGTATGAAAGGTTGTCAACTTTCCTAGTTGAAAGAGGTTTTAGAAGAGGTCAAATTGATCTCACACTATTTCTAAAAAGAAATAGTGAAAGTATATGTGTAGCTCAAATTTATATTGATGACATAATTTGTTGCTCAAACAATAGGGATTACCTCAATTAATTTATACAACTTATAGAAAATGAGTTTGAGATGAGTCTAGTAGGTGAATTGATTTTTTTTCTTGAACTACAAATCAAGCAAATCAAAGAAGAAATTCATATCTATCAATCAAAATATGTCATGGAATTGTTAAAAAGATTTAACACGGAAAATGTGAAGGAGGTTTCTACCCCAATAACACAAAATACTCATTTAAACAGTGATGTAGATGGAAAATCAATTGACCTGAAATTTTATAGGAGTGGCCTAGGTAGTCTTGTATACCTTACAGTGAGTAGAAGATATAATATTTGTTGTGAGTATGTGTGCACGATATCAATTGTGTGTAAAAGAGTCTCATTGAGTTGCAATTAAAAGGATTATGAGATATTTTAAAGCAACAATAACAAGATGCAAATTGGATAGGAAAAATACTAACGGAGGTTACTAATTTCTAAGATCAGCTTTAGTTAGTTGGTCAAGTAAAAAATAACATTGTGCCATTGTCGCAACATATGAAGTTATCTGGAATCGATTCTACTCTTTGAGTTGTACCTGTCTATAATCATTGGACCTAAAATTTGGTGTGATAATATTAGCGCAAATTATCTTATGTGAATCATATATGCCTTTCTTGTGATTTTCACTTTTTATTGTCTTAAGAATAAAAGGCTAGCAGGCAATTATCAAAGTCTTATATTTCCACAGATAAGTAGATAGCCAATATGTTTACAAAGAACTTGACACAACAATATAATGGCTGCAACAGCTAAGATTCAAACTCAACGTTTGTCCGTTAACTCCCATTGAATTTGTAGGCCTGACCGGATTGAAAATAATCAACAAAATAGGAATTAAATTAATTTTAATTCATTAAATTTGACAATGAATTATATGGTCTATTAGACTTTCTATGTTATGTATGCTATATATGTTATATGAATTTCTTGTATATAGTAGCACACTCACCCTTTCTAATAATATACCAAGGAAAAAAAATCTTTATCAATTTGTCTCCTTTCTTCTCTATTTGGTTTTTATTTCTAACACCTGCATCCTAGTTTTATCATGTTTTTCAAAAAGTAAATAAAACAGTTATAATTAAATGAACAATGAAATTGCTACATAGCACTTCATGCATGCACTCATGCACGCACGCAAGCCCTCATTCAAAAACAAATTGGATTCCTAATTGATTATCATCGATCGATATACATCCGTACACGTATCTCTCTGCCCTAATGGAGAAGGCTTAGGGTTTTCAAGGACTTAGCAGGAGTCGTGAGATGACTGATTTGGCTTGCATTGCTGAGGGAATTCATGTGCTTGCAATTGGGACAGCATGGAGAAGACCTGCAGATCATGACCAGGAGGTGGCAGTGTATGCACACAACTGCAACCATGTTTCCAGATGAATCATCTTGTGACACTGATGCCTTCTCCGTGATGTTGAGGTCTAGGTCAAGCTTTTGCTCCTTGGGCCGGTTCCAGCTCCTCTTTAGGTTCTGCCTGTTCAAGTAATACATTCTTCCGGACTGCAAAAATATGGCAAAAAACTGTTGGAGATTATGCACGAAGAGAAGAAAAAGAAACACAAATGTAAATGAAACAGATCACAGATGAGATTATATTACTTGTAGGTCTAAGCATTGTTCCCAATCAAGCGGCAGAGGATCATTGAGGTGGAGCAGGTCAATAGCAGCAGGGCGAGCAATGGCCTCCTGAAGTGCTCTTTGCTTCCTCTTCTTCCTTGAAACCATATCAGACTGATCAGGAAACGAGTTGTAATTTCCGTGCTCACTGCTAAACAGGGTCAACGAAAGGTCTAGCTCGTCCATGCCCTGAATTTCACTCTCTACAAGGAAGGAAGATGGAGAGGAACCCAAGGACAAGTGGTAGTAGCTAGCGCTGTGGCGATATGGGGTCCTTACTGTATATACACACACGCACAAGCTAAGTATGAGAGAGGAAGGAAATCTTAAATAGGCTTCATCCAACCCCATTAAGAGCACAGGCCAAGCATTCAAAGTCGATAATAGTGACTTAAATGCCTCCAGTTAAAGCCTCTCTACCTGAACGCAGATATGGTTGGCTAACCGTGCTAATGATTAATTATATAATAACCTAGCTAGCTATAACTAAATCAGTAGCTCATTTTGTAAAGAGTGACTAAAATCTTGAAATATTATTACTGATCATAATAATATATATAATGCCTGACAATGAAACCTAGCTAGCTAGCTAGTTCACAAACGCTAGCTAAACAAGTTAAGTTTAAAACACACATACGGTGGGAGATCGATCCAGCAAAGTGACTGCTAAGCTGGAAAGATGTACACTACTTCCACAAAATTTATGAAGTCCTCGTTGTGGGTGAGCATTCATGGCCATATATGCACAACACTAGCGCGTAGCTAGTAATTTAAGAAGCGCAGCGGCTGTACAGTCCTGGGAGAGAGGTAGGAATTAAACAGCAAACAGTAATTATGAAATTAATTAAGCTAAATGCTGGGGCGCACCAACCCAGCAGCGTGCAGTAATTAGATGGGGGGAGGGGAAGGGGAAGGCAGGGGCATGCATGCATGCATGCAGTAAATTGAGATGGCGTACGTCCACACACCGCAGTTATTAAGTCGCCATGCATGCACGCAGATGCAGCCCAAATTCCTGCATTCATCTTAATTGGGTCGTTCGGATATGAAAAAAAGGATTCAATGGCTTGCATATATTATGGCCCATATTTGCATCAATTGATTGATTGATACATGTTCCAACCGATAAAGTCGGATGATTAATACAATATAAATATTGTACAATAGACTATGAATCAATCTTCATCTCTGACTTAGAACCGGTCCATGTGATTTTGAGGTCTTGGACTAAATCTCAATAAATGAGCTCTGATTCATGGTTAATTTTAACACCAATTTTTTTTTGGGCCCTATATAACAATATTAATGATGTTACTGGGTTTTGAGCCCTGGACGGGCACCCCACTTGCCCTGACCCAGGGCTAACCTTGCTCTGACTAGATTTTGACTCTCCACTGTGTCAAATATTGATAAGGCCAAAGACCTACTGTAGTTTACAATTCCACTCTTCGTTGTGGAATCGATGAGAGGGGATCCGAAAGGATTTTTTTCCTTTTGCACAATTAATATATATATATATATATATATATATATATATATATATATATATATATATATATATATATATATATATATATATATATATATATATATATATATATATATATATATATATATATATATATATATATATATATAATTTCAAAATTTTAAAAATAACACATCATATTTTATATTTTGTCGAAGAACATACTTTTTTTTTTTTTTTACCAAATTGCCCTTTTCCACCTATTCCAGCCCCAAATCAAAATAAATAACTTAATTATTTTATTAATCACTTTTATCCAAAAGTTATTAATCTTAAACATCTTAGGTTTATATCAAATTAATAAAACCATCGATGTCAATCCTACACGTGAGTAATCTATGAATGAATTTATCAAATTATTATACTATTACTATGTTATTCTTCGAAAGAAATGCATTGTAAGATTCGATTGTAATATCTCAGTAAAAACCGCTATATTTTCATGAGAATTTGAATGTATTATTAAATATATATAAATTATCACACCTTAAGTTAAATAAAAATAAATACTATAGAAAAATTAATTATTTTATATTTGAAATAAAGAATATAGGAATTCTCATTGATAAAACAATAGAGATAATAAATATAATAATTTAGAGAGGAATTAATATTTTATATTTACAAGAAATAAAATAGATAGAAAATAAAACAAAGATGACAAAAAATTCGAATTTCAAATTATAATACACAATTAATGAGTAAAAAAGAAATTGAGTAATTATTATAGATAATTACCCTCCCACTTAAGAGGCTGCTCGATACCATTATTTACTCCTCTCCTAATGCTTTGGAACCGATTTGGAGTGGTGCTCGAGGTGAACATTATCACCTTTTTGTAATGAACAATTAAATTGATCAACATTATTTAAATCAAGACACAACACGATAGTAAAAGGTGGGACGATAGTTGTCTATGCAACGAGGGTTCAATTCTTTTGCTCAATATTATCGAACCTCTGCAATGCTCGAACTCATTTTTGATATAGGTCATCCACTTGAATCCATCTATGTTTCTCAAATTTATCTAGGTGGATAATAGAAAATTTTTATGGGGTCATCACAAGATTAATTGGGCTGAAGACTTGGATATTTGATGCAAACCGAAAAAATTAAATTGATTGACAATATTTGAATCAGTTAATTAATTAATTTTAATTAATTAATTTTAATTAATTAATCTTAATGATAATTTTAACCAAGCACCCATTAATTTTAATGCCCTAACCAAATAGAAATCTTTTTCATTTATTTAGGCACCTTGACTATCCATGAGATTATCATGGTAGCATAATTCATCTGTAGTTAGTATATAAAATTAGTGCAAGGTTTTATTAATTCATTTTATTATTCTTGTTTCATATTTTGTCTTACCTCTGTTGACAATATCAAGAAGTATTAGTGGATGACTATATGGATGTCTTAGGTGTTAGGATCAGCTATATGCTAGAGTAAAGGGGTGTGAATAGTGTTCGCGACTCTTTCTTCGCTCTCGTTGATTCTTTACGTTCGAGTGCTTGTCTCTACAGATTGTTAGTGTACAACAGAAATAAAAACATAAACAAAAATAAGCACAACAAACATAGAACACTACACTAAGATTTTATGTGGTTTGAAATCTCCGATTTCTACTCCACGGTCTAGCTCTACGATAGTCCTTATCTCTTTCTCCTTCTCGAAAACTTTCGGAGGTGGAGAAAACTCTTACACTAGTTCTTTTATAACACAAGTAACCAAATCGAATATACAAGAAATGGAAAAAACATTAAACAAAATAACTTTACAAAAAGAGCTATTGCTTGCTTATAGCTTGGTTGATGTGGAAATTTTCTTGAATGTTTAGATTGCAGCAGCTAATCCTTTTCAAAATCTCCAAGAAATCAACACTGGAAAATGTCACCAAGTCCTCCTTTTATAAGCTCTGCATCAGGCTGATCTCTGCCTACCGGTCGACTGGTCCTACCCCCAGTCGACTGGTCACTTGATCGTTTACTCACAATGACTCAATTAACCCAAGTCAAATTTCAGTCGATCATTCGACTATTAGCCCAATAGTCAAACTCGCTAGCGGATTCTGAAGATTTGTGTTCACCTGACCACTAAGCCAGTTCTACGTCGTAGCTTTCTTGAGCACCCAGTTTCCCATCCTAAGCTCTGTGGCTGCCTGAGCACTTGAGTCCCTGACTCTTCACTTCAGCCAATTTATTGCTTAACCACATCAATCAACTACTAAGTCATAATACTCCCGAGCACCGACTTCTCATTTTCCCGAGTACCATAGTCGCACGAGCACTGAAGTTGCAAGCTCCTTCCCGAGCACTCTGTTAGGATCGATGGCCCGATTAGAAGGGGGATGAATAGCCTTTCGATGCTCGATGGAAATCGTTCGTGCTTAATTGTCTACAATGCTCGTTAGCACAGCGGAATGATAATAAAACTAATGCAAAGACAATTAAAGCTAAAAACAAAGTAAAGAAAGAATACCGCTAACACAATTCGTTTAACGTGGTTCACGACCTCTTGCTGCTAGTCCACGACAATCCGTTAGATGGATCACTCCGTCAACCTTTCCACTAAACTTCTCCTTTAGCTCAACACAAGGTGGAGAAAACCTTCTTACACAAACTCTCCCTCTTACAATATGATAGAGATAGAATTAGGGAAGAGGAGAGTAAAAACGTTTAGGAGGCTTGGAGAAATGTTAGGAGTGAAAGCATTAACTTCTCCAAGACTCCCATGGCCTCCTTTTATAGAGAGGAGGCCAATTTTCTCGTCGAGCATGCAATAGTCGACTGCTATATGCAAGCGATCATTGTCGTTTATAACAGATCGCCTCAACGACTTGACCAAACTGATTTTGCGGTCGTCACGGTCGAAGGCACATTAGGCGATCAGCGCCCACAATTGGCAGTCGAATGGTGCTTGCATAACGTAACCAAGCCCGATACGGAAGGTTTGTACTGTGTCCACTTATAGCGATCATTGCCATACCTTAGCGTCGACTATTGATGAACGAGTCATTTGCCAACCCTTGGCGATCAGTTTGATAGATCACGAGCCTAGCCTACTAGTCAGTGATTTCGATTGATACCTATATTAGTCAACTGTTATTGGATAAACCTCAAACAACAAGTTGTTTGAGCATCCGACCATCGAGTAAAACCTCAAACACAGATGTTTGAGCATTCGACACTTGATCTTAGCCATTTGACCAAGTCCACCTAAATTGAGCTACCCCGTCCCAAGTTACAATCACTCAACTCTCATCTCCCATGGAGTCTCTGTAAGATACCGAAAAATAAAATAATAATAAATATCTTTGTTAATTAAGAAATTAACATTATAGGATTTTTAGAATTTTTTTAGATTTAAACGGAAGTTTTATGGACATTTCATGGGGATAAAGTGAATTGACTTTTATAAAGTCTGTTTAGACTATCTGCTATTGAGGAAATTAATAGGTTTAATTAGCCTATGTTATAAATGTTGGGTGGTTATTTTTCTCCGATGCAGCTTTCCCCCTTCTTCCTTTCGATTTCCGCCGCTCCCTTTTCCGAACAATTCTCTTCTCTTCTCTTCCTTCCTCCACCGTGCGATTCCTTTCCCCCTTCACTGATGCTGCCCGAGCGAGCTTGCACGGTTGCCCATCTTCGCCGCTAGCCAATTAGCCTTCGACCAGCATGGGAAACCTCGGCAATCGACCTTCCTTGAGTTCCTCTGATCTTGTGGCGGTCATCGCCGATTCGGATCGTCGCCGACTCTTCTGCTTGCACAACGCGGTTGATCGATGTGAGCCAACGTCGCCAGAGCTTAAGTCGTAACTTACTTCTTCCTCTGGATTTCTTCATCACGAGCCCAACGATCATTGCCGACCACGGTGTGCTAGTAGCCACGTCGGTGCTGCTCGATCCTTACTCTAGTCAATGGATCGGTCACTGCCACCATTTCGCTTTTTATCGCGAGCTCAGATCGTGATTGGTTGCTCCCCTCCTCTTTGATTTCAAGCTCCTTTGCGATGTATGTCGACAACCATCGTCCTCTTGGTACTTGGCTTTGCCACGACAGTAGGATGTTGTTTCAAAATTGCTGTGGACAGTTGAAGCAATATTTGGTAAGTTCAGATTTGAGGGGGAGGATTCCAGTTTTGCTCGATTTGGTTTCGATCCATGGTGGGTGATGGAATGAGGATAGGTAAGCTTAAGTACTATACTTGTTTGGGATTATTAAGTTTTGGATTGTGCTTACAGTTCAATTGATAGGTTTAGAACAGATTCCCAAGAGTGAATCAAGAAGTTGGGTGTTTTCGATAACGGGTTCGTCTTCCAGATAAGTTGAGGGAGATTGAATCAACTAAAGGTATGTGTAGTTATGATTTTTGATTAGTATAAGGTGGGTGATGAACAATATGTGATTACAAGTTTGGACAATGGATTTACTTCTAGATTCATTGTGAGGAAAGTGGAACAACGCGAGGTAAGTATAGATTTGGTTGTTCATGGTTGTGTATCAGTTTTGTTTAGTAAACTGATCTGGATGTGCTATAATTACGTAGTGATGATAGTACTTGTTCATTGTGTGGTGATGTTTGATTTATTTGGATTAAATTGAGACTGGACTCCTTAAGCAGATTAAGAAGTGGTTGAGGTGGAATCAGTGTGAGGACGTTGATTTGAGGCAGAGTTCTCGGACGTAAAGACAACTGGTATACTACATAATAGGTGGGTAATTTCCTACCCTGGTCAGGTAGTTATTGTTGCATGCAGATTTAGATATATGATCATATTACCTTGACTCCACTCTTATTTATTCTTGTGCTTGATACTTTGTCTTTGGCCTATATGCTCTATTATTGTTATCACATTTCCTTCATCATGATTAGGAGTTACAGATGTGATGTAAGTAAATCTATAAATGCTTAGTTATGTGTAAATAGTGAAGTACAGATGATGACCTAACGTGTAAATTGGGTAAAAGGTCATCCGTGGGTAGCTAATGCCCTGAACTTAGGATTGATTCCAATACCTTTATGTTGCATGTTTACTACCGATCATGTGTTGTGTAAATGGTCAGGTGATTTATGATTAGTGTGTCACTACGGACCGGTGGTCCTAGCTTATTATGATTAGTTGAGTACGACTCTCTACAGGATAGAGAGTGCATTGCTTAGATTGGTATAACTCTCTACAGGATAGAGAGTGTTATGATCAGTTGAGTACGACTCTCTGTAGGATAGAGAGTGCATCGATCAGATTGGTATGACTCTCTATCGGATAGAGAGTGTTATAATCAGTCGAGTATGACTCTCCGTAGGATAGAGAGTGCGTTGATCAGATTGGTATGACTCTCTGTTGAATAGAGAGTCTGTGGAGGATGTCTGGATGAATGACTGTGCATTCATGTCATTTGCATGCATACTGATGACATAGTCTCCCTTGTGGTTGAGAGGGTCGTCAGTCATCCTGCCTCCCAGGTTACTCATGGAGAAGTAACTAGTGTGAGGGCAGAACATTTGTTGTGCCGCACTCTACCACTATAGACGGTGGTAGTTGGAGTTGCGTGCAGTTATCCTGGGTGCATGACACTCGACCACTCATAGGTAGTATCAGTCAGAGTGGCCAGCAGCAGGGACCCCTGTTGTGTAGCGAGCTCTTTACGCTCATATGCTACTCGTTCATACTGCCCACTCGGCCACTCTAGAGCAGTGGTTGGTGTTGAGTTGAGACAGTTATCATGTCGTGCCACCTAGGTCACACTGGGGTTGTGGTAGTGAGTAGGAGTGCACAGGCATGACCATGCATGCTGCATTGCCGTATCTTATGACATTTTTCATATTGCCATATATATATATATATATGGATGGTTGTGATTAGTATATATATATAGATGTAGTCGATATATATATGCTTATTGTGATTGTTAGGGCAATCTCTTGCAATGATAAGGTTTTGATGTGTGTGGAAAAGGGTTTAAGTTAGGTTGTTATTGTGGTTTGATATGTGCGTTGGAGTCTTGCAGGACTTAGTAATTCGCACATGGAGCCTTGGCGGGTTCACCACTCACAACCTCGGGCTTGAGTCGGAGAAGGAGCATTGCAGAGTTGTGCGCTTGATGCTGCCGAGGGACCGCTGGACAAGATGACTTGAAGCGAAGCTAAGGAAGCAGACTTCGGAGGCAAGAGACACGAAGGAGCATTGCAGAGCCGTGCGCCTGATGCTGCCGAGGGACGTGGCCGCAAACGAAGAGAGCTTCGGCGAGGGACTTCGAGTGAGATGAGAGAATGAGTGAATTGTAAGTAGCTCATTAGGTGAACTTGGCTGAATGGCTGAGTGTCGGAGGCTCAACCGCAAGGGTTGAGGTTTACCCGACCACCGAAAGCTCAAACGAATGTTAAGTTTGAGTTTCACACGGCACGATCATGCCATGAAATGGCGTCGGCTCCGAGCAGTTCGGCGGTTATCGTATCCGACTAATGGGTTTATGCCCGGTGGCCATGGAATGACATTGCCCAGAATGTCGCGGGCACAGAACCTCTCGTAGCCGACTGGGCAGTCGACTACGGAGGCAGTAGTCGACTGATGGATACATCAGTCGACTGCCAAGGGTTCCGTTGGACTACAACGATCGAGATCCGACGTGTTCGGAGGCCGTTGTAGTGGCGGCAGTCAACTGCCAAGGGCAGCAGTCGACTGGTGGTGGCCAACGGGAAGAAATCAACCCTCTCTATAAAAAGAGAGGGTGTGAGCTTTTGGATGGCTAATGCTTATGCTCTAAGTGATCATCCAAGTGCTCCACAAGATTCAAACTTCTTCTCTTAGTTTTCTTTCACATCTATTGTAAAAGAAGGAGTGTGCTTGAGTTGTAAGGGTTACCTCCACCTAGCTTAGTGCAAAGGAGAGACCGATAGTGGATTGGTTGCGGAGTGATTCACCGAGGATGAATCGGGGACCGTGGATTACCGGCGTAGCCGTGAACCACGTTACATTTCAGTGTTAGCATTGTTTGTATTCTTATTTCTATTTGCTTGTCTTGTTTTGTTTTCATTACGCTAATTTCTTTGTAGACGAGCAAATTACGTCATCGAACGATTGAGGGCTATTCACCCCCCTCTAGCCGGCCACATCCACACTTCATCGATCCTACAATGATATTGCATTTGATTGTACTATGCTTGCTACATTTGGTTGTACATCATCTTCATACATGCTACTCGCATCTTTTATATGGTTGTGTCGGATACCTGTATACT
Source organism: Wurfbainia villosa (assembly GCA_025175895.1). Classification (NCBI taxonomy): domain Eukaryota; kingdom Viridiplantae; phylum Streptophyta; class Magnoliopsida; order Zingiberales; family Zingiberaceae; genus Wurfbainia; species Wurfbainia villosa. The sequence continues at coordinate 11,865,386 of CM046007.1, read as the reverse complement.
TGTTAGTCAGACCATTAGATACCTTTGATCTGTATCATGATTATAGTGAGAGTTAATATTACTCTTCATGTTGTATCTTTTGGATATATGCTCAGGTTGAATATATGTAGCGTTGCAGACTTCCAAGTATGTCTACACTCTACGTTGTTCATTTTGTTAGGGAGTATATGCATGTATTTATATACTATACTGGTATACCCGATGTACCTGTAGGTTATATTGTTGAATTACATGTGATATTTGATATATATACATGTTCTCTCATATTACCGCTGAGTTATACTCACCACCACAGATCCTGGGTTTTTCTGTCGCCCAGGTAATAGGTAACCGACTTTGTGATGGACTTGGAGCACCGCTGGCTGACATCATCTCATCTCAACTCCGAGGGGCCGGGCTTTTTGAGTATTCCGTGTATTTCTCGATATATATTTGGTTTTATGCGATGATTTGTAGTGATATACACTACTGTTGTTGTACTGCTCTTTCTGGTTTTGTTATGGTGTTTTCTTAGTCTGGTATTAGTCATACCGGTATGCATGGTGTGTGGTTTGTATTATAGTTGTGTTAGTTACGCTGTGCTTTGTTATGTTTACATTTGTATATGTTGTTGTTATTATGGGCCCAAGGGCCTTGTATAAACAGGATATGTTGCCACGTACATGGGAAATGTTGTCTGTTTGATTTTCGGTTCGGCATACTCTCGGGGCATGACAGTCTCCCATTGAAGCTATCTTCCTTTGGCCTGTGTCCCTCGGATGCACCAAACTCATGGCTTCTCCCCGTGCCATCCTTCATGTCTTGCCCTGAAGTCTACTTCCTTTGGCTCAACTCTATTACTCCTCATCTGGTAGTCCTTCAGATGCACCAAACTCACAGCTTCTCCCCGTGCCATCCTTCACCGACTCAAGGACCCGAGCCTTGAGATGATGAACTTGCCATTGCTTCATCAAGATACTCATGTGTGATTCATCAAGTCCTACACAACTTGAACACACACATCAAAAGTATAATATCCTAACTTAAATTCTTTGACACACACATCAAACCAAGATCATACTTTGGATGATTGCCCTAAAAATCTCTCCCTTTTTGATGTGTGGCAATATGTTTAAGTTTGGTAAAAATTACTTAAGGAAAGTAAGCATGAAAATCAAACATGGATATCAAAGCTCCCCCTTAACACATGCTCTAAAAAGGTTTAAATTAAACCTTAACACTCTCCCCCTTTGAGACCACTAAAAAGATCATACATAATGTATACTGTTGGATTGAGTGACTCGCTAGAGGAGGGGGGGGGGGGGTGAATAGCGATCGGAAGTCTTTCTTTTCGTTTTCGATAAAACCAAAGTATTGTAGCGGAATGTAAATAATAAGAGTAAAGAAACACTTTTATTTTTACTTGGTTCACAACCTAACGGTTGCTACTCCAAGGCCCCGCGATCCTAGACCGCGTACGATGGAGCAATCTGTTGGTGCAGGGGCACCAGATAATCAAACCTATGTTTTGATTATGACAAAGATACAAAGTTAAGTTTACATTGTTATCTCACGAGCTAAATCAAGTGTGCAAAAAATGCTAAGCTAAAGATGAAGGTCAGCGACACTCGGAGGGAATCATGGTGGTCGGGCGACACCGGGAAGACTTCAGAGGGAGCCGAAGGAATCAGGTGGAAGACCGGAAGCAAAAGCTTCAAAGGTAAAGTTGAGGTAAACTCGTGTGAGTGAGCGTAAGTAAGGTCGAGTTCTCCATACGGGGACATCCTTAGGCGATGATCCGACCAAGACTTTTGATAACATAGTATTAGGACACGGCGAGATGATAGTACATTAGAGAAGCAAAGTCTCGTGTATTCGAGCTAGATAAGGCGTATCTAGCTTGGTGCACTTGACCGAGTGGAACTAGCTGAAGCTACCTCGCCGTATCCTAAACTAGTTAGACCAGGAAGTGATCTTAAGTGACTCAAGTTTTAGATTTCTTGAATTTGGCTTTGTCTAAGGAAGTAGTCGTTGTTTCGATCAAAGAAGACCCCTGTACCTCGCCATGACCTGGAAGCCAACTTCTTGAAAATGTGACTTGACGAGCTTAGGGTTAAATCCGAATCTAACCCAAGGTTGACTAGCTTTAATTGAGTTCAAATCATCTCACAAAACATATAAGGCTAACACAATCTTGAGACACATAGAATGGGTGAGATGATTAAGAAACAATTTTAATATACATAACCTTTTCAAAAGCTATGTTTTTTTCAATTATTACACCTAACGGATAATTATCGGCCAACACTAAATATACAACTCTTTAGGCCAAAGTTTAGCGCCCCTAACTCTTTTATACCTTATATACTTAATTAAGGGGAGAGAAAACCAACCCTAAGGGTTATAAATCTTCAAAAAGTTATTCTTGAAAATTAGCTTATAAGTATTTTGAAAATCAAAGGTAGTTTCAAAAACTTATTGTTGGTGCAGAGGATATACCTCGAACCAATGAATTTAACCAATTCGAGATGCATGCTTGGACTCTTACTCGATTTTTTATGCATGCTATAATATTACCCCTATTTTTTATAAAACACCCAACCTTGTTTTTTTATTCATGGCAAAAGGGGGAGAAGAGCGTAAGTTAAGGGCGAGTAATACAAAATTTAAAATTTTAAGTACTTTCCTTCAAAACTCACCTAGGTTAAGGGGGAGTTCTTTTAAGAGAGTTTATCGATTACTTCACTTATTTTAATGTTTTAAATTTCCCTTAACTTTGTGTTGATTTGCCATAGATCAAAAAGGAGGAGATTGTTGGTGCAAGGGCACCAGATAATCAAACCTATATTTTGATTATGGCAAAGACACAAAGTTAAGTTTATATTATTATCTCACGAGCTAAATCAAATGTGTAGAAAATGCTAAGCTAAAGTTGAAGGTCAACGACACCCGGAGGGAACCGTGGTGGTCAGGCGACACTGGGAAGACTTCGGAGGGAGCCGAAGGAATTAGGTGGAAGACCAGAAGCAAAAGCTTCAAAGATAAAGTTGAGGTAAGCTCGTGTGAGTGAGCCTAAGTAAGGTCGAGTCCTCCATACAGGGACATCCTTGGGCGACGATCCGACCAAGATTTCCCATGGAAGGTCTATGTCGAGATTGGACGGCAAGTGGCTGTCGAATTCACTTATATTTCGAGCTAACTCTTTATTGCAGTCGAGAATTCTGGTAATCAGTCCAACCGGCCAAGGATCAGTCCAACTGCTGGGCCATCAGTTCAACTGACCAAGGATCAGTTCAACTGTTGAGCCATCAGTTCAACCGTTGGTCAAGGATCAGCTTCGAGATGAGTCAAACTCATCCCTTTCTTCAAGGGTGAGGTGGCCACTTATCTAGGATCTTGATGTGCTCAAGGAGGGGACTTCTAGGGCTATAAAAGGAGGTTCATTCCTCACCATTCCATCCATTCTAACTGCTCCAAAGTGATCCTGCAATGCCGCTCTTCCACGATGCTCATACGACGACGAAGCACTGCCAGAACAATGACAACTCGAGCTCAAGTTTCAATTTCACAAGTTGTCGGTAAAAGCTTCATCTTAAGTTCATTCTAAAGTTGTAATCTTTATATTCTTTTCGGAGCTTTAATTGCAACGAGAAGAGGGGGGAGTGTCCCTCTATCTGGAGTTCTCTTTATCATATTGTATCGTTTACTCCTACCTCCAACGAGGAGGAGTATTTTAGTTGATTGCCCTCCGTACACGGTCTAGGACCGTTAGGGCCTTGGATTAACAGCCAAAAGGCTGTGAACCAAGTAAAAAATCTTTTTATGTTCTTACATTCTATTATTCTTTACTCTCCCTACTTTGTTTTTAAATGAACGATTCGAAAAGTTTCTTTATCAATATTCACTCCCCTCTAGCAACTCTAATCGATCCAACACAATCCACTAATAAAGTCTTCTCCTTGTTGGAGGTAGGAGACGGTGATTACAAAGAACAAAAGATTGAGGAAGAGGCACAAGCTCACCTCTCCTATTTACAATGAAAAGCTCGATAAAAAGAATCTTGAATACAAAGGTAAGACAACTAAAAGAAAATACTACCGACTTAGAAGGTTGAAGCTCTACGTGAAGTCGACATAGTGGCGGTGTAGCATTGTCATAGACCTTCAGCGTTGTGGGAGCACTTTGAGAGCAATTAAGATGACTTAAAGGGGTGAAACCCCCCTTCTTTTATAGCCCTCCAAGCCCTATCTCGTTGAGATCCAGGTCTTGATCAAAAGGACACCTCACCCCAAGATAAGGGGATCTTATCTTGACTTTCATCAAGATGGATAGTTTGAATAGAAATAGACTGATAGCCTTCATCAGTCGACTTATGTTAGTAGCAATCGACTGCCAAAAGCTAGAAGCAGACTACCAGCTAGGTTATTCAACTGCAACAAAGAGTTAGCACAGTAAACATAAGTAATGATAAATTCGATGGCTACTAACCGTCTGATCTCGACCTAGATCTTCCACTGGAAGTCTTAGTTGGATCACCCCCTAAATTCATCCCCGTACAAAGGACATAACCTCACCATTACTCTGCACTCGTGCTTACCTTCGGTCCTTTCTGACCTTTTTCTTAGCTTCCGGTCTCCGCCTAGGTTCCTTGACTCCATGAGATTCTCCTAGCATCGTCCGACCACCATGGTTTCTCAGCTCGAGATTCTCCGGGTGTCGCTTGACCTTGGGCTTAGCTTAAACACTTCCTGCACACTTAACACAATTCATGAGATAACAATAACACCTTATCTTTGAACCTTTGCCATAATCAAAACCTAGGTTTGATTATCTGGTGCCTGTAGGGACCGTCGGTGGCCGGCTCGAGGGGGGTGAATAGCCTTTATCGTCGTATGGTGGAAGTCATTCGTTGATTGCTCTTCTACAAACTTAATTAGCGCAAGCGGAATATACTAATATAAACAATTAAGACAAGACAAAGTAAAGAATAGAAAGCACAAACGCTAACACCACAATGTAACGTGGTTCACAGCCTCGCCGCTAATCCACGGTCCGATTCGTCCAAGGTGAATCACGCCTCAAGCTTTCCACTATTCTCTCCTTTGCACCAAGCTAGGTAGAGGTAACCTCTTTTACAATCTCTCTTCTTACAATAGAATGGAATAATAGCAAGTAAGAAGAGTGGGAAATGTTTAGGGCACTTTGAGAGTTGTTAGGAGTTAAAGCATTAGGCTCCCAAAGTCCCTCACCCCTTCTCTTTATAGAGAAAGGGAATTTCTTCCCGTTAACAAAAGAAGTCGACTGATTCCTCGATCAGTCGACTGCTCCTATAACCATTGCCCAATAACGACTTCTTCCACGTTGGATTCCAACCAACGGCTCCCACATCAGTCGACTGATCATCCCATCAGTCAACTGATGGAGCTATCAGTCGAGTGCCGGAAGAGAGCACTTGACTACTCACCATCCTGTGCCGGAAACCCTTGCGACTAGTCGACTGATGCCTTCATCAGTCGACTGGTGGTCTTGGCAGTCGATTGCTAATCCATGGCAGTCGACTGATGGCACATGAACTCGACTCGAACACTAGTCGAGTCACAGTCGACTTAGAGTAGTCGACTACCATGACATGGCAGTCGACTGATGTCGGGAAATCCCATCCGACACTTAGCCAATTGGCCAAGTTTCACCTAAGCGCACTACCCCTTCCCGGGTTACATTCGCTCACTCTCATTCCTTGAAGTCCCTCGCCTTTGAAGTTATCTTCGTCCGGCCACGTCCCTCGGATGCGCCAAGCACACAGCTCTGCAGTGCCATCCTTCGCATCTCGCCTTGAAGTCCACTTCCTCTGGCTTCACTCCAATGCTCCTCGTCCGACGGTCCCTCGGATGCTCCAAGCGCACTGCTTCCGCAAAGCCATCCTTCACCGACTCAAGGACCGAGTCATGAGAGGTGAAACTCGCCAATGCTCCATGTGCGAATTACTAAGTCCTGCAAGACTCCAACGCACATATCAAATCCAATCATCCTAACTTAAACCCTTTGCCACACACATTAAAACCTTATCACGGGTTGATTGCCCTAACAATTTCCCCCTTTTTGATGTATGACAATTCGTTTAAGTTAGGTAAACATTTGATAAAAATATTAAGGTAAGAAAGCATGTAAATAAACATGATTATCAACTCTCCCCCTTAATACATGAAATTTCCCCTAAATACAATTCTCTCACTTAAACATATATATTTCTCCCCCTTTGACACCATCAAAAATATTAAACAAAGTTTATACAAGCATGACATCAACTCTAGGGAACAAAAATTACCAAAACATGCCTTAAAATCTGATAAAAGAGGGTTACTGGCATGTTATCAGTCGATCATTCGACTGGTTCAGACTACCAATCGACAGACACTCTGATTTCAGGATTTTTTGATTTTCGGGCTGAATTTAAAAAATGCATAAAAAATTCTATAAAATTCGAAAAATCATGAAATTTGGGGAACACATTTCTTGTAAGTGTCTTTATCAATGAAAAATAGTTTTTCATGAAAACTCATTGTATTTTCGAAAATTAGGCAAAATCTCAAAAGTTAGAAAAAGTCTAAAGTTTGTATCAATTTTAAAACCTAGTTTTGCCTTAAAGCTTTTCAAAACATGAAAATTCAGTTTATGAAACAAGAAATGGTTTTCAAAATATTTGAAATATCCAACCATGATCTTTGGATAATATGTCTATGAATTAAACATAAGCCTTCCCCATGATTGGTCTATTATTGCTATTTGATACTTTAAATGACCATCTAAATGCCATAAGCATTAGTGGATCATTAATATCATCCTATCATCTCACTCATGCTATGTTTTCAATCAAGGAAGCTTATAGTGAGTGTGAGATGATCCTAAAGGTATTTGTACATACTTAACCATTAATTTCATGCAATTTTACACAAGGTTAAGTACCATCCTAACATACTACATGATCATAAAAATATATATGAATTAATTTCACATTATGATCATGTAACAAATGTATTAATCAAATTGTGATCATGCATTAGATATAAAAACATGACAATAAGTTAAGCATGATTTTAAACTATTTATGGGTGCATTATCATCACCCAACATTATTTCAAAATTTTTGTCTCACCATCCTAAATCAACCAAATAATATGATATAAGTTAAGTCCTTATGGTTGACTATCCTAGGGTTTTTCTAACCCTTAAGGATGGATTTAGGAACCCAAAACAAATTCTTTCCTATGAGGTTCACTAAAAATTCCTTAGGGATCCATTTTCTAGCTATTGTTTTCTTTTTGCTTTGACCCTTAGCAATCAAATATTTATAGGTCTTTTCATTAGTTTTTCCCTTATATCCTAGGTCTTTCTTATTGAAGCTTGCCCTTTGGCTCCCTATAATCATATTAAGGGTGTTGGAGCCAATAGTGAATTTTTCTAGGGCTTTGGTCAAATGGTCTACCTTTTCCCTTAACATTCTATTTTCCTCAATGCATGCATCATTAACATCAAAAGACATATAAAGATCATGTGAGCATGCATCATTGAGACTCGAGGAAATATTATCATTAATATTTAAGCATGCTTTTTCAGTACTTCGTTCAGTTACGTATTGCTAATTGCTGGCTCATAATCATATTAAAATTACCTAAATAATTCCTTAGTGAGGCTAGAAATCATGGACATAATTTTTTTGGGAGGTAGATTCGTTACCTCACTTACCAAATCCTCTTCCGATGATGAGGATGTAGAAGAAGCTCCCCCTTCACTTGAGCTCTCCTCACTTGAGCTTGCTTCTTCTTTTTCAGAGGAGGAGGTGGAGTCTAGATCATCAAATGCTATCAAGGAAAGGTTTGAGTAGACATGTTCTTCTTCTTCGGATGAGGATGATGAGGAGGAAGGGTCATCCCAAGTTCTTACTTTGAGTGCTTTGACCTTCCCTTTTTCTTTGGCCTTCTTCTCCTCTTCCTTCTTCTTCTTGCTCCCCTTCTTTTTTTCCTCTTTCTTCTTCCTCTCCTCTTTGCTCTTGTTCAAGAGGGGACAATTATCCCTTATGTGTCCCTCTCCTTGGTAATTATAGCAAATTATCTTCCCCCTTAGTCTTCTTCTTCTATCATTAGATTTAAAATTTTTCAAAGCACGTCTTACCTTCCTTACCATGTATGCTTCTTCCGTGCTATCCATGAAGGAGGAGGAGGATGCTTCATCGAAGGAGGAGGAATTCTCTATCTTCTTCTTCTTTCCCTTGTTGGCTACTAGGGCTACTCCTCTTGATGGCTTGATACTTGATTCTTAAATTACTCCCTCAAGCCTAGTTTCATGGAGCTCCATGGTTGAGAAGAACTCCTCCAAGGTGCTCACTTCTAGGTTCTTTGACATGTAGAAGGAGTCCACCATTGAGCTCCATTTCGATGACCGGGGAAAAACATCGATTGCTTTCATGAGCATATCCCGGTTTGAAAGTCTTTCTTCTAAACTTGTTAGCCCAATTAAAATTTCTTTAAACCTAGAGTGTAAGGAGGTTACCTTTTCTCCCTTTTCAAGTTTGAGATTTATTAGTTGGGAGCGGAGGAGGTCTCTCCTTGCAAGCTTGGACTCGGAAGTGCCTTCATGGAGTTCTATGAGCTTCTCCCACATTTCTTTGGTGCTTGCACATTCCCCTATCCGGTTTATCTCTTGTTGGGGGAGCACATTGAAGAGGTGGTGCTTGGCCTTTGAATTTGCAAGGTGTTCCTCCCTTTGTTTTTTAGTCCACCTTGACTTCTCTATTGGTTCACCCTCTTCGTCCCTAGGTATCTCAAAATCATTTTCCATTATAAACATAATATCGAAATCAGTTTCAAAGAATACCTCCATTCTCTTCTTCCACCAAGAGAATTCTCCTTCAAACTTTGGCGGATGAATATTGGAGCCGGCCATTGTATTTATTGTTCTTGTTGCGGCGGTTAGTCCGGTGACAAGTGACTTGGCTCTGATACCACTTGTAGGGTCGATGTTGGTGGCCGACTAGAAGGGGGTGAATAGCCTTTATCGTCGTATGGTAGAAGTCGTTCGTTGATTGCTCTTCTACAAACTTAATTAGCACAAGCGGAATATACTAATATAAACAATTAAGACAAGGCAAAGTAAAGAATAGAAAACACAAACGCTAACACCACAATGTAACGTGGTTCACGACCTCACCGCTAATCCACTGTCCGATTCGTCCAAGGTGAATCACGCCTCAAGCTTTCCACTATTCTCTCCTTTGCACCAAGCTAGGTGGAGGTAACCTCTTTTACAATCTCTCTTCTTACAATAGAATGGAATAATAGCAAGTAAGAAGAGTGGGAAATGTTTAGGGCACTTTGAGAGTTGTTAGGAGTTAAAGAATTAGGCTCCCAAAGTCCCTCACCCCTTCTCTTTATAGAGAAAGGGAATTTCTTCCCGTTAACAGAAGAAGTCGACTGATTCCCCGATCAGTCGACTGCTCCTATAGCCGTTGCCCAATAACGGCTTCTTCCACATTGGATTCCAACTAATGGCTCCCACATCAGTCGACTGATCATCCCATTAGTCGACTGATGGAGCTATCAGTCGAGTGCCGGAAGTGAGCACTCGACTACTCACCATTCTGTGCCCGAAACCCTTGTGACCAGTCGACTGATGCCTTCATCAGTCGATTGGTGGTCTCGGCAGTCGACTGCCAATCCATGATAGTCGACTGATGGCACATGAACTCGACTCGAACACTAGTCGAGTCACAGTCGACTTAGAGTAGTCGACTACCATGACATGGTAGTCGACTGATGTCAGGAGATCCCATCCGACACTTAGCCAATTGGCCAAGTTTCACCTAAGCGCACTACCCCTTCCCGGGTTACATTCGCTCACTCTCATTCTTTGAAGTCCCTTGCCTTTGAAGTTATCTTTGTCCGGCCACCTCCCTCGGATGCGCCAAGCGCACAGCTCTGCAGCGCCATCCTTCGCATCTCTCCCTGAAGTCTACTTCCTCCAGCTTCACTCCAATGCTTCTCGTCCGGCGGTCCCTCAGATGCTCCAAGCACACGGCTTCCGCAAAGCCATCCTTCACCGACTCAAGGACCGAGTCATGAGAGGTGAAACTCGCCAATGCTCCATGTGCAAATTACTAAGTCCTGCAAGACTCCAACGCACATATCAAATCCAATCATCCTAACTTAAACCCTTTGCCACACACATCAAAACCATATCACGGGTTGATTGCCCTAACAATGCCCTTGCCCCAACAATCTCCCCCTTTTTGATCTATGACAAACCGATACAAAGTTAAGGAGAAAATTAAGTATAAAACAAAGTAGTAACAACATGAGTAGTAAACATGTAGTGAAGTAATAAGTGTAAGTAAGAAAGATACAACTTAGTATGAGTATAAAAGAAATGCATAACTTAGTAAGTTAGTATGAGTAAGAGTATAAGCTAAACTCTTTTTCAAATCCTCCCCCTTGAGGTTACCTCCCCCTTGACCTTAGGTGAGTACTTGAAAAAGAAGCTTAGCTCTCCCCCTTAACGTTCGCCACTTAAAAAAGGTTTAAGTAAGTTAAGTTGTTAAGTTACCCCTTAATGTTTGCCACTTAAAAAAAAAGGTTTAAGTAAGTTAAGTTATCAAAAATAATTTTGATCCCTTAACTTTTTTCCTTTCTTCTCCCTCTTTTTCCATAAATAAAAAATATGGGAGTTTGTAAAAGAATTTTAGAAAATAAGCGTTTATCATTTGTAAGTCCAAGCATGTTCCTAATAGATTTTGAAAATAGTAATTTCAATGTACACTCAACTAATAGTATGTTCAACTCTTTTTGACTGAATTGATATGAAATGATCAATAAGTCCTGATTAGAGTTGGTTATTTTAAATAATTATACTCTATGATTCATGTTGATACACTTGATCTACATCTGGAATTAGGAGTAAGGTCCTAACATCTCACGCCCATCTATGTGGCTCAACACACAAACACATTAGACCTATGTGTTGTGAGATGTGTTGGCTCCTTAAATCTATAGGTGCATGTTTTCTAAGGGAAACCCTAAGCTAGTTCCATGTAGCATGAAAAATAGAGTATATAAGAAAAATAAGAGTTGAGTCCTACTCTATTACGCACATCCCTAATTTCCGCCTATGTAGACTAAATTTTTCTTCGGGTAAGGGTTTAGTGAAAATATCTGCTAGGTTCGATTTAGACTCAATATATTCGAGTTGTATTGTTCCATTTGCTACGTGTTCTCGAACCAGATGGTGTTTAACCTCTATGTGTTTAGTCCTAGAGTGACAAATTGGGTTCTTAGTTAGGTTAATGGAACTGATGTTGTCGATGAAAATTTTAGTGTTACTAAAGTTTAATTGGAAGTCTTGGAAAGTGTGCTTCATCCAAAGGAGTTGAGCTACACACTCACCCATCGCAACGTACTCGACTTCGGTTGTAGATAAGGCAACACAATGTTGCTTTCTACTACACCAGCTAACTAGACTTGAGCCTAGGAGTTGGCAACAACCACTCGTGCTCTTCCTATCGAGTTTCCTATCGGCATAATCCAAGTCGGAAAAGTTGATTAGTTCGAACTCACTTGATCTAGGGTACCAAATTCCTACATTTAATGTTCCTTTTAGGTATCTAAAAATATGTTTGACTAGTGTTAGGTGCGACTCCTTGGCGCAAGATTGAAATCTTGCACACATACTTATTGTGAAGAGTATATCGGGTCAACTCGTAGTTAAGTAAAGAAGGCTACATATTGCGCTCCTATAGTATTTTAAATCGATTGCTTTACCTTCTAGGTCTTCTCCTATATAACATTAGTAGCCATTGGTGTGTTGATTTCCTTAGCATTTTGCATTCCAAATCTATTTATTAGTTCTTTAGCATATTTATGTTGGTGTAAGTAAATTCCTTCCCTAGTTTGTTTAATTTATAAGCCTAAGAAAAAGGTTAGTTCTACTAAGTTCATTTCGAATTCACTTTCCATTAGTGAAATGAACTCATTTAATAAGGTTGTATTGGTAGATCCAAAAATTATGTCATCTACGTAAATTTGGACAATGAATATCTCTTTTCCTATGGATTTTACAAATAAGGTTGGGTTGACTAAGCCTTGACTAAACCCCTTAGACTTAAGGTAAATCGAAAGCCTTTCATACCAAGCTCTAGGAGCTTGTTTTAGTCTATATAAGGCTTTTCTAAGTTTAAAGACATGGTTAGATTTTTCTAGACTCTCAAATTCGAGTGGTTGGCTAACGAAAACTTCTTCCTTGATAAATCCATTCAAGAAAGCTGACTTAACATCCATTTGAAATAGTTTAAATCCTTGATGTGCAACGTAGGCTAATAACATCCTAATTGATTCAAGTCTAGCTACGAGTGCACATGTTTCATCATAGTCTAACCCCTTTACTTGACTGAATCCCTTAGTGACTAACCTAGCCTTTCTAACAATATCTCCTTTATCATCAAGTTTGTTTCGAAATACCCACCTTGTTCCTATTATTGTTTTTCCCATTGGTGGGGGTACTAATTCCTAAACTTGACTCCTAGTAAATTGAGTTAACTCTTCTTGCATAGCTATAATCCAATCGGGATCAAGAAGAGCTTGTTCAATTGTTTTGGGTTCGATTTTTGAGATGAGTGAAATTTGGCTTAGGTTTCTATAGGATGCTCTAGTTCGAACCCCTAAATTGGGATCACCTATTACTTGATTAATAGGGTGGTTTGATTGTATACTAGATTGATTTGGGTTAGGATTTATACTAGACTCATTTTGTGTTAGTGAAAGCCCTAGAGCCAATCATGTGATGATTGTTGTATGGATTTTATTGTATCATATTCCTATTTATAAATGCATGGTTATTATATTTACTTGTATTGGTGCCAAATAACTAAATATAATAATGTCCTTGAGTAGTAGGTTCTTATCTATATCAATCGATTGGTTGAATCGATAATGAGATGATATAGAGAATACTACTCTTAATCATTCCTAGTCGAGTATTAACATTCAGGGACAATGTTAATGCGTAGAGACTAGCATGTAGGTCAACACGATGACTTGATCTCACAAGTCATGGATATGAGATATCAAGTTGACACATGGGTATGCATTGGAGAATGTATACTGAATGACCCGCCATGAGAAAGTATCATGGATCGTTATATGAGTGTCATATACTTTCTCATGTGGCTATTAGTATGACTATTAGTCCTTAGACCTGAAGTCACCATGGTTCCCTACATAAGGAGTTGCATACTTTGGCTTCGTCAAACGTCACCCGTAAATGGGTGGACTATAAAGGCGATTACTGAGTATTTAACAAATTATGCGGAGGGATGTGAGTGATGTAGATGGGATCTTTCCCTCCTATATGACGGGAGAGACATCGTTATTCTTGATAGAGTGAGACCACGAAGTGCATGGCCATGCCCAAATGAGTCAATATGAGATATTGAGCTTATTTGATTAGAGTGAGTCTACTTGGAGTTCAAGATTTAGATTGTATCGAGGATGACACGGTCTATGCCTCAATTGGTCAATCTAGATGTCAAGGATAGAGGGACATTGTCACATATTGTGAGAGTCACAATTAGTAGTCACAAAGGTGATGTTGGAGCTCAACATTCTTGTAACTTGGGTAGCAATGATGTATTGCTAGATACCGCTCATTGCTTATGTTCCTAAATCGGTTTAGGGATATTGCCAATGTTACAAGAACCTATAGGGTCACACACATAAGGGCAATTAGATGGAGATTAGGTTCATATGATGAACCATGAGGATTAGGTTCATGGGATGAACCAAATTGGATTAAGAGTAATCCAAATTAGACTAATTGAGTTAGACTCAAGTTGATTCAAGTGTTGAATGAGTCTAATTTAGATTTGATTCATCAAATCAATTTAAATTAATGAATAGAGATTCATTAAATTAAATTGACTTGAGTCAAGTGGTCTCCACATCATCATTGACTTATCATGTGGTGCCACCTCATGAGGGAGACCAAGATCCATGGTAGTTACATGCATGCATGTAACCTCCCAAGCCTTGAAGTGGCCGGCCACTTTAGGAGTTTTGTTGGTTGAATTCATTTGGGTGAGTTACACACAACTTCATCTTCTTCCTTAGATCAACTTCCCTCAAGCTCTCCCTCTCTCCTTCCTCATCTTGCCGAGCATCTAAGGAGTGCTAGCACACTCAAGATTGCTTTTCTCCACCTTTTGCTTGTGTGGATACCAATAGAGGAGTGTGCACTTGACGCTCTTGAGTTCCGGCGAACCTTTTGGACGAGCGGGATTTGCGAAGGGCATCGCATCGAGGGTAACGTCCTTATCATATAGATCTAAGGTAGATCTAGGGTTTTATATAAGCACATACATGTTTTAGTTTTAATACATCTTCGCATGGATCCGTGGTCGGGGCTTCCGAGGTTTCCGCAACGCAAAAAGCAGTTTTTGCGGCTCGGAAAAACCCAACAGTGGTATCAGAGCCACGTGCGAAGCATGTATGTGTTTCAGTTTTGTAGTTTTTATATTAGATATAAAAATTACATATTTTTATGTTTCTGTAAATTTCCTAATTTTATAGAATTTTTGGGTATTTTTCTCGAAGAGTCCAAGCAACGAGTGTTGGGACACTTGTAGGCTTCAACCGTCGAGAAAAACTCTCCGAAACGGCGAGTTCTCGCTTTAGGTTTTTGGGACAGCGACTTAAGTCGCCGTAAGATCATAGTAGGGACACTCGCAAAGTTTATTTTGCAAGTAGGGGCACTGCCCCTATCCCCGAAAGGGGCCTTGTCTCGCGATCTCGCCCGGAAACCATTTAGCGGGACCGTTACGGAGAGGTGACTCATAAATTTGAAAAAAAAAATTAGGAAAAATTATAGAAATTTTCTATAAAAATACATAATTTAGAATTATATATAATTCTGTGATTGTCATGGCCCAATGACCCCAATTTGATTGGATTATATGTGTTGTAATTCATAATATGACTTGCGTGCCATTTTTGTGGTTGTGCGTGTTGTATAGTGTATGCGACCTGCGCGTCGTACCTCTTCTTTTGAAATTCTAGTTGTAAATAGTTTTAGACTCAAATGTAACTCGAGTTTCATATTTGTAATGTACAAAATGGAGCGGTGGAAAGTCCACTTGTAGACGAAGTTACGAGAAGGGTGCCGACGACACATGGCGGTCAAAGGAAGCGCTTGGAGAAGCCGCTAGCCTTAGGTTGACCGTCCGATCTTCTCATTGGCTTGAGAAGATCGTAGTAGGGCCATGACTACATCACAGTTAAATGTATATATATATATATATTTTGCTTGTATGTATGTGATGCATGCTAGTAGAATAATGCTTGTATGTATATGATGCATGCTAGGATAATTTTCTTGTATGCATATGATGCATGCTAGAATAATGTATGTATGTATGTGATGCATGCTAATATAGGATAATAAAGGCCTCAATGCGTATATGATACACATTACGATTCGATTAGATCATAATCGAATCAACTCGAAAATGCCTACCGAGCCTTGATACCCATCACTACCTCGATCATTTGTTGTTGTTGAATCTGCCAAAGCAGAGAAACGCATATTATCTTGGTAGGGTGCGGAGGGACAATCTTGGTCCCGCCTATCACGCTTGGGTTAGAGTAAGCTCAATTAGATTGAGCAAAATTAGTTAACTCAATTTGATCGAGTAGAACTATAGGCATATTCCAACCGTTGGAAAGATAGGATAAGATCGCATTTACACTAAATCTTGGGCGATTTAGCCAAAGCTAACTCAAGGTCTTTTGTAAATGTGGGTCTTGATCCTATAAACAAGAGTTGCATAGAGATGTAATCGGTAATGTGTTACCCACCGATCGTACTAAGTCTTGGGCGATTTAGCCAAAGCTAACTCAAGGCTTAGTATGATGTGGATCTTGTCCCGCAAGAATTATAGCTAGTTTGTATGAATCTAGTAATGTGGTTTGACCACATCCATAACTCAATTATACAAAATTTCTATAATTTAGTGGGAGCATCATTTGATTAAAGGCCTAATTAAATGATAAAAGGAATATGATATTAATTCTCTGCATTGTATGTTGTAGATAACTATGTCGACAAACACGAACACACTCTCTCTGCGTTCTGTCCTTGAGAAGGACAAGCTCAATGGAGCAAATTTCCTGGACTGGTATAGGAACCTGAGAATTGTTCTCACCCAAGAAAGGAAACTGTACGTCCTAGAGCAGCCCATTCCGGAGGCACCTCCTGCCATTGCCTCGCGAGCTGACAAAGATGCTTACAAGAAGCATCAAGATGATGCATTAGATGTATCATGTCTAATGCTCGTGACCATGAACTCTGAGCTTCAGAAGCAATACGAGTTCATGAATGCTTATGATATGGTTGGACATCTTCGTCAACTATATCAAGGACAAGCAAGGCATGAGAGATATGAAGTCTCTAAGGCATTGTTTGGGTCCAAAATGCAAGAAGGGACTCCCGTAGGTCCATATGTACTCAAGATGATTGGGTACGTAGAAAACCTACAAAGGCTGGGATTCCCACTTGGCCAAGAGCTGGCCACTGACCTGATCTTGCAATCTTTTCCACAAGCCTACAATCAATTTGTCATGAATTACAACATGAATGAAATTGATAAGCCACTGCCTGAGATGCTCAGCATGTTGAGAACTACTGAGCTTAACCTTAAGAAGGGAAAATCTGACACCATTTTGATGGTGCACAAAAGGAAAGGCAAGGGCAAGCCTAAAGGTAAGGGAAAGTCCCAAGCCAAGGGCAAAGGAAAAGAACTTAAACCCAAAGGAGGGGTAGCCAAGGAAGGGGCTTGCTTCCACTGCAAGGAAGCTGGACATTGGAAGCGTAACTATAAAGCTTACCTGGAAGATCTTAAGAAGAAAAGAAGTGAGACTTCTACTTCAGGTATAAATATTATAGAAGTCAATCTATCTATTTCTTCATCATGGGTATTAGATATCGGATGTGCATCTCACATTTGTACCAATGTTCAGGCGCTGAGAAATAGCAGGGCATTGACAAAGGGCGAGGTGGACCTACGAGTAGGCAATGGAGCAAGGGTTGCTGCTGTTGCTGTAGGAACTTATGATCTATCTCTGCCCTCTGGGCTTATACTAGAATTAGATGAATGTTATTATGTGCCTGCTTTGACTAAGAACATAATTTCAGTTTCTTGTTTGGACAAGAAAGGATTTACATTTATAATAAAGAACAACTGTTGTTCAGTTTATTTAAATGATATGTTCTATTGTAGTGCACCTCTAATGAACGGACTCTACTTTCTAGACTTAGAGAGCCCTATCTATAACATAAGTGCCAAAAGGTTCAAGTCAAATGAGTTGAACCTAACCTATCTCTGGCATTGTCGCTTAGGTCACATAAATGAGAGTCGCTTATCTCAGCTCCATAAGGATGGGCTGCTAGACTCATTTGATTTTGAATCATATGAGACATGCGAGTCTTGCCTTTTAGGCAAGATGACCAAGACTCCCTTTAGTGGACACAGCGAAAGAGCAATAGATTTATTAGGACTTATACATAGTGATGTATGTGGTCCTTTTAATGTTGCTGCTAGAGGTGGTTACAGGTACTTCATTACATTTACTAATGACTTCAGTAGATATGATTATGTGTATCTTATGACACATAAATCAGAATCCTTTGAAAAGTTCAAAGAATTCAAGAATGAAGTACAAAACCAGCTTGGCAAGAGTATTAAGATACTTCGATCAGATCGAGGTGGTGAATACCTTAGCCATGAGTTTCGTGACTATCTAGCTGAGTGTGGGATTCTATCCCAACTCACTCCTCTTGGAACACCACAGTGGAATGATGTATCCGAAAGGAGGAATCGTACCCTATTAGATATGGTACATTCTATGATGAGTCACACAAATCTTCCTATATCCTTTTGGGGATATGCTCTAGACACAACAGCTTTTACCCTTAACTGTGTACCATCCAAGGCTATGATAAAGACACCATATACGATATGGACAGGGAGAAATCCCAAGATGTCTTTCATGAGGATTTGGGGTTGTGAGGCTTACGCTCGACGTAAAGTCTCAGACAAACTGGGACCCAAATCCGATAGGTGCTATTTTGTTGGATATCCCAAGGATACAAAGGGATATTACTTCTACATTCTCAGTCAACACAAAGTGTTTGTGGCAAAAACTGGAGTTTTTCTAGAAAGGGATTTTGTTTCTAGAAAAAACTAGTGGGAGTACATTCGATCTTGAAGAAATTCAAGATAAGGACCATAACACTGAGGCCTTGATGGAGGTTGAACAGAAACCACAAAGTGTTGTGGGTGATGAGGTTGTTGCACAAAGAGTTGTGGAACAACCACCTGTTCAGGTAGACCTACCTCTTCATAGATCTGATAGGGTACGTCGTCAGCCTGAGAGATACTCATTTCTCTTGTCTGACCATGATGATGTTATGCTCATTGAGAATGAGCCTACCTCATATCAGGAAGCTGTGATGAGCTCAGATTCTGAAAAATGGCTAGAGGCCATGAGATCCGAGATGGAATCCATGTACACCAACCAAGTATAGACTTTGGTTGATCCACCTAAAGAGGTCAAACCCATTGGGTGTAAGTGGGTCTTTAGGAGAAAGACTGACATGGATGGACTTACGCATACCTATAAGGGCCGATTGGTGGCTAAAGGTTTCAAGCAAATTCATGGTATTGACTATGATGAAACCTTTTCTCCAGTGGCGATGTTTAAGTCCATTCGGATCTTGCTTGCTATTGCAGCATACCACGATTATGAGATCTGGCAGATGGATGTCAAAACCGCATTTCTGAATGGAAACTTACTCGAGGATGTGTACATGACACAACCTGAGGGTTTTGAAGATCCACAACATACTGGGAAAGTATGCAAGCTGTAAAGGTCCATTTATGGGCTAAAGCAAGCCTCTCGGAGCTGGAATCTTCGATTCGATGATGCGATCAAACATTTTGGTTTCATCAAGAATGAAGATGAACCCTGTGTCTATAAGAGGGTTAATGGGAACACAGTTGTCTTCCTTGTATTGTATGTGGATGACATACTGCTCATTGGGAATGACATCCCGTTCGCTACAGTCTGTGAAGACTTGGCTAGGGACGTGCTTCTCAATGAAGGACTTAGGTGAAGCAGCCTGTATTCTAGGCATCAAGATCTATAGAGATAGATCTAAGAGATTGCTTGGCCTAAGTCAGAGTACATACATTGACACGATATTACTACGGTTTGCCATGCAGAATTCCAAGAAGGGACTTCTGCCAATGTCACATGGTGTGAGTCTTTCGAAGACTCAAAGTCCCTCTTCTAGAGAGGAGAGAGACCGCATGGATAAGATCCCTTATGCATCTGCTATAGGATCTATCATGTACACCATGCTGTGTACTCGTCCCGATGTCTCGTATGCTTTGAGCAAGACGAGTAGATACCAGTCAGATCCAGGTGAGCATCACTGGATAACAGTCAAGAATATTCTTAAGTACTTGAGAAGGACTAAAGAATATTTCTTGATATTTGGAGGTGATGAGGAGCTAGCTGTAAAGGGTTACAGCGATGCCAGCTTCCAAACTGACCAGGATGATTATAGATCGCAGTCAGGGTTTGTGTTTTTCTTGAATGGTGGCACTGTGAGCTGGAAGAGTTCGAAGCAGGACACAGTTGCTGATTCTACAACATAAGCCAAGTATATCGCTGCATCTGAGGCAGCAAAGGAGGCAGTTTGGATCCGCAAGTTCATTACTGAGCTTGGGGTGGTTCCTAGCATAGCAGATCCCATAGAGCTCTATTGTGACAACAATGGAGTGATTGCACAGACTAAGGAACCTCGCTCACACCAGCGGACCAAACACATACTACGGCGCTTCCATCTCATTCGAGAGATTATCGATAGAGGAGATGTGAAGATTTGCAAAGTACCCACAGAGGCTAACATCGCAGATCCCTTGACCAAGGCTTTGGCACAGAAAAAGCATGATGGTCACACTAGGTCATTGGGTATTAGATACTACGGTGATTGACACTAGTGCTAGTGGGAGATTGTTAGTGAAAGCCCTAGAGCCAATCATGTGATGATTGTTGTATGGATTTTATTGTATCATATTCCTATTTATAAAGGCATGGTTATTATATTTACTTGTATTTGTGCCAAATAACTAAATATAATAATGTCCTTGAGTAGTAGGTTCTTATCTATATCAATCGATTGGTTGAATCGATAATGAGATGATATAGAGAACACTACTCTTAATCATTCCTAGTCGAGTATTAACATTCAGGGACAATGTTAATGCGTAGAGACTAGCATGTAGGTCAACACGATGACTTGATCTCACAAGTCATGGATATGAGATATCAAGTTGACACATGGGTATACATTGGAGAATATATACTGAATGATCCGCCATGAGAAAGTATCATGGATCGTTATATGAGTGTCATATACTTTCTCATGTGGCTATTAGTATGACTATTAGTCCTTAGACCTGAAGTCACCATGGTTCCCTACATAAGGAGTTGCATACTTTGGCTTCATCAAACGTCACCCGTAAATAGGTGGACTATAAAGGCGATTACTAGGTATGTAACAAATTATGTGGAGGGATGTGAGTGATGTAGATGGGATCTATCCCTCCTATATGACGGGAGAGACATCGTTATTCTTGATAGAGTGAGACCACGAAGTGCATGACCATGCCCAAATGAGTCAATATGAGATATTGAGCTCATTTGATTAGAGTGAGTCTACTTGGAGTTCAAGATTTAGATTGTACCGAGGATGACACGGTATATGCCTCAATTGGTCAATCTAGATGTCAAAGATAGAGGGACATTGTCACATATTGTGAGAGTTACAATTAGTAGTCACAAAGGTGATGTTGGAGCTCAACATAATTGTAACTTGGGTAGCAATGATGTATTGCTAGATACCGCTCATTGCTTATGTTCCTAAATCGGTTTAGGGACATTGCCAACGTTACAAGAACCTATAGGGTCACATACATAAGGGCAATTAGATGGAGATTAGGTTCATATGATGAACCATGAGGATTAGGTTCATGGGATGAACCAAATTGGATTAAGAGTAATCCAAATTAGACTAATTGAGTTAGACTCAAGTTGATTCAAGTGTTGAATGAGTCTAATTTAGATTTGATTCATCAAATCAATTTAAATTAATGAATAGAGATTCATTAAATTAAATTGACTTGAGTCAAGTGGTTAGATTTGATCAACCATGGGAGATTAGAGGTCAAGTTTGACTTGACTTGAGAGGGAAGATGAAAGGTCAAGTTTGACTTGACCAAATGCCATGTCATGATGATGACTTGGCATGGCCGACCAATGATGATGCTCCACATCATCATTGACTTATCATGTGGTGCCACCTCATGAGGGAGACCAAGAGCCATGGGAGTTACATGCATGCATGTAACCTCCCAAGCCTTGAAGTGGCCGGCCACTTTAGGAGTTTTGTTGGTTGAATTCATTTGGGTGAGTTACACACAACTTCATCTTCTTCCTTAGATCAACTTCCCTCAAGCTCTCCCTCTCTCCTTCCTCATCTTGCCGAGCATCTAAGGAGTGCTAGCACACTCAAGATTGCTTTTCTCCACCTTTTGCTTGTGTGGATACCAATAGAGGAGTGTGCACTTGACGCTCTTGAGTTCCAGCGAACCTTTTGGACGAGCGGGATTTGCGAAGGGCATCGCATCGAGAGTAACATCCTTATCATATAGATCTAAGGTAGATCTAGGGTTTTATATAAGCACATACATGTTTTAGTTTTAATACATCTTCGCACGGATCCGTGGCCGGGGCTTCCGAGGTTTCCGCAATGCAAAAAGCGGTTTTTATGGCTCGGAAAAACCCAACATTTTGATGGTTAGGTTCAGGTCTAGCATCATTTTCATTTGGTTCATCAATAAACTCTACTTCGGGTTTCGTGGTTTTGTTTTCTTCGTCAAATACTACGTTGATTGTCTCTTCTATTTTTATGGTTTCATTATTATATACTCTATAGGCTTTACTAGTGGCTAAGTATCCTAGAAATGTTTCGGTAGTTATTTTAGGGGTGAATTTTCCTAGGTTATCTTTAGTGTTTAATATATGTACCCTACATCCAAAAACCCTAAAGGACTTAATGTTGGGTAGTTTTTCATAATAGATTTCATATGACATTTTAAGGTGTCTTCTAACTAATAGAATCCTATTTTGAACATAGCAAGCCATATTGATCGCTTCTGCCCAAAACCTATTAGGTAGGTTATACTCATTCAACATGGTTCTAGCGGCTTCTTGTAAGGTTCTATTTTTACATTCGACTAGACCATTTTGTTGAGGAGTTCTAGGGCAGGAAAACTCACGGTGGTATCCGTTTTGGTTGCAAAAGTCGGTAAACCTATGGTTTTCGAATTCACCTTCATGATCATTTCTAATTCTTTTAACCTTAAGATTCTTTTAATTTTCTAATAATTTGCATAAATTTGTGAGTTGTTCTAAGATTTCACTTTTATGTTTTAAGAACCTAACCCATGTGAACCTAGAGTAGTCATCGACTATAACTAGACAAGATTGGCTTTCATTTAGTGAATTGGCTCCATGAGAATCAAAAGGATCTAAATGTAGGAGCTCAAGTACACTTTTAGTTCTTTCTTGATTAGTTAGTTGATGTGAGGTCCTAGTTTGTTTACCTTGTTGACAAGCATTATAAATTTTATTTTCCAAGTTATTAAGGTTGGGTAAATCTCTAACTAAGCCACTCTGACTCATTTTGTATACGAGTGACCAAGTCATTGGTGCCACAACTAGGATTCCTCTTGCTGTGTCATTAGACACTTGGTTGAGGAGTTGGGTAAGTTAATTGTGTAAATATTGCTATTTCTAGTTCCTTTAAGTATAGTTTTTGAGGTATCATTATTTTTAATTAAACATTCATTTTGTAGGAAAATAACCTTATAGTTATTGTCACACAATTGACTAACATTAAGTAAATTGAATTTAAAATGCTAAGATAAAAGAACATTACGAATGATGAAGTTCGAGTTTAGCTCAATATAACTTGAACCGATGATTTTGAGGTTCTCGTTGTTTCTGAATGCTATCGATCCTTGGTTTTTGAATCTAATCTTCGAAAACTTTAGTCGATCTCTAGTCATGTGTCGGGAGCACCCACTGTCCAATATCCATTGATCTTACACATAGTAGTTGGATCGGATATTGGAATTTTAAAGTTGGTTGAATATTTTAGCCTAGTAATCATCTCACCCTTTCTACATGATCAAACATGTTAACCTTATATATTTTGTGAGATGACTTCAATTTTACTTGATTAAGTTTAGTGATTTGAAGATAATCAACCTTGAGTTATATTCGAATTTAACCCTTAGCTAGTTAAGTAAACTTTTCGAGAAAGTGACTTCCATATCATGGCGAGGCACAGAGGCCTTCTTTGATTGGAACAATGACCACTTCCTTAGACAAAGATAATTTCAAGAAATTGTTCACTTAAGTCACTTAAGATTCCTGGTCTGACTAGTTTAGGATACGACAATGTAACTTCATCTAGTTCAACTTAGCCGAGTGCACCTAGCTAGATACGCCTTATCTAGCTCAGACACACAAGACTTCGTTTCCTTAACGTACTATCATCTCGCCACGTCCTGATACTATGTTATCAAGATTGACTAACTATTTTTCCTATCTAGCCATTCTAAAAATTAAAACAAAAATTAATTAAGCATGCAAAACTAAATCAAGAAATAGAGCAAACAAGTTTAGTACTAGCACCCCTGGACCATTGAACCAATGCGGTCTTTCCACATAGTGGATTTGATCCTTGGGAACCTAATACTTAGTAGATCCTAATTGTGAAATCAAAAAGGTCTTAGGGAGCCATGTTTGGAATTTTTGTCTATTTCGATTTACCATCGACATATAAGACTTGTTTGTAGTGGGTGATCTAAATCCGAGTCCGACCTTATTGTACACGGCCCTTTGTGTTCCAAGTAGTAGGTCAAGACTCTTGGACCCCAAAGTAATCCTTTCCAATGATTTTCTTAGGTCTCTGACTTGTCCTTTCAAGAGGGAGTTCTCTTCTTCAAGTTCTTCAACTCGAGTTGAGTTCTCCTCTTGAATTTGACTAGTCGAAGAGGTTAGGGAGACCTCATATTTAAGGAGTTTAACTTCCTCAACTAAGATCTCGACCTTGGAATCAGACTTAGCTAATTTCTTAGTTAAATACTTAATTGCATTATAAAGAGTATCAATTAACGACTGACTTATCTTGATTGAATCTCTTGAACTAGATACAGATTCGTGGCTTGTCTTGAATTGGAGTCATCGTCAGATCCAGAGTCGGACTTGGTCTTGGACTCGCAGCTCATTTCGGGTTCGGATTCGTCTTCAGACTCGGATGGCTTGGCCATGAACACAAGGTTGTTGAGCTCGTCTTCTTCCTCCGATGACTCCTCCTAAGTTGCATTGAGCGCCTTCTTGGATTGTGATGGTTTGTTCTTTAGTCTCGGGCACTCTGATTTGATGTGACCCCTTTTGTTGCATTCATAACACTTGTAGTTCAAATTTTGCTTGGGTCTCTTTTCCTTGGATTGCTTGATGGGTCATCTTCTACTGTTGATAATCTTCTGAACTAGATTCACTAGTTTAGTTTCCATCTCGTCGGGCACCTCTGACTCGTACCCCTCTTCTTCTTCTTCGGGAGGTGTTTTGCTCTTTGCCTTCTTCTTTCGACCTGCAACCAATGCAATACCTTTTTCGATCGGGGCCGAGTTAGATTGTTCGTGTAGCTCAAATTTAGAAAAGAGTTCATCTAGTCTAATTTTTGATAAATCTCTAGATACCTTGTAGGCATCAACCATGGATTCCCACAAGGTAGTCTTAGGAAAAGCATTAAGGGTGTACCTGATTACATCTCGATTTTTGACTTTCTATCCGATTGAGTGGAGGTCGTTCATAATATCCTATATTCTCGCATGAAATTACGTAGCAGTCTCGTATTCCTGCATTTTTAGATTGAAAAGCTTATTCAAGAGAAGGTCTCTTTTACATACCTTCGTGTCGGCAATTCCTTCGTGAAGCTCGATGAGCTTAATCCATAGGTCTTTTGCACTTATGAATGGGCCGATGCGGTTGAGCTCCTCCTTGGATAGGCCGCATTGTAGAATTTGTGTAGCTTTTGCATTGGCCTCCACTTGACGCTTCACGACATTGGTCCACTTGTCGCAGTCTTGGAACTCGCCATCTTCGTTGGTAGGTAGTGAGAATCTGATCTGGATGATGATCCACATCTCGACTTGGGTTTTTAAATATCACTCCATCTAACCCTTCCAATAACGGAAGTCATCTTCGTTATAAAATGGAGGTCGAGTCGTACTAAATCCTTCGAGATGGGCCATAGACTAAAACTTGCAAAAAAAAAAAAAAAGACACGGAAAAAGTTGCCAAGACTTTTGTCTTGGATTTGTAGTGCGGGAAAAGAACTAACCAAAAGATTAAATTAAAACACAATACGAAAAGAAATTAAAGTTACTAGATTGGTGGTTGCACCAAATCTTAGTGCCCCCACTCTCATACCAATTGTTGGATTGAGTGACTCTCTAGAGGGGAGGGGGTGAATAGTGATCGGAAGTCTTTCTTTTCATTTTCGATAAAACCAAAGTATTGCAGCGGAATGTAAACAATAAGAGTAAAGAAACACTTTTGTTTTTACTTGGTTCACAATCTAACGGTTGCTACTCCAAGGCCCCACGATCCTAGACCGCGTACAATGGAGCAATCCACTAACAAAGTCTCCTCCTCGTGAGAGGTAGGAGATGATGATTACAAAGAAAAAAAGATTGAAGAAGAGGCACAAGCCCACATATCCCCTTTACAGCGAAAAGATCGATAAAAAGAATCTCGAATACAAAGGTAAGACAACTAAAAGAAAAGACTACCGACTTAGAAGGTTGAAGCTCGACGTGAAAGTCAACGTAGTGGCGACGTAGCATTGTCGTATACCTTTGGCATTGTGGGAGAACTTTGAGAGTAATTGAGATGACCTAAAGGGGTGAAACCCCCCTTCTTTTATAGCCCTCCAAGCCCCATCTCATTGAGATCCAAATCTGGATCAAAAGGACACCTCACCCCAAGATAAGGGGATCTTATCTTGACCTTCATCGAGCTGGACAATTTGAATAGCAGTCGACTGATGGCCTTCATCAGTCGGTTGATGCTAGCAGCAATCGACGACCAAAAGCTAGCAATCGACAGACAACTAGGTTATTCAACTGCAATAAAGAGTTAGCACAGTAAACAGAAGTAATGATAAATTCGACGGCTACTAACTGTCCGATCTCGACCTAGACCTTCCACTGGAAGTCTTAGTTGGATTGCCACCTAAATTCCCGTACAAAGGACACGACCTCACCATTACTCGGTACTCGTGCTTACCTCCGGTCCTTTCTGACCTGTCGCTTAGCTTCCGGTCTTCGCCTAGGTTCCTCGACTCCACGAGGTTCTCCTGGCATCGTCCGACCACCATGGTTTCTTGACTCGAGATTCTCCAGGCGTTGCTTGACCTTGGGCTTAGCTTAAACACTTCCTACACACTTAACATAGCTCATGAGATAACAATAACACCTTAACTTTAAACCTTTGCCATAATCAAAACCTAGGTTCGATTATCTAGTGCCCTTGCACCAACATATACAAGGTGGTATCAATATCTAAGGGAATAAAAACACTATAAACAGACTTGAAAAGCTCAAAAATGAGTTGTTGTTCCCATGCACAGTACCATTAGTCGACTAGTATAGGTCACCAGTCGACTAGTGTCTGATAATCAGCCTTTCTGATTTCTGAAGTCATCTTCAAAAATGCATGAAAAATTCATAAATATTCGAAAAATCATGAAATTTTGGGAACACATTTGTTATGAGTTTCTCTATTAGGGAAAAATGATTTTTCATGAAAATACATATAATTTTCAAGAGTTGGGAAAAAAATTCAAAAGTTATAAAATTCTCAAATTTTGTATCAACTTGGAAAACTAGTTTTTCCATTAAATGTTTCAATGCATCAACTCAAAGTTTTCAAAACATGAAATGTTTTCAAATTATAAAGAATATCCAATTATGATCTTTGGTCAAGATGTTCATGAGTTAAACATTTGCTTTCCCTATAGTTGGTCAATGATTGCTATGTCATGATACACCTAATGGCTCATCAAAATTTCATAAGCATTAGTGAATCATTTGTATCAATCTAACATCTCACCCATTGCTATGTTTTTCAATCAAGTTATCCTTATAGTGGGTTGTGAGATGTAACTATGGTATTTCTACTTAACCAAAAATTTCATGCAATGCTATCAAGATTAAGTGTTATCCAACATCCCCCATCATGATCATAAGTCAACCAATTAACAAGATATGAAATAAGTCCAATTATGGTTGACTATCCTATTTTTTTTTTTAACCTTTAAGGATTAACTTGAGTACCCAATATAGGTTCTTTCCAATAGGGTTTAACAAGTATTCCTTAGGGATCCATTTCCTAGCTACCATTGTTGTTTTTGATTGCCCCCTAACAATCAGACAATGGTAAGATTTCTCATTCTTTGATCCCTTATATCCTAAGCCCTTTTTGTTGAAACTTTTCCTTTGGCTCCCAATAATCATTTTCAAAGTATTTGAGCCTATGGTAAATTTTTCAAGTGGGTATAAGATGAGTGAAGGGAACGGGGCACATTTCATTGTAGCTACTGAAGGATTTCAGAAAAGGTTATGGGATCAACCGTTGATTTTTCGATTAATTGGGGATCATGATGTACTACTAGGTGCTACTCATGATCGTTCTATAATTAATGGTTAATTATAGACGACCAACATAAATCGAGAACCTATTTTGTCACACGCACAACGAGCGTAATCCGAAGGATTTAAAACGAGCTTGAGAATAGGATTCTCAGATTGAGAGAGACTTGGTTTGGTTGGACCAAATAAAGAGCGAGTATGAAATTGTTTCAGTCACATCGGAAGCATAGATGGGCTGAGTATTATGAAGACATGATGAATGAACCAAATTGGTTTGGTTCTAATCCAATGGTGAAAAATAAACCAAAGTGGTTTTTTTGTTTTAAATGAATGAACCAAAGTTGGTTCGATTCGTTTTAACTTAAAATAGACCAACACAATTTGTTTTATTTTAACTTAAGTTATTGGAGCGGGTTAACGGGTTTGATTATGAACCAATAACTGTTAGGAGAATGTGTTCTCTATAAAAACACGACTTAAGGGTTTTTCATGGATGACTTAAGAAGTTCAAACCCTAGTCCCTCACCTCCTCTCCTCTTCCTCTCCTTGCCGCCCAAGGAGTTGCCGCCCAACCTTGGACGCCACCCATTGGAGCTGTTGCTTCTCCTCCTTGCCGCCGGCCACCCACCAGTCGCCGAAAACTCCTCCAGGCATCCTCTCTTGGCCGCCGGCGACCAAGGAGAAACCGGCCATTGATTGACCGACCATCTCTTCCACCGCCAACAAGCTGTCTAGTTTCTCGACAGCTTGTTGTTCTCCTCATGGAGAGGTCATTTGGTCGGCGTTTTGCGCTCTGACAGTGACCTATTTGTCGGGGATTGGATCTCTGACAATCCTCATAGGTGGAGGACCAAGGTTTCGTCAATTTGTTGACGAAAACCGCTTCCAAGAAGCGAGTTCGTGGAGCTCATTTTTAGATCCGAATTTGATTCGGATTGTGATCGTCTCTCGGATTACATCGTCTTCGACTCGAGGCTAGTGACTTTTGCGAAGATGAGGCTTGTGGCTTTGTGAAGCTATCTCGACGATACTCGGCGTGGAAATGGATAGAGGCGATTCTAGCGAGGGGTCGCTACGGTTGATGTCATTCCTGCTACACGTGATACGTTAGGTATAACTAGAATAAATTTCCTTTTATTGTAAAATTTTAAATAGCGATTATGTCTACACATGTTGTATCCTGCATGCGTGTGATGTGTATGTTGTAATAAAATTAGTTTATTACTTGTTTTTTGCTTCCGCTATGTGCATGTTTACAAAACGTGTTCGAACACACATTAATCGCGGTGTCGGGGAAACCCAACAGTGGTATCAGAGCCCCATTGTGTTTCGACATAATCGTAAAATTATTTTGCAATAGTCATAATTGTATTTATGGAAATATTCTACTTTTGAAAAGTTTAGAAGTATTTATGAAAATTTTATTTTGTAAAGAAATTCAAATTGGAAGTTTCCTAATATGATTAGGAAATTACAATTTAGGAAATTTGTTTCCTAAATTAGATTTGACTTTCCTTAATTAACACTTTCCATAAATAAAATATGTGATTAGATTTGGAAATTTGTTTCCTGATTTAATCATGATTTGATTTGAGAAATCAAATCTAAAATATATTTTATTTCCAAAATAGTTATGACAAATAAGAAAACTATTTGTACATGCCATAATTGTTTACCATGTAATTGCATTAGATGCATATCATTATGTCATGCGTGTTGTGACATGTAGATGTATGTCATGTGTGTCATGCCATGTAGATAATAGTTATTTACATGAAAAAGAGGATGAGTTTTTAAAACCTTTACACAATATTAAAGCCTACACCTTCCATTAATATGGTTAGAACCAGAGTTCCGTTAATATGATCATCTTTTGTAGGCTATTCAAACACCTTCGGCCACTTCGACTTGTACCCAATCATCTCGGGTCCACATCTCCTCGGAAATGCTTGCTTAATATGCCAAAGCATATGTCTTCATGACCAAGATGACTTGATTATCACAAGTCGAAAGAACATCACACTTAAGCTGCAGTAAGAACTTCATTGACATATCCATATATGTAGAGAACCATATGAAGTCTTACAGCTAGTTACTCCAATGAACTAGTTACCATAACTAGCCTCCACAATCAACTTCGGACATCCCAATGTCTCCAGCCAGTGAGAAATAACTGCTTGGATAAACCAAAGAGTATACCTCATGCTAGTCTCAACAGAATCGATGGCGTCCGAATGCATCAATTCATCGACTAGGGATAATTTCAATACATCACAATTACACATGTAGAGATACTCACTAGTTGTGATCCAATCACAAATTCTCTCATACTGTGAATCGTATTGCGGACATTCAGTAAATGAGTTTAAGATCCAATAAAATACATGAAAACATGTATTTTCAAATAGTGAATCTTCATTTATCAAATAAATGGTACAACCATAAGGTGATTGCCTTAGGACACCTCTCATATTACTAACAGACAGTTGACTATTGGTGAATTAGTCAACTGTCAGCCCTTGCCAGTCGACTGTTAGTCCACAAACCCTAGCCTACATCAGTCAACTAACTTGTTGACTTGTACCAGTCGACTGATACCTATATCAATCAACTGTTGTCGGGTAAACCTCAAACAATAAGTTGTTTGAGCATCCGACCGTCGGGTAAAACCTCAAACACAGATGTTTGAGCATCTGACACTTGATCTTAGCCATTTGGCCAAGTCCACCTAAATTGAGCTACCTCGTCTCGGGTTACAATCACTCAACTCTCATCTCCCATGGAGTCTCCCATTGAAGCTATCTTCCTTCGGCCTGCATCCCTTGGATGCACCAAGCTCACGGATTCTCCCTGTGCCATCCTTCGTGTCTTGCCCTGAAGTTTGCTTCCTTTGGCTCAACTCCATTGCTCCTCGTTCGGCGGTCCCTCGGATGCACCAAGCTCACGACTTCTCCCCGTGCCATCCTTACCGACTCAAGGACCCGAGCCATGAGATGATGAACTTACCACTGCTTTATCAAGCTACTCATGTGTGATTCACCAAGTCCTGCACAACTTGAACACACATATTGAAAGCATAACATCCTAACTTAAACTCTTTAATGCACACATCAAAACCAAGATCATATTTGGGTTGATTGCCTTAACACACTCATAGCCAATCAACTAATCAACTAATCAACCATCAATTGATTGCCCAAGCACTGTGTCTCGAGTACTGCTCGCCCGTTCCTTGTCTCGAGCATGGACTTTCTGAGCATCGACTCCTCGTGCGCCCAAGCACTAATTCCCGAGCCCAAACGCTCGAGCATGCCTGTCCCGAGCACCGATTGCGATTGTTGCTTCCTCAATGCGTGTGCCCAAGCACCACTTCCTCAATGCTCGCACCTGAGCATTGTGTTCTCCATCGCCCGAGCACTCAACTTCTAGTGCTTGAGCACCCCAAACACTGTTGCTTTCTCATTTTCTGAGCACCCTAATAGTCGACTAGTTAAGAACCCCTGTCGATTGGCCAAGCATTATATGAGCTCTTTGAGCAGACTATGATGTATCAGTCGATTGATAGCCATCTCTAGTCAGCTAGAGCCTTAGTTAGCCTCATTTCTAAGCTAACTTCCACTTGACCTAGTATCCAATTAACCTTAGTCTACTAGGACTTTTCTCATCTAACATCCAATCACTCTTGATGTGTCAGAACCTCCCTTTCTAATCATCTAGTGAACCGTGACCTACTAGGATTTCACTTGCCAAGTAAGGTCGCCTTGACCTATTAGGACTTCACCTGGCAAGCACGATCACCTGACCTGCTGGGGCTTTCGCTTGCCAAACATGATCACCCTGATCTGTCGGGACTTCACTTGCTTAGTCATCCAGTCATCTTGACCTATCAAGACTTTTCTTGCCTAGTCATCCAGTCACCTTGACCTACTAGGACTTCATTTGCCTAGTCATCCGGTCACCTTGACTTGCTAGGACTTCACTTGCCTAGACATTCGGTCACCTTGGCCTACCAAGACTTCACTTGCCTAATCATCCGGTCACCTTGATCTATTAAGACTTTACTTGCCTATGTTGGGGACCATTTGGTGCACTAGAGAAGGGGGGGGGTGAATAGTGATCCTCAATTTCACTCGTCGTCATGCTTTTCTACAAATGTGTTAACGCAGAAAAAATACAAATACGAATTGAAAACAAAACACAACACAAGAACACACAAATACAATACCAATTTTATGTGATTCGGAACCTAGTTCCTACTCTACAGTCAAACTTTAGTGTTGCACACCACCACTGAATCTTTTCCTTCTCAGAAACAATCTGGAGGTGGAGAAATCTCTTACAATGAGATTATAAGAAGAATACAACCAAAAACAAAATACAAAAGAAAATACAAGTAAAGAACACTTTACACAATAAATCTTTGCTTGAGCGCTCTTTTGGTTGCTTTGGATGGGTTTCGAAGACCTAAAATGTAGCAGAACTTCGCCTCAAAATTCCCCAAGAACCGCTTTGGAAGAAGTCCTCAGCATCCTCCTTTTAAGCCTCCACTCGGGCTGATTTTCCGCACAACAGTCAATGGCCTTACCCACCAGTCGACTTCCCAGTTATCCATTGTCTCACAATAGACTAATCCATGTCAGATTCTACCTGACCAGTCGACTGTCCTAACCTAATAGTCGATTGCCATAGCCACTAGTCGACTGCCATGAGCTTGCAGTCGACTACGAACCCTTCTATGCCCTATCCACTTACGACCAATCGACTGCTCATCCTTGGCAGTCGACTACTAGTGGCTAGTCGACTGGTGCAAGCTATCAGTTGACTACTAGAGCCACAAGTTAGCAATCGAGTCTCAGTCGACTATTGACCAGTTGATTGGGTCATAACTCCAGTCGACTGCTCGAGTCAAACTGAGCTCTCGAGTGTCATGCACTCGGTCAGTTGAGTGGTAAACCTCAAACTAAAGTTTAACCTAAGTATGATCCCCTCATACTTGATACCTCCCCTAAGCCTATACCTAAGGCTTCAAGACACCTCCATTATCCTCACGCTCTCAGGATCTATCCGAGTCCTCCATGACTCCTTCACCCTTCATGCTAGCTTTCAGGTCCTTCCATCGCCTTCGTCATGCCATCGGGTACCCTTTTCCTAAACCTAATCCTTCAAGTCACTTCCATCTACCTCAAGCCCGTGGTTTGAGTCCACAACTTCTCACCTTTAGCCCTAGCCTTCAAGTGCTGCCATCGTCCTTGTCATACTAATGGATCTACCTTTGCCAAGAGGTCACACTTCCGAGACTTCTCCATTGCCAAGCCTCAATGCTTGGACTTTCGCCGCCAAAACTATACCCTTGGACTTACACGACCAAGACTACACCCTTGGACTTTTCCCTTTGTCAAATATTCATATTTAGACTTTCCCTTGCCAAGACTCTACTCTTGGACTTTTCGTTGCCAAGACTCCACCTTGGACTTTTCCTTGTCAAGACTCCACCCTTGGACTTTTCGATTGCCAAGTATCCATCCTTGGACTTTCCCATGTCAAGTATCCATACTTAGACTTTCACTCAAGTCATACTCGAGTCTGGTCAACCTTGATCTGAGGTTTATTGATCCAATAATTTCCCCTTAAACAATCTTTCCCATATGACCTTAGATATCTCAATCATCCACTAGTCATATGGTCAATATATGTCAAACCCATATTGTCAAATAATGCTCAAACCATTGTCAAACATCAAAATCCTACTCGAGTCTGATCAATCGTGACCTTGGTCAATTGCACCAACAATCTCTCCCTTTTCAATGTTTGACAATACCTTTAAGTTAGGCTAATCCATAAGCCCAACTTGACTTTTTTTATGCCAAAGCATAATAAAGGTTTACCTAACTTAAACCCTTATTTCTCTCCCTTTGGAATAAATCAAAAAGCCTACCAAGGGTTTCCATGTCTCATCTTCCAATGAGATCCTTTATTCTCTCCCTTGGTCCAAAATCATCTTGGATGCCTTCACTCTTCTTAGTGACAACCCTTATCACTAAATGAGAGGCAATCCTTCATACTCCCCTTAAAGGCTTACTCTCCCTTGACCATTGTACCAACTGTAGAAGATTTGACGCCGCTAGAGGGGGGGGTGAATAGCGTTGACCGTACGTAGATGGAAATCGTTCACGTGCTTGTCTACAATTTCGTTAGTACGCAGCGGAATAACAAGAATAATAATGATAACGAAATATACAACACGCAAACACAAAGATATAACGTGGTTCGGAACTGAAACGGTTCCTACTCCACGGATTGGGTTCGTACGAACCCTAGCGATGTCAATCACACACCACTATGATAAATACTCCTTCTCGACACAAGTCGGAGGTGGAGAAACCTCTTACAATAAGATTACAACAATAATCTAAATACAACAAGCAAATATAAGAGGAAATACAACAAGAGAAGTAAAGAACACTTTACAAAAACTCTTTAGAAGCTTGCTTGTTGATTGCCTTGGACTAGCACTTGAAAGCCCTGATTTGCAGCAGCAAATCGCTTCAAAACGTCCAAGAAAATCGGTTGTAAAAACCCTCCCGTCGAGCTCCTTTTATCCTTGCGCGCGACCTAGATTTCCGCCCATCAGTCGACTGCCATAAGTCACCAGTCGACTAATGCCACTGTTGTCGTGAGACAACGGCTCGATCCACGCTGGAAAAACTCCAACGGATCTCTTGACAATGATCGCCAATATTGGCGATGGCCGATCAGCCGCGTAATCGATCGCCTACGATCGACTACGGCATTCTTGCTCGCGGTGAACTAGCGATCGTCGTCCTTGGCGGTCATTGCCGACATCGGCCGATCGCTCTAATAATGATCGCTGCAGTAGTTTTTCAGCTCCAAACTGTCAGTCGAACTCAAGTCGACTCACGGCAGTCGAACCGGCCATAATGCCAGTCGACTGCCAACCTCAAACATGAGGTTTAAACCCAAATATGGTGCCCCCATACTTGCTAGACCACCCTTAGCCTAGACCTAAGCCTTCTAGCCACCTCCATCAGCCTCACGACTCTCGGATCCCTCCAAGTCATCCATGACTTGTTCATCCATCGCGCTAGCCTCCAGGTACTTCCCTCGGCTATGTCATGCTAACGGTGTCTACACCGCCAAGGCACATTGGACTTACACCGCCAAGACTCCACTTGGACTTCACGCTGCCAATATCAATCCCCTTGGACTTCCAAATGCCAAGACTCAAGCTTGGACTTTCCCTTGCCAACCCATGTTGGACTTTCCATGCCAAGACCCATGCTTGGACTTTCCATTTGCCAAGACCCATGCTTGGACTTCTCATTTGCCAAGACCCATGCTTGGACTTCTCATGCTAAGTACACAAGACTTGGACCTTCCCAATTGCCAAGTGTCCCACTTGGACTTTCCATGCCAAGTACCCATGACTTGGACTCTACCTTGCCAAGACCCATGCTTGGACTTTCCCATAATCACATGGTCAACCCCAGTCAACCATCAAGGTCTCCCTCGAGTCAAACTCGAGTCTAGTCAATTATAACCTGGATCGATTGTATAAACAATCTCCCCAACATATTAACCGACATCAATGTCAAACATCAATGTCAAACCACTTTGTCAAACATCAAAACATCACTCGAGTCAAACTCGAGTCCTGGTCAATCGTGACCTGGGCCGATTGCACCAACAATCTCCCCCTTTTTGATGTTTGACAAAAACCAAACAAATCATTTGAGTTAGAACACTAACTCAAATCTCTTGCCAATTATCCCAAATTGGTAAACACTCTCCAAATGTTCTCCCCCAAACATTCTCCCCCTTTTTGACTAACATCAAAAAGGTTTTCTCTCCAAGGAGGTCAATGTCTCATGTCCCAATGAGATCTTACAATCTCCCCCTTGATCCAAAAATAAATACCTAGGATGCTTACCATCTTCCTAGTGATAATTCACATATCACTCAAGAGAGAGAATCCTATACTCTCTCCCAATTTCCAAATTGGGTATCAAAAACCCATCAATTTTCCCAATTGATGATACTCTCCCAATAACTTCTCCTCTTCAGGGAGAAAAACACATCCATCATCCCAAGATGGATACCTCCCCCTAAAGGCTTGCTCCCCCTTTACCATTGCACCAACAATGTCCTTGGGAAGCCCCTAAGCCAATAGGAATTCTAAACCATCAAAATTAAGGTTCTAAGTTCAACATAGAACTCTCACTCACCCTAAATTTGATACTTTGACCTAACACAGCTCCTAATCCATATCCAATGGATTTTCACCCTTTATAATGCTTTCTAAAGCATATCCTAGGGTTAGGAGTGATTAGGAACCTTTTCCATAGCTGAACACGGGCTAAACAAATCTTGTTAACCCGAAATCAGACTGGCAAATCGACTCCTAACAAGAATCGATCACATCCACTCACCGATCGATCGCCACATTGTAGGCCGATCGATAATTAAAATCTCGATTTTCAGCTATCAGAAATGAATTTTGGAAATTCATAAATAATTATACGTAATTCAAAAAATCATGAAAATTCATATGTATAATACTTATGACACACACAATGGGTGAAAAATATTTGAAAATTATTTTACCCATAAAATAGTGAGTTTGATACAAAACTCAAAGCCATTGAAATTTTCAATGTTTTGACCCTATTTTGTATCAACTCTATCAATGGTGATTGCTATCAAAAGATAGACTTCACCAAGGGTTTTCAAAATTATTTTAAAATATTTTCAAAACCTTATTTTGGATCATATTCCTTGGGCTCTATGTACATGACTTGTACACATGCTCTCCCAATGATCCACTAATTGAAATTAGATGAGTTTTAGTTCATCTAGATGCAAAAACTATGCACCTTGAACTTAACTCATATCCTAGCATCTCACATGTATCTAAGGTGTATAAGATACACATACATGTCAATTTAATGTGAGATGTGGGTTTTGTTCATCCTAATCTAGGGTTTCATGCATTCTTTAAGGCAACCCTACTTGATTCCCTTATAAATGAGACTTCAAGTCATGCCATAGTCCTTAATTCAATTTCAACCAAATTGTCCTAAATGCATGAATGATTATTACATTATAAATGTTATAAATAAGCATATGCTCATAATCATGATGTCATGGCATAAGATGAAATCTAAAAACACATGACATTTGAAACCTTAATCCTAAACATGAACATGACATATAAAATCATAGAACTAGGCATGATGTCATGACATGACATATGACAATCAAAGCATGACATATAAAATATATAGGTATAGTAATACCTAAATTTTAATATTAATTGCCATTTGATATAGTTAGATATATTTTGCCATATTATCATTAATCTCCCTAGTATGCCAAAAACCCAAAATGTCACACTAACACTCTAAACCCTAATTGTGCCAATTTGATCATTTTATCAAACTTCATAACTAATATTGGCACATCCTAAAATCTTTTAGGATTATAATTCAACCCTATTTCCAAGGTATCCATAACCTTGAAAATAACCTAAAATGCCACCTTTATCATGGTTGAGTTAACTACCCATCCATTCAAGGTTGGCACATCCTAAACCCACCTAGTATGAATCAATCACGCTCTTAGGAACCCAAAATCGATTTGAGCTCCTAGAGTTAATTAGGTATTCCTTAGGGATAACCTCCTTAGATACCTTCCTAATGACCCTCCTAGGCTTGTTAGCCTTGGTCATTTGGGTCTTACCTAGGTTGACTCTAGGGGTAACTCCCCTTGCAACCTTCTTAGTGGCCACCCTAGGTTTCCTAGAAACCCTAGCCACTAGGCACACCCTTTGGTCAACTCTAGGGATAACCTCCCTATTGACCTTGGTCTTCCTAGACCTAGTCAGTGTTCCATAATCTAATGGAACACTATGGTAAGTCACCTTGGGCTTAGGTTTGTGACCCAAACCTTGCTTGCCCTTAGTTGACTTTTGACTCTTATGTCCTAAGTGTTGACTTTGAGATTTTGACCTAGACTTTTGATCATTTGACCCTTTAAATTGGTTTTGTATATTCCTAAGAGTCTTTTCTAGTTTTTCAAGCCTCGACCTCAAGGCTTGATTTTCAACCTCTAATTGCCTAATTGATTTTTGATTAAGTTTTTGGGCATTTGACTTCTTAGACATATGCCTAGTCCATTTAGGATTGAAACCTAGGTGCTCTTGCACCTTTCTAATGGTCTCCCTAGGTAAAATTTTTCTAGAGTTATTTGACCTAGGTTTATCCTTAGATAAATTGTTTTTAGGGACATTAGTCCCAAATTTCTCCTTACTTTTGAAGTTAACACTTTTAGCTCCTAAACAAATATATTTATCTCTAGCATGCTTTTCATGGTGAATTGC
Source organism: Wurfbainia villosa (assembly GCA_025175895.1). Classification (NCBI taxonomy): domain Eukaryota; kingdom Viridiplantae; phylum Streptophyta; class Magnoliopsida; order Zingiberales; family Zingiberaceae; genus Wurfbainia; species Wurfbainia villosa. Next base: position 11,827,122 of record CM046007.1, on the reverse strand, counting down.
AAGAGAATTAAAATTTCTGGCATGCTTTTGACTTTTAAATTTGGAAGGTGCATTATTAAAATATACCTTAGGGTTAGCTATAGAAGCTCCCCCTACTTGTGATGCTCCTCCTTGCCCCTTCTTCTTCCCCCTAGGGCATTGACTCCGATAATGCCCCTTTGAATTGCACTTGAAGCATATGATGTGCTCCTTGCCTTTAGGTGTTGGGGAACCGGCATCCTTGACTTTTGGTGCCGGTGGAGCTTTCCAAATATTCTTTGGGCACTTGCTCTTATAGTGCCCAAATTCCCTACACTCAAAACACATAATATTATTTTTATTTGAAATTAGAGTGTTTGAGTTACCTAGGTTAGTGGTGGAGTTCGGAATTGACACTTCTTCATCTTGACTGGATGTAGAAGCTTCTTCTTGATGCTCCGGTGTTGAGGAAACTCTAATCTCCTCCTCAATCCTAGAAGTGGATGCTTCTTCCACTTCCTCCACCAACCCGGGAATTGACTCCCTATCAACTTCCGATTCTACTTCCTCTTCCTCTTTGGATGTTGATGATCTCTCAACCTCCAAGTCCTCACTTCCTTGTGAGGGTGATGCATTAGCCTCTTCGGTCTCTTCCTCTTGGACCATTGATGGACTTTCATGGAGCTTGGCCACTTGGCTCCATAGCTCGTTTGCATCTACATAGTTACCTAACATACACAAGATATTGTTAGGTATTAAATCAATTAACAACTTCATTACCTTCTCATTCTTTTCGAAGGCTTGAACTTGCTCTTCGGTCCATCTCTTTTTCTTGAGGAATCCACCTTTTGGTCCTCTTGGATAGCTATATCCTTCCATTAAGATAGACCATTCTTCGAAGTCCCTCATCATTAGGAAGTCTTCAATTCTTGACTTCCATTGCTTAAACCCTTCTTGTCCATAGAAGGAGTAAGGGATCGGTGTGTTAATATTCCATCCCAATTGTTCTTCCATCTTCACCCTCTAGCTTCTTTGTCTTAGCTCCCGGCGGTTAGTCCGTAGAAGAGCCCCGGGCTCTGATACCAATTGTAGAAGATTTGACGCCGCTAGAGGGGGGGGGGTGAATAGCGTTGACCGTACGTAGATAGAAATCGTTCGCGTGCTTGTCTACAATTTCATTAGTACGCAGCAGAATAACAAGAATAATAATGATAACGAAACATACAACACACAAACACAAAGATATAACGTGGTTCGGAACCAAAACGGTTCCTACTCCACGGATTGGGTTCGTACGAAACCTAGCGATGTCAATCACACACCACTATGATAAATACTCCTTCTCGACACAAGTCGGAGGTGGAGAAACCTCTTACAATAAGATTACAACAATAATCTAAATACAACAAGCAAATATAAGAGGAAATACAACAAGAGAAGTAAAGAACACTTTACAAAAACTCTTTAGAAGCTTGCTTGTTGATTGCCTTGGACTAGCACTTGAAAGCCCTGATTTGCAGTAGCAAATCGCTTCAAAACGTCCAAGAAAATCGGTTGCAAAAACCCTCCCGTCGAGCTCCTTTTATCCTTGCATGCGACTTGGATTTCCGCCATCGATCATTGCGATAAGTCACTGATCGGTGATGCCACTTTGTTGTCGTGAGACAACGCGGCTCGATCCACTGTTGGAAAAACTCAACGGATCTCTTGGCGATCGACGCCAATATTAGCGATCATCGCCACCGCAGAGTCGATCGCCTAATCGGCTATGGAGCATTACGTGCTCGCGGTGAACTAGCGAATGATGCGTCCCTTAGCGATCGACTACTTATCGACACGACCGATCGCTCTCAATGAGCAATGATCGCAGAGATTTTCAGCTCCAAACTCAGAAAGTCGACTCACGGCAGTCGAACCGGCCATAATGCCAGTCGACTGCCAACCTCAAACATGAGGTTTAAACCCAAATATGGTGCCCCCATACTTGCTAGACCACTCTTAGCCTAGACTTAAGCCTTCTAGCCACCTCCATCAGCCTCACGCCTCTCGGATCCCTCCAAGTCATCCATGACTTGTTCATCCATCGCGCTAGCCTCCAGGTGCTTCCCTCGGCTATGTCATGCTAACGGTGTCTACACCGCCAAGGCACATTGGACTTACGCCGCCAAGACTCCGCTTGGACTTTACGCTGCCAATATCAATCCCCTTGGACTTCCAAATGCCAAGACTCAAGCTTGGACTTTCCCTTGCCAACCCATGTTGGACTTTTCATGCCAAGACCCATGCTTGGACTTTCCATTTGCCAAGACCCATGCTTGGACTTCTCATTTGCCAAGACCCATGCTTGGACTTCTCATGCCAAGTACACAAGACTTGGACCTTCCCAATTGCCAAGTGTCCCACTTGGACTTTCCATGCCAAGTACCCATGACTTGGACTCTACCTTGCCAAGACCCATGCTTGGACTTTCCCATAATCACATGGTCAACCCCAGTCAACCATCAAGGTCTCCCTCGAGTCAAACTCGAGTCTAGTCAATTATAACCTGGATCGATTGAATAAACAATCTCCCCAACATATTAACCGACATCAATGTCAAACCACTTTGTCAAATATCAAAACATCACTCGAGTCAAACTCGAGTCCTAGTCAATCGTGACCTGGGCCGATTGCACCAACACCAACAGTGTCCTTGGAGAGTTCCTAAGCCCATAGGAAATCTAAACCATAAAAAATAAGGGTAAAAATTCAAACTTAATCTTTAACCTCCCTTAAAAATTTGACTCTTACCTTAATTAGTTCTCGTATTCATTTTCAATGAAAATATCACCCTTCCAATGCTTTTCTAAGCATATCATAGGGTTAGGAGTGGTTAGGGTACCTAGGGTTGCTGATAGATGGCTAAACAAATCTTGTTCAACCAAAATCAGACCCAATAGTGACTCTATCAGAGACCAGTCGATTGCCACTACTACCAGTCGACTGCTTTCATGTAGCAGTCGACTGGAGTCTGATTTTCTAGAAATCAACTTTTAGTTCAAATTTTGAGAATATATAAGTTTATATGTTATTCAAAAAATCTTGAAACTTCATACATACAATACTTATGTCAAATACAATGGGTGAAAAATAGTTTTATATTAAAATACTCATTAATTTCAAAGAATGATACAAAGTTCAAAAAGCATGGAAACATTCAATGTTTTGCCTAACTTTGTGTCAATCTTATCATTGGTGATTGCTATCAAAAGATAGACTTCACCAAGATTTTTTAAAATGATTTTCAAAATCTATTTCCAATCATGGTCTATGGGCTAAGTATACATGGCTTGTACACTAGCTTTTCTTATGATTTATATATATGATTGAAAGAGTTTAAGTTCATTTTAATGTACCACATAAGCACATTGAACTTAACTCAATTTCTTAACATCTCACATGTGTCTAGGGTGTATCAATACACACACATATCATCGTATGGGTTTTTTGAGATGTAGATTTTGTTCTTCTCTAAATCTAAGGGTTCATGCATTATCTAGGCATATCCATTTGATTCTTTTATCTAGGACATCAAATAATGGCATTTGTCTTTAATTTTAATTTGATTAACCTAAATGCATGAATTATAATCATGGCATAAATGATTTGTATAATTTAAAAACATTTTCCAATGATATGTGATATCATGACATAAAAATAATCCTAAGTATTATCATGACATTAATCAATCTAGATGCTATCATGACATTTTAAATGATCATATGAAATATGATGTTATGACATGGTATATGACAAACAAAGCATGACAAATATTATAAAGTAAAGGTATAGATATACCTAAGTTTTAAAATCTAATTTGTCATTTTCTAGAATTATACCAAATTTACCATAATGACAATTTAACCCTTGAGTATGCCAAATTCCCAACTTTTGGCACACCATCCTTCTATCCTAATTGTGTCAAACATGATCAATTTTTCAAACATCATAATTCCAATTAGCACATCTCAAAATCCTTTAGGATATATTTCTGAACTCATTTTTAAAGTATCGCATTACCTTGAAATTGCCCTAAAGTGTCAACTCTATTATGGTTAGGTTAACTACCCATCCATTTAAGATTGACACACCCTAAACCCATTTAGCATGAAGGGATCACACTCCTAGGAACTCAAAACCTATTGGAGCTCCTTGGGTTTACTAGGTACTCACTAGGGATAACCTCCCTTAGTACCCTTCTAATGACCCTTCTAGGATTGGAAGCCTTGGTCATTGTGGTCTTATTTAAGCCAACTCTAGCAATGACCTCCCTTATAAACTTGCTAATGACTTTCTTAGGCTTGGAAGCCTTAGTCATTTGAGTCCTATCACGCTCAACTCTAGGGATGGGCTCCCATGTGACCTTGACACTCTCAGATGGACATAACTATACGAAACACTATGGCAGTTAGACTTATCTATCTTGGACTTAGGCTTGTGACCCAAACATTTCTTATTCTTAGAAGAGTCTTGTCTCCTAAAACCTAAACCTTGTCCATTTGACCCTTTAATCATATTTTCCATCCTACTAAGGGTCTTTTCCAAATTTTCAAGTTTTGACCTCAAAACTTGATTTTCCTTTTCCAATTTCCCAATTTTTGAATTTTCATTCTCTCTTTGGCCATTTTTCTTTCTTCTAGGCATATGTCTATCTTTCTTAGGATCATTACCTAGATTTTTGTTATCCTTAGGTAATGTAGTTTAGGGGTAGTTGTTCTAGACTTGTCCTTAACCCTAAGATTATAATGCTTGGCCCCTAAATAGAAATAACAATTGCAAGTAAATTATGTTATAAATTGTAGCATGCTTCTTACCATTAATGAAAGGAAGAGCATTATTAAATGTTACCTTAGGTTTTGCCTTAGCTCCCCCTATATATGAAGCTCCTCTCATGTCCTTCCTAGGGTGACTCCCCCTTGGACATTAGCTCTGGTAATGCCTGTGTTGGTTGCATCGAAAGCATACTATGTGCTCCTTGTCCTTGCGAATTTCGGCTTTGGCTTCCTTGGCCTTAGGTGCTTGAGTCATCTTCTTGACTCTTTTTGGGCATTTTCTCTTAAAATGACCTATTTTCTGACACTCAAAGCATATTATGTCATTTTTATTTTTAATACCTATGCTTGAGTTACCTTCCTTATGTGTAGAGGATGCTTGGGAAGGTTCTTCATTTCTTCCGAAGGTAGAGGCATCCTCTTGCTCCGGTGTCGATTGTGTCTTCTCCCTCTCAATCCTAGAGGTGGAGGCTGTTGTGAGAAAAATATAGGGTTTTAGGAGTAGTTTTAGTACACATCTTATGTTGGGGTATTGGAAATACAATCAAAGTTCCACATTGGTAAGACATGGAAAAGATCATGTGCTTATAAGATGAAAAGATATCTCCATTGGTATGAGGCCTTTTGGGTAAAACCCAAAAACAAAACCATGAGGGCTTAAGCCCAAAGTGGACAATATCATGCCATTGTGGAGATATGTGAATCTTATAGGCACTAACAATTGGTATCAGAGCCGGGGACGCTTAGATTTGGTGAAACCACCAATCTAGCATTTTTTACAGATTTGTTTTTCGTTCATTTAAATTTTTCTCCCACACTACTAATCCAAGACGAAGTCTTGGTACTCTTCTTTTGGTTTTGTTTTGCAAGTATTCGCTTTTGGAGTAGCCGACGGTAAAACGGGCATAACTTTTCGTGCAAGTTGACCCATGAAACGGGCTACCTACCAAAACGAAGCTCTCTGAGAGATCTACACTTCTTACTAGAGTTTACCCTTATAACAAGCTGTCTTCATCCCCAAAAACCAACATTTAGTACCATTTCGGGGACATCGAAGGTTGTAAGTGCTCATCTTTTATTTTAGTTGGTTATTTCTCATTTATTCCTTTTGTTTCTTTTCATTTCCTACATTACTAATCCAAGGCGAAGTCTTGGAACCTTTTTTGTGTTTTTTTTTATTATTTTGTGTGCAAGGTTTCCCTTCCAAATGGCCCATCTTGAGGGTTTTAGCACCGTCCGACCTCCGTTTTACAACGGAGATGATTTCCGTTACTAGAAAGGTCGAATGGAGTGCTTTCTTAAAACCCAAATCGAGATGTGGATCATAATCCAAACGAAATTCACACTTTTGACTAACGAAGTGGGTGAATCCTTGGATTATGACCAATGGACCATTGTGACAAAACGATAAGTCGAAGCCGACGCCAAGGCAACTCAAATCCTCTAATGCGACTTGTCCAAGGAGAAGCTTAATCGCGTCAGCCCCTTCATCAGCGCAAAGGACCTTTGGACAAAGCTAGTAGAGCTACACGAAGGGACCGATGAAGCCAAGGTATGTAAGCGCGATCTTTTGTTTAATAAATTATATAATCTAAAAATGCAGGAACACGAAACGGCGATGCAACTTCACGCCTGCGTTCAAGACATAGTCAATAATCTACACGCGATCAGGCAAAAGGTCAAAAATTATGACCTTATAAGGTATGTTCTTAACTCCTTTCCGAGGACTACCTTGTGGGCATCCATGGTCATTGCCTACAAGGTCTCCAAGGATCTTTCAAAACTTAGGTTAGATGAATTATTTTTTGATTTTGAACTTCATGAGCAGTCTAACTCGGAACCCGAGAAGGGTATAGCACTTTTTGCAGGTTCGAGGAAGAAAATCGCAAGCAAGCCACCCCCGAAGGAAGAAGAGGATGAGTCCGATTCAGAGATCGACTTGGAAATGGAGGCTGAACTAGTCAACCTAGTTCGGAGGATAGTCAAGGGCCAAAAATGAACCGTCACTCGACCCAACGAAGGTAAGCCTAAAAGTTCGAATATTAGATGTTACGAATGCAATAGGTTTGGACACATCAAGTCCGAATGCCCAAAACTCAAGAGCAAAGCTTCAAAACACAAAAAGGCACTCAACGCTACTTGGGAAGAAGCATCCGAGGAAGAAGATAGTGATCGTGTTCTCATGGCTAAACCGGTGGAATCGGAGACGGAGTCAGAACCGGAACATGAATCGGAAACCGAAGACGAGTCAGACTGCGAAGCACTATTCAAGACAAGCCACGGATACGCATCTGGTTCAAAAGATACACTCAAGGTAAGTCGATCCCTCATTAGTACACTTTATAATGCAATTAAGTTTTTAACTAGAAAATTAGCTAAGTCTGAGTCCAAGGTCGAGACCCTGGTTGAGGAAGTTAAACTCCTCAAACACGAGGTCTCCCTAACCTCTTCGACTAGTCGAGTTCAAGAGGAGGACTCAACTCGGGTTGAAAAACTCGAAGTTGAGAACTCACTCTTGAAGAGTCAAGTCGAAGATCTTAGGAACATGTTGGAAAGGTTTACTTTGGGATCCAAAGGACTTGACCTCCTACTTGGATTGCAAAGGGCCGTGTACAACAAGGCCGGACTAGGGTTTAACTCAAATACGACCAACAAGTCATATATGTTGGTGCAGTGGGCACCAAAGTCGAACCGGTATTTTGATTATGGCAAAAGGCTCAATAGTTAAGGGTATATTTGTTATCTTACGAGCTCAATTAAGTGTGCAGAAATGCTAAAGTTGAGCGGAAGGTCTGCGACACCCGGTGGGAACCGAGGTGGTCGGGCAACGCCAGAGGGACTTCGGAGGAAGCCGAGGTACTCGGGTGAAGACCGGAAGCGAGGCTACAAGGTAAGCTCGTGTGAAAGCGAAGCAAGGTCGTTAAGCGTAGATCCGACCCAATACCTCCAATGGAAGGTCTAGGTCGAGATCAGATGGTTAGAACCATCATACTTTATATTTTAAGCTAACTTGTACTGCAGTCCAAAACCCTTTTGACTACAGTCAACTGCTAGTCAAGTTCCAGCCTCGAGAAGAGCTCGAATTTCAAGGGGGTGAATTTGGACTTGACTCGTGTTTTGGTACAAAGGGTGATGTGGCATCAAGGTGGACATCCAAACCATCCCCAAGCTTCCTTGTGGTGGACGCCCAAAATAAGGTGAGTTGGCACAAGATGGTTGGCTCCCATGATGTGGCACAAGTTGAATGGCTCCAACAAGTTGGCGCCCAAGGAGGTTGGAGGTGGCACAAGGTGGTTGGATGAAACACCTCATCCTCAAGTTGGCGCCCAAGGAGGTTGGAGGTGGCACAAGGTGGTTGGATGAAACACCTCATCCTTGAGTTGGCACACAAGGAGGTTGGAGGTGGCATAAGGTGGTTGGATGAAACACCTCATCCTTGAGTTGGCGCAAAGGATGTGGATGAACAAGTCTTGGGGGATAAGAACCTCACCTTGGACACTACCTATGTCTAAATTCATAGATCAATATCCATAAATAGACATGTTCAAGACAAGCAAATAACAAGAATTCAAGAGCTCTCAACACGCCGTCGTAACGCCGCTACTACTACTCACATTTGCTACGACGAAGTGCCGCCGACAATGAAAGCTACATCTTCTACTTATAAGAGTTGTCGGTATATTTATTTAAGTTCTACTTCTTTAAATTGTCTTTGTGCTTTAATCGTAACAAGGAAAGGGGGAGTGTCCCTTTGCCTTGATTTCTTTTTGTAATCGTTGCTCCTACTTCCAACGAAGAGGAGTGGTTTTAGTGAATTGCCCTCCGTACGTGATCAAGGATCACTAGGGCCGTGGATTAGCAATCGAAAGATTGTGAACCACGTAAAAATATCTTGTCTACTTTATATTTCCGCTGTGCATTCTCTACTTGCTTTTTACTTATTGCAAAAGTTTTTAACGACACCGTATCGCTATTCACCCCCCCCTCTAGCGACACTTTCGATCCAACAATATATGTTGATTGTAAGTCGACATAAAAAACGTGTCCAAGCATGGGTCCCTAAGACCGCCTTGATTTCAAACTTAGGATCGAACTAGTACTGGGTTCCCAAGGACCAAATCCACTATGTGAAGAGACCGAATTGATTCAACGGTCCAGGGGGAGCTAGTACGAAACTTGTTTGTATTTTAAATTAGAAAATTGCATGCTTAGGTTCTTTATTTAGTTTGATTTTTCTTTTTAGAATGACTAGATAGGACTATAACTCGTCAATACTTGATAACATAGTACCAGGATGCGGCGAGATGATAGTACGCTAGGAAAGCGGAGTCTCATGTATTCGGGCTAGATAAGGCGTATCTAGTTCGGTGCACTTGATCGAGCGGAACTAGCTGAAGCTACCTCGCCGTATCCTAGACTAGTTAGACCAGGAAGTGGTCTTAGGTGAGTCAAGTCTCTATTTTCTTGAAAATGGCTTTGTCTAAGGAAGTGGTCGTTATTCCGATCAAAGAAGGCCTTTGTGCCTCGCCACGACCTGGAAGCCATGATCTTGAAAAGGTGACTTGATGAGCCTAAGGTCAAATCCGAATCTAACGCAAGGTTGATGAGTGTTAAAGTCATTAAATTTAATTCAAGTAAAATTGGAAGTCATCTCACAAGAACATATAGGGTTAACATGTTTGATCATGTAGACATAGGTGAGATGATTTAGGTTAATAATTTTCAACCAATCTTTAATAAATCCAATATTCGATCCAACTACCTTGAGTGTAGGATCAATGGATGTTGGACAGTAGTTGCTCCCGACACATGACTGGGGATTAACTCAAGTTTTCGAAGCTTCGATTCAAACGACAAGGATCGGTAGCCTTCGGAAACAATGACAAGCTCAAAATCATCGGATCAGGTGATATTAAGATCAACTCTAACTTTATTATTCAAAATGTCTTATTAGTAGAAGATTTTCAATATAATTTACTTAGTGTAAGCCAATTGTGTGATAATAACTATAAGGTTATATTTCTAGAAAATGAATGCGTAATTAATACAAATGAAACTTCTAAAACAATCCTTAAGGGAACTAGAAATAACAATATTTACACTATTAACTTAACTAACTCCTCAACTAAGTGTCTTATGATACGGAAAGAGGAATCATGATTGTGGCACCGACGACTCGGTCACTCACACCCAAGACTCATCCACAAGATGAGTCAGAGTGACTTAGTCAGAGGTTTGCCTAACCTCAATAACTTGGATAATAAAATATGTAATGCTTGTCAATAAGGTAAACAATCTAGGACACAACATCAACTAACTAATCAAGAACGAACCAAAAGTGTTCTTGAGCTCCTACACATGGATCTATTTGATTCACACGGAGCTAAGTCACTTAATGGGAGTAAATTCTGCTTAGTCATAATTGATGACTATTCTAGATTTACTTGGGTTAGGTTCATGAAACATAAAAGTGATACCCTAGATCAATTAATCAACCTATTTAAGTTAATAGAAAATCAACAAAGCATTAAAATCAAGAGACTTAGGTCTGATCATTGTGGTGAATTCGAGAACCATAGGTTCTGCACTCAGAACCTAAATGGATACCACCATGAGTTCTCTTGCCCTAGAACTCCACAACAAAATGGCCTAGTAGAACGCAAAAATAGAACCCTACAAGAAGCTGCTAGGACAATGTTAAACGAGTATAACCTACCCGATAGGTTTTGGGCGGAAACCGTAAGTACGACATGCTATGTCCAAAATAGGATCCTTATGGTAAAGAGGCACCTTAAGACCTCATACGAGATTTATCATGATAAAATACCTAACATCAAGTACTTTAGGGTATTTGGGTGTAAGGTACATATCCTAAACACTAAGGATTACCTAGGGAAATTTACATCCAAAACCTCGACCGGAATCTTTCTAGGATACTCGACTACAAGTAGAGCTTATAGAGTATATAACCATGACACCCTTAGAGTCGAGGAGACTATCAATGTAGCATTTGATGAAGGACACGAACCTACAAAACCCCCGGCAACCCCAATTAGCAAGCCGATTCATACCAGACTCAACTCCGATCCGGAGATCAAGTCTAGTATTAATCCCAACCTAGGTCAACCAAGTCATTCTATTGACCAAGTGGTAGATGACTCAAACCAAACTAGAACTCAAACGAGTCATCCTATTGACCAAATAGTTGACTCAAACCCAAACCCAACTAGGACTCAAATGAATCATCCTATCGACCAAGTGATAGGTGATCCAAGTCTAGGAGTTTGAACTAGAGCCTCATACAGAAACCTTAGTCAATTCTCCTTGATTTCCAAAATTGAACCCAAGACTATTGACCAAGCTCTTCTTGATCCCGATTGGATTATTGCAATGCAAGAAGAGCTAGCTCAATTCACTAGGAACGAAGTATGGGAATTAGTACCACCACCTAAAGATAAAACAATCGTTGGAACAAGGTGGGTGTTTAGAAATAAACTTGATGACAAAGGTGAGGTAGTTAGAAATAAAGCTAGACTAGTCGCTAAAGGGTTTAGTCAAGTCGAAGGTTTAGATTACGACGAGACCTATGCCCCAGTAGCTAGATTAGAGTCCATTCGAATGCTATTAGCGTATGCTGCACATCGAGGATTCAAGTTGTTTCAAATGGATGTGAAATCAGTATTCTTAAATGGATACATTAAAGAAGAGGTTTATGTTAGTCAACCCCCCGGTTTCGAAAGTTTAGACAAACCTGACCATGTCCTTAGGTTAAAGAAAGCTCTCTATGGACTTAAACAAGCTCCTCAAGCTTGGTACGAGAGACTTTTGGTGTATCTTAAGTCCAAAGGATTTAACCAGGGTGTAGTTGACCCAACCCTTTTCGTAAAAACCTTAGGTAAAGACATATTCATAGCCCAAATCTACATAGATGATATTATTTTCGAAACCACCAACTCGATCCTACTGAATGAATTCATTTCACTTATGGAAAGTGAATTTGAAATGAATTTAGTAGGTGAGTTGAGTTTCTTCTTAGGTCTACAAATTAAACAAACTAAAGATGGAATATACCTACATCAACGCAAATATACTAGGGAATTAATTAAACGCTTTGGAATGCAAGACGCTAAAATTATTAATACCCCAATGGAAACTAATGTGAATATAGAAGAAGATGTAATCGGAAATTCAATTGATTTAAAATACTATAGGAGCATAATAGGGAGTCTCCTTTACTTAACTGCAAGCCGACCTGATATCTTATTTGCAGTAAGTATGTGCGCAAGGTTCCAAACCTGTGCCAAGGAGTCTCACATAACTCTAGTCAAGCGTATCCTTAGATATCTAAAGGGTACACTTAATGTCGGTATTTGGTACCCTAGATCAACCAAGTTCGAACTAATCGGCTACTCCGATTCAGACTATGCCGGTAGTAAACTCGATAGAAAGAGTACGAGTGGTTGTTGTCAACTTCTCGGCTCGAGTCTAGTAAGTTGGTGCAGTAGGAAGCAACACTGTATTGCCTTATCTACCACCGAAGCCGAATACATCGCAATGGGTGAGTGTGTCACTCAGCTTCTTTGGATGAAGCACACTCTCCGCGACTTTAAGTTAGACTTTACAAATACTAAACTTCACGTAGATAACATTAGTTCAATTAACCTTACTAAGAATCCGATATGTCACTCTAGGACCAAACATATAGAGGTCAAACACCATTTCATTCGAGAACATGTGGCCAACGGAGCCATACAACTCGAATACGTCGAATCGAAGTCTAACTTGACAGACCTATTTACTAAACCCCTACCCGAAGTCGAATTTAGTCTATTAAGACGAAAATTGGGCATGTGCATAATAGAATAGGAACTTACAAATTATATTTTCTTACTACTATTTCGACTTTTCATTTTCATGGAACTAGCATAGAACATACCTTAGATATCATGCACCTATAGATTTAAGGAGCCAATACATCTCACAACACATAGGACTAATGTGTGTACTTAGCCACGTAGATGGGCGTGAGATATTAGGACCTTACTCTTGGTTCCAGATGTAGAGCTAGTGCATCACCATGAACCACGGAGTATAATCATATATATTAACCGACTCTGACCAGGACTGGTTGATCTTTCATATCAATCAAGTCAATATGAGTCGAACATTTTATAGATGAGCTTATTTTTAGTATATTATTTTCAAAATAATATGGAACATACTTGGACTTTAAATTTAATATCTATATTTGTTTTTCACACACCCCCACTCTTTTTGATATTTGGCAAAAGGGGGAGAAAAAGGCCAAAGTTAAGGGATCAAAATGGCCAAAGTTAAGGGATCAAAATTCTTTTTAACTTAACTCACTTCATATTTATTCACATGGACAAAAGTTAAGTACGTGTTTATTTAACTTTAAGTTTTGAAAATTTACTTAACTTGTTTTTGTTAACAAAAGGAAGTAAATGCCAAGTTAAGAGAATTCTTAACTTAAACTTATTTTTAAATACTATGGACAAACGTTAATGCTTTACTTAAGAAAGGGGGAGAAAGGGCCAAGTTAAGAAGTCCTCTTAACTTAAATGTTTTACTAAGGCCAACTTTAAGTAATGTTAATTACTTACACTCTTCCTAAATAGCAATCCTCAAGGGGGAGGACTAAGGTCTTCTTTCAAGACTCACCCTCGGTCAAGGGGGAGGTTTCCTCAAGGCGGAGTACTTGATGAAAATCCTTACTACTCCAACTTAATCCTTATTTTTGTTTTTCATGCACATTATTATTCTTCATGCATGCTATTTTTATTCTTCATGCATGCTATGTTCTTAACTTTGTATGTGGGTTTGCCATAAATCAAAAAGGGGGAGATTATTGGTGCAGTAGACACCTAAGTCGAACCTGAGTTTTGATTATAGCAAACGATATAAAGTTAAGCTCATGTCGTTATCTCATGAGCCGAATCAAGTGTGCAAAAAATTTCTATAGCTGGAGTTGAAGGCTAGCGACACCCGGAGGAAGCTGCGGTGGTCGGGCGACACTCGAGTGACTTCGGAGGGAGCCGAAGGAATCGAGTGGAAGGCCGGAAGCAAAAGCGACACAGTAAGTATCGAGGTAAGCTTGTGTGTGAGAGCGTAAGTGAGGTCGTATCCTCCTTATGGGGATAAGTCTTAAGCGTAGATCCGACCCAAGACATCCCATCAGTGTTCTAGGTCGAGATCGAACGGTCGGCGGCCGTCGAAATATTGTTTGTGTTAAGCTAACTTTGCTTTGCAACTAACATCAGTCAACTGCCAGCTTGGAGGACTCGACTGCTGTCCATCAGTCGACTATCTGCAGTCAGCATTCGACTGATGATGGCCATCAATCGACTGATGGTCAATGATCAACCTCGAGGAGTCAAGTTTTATCACCATTTTTCAAGGAGTCTTATGCCCAATTCCTATTGGTTGAAGTTCCTATCGAAAAGGGGCTCAGAGGCTATAAAAGTAGGGCCTCTCCTAGGGTTTTTCATCAATCTCTAAGTGCTCAAAAGCCTCCGCAACGCTACGACTCTCCGACGACTCTACAATGACGAAGTGCTGCCAACAACCCTAGCTTAATTTATATTTCCTAGTTGTTGGTATAATCTTATTTTGTCATCTCTTTAATACTGCAATTCTTTTTGATCGAGGTTTTCTATCGTTGCATTTTACATTAATAGAAGAGAGGGTTTGTCTCTCTATCTTTTGATTTCGAAGGTTTTTGTAATCGTCTAACTCCTACCTCCAACGAGGAGGAGTGTTTTAGTGAGTTGCCCTCCGTACACGGTCTAGGACCGTTAGGGCCTTGGAGTAGTAGCCGAAGGCTACGAACTAAGTAAAAAAACCATTTGTCTCCTTTTATTTATCTTTCCACTGCAATTAATTGTCTACTCGGGTTTTAACGAACAATTTCGAATGAAAAGTTTCTATTGCTATTCACCCCCCCTCTAGCGATCCGCTTCGATCCAACAATTGGTATCAGAGCCACGATACATGTCAAGCCATGGACCTTGAACGAAGGAAGTTGAGCTCCCATATCCGAATCAAGAGAACCAGATACCAGGCAGGAAGTCCAATTGGGTCGGGAGGACCGAACAACAGGCAAGAAGTCCAACTGGGTCAGGAGGACCAGACAGTTGGCAGGAAGTCCTGGTGGGTTGAGATCGGACATCAAGCAGAGGATGCCCTTCGAGGATGGATAGGCTTGAGGGGGGGGTCAATGTGGTCCTTCGTTTGAGGGGGGGGGGATTATTGGGGTATTGGAAATACAATCAAAGTCCCACATTGGTAAGACATGGAAAAGATCATGTGCTTATAAGATGAAAAGATATCTCCATTGGTATGAGACCTTTTGAGTAAAGCCCAAAAACAAAACCATGAGGGCTTAAGCCCAAAATGGACAATATCATGCCATTGTGGAGATATGTGAATCTTATAGTCACTAACATCTTATTGCATTTTATACTTATTTCATGCATATTCTTCCTTGTTTTGCATTCATTCCTATTTTCTAGTTCAGAGATCTACTTTTGTTAATTTATGTGAAGGACAACATTTTTGGTGCAAAAGTAGAGCAATTTATGGAGCACGGACCTTAGGGAACACGCACTGGCCATGTCTCAAGACATGGGCATGTTTCCGAAGCGAAATGGATCAAAACGGAGGCTCTAGAAATCAACACGGTCGGACGTGTGAAATCCACATGGCCATGTTAAAATTCTAGTTCAATTTTTAGCCTATATTTAAGTCATTTCTAGCCTTGCACATGGCCCGACTATGTGAAATTCACATGACCATGTGGCGGCACCACAAATTCGATGAAATAGGGATTTTCCAAGCCTTTATGGAAAGCCGGAGCCGCCTCTATATATAGGAAACTTGTCTAAGAAGCTAGGGAGAGGAGGGGAGCCGCCCTAGGGCTCCCAAACCCTAGAGAAGGCCCGACGGCTAGGACGACAAGATGGTGCCCTAAAAATCATAGGAGACTCACAACAGGGAGGAAGGAAGCGACTAGGAGATCCATCCCGATGCTCCGGCATTGTGGAGAACAACCAAGACACGCATATTGGCTAGGACAGAAAGTACCTTCTTTATTTTCTTGTTCTACTTGCATTGTAATTATGTTTTCTAAGATGTCTTGTGTTTATTCTTCCTTGTCTATGGAGTAGATACTTCGATTCTAGGATTAGGGAGTAACTTATGTTTGTGGACATGCTAGTTCAAATAGTCATTCATCTCCTTTGATTCTATTTGCAATTTTGTGTTGTTGAGATTTATGAAGGTTATGTTTTGATTCTAATTCTACTGTGCGTAGTCGATACAAAGGGTGACAACCTTCGTATCAAAAACCTAGGAGAATCAAGGACGAGCCTTGCAGTCATCCTACCTCTCGTAATTGTAGAAGATAGAATATGATAGGACAGGATATGAAACAAGATCCACCTTTACATAGGGATTGTTAGGACGTCTTGGTACCCAATAACCTATCTTAATAGAAGGGCCAAAGTAGGAGAGATTAACTCTAGAAGGGTTGAGGGACCTTAGTGATAGAGGGCACCCAACGATATCAACCCCCTAAGCTCTGATGATCCAAAAGGTAAACTTGGTTAGGAATAGGTAGCTCTCGATAGAAGCAAAAGTTCATCGGGTAATTACATATTGATCCTCCCTCAAGATCATAATTGGAGATCTCAACTCACCTAATTGATAGCATGTTCCACGACGCACAAGTGAAACCGAAGTTCTAGAATCCTTTTTGAGAACTTCGAACCAACCTTCCCTTCCTTCGAGTGACAGCGTAATAGAGTTAGGACTAGCGTCAACCTCAAAACCTATACTCTTAGGATATTAATTTCGAACAACAACATCCACTGGACAGACAGTAATCGAATCTCAGTCTCTATGGGATCGATAATCTTTTATTACTTGACGACACCCATGTACTTGCGGGCGTTGAGCGCGAGCATGCGCTACAAGTCCCTGATCATTCCCATCGAATATTTTAGAGTCGTGCTCACGTGCATCAAGTTTTTGGCGCCATTGTCGGGGACTATTGATTCGATATCGAATCGAAAGTGGATAGTTTGGATCATACCTAGTTTAGGATTATTTTCCTAGTCTTTATTACTTTCCAGTTTGATCTATTTCTAATTTAGATTTTAGTTTTTCTGCTAGCTTCAGTTATTTTCTAACTGTTTTTTCTTTTAGTTATTTTCTTAGCACCAGGTTTCCTTTATTTTGCTATTTGTGTTTTTTTTAGTTTCTTGCCAAGGCACTGCTGTTCTTTCCTTATCTATAATTTCTTGCATATAACGATGCATGCTTTCACTCATGATTATGATCAATTTAATGCTGTGAGTTTTGGTAACATTTATTGTGAGCATTGTGGTAAAACACGACATACCATCAACGATTGTCTGGATATATTTGAACCTTCGCAATTTGAACAAGATGTCACCTACGATTACAACCAGTGGCCATGAGATGATTCATATACATATAGTTATGACTCTGGCTACTTAAATCATCAATATTTTCTGCCTAAATTCCGACTTGAGCAGATGATGGAAAATCTCATTCAAACACAACAAGTAGCGAATACTGAATTCCAGCAATGGCATTCGCAGATAGAGATGATACTAGAAGAATTAAGGTCATCTGTGAATGACCTTGCTAGCCGACAAAAGAAGCTGGAGATTCAGATAGCACAGATCACCAGCCAATCTGCTAGAACACCGAGTCGATTATAGGAAAGTGACGAAGGACAATCCATTCAATCACCAGTAAAAGGAGAACTTGAGGATTATATAGTTGATACTTTACTAGAGGAGTGCATTGCTTCAATTAAAATACCTCCTAACCTCAAGGACCCAGAAGAGTCTGCCTTAACCCTCACCAAAACTTTAGTTAACAATAACGAAGCCCTTTTAGTGATTTGTAATGATAAAATTTTATTCAACATAATAGAATCTACTAATCAATCTTTGGTGAGGATGTCTGTGGTGAGTTACATTATTTACAACATTTGGACACAATGGAATATCATGATCAAACTCTTGATGATTCTTTGAGGCTAAGCATGTTCAATCTCGAGCCAAGGTATGCAGCTAACAAGTATATTGCCCCTCCACGAGCCAGATTTAAGAGATATGGTGATGAAGGACTATAAGGCAAGAGGCATAAAGTGAGCAAATATCTTGCTCTCCCACAAGAAAGATTTAAATGCATTAAGAAAGGGTGGAAAAATCTCCTTGGGCCACTAGAGCCAAAATGAAAGGTAGGGGTATAGTCGAATTAGAGACCTTAAACAAGCGCTTCTTGGGAGGTAACCCAAGTTTAAATCTACATGTTTTTAGTCTTTTTGCATTCATGCATGTTAGTTTAGACTTTAATTTTTGTCCCTTGGAATCTTCACAAGTGTTTTAGATTTAGATAGAACTTGCTAGGTAGAAAGGAGATCCCTTGTTAGAACCTCAGAAGGAAGCACGGGCGACCGTGTGAATTTCACATGGTCGTGCCCAATCATCAGAAGAGCACACATCTGGGTGTGTGGAAAGTCTCGGATCGTACTACACTCTAGGAGAAATACAAAGTCGCACACGATCGACCGTGTGAATTTCACATGACCATGCCAAATCCAGAACTTTTTCCAAGCGCCCAATAGGAGCCCACCTAGTCCATGCCATGAACCTACACCTGCACCATCTTCTTTTGAGCAGGATATAGGTATGCCTGCCTACGACTTCTCGGAGTTCCAATCACACCTCAATGACATCTTCATGAAGCAGTAGACACAGGGATAGTGATAGGAGGAGCACATGACCTATACACAGGTGGAGTTCCAGGATCTACGAGAGCATTTTCAAAGGGTCGAGGAGTTCTATGACGAGGCCCAACACTATTTTCAAGAGGAGGCTGCCTACTGCTAGGAGGTTCGGCAGTTCATGCAAGATGCATGATTACAGTGGGCCAGGGAGGAAGAGCATAGAGCAGTCACTGCATCCACTAGTTCCCAGATTGATCATATGTACATGTGGCACCAACAGTTGAGCACTCGATTCTCCTAGGCACCTGACATACCGAGACTGCCAGACTTCCGACCTCGACCGCCATACTAGAGGTATGGTATCATTTAAGTCTAGGGGGAGACCCAAATTTTGATATGCTCTTCTACTAGTGATAGTTTTCTTTGACATATAGGGTTAGTTTTAGTTTTATTTGTATTTATTTGTCCATGCATATAGTATATAGTTTCCTTTCAGTGCTTAGTTGTTTGTCACTTTAAGCTGCCTCAATAATATTTTCAAAATTTTTCACAATTTGCTTCCATGCTATAGATAGCTTAACTTCATTTATCTTGTGGTATTTTATTTTTGGTTGTTTTGATGGATGTTCTAGATTCACACTTATTAGCTTTTATCTTTCACTTACACTTGACGAATATTCTAAAAGGGAGAATCTATTACATACATAATTATGATTCATCCCAGTAGTCTAGTACTTTAGAATCCATAGGTGACTCTAGATCTAGCATTTTAGTTATTGGAGATGATCGAATTGTGTAAGCCCATTTGAAAAATCAAAATACCAGTGAGCTAGAGAGGAACAAAGTTTCTTGGAAAAAAATAAAAAGATAGAAAAAAAAAGAGAGCAAGAAAAGAAAAAAAAAGAGAGTTAAAAATAATTGTCATGGGTGGAAATGGTTAGATGCTCCTTTGAGACCGAGCTAGGTTACTAGGAAACACCAATCAATTTCTCTCAATACTGAGCACGTCTTTGAGACTTTATGCTAATTCTAGGGAACGACTCTCGCTTAGGGCAGGTAAGTGTTGGAGTATTGGGAATACAATCAAAGTCCCACATTGGTAAGACATGGAAAAAGATCATGTGCTTATAAGATGAAAAGATATCTTCATTGGTATGAGGCCTTTTGGGTAGAGCTCAAAAACAAAATCATGAGGGCTTAGGCCCAAAGTGGACAATATCATGTCATTGTGGAGATATATGAATCTTATAGGCATTAACAATTGGTATCATAGCCATGATCCATGTCAAGCCATGAACCTCGAATGAAGGAAGTTGAGCTCCCATGTCCAGATCAAGAGAACCAGACACCATACAGAAAGTCTAGTTGGGTCGGGAGGACCGAACAACTGGTAGGAAGTCTAGTTAGGTTAGAAGGGTTGGACAACTGACAGGAAGTCCAATTGGGTCAGGAGGACTAGACAGTTGGCAGGAAGTCCTGGTGGGTTGAGGATCAGACATCAAGCAGAGGATGTCCTTCGAGGACGGATAGGCTTGAGGGGGGTCAATGTGGTCCTTCGTTTGAGGGGGGGATTGTTGGAGTATTGGGAATACAATCAAAGTCCCACATTGGTAAGACATGGAAAAAATCATGTGCTTATAAGATGAAAAGATATTTCCATTGGTATGAGGCCTTTTGAGTAGATCCCAAAAACAAAACCATGAGGGCTTAGGCCCAAAGTGGATAATATCATGTCATTGTGGAGATATGTGAATCTTATAGGCACTAATAGTAAGTGCCTAAAAATTAGAGGCCTTAGAAAAGCTATAGGATGACGACTTAACTCATTGTGGAGCGAGTATCCCTTAGGAAAATTCCCTCAACACATGCACGAAAAGCTAACTTAGTGAACTTTTAGAACATATCTATTTGCTTTGATTGAAAATATCACTTGATAACATTAGTTAGCATTCTAAGTAAGGAACAATGCTTTTAAAATTTCACGGCACTAAGGTTTCCTTGAGGACAAGCAAAGATCTAAGTCTGGGGGAATTGATGTGAGAAAAATATATAGGGTTTTAGGAGTAGTTTTAGTACACATCTCATTGCATTTTATACTTGTTTCATGCATATTCTTTCTTGTTTTGTATTCATTTCCTATTTTCTAGTTTGGAGATCTACTTTTGTTAATTTATGTGTAGGACGACATTTTTGCATCAAAATGGAGCAATTTATAGAGCACTGACCTTAGGGAACACACACTGGCCATGTCCCAAGACATGGGCATGTTTCTGAAGCGAAACAAATCAAAACGGAGGCTCCAGAAATCCACACAGCTGCCCATGTGAAATCCACACGGCCGTGTTAAAAATCCAGCTCAAATTTTAGCCTAGATTTCAACCGTTTCCAGCCTTGCACACAGTCCGGCTGTGTGAAATTCACATGGCCGTGTGGCAACGTCACAAATTCGACAAAATAGGGTTTTTACAAGCATTTATGGAAAGCCAAAACCACCTTTATATATAGGAAACTTATCTAAGAAGCTAGGGAGAAGAGGGGAGTCGCCCTAGGGCACCCAAATCCTAGAGGAGGTCCGACGGCTAGGATGGCAAGACGGTGCCCTAAAATGCACCGGAGACTCACAACGGGGAGGAAGAAAGCAGCTAGGAGATCCATCCCGATGCTCCAATATTTTCTTGTTCTACATGCATTGTAATTATGTTTTCTAAGATGTCTTGTGTTTATTCTTTCTAGTCTATGGAGTAGATACTTCGATTCTAGGATTAGGGAGTAACTTGTGTTTGTGGACATGCAAGTTCAAATAGTTATTTATCTCCTTTGATTTTATTTGCAATTTTGTGTTGTTGAGATTTATGATGGTTTTGTTTTGATTCTAATTCTACTGTGCATAGTCGATATAAAGGGTGACAACTTTCGTATCAAAAACCTAGGAGAATCAAGGATGAGCCTTGCGGTCATCCTACTTCCCATAATCGTAGAAGATAGAATATGATAGGACAGGATATGAAACAAAATCCACTTTTACATAGGGATTGTTAGGACGTCTTGGTACCCAATAACCTATCTTAACATAAGGGCCAAAGTAGGAGAGATTAACTCTAGAAGGGTTGAGGGACCTTAGTGACAGAGGGATCCCAACGATATCAACCCCCTAAGCTCTATTGATCCAAAAGGTAAACTTGGTTAGGAATAGGTAGCTCCCGGTAGAAGCAAAAGTTCATCGGGCAATTACATATTGATCTCCCTCAAGATCATAATTGGAGATCTGAACTCACCTAATTGATAGCATGTTCCACGACGCACAAGTGAAACTGAGGTCTTAGAATCCTTTTTGAGAACTTCAAACCAACCATCCCTTCCTCCGAGTGACACTGTACTAGAGTTAGGACTAGCATCAACCTCGTAACCTATATGTTTAGGGTATTGATGCACACGAACGCAACTTCAAATCTCGCAATGGAGATCGTCAAGGACTCAAAGCGCGTGCTCGCGCTCAATGCTCACAAGTGTTGGTTATGTCTTCGAGTCCATGAGGGGAAACTTCACTTCCCACTTCAACTTGGTCGCTTGTTCATGGCGATCCCTTCTACGTCCCCGGATAAAAAAAATTTATCCTTGACAAGAGGGATTGCCCAAGCAACCTTGTCATCGTCGTGCTATTCGTTTAGAGTGGTCACTTGAACAAACTTGTTGTTCAAGCGACCAACCTCTATTCTACGAGTAGCCGCGGAATAGACAATGTATGGATCACCGGCTTTTGTGTTTATGTTCGGGATCCAAGTATTATTTAGCCACAAAACAGAATATATCATGCACATAATTGAAAAACAAATATAAATATGATACAAGAGAAAATAGAGAATCGATATACCTCTCGATCTTCTATTGTATGACCTTCCTCCTTTCGGACATCGTGTGAGCGACGATCTACCAAAAGTTGAAACTCCTAGATCACCAATCTTCCTTCCTTGCTCGTTCCGAGCAAGAGGAAGAATAGAAACAAGATCCTTCTCCTTCCTTTAACCAACCAACAAGCAACAAGCACCTTGCTTGCCGCCGGCCAACAAGGAGAAGGGAAACAATGGTTGCCGGCCAAAAGCTCCAAGGGAGTGTTAGGGCAATCTCTTGTCATGATAAGGTTTTGATGTGTGTGGAAAAGGGTTTAAGTTAGATTATTATTATGATTTGATATGTGCGTTGGAGTCTTGCAGGGCTTAGTAATTCGCACATGGAGCCTTGGTGAGTTTCACCTCTCATGACTCGGTCCTTGAGTCGGTGAAGGATGGCTTTGCGGAAGTCGTGTGCTTGGAGCATCCGAGGGACCACCGGACGAGGAGCTTGGAGTAAAGCCGGAGGAAGTAGACTTCAGGGCGAGACGCGAAGGATGGTGCTGCAGAGCTATGCGCTTGGCGCATCTGAGGGACGTGGCCGGACGAAGATAACTTCAAAGGCGAGGGACTCCGAGGGATGAGAGTGAGCGAATGTAACCCGGGAAGGGGTAGTAGCTCTTAGGTGAAACTTGGCCATTTGGCTAAGTGTCGGATGAGTTTTCCCGACATCAGTCGACTGCCATAAAATGTCGGTCATTCGCTTGAATCGAACGGAGTTCGACCGTATCCGATGATGGGTTTTGGCCCGTGATCATTCGCCATAGAATGGCGATCGGTCGACTATCGATCGCGCCATGGAATGACAATGATCGGTGATGGAAGTAGTGTCAGGCACAGATTGGAGTCGAGCTCACGAGCACTCGACTGATCGAGCATCAGTCGATTGATGGCAATATCAGTCGACTGATGTCGGTACCATTGGATGAAATCCAATGTGGAAAGCAGCTGTTATTGGGCAATGGCTACAGGACCAGTCGACTGATAGAGACATCAGTCGATTGCTCCTATTTCAACGGGAAGAAACCCTCTTCCTCTATAAAGAGGAGGGGTGTGGGGCTTTGGGGGCCTAATGTTCATGCTCTAATCTTCTCCCAAAGTGCCCTAAAGTATTCCCACTCTTCTTACTTGCTATTATTCCATTCTATTGTAAGAAGAGGGATTGTAAAGAGGTTACCTCCACCTAGCTTGGTGCAAAGGAGAGATCTAGTGGATTTGGCAAAGGAGTGATTCACCTTGGACGAATCGGGATCGTGGATTAGCGGGGTAGCCGTGAACCACGTTACGACTTGGTGTTAGCATTGTTTGTTTCCTTTGCTTTGTCTTTCTTTGTTTGTATTTGCATATTCCGCTTGTGCTAATTTCTTTGTAGACGAGCAAATTCCGTCATCCAATGGAAGAGGGCTATTCACCCCCTCTAGCCAGCCACATCCACACCATATCGATCCAACAAGTGGTATCAGAGCCAAGGAAAGATTGTCGAGGACTAACCGCCACAATAAGCACATTCAAGAATGGTCGGCTCCAACATTCACCCTCCGGAATTTGAAGGCGAATTCTCTTGGTGAAAAAAAAGAATGAAGGTATTCTTCGAAACTGACTTTGAAATTTTATTAATTATGGAAAACGGTTTCGAGATGCCTAGGAATGAAGAAGGGGAGCTATTGGAGAAATCAAGATGGAGTAAAAGACAAAGAGAGGAGTATTTGGCGAATTCAAAAGCCAAGCACCACCTCTACAATGTACTTCCTCAACAAGAAGTGAATAGAATAGGAGAGTGTGCAAGTGCCAAGGAGATGTGGGAGAAGCTAGTAGAGCTTCATGAAGGCACTTCGGAGGCCAAGCTTGCAAGAAGAGATCTGCTCCGCTCTCAACTATCAAATATCAAGCTTGAAAAGGGAGAAAAGGTAACCTCCTTACATTCTAGATTCAAAGAAATTTTAATTGGGCTAACGAGTGTAAGAGAAAGACTTTCAAATCGGGACATGCTCATGAAAGCAATTGATGCTTTTCCCCGGTCATCGAAATGGAGCTCAATGGTGGACTCCTTCTACATGTCCAAGAATTTAGAAGTGAGCACCTTGGAGGAGTTCTTCTCAACCATGGAGCTCCACGAAACAAGACTTGAAGGAATAGTTGAAGAGCCTAGAATTCAACCTTTAAGAGGGGTAGCCTTGATGGCCCACAAAGGGAAGAAGAAGATGAAGACTCTCTCCTCCTCCGATGAAGCTTCCTCCTCCTCCTCCATGGATAGCATGGAAGAAGCCTATATGGCAAGGAGGGTAAGGCGTGCATTAAAAGGTTTTAAATTCAATAACTCTAATGATAGGAGAAGAAGACCAAGGGAGAAGATTATTTGCTACAATTGCCAAGGAGAGGGACACATAAGGGACAATTGTCCCCTCTTGAACAAGAGCAAGGAGGAGAAGAGAAAGAAGAAAGAAAAGAAGAAGAAGAAGGGGAGCAAAAAGAAAAAGGAAGAAGAAAAGAAGGCCAAGGAAAAAGGGAAGGCAAAGGCATTAAAAGCAAGGACTTGGGATGATCCTTCCTCCTCCTCATCATCATCATCCGAGGAAGAAAATGCCTTTGTCACAAATTTGGCATTGATGGCCTTTGATGACCTAGACTCATCCTCCACCGAAAATGAAGAAGCAAGCTCAAGTGAGGAGAGCTCGAGTTAAGGGGGAGCCTCTTCTACATCCTCATCATCGGAAGAGGATTTGGTAAGTGAGGTAACAA
This sequence comes from Wurfbainia villosa, assembly GCA_025175895.1. Lineage (NCBI taxonomy): Eukaryota > Viridiplantae > Streptophyta > Magnoliopsida > Zingiberales > Zingiberaceae > Wurfbainia > Wurfbainia villosa. The sequence continues at coordinate 11,801,944 of CM046007.1, read as the reverse complement.
ATCTTTCCCCCAAGAAAGTTATGTCAATTATTTCTAGCCTCACTGAGGATTTATTTAGAGCCAAGAAAAAGAACAAAAGCATGCTTGATCAAATTAAGGATTTAGAACAAAAATTTGAAAAAGCATGTTTTAATGATAATAATAATGATTCACATGATCTTTATATGCCATTAGATGTGAGTGATGCATGCATAGAAGAAAATAGGGCTTTAAGGGAAAAGGTAGATTATTTGACCAAAGCCCTAGAAAAATTTACAATAGGCTCCAATACCCTTAACATGATAATTGGGAGCCAAAGAGCAAGTTTCAACAAGAAAGGCCTAGGATATAAGGAAAAGAAAAATGAAAAGGCCTATAAATATCTAATTGCTAGGGGTCAAGACAAAAAGAAGGTAATAGCTAGAAAATGGATCCCTAAAGAATTTTTAGTGAACCCCATAGGCAAGAATTTGTATTGGGTTCCTAAATCCATCCTAAAGGGTTAGGAAAACCCTAGGATAGTCAACCATATGCAATTTACCTATATCATATGTTGGTTGACTTAGGATGTTGGGACAACATTTTTGAAATAGTGTTAGGTGATGATAATGCACCTATAAATAGATAAATCATGCTTTAGGTGATATTTGCCTAATTATCATGATGTAATACCTAATGCATGATTATTAATTGATGAATACATTTGTTTCATGGTCATAATGTAAAATTAATTCATATATGTCTTTATGATCATGTGGAATGATGGGATGATACTTAACCTTGTATAGAATTGCATGAATTTAATGGTTAAGTGTAAACAAATACCTTTAGGATACATCTCACACTCACCATAGGCTACCATGATTGAAAACTTAGCATGGGTGAGATGATAGGATGATACAAATGTCCACTAATGTCTATGACATTTAGATGGTCATTTAAGGTATCAAAATATCAATAATAGACCAATCATGGGGAAGGCTTATGTTTAATTCATAGACATATTGCACAAAGATCATTGTTGGATATTTCATATGTTTTCAAAACAATTTCTTACTTTAAAATCTGTTCGTTCATGTTTTGAAACAATTTAAAGCAAAACTAGGTGTTAAACTTGATACTAACTTGATCAAAAACCTAGTTACTTTTGAAACTTTTGGATTTTTGGTAAATACTTGAAAATATAATGATTTTTCATGTACGACTATTTTTCATTGATAAATATACTTACAAGAAATATGTTCCCCAAATTTCATGATTTTTCGAATTTTATAGATTTTCTAATGCATTTCTGAAATCCACCCTGAAAACCTGAAAAACCCGAAATGCATGTGCCAGTCGACTGGTAGCCTGATAACATGCCCAGTAATTTTTTTTATCCACTTTTAAGGCATGTTTTGGTTTTTGTTTCTCTCTTGATGTCATGCTAAATAAACTTTGTTAATTATTTTTGATAGTGTCAAAGGGGGAGAAATATATTTGTTTAAGTAAGGGGGAATATATTTAGGGGGAGTTTCATGTATTAAGGGGGAGAGTTGCTAATCATGTTTATTTACATACTTTCTTTCCTTAATAGTTTATCAAATATTTTTACCTAACTTAAATGGATTGCCACACATCAAAAAGGGAGAGATTGTTAGGGCAATCTCTTGCCATGATAAGGTTTTGATGTGTGTGGAAAAGGGTTTAAGTTATATTGTTATTATGATTTGATATTTGCGTTGGAGTCTTGCAGGGCTTAGTAATTCGCACATGGAGCCTTGGCGAGTTTCACCTCTCATGACTCGGTCCTTGAGTCGGTGAATGATGGCTTTGCAGAAGCCGTGCACTTGGAGCATCCGAGGGATCGCCGGACGAGGAGCTTAGAGTGAAGCCGGAGGAAGTAGACTTCAGGGCGAGACGCGAAGGATGGTGCTGCAGAGCCATGCACTTGGCGCATCCGAGGGACATGGCCGGACGAAGATAACTTCAAAGGTGAGGGACTCCGAGGGATGAGAGTGAGCGAATGTAACCCGGGAAGGGGTAGTAGCTCTTAGGTGAAACTTGGCCATTTGGCTAAGTGTCGGATGAGTTTTTCTGACATCAGTCGACTGCCATGAAATGTCAGTCGACTGCTCTGAGTCGAACGGAGTTTGGACCGTATCCAATCGATGGGTTTTGGCCCGGCCGGATCGGCCATGGAATGGCAATCGATTAGTGACTTATCGATCGATCGCCATGGAATGGCGATCGGTGATGAAGCGATGTCGAACGAGAATGGAGTCGAGCTTGTGAGCACTCGACTGATCGAGCATTAGTCGACTGATGGCAATATCAGTCGACTGATGTCGGTACCGTTGGATGAAATCCAACGTGGAAAGCAGTCGTTATTGGGCAACGGCTACAGAACCAGTCGACTGATAGGGACATCAGTCGACTGCTCCTGTGTCAACGGGAAGAAACCCTCTTCCTCTATAAAGAGGAGGGGTGTGGGGCTTTGGGGGCCTAATGTTCATGCTCTAATCTTCTCCCAAAGTGCCCTAAAGTATTCCCACTCTTCTTACTTGCTATTATTCCATTCTATTGTAAGAAGAGGGATTGTAAAGAGGTTACCTTCACCTAGCTTGGTGCAAAGGAGAGATCTAGTGGATTTGGCAAAGGAGTGATTCACCTTGGACGAATCAGGATCGTGGATTAGCGGCGTAGCCGTGAACCACGTTACAACTTGGTGTTAGCATTGTTTGTTTCCTTTTCTTTGTCTTTCTTTGTTTGTATTTGCATATTCCGCTTGAGCTAATTTCTTTATAGACGAGCAAATTTCGTCATCCAACGGAAGAGGGCTATTCCCCCCCCCCCTCTAGCCGACCACATCCACACCATATCGATCCAACAGGGAGGACCCTAAGCCTTGGTTCCACCAGCCAAGGAGAAGGAGAGGAGGGAGTTTGGACGCCGGCCAAGGGCTGGAAAAGCTTCAATGGGCGCCGACCACCAATGGAGAAGAAGAAGACAAGGAAAGTCTTTCCTTATTTGGTGCCGCCAAGCCTAAATCCTAGCTCCAACTCCTTGCTGCCAACTCCAAGCCTCCTCTTGCTTCTTAATTCTTCTCCACGCCAACCCTAGCCTCTCCTTTTATAGAGTTAGGGATAAGCCTTGTTTTAATCTCCACCATTGGTTCTAGGGATTTAATCTCAACCGTCGGATCTAGAGATTTAATCTCAACCGTCGGATCTAGAGATTTAATCTCTACCTTTGTCTTGCCACCCAATGGATCAAGCTCATATAAAGTCCGATCCATTAATGATAATCTAATCCACTAAAGGTTTATCATTGATCTACCTCACCAACCCCCATAAGTTAATATGGGCTCCATATATTATATGTACATTTTCTCCCCGTGTTTAAGATTTCGAATGTCCGTCGATTAATTAATTTACTGACCATTAATTAATCAACATCTAACTCCATGAGTAGTACCACTCAACCTTTTCATCATCTGGGACCATCAAGTCCACTGCGCAGGTTTACATGATGAATCTTATGAGCTCCTCAAGGGGACATCATCATCCTAATATATAGGACACGGTTTCCTCCTATAATCAACGACACACCATATAAATAATATCATTTCCCAACTTACCGAGCCTATCGATTTAATCTATAAATCTCGCCCATTTGTAAATCAAAGAAATGACTACAAAGTATATGTGCCCGTTATTACATCGGGATTAAGAGTATGTACAATATAATATCTGAGGTCTGATTCGATTATGTAGTCAGCAATAAATCAAATCACCTCTAAGTCGGTCCTGCTCAATACACACAAAGTGTACTAGTGTGATTTTATGGTCAAGACATACCAATACCAAATCACACTACAACCATTCCAATGGTTTGTCCAAAGCCATCTCGGTTGTGAGCCTATCCTTATACTCTACAAGGAGCCGATAACATGATCTCTCGTGTGACACCACACACCATGTTATCTACAATGTAATGTATTAGACAATATGCATAACCATAAAAATATGCAAACAATGATCATGTGATTCTTATTTCAAAATAAAGATGTTCATACAAAAGATAGACTTTTCAGTATACATCCCAACAGCAAGTGCATGAATGTCGTCAAGTAATAAAAAGAATATCAATCCCATAGGGACTGAGATTTGAGTACCGATTTGTTCGGTGGGTGTAATTGTTCGGGACTAGACTCTAAGGGGTTGTGAATGTGAGGGTTATCGGTGGTCCTACTCAATATGGTGTCACACGGAGGAAGAAAGGAAGTTGCTGCGAGATCTTTTAAAGGGATTCTAGGACTTCGGTTTCGCTTGTGTGTCGCAAGACATGCTATCAATTGGGCGTTGTCTAAACGTCTAACTACAGTCTTGTGGAAGGGACATCATACACTCTCTCGATGAGCTACTGCATCTATTGGGAGCTATCTCTGCCTTACAAGGATTGGATAGGCGGTATGAGGATGTCGAATCAATCCCTGCGATGAACCGTTTCCAGTTCTATCGCATCCTTCATTCTACCCACGGTTACAGGAGATGAGGCTAACCCCTAGGTTCCTCGTATAAATCCCCTAAATCTTAGATACGAGGGCTGTCACCCCTCGTATCGGCTAAGCACAGTAGATAGAAAACCAAATACACATAGATATCGATCTAAATAAATTCCAATTGCAAATTTAAATTCAATAACAGAATTCAATTTGAAGTAGCATGTCATATGCACACAAGCTACTCCCTAATCCTAGAATCGAAGAAACTACTCCATAGATAGAAAAGAAGAAACACAAGGTATGTTCATGTTCGAATACATAGTAGATAAAGTGCAAGAACATGAATTTACAATGCCAATGTGGCCTTCTCTCTGGTGTTGAAGTGCAGAACTCAGATCTCCAGCGGTGTTCTTCCTCCTCGAAGCTTTTTAGGCTTTGGTGCGTCGTCCCAGCCGTCTTGCCTCCCCCCTAGGGTTTGGGCGGAGCTCTCCTTATATAGACATCACACCGGATCACTGTGAAATCCAGAAAAAACCCTAGTCGCATCAATCTGCTGGGCCACCACACGACTGTGTGTTTCCACAGGGCCAAGCCATGTGTGGCCTTGGGTGGCTAATTTCGCCCCTTAGACACGACCGTGTGTAGCCACACGCCTTGACTGTGTACCCTTCTGCGTCTAGCTGCAAAATGCCCTTCTTTTGCTCTGAAAGTGCACCTTTTCCCCACGAAATGTTGTCCTACATGCAAAAGTACAAAGAGCAAATCTCCGAACCAGAAAATAGGAAATGCATGAAAAAAAAAGTGGCATATGCATGAAACTAACATAAAATGTAATGAGATGTGAGCGAAAATTACTCCTAAAACCCTATATGTTTTGCTCACATCAATTCCCCCAGACTGAAATCTTTGCTTGTCCTCGAGCAAACCTCAGTGTTATGAAATTTTAAAAGGATATTGTTCCATACTTAGCATGTTAACTCAATTTATCAAGTGGTATTTGCAATCAAAGTAAAATAAATATAATCTAGAAATTCACTAAATTAGCTCCTCGTGCTCATGCTGAGCGGATCATTCTTAGAGGATACTCATTCCATGGTGACTTAAGTCGTCATCCTATAGCTTTCTTAAGGTCTCCGACTCTTAGGCACTTACCTGCCCAAAGCGAGGGTCGTTCCCTAGATTTAGCATGAAGTCTTAAAGACGTGCTTGGTATTGAGAGAAATTGGTAGGTGTTTCCCCAGTAACCTAACTCGGTCTCAAAGGGGCACCTAGCCATTTCCACTCACGACAATTATTTTTTTATCCCACATAATCTCTCTTTTTTTTTTCATTTCTCTCTCTCTCTCTCTCTCTTATTTCTTTTTTCTTTTCCTTTCTCTCTTTTATTTTTCGGCTCACTGGAATTTTTATTTTTCCGAATGGGCTTACATAATCCGAGCATCTCCAGTAACTAAAATGCTAGTCTTAGGGTCACCTATGGATTCCAAAGTGTTGGTGCAGGGGCACCTAAGTCAAACCTATATTTTGATTATGACAAAAGACACAAAGTCAAGAATATATCATTATCTCATGAGCTAAATCGAGTGTGCAGAAAAGTGCTAAAGTTGGAGCTGAAGGCTAGCGACACCCGGAGGAAGCCGCGGTGGTCGGGCGACACTCGAGTGACTTCGGAGGGAGCCGAAGGAATCGAGTGGAAGGCCAAAAATGAAAGCGACACAGTAAGTATCGAGGTAAGCTTGTGTGAGTGAGCATAAGTAAGGTCGAGTCCTCCATATGGGGACATCCTTAGGCGACGATCCGACCAAGACTTCCCATGGAAGGTCTATGTTGAGATCGGACGACAAGTGGCCATCGAATTCACTTATATTTCGAGCTAACTCTTTATTACAGTCGAAAAGTCTGACAATCAGTTCAACCGGCCAAGTATCAGTTCAACTGCTGAGCCATCAGTTCAACCGGCCATGGATCAGTTCAACTGTTGAGCCATCAGTTCAACCGGCCAAGAAATCAGTTCAATTGATGGTCAATAATCAGCCTCGAGGAGTCAAGCTTTATCACCATTTTTCAAGGAGTCTTGTGCCCAATTCCTATTGGTTGAAGATCCTCTCGAAAAGGGGCTTAAGGGCTATAAAAGAAGGGCCTCTCCTAGGGTTTTTCATCAATCTCTAAGTGCTCAAAATCCTCCGCAACGCTATGACTCTCTGACGACTCTACAACGACGAAGTGCCGCCAACAACCCTAGCTTAATTTATATTTCCTAGTTGTTGGTATAATCTTATTTTGTCGTTTCATTAATATTGCAATTCTTTTTGTTAATCGAGGTTTTCTATCGTTGTATTTTACATTAATAGAAGAGAGGGTTTGTCTCTCTATCTTTTGCTTTCAAAGGTTTTTGTAATCGTCTAACTCCTACCTCCAACGAGGAGGAGTGTTTTAGTGAATTTCCCTCAGTACACGGTCTAGGACCGTTAGGGCCTTGGAGTAGTAGCCGAAGGCTACGAACCAAGTAAAAATCCATTTGTCTTGTTTATTTATTCATTTATCTCTCCGCTACATTTAATTGTCTATCGAACGAATTCGAAGAAAAAGTTTTATCGCTATTCACCCCCCCTCTAGCGATCCGCTCGATCCAACAATTGGTATCAGAGCCGGGGGCGCTAAGATTTGGTGAAACCACCAATCTAGCAGATTTGTTTTTGAATTTTACAGATCTTTTTTCATTCGTTTAAATTTTCTCCCGCACCACTAATCCAAGACGAAGTCTTGGTACTTTTCTTTTGGTTTTGTTTTGCAAGTATTCGCTTTTGGAGTAGCCAACAGTAAAATGGGCATAACTTTTCGTACAAGTTGACCCACGAAACGGGATACCTACCAAAACGAAGCTCTCTAAGAGATCTACACTTCTTACAAGGGGTTTACTCTCGTAACAAGCTGTCTTCATCCCCAAAAACCGACGTTTAGTACCCCTTTCAGGGACATAGAAGGTTGTAAGTGCTCATCTTTGATTTTAGTTGGTTATTTCTCGTATATTCCTTTTGTTTCTTTTCATTTCCTACATTGCTAATCCAAGGCAAAGTCTTGGAACCTCTTTCGTGTTTTTTTTTGTGTGCAAGGTTTTCCTTCCAAATGGCCCACATTGAGGGATACAACACCATCCGACCTCCGTTCTTTAACGGAGATGATTTCTGTTATTGGAAAGGTCGGATGGAGTGTTTTCTTAAAACACAAGTCGAGACTTGGATAATCATCCAAACCGGCTTTGCTCTACCCACCAATGATCAAGGCGAGCCCTTGGATTTCAACAAGTGGACCAATGCAACCAAGAGGCAAATCGAAGCCGATGCAAAGGCGACCCAAATGTTGCAGTGCGGTCTGTCCAAAGAGGAGCTCAACCGCATCGAACTCTTCATCATCGCAAAGGACTTGTGGAACAAATTAATCGAGCTACACGAAAGAATGTCTGATGCTAAGGTATGTAAACGTGACCTTCTTTTCAATAAGTTGAATAACCTTAAGATGCAGGAACACGAGACGGTTACGCAACTACACTCTCGCGTCCAGGACATTGTCAACGACCTACACACTATCGGACACAAGGTCGAAAACCGCGACCTCCTAAGGTACGTTCTTAATTCATTTCCTAGGACTAACTTGTGGGCATCCATGGTCGATGCCTACAAGGTCTCTAAGGACCTTTCGAAGCTTAGGTTAGACGAGTTATTTTCCGAGTTTGAACTTCACGAGCAGACTAACGTGGTCCGGGCCAAGAGAGGTATTGCTCTACTTGCAGGACAAAGAAACAAGCCACCTACCAGGTAAGAAGATGGACTTGAACCCGAAGACAAATCAGAGTCCGAATCCGAAGAGGTGGAAGCAATAGTAAACATAGTACGGAAGATCATTCAGAGGGAAAGGAGGCTACTAAAGAACCAAAAGAGGGCACAATTCAAATCAAATCAAAAGAAGGCTTTTCATGCAACATGGGACAATGAAGAAGGCGTCGGCATAGCATGCATGGCAAGACCCAAAGAGTCCGAGTCAGAGTCCGAATCCGAATCCAATTGCAACATCGACTCCGAACTCGAGGACTACTTCGAGAAGCAACTCAAAGTCGAACCAAAAGAGAAAATTAAGGTTAGCTGGTCACTAATTCATACGCTTTACAATACAATTAAATTGCTAACTAGGAAATTAGCTAAATCCGAGTCTAGGGTCGAGTCCTTGGTTGAGGATATTGAAACCCTCAAATAAGAGACACCCCTAAACTCTTCGACTAGTCGAGTTCAAGAGGAGGACTCAACTCGAGTTGAAAAACTCGAAGAAGAGAACTCTCTCTTGAAAGGATGAGTCCAAGAGCTCGAAGCTCGGTTGAACAAGTTCTCGACGGGGTCCAAGAATCTTAACCGACTTCTTGTAACTCAGAGAGCCATGTACAACAGAGCCGGACTCGGATATATCTCAAAGACTATGAATAGATCTTACATGTCTATCGTAAACCGTAGTCATCATCGAGTCCAAGCGTGGGTCCCAAAAACCTTATTAAACTCACATATAAGGACCAATACATTTTGGATTTCCTAGGATCAAGTTCATTACTTGACCAGACCATACTGGTTCAATGATTTAGGGGAGCTAATACCAAAATAGTATATCCGATAACCTAAACCTCTTATTTTCTTTAGAATGGTTAGATAGGACTATAACTCGTCAATGCTTGATAACATAGTACCAAGACGCGGCGAGATGATAGTACGCTAGGAAAACGAAGTCTTGTGCATTCGAGCTAGATAAGGTGTATCTAGTTCGGTTCACTTGATTGAGTGGAACTAGTTGAAGCTACCTCGCCGTATCCTAGACTAGTTAGACCAGGAAGTGGTCTTAGGTGAGTCAAGTTACTATTTTCTTGAAATTGGCTTTGTCTAAGGAAGTGGTCATTTTTCCGATCAAAGAAGGTCCCTGTGCCTCGCCACGACCTGGAAGCCAAGATCTTGAAAAGGTGACTTGATGAGCTTGGGATCAAATCCGAACCTAATGCAAGGTTGACCAGTTTCAAATCATTAAAAATTAATCAAGATAAAATTGGAATCATCTCACACAACATATAAGGTGAACCAATTCTAAGACACTTAGAATGGGTGAGATGAATAAGGAACAATTTCAATTTACATAATATTTTTAAAAATGCTATCTATTTTTCAAACTATTGAGCTTAAACATTTATTTATACTCGGACAAAACTCTAAATATACAACCTTCTAGGTCAATGTTTAGCGCCCCCTAACTCTTCTATACCTTATATATTTGATTAAGGGGGAGAGCAAACTAACCCTAAGGGTTATATATTTTCAAAAGTTATTAGCATATAAGTATTGTGGAACTCAAAGCTAATTTTATAAGTATTTTAAAAATCAAACTTAGTTTCCAAAAAACTTACATTGTTGGTGCAGAGGGCTATACCTCGAACCAAATTAAATCAAGACACATGCTTGGACTCATGTTAGATAATCTTTATGCATGCTACCTTTTCTATTAAAAAAACTCTACTTTTTATATAAAACCCCATAGCTTTTTTGATTCATGGCAAAAGGGGGAGAAGAGCATAAGTTAAGGGGGAGAAAAAATTTAAATTTTTGAAAATTAAACTTTTGTTTTAAAACTCACCGAAGGTTAAGAGGGAGTTCACTACAAATCAGCGTAACGTTTATCTTACTCATTTTCTGCTTTATATTTTCCCTTAACTTTGCGTAAATTTGCCATAGGATCAAAAAGGACGAGATTGTTGGTGCAGGGGCACCTAAGTCGAACCTGTATTATCTCACGAGCTGAATCGAGTGTGCAGAAAAGTGCTAAAGCTAGAGCTGAAGGCTAGCGACACCCGGAGGAAGCTGCGGTGGTCGAGCGACACTCGAGTGACTTCAGAGAGAGCCGAAGGAATCGAGTGGAAGGCCGAAAGTGAAAGCGACACAGTAAGTAACAAGGTAAGCTCGTGTGAGTGAGCGTAAGTAAGGTCGAGTCCTCCATACGGGGACATCCTTAGCCGACGATCCGACCAAGACTTCCCATGGAAGGTCTATGTTGAGATCGAACGACAAGTGGCCGTCGAATTCACTTATATTTCGAGCTAACTCTTTATTACAGTCGAAAAGTCCGCAACCGTTCAACCGCCAAGGATCGCTTCCATCACGAGCCATCGGGCTCAACCGCCAAGGATCGCTTCAATCCGAGCCATCGCATAACCGACCAAGAAATCAATTCTACCGATGGTCAATAATCAGCCTCGAGGAGTCAAGCTTTATCACCATTTTTCAAGGAGTCTTGTGCCCAATTTTTATTGGTTGAAGATCCTCTCGAAAAGGGGCTTAAGGGCTATAAAAGGAGGGCCTCTCCTAGGGTTTTTCATCAATCTCTAAGTGCTCAAAAGCCTTCGCAACGCTACGACTCTCCGACGACTCTACAACGACGAAGTGCTGCCAACAACCCTAGCTTAATTTATATTTCCTAGTTGTTGGTATAATCTTATTTTGTCGTTTCATTAATATTGCAATTCTTTTTGTTAATCGAGGTTTTCTATCGTTGCATTTTACATTAATAGAAGAGAGGGTTTGTCTCTTTATCTTTTGATTTCGAAGGTTTTTGTAATCGTCTAACTCCTACCTCCAACGAGGAGGAGTGTTTTAGTGAATTGCCCTCCGTACACGGTCTAAAACTGTTAGGACCTTGGAGTAGTAGCCGAAGGCTACGAACCAAGTAAAAAATCCATTTGTCTTGTTTATTTATTCATTTATCTTTGTGCTACATTTAATTGTCTATTGAATGAATTCGAAGAAAAAGTTTTATCGCTATTCACCCCCCCCTCTAGCGATCCGCTCGATCCAACACAAAGTACTAGACTACTAAGATGAATCATAACTAGGTATGTACTAGACTCTTCCTTTCAGAATGTTCGACATGTGTAGATGTAAAAATAGAAGCTAACCAATGTAAGTCTAGAATATCCATTCAAAGCCAATAAAATAAAATACCACGAGGTAAATGAAGTTATACTACTCATGGAAACAACTCATGAAGAAAACTCTAAAAATACTACTGAGGCAGCTTTACAGATAACAAAAACTAAGTGCTGAAAGAAACTCAACAACCTATGCATGAAAAAATGAATGCTAACAATAATGCTACTATCAGGAAAGAAATTTCTGCTAGAAACAAAATAAAATTTGGGGTCCCCCAGACTTAATTGAAGGTATACCTCTAGTATGGTGGATGAGGTGGAAAGTCCGGAAGCCTCGGCATCTCGGGATCCTGGGAGAACCTACTGCTGAGCCGCTGATGCCACATGTACATGTGGTCGATCTGAGAGATGGTGGATGCATCGATACTCTGATAGGATGAAGAGGATGATTTCCCCATCTACCTCTAAGGAGATCTGGTGTGCCTTAACATCTATGCACGCTCCTGCAGTCGCCAGAAAAGGCCTTCCCAAAATGATGGGATTCTAGGGATTTGGTCCTGTGTCGAGTATGATGAAATCCGTGGGTATCACGAAATTCTCAATCACCATAGGCATCTGTGCTAGCAAGCTAACAGGTTCCTTGACTGAGTCGTCCCTCGTATGAATACCAAGATTTGCTGGTTGGAGCCCATTCAGTCCCATCTTCAGATAGTATTCATAGGACATCACACTTACTGATGACCCCAAGTCACACAGTGCTTCATCGAAGCTTTCCCCATAAATCGAGCAGGGGATAACAAATTCACCGGGGTGCTCAAGCTGTGGTGGAATCTTATCTTCAATTTCATCTTGGTCAGGTAGGGTGGAAATCATGGCTGCACACCCCTTGGCGAATTTGCTACTCTGCCCCACTCCCTCATTGTATACTCCTTCCTCCTTAGCTTGACTCGACTCGGGTAGTAACAGAGAGCTCTTCATAGGTTTCGACACGGTTTGGGATATTTAGGCCACTTGTGTCTCCAACATTCTTGTGTGACTTGCAAGACCATCAACGGTGGCCTTCAAGTCTCTGAGTGACTCCTCTGTTCTCTGATGTTGGCGACGAAATTCCTCATTGGCCTTTGTTTGGGTAGCAATGAAGTCTTCCATCATCAATTCCATCCTAGACTTCTATTGTTACTGCCCATTACCCTGCTGCTGCCCATACCCTCCTGATGATTGGAAGTTCCCCGAGTTATTTCAATAGGAAAAATTTAGGTGGTTCCTCCATCCAGGATTATAAGTACTGGAGTACGGGTTGTTGGACCTTTGATTGTAGTCCCCAACTGCATCGCAATGCTCAAGCTGCTCTTTCGAGGTTCCCTGGCCTCCATAGTGGTCCTCTCGATACGCTGCTGCTCCTTCTCCAAAGTCAATGGCCACACATGCAGATGAAGGATTTAAAGAGTCGAATTGTATGCTAAGTGCGTCCATCCTCGCTGTTAAGTGGTCAACGGAGTTGACAACATATCGTTCTGTCGTAGGAGCTGGGTGACCATGTTCAGAAGCCCATGGATGGTGGTTCTGGGCCACCTCTTCTATTAGCTCTTCCACTTCCTCTATGGTCTTATTCATAAGTGCTTCTCTTGCAGTAGAATCCAGGGACATCTTCGTGGCGTACGTGATCCCATTGTAGAAGATGTGGATCACCAGCCACCTTTCCAATCCATGGTGGGGGCATTGGTAGAGTAGTCCCTTGTAGCGATCCCAAGCTTCGAATAGGGACTCTCCTTCCTTCTGACAGAAGCTTGTGATAAGATGGAACATGTGAGCAGTCTTGCTTGGTGGGAAGTATTTATTCAGGAACTACTGCTCCCATGTGGTAATGCTTCCCGAAGGCAGGGAGTGAAGTCATGCCTTAGCCTTATCCCACAATGAGAACGGGAATAGGCTAAGGCGGATCATGTCCGCAGGGACTCCATTTATCTTCATCGTTGAGCAGATTTCCAAAAATGTCTCTAGGTGCCGGTTCGGGTCTTCAGTCGCAGCTCCCCTGAATTGACTCTACTGGACCATATGGATGAGTGCTGGTTTCAGTTCAAAGTTGTTTGCCGAAATAGATGGTCCAGCTATACTTGACCTAAATCCTTTAGCACTAGGAGCTGCATAATCCCACAGAGGTCGGCTACCTATATTTACTTCGGATGCAGGTTGGTCCTCCATCCTCTTCTGTTCGGCTTTCCGGCGATGATAGGTTCGTTCGATTTCTAAATCGATCGAAATCAAACCTTCCGATCCTAAGCTGAGATTCAAGTACCGATTTGTTCGGTGGGTGTAATTGTTTGGGACTAGACTCTAAGGGATTGTGAATGTGAGGGTTATCGGTGGTCCTACTCAATACGGTGTCACACGGAGGAAGAAAGGAGGTTGTCGCGAGATCTTTTAAAGGGATTATAGGACTTTGGTTTTGCTTATGTGTCACAAGACATGCTATCAACTGGGCATTATCTAAACGTCTAACTACGGTCTTGTGGAAGGGATATCATACACTCTCCCGATGAGCTACCGCATCTATCGGGAGTTATCTCTGTCTTAAAAGGACTGGATAAGCGGTACGAGGATGCCGAATCAATCCCTGCGACGAACCGTTTCCAGTTCTATCGCATCCTTCTACCCACGGTTATAGGAGATGAGGCTAACCCCTAGGTTCCTCGTATAAATCCCCTAAATCTTAGATACGAGAGCTGTCACCCCTCGTATCGGCTAAGCACAGTAGATAGAAAACCAAATACACATAGATATCAGTCTAAACAAATTCCAATTGCAAATTCAAACTCAATAACAGAATTCAATTTGAAGCAGCATGTCATACGCACACAAGCTACTCCCTAATCCTACAATCGAAGAAACTACTCCATAGATAGGAAAGAAGAAACACAAGGCATGCTCATGTTCGAATACATAGTAGATAAAGTGCAAGAATAGGAATTTACAATGCCAATGTGACCTTCTCTCTGACGTTGAAGTGCAGAACTCGGATCTCCGATGGTGTTCTTCCTCCCCATTGCGAGTTCCCGAAGCTTTTTAGGGCTTCGGTGTGCCATCCCAGCCATCTTTCCTCCTCCCTAGGGTTTGGGCGGAGCTCTCCTTATATAGACATCACACCGGATTGCTGTGAAATCTAGAAAAAACTCTAGTCGCATCAATTTGTTGGGCCGCCATACGACTGTGTGTTTCCACACGGCCAGGTCATGTGTGGCCCTAGGGTAGTTGATTTCGCCCATTGGTCACGGCCGTGTGTAGCCACACGCTCTGGTCGTGTCCCCTTCTACGTCTAGCTGTAAAATGTTCTTCTTTTGCTCCAAAAGTGCGCCTTTTCCCACAAAATATTGTCCTGCACGCAAAAGTACAAAGAGCAGATCTCCGAACTAGAAAATAGGAAATGCATGGAAAACAAAGTGACATATGCATGAAACTAACATAAAATGTAATGAGATGTGAGCAAAAACTACTCCTAAAACCCTATATGTTTTGCTCACATCAGGTATTAATTTTGAACATCAACATCCACTGAATAGACGGTAATCGAATCTCAATTTGTGTGGGATCGATAATCTTTTATTACTTGACGACACTCATGTACTTGCAGGCGTTGAGCACGAGTGCACACTACGAGTCCTTGATGATTCCCGTCGGAGATTTGAGAGTCATGCTCACGTGCATCAAAGGCTTAGCTTCCTCCAGCTCTTCTACCTCTTCTTCGGAAGTTAAACATCTTTCAACATCCGAATCTTCATGAGCTTTAGTGGGTAAGCATTCCTCCTTGGACTCCTCCTCTACTCATGCTAGTGAGGGATTTTCATGGAGCTTGATCAATTTACTTCATAATTCCTTAGCATCCCTAAACTCTACTAATTTTGACAAAATATCATTAGGTAACAAAATTACTAGCATCTTTGTTACCTTGTTGTTGGTCTCAGATTTTTGGACTTGCTCCTTTGTCCATTTCTTCTTCTTGATGAGCTTTCCCCTTTCTATCCATAGGGGCTTCAAATCCATCCATTAAGATGAACCGTTGCTCGATGTCCATCATAATGAATGTCTCGATTCTTGTTGCCCATTGACTAAACTCTTCTACTCCATATAATCCATAGGGTGGTGGTATGTTGATGTCGTAGCCCAATATATCGTTAGGCAACTTCATCTCTCTTGATGCTTCCAATGGATCTTCTACTCCTCTAGTGCGTGCTCCTTAGGTGATCAATCCTTGAAGAGCATCCTCTCTCTGAGACCAGTTGTTGGGAACCATTTGGTGCGCTAAAGGGGGGATGAATAGCAATCCTCGATTTCTCTTGATTTCACTTGTTGTCATGCTTGTCTAAAAATGTGTTTGTGTAGTGGAAATACAAATACAAATAGAATGTAAGATACAACACAAGCACACACAAATACAATATTGATTTTACGTGGTTCGGGAACCTATTTTCTACTCCAGAGCTCTAGTGATGCACACAACTAATAAATCTTCTCCTTCTCGAAAACAATCTAGAGGTGGAGAAACCTCTTACAATGAGTTTACAAGAAGAATACAACCAAAAACAAAATACAAAAGCAAATACAAGTAAAGCCCACTTTACACAACAAATCTTTGTTTGAGCGCTCTTTTGGTTGCTTTGGATGACTTTCGAAGACCTGAAATGCAGTAGCACTTTGCCTCTAAATCGCCCAAGAATCACTTTGGAAGAAGTCCTCTGCGTCCTCTTTTTAAGCCATCGCTCAGGCTGATTTTTCACCTAGCAGTCGACTAGCCTTAGCCACCAGTCGAGTGCCCAGTTGTCCATTGTCTCACAATAGACTAATCCACGTTGGATTCTGGTCTTGAACTAGCAGTCGATTATCATAGCCACCGATCAACTACCATGAGCCAGTATTCGACTACGAACCCTTCTATGCCCTATCCACTTATGGCCAATCTACTGCTCATCCCTAGCAGTTGACTGCCAAGGGCCAGTCGACTGGTACAAGCCACCAGTCGATTGTAGAGCCATAGGTTAGCAATCGAGCCTCAATCGAGCCTTAATCGACTACTCGATCAGTCGACTGCTTGAGTCAAACTGAGCTCCCAAGTGTCGTACACTCGGCTAGTCGACTGGTCAATACCACCAGTCAAATGGTAAACATCAAAACTGGGATTTAATTCAAATATGATCCCCTCATACTTGATACTTACCCTAGGCCTAGATCTAAGTCTTCAAGCCACCTCCATTAGCCTCACACCCTCAGGGTCCATTCGAGTCCTCCATGACTCCTTCACACTTCACACTAGCCTTCTGGTGCTTCCATCGACTTCATCATGCCATCAAGCACCTTTAGCTTAAACCTAAGCCTTCAAATCACTTTTATCATCATTAAGCCCTTGGTTCGAGTCCATGACTCCTCACGCTTGGCCCTAGCCTTCAAGTGCTTCCATTGGTCTTGTCATGCTAATAAGTCTACCTTTGCCAAGAGGTCGTGCCTTCGAGACTTCTCCATTGCCAAGGCTCAATGCTTGGACTTTCGCCGCCAATACTGCACCCTTGGGATTACATGACCAAGACTACACCCTTGGACTTTCCCTTTGCTAAATATCCATATCTAGACTTTTCCTTGCCAAGACTCCACCCCTGGACTTTTGGTTGCCAAGTATCCATACTTGGACTTTCATTCGAGTCCTACTGAGTCTAGTCAACCTTGACCTGAGGTTGATTGCTTCAACAATCTGCCCCATATGACTTTAGATATCATAATTATCCACTAGTCATATGGTCAACATATTGGCAAACCCATATTGTCGAACCATTGTCAACCATCAAAACCCTACTCGAGTCCCACTCGAGTCTGGTCAATCATGACCATGGTTAATTGGACCAAAAACCTAGTCATCCGGTCACCTTGACCTGCTAGGACTTCCTATCACCATACATCTAGTCCTCCTTGACCTGTTTGGACTTTCCTTGCCTTGCATCCGGTCTTTAGACCTATAAGGGTTTTTCTGACACAAAGCATCCGGTCTTGCTTGACATGCTTGGACTTTCCTTCTCTGTGCTAAGTGTCCAGTCAACGTTGACCTACCTGGATTTCACACTTGCCAACTCCCAGTTGGACTTTCCATAACCAAGTGTTCTATCAATCATGACCCACTTTGATTTCCCAATCACCAACTCCTAGTTGGACTTCCAACCACCAAGTGTCCGATCTTTCTAGACCGACTTTGATTTCTCACTCGCCAACTACCAGTTGGACTTTGCACGTCAAGTCTCTAGTCAATCTTGACTTACTTGACTTCTCGTCTTACCAACACTCTCATCCATATGACTATGGATGCCCCATACAATCCTATAGCAACATCCTCAACCATAATGTCATATTGTCAAACATCGAAACTCAACTCCAACTTGAGTCTCACTGGAGCTTGGTCAACCATGACCTGAGGTTGATTGCACGAACAATCTCCACCTTTTTTATGTTTGAGAATATCTTTATGTTAGACTAACCCATAAGCCCAACTTGCTTCTTCCTATGCCAAAGCATAATGAAGGTTTCCTAACTTAAACCTTTCCTTCTCCCCCTTGACATACTTTAGACATCATAATTATCCACTAGTCATATGGTCAACATATTGGCAAACCCATATTGTCAAACCATTGTCAACCATCAAAACCCTACTCGAGTCTCACTCGAGTCTGGTCAATCATGACCATGGTCAATTGGACCAACAACCTAGTCATCCGGTCACCTTGACCTGCTAGGACTTCCTATCACCATACATCTAGTCCTCGTTGACCTGTTTGGACTTTCCTTGCCTTGCATCCGGTCTTTAGACCTATAAGGGGTTTTCTGACACAAAGCATCCGGTCTTGCTTGACATGCTTGGACTTTCCTTCTCTGTGCCAAGTGTCCAGTCAATGTTGACCTACCTAGATTTCACACTTGCCAACTCCAAATTGGACTTTCCATCACCAAGTGTCCAATCAATCATGACCCACTTTGATTTCCCAATCGCCAACTCCTAGTTGGACTTCCAACCACCAAGTGTCCGATCTTTCTTGACCGACTATGATTTCTCACTCGCCAACTACCAGTTGGACTTTGCACGTCAAGTCTCCAGTCAATCTTGACTTCTCGTCTTACCAACACTCTCATCCATATGACTATGGATGACCCATACAATCCTATAGCAACATCCTCAACCATATTGTCATATTGTCAAACATCGAAACTCAACTCCAACTCGAGTCTCACTCGAGCTTGGTTAACCATGACTTGAGGTTGATTGCACGAACAATCTCCTCTTAAAAATCTCCACCTTTTTTATGTTTGAGAATATCTTTATGTTAGACTAACCCATAAGCTCAACTTGCTTCTTCCTATGCCAAAGCATAATGAAGGTTTCCTAACTTAAACCTTTCCTTCTCCCCCTTGATATACATAAAAAAATCTCCCAAAACTTTCATATATCATTCTCCAATAAAATCCTTCGTTATCCTTTTTTTTTTTAAATTCATCCAACATACCTTGATGGGCAATCTCCCCCTAAAGATTTGCTCCCCTTGAACCATTGCACCAACAATGTCTTTGGAGAGATCCTAAGCCTATCGAAAATCTAAACTTTCAAAAATGATGGCAAAAGTTCAACCTTGAACTTTAACATCCCTTAAAATTCGATTCTTATCCTATTTAACTCTCCTATTCATTTTCACTAAAAATATTACCCTTTAAATGTTTATCTAAGAATATTAAAGGGTTAGGAGTGTTGCAGATCTTGTGACACCTAGAAGGGGGTTAAATAGTGTTCATTTTCTTTCGATTGCATTCTTGTCTACAAAAGTGTTAGCGCAGCGAAAATATAATATTTCAACATTACGAGATCCCAGCGGCATAGTAATAGATGTCGATGCAAGTGAAATAAATGAAGATGAAGTTGAAACATTTAATTTAGAGGATGAGGATGACGATGAGACTCAGGACGATGATGACGATGACAATAACAATGAGGATGATGAAATTGAAGAGACATATGATGATGATGAAAATGACAATGTGGACTTCGATTTATGAATATTGGTAACTTTTATTCGGTATCAATGAGGATAAAGCTAAAGAGTCTCAGCACCATTTCCCTTATGAATACCCTAACCTTAAGAATTTAAGCTAGAATCATTTTGTTTTGCTAGCTCTAATACCAAAAAATTAAGCGTAGCGGGAAGACAAGAAATAAAGAAATAAGGAGAAAATGATGACAAAAACTCACAGATTCTTATTTCTTGACTTGAAGATTACAAACCAAAGTGAAGATCAAGGTATGCTTGAATGCCTCGCTATGGATACTAGATGTCCTTATATAGCTGAGAGGAGGAGTCGGGTGGTCATAGAGGGGCCCCATCGTCACTACTCCTTTTGCTGTTAAAAGGACTTCTACAGCCCATTTAGTACGCTTTACAACATGCAGACAGCTAATTGAAGGACACACACAACGTACGCCAGTACGCTTTATAGCACACAGAATTCTTTATAGCTATTTGAAGAACACACACAACGTACACCAATACTCTTTACAACACACAGACTTCTTTACAGCTAATTGAAGGACACACACAACGTACGCCGGTATGCTTTACAGCTTGAATTGGGCCATCTCTTTGGCCAGATTTTGCAGGATTTTAGAGATTCTGGTTAGTTGTTTATTCATTTCTATCACGTGTGGGAGCCAGTCATGGCACCAGTTGTCATGACCGCACATTTCTGTTGCTTCATCCCGTTCAGTTCCTGTAGTTGCAAGACTGCTGTAGAAAGATGTCCATTAATGCCCTACTCGAAGAATCACCCTTCCCCGAGGAATTGCAAGAAGGCACCCATGTAGGAGATACAAACCCATGGGCCACCGTACTCCGGTCCATGGACTGCCCCTTGCAAGACTCGGACTCCGAGGATGATTACCTAGGGCAAATTCAGTACCTAGCAGCCATGGCAAACATATCAGGGGTAGTATGGGACAGTTACCCAAAGATGATACGGACGAATGGTGCAACCCGTTTGCGGAAGAGGAGCACCATACCCTAGCAGTAGGCATGGAAACCAGCATGGAGTATCCTGCCCTACGACGACTTATGGAGACCCAAAGGCAAGGCGGATAATAGGTGTATTCCACAAGCACTGTAGCGTAGCCTTACAACCCACCTCAACATGAGGCAAACATGGGACCCCCAGGGTACCCACCGGTAAGAATAGACCCAGGGCCATCACAACCACGGATCCCTCAAGGAAGACCCCCCGCCAATGTAAGGTTCCGAAGGGATGAGAACAATGAGCTATGGACACTCCCCTCAACCCAACATAATGGAGGGGCACTATTCGTCATCCCTAGACAGCTCGGCCTATTCGACGACGTATTCTCAAGATGGGAATTCATCACGAAGAACCATGTTTCGTCGCAAGGATTCATAGACGTCCGGGATAAAGCTGAATACAGATCGCTACGCTTAATTTTTTGGTATCAGAGCTAGCAAAACAAAATGATGTTAGCTTAAATTCTTAAGGTTAGGGTATTCATAAGGGAAACGATGCTGAGACTCTTTAGCTTCTCAACCTAGAAGGCATAATCATAATACCCTTTCCTTTCTGAATTGCAAAAGGGCAGACCCTAACTTGGCAGATAGAACCTGGGGTTCTCTGAAGACCAAGGGCACGTCTTCATGAGCAAGGATCTGGGGAGGAATTATCGTGATTAATGTCTAATAGATGGGAAGAATCCATTCAAGAATGGTATAGAGTATCCCACACCGCCAACCTAGAATACCTTGACCTAGCTACCAAAGATAAAGTAACCAACTCCCAGTTAGCCCACAATATTTTAGTCATCTATGACCGAACTTGTCTATCAACAAGGGTGCACCTCAAAAACTTCAAACAAATTCTTGATCTTTGCCATAAGCTTGAGAACAGGGTCGACACACTTGGAGAGGCTTTGAAATCTCTCACAACCCTACTGATCACTAACCGGCCTTTAACTAAGCAGGATATCAGAGAACTGTTAGTCAAGTCATCTCAAAGGCAAAAGGAAGCAGAAGAAACGGTCTGCAAACAAACCGAGGAGCTTGCTGAGAAGCTGCAGCAAGTGGAGGAACTCCTCCTCCGCATCCAGCGGTGGACTACCACATGAACTGCCTTGTTCAAGTGGTAGGTGCAAAATCTTACATCGAAGCCCTCGAAGTCACCGAGAACATTGAGGCACCTGCACTAGGTTTCACAAAGCCTAGTGATCACCAAGGAGCAATTTCCGACAATTCTGCAATTATCAAGCAAAATAACACGCAGATCCAGCTGTTAGTCCAAATAGCAGAATCCCTTAAAGGCATCCAAGAGGAACTCAAAATCATCAGGCAACAAGGGAAAAGCCACAAGTAGTGTAACCCCTCTTCCCGAGAACCTCATGTCAAAGCTACAGAACCTGATGCTCGGACCAGTCGAGCGCCCCAAAGAAGCCAGAGGAAGAATTTGAGTCTTCAAGGATCCCTACAGCATCCTGAAGGAAGAACACCACAAACTCAAACAGAAATGGCTTCCCGAAACATAACTCAACTAGAGCAGACTATAGCTCTACTTTTTGAAGACCAAGTGCAGGAATATCGAAGGCATCAAAGGAGAATGTACAACGTCCAACAAGCCTTAAG
Organism: Wurfbainia villosa; assembly: GCA_025175895.1. NCBI lineage: Eukaryota > Viridiplantae > Streptophyta > Magnoliopsida > Zingiberales > Zingiberaceae > Wurfbainia > Wurfbainia villosa. The sequence goes on along the minus strand of CM046007.1, from coordinate 11,779,842 downwards.
GCGCATGGGAAGGAGAATAATGGGCAGGAGCGCCCAGCAAACTCTGGAACAACAACTTGACTCACAGGTACAACTACAACTGTCTATGTAGGAAAGGGCGTCAATCGTGTTGGTGCAATCGGCCCAGGTCACGATTGACCAGGACTTGAGCTTGGCTCGAGAGATGTTTTGATGTTAGACAAAAACATATGACAATGTAATTGTCATGGGAAAGTCCAAGTGGGACACTTGGCATTTGGGAAAGCCCAAGCATGGGTCTTGGCAAGGTAAAGTCCAAGTCATGAGTACTTGGCATGAAAAGTCCAAGCATGGGTCTTGGCATGGAAAGTCCAACATGGGTTGGCAAGGGAAAGTCCAAGCTTGAGTCTTGACATTTGAGAAGTCAAAGGGATTTGATATTGGCGGCGTAAAGTCTAAGGGTGAAGTCTTGGCAGCAAAAGTCCAATGGTTGGCGGCGTAAAGTCCAAGCGGAATCTTGGCGGCGTAAGTCCAATGTGCCTTGGCGGTGTAGACACCGTTAGCATGACATAGCCGATGGAAGCACCTGAAGGCTAGCGTGATGGATGAACAAGTCATGGATGACTTGGAGGGATCCGAGAGGCGTGAGGCTGATGGAGGTGGCTAGAAGGCTTAGGTCTAGGCTAAGGGTGGTCTAGCAAGTATGGGGGCACCATACTTGGGCTAAAACCTTATGTTTGAGGTGTGCCAGTCGACTGGTGCCATGTGGCAGTCGACTGACATAGTCAACTAGGGTTTGACTGTAGGAATAGGCCTAGCAGTCGACTGCTAGAAGTGGGCAGTCGACTGATAGGCCGAGCAGTCGACTGATCTTGTGATCAGTCGACTGGTGCTCAATATTTCGAGCACAGAATGGAGTCTCACTCGACCGCTGGGACGAACAGTCGAGTGATGGCTTGAACAATCGATTGATGCTCATGATCAGTCGACTGATGTCCTAGCCGTTGGATTTTTCCAGCGTAGATTACACCGTTGTCTTACAGCAACAGTGTGATCAGTCGACTGATGGTCCCGAGCAGTCGACTGATCAACTTTTTCCAGCATAGGTTGAAGCTATAAAAGGAGCTCGTGATGGAGAAAAATCAAATCCGGTTCTTGAGAGCTATTGGGGCGATTTGTTGCTGCAAATCAGGTCTCCAAGTGCAAGCAAACAACCAAGCATTCAAGCAATCAAAAACAAGTGTTGTAAAGTTTTTTCTTTACTTGTCTTTCATATTTGCATTGTATATTGCTTGTATTTCGTTCTTGCTATTGTAAGATCGTTTGTACGAGGTTTCTCCACCTCCGACTTGTGTCGAGAAGGAGTTATTGTGATTAGTAGTGCGTGTTTGCATTGCTAGGGCTTTTAGAGCCCGATCCGTGGAGTAGGAACCGTTCGATTCCGAACCACGTTAAATACTTGTGTATTTGTGTTTGTCTATTTCGTATTGCTTCATTATTATTCCGCTGCGCGCTAACAAAATTTGTAGACGAACGTGAAACGAATTCCATCACGCGACGCTATTCACCCCCCTCTAGCGGCCTCAAATCACTTACAAATCGTCCCGACTGAAGTTTTGTATAATTCCAGAAGGGATGACGTTCATCACCGAGTATATATGCACCGGTTAGAAGAAGCACTCCTTTGTGTGGACAATCAACAGCAGGATAGATGTTTTATCCAGGAAAGCAGCTTCAACCAGCTACAAAGAAGCCGCATGTGTTTCATCCACCTGGGGATTCTACAAGTCTAAATCCAGGCGTTACACAGACAGGAGGAAGGAACACAAGCCCTCGTCCTATTTAGGGACATCATATGGCAAGGAGATAGATCCATTATAGCAGCGATGGAAGTAGACCTCTCACACAGGTCCCAGATGGTATACATAATACCAGATTTAATGCTAACAATTTGAGACTTCAACAGGAGCATTCAGGTCTCCATCCTGACAAGGGGATACGATCAGTAGAGAAATGGGGAAGCAAATTTGTTGATTACAAGAGGTCTCATAGGCTGACTATCTAACACACCAAACGTAGGTTTCTCCTACGAAGTACAGGGAGTGGTGGACTACTTGGTGAGCCACGGAGTAAGAGCGCTACAGGGGAGGTGGTACTCAGCCGATGCACTACAAGAATTGAGCTGGGTAATTCAGCCAATGCAGGTGACAATTCCCCACCAACCAAGAGAAATCACCATCAAAAATCTGATCGATGGAAGAATGTCCATCACATTTGATAACTACACAATAGCAGCCCATTTAGGACGGCCATGCTATAATGTGCGTGATGAAGAAATTCCAAGTGATGAAGAGGAGCTCAGGACTCACTCCCTTGCAGTCCTACTAGAAAGAGAAGCAGCCTACGTACATGAATAGCAGGAACCAGGGGTCTTGATCAAAAGGTTAACCCCTACTGCAACATTTCTAGGACAATATGTCCAAGGATCTGCCGGGTATGAATTAACGATAGACGAAGATTGTGAAATTCTCCCGTTAGAGCACAAGCAGATCTCCACAGGGCTGAGCTTCGATTTTCCATATAGGATCTACGGAAAGATCATTGCAAGATCCCTCTCTATGACGGACAGCCAGCTCATCATAGAAACAACTACAATTGACAACCACTACCAAGATGAAGTAAAAATCTCAGTGAGAAATCTTACTCGAGCCATAATTAAAATATTTCAGGGGCAAGCAATTGCCCAACTAATCACTCAGTACAGCTACAACCATGCACTGGTAGAAGTCCCTACAAGCGATGAAATACCGCGAAGGAATTGGATCCCAGAGTAGTGCGGTGACGACTACGAAGAAAGCATGGAAGAATGTTCTTCTCAGACATCTCAAGTACCAGAAATTTTCTCAGTATTACTTCCAAAACAACAGAAAAAAAAAGGACCAGTAGAGGTGTCTCAAAGACTCGGATACACCTCCCTCAAGACCCTGGTGGATAGGTATGGAAAGATGTCCATTAATGCCCTACTCGAAGAATCACCCTTCCCCGAGGAATTGCAAGAAGGCACCCATGCAGAAGATACAAGCCCAGGGGCCATTGTACTCCAGTCCATGGATTTCCCCTTGCAAGACTCGGACTCCGAGGATGATTACCTAGGGCAAATTCAGTACCTAGCAGCCATGACAAATAGATCAGGGGTAGTATGGGACAGTTACCCAGACAATGATATGGATGAATGGTGCAACCCATTTGCGGAAGAGGAGCACCATACCCTAGCAGTAGGCATGGAAACCAGCATGGAGTATCCTGCCCTACGATGACTTATGGAGACCCAAAGGCAAGGCAGACAACAAGTGTATTCCACAAGCACTATAGCGTCGCCTTACAACCCACCTCAACATGAGGCAAACATGGGACCCCCAGGGTACCCACCGGCAAGAACAGACCCAGGGCCATCACAACCATGGATCCCTCAAGGAAGACCCCCCGCCAATGTAAGGTTTCGAAGGGACGAGAACAATGAGCTATGGACACTCTCCTCAGCCCAACAGAATGGAGGGGCACTATTCGTCATCCCTAGCCAGCTTGGCCTATTCGACGACGTATTCTCAAGATGGGAATCCATCACGAAGAACCATGTTTCATTGCAAGGATTCACAGACGTTCGGGATAAAGCTAAATACATTGAGAATCTCCTAGGGGAAATAGAAAAATTAGCATGGATCCAATGAAGAATGAGCTAACCGGCCGAATATGATGTACTTCTCAGTACAGTCGAAGGAAGGGAAGGCACACAAAATATCTTATCTCAGATGAGGCGAGTTTTCTCGTCAGAAGATCCAGCCCAAGGCTCCACTACTATCCAAGATCATGCATATAAAGACCTGGAAAGGTTGTCTTGCAGAAATATAAAAGATTTGATCAAGTATATGAATGATTATATGAGGCTAGCAGCCAAGACAGGAAGACTATACACAGGATCAGAGCTTTCTGAAAAGTTTTGGTTCAAAATGCTCGGAGACCTGGGCAGCAAGATAAAAGCGACATTTGATGAGAAATATGCAGGACTCACGGTGGGAGTTTTCCCCAAAATCTTATTTGTCTATAAGTGCCTGGAACAGGAATGCAAAGACGCCGCATTCCAGAGATCTCTCAAGAACTTATCATTCTGCAGCTAGATTCCTATACCTGGCTATTACCAAGATAAGAAGTGCCTCGAAATCCGAAGATCAAAAACATACAAAGGCAAGCTACATGACTCTCATGCACGCATAGATAAGAGGAAGCACCTGATCTGCCACCAAAAGTGCAAATGCTACCTATGCGGATAGGAAGGACATTTCGCAAGGGAATGCCCAAGAGAAAGACGCAACGTCAAAAGGGTGGCTTTATTTGAACAACTACAAATACCAGACGATTGCGACATTCTCTCCATCCAGGAAGGGGAGGAGCAGAGCGATGCGATTTTCAGCATTTCAAAAGGAGAAGACGACTGCGAAGATCTTCATAGGTCACTCCAAACCCTCCAGATAAATGAATCCATATTTATGCTTGGGCAGGTAGACGGAGGATACCGGCCCCTTGTGAGGGTGATAGAAAAATAGCTAACTTGTCACCACGACTGGAGGATGAACGAAGTAGTACTACCTCCGCAGTCTGGCAGATGTACCTATTGCCGAAGAGAGACGATGCAAAGAGCAAGAATTCATTGCCCCCTATGCCTTACCATAGCTTGTAACTTGTGCGGACCTTACTATTATAACAAACAGGTCCTCGTGGAACCAGCACCACCGGCCCAATTCTTCCCTGATCACCTAATCGAGCAACAAAATTATTACATATCTTGGTGTACAGGAGAAATAGAAAGGCTGAAGAAGGAGGCTGAATTCTACAAAACACAATATGAACAGCTCCTCCTAGAAAAGGACCTCATGCACGACTTCCAGCGAATGGGGATACAAGAAGTGGAAGAGGAAGAAATGACCAACGTGTTGGTCACCATGGCCGCAACACAAGAACAGAGGAATGAACCAAGACTGGTGAAAAATATGCTCTACAACCTCAACGTGGAAATAGAGATCCAAGGGATCCCCCGGTTCACACTCAAAACTATACTAGACACCGGAGCCACTACATGTTGCGTGGACCAAAGGTCAGTACTTGAAAAAGCCTTGGAAAAGAATGCATACATAATACAGTTTAGCAGGATAAATTCCCAGCAGACAGCAAAAATGAAGCTGAAAGCAGGAAGGATGATCATCGAGAACAACTCGTTCCATATCCCCAATACCTACAGTTTTCCTATGAAGCTTGGGGATAATATCCAAATGATAATCGACACTAACTTCATCAGGGCGATGCAAGGGGGAGTCAGAATCGAAGGAAACACGGTAAAATTTTATAAAAATATCACCTCAATTAACACCTCCCCCATAGTTAACACTACAGCGGAAATCGAGGAACTGGAGTTTGATGAGGAAGAATATTTGCAAATAAAAGAAATGGTACATTATACGACAATGCCCTCACAACCAGGAGAATTCGGTCCGTTGCTACAAGAATTACAAGAACAAGGGTATATAGGGGATAACCCCCTGAAGCATTGGAGCAAAAATATGATAACATGTAAGCTGGATATCAAAAATCCAGACTTTATAATTGAAGACAGACCTTTGAAGCACCTTACACCCACCCAGAAAGCAGCATTTACCTACCATGTGAAAGCTCTGCTGGATATCAGAGTCATCAGGCCAAGCACGAGCAGACACCACACAACAACAATCATAGTTAACTCGGGGACTATGATTGACCCAAAAATAGGGCAAGAGATGAAGGGTAAAGAGAGGATGGTGTTTAACTACAAACACCTCAATGATCTAACCAATAAAGATCAGTACAACCTCCCAGGCATAAACACCATACTAAAGAAGGTCTGCAACAACAACATCTACTCCAAATTCGACCTTAAGAGTGGATTCCACCAAGTAGCGATGCACCCAGACTCCGTTGAATGGATGACTTTTTGGGTACCTGATGGACTATTCGAATGGCTGGTAATGTCGTTTGGCCTCAAGAATGCTCCTGTAATTTTTTAGAGGAAGATGGATAACTGCTTCCGAGGTACCGAAGACTTCATTGCAGTATATATTGATGACATTCTCATATTTTCTGAAGACAGGAAGCAACATTCACAACATTTGAGAACAATTCTCAACATCTGCAAGGAGCATGGCCTAGTCCTAAGCCCGAGCAAAATGAAGATCGCTGTACCAGAGATAGAATTCCTGGGCGCAGTCCTAGGAAACAGAAGGATCAGGCTGCAACCGCACATCATCACAAAGATAGCGGACTTCGAAGAACATGAACTTCTCAACAAAAAGGGTATGAGATCCTGGCTAGGGCTTCTAAATTGTGCTCGTAGCTACATCCCAAACTTGGGAAAATTGTTTGGTCCCTTATATGCAAAGACAAGCCCGACAGGAGATAAGAGGATGAACAACCAAGATTGGGATCTGGTTAGGAAGATTAAGGGGTTGGTTAAAAACCTTCCCGACTTGGAAGTACCACTGAAAGAATGTTATGTCATCCTAGAAACTGACGGCTGCATGAGCGGTTGGGGAGGCGCATGCAAATGGAAGAAACAGAAATATGACCAAAGGTCAACAGAAAAAATTTGCACATATGCTAGCGGCAAGTTTAACCCCCCGAAGTCCACAATTGATGCGGAGATCCATGACGTTATGAACAACCTAGAAGCATTGAAGATCTATTTTCTTGACAAGGAGGAGGTTATCATCCAAACTGACTGCCAGGCGATAATCAATTTTTTCAGAAAAACTGCCAATAACAAACCCTCAAGGGTTAGGTGGCTAGCTTTCACTGATTACATAATGGGCACTGGAGTAAACGTCACATTTGAACATATAAGTAGGCAGGACAATCAACTGGCAGATAGTTTATCTAGACTAATAAATTGTCTTATATTTTCAGAATGGTCACAGGATTCCCTGGAGCAGCTGGAGTAGGCAGTTCTAGCATTAGAAGAATTACAAGCACAACCGAACGAGTTAGCCTAGGCCCAGCTTACAAAAGCTCTCCTCGTAATAAATCAATCAGTCAGGGGTACCAGGAACTCCTCCAGTTTCACAGAAGATGAATGTCTGAAGGAAGATTCTCGCTCGAAGAAGAACGATGGGTTTTTCGCGAGCTCCATGGGCTACAAGAGCAGGCATCCCAAGAAGCCATTACAGCAGTCTTGCAACTATAGGAACTGCATGGGATAAAGCAACAAAAATGTGCCAGCATGTGCGGTTGTGACAACTGGTGCCATGACTTGCTCCCACACGTGATAGAAATGAATAAACAACTGACCAGAATATCTAAAAACCTACAAGAACTGGCCAAAGAGATGGCCCAATTCAAGCTATAAAGCATACTGACGTACACTGTGTGTGTCCTTCAATTAGCTGTAAAGAAGTCTGTGTGCTGTAAAGCGTACTGGTGTATGCTGTGTGTGTCCTTTAAATAGCTATAAAGAAGTTTGTGTGTTGTAAAGCGTACTGGCGTACGTTGTGTGTGTCCTTCAATTAGCTGTCCGTGTGCTGTAAAGCGTACTAAATGCGCTGTAGAAGTCATTTTAACAGCAAAAGGAGTAGTGACGATGGGACCCCTCTATGAGCACCCGACTCCTCCTCTTAACTATATAAGGACATCTAGTATCCATAGCGAGACATTCAAGCATACCTTGAGCTTCACTTTGGTTTGTAATCTTCAAGTCAAGAAATAAGAATTTATGAGTTTTTGTCATCATTTTCTCCTTATTTCTTTATTTCTTGTCTTCCCGCTATGCTTAATTTTCTAGTCAAGTCATCTCAAAGGCAAAAGGAAGCAGAAGAAATGGTTTGCAAACAAATAGAGGTGCTTGCTGAGAAGCTACAACAAGTGGAGGAACTCCTCCGCATCCAGCGGTGGACTACCACATGAACCACCTTTTTCAAGTGGTAGGTGCAAAATCTTACATCGAAGCCCTCGAAGCCACCGAGAATATTGAGGCACCTGCACTAGGTTTCACAAAGCCTAGTGATCACCAAGGAGCAATTTCCGGCAATTCTGCAATTATCAAGCAGAACCAAGGCTGGTGAAAAATATGCTCTACAACCACAACATGGAAATAGAGATCCAAGGGATCCCCCGGTTCACACTCAAAGCTATACTAGACATCGGAGCCACTACATGCTGCGTGGACCAGAGGTCAGTACCTAAAAAAGCCTTGGAAAAGAATGCAAACATAATATAGTTTAGCGGGATAAATTCCCAGCAGACAGTAAAAATGAAGCTGAAAGTAGGAAGGATGATCATCGAGAACAACTCGTTCTGTATCCCCAATACCTATAGTTTTCCTAACTTGTTATGATCAATTAAGTATGACTCTTTATAGGATAGCGAGTGCGTTGATCAGTTGAGTACGACTCTATACAAGATAGAGAGTGTTATGATCAGTTGAGTACGACTCTCTATAGGAAAGAGAGTGTGTTGATCAGATTGGTATGACTCTCTATAGAATAGATAGTCTATGGTGGATGTCTGTATGCATGACTGTGCATTCATATCATTTGCATGCATACTGACGACATAGTCTCCCTTGTGGTTGAGAGGGTCATCAGTCATCCTACCTCCCAGGTTACTCATGGAGGAGTAACTGGTGTGAGAGCAGAGCATTTGTTGTGATGCACTCTACCACTATAGACGGTGGTAGTTGGAGTTGTGTGCAGTTGTCCTGGGTGCGTGGCACTCGACCACTCATAGGGAGTGTCAATCGGAGTGGCCAGCAGTAGAGACCCCCATTGTGTAGCGAGCTCTTTATGCTCATATGATACTCGTTCATACTACTCACTCGGCCAATCTAGAGCAGTGGTTGGTGTTGAGTTGGGACAGTTGTCATATCGTGCCACCTAGGCCACACTGGTGTCGTGGTAGCGAGTAGAGGTGCGCAGGCATGACCATGCATGCTGCATTGACGTGTCTTATGACTTTTTGAACACACACACACACACACACACACACACACACACACACACACACACACACACACACACACACACACACACATATATATATGTTTATTGTGATGTTGCATTTGATTGTACATCATCTTCATACATGCTACTCGCATATGTTATACGATTTTGTTAGATACCTGTATACTTGTTGGTCAGACCATTAGATACCTTTGACTTGTATCATGATATTAGTGAGAGTTAATATTACTCTTCATGTTATATATTGTGGATATATGCTCAAGTTGGATCAGAGTAGCGTAGCGGACTTTCAGGTATGTCTGCATTTTATGTTGTTTATTTGGTTATACGGTATATGCATGTATATGTTTATTATACTGGTATACCTATTGTACCTCTAGGTTATATTGTTGAATTACATGTGATATTTGTTATATACATGTTCTCTCATATTACCGCTGAGTTATACTCACCACCACGGACCCTGGGTTTTTACGCCCGTAGAACTTTACTTAGAAGTCTTCATCTCACCTCCAAGGCTCCTGTGGTTGTTTTGGGCTTTTCGTATGTTGTGTTATGTATTTGGAGTTTTTCGTGGTGTAATGTGTTGTGGACTTGTCATGTGATGTACAGACTTGTGGATTCGGGTTTTATTGATGTTCCGTTATGTTGTGATGTGGTCAGTCATACCGATATGCACTATGTGTAGGTTATGATGTCGTTGTATTAGTTTCCACTGTGTTTTGTTGTTATTGTTATTGTGGGCCCAAGGGCCTTGTATAAACAGGATATGTTGCCACGTACAGTGTAGATGCTGTCCGTTTGATTTTCGGTTCGGCATACTCTCAGGGCATGACAACTTTATTGGTATCAGAGCCCTAGGTTTTGCGATATCATACAATGTTGTTTTTGTGTCGAGTCTTGGATTCTCGAGAGACGATTTGTTTTGGTTTTGGTTTTCTGAGATGAGATTGACAGCGGCCTGAGCTCCGAGCAGCACGAAGTAAGTATTATAGATAACTTATATTTATATAAATACTTATCTAAACTTGATTAACAGGTGTATGTAGTCAGAGTTATGACACCTGTGTAGACTCGTAGTAGGGGTCGTCCACTGAGGCGACCAACCGGAGTTACCTTTAGTGTTTATACTCCCAGTTTTTGTTGGCTATGCATTTAGTGTATATAATAGGGAATAACCTATAGTATGTTGGTTATTATGCGTAATCGTGGTTTGAGTTGACCACGGGAATGACTTATTGAGTCTGTGAGTCTTGAACCTGTGTCGAAAAGGTGAATTTCCTTTGAGAGCCGACTGATACCGAGTCAGAAAGCAGGGGTCAAGTCGTCATATTTCTTATGAAAATCAGAGACTACAGTCTTAGGGATTTTCACTAATTATGCTAGTCAGATCACTACCTGTTGGGTAATGGACAAGATGAGTAGGCTATTGTTGATGCAGATAGCGGAAGGCTAGTTTACGGTATTTCATAGGGATTTTGATCCCTAAGTTGTTCGTACTGAGTTGTATAACTTTGAAGGTACTCTCGAGTACTTAACTTGGGATATACAAAGGAAGTAGAGTTAGTTGCATAGCATTATCGGGATTGAGCCGGTACTTGGTGGAAGATGCAGAAAATAATCTTCGGGGAATAATATATCACTTATCATGGTTAGTGATGTTGAGAGAGAGTAATTCCCTGCATCACTTTCTGTGACACATTGTAGGGAATTCTTGAGCTTCAAGTAGGGTGATTGTCGGTAACGGGAATACCATGCAAAGTCGTTAGACTTACAGAGTTTAAGCTCACCTAATAGCTCAAGAATGTGAATGGATGTTTTAAGCCACCCACAGTTAATGGCTTACTTTTGGATTAAGATGACTGGATCTTCTATCAGATCCTACTGGAAGACATTGGATTGAGTCAGGAGTTTAGAAATGACTCCGTACAAGTGTTGAGGAGATAAAGAACGATAAGCAGACATTGCAAGTCAGATGTTGGAATGAGAAGCCTCCGAATGTTGGACAAAAAGGAGCTAGATCGGAGTCATAGGCCACGAGCTACTAGTGGGGGTTTTTCTGATCATAGAAGACCCACCGTAGATCGTCAAAACTGTCTGATGTTATCAGCAAAATTAGATTATTTGATGCTATTGTAAGTAACTAGTACAATTGAGGAGGGGTATTTTGAAGACTCAGTTAAAGATTATCAATGGTGTTCCGGGAGGATGATGCACCGTCTCGACAACAGAGATCAGCACAGAAGATTGGATTATCTCATTAGCAACGACCTACTACCTCAAGCATGGTTGGAGTTCCTTGATACTTCCCTTCAACAGAGATCAGCAAAGAAGCAGTATCAACAGAAGACATCTTAGAAGATTCATGCAGACAACAACAACAATTACCCCCCAAACGTGGATTGGCTTTGTATAGAGGAGAGAGTATACGACAATGGTCGTATCTATTCTGTATTCTACAGTTGCAGCTCGTAGGATTAAGTGATGGGATTAAATGATCTAGGAAAATCTCTGAGTCATTCATCGCAGGAATGTGACCGCTATGTCGTGGACTGTTGGATCTGATCTTGTTCTCTTCGGGGAAAGGCCGAGACCTGCGTGGAGCCTTTGGATCGGATCGACAGATAATTGATCGTTTAGAGTATTACTCTAGTTTACCCTCTGGGTTAATATATTGAGAGATACTTGTAGTTTATAGGTATCCTTGTCTAGAACATTTTTGGTTCGGATTAGAAGGGTTACTTTACATCAACTTGTGGGTCGATGGTATCTCTACCGTCAGGTGAGATGTGGATCAACAATTAAGAAGTCAAGGGATGCCCTTAGACTTGGATAGACATATCTTTACTGTAGGCATATCCTTACGGATGGTCAAATTATTGAGATTATATTATGATTATGTCTCTCAGATGTGCGTATAATCCGAGAGCATTCAAATGTAGTTTCGGATGAACTCCTAGGCTTGCTGCTGCATAGGCAAGTGGAGTAGACTATCGAAATGATTGCGGAAATAGTTCTGATATCGAAGATCCCATACCGGGTGATAATTTGATTAGTATAAGTATTACTAAACACTATGGGAATTGGAAGAATGTAAGTTGCGATTACAGGAAGTGTTGGATGGGATATTTATCTGTCCCAAAATTTTCTTCAGGAGATCCGAAACTCTTTGTTAAAAGAGAGATGAACCTTTGAGAGTATGCATCGATTATCGATGATGGAATGCGATAGCTGTTGAAAGTGAATATCCTTCATTGTGGATAGATGATCTGTTTAGATCAGCTAAGGACACCTGTGTATACTCTAGGATTGGTTTACGACTGGAGTGTTGATATTGTAGTGACATAATGTCATACAATTATCATTGTCATTGTGATGATTGATATATCATCAGTGTAGAGTAAAGAGGATGCAGGTGTGTAAAGACGACAACTTCATACTTGGTATGAATTTTATGAGTTTTGATTATGTTGTTAGACTATTAAACGATTTAGTCGTCCATGGATTTGAGAAATCGTGTATTCTAGATACAATTGGATAAGTTTGTGGTTGTTGGAGTTGCGTAACTTGCCCAGAGTTGATTGTGGTAGTTGAGTTGCACACTCGGCCACCGTAGATGGTGGTTTCCTTGTAGGATTTGGTTATTATTGTAGATGTGGATAGGATGCTTTTTAGCATTAGTATATCACTGACTTGTTTGATCAAGAAGGTGATGGAGTTTACTTGGTCGAAAGCCTGTGAAACTAGTTTTCAGGGCTCAGTTGATGGTTGACTTTTGCATCAGTGTTAGTTAATCCTTCCAATGAGGATGGAAGGATGTTGTATGCAGATGCATCGTTCAGGGATCGGAGCGATCCCGATGCAGTTGAATGAGGCGTATCATATGCCTATGTCAGTTAAGAAACTACGAGATAAGCTATTATACACGTGATGTGGTTTTAGCAAATATGATCTTGTGTAGTAGTTGTATGGAGCAGAAATGCTCATGGAGTTTTAGCTAGCTATTGTGTAGCTACTATAGAGTTGCTGGAACACCAACAGTTGCAACAAGGGAGATTGGTCGCTATAGCCTTTCATGCACTTACAGAGTGTGTGGTGAAGTAGATTTTGGACAGTAGATGGACTTCGATTGTAAAAAGATAATTCCCCGTCACGGATAAAGATAATGGGTTCTGGAATTGCATTAGTTTAAGGAAGAGTTGCTACAGGAAGCACATCATTCGAGATTTTTTATGCATCCTGGTGGTACTCGGATGTACCGAGATTTCAAATGTTTATACTGGTGGGAACAGTATGAAGAGAGATATCACAGACTTTGTTGCTCGATATTTAGTATACCAACAGGTGAAGGTTGAACATCAGAAACCTACTAGATTGCTCCAGGAAATTCCGATTTAGGAATGGAAGTGGGAGCGTTTCACTATGGATTTCATTACGGGATTGCCTAGAACCCGTAAAGGACATGATGCGATTTGGGTGATCATGGATCGGCTAACCAAATCAGCTCACTTTCTGCCTATGCATGGAATGGACTTGTTGCATCGTCTGGCAGAGTTGTACTACTAAGAGATTATTAGACTATTTAAGGTACTTTTGAGTACCATATCTGATAGAGATCCGCGATTTACCTCGCGATTTTGGTAGAGTCTGTAGCAAGATATGGACGCGGAGCTTTGATTCAGTACCGCATTTCATCTGCGGACGGATGGACAGTCTGAGCATATCATTCAGACATTGGAGGATCTATTGAGATCCTGTGTCATGGATTTCAGAGGCAGTTGGGAGGACCACGTTCATTTAGTGGAATATGCCTATAACAACATCTACCACTCTTCTATTCTGATGGCTCCATTCGAGGCCTTATACAGTAGACCCTGCTGATCTCCTGTGTTGTGGGAGGAAGTCGGGGAACAACAGCTATTGGGGTCACAGAGTATCCAACATGATGCAGAGTTGGTGCGCATCATCAAATGATGGTTAATAGAAGTACAAGATTGACAGAAGAGTTATGCAGACCGAAGACGAAGGCCTTTGGAATTCTCAATTGGGGATTAGGTATTTCTGCGTGTTTCACCTACGAAAGGGGTGAAACGATTTGGGCAAAAAGGGAAATTAGTTCCACGCTATATTGGCGTGGATTGAAGGTGTAACTTACCGATTGGCTTTACCTCCGACATTGACGGGTGCTCATAACGTATTTCATGTTTCTATGCTGAGGAAATACGAGCCGCGTTTAGATCATGTTCTGAAAGAGGTTCTGATTCCACTTCAGTCTAATGCAACCTACGAGGAGATTCCAGTGCAAATTCTTGGTCGCAAGGAGCGATAGTTGCAGAACAAAACCATCCGACTCGTAAAGGTTGGATGGTAGCATCATACTGATGAGGAGGCTACGTGGGAGCTGGAAGATCCTGTCCGAGTTCGGTACCCTTATCTGTTTACATGAAATATGTGGTGGTCATTTCGGAAACTTGCTTGAATTAATTTTGCATGTAAGTATGAAATTTGGGGACCAAATTTAATTAAGTGGGGGAGAATGTAAAATACCACAAATAAATTTCCTATAAAATAATATCTCTATTATTCTTTAAATAGAGATCTTATTATTGGGGTAAATTAAATTCAAGATGGATGGTTAGGAATTAATTTAAACCTAACCTAAGTTTAAATCGTATGGATTAATTGAATGGATCTAGGGTTAATGGCTTATAGGGTGTTAAAGCCCAACCCGTTAATGGATCTGACCCATTTGGCTAAACCAGAGTGTTTCTTCCGTTCCTCTCCGCTCGGCGCTTTTTCTTCGATTTTTTTTCCTCACCGCGACTTCTCATTTCTACGGTCTCATTTCCACGAGACTTCGTCTTCCCCATCTCACGTGATCGGCTTCATCCCGGTCGCCACCATCTCCGTCGCAAGCGATGGAAGCACTATCGCCGCTTTGTCGTCGTGAGTCGGCTTCTACCGTCGAACCGGGAGAAGCAGAGAGAGAGGAGCAGTCGGCGCTCAAGTGAGATCGAGAGAGGGGAATCGTGACGGTTGCTCCACCGCCCTACGATCGATGCCTCGCTCCTTGGCCAGCATCAAGGATGGTCGGTGCTGGCTTTCATGTGATGCCTCAGCCATCCATCACAAGTTGATTTTGTCACCGCTTGCCCTTCCAGAACGCGTGTCGTTCCATGCTGGTGGTCGTCGAAGCTAGGTAAGGGTCGATTTTCCTTCTTGCTTCGGACGAGATCTGAGTTCTTGATGTGGTTTCCTTCATTGAGCGTGAGTTCTGTTGATTAGGGTAGGAGGTTCATGAGCGCCAACGACCTCTTTATCGCGATCATGTTGGGTTTCCGGCACCGCGGCGTATGTGTGTTCGATCACGTTTCATAAACATGAGCACAACAGAAGCAATAAAAATAATAAATCTACATTTATTACAACACACACAACACACACATGCATAGTACAACAAGTGTAGATATAACCGTAAATTTAAATTTGCAATAAAAGGAAATATAACTACGTTATACCTTTCGTATTACGTGTAGCGGGAACGGCATCAATCGGAACGATCCTCGCTAGAATCGTCTCTATCCGTATCCACTCCGAGTATCCTTAGGATGACTTCGCTAAGCCACGAGCTTCGTCTTCGTACGGGTTACTAGCCTCGTGTTGAAGACAACGTGATCGAGATGACTACGATCCAATCCAAATTCGATCCAAAACGAAGTTCTCAAAACTCGCTTCTCCGAGAGGTATTCACAACCAATTGACGTAATCCTTCGCCCTCCACTAGAGGATTACCGGAGATCAAATCCCCGTAAGTTAGCCGCTGTCGAGCACTAACCGCCGCCCAAACGACGCCCGACGAGGAGAAGAAGCTGTCCGTAAAACTGACAGCTTGGTGGAGGAGATAGGCGCCGCCAAAACAAGGAGAAGTGCTCACCTTGATGCCAAACCTAGAGGAGATCACCGAGGGTCGCCGAGGTTCACAAGGGTCACCGACAAGACTTGGAAGGCTGCACAACGACGGGCGGTCAAGGAGTTGGGCGCCAACAAGGAGATGTCAACAAAGGTTGGGCGGTTTGATTAGGTTGGATTAGGTTTAATTATCCTAAGCTTTTATAGAGAACTAATTCTCTTAATGGTTAATGGATCATATCCATAAAGCCCAAGTAACCCGCCTCCATTAAGATAAGTTAAAATAAACCAAACCATGATGGTTTATTTTAAGTTAAAACGAATCAACCAACTTTTGGTTCATTCGCTTAAAATAAACCAAACCCTTTGGTTTATTCTCCTCCATTGGATTAGAACCAAACCATTTTGGTTCATCCATTATGTCTTCATAAGACACGCCCATCCACGCTCCATTGGCGATCAAACATTTCATGCTCGCTTATGTTTGGTCCAACCAAACCTAGTTTCTCTCGGTCCGAGAATCCCATTCTCAAGCTCGTTTTAAATCCTTTGGATTACGCTCGTTGTGCGTGTGACCAAATAGGTTCTCGGTTTATGTTGGCCGTCTATAATTAACCATTAATTATAGAAAGATCATGAGTGGCACCTAGTAGTACATCATGATCCCCAATTAACCGAAAAGATCAACGGTTGATCCAGAACTATTTCTGAAACCCTTCAGTAGCTCGAATGAATCGTGCCCCATTCCCTTCACTCATCTTATACCCACTTGGTTCGTGACATGGTCTATTGTGTCACCCACTAGGGTCGACTACGCCACACCTAGCCCAAGTATCATTTCCTCGCCCTACGGATTCTAGTTACTCGCACATGTATCAAGAGTACTTTACTCTAAACATGTAATGCTTTGGCCAAAGACTTTAGTAACAATCCGACGAGAGGCCATGGGTATACATCTCCTCGCAAGGAGTGGTGAATCCTTTATAGGCTATTCAAACACCTTCGATCACTTCGACTTATACCCAATCATCGGTCCACATCTCCTTAGAGATGTTTGCTTAAGATGTCAAAGCATAAGTCTCCATGATCAAGATGACTTGAATACCGCAAGTCAAAGGAACATCGCACTTAAGCCACAGAAGAACTTCATTGACATATCTATATATGCAGAGAACCATATGAAGTCTTACTACCGGTCACTCCAATGAACTAGTTACCATAACTAGCATCCACGATTAACTCCGACATCACAATGTCTCCACCAAAGGAGAATCACCGCTTGGATACACCAAGGAGTATACTCGTAGTCTCGAATGTAATGATGGTGTCCAAATCCATCAATTCATCGACTAGGATAATTCCGATACATCACAATTACACATGTAGAGATACTCACTAGTTGTGATCCAATCACAAATTCTCTCATGCCGTGAATCGATCGTGACATTCAAGAAATGAGTTTAAGATCCAATCAAATACATAAAACATGTATACTCAAATAGTGAATCTTCATTTATCATATAAATGGTTCATACATAAGGCATTGCCTTAGGACATCTCTCATATATTACTAATGACTCCCACTTGGCCTAATGCCAATCGCTACGTATCCAATACCATAAGCTCAACATGACCCTCAAACTTACTTGAGGTAATGCTTAGTCAAAGGATCCGCTAAGTTCCTTTCAAAGGGGAATTTTCTCGATTTGTATTTCTGCTCCTACCGATGATCTCTCCGATAAGATGATAGCAGCACATGTTTGGATCGTTGATGAGACCTTGGCTCTTTCGCTGCAATTGCTCCATTGTTGTCGCAGAGACCCAGATATTGCTTCAACAATGGCCGAATCACACCAAGTTCATGAACGAACTTCGATCCAAACCACTTCCTCTTTGCCGCCTGCCGCAATGTATTCGCCTCGCTGGTAGAATCCGCCATAGCCTCTTGTTTGGAACTTTTCCAACTCACTACGCTCATTCAAGGTGAACACATATCCAGATCGAGACTTAGAATCATCCTTGTTCCGTCTCGAAGCCGCATCCGTGATACCCGCGTATCACCATGTCCCTTCTCCATATATTAGGAACACATCCTTAGTTCTTCTCAAGTACTTAAGGATCGCCTTAATACAGCACCCAATGATCCATTCCTAGATCGGATCGGTATCCGCCGTGACACTCGTGAGCATACGATACATCCAAGGCCATACATAACATAGCATACATGATAGATCCTATTGCGGATGCATAGGGAATCTTACTCATGCAAATTCTCTCGTCTTCTGTACGCGGACACATAGATTTCGAAAGGTGTACCCCATGCCTGATGGGTAGGAAACCTTTCTTGGATTCCGACATGCTAAACCTCTTTAGCACTCGGTCTATATATGTAGACTGCGAAAGACCAAGCAACCGTTTCGATCTATCTCTATAGATCTTAATCCCGAGGATGTAGGTTGCTTCTCCCATGTCTTTCATGGAGAATGTCTTGGATAACCAAACCTTAACTGACTGTAAGATTGAAACATTATTTCCTATAAGTAATATGTCATCGACATACAATACTAGGAACACGACTGCACTCCCACTAACCTTCTTGTACACACAAGGTTCTTCTGGATTTTGTGAGAAATCAAACTTTTTGATTGTCTCATCAAAACGGATATTCCAACTCCTGGATGCTTGCTTCAATCCATAAATGGACCGTCGCAATTTGCATACCTTGGTTTTATCAACCGATGTGAAACCCTCAGGCTGTATCATATACACGTCCTCGAGCAGGTTTCCATTAAGGAAAGCTGTTTTCACATCCATCTGCCATATCTCATAATCATAATGAGCCGCTATGGCCAGGAGCATCCGAATGGATTTAAGCATAGCTACAGGCGAATAGGTTTCGTCATAATCAACACCTTGCTTTTGACAATATCCTTTCGCCACCAATCTAGCCTTATAAGTAATCACATTACCATCCATGTCGGTTTTCTTCTTGAAAACCCACTTGCACCCTATAGGCTTTATGCCTTCAGGTGGGTCAACCAAGTTCCAAACTTGGTTTTCATACATGGAATCCATTTCTGACTTCATGGCACCAAGCCACTTATCCCTTTCTGAACTTGTCAACACTTCTTCATAACTGGTAGGCTCCTCATCATCAATGAGTAACACGTCGTTCGATTCACTTACGAGAAATCCATATCTCTCAGGAATATTGCGTGTTCTACAAGATCTACGAAGATGTGGTGTTACAATAGGTCCAGCCGATTGCTCATCACTATGAGTTGTCGGCTGTTGTGCTTCACCAGGTATCTCATCAATGTCTATTTGAGTCTCTCGAGCCTCCTCAAGCTCGACGACACTCCCACTGTTTTCTTGCAAGAGAAACTCTTTCTCTAGAAACACAGCATGCCTTGAAACAAACACCTTTTGTTCCATAGGATGATAGAATTGGTAACCCCTTGTTTCCTTAGGGTATCTAATAAATAGACATTTATCAGACTTAGCATCCAATTTGTCTGATACAGTCCGCTTCACATAAGCAGGATAACCCCATATCTTCAAGTAAGATACATGAGGTTTCTTACTATTCCATATCTCATATGGAGTAGTTGAGACTACCTTGGTAGGCATTCTGTTTAACAAGTAAACAACTGTCTAAAGTGCATAACCCCAAAAGGACTTGGGAAGAGTCGCATGATTCATCATTGACCTGACCATGTCCAACAAGGTCCGGTTACGCCTCTTAGATACACCATTATGCTGTGGTGTATAGGGCGGAATCCATTGAGACAATATACCATTGTCTCTTAGGTAATCAAGAAACTCCTAACTCAAGCATTCACCACCTCGATCTGATCAAAGTATTTTAATACTCTTGTCATGTTGTTTCTCTACTTCATTTCTGAATTCTTTGAACCTTTCAAAGGCTTCAGACTTATGTTTCATCAAGAACACATACCCAAACCGTGAGTGATCATCGGTGAAGGTAATGAAGTAGCTATAGCCTCCTAATGCTTGAGTTGATATAGGTCCACATACATCAGTATGTATTAGACCTAGTAACTCTCCCACTCGTTCACCTTTTCTAGTAAAAGGTAACTTAGTCATCTTGCCTTTTAAGCATGATTTGCATGTATCGTATGAATCCAATTCAAACGATTCCAGAATTCCACATCGGTGTAATTCGGACATGCATTTCTTGCTTATATGGCCAAGACGACAATGCCACATATAGCAGTCTATTTGATTATCCTTTCGAGCACGCGTGTTGCTCGCTTCGATATTGAAAATGTCACTGGATACGTCCAACGTATAAATGCCATTACTCAAGGTTCCAGTTCCATAAAGTACGCCATTCAAAGTTATATAACAACAATTGTTACTAAACGTCAAATGGAAACCATTTCTATTTAAACAGGAAATAGAAACAATGTTCTTTATTAGAGAAGGAATATAATAGCAATTTTCCAGTTCTAAGACTAGTCCACTAGGGAGCTTCAGCAAATAAGTTTCGATGGCGACAGCAGCAACCTTTGCTCCATTGCCATCTCGCAAATTTGACTCCCCTCTGACAAGTCTTCTTCTATTCCTTAGCCCCTGTATGTCATTACATATATGTGAGCCACACCCAGTATCCAATACCCAAGTGTCTAAGGAAATAGAATGACAATCAATAACGAAGATACCTGAAGAGGATGGGGCATCGGATGCCTTCTTCTTCTTCATGGACTCAAGATAAATCTTGCAGTTTCTTCGCCAGTGGCCTTCCTTGCCACAGTGATGGCAAGTGCCCTTTTTCGCTGGTTCCGCCTTCTTTGCCTTTTTGTTCTTTCCTTTCTTCTGTTCTTTTGCCTTCCTCTTAGAACCTTTCTTTGAGGAATCAACTAACAGAACCGCCTTCTCCTCATGCTTCACAGAAGGCTCCACAGTCTTCAGCATATTGAGGAGCTCGGGAATGGTGGATTCTAATTTGTTCATCCGATAGTTCATCACAAATTGTGAGAAACTCTTGGGCAAACAATGCAGAATTAAGTCAATACTTAACTCATGATCCATCACAAAACCGAGGGTGGCTAGCCGCTCGATGTACCCGTTCATCTTTAGCACAAACTGCACTACAGACGAACCTTCTTGCATCTTCGTGGTGAAGAGGAGCCTAGAGACCTCGAACCTTTCAGATCTCGCTTGCTCATCGAACAACTCATGAAGATGGAAGACCATAGTATTAGCATCCATATGCTCATGCTGCTTTTGCAGCTCAGGTACCATCGCCGCTAGCATGATGCAACTCGCCAGCTCAGAATCTGCCACATGCTTCTGATAGACCAACATTTGATCCAGAGTTGCATCGCCTTAGGACGGTCGGAAGAGGCTCTTCAAGGACATATGCAAGCTTTTCGCCTTGAGAACAATTCTCGTGTTTCTAAGCCACCAAGTTAGCTCCCACTTTTATTCAATCCAAAATAGTGAGCAAATTAAAAGACGTCATGATAAATTTATTGAACTAGAAATACAAAACGATCATATATGAGTAAATGATTTTAAAATGCATCAATATACATTTATAAATCCCATTCATTTTGCGAATTTCAAAAACCCCAAAATCACTTCGGGAGATCGTAGGTCCATCTCCGAATGGGCTGATATCCATCATAGTTATGAACAACCTTGGAGAGAGTCCAACAAGCCATTCATAACTACGACGTAGGTATCAACTATACCGATTGCATATCACGTATATGCAACTATCACAATGTGCTATCAACTAATTGAATGTTCACACATACATCGGGTTGTTAACACATTAACAAGTATGCATCATATGCATAGCACCCAACTTCACCTCCCTTTACATCGACCTTGGAGAGAGTCCAACAAGCCGATGCTCCAGGTTAAAGCCAACCCATTAATCGGGAAATAGTTTTAATATGGTTAGAGCGCATTCAACAAATTAGCCCAGCTTAGAGAGAGTCCAACAACCAAAGCTAACGATTGACCTCTGACTCTTACCATATTAGTATTAAACTATTCCATGGTTTGAACATGTTCGGATTCGAGCCGGGCTTGGAGAGAGTCTAACAACCCAAACAAGAAACGGAACTCTGGTTCAAACCATATTAATGGAAGGTGTAGGCTTTAATATTGTTTAAGGGTTTTTATGTCTCATCCTCTTTGCATGCAAATAACTATTATCTACATGACATGACATACATGGCATACATCTACATGTCACGACACGCATGGCATAATGATATGCATCTAATGCAATTACATGGCATACAATTATGTCATGTACATAATTTCCTTATATGTCATAACTATTTATGGAAATAAAATATGTTTAAGATTTGATTCTCCAAATCAAATCATGATTAAATTAGGAAACAAATTTCTAAATCTAATCACATATTTTATTTGTGGAAATAGTTGATTAAGGAAAGTCAATTTAGGAAACCAATTTCCTAAATCTTCAAAACTACTTATGGAAATAAAATATTTTAAGATTTGATTTCCCAAATCAAATCAAGATTAAATTAGGAAACAAATTTCCAAAATCTAATCAAATATTTTATTTATGGAAAATATCAATTTCCATAAATACTTCCAACTTTCCAAAAGTGGAAGATTTCCATAAATACTTCTAGACTTTCCAAAATTGAAAATTTTCCATAAATACTTCTAATTTCCAAAATTAAAAAAATTTCAGAAATAACATTATGACTATCGCAAAACCATTTTTAGGATTATGTCGAAACAAAACCTGGGCTCTGATACCACTGTTGGGTTTCTGGCACCGCGGCGTGTGTGTGTTCGATCACGTTTCGTAAACATGAGCACAGCGGAAGCAATAAAAATAATAAATCTATATTTATTACAACACACACAACACACGCATGCATAGTACAACAAGTGTAGACATAACCGTAAATTTAAATTTGCAATAAAAGGAAATTTAACTATGTTATACCTTTCGTATTACGTGTAGCGGGAACGACATCAACCGGAATGATCCTCGCTAGAATCGTCTCTATCCGTATCCACGCCGAGTATCCTTAGGATGACTTCGCTAAGCCACGAGCTTCGTCTTCGTATGGGTTACTAGCCTCGTGTTGAAGACGACGTGATAGAGAGATGATCACGATCCGAATCCAAATTCGGATCCTTAGACGAGTCCTCAAAACTCGCTTCTCCGGAGAGGTATTCGTCAACTGTTTGACGAATCCTTCGTCCTCCATCTCAGAGTATTACCGGAGATCGAATCCCCGGTAAGTTAGCCACTGTCGGAGCTCTAACCGTCATCCAAACGACGCTCCGACGAGAGGAGAACAAGCTGTCCAGAAAAACTGGACAGCTTTGGTGGAGGAGATAGGCGCCGACCAACAAAGAAAGCCAAGTGCTTACCTTTTCACCGAAGCCTAGGAAGATCACCGGAGGGTCGCCGGAGGATCACCGGCTGAAGCTTGGACGCTGACAAGGAGCTGGACGGCGGCACAAGGGGCTGGGTGGCAAGCTAGGGTTGGCGCCGAGAGTCTCCAAGGAGAGGTGGGAGGCAACCTTTGCTAGGGTTTTGGGTTAGGGCTTAATTATCCCTTAAGCCCTCTTTTATAGAGAACTAATTCTCTTAATGGTTATTGGATCATAACCATTAGGCCCGTTAACCCGCTCCATTAAGATAAGTTAAAATAAACCAAACCATGATGGTTTATTTTAAGTTAAAACGAACAGAACCAACTTTTGGTTCATTCATTTAAAATAAACCAAACCCTTTGGTTTATTCTCCTCCATTGGATTAGAACCAAACCATTTTGGTTCATCCATTATGTCTTCATAAGACACGGCCTATCCACGCTTCCATTGCGACTGAAATGATTTCATGTTCGCTCCTTGTTTGGTCCAACCAAACCTAGTTTCTCTCGGTCTGAGAATCCCATTCTCAAGCTCATTTTAAATCCTTTGGATTACGCTCGTTGTGCGTGTGACCAAATAGGTTCTCGGTTTATGTTGGCCGTCTATAATTAACCATTAATTATAGAACGATCATGAGTGGCACCTAGTAGTATATCATAATCCCCAATTAACCGAAAAGATCAACGGTTGATCCAGAACTATTTCTGAAACCCTTCAGCAGCTCGAATGATTCGTGCCCCATTCCCTTCACTCATCTTATACCCACTTGGTTCAGGACATGGTCTATAGTGTCGGTCCCACTAAGTGACTCGTCACACCTAGCCCAGTATCATTTCCTCGTCCTCACAGTTCTAGTTCTTGCACATGTATCGAAGAGTACTTTACTCTAAACATGTAATGCTTTGGCAGACTTTAGTAACAATCGATGAGAGGCCATGGGTATACATCTCCTCGCAAGGAGTGGTGAATCCTTTATAGGCTATTCAAACACCTTCGATCACTTCGACTTATACCCAATCATCCCGGGTCCACATCTCCTTAGAGATGTTTGCTTAAGATGTCAAAGCATAAGTCTCCATGATCAAGATGACTTGAATACCGCAAGTCAAAGGAACATCACACTTAAGCTACAGTAAGAACTTCATTGACATATCTATATATGCAAAGAACCATATGAAGTCTTATGGCTGGTCACTCCAATGAACTAGTTACCATAACTAGCATCCACGATTAACTCCGGACATCACAATGTCTCCAGCCAGTGAGAATCAGCTGCTTGGATACACCAAGGAGTATACCTCATGCTAGTCTCAACAGAATTGATGGTGTCCAAATCCATCAATTCATCAACTAGGGATAATTTCGATACATCACAATTTCACATGTAGAGATACTCACTAGTTGTGATCCAATCACAAATTCTCTCATGCTGTGAATCGTATCGTGGACATTCAGTAAATGAGATTAAGATTCAATCAAATACATAAAACATGTATACTCAAATAGTGAATCTTCATTTATCATATAAATGATTCATACATAAGGTGATTGCCTTAGGACATCTCTCATATATTACTAACAGATCACTCTTTCCATCTCATAGTCTCACAGGCGGACATTGAACACCAACTGTACTTGCCTGATTCTTGTCTTCTCATATTCTTCTGTATGCAAGCTCACCACGGTGGCGTTATCGTTGTGGTCGTTGCTGGAGTAGTTGTTGTGCTCATTGATGTTCGTCACTGCCAAGGGTTGTGTTGTTCCATGCTGTTGGTAGATGGGGCAAGGAGCAATGACTAGATGTCGCCATTAGTTGCTGTATCGGTGGCCAGATCAACATCGAAGGGGGTTTTTGTTTCTGTTGTTGCTATCGGAGAAGGGAGGTAATGTCGTGGAATCAATTTTGGGTTAATTAGTAGGGTATTGAAGTTAAGTTTAATTGTAGTTAAACCGATTAATTCGTATCATATACTTATAGGTGAATCAAGAAGCTAATTGGATTTAGATCTATTTTGAGTAAGATCGTTGATCAGAAGCTTTGGAATTAAAGCTGGGCTGGGTAAGTTTCGGTTGAAATCCATTGTGATAGACGGTTATAATTATTGGTTGTTGTTTACTGATTTACCATAACTAGAAGAAATTCTGTATTTGGAAGAGATCCGATTGATGTATTTATGTGGATGCTCGTTTGGGATAATTGGATAAATAGCTAATGCAAAATCGATTTAGGAATTGATTTGGTAACCAGGTTCGCGATAGAACTTAGTTATGTTCCATGCTTTTTCTTGCAGGACTTTGATTAGTGACAGATGCTTGTACGCATGGACAGCTAGCGAAGCTATTTAACAGGTGGGTAATTTCCTACCCTGGTCACGTAGATGTCGTTGCATGCAGATTTAGATATATAATCATACTAAATGTTCATATTACCTTGACTCCACTCTCATTTATTCTTGTGCTTAATACTTTGTCTTGGCTTTATATCTCTGTTGTTGTTATCACATTTTCCCTCATCATGATTAGGAGTTATAGATGTAATGTAAATAAACCTATAAATGTTTAGTTATGTGTAAATAGTGGAATACGGATGATGACCTGATTTGTAAATTGGGTAAAAAGGGCATCCATGGGTAAGTAAGGTCCTGAACATAAGATCGATTCCAATACCCGTATGTTGCATGTTTACTACCGATCAGGTGTTGTGTAATGGTCAGGTGAAGTGTGATTAGCATGTCGCTATAGACCAGTGGTCCTAGCTTGTTATGATCAGTTAAGTACGACTCTCTATAGGATAGAGAGTGCATCGATCATTTGAGTACGACTCTCTATAGGATAGAGAGTGTTATGATCAGTTGAGTACGACTCTTTATAGGATAGAGAGTGCATTAATCAGATTGGTATGACTCTCTGTAGAATAGAGAGTCTGTGGTGGATGTCTGTATGCGTGACTGTGCATTCATATCATTTGCATGCATAATGGCGACATAGTCTCCCTTGTGGTTGAGAGGGTCGTCAGTCATCCTGCCTCCCAGGTTACTCATGGAGGAGTAACTGGTGTGAAGGCAGAGCATTTGTTGTGTCGCACACTCTACCACTATAGACGGTGGTAGTTGGAGTTGCGTGCAATTGTCCTGGGTGCATGGTACTCGACCACTCATAGGAGTGTCAGTCGGAGTGGCCAGCAGCAGGGACCCCCATTGTGTAGCGAGATCTTTATGCTGATATGATACTCGTTCATACTGCCTACTCGGCTACTCTAGAGCAGTGGTTGGTGTTGAGTTGGGACAATTATCATGTCGTGCCACTTAGGCCACACTGGGGTCGTGGTAGCGAGTAGAGGTGCGCAGGCATAACCATGCATGCTACATTGCCGTGTCTTATGACGTTTTGCATATTATCATATATATATACATATATGCATGTGTATATATATATATATATATATATATATATATATATATATATATATATATATATATATATATATATATATATGGATGATTGTGATATTGTATTTGATTGTATTATGCTTGCTGTATTTGGTTGTACATCATCTTCATACATGCTACTCGCATCTGTTATACGGTTGTGTCAGATACCTGTATACTTGTTGGTCAGACCATTAGATACCTTTGACTTGTATCATGATATTAGTGAGAGTTAATATTACTCTTCATGTTATATATTGTGGATATATACTCAGGTTGGATCAGAGTAGCGTAGTGGACTTTCAGGTATGTCTGTATTTTACGTTGTTTATTTGGTTAGATGGTATATGCATGTATATGTTTATTATACTGGTATACCTGTTGTACCTCTAGGTTATATTGTTGAATTACATGTGATATTTGATATATACATGTTCTCTCATATTATCGCTGAGTTATACTCACCACCACGGACCCTGGGTTTTTCTGTCGCCCAGGTAACAGGTAGAAGTCTTCGTGACGACTTGGAGCACTGCTGGCTGGCAACATCTCATCTCACCTCCGAGGCTCCTGTGGTCGTTTTGGGCTTTCCGTATGTTGTGTTATGTATTTGGAGTTGTTCGTGGTGTAATGTGTTGTGGACTTGTCATGTGATGTACACACTTGTGGATTAGGGTTTTGTCGATGTTCATTTATGTGGTGATGTGGTCAGTCATACCGGTATGCACTGTGTGTAGGTTGTGATGTCGTATTAGTTTCCGCTGTGTTTTGTTTTTATGCTTACATTTGTATATGTTATGGTTATTGTGCGCCCAAGGGCCTTGTATAAATAGGATATGTTGCCACGTACAAGGGAGATACTGTCCGTTTGATTTTTGATTCGGCATACTCTCAGGGCGTGACACCAATAACATACCATAAGCAAGAAAATCATTTACGTCCAAAGAAGCACAACTCTCATTATGAACATCTGATTAGTATGAATATCATATGTAGAAACAACCTAATTTCATAGTTGTTTTAGCTCCGCAATAAGTGGTTGCATGTAAATATCTATTAACTTCTTGGGATTATGAGGGATAGGAACAATCAATGTTAAAAACATATGCAATGTTTTTATACACATACCGGGTGAAAGATTATACGGAGTTAAGATAATTGACCAGCAAGAATAATTTCTTCCTGATTTGCCAAATGGAGCAAATCCATCAGCACATAGATCCAACCTAATATTTCGAGTCTCATTCGCAAACTCAGGATATTATCAAAATTTTTCCATGCCTCTGCATATGATGGATGACACATTAGCCCTATCTTTGTTTCATGATTTGCATGTCAAGTCATGTGTTCAACAGTGATATTTGATGCATAAAACCTTTGCAATCTAGGAGTTAAAGGTAAATAGAACATTTGTCTGTATGATTTATGTTGCTTATTACAATTCAATCTCTTATAATTCTCTGCATTTGCATTATCTCGCCAATATAACATACAACCATCTCTGCAAACATCAATTTTTTCCACCGGAAGATCTAATTCTTTCACAAGTTTTTTCATAATGTAAAAGTCATTAGGCATTATGCTATCACATGGCAATACTTCTCCAATAACTTGAATGAAATCATTAAAATTATCTTCAGGCACATTATGCTCAACTTTAACATTCAATAATCTTGCGGTTAAAGATAATTTAGTATGACTGTCACAACTAGACCATACGAGTTCATCTGCAGCTCTCAACACTTGTTAAAATTTGATATATATTTTATTGTATACATTTTTCATGAACACCTGTTACTTCTACCTCCTTCAACGGCAATGAATAACTGGTATACATGTGTTCAAATGTTTAAGGATAACTAGAACTTGCAGTGTTCGATTCGGTATTCAAATTATGACCAACTACATCAACTATCATCCTCTGATATGGATTGAATTAATCATAATATCTTTTGTTGAAGATCGATGGCACGCTAGAGGGGGTGAATAGAATTTCATTAATTGTTAGAATTTGATCATGTTCATCTCTACAATTTGATTAGCACAACAAAAATACAAAATACAAATACGAATATGAAGATGAATACACAAACACAATCAACACAAGGATATAACTTGGTTCGGAACCTTAGGGTTCCTACTCCACGGGTCGAGCTCGAAAGAGCTCTAGTGATGCAACACACCACTAATAAAACCTCTCATTCTCGGTGACACACTGGAGGTGGAGGAACCTCTTACAATGATGATTCCAACAGTAATAAATACAATACAACAAATACACTAAGCAATACACAAATACAAATAAAGAAAACTTTACACAAAATCTTTTGATTGCTTGCTTGTTGCTTGTTTTGGATTGCTCTTAAAGGTCTGGAATGCAGCAACAATTCCCCTTCAAAATCTCCCCAAAAATCACTACAAAATCCTCCTTCTTGAGCTCCTTTTATAACCTATATCGAGCTGATTTTGTGCCCAGCAGTCGACTGCCCATACCCATCAGTCGACTACTCCTGTAGTTGTTGTGAGACAATGATTTAATCCATGCTAGAAAAACTCCAACGAATACCCCAACAGTCGACTGCCAAACCCTAGTAGTCGACTGCTGCTCCGATAATCGACTGCGTAGTCAACTACGAAAGTTTATGTGCCCGTGTTCTCAACCAGCAGTTGACTGCCCTCCATGGGAGTCAACTGTTCAAGGCAAGTTGACTGCCAAAGCCACGTGGTCGTAGTCGAATGTCAGTCGACTACAGACCGGTCGACTGCTCAGAGTCGATTCAACTGCCAAGTGTCAAAATACTTGACCAGTCAACTGGTTCATAACCCCAGTCGACTGCTAAACTTCAACCATGAGGTTTAACCCCAAGTATAATGCGCTCATACTTGCTAGACCACTCTCAGCCTAGACCTAACTCTTCTAGTCACCTCCATCAACCTCATGCATATCGGATCCCTCGAAGCATCCATGACTTGTTCATCCATATGTTAGCCTTCAAGTGCTTCAATTGGTTATTGTCATGTTAACCGAGTCTACACCACCAAGGTACATTTGGACTTACATTGCCAAGACACACGCTTGGACTTTATGCCACCAAACATTGGAGTTATGCCACCAAACTACCGCTTAGATTTTACGCCGCCAATATCACACCCTTGGACTTCCCTTGCCAACTCCATGTTGGACTTTCCAATTGCCAAGACCCATGCTTGGACTTTCCAATTTCTAAGACCCATGCTTGGACTTTCCAATTTCTAAGACCCATGCTTGGACTTTCCTTGCCAAGTACTCATGACTTGGACTTTCCATTGCTAAGACCCAAGCTTGGACTTTTCCATGCCAAGTACCAAAGACTTGGACTTTACCATTGCCAAGTACCCATAACTTGGACTTCTTATGCCAAGTCCATTCTTGGGCTTTCCATGACAATCGCATTGTCAAACATTTTGTTGAACATCAAAATACTACTCGTGTCAAATTCGAGTCTGGTCAATCGTGACCTGGGCCAATTGCACCAACAATCTCCTCTTTTTTGATGTTTGACAAAAACCACAAAAACCTTAAACTACAAAACCTTTGAGTTAGGCCATCTAACTCAATCCAATCCAATCCAAAATCTCCCAATTTTCTCAATTGGCAATTCTCAAATTCTCCCCCCTTTTGACATATATCAAAAAGGCTCTCCCCAAGAATGTCAATGTCTCATATCCCAATGAGAACTTACAATCTCCCCTTTGGTCCAAAAACATCTAGAATGTCTTCACTCTTCCTAGTGATAAATCACATATAACTAAATGAGAGGTCATCCTCATTCTCTAAATTCTCCCTCTTATGAGGAAGAACACATCCATCATCCCATGATAGATAACCTCCCCCTAAAGGCTTGCTCCCCCTTAACCATTGCACCAACAATGTCCTTGGAGAGTCCCTAAGCCTATAGGAATACTAAACCATCAAAATTAAGGGCAAACATTCAAACTTGAACTTTTACATACCTTAAAATTTGATTCTCATCCTAAACAACATCCTAATCCATATCCATTGGATTTTCACCCTTCCAATGATTTCCAAAACATATCATAGGGTTAGGAAATGTTATGGTAGCCTAAAATAGCTGAAAATGGGCTAAATAAACCTTGTTTACCCAAAATCAGCATTGACAGTCGACTGATTTCTACAAATGTAGAAATCCAATTTTAGAAATCGAGTTTTGAAAAAGCATAAGTAAATATACATACTTCAAAAAATCATGAAAATTCATATGTATAATACTTATAACAATCATTATGGGTGAAAAATAAAATACCCATTAAATAGTGAGATTGATACAAAGTTCAAAAATAAGGAAAATTTCAATGTTTTGATCCTACTTCATATCAACTTCATCAATGGTGATTGCTATCAAAAGATAGACTTCACCAAGGTTTTTCAAAAATGTTTTTGAAATGATTTTTAAACCTTATATTGGATTATAATCTATGGGCTCAGTGCATATGACTTGCACATTAGCTTTTCCAATGATCCATCATGATATAAGATGAGTTTAAGTTCATCTAGATGCAACATCTGTGCACCTTGAACTTAAATCATTTTTCTAACATCTCAGATGTGTCTAGAGTATATCAATACACACACATGTCAATTTGATGTGAGATGTGGATTTTGGTTATTCCTAGACTAAGGTCTCATGTATTTTTCTAGGCAACTCTATTTGATTCTCTTATACATGAGACTTCAATGTTAGTGTAGGGGCACCAGATGATCGAACCTGTGTTTTGATTATGACAAAAGACGCAAAGTTAAGATTACATCATTATCTCACGAGCTTAATCGAGTGTGCAGAAAAGTGCAAAAGCTAAAGCTGAAGGCTAGCGACACTCGGAGGAAGCCGTGGTGGTCGGGCGACACTCGAGTGACTTTGGAGGGAGCTGAAAGAATCGAGTGAAAGGCCGGAAGCAAGAGCTAAAAAGTAAGTATCGAGGTAAGCTCATGTGTGTGAGCATAAGTAAGGTCGTATCCTCTTTACGGGGATGGTCTTAAGCATATATCCGACTAAAGACATCCCATGGATGGTCTAGGTCGAGATCGGATGGTCGACGACCATCGAAATAGTGTTTTTGTTAAGCTAACTTTTGATTTCATCTAGAATCAGTCGACTGCCAGCCTGGAGCACTCGATTGTCATCCATCGGTCGACTGCCCATGATCAGCACTCAACTGATGCTGCCATCAGTCGACTGATGATGGCCATCAATCGACTGATGGTCAAGGATCAGCTTCGAGGAGTCAAGCCTTATCACCTCATTTCAAGGGGATTGGTGCTCAAATCTGATTGGTTGAAGATCCTCTCGAGAAGGGACTCAAAGGCTATAAAAGGAGGGCCTCTCCTAGGGTTTTCTCATCAATTCTAAGTTCTCTAAAGCCTCTGCAATGCTGCAACTCTTCGACAACGAAGTGCTACTTCTCCGACAATCTAAGATTAAGTTTTCATTTCTTATTCATCGGTATAAGTTTAATTTAGTTTATCTCTTTTTATATTATTGTCTCGGAGATTTTTATCGTAATGAGGAGAGGGGGAGTGTCCCTCTACCTCAAGCTTTTGTGGTTTCTTGTATTCGATTAACTCCTACCTCCAACGAGGAGGAGTTCGTTAGTGCTTTGCCCTCCGTGCGTGGTCAAGGACCACTAGGGCCTTGGAGTAGTAGCCGAAGGCTACGAACCAAGTAAAAAATACTATTGTCTTATTTATTTTGTATTTATCTTCCGCTGCATTTACTTGTGTCTTGAAACGAATTCGAATGAAAAAGTTTCTATCGCTATTCACCCCCCCCCCCCTCTAGCAATCTGCTCAATCTAACATTCAAATCATGCCATAGTCCTTAAATCAATTTTAGTTAATCCTAAATGCATGAATAATGATTATGACATACAAGATAACATAAATAAAACATGTGCCAATAATCATGATGTCATGGCATATAAATGAACCTAAGTACAATCATGACATTAAAATTAACCCTAAGCATGATCATGATATTTTGAATAATTTAAATGAAATATGATGTCATGACATGACATATGATAAACAAATCATGACAAATAAGATACAAAGGTATAAGAATACCTAAGTTTTAGTATTAATTATCATTTGTTAGAGTTAAGTCTATTTTGTCACAATAATACTCATCTCCCAAGTGTGTCAAAAATCAAAAATGACACACTATGACCTCTAGACCTAATTGTGTGTGCCAATTTGATCAATTTTTCATAGTTCTCAAAATATATTGACACATCCTAAAATCCTTTAGGATATAAATCTAAACTTATTTCCAAGGTATCCCATAACCTTGTAAATGTCCTAAAGGGCCAACTTTGCTATGGTTAGATTAACTACCCATCCATTCAAGGTTGACACAACCTAACCCATCTAGCATGAAGGGATCATGCTTTTAGGAACCCAATACCTATTAGAGATCCTTGGGTTCACTAGGTATTCACTAGGGATAACTTCCCTAGATACCCTCCTAATGACCCTCCTAGGCTTAGAAGCCTTGGTCATTTGGGTCTTACGTAGGTTAACTCTAGGGGTGACTCCCCTTGTAACATTCTTAGCGACTTCCCTAGATTTCCTTGAAACCTTCTTAGCGACTTCCCTAGATTTCCTTGAAACCTTAGCCACTAAACACACACCATGTTAACCTTAGGGATGACTTCCTTAGTAACCTTGATTTTCCTATACCTAGAGATGGTTCCATAATCAAATAGAACACTATGGTAGGTCTCCATGGGCTTAGGTTTGTGACCCAAACCTTTCTTGCCCCTAGGCAATTCTTGCCTTCTAGACCCTAAGTTTTGACTCCTAGACCCTTTACTTGAATTTGTCATTTTTGAAAGGGCCCTTTCTAATTTCTCAAGTTTTGACCTCAAAACTTGATTTTCTAATTACAATTTCCCAATTTTTGAATTTCCATTCTTTCTTTGGGAATGACTCTTCCTAAGCATATGTCTATAGTTCTTGGGATTAATGTCTAGGTGGTTCTCTACCTTCCTAATGGCTTCCCTAGGTAGAATTGTTTTAGGGTTATTTGTTCTAGAATTACCCTTTACTCTGATATCACAAGATTTGGCACCTAAACAATAAAATCTATTTCTAGCATGTTTTTGTTCATTAATTAAAGAATGAACACTATTTAAATTTACCTTAGGGTTTGCCTTAGCTCCCCCTATATATGTAACTCCTTCTTTGCCCTTGGTTTGCTTTCTCTCCCTAGGTCATTGACTTCTATAATGTCCCCTTTGATTGCACTTGAAGCAAATTACATGCTCCTGCCTCTTGATTGTTGGGGCTCCAGCATCCTTAGGCTTTGGCACAACTAGTGTCTTTTTCTTGACCCTGTTTCGGACACTTGCTCTTGTAGTACCCTACTTCCCTATACTCAAAACACGTTATGTGATCTTTATTATTAACACATGTATTTGAGTTACCTTCTTGGATGGTGGTAGGAGGCCCTTGGATGGATTCTTCTTCTCTTCCGGAAGTAGAAACTTCTTCTTGATTTTGCTCTGGAGTGGAGAGTCTCTCCACCCCCTCAATCCTAGAGGTGGAGGCTTCCTCTAATTCTTCCACCTCTTCTTCTTCCTCAGACGTTGATGGCCTTTCAACCTCCGATTCCTTAAGCTCTTGTGAGGATGATGATGATTCTTCCTCTTTGGATGTTGAGTATCTCTCAACTTCTATTTCTTCTTGAGCTTGAGATGAGGAGCACTCCTCTTCTTCCTTATCTTGGACCGGTGCGGGCTCTTCATGGAGCTTGGCTAGCTTGCTCCATAGTGTTGGTGCAGGGGCACCAGATAATCGAACCTGTGTTTTGATTATGGCAAAGACAAAAAGTTAAGTTTACATCGTTATCTCACGAGCTAAATCGAGTGTGCAGAAAAGTACTAAAGCTAGAGCTGAAGGCTAGCGACACCCGGAGGAAGCCGCGGTGGTCGGGCGACACTCGAGTGACTTCGGAGGGAGCCGAAGGAATCGAGTGGAAGGCCGGAAGCGAAAGCGACACAGTAAGAATCGAAGTAAGCTCATGTGAGTGAGAGATGGTAAGGTCGTGTCCTCTGTATGGGGACAACCGTAGGCGGCGATCCGACTAAGACTTCTTGTGGAAGGTCTAGGTCGAGATCGGACGGTTAGAAACCATCGTATTTATCATTTTTTGAGCTAAGCTCTCACTGCAGGGAAGTGGCCAGGCTGGCAGTCGACTGCTGGACATGGGGCAGTCGACTAATGCTCATCAGTCGACTAATGGGAGGCATCAGTCGACTGATGGCGATGAATCAGCCTTTGTGCTAGGTCAAAACGGATAAGGTTTGACGCGGTCACTTCGCGATAAAATTTATACAACTTTGTGATCTGTTCTGAAATATGAGGAGACAAATTCAGAGGCCAAAATCTATAAAAGGAGGGGAGGATTCCAACTCCAAAGATTATCAAGTTTATTCATCAAGTGCTCCTACAACGCCAACACTCCAACACCGTCATAACGCCGACGCGATAACAAGTTCAGATCTTCTTCGTCAGCAGCAGCATCTAGTAATATATTTTGATATTGTATTCGTTGTTTTTTCATAATGAGGAGAGGTAGGCTTGTTGCCTCATCCTCGTACATTCGGTTTTGTGATCGTTGTCTCCTACCTCCAACGAGAAGGAGACGTTATAGTGTTTTGCCCTCCGTACGCGGTCTAGGACCGATAGGGCCTTGGAGTAGCAACCGTTGGGTTGTGAACCAAGTAAAAATAAACTTGTCTTCTTATTTTTCCGCTGTGTCTACTCGTGTTTTAACGAACGAAAAGAAATTCTACGCTCGCTATTCACCCCCCCCCCTCTAGCGACGCTTATCGATCCAACAATTGGTATCAGAGCGGGGGCGCTAAGATTTGGTGAAACCACCGATCTAGCACGTTTTAGTTTTCTGTTCGTATTTTTCGATTCGTATTTTTTTTGGTCTTTTTCCTCCCGCACTACTAATCCAAGACAAAGTCTTGGTACGTTTCTTTTGGTTGTGTGCTTTCAAGTATTCTCTCTTGGAGTAGCCGACGGTAAAATGACCATAACTTTTCATACAAGTGGACTCACATAACGATCTACCTACCAAATCGAAGCTCTCTAAGAGATCTACATTTCCTACTAGGGTTTACTCTCATAACAAGATGTTTCCAGCCCCAAAATCCAACGTCTAGTACCCTTTCGGGGACATCGAAGGTCGTAAGTTGTTAGTTTTTGTTAGTTTCTTATTTTTCTCATTTAATTCTATTTATTTCCTATTTATTTTCCGCATTACTAATCCAAGACCAAGTCTTGGAATTCTCTTTGGTTTTTATTCGTGTTTTGCAAGATACTTAATGGCTCACATTGAAGGGTATAGCACCACCCGATCTCCATTCTTTAACGGAGTTGATTTCCTTTATTAGAAAGGTCGGATGGAGTGTTTCTTGAAAACACAAGTCGAGACTTGGATAATAATCCAAACCGGCTTTGCTCTACCCACCAATGATCAAGGAGAGCCCTTGGATTTCAACAAGTGGACAAATGCAACTAAGAGGCAAATCGAAGCCGATGCAAGAGCAACCCAAATATTGCAATGCAGCTTGTCCAAGGAGGAACTCAACCGCATCAGACCATTCATTAGCGGCAAGGACCTATGGAACAAATTAATCGAGCTACACGAAGGAACGTCCGATGCTAAGGTATGTAAACGTGACCTTCTTTTCAATAAGTTGTATAACCTTAAGATGCAGGAACACGAGGCGGCCTTGACTACACGCCCGCGTCCAGGACATTGTCAACGGCCTGCACACCATCGGACACAAGGTCGAAAACCACGACCTACTAAGGTACGTTCTTAATTCATTTCCTAGGACTACCTTGTGGGCATCCATGGTCGATGCCTACAAGGTCTCTAAGGACCTTTTGAAGCTTAGGTTAGACGAATTATTTTCCGAGTTTGAACTTCACGAGCAAACTAACGTGGTTCGGGCTGAGAGAGGTATTGCTCTACTTGCAGGACAAAGAAGCAAGCCACCTACCAGGCAAGAAGATGGACTCGAACCCGACGACGAATTAGAGTCCGAATCCGAAAAGGTGGAAGCAATAGTGAACGTAGTGCGGAAGATCGTTCGGAGGGAAAGGAGGCTACTAAAGAATTAAAAGAGGGCACAATTCAAATCAAATCAAAAGAAGGCTTTTCATGCAACATGGGACAACGAAGAAGGCGACGACATAGCATGCATGGCAAGACCCGAAGAGTCCGAGTCAGAGTCCAAATCCGAATCCAATTACAACACCGACTCTGAACTCGAGGACTACTTCGAGAAGCAACTCAAAGCCGGACCAAAAGAGAAAATTAAGGTTAGACGCTCACTAATTCATACGCTTTACAATACAATTAAAATGCTTAATAGGAAATTAACTAAGTCCGAGTCTAGGGTTGAGTCGTTACTTGAGGAGGTTGAAACCCTCAAGCAAGAGGCTACTCTAACCTCTTCAACTAGTCAAGTTCAAGAGGGAAACTCAACCCAAATTGAAAAACTTGAGAAGGAGAATTCTCTCTTGAAAGACCGAGTTCAAGAGGTTGAGGCTACGTTGGAAAGGTTTACGTTGGGATCTAAGAATCTTAACCGACTACTTGGAACCCAAAGAGTCGTGTACAACAAAGCCGGACTCGGATTTAGGTCAACGACTACGAATAGGTCATATATGTCTATCGTAAATCGTAGTCATCAAAGAGTCCAAGCATGGGTCCCAAAGGTTTTATTGAATTCACATATAAGGACTAATAAATTTTGGATTCCCCAGGATCAAATTCATTATTTGAATAGACCATATTGGTTTAATGGTCCAGGGGGAGCTAACACTAAAATAGTATACCCGCTAATTACTTAGCAAAACCATTGAATTTTTTACTTTAATTTGTAGAACGACCAGATAGGGAAAATAGTTAGTCAACTCTTGACAATATAGTATCAGGACGCGGCGAGATGATAGTACGTTAGGGAAACAAAGTCTCATGTATTCGAGCTAGATAAGGCGTATCTAGCTTGGTACACTTGACCGAGTGGAACTAGCTGAAGCTACCTCGCCGTATCCTAAACTAGTTAGACCAGGAAGTAACCCTAAGTGACTTAAGTGATATTTTCTTGAATTTGGCTTTGTCTAAGGAAGTGGTCGTTGTTCCGATCAAAGAAGGCCTCTGTGCCTCGCCACGACCTGGAAGCCAATTTCTCGAAAAGTTACTTAACGATCTAAAGGTTAAATCCGAATCTAACCCAAGGTTGACTATCTTTAATCAATTTAAAATCATCTCACAAAACATATAAGGTGAACAAATTCTGAGACACATAGAATGGGTGAGATGTTAAAGATAATTGAAATATAAACTCTTCAAAATACTACTTATTTTCCCAACTATTGTACTTAACAACTCTTAGGCCAAAGTTTAGCGCCCCCTACATCTCTTATACTTCATATATTTGACTAAGGGGGAAAGCAAACTAACCCTAAGGGACATATTACAAACCTTTAGATTATTGGTGCAGAGGGACACACTTCGAACCAATCTATCTAATTACTGGTAGACGCATGCTTGGACTCATAGCTAATTTATCTTGATGCATGCATATACCATATTGTTTTTAAACCCCTATTTTATATAACAAACTCCAATTTTACATAACAAACCCCAACATTTATTTTGATTTATGGCAAAAGGGGGAGAAGAGCGAAAGTTAAGGGGGAGTAACACAAAATTTATTTAATTTTGAAAACTAAAGTATCTCTTTCAAAACTCACCTAGGGTTAAGGGGGAGTTTTGGTTAAGGGGGAGTTTTTGAAAATGACATTCATCATCTACTATACTTGTTTTATGCTTTAATTTCCCTTAACTTTGTATTGGTTTGCCATAGATCAAAAAGGGGGAGATTGTTGGTGCAGGGGCACCAGATAATCGAACCTGTGTTTTGATTATGGCAAAGACAAAATGTTAAGTTTACATCGTTATCTCACGAGCTAAATCGAGTGTGCAGAAAAGTACTAAAGCTAGAGCTGAAGGCTAGCGACACCCAGAGGAAGCCGCGGTGGTCGGGCGACACTCAAGTGACTTCGGAGGGAGCCGAAGGAATCGAGTGGAAGGCCGGAAGTGAAAGAGACACAGTAAGAATCGAGGTAAGCTCGTGTGAGTGAGAGATGGTAAGGTCGTGTTCTCTGTACGGGGACGACCGTAGGCGGCGATCCGACTAAAACTTCTTATGGAAGGTCTAGGTCGAGATCGGACGGTTAGAAACCGTCATATTTATCATTTTCCGAGCTAACCTCTCACTGCAGGGAAGTGGCCAGGCTGGCAGTCGACTGCTAGACATGGTTCGACTGATGGGAGGCATCAGTCAACTGATGGCGACGAATCAACCCTTGCGCTAGGTCAAAACGGATAAGGTTTGATGCGGCCACTTCGTGATAAAATTTATACAACTTCATGATCTGTTCCGAAATATGAGGAGACAAATTCAGACACCAAAATCTATAAAAGGAGGGGAGGATTCCAACTCCAAAGATTATCAAGTTTATTCATCAAGTGCTCCTACAACGCCAATGCTCCAACACCGTCATAACGCTGACGCGACAACAAGTTCAGATCTTTTTCGTCGACAGTAGCATCTAGTAATATATTTTGATATTGTATTCGTTGTTTTTTCGTAACGAGGAGAGGTAGGCTTGTTGCCTCATCCTTGTACATTCGGTTTTGTGATCGTTGTCTCCTACCTCCAACGAGGAGGAGATGTTATAGTGCTTTGCCCTCCATACACGGTCTAGGACCGATAGGGCCTTGGAGTAGCAACCTTTGGGTTGTGAACCAAGTAAAAATAAACTTGTCTTCTTATTTTTCCGCTGTGTCTACTCGTGTTTTAACGAACGAAAATAAATTCTACGTTCGCTATTCACCCCCCCCCCCCCCCCTCTAGTGACGCTTCTCGATCCAACACATAGTTCCTTAGCATCTTGATATTCTCCTATTTTATGCAAAATGCTACTAGGAATAACATTAGTCAAAATTAACATTACCTTTTTATTAATTTCATACTTCTGATTTTGCTCTTTGGTTCACTTTTTCTTCTTGAGGACTCCTCCTTTCTTGTCCTTGGGAGGATCAAACCTATCTATAATACTACACTAATAATTTACATTTTTATTTAAAAAAACATTTCATTTTACCTCTCCATACCGCAAAATCTCCGCCGTCGAAGAAAATTAGAACCATGGTGTCATCCCCCGATTTTTCTTAAAAATCCATCTTCTCTAGTGCATTTTCTCTCTTGGATGCGAAGACGGTGAAGAGCGACCCACTCTGATACCACTTGTTGAAGATCGATGGTACGCTAAAGGGGGTGAATAGCATTTCATTGCTCGTTGGAATTCAATCGTGTTCGTCTCTACAATTCGGTTAGCACAGTGGAAATACAAAATACAATACGAATATGAAGATGAATACACAAACACAATCAACACAAGGATATAACATGATTCGGAACCTTAGGATTCCTACTCCATGGGCCGAGCACGAAAGAGCTCTAGTGATGCAACATGCCACTAATAAAACCTCTCCTTCTTGGTGACACACCGGAGGTGGAGATACCTCTTACAATGATGATTACAACAATAATAAATACAATACATGTTAGTGCCTATAAGATCCACATATCTCCACAATGGTATGATATTGTCCACATTGGGCCCAAGCCCTCATGGTTTTATTTTTGGGCTTTACCCAAAAGGCCTCATACCAATGGAGATATCTTTTCATCTTATAAGCACATGATCTTTTCAATGTCTTACCATTGTGGGACTTTGATTGTATTTCTAATACTCCAACAATCCCCCCCTCAAACGAAGGATCACATTGACCCCCCCCCCTCAAGCCTATCCATCCTCGAAGGACATTCTCTGCTTGATGTTCGATCCTCAACCCACCAGGAGTTTGAAGGGTTTTTGTTCGGAACCGAAGCTCTTATTCCACATGAAGGTGGAGAAACTTCACTTCCCACTTCAACTCGGTCACTTGTTCATGGCGATCCCATCGATGTGCCTGGATTAAAAAAAAATTAATCCTAGACAAAAGGGATCACCCAAGCAACCATTTCATCGTCGTGCTATTCGATTAGAGTAGTCACTTGAACAAACTTTTTGTTCAAGCAACCAACCTCTATTCTATGAATAGCCACAGAATAGACGATGTACGGATCGCCGGCTTTTGTATTTATGTTCGGGGTCCAAGTATATTTAATCACATACATAAAGTAAACAACCACATACAACATGCATATAATTGAAAAACAATTATAGACATAATACAAAAGAACACTAATCAAAATAAACAAGATTATACCTCTTGTTATACCTCTTGATCTTCTATTGTATGTCCTTCCTCCTTTTGGACGTCGTGTGGGCGACGATCTTCCAAAAGTCGAAGCCTCCTAGATCACCAATCTTCCTTTCCTTGTTCACTCCAAACAAAGGAAGATCATAAAAAAAACTCTTCTTCCTTTCTAGAACCGGCCACCAAGTCAATAGACTCGATGTTGCCGCCGGCCAAGGAAGAGAACAAGGAGTATGGGAACCGACCAAAGAAGAATCAATGAGAGCATGGGCGTCGGCCAACACTTGGAGAAGAGAAAAGAAACCAACCCTTCTCCTTGTAGCCGCCCAAAACCCTAACCCTAGCTCTCCTAATTGCCGGCCAAAGAAGAGGGGAAGAAGGATAGGTTGAGCACCGGCCAAAACAAAGGGAAGAAGGATAGGTTGCCGCAACACCTTAGGAAGAAGATGAAAGGAGCTTCTCCTCTTGTTGCCGCCTACTCCAACACCCAAAACCCTAGCCGCCCACTTCTAATCCTAACCTAACTAGGATTGCTTGCCGCCCAAGGGAAGCAAAGCCTAATCCCCTAAGCCATCAAGCCTTGCCGCCCACCTTAATCCTCTATTTATAGAGTTGGGCTCAAGCCTTGTTTTAATCTCCACCATTGGTTCTAGGGATTTAATCTCAACCGTCGGATCTAGAGATTTAATCTCAACCGTCGGATCTAGAGATTTAATCTCTACCTTTGGATCTAGAGTTTTGTTTTCATCCATTGGATCTAAGCTTCATGAGGTATTAATAGGCTACAATAGGGACCATGAGGAGGAGTTGGATCTTGGCCACCCAATGGATCAAACCCACATAAAGTCCGATCCATTAATGATTATCCATTCCACTAGAGGATTATCATTGATCTACCTCACCAACCCCCATAAGTTAATATGGGCACCATATATTATATGTATATTTTCTCCCCATGTTTAAGATCTCGAATGTCCATCGATTAATTAATTTACTGACCATTAATTAATCAACATCTAACACCACGAGTAGTACCACTTAACCTTTTCATCATGCCGGACCAAGTCCACCTACAGGGTTTACATGATGAACCTTATGTTGGTGCAGGGGCACCAGATAATCGAACCTGTGTTTTGATTATGGCAAAAACACAAAGTTAAGTTTACATCGTTATCTCACGAGCTAAATCGAGTGTGCAGAAAAGTACTAAAGCTAGAGCTGAAGGCTAGCAACACCCGGAGGAAACCGCGGTGGTCGGGCAACACTCGAGTGACTTCGGAGGGAGCCGAAGGAATCGAGTGGAAGGCCGGAAGCGAAAGCGACACAGTAAGAATCCAGGTAAGCTCGTGTGAGTGAGAGATGGTAAGGTCGTGTCCTCTGTACGGGGACGACCGTAGGCGGCGATCCGACTAAGACTTATTGTGGAAGGTCTAGGTCGAGATCGAACGGTTAAAAACCGTCGTATTTATCATTTTCCGAGCTAACTTCTCATTGCAGGGAAGTGGCCAGGCTGGCAGTCGACTGCTGGACATGGAGCAGTCGACTGATGGCGACGAATCAACCTTTGCGCTAGGTCAAAACGGATAAGGTTTGACATGACCACTTCGCGATAAAAATTATACAACTTCGTGATCTGTTCTGAAATATGAGGAGACAAATTCAAAGGGCAAAATCTATAAAAGGAGGGGTGGATTCCAATTCCAAATATCATCAAGTTTATTCATCAAGTGCTCCTACAACGCCAACGCTCCAACACCGTCATAACGCCGACGCGACGACAAGTTCCGATCTTCTTCGTCGGCAGCAGAATCAAGTAATATATTTTGATATTGTATTCTTTGTTTTTTATTCATAATGAGGTGAGGTAGGCTTGTTGCCTCATCCTCGTAATTTCGGTTTTGTGATCGTTGTCTCCTACCTCCAACGAGGAGGAGACGTTATAGTGTTTTGCCCTCCGTACGCGGTCTAGGACCAATAGGGCCTTGGAGTAGCAACCGCTGGGTTGTGAACCAAGTAAAATAAACGTGTTTCTTTATTTTCCACTGTGCTTACTCGTTTAATTGTCTACTCGAACGAAACGATCGAGAAGATTTACGATCGCTATTCACCCCCCCCCCCTCTAGCGACGCTTCTCGATCCAACACCTTATGAGCTCCTCAAGGGGACATCATCACCCTAATATATAGGACACAGTTTTCTCCTATAATCAACGGCACACCATATAAATAATATCATTTCCCAACTTACCGAGCCTATCAATTTAATTTATAAATCTCGCCCATTGGTAAATCAAAGAAATGAATACTAAGTATATGTGCCCATTATTATATCGGGATTAAGAGCATGTACAATATAATATCTGAGGTCCGATTCGATTATGTAGTCAGCAATAAATCGAATCTCCTCTATGTCGGTCCTGCTCAATACACACAAAGTGCACTAGTGTGATTCTATGGTCAAGACAAACCAATACCAAATCACACTACAACCATACCAATGGTTTGTCCAAAGCCATCTCGGTCGTGAGCCTTTACTTATACTTTACAAGGAGCCGATAACATGATCTCCCGTGTGACACCACACACCATGTTATCTACAATGTAATGTATTAGACAATATGCATAACCATAGATATGCAAACAATGATCATGTGATTCTTATTTCAAAAATAAAGATGTTCATACAAAAGATAGACTTTTCAGATAGAGTTCACGCCAAGCTATCTGGTCCTCGACCCAGTTGGACTTCTACGCGATTGTCCAGCCTTTCTAGCCCAACTGGACTTCCTGCCAGTTGTTCGATCCTCCCAACTCAACTGAACTTCCTGCCTGGTGTCTAATTCTCTTGATCCAGACATGGGAGCTCAATTTCCTTCGTTCGAGGTTCATGGTTTGACATGGACCATGGCTCTGATACCAATTGTTAGTACCTATAAGATCCACATATCTCCACAATGACATGATATTGTCCACTTTAGGCCCAAGCCCTCATGGTTTTATTTTTGGGTTTTACCCAAAAGGCCTCATACCAATGGAGATATCTTTTCATCTTATAAGCACATGAACTTTTCCATGTCTTACCAATGTGGGACTTTGATTGTATTCCCAATACTCCAACAATCCCCCCCTCAAACGAAGGACCACATTGACCCCCCCCCTCTCAAGCCTATCCATCCTCGAAGGACATTCTCTGCTTGATATCCAATCCTCAACCCACCAGGACTTTCTGCCAACTGTCTGGTCCTCCTGACCCAGCTGGACTTCCTGCCAGTTGTCCAACCCTTCTGGCCCAACTGGACTTCCTTCTAGTTGTTCGGTCCTCCCGACTAAACTGGACTTCCTGCCTGGTGTCTGGTTCTCTTGATCCGAACATGGGAGCTCAACTTCCTTCGTTCGAGGTTCATGACACGGACCATGGCTCTGATACCAATAAAATTGTCATGCCCCGAGAGTATGCCGAGCCGAAAAAATAATCAGACAACATCTCTTCTGTACGTGATACAATTTCCTTATATACATAAAGCTTTTCGGCCACAATCACATAACATATATATGGACATAATCCATAAAACACAGCGGAATATACTGACAAATAATAAATACACAATGACTAAACTATGTACTCCGGAGTGACTTTGACACAGCAAAAACTATAATAGAAACCACATCAAAAGTCAAATACATACAATACATCAGTAACCATAAATACGAAAATGATATAGTATAAAATCCCAAGACGACAATTTACAAGAATACAATAATATGGAAATAAACATCCAACCATTCGGTATGAGATGGGATCAGCTGGCGGAGCT
The DNA here is from genome assembly GCA_025175895.1 of Wurfbainia villosa. Lineage (NCBI taxonomy): Eukaryota > Viridiplantae > Streptophyta > Magnoliopsida > Zingiberales > Zingiberaceae > Wurfbainia > Wurfbainia villosa. The sequence continues at coordinate 11,734,874 of CM046007.1, read as the reverse complement.
CCGAACATCCAAGGAATCTTCTACCTGTTACCTGGGCGACAGGAAACCCAGGGTCCGGGGTGGTGAATATAAACTCAGCGGTAATATGTAGAAAGTGCATGAACAACATATAAGGATATAGACATCTACAAGTATACATGTGATGATCTACAGGTATATAGAAAAGACCAACAGACATACAGTCTTAAATGTAATAACAAGTAACCACCAGTATAGTAATACTCAATGCATATACTAAACTGATCAACTGAACATGAAGTAATGTACCAACGTACCTGACGGTCTGCAACACCATAAGCTATATCATCCTGAACAGGTATACAATAACATAACCCATATAACGTACAAAGTCAATCCCATACCTGACCAACACTCAGACATATGAACAGTATATAATCACATGTAATAACATCCCGGGCCATACTAGGACATGACGCTAATCAAATGCATACAACAGTCTGGACCAACACATATATCATGCTCAACACATAACAGTATATAATATGCAAATGACATGTATCATGATGTACAAACATATGCAGCAAACAAATGCAACATCTCACAGGCATATGTAAAACATATATCAAATACATGCATAAGGAATCTCACCCAGCGCCTGAACTAAAATGAGCAGAAGGAATCTGATTTAATCACCCGATGTGAGGATTCCATGACCCAATTGGCCCTGGCTCAAAGCGAGAAGGAGGAGCTCCAATGGAAAAATGAAGACCTCGAGCAACAAATATTCTTGCAGTCTAGCCAACTTCAGTAGGTGGACCTCCTTACCCATGAGCTGACTGAGTATAAAAGACAACTTGCGGATGCATTTATTCAAGATGTTGATTCTTCAGCTACCATCTAGCAATTGCAGCAAGAACATCGAGCATGGGAGGCCGCCCAAAAAAATTGCTTGGAGAGGTGTGGAGAACTCTCTTCCCTGGTGGCTACCTTCCCTGAAGTCCTGTCTTCCGTGACTCGGTAGCAACGAGAGCTTCACCGAGAATATACCAAAGCTTTATCTGCTCTGGGTCAGCGGGCTGTGACGGCAACAACAGAAAGAGATGCCTTGGCATCCCAACTTGCCTTCTGCCAGTCCCAACTGAAGGAACAGGAGGCAAATCTGAAGGGGTGTTACGTTCAAAAGGAGGTGGACTTATTCATACTGGGCTTCAATGGGTCTTTGGCTTTAAACGCCGAACGAGGGTATCCTCTTCCTGGTACGGACACCAGCTACTTAAATTCCGTAACAACTTTATCTAAATGCCCCCCCAACTCTTTGAATTGTGATTTATCATATTTGCTCCTTGTAATGACTGCTCCTTCGCTGTTAAAGAATATTTGCATTAATATGGCTTTTCGTTATTCTTCATGTATGCATTGGTGTGGGTCTGGAATTTTGGGCTTGTTCTATATTTTTTTCTCTTCATAATTACTACCCATTTTCTGCCTTGTATAACGTTAAATGAGATGATGACACTTTTTACTCGGGAATCCATTCGGCATATCCCCAGAGTGATCTTCTTCCGGCTCGAACCAATTTTGGCTCAGCCAATAATTAACTTACTTTGGCCTCTTGATCTTCTCAAGCTACTTGGCCGCTCCGGAAATGATATCTCGACGATTTCCTATGCTGACGCCATTATGATGTTAGTCTTTTCCTCTTCTTCTCCTTCCCGAGGATGGATGCAGTTCCTCCTCCCTCGATTATAAATTGTCATCCCAAGTGTCTTCGGCCTTCCATCTCACTCTCATGGCTTCCGTGGAACACCCCATCGAAATCTCTTCAGATTCTGACTCTTTTGAATTGCATGACTGGGCCGCGGAAGACACTGAAGAATCTGAAACGCAATCGACTGCGACTTCGACGTTTCTTTCGTTTCCGACTCCATCATCGACCACTGCTTCCCCTCCTAATCTAGGGAGATCCTTCCGATCCCCCTTCCCTTCATTCCGCAACTGGGTCTGGAATCCTCCCCTGACGTGGGAATATACGGTAGGAGATCCTCGAGCCTCCGCTGAACTTCCTCCGCTTCCACCGGCCCTAGCATTCGTTCCAGTCCCTCCAGCGGGGACTCATCTGCCTCCTTTTGATGGAACTCCACCAGCGGCACCTCCAGCTCAAGGCAACCTCTATAGAGTCGTCTTGGCGCCTTCCCCTCCGGAGGACTCCTCTGATAATCCTCCTACTAGTGATAACCCTAAAAAGCTTGTATAATGATTAGCTCAAACGATGTAACCGTTGTCGATAATATTAATAAAAGGAAAAAAAATAAGGTACTGAGACTTATTTTTGTCGCTTTCCTATAACTATAGAACAATTGCCATCAGAAAAGACTGCAACCCTATCTGAACATACTTCCCCTTACTGCTTCCATGGAATTCGAACCACCCTTCTCAAAGTTACTACCCTAACAACTCTCACCTATTGTCTTTACGTTTCCCCTTCTTTACTAGCATTTATTATTTTTACCTCCTCCACGAGTCAATGCGCCTTCTTCCTTCGCCGCTATAAGAACCCCAAACCATCGTGGGTTAACATTCATCTTCTCTTTTTTCTCTCCTCGTCATGGAGCAAACTTCTGAACAGGGCAGCAACTCTTTTCCTCCTGAGGAAAAGACTGAGGAACAATGCTACATCGCTAACCTAGAGGAACAAATTGTATATCTGCAGCGACGCTTAAGGTAGGCTTCTTCCAGCAACTACTCCCTGCGCCAACAACTAGCAGTGTCCCAGAAAGACTTATCCAGACACATCTTCATACAACAGTCTTATCTCCGGCAGCTGATGCGTCAACCCAAGCCACGCAAAGAGGCTCCTTCCGTACCTTCCAATAAAGAACTATAACACCCTATGAATAAGGGCTTCTTTTGTTATTCTCTTCCTTTGAGGAAGTTATGATATGTAGCTCTTTCAGAGTAATGAACTTCTCCAATATGAGTTTTCGCCTACATCCTTCCTTGTTCATCCTCACTTTTCGGCCTTCCTTCTGCTGTGCCAAACTTTGCACTTCTCTTAAATAATAAGAAAATTAGACAAACGTTCAACTTCTTCACCCTTCCCTTGCGCAAGGATTATATATGCACTTCCACTGCACGAGGATAAAACAATCTACAGTTGAGGGAATACTCAGCTCTTCCATTCCACCATCGAACGGGAATAAAAATAATAGATAACTGAGGAATACTCAGTTCTTCCGTTCTACCATCGCACGGGGATAAAATAATATATAGTTGAGGAATGAACTCAACTCTTCCGCTCCGCCACCATATGAGGATAAAATAATAGATAACTGGGGAATGCTCAATTCTTCCGTTCCACCACCGCACGGGGATAAAATAATATATAACAAAGGAATACCCAGTTCTTCCGTTCCGCCACCACACGGAGATAAAATAATAGATAACTGGGGAATTCTCAGTTCTTCCGTTCCACCACCGCACGGGGATAAAATAATATATAGCTGAGGAATAAACTCAACTCTTCCGTTCTGCCACCACACGGGGATAAAATAATATATAGTTGAGGAATAAACTCAACTCTTCCATTCTGCCATCGCAGGGGGATAAAAATAATATATAACTGAGGAATACTCAGCTCTTCCATTCCCCCACCACACAGGGATAAAATAATATATAGTTGATGAATAAACTCAACTATTCCGTTCTGCCACCGCACGAGGATAAAAATAATATATAACTGAGGAATACTCAGTTCTTCCATTCCGCCACCACACAGGAATAAAATAATATATAACTGAGAAATATTCAGTTCTTCCGTTCCGCCACCACACAGGGATAAAATAATATATAACTGAGGAATACTCAGTTCTTCCGTTCCACCACCACACGGGGATAAAATAATATATAGTTGAAGAATAAACTTAACTCTTCCGTTCCGCCACCGCACGGGGATAAAAATAATATATAACTGAGGAATACTCAGTTCTTCCGTTCCGCCATCACACGGGGATAAAATAATATATAACTGAGGAATACTCAGTTATTCCGTTCCACCACCACACGGGGATAAAATAATATATAGTTGAGGAATAAACTCAACTCTTCCATTCCACCACCACACGGGAATAAAATAATATATAGTTGAGGAATAAACTCAACTCTTCCGTTTCGCCACCGCATGGGGATAAAAATAATATATAACTGAGGAATACTCAGTTCTTCCGTTTCGGCACCACACGGGGATAAAATAATATATAGTTGAGGAATAAACTCAACTTTTTCATTCCACCACTGCACGAAGATATAAATAATATATAACTGAGGAATACTCAGTTCTTCCATTTCGCCACCACACGGGGATAAAATAACGGTGACCAATGTCAATCCGCATAAAAAATGCACTAATTTGACCCCGGGATCTACCTTCATACCACCATCGTTTCTTCATTCATTTTGAAGTTGGATACCCTCGTTCACTTCATCATATGAAGACAAGGGTTTTAGCAGATAGCGGGCCATTAGAAGAATAAATCATCATTTCCCTTTTTCCCCGGGGCCCCTTTTACAGCTTAGTAGCCCAATTGACATTGCAAACCCATTTAACATCCCCCTCTATATAAGACGCTTCATCTTTCCTCTTCTCCATTTTCATCTTCTTTATTTGCCTTTCCCTCTTCTCCTGCTTCTTCATCCTTTCTTCCTTCCACCGCCATCCTTCGGCGTTCCAGCCACTAACTCCGGTACTTCTTTTCTTTCCCCTACAGGAAGGATGTATTCCTTTTTCCAATGGGAAATGGCAAAGCGCTACCCAGAATCCAGGCGGGATGGGGGTCAACAACTAGCGGCGCCTTCGCCTTCACCTTCTCCCGTACCTTCGTCCATCACCACCACACCTATCTCGGCTCTCCCTTCTCCTCTTCATCCCTTAGAAACCCCCGTTTCAGATGAGATTGCGGTAGCTGGTCTATCCTCATATCCAACGCCGCTCGTAAACCCTAACTCGCCCATCTTTTCCTCTTCTGTCTTGGGTATTCGCAAGTCGCCCCCTCCCTTATCACAACCTGAAGTTGAATACAGAGAAGTGGTGCGCCAATGCTTGTCGACAACAGATGTCCTTGCGTCCTCTCCTTCTCTTTCCCCAGAGCATTCTCTTGCACACGAACCCATGGTAGTTGAGATTCCCCTATCGTCACTTTCCCCTAATGCTCACAACCTGGGAGGCGTTTTCCCTCCTTCGGATATTGTTTGTGTTAGCCCTTCGTGCCAATCATGAGATGATTGACATAGGGATCATGTGTATCATATTTTATTAATAAAAAGTAAAGATTGTTTATTATATTTACTTTATACATGTGCTAGCTAAAATAAATATAATAATGTCCTTGAATAGTAGGTTCTAATCTACAGTATATTAATTGGTAAAATTGATTATGAGAAGCTATAGAGAACATTATTCTTAATATTCCTAGTCAAGTATTAATATACAAGGGCAATATTAATACCTTGAGACTAGCATGTAGGTCAATGGATGACTTGATCTCACAAGTCATGGATATGTGATATCACATTGACACATGGGTATATATATTGGAGAATATATATACTGAATTGACCCTCCATGAGAAAGTATCATGGATCATTATATGAGTGTCATATACTTTCTCATGTGACTATTGGTATGAATAGTCCTTAGACCTGAAGTCACTATAGTTTCCTACATAAGGAGTTATGTACTTTGGTATCGTCTAACGTCACGCTATAACAGGGTGACTATAACGGCGATCACTGGATATGTAACGAATTATGTAGAGGGATGTGAGTGATGTAGATGAGATCTATCCCTCCTATATGATAGGAGTGATATCTTTGGCCTCTTGATAGAGTAGGACCACGAAATGCATGGTCATGCTCAAATGAGTCAATATGTGATATTGAGCTCATTTGTTTGAGTGAGTCTACTTGGGGATCAAGAAACATAAAGATCGATAAGGGGATGACATGGTCTATGCCTCATTGATCGATCTAAGATATCAGAGATAGAAGGACACCGTCATACATGATAATAGTCACGGAAATGTTGTCGGATCTCGATGATCTTGTAACTTGGGTAGCAATGATGTATTGCTAGATGCCGCTTATTGCTTATGTATCTAAAAGAGTTTTAGATACATTGCCAACGTTACAAGAGCCTATAGGGTCACACACAAATGACATTCTATTTTGGAGATGGTTTCTTTTAGTTGGACTAAAAGGGCAATTGAGCATATGACCAAGATTTGAGTTAGACTCAAACTGGTTAAACTTGAGTTAGACTCAAGTTGAACCATGGAAAATGATTCATCATCATGCATGATTAATTTGATTAATCATGCATGAGAATACCAAGAGCCTTGGTATTCATGATGAGAATTCATGAAGGAGAATACCAAGAGTCTTGGTATTAAGAGATGTCTTAATGGGAGTTAATGGCAATGGTTGCTATGGGATTAAAAGGCTTGTCTTTTGGTGTTTCACGTGGACAACTTGTGAGGCTTTTGTTTTGTGCGTGCAAGCAAAAGAAGGCCAAGAGAGAAAGTGTTCTCTCATCTCCTTCTTCATCTCCTTCTTTTCCAAAAGAGGTCTTGGCGTTTTGCTAGGGGTTGCTAGCACAACGTGACTCCAAAGCTTGTGTGGGTGTCAGTGTGGATACCATAGATATACAGTTACTCTTACCGTATTGAGATCCGACAGCGTTTGGAAAAGCGGGACTGCGAAGGGCATGCACCGAAGGTATATTCTTCATCTAGATAAGATCTAGACTAGACTAAGCAAAACGATTTTTATAGTTTTGCATGGATCTCTGGTGGGATCTGGTATAATTATTTATTTTCGCTGCGGTTGTACGAAGTATTCGCCCGTGACGTTGTGAACGTCAGATCTGAACTGGTTTCCCAACAGATATAAACCAGGATCCTCCTATTTTCCCACTTTCCAACGAAAAACTTTCCATCCCGATGCTCTCCATATCTTCTTCACCAAACTCCTCGCCCGCCCCGTTACTTCCTTCGGATTCTTTTGCCCCTGTTCAACAACAAGCCACGTCTGGCCTTCTTCCACTCATGTCTATTTCCCCCCTTTCTTCTCCAATTTCTTCAAGTCTCTTAGCGAGGGCTTTACTCGTAGTCTCCTCTATCCCTTTGACTGTCCCTGTACCACCTTCCCTTCCCTTCAATGTTATCTCTTCCCCTTCTGAACCTTTAACACAGCCTACCGTTTCCACCTTCCCTTCGCCCCTTATGAGCGAATCTTCCCCGCTAGTGTCATCTATCCCCTCCTCTTCCAACCGCGGGCTTCAAATTATGAACCTGGAAGAATTGACTTCCAGGATGGAAAGTTTACAGCACGTTCTAGAATTGGTAAGCTCTTTACAATGGTTCCGCTGATTCCTTCAGGTTTTTAACTCCTTCTTCATCAACAAATTTCAGGCTATAATGAACTACCAAGAGCTGGATCACTCCCTCGCTCAATATCGAGCTCAATTCCTGCATCAAGCTCAATAATATCTGGAAGATAAAACTGCTGCAGAGCACCAGGAGCACCTTCTCTTACAACAACTAAAGCAATGCCAGGAACAACTATCAGAGGCTCATCTCCAGCAACGAAAGGATGCCGAGACCATAGCGGCATTACAAGCACAGCAGCAGGCTCACATAGAATTGATACCCACTCCACCAGATACTCAGCGGGAACGGACTGAGGTAGTAGCCTCTTGTTCCCAAGAGGTGGTGAGCCTTAAGGAGCAGATAGCTGAGCTCCTCTGCACCAAACAAAAGGATTCTGAACTCATTGCAAGCTTGCGGGTTCGGCACCAAAGAGCGGAGGACAAAATAGGGGATATCCGCACCTGCCTGTGCAAGGAGGTACAAGAAAACTCCTCCTTAATCACTTATAGGGTGCATGCTCACGCCCGTATACGCAGGCAAGAAACGTCCCTCTAGAGGTTGGGAAATGAGCTTGTTTGCACCAGATCCTATACATAAGCTGTAGAGGGAATTTTAGCTTCGATGCGCCAGAACATGATGGACATGACGAGTCTCTTTCAGCAGGACCAAACCTCCCGAGCGGACGACATTTCGGTTCTGGCGGATGCTATTATGGAGATATCTCGGTGTTATAGCGAAATGCACCGCTCTCTCCGGGAGCATCAAGAGAAATGTCACAGGCTTCATCATAATCGAAGTCCAGATGACCTGAGCTGACGCGAACGGCTAATAGGCCTGATGTGTGTCTCCTTCCAGGATGAATTTAATGAAGCGGTTCGGCAATATGCGGACCAAGGATTACCCCCTGCGAACCACCCTGCTCTTTCCTTACACTGGGAAACCGACTTCCGATGCATACCCCCGATCGTTTTAAATTATAACTTGATGTATTGCTTCGGGACATAGCTCCCTCTTTATCTTCTTTTCTTTTCATAGCCCGCCAAAGAGAATTGAATGTTAATGTAAATAATTCATCAATCAGATTCGGGTTTGTCATACATCTAATGACATAGTGAATTGTCAAACACGTTTCTCCAAGAAACTTCTTAATTCTTTTTCTATCTACCCTCCCTTACACAGTATAATAGTATTTCAAGTGTACAACATTCCAAGGTCGAGGGAATTCCTTGCCCTGATCATCTTCGAATGATCTGACGCGCACGCCACTGTAGAGGGTCCTTCCCAATTTGGAGCTAACTTTCCAAGATCTCCAACAGGATTAACTTTGCGCAGAACCAAATCTCTTTCCTGGAATCTCCAAGGCATTACCCTTTTGTTGAAGGCTTGTTGTACCCTCCGTTTGTAAACTTCTGCTCGTCTCCGCACCTGTTCCCTTTTTTCTTCCACCAAGTCCAGCTCAGTGCTCCGAATAATTTGGTTCTGCTCCGGCTCATAAACTTCCATGCGGGCGCTACTTAAAAGGGCCTCCACCGGAATAACAACCTCCGTTCCTTATACCAGGCTGAAAGGAGTTTCACCTGTTGCAGTTTTTGGCGTGGTTCGGTAGGCCCACAAGATCTCCGACAATTCCTCCACCTAGTTTTCTTTCTGAGCCCCCAGTTTAGTCTTCAATCCTTGGATAAGAATTCTTTTAGTTACTTCGACCTGCCCGTTAGCTTGAGGATGAGCCACCGAAGTAAAAGCTTGCTGGATACTAAGACTTTGGCACCATTCCTTGATTTTCTTGCCCTGGAACTACCGCCCATTGTCACTAACTAACCTATGGGGAATACCATACCGACAAATAATATTCTTCCATAGGAATTGTATCACAGCATTCTCAGTGATTTTGGTAAGGGGCTCTGCTTCTACCCACTTGGAGAAGTAATCCACAGCCACCAATAAGAATTTTTTCTGCAAAGGTGCCACAGGCATGGGACCCACTATATCCATCCCCCACTGATCGAAAGGGCATGAAGCAACAACATCTTTCATTAATTCAGCCGATCGTTCAGATCGGTTGCTATGTTTCTGACAGGCCGAGCAGATTTGTACTAGATGAGTTGTATCTTGTTGGAGGGTGGGCCAAAAGTATCCGGCTAACAAGACTTTCCTTGCCAAAGCTCTACCTCCTAAATGATTGCTGGAGCAACCTTCGTGGATTTCCCAGAGTACCCATTCAGCATCTTCCCTTCCCAAACACTTCAACAGGGGCCGTCCAAAAGATGTTTTGTACAAATCTCCATTCAGGATGGTGAATTGTTTTGCTCTGTTCATTAAAACAGATATCGCCCCTCTTTCTTCCAGGACCTTTCCTTGTTGTAGATACGTTATAATGTCAGTCCTCCAATCAGGGATCGGATCTGGTCCAGGTACGGTTTCCTCTACATTGTATATCACCAGAGAAGTAGGGACTTCCACACAAATCGTTTCAAGCTACTTCACCCCTTCCATCACACTGGCCAACCGAGCCAACTCATCCGTCTTCCCATTGTTCTCCCTTGGGATCTGCTTTAAGAGGACTTGGTGAAAATGAGACTTTTCCTTCTCGAAAGCCTTCAAATATTTTTGCAATCTCTCTTCCCGAACTGTGAAAGAGCCTTGAAGTTGTGATACCGCCAACTGGGAACCCAAATGGATTATAACGAAGGTTGCCCCTACGGCTCGGGCGGCTTGCAACCCTGCTAAAATAGCTTCATATTCTATTTCATTGTTGGAAGCCCGATATCCCAGGCGCACGGCTATGCGAGTTTCTTCTTTCTCCAGGGACATTAATAGGACTCCCACTCTGCTACCTACAGACCCAGAAGAGCCGTCCACAAATACACTCCATGCCTCCGATCCCTCTTTTTTTGTCGATGAGCTATTTTCCGAACCAATAGGTACCTCAGCTAGAAAATCAGTGAGAGTCTGAGCCTTGATAACGGTTCGGGGTTGGTAGTGAATGTCATATTCACTTAGTTCCACGACCCATTTAGCCAGTCTTCCAAAAAAATTAGGCTTAGTAACCACCTTGCCTAATTCACTGTGAGTTAATTCATTAATGGGATGAGCTAGAAAGTATGGTCTCAACTTGCGGGCTGTCAAGACTAGAATATACGCCAACTTCTCCAGCTCCGTGTAACGGGATTCAGCCCCTTTCAGGATATGGCTGGTATAATAAATAGGTTGTTGCTGAGAACCTTCTTGCTTCAACAAGACTAAACTGATGGCTCCTTCCGAAATAGCTAAGTACATCCACAAGGGATCTCCTGTCACTGGCTTGGCTAACAGCGGAAGTCCAGCTAAATACTTCTTCAACTCTTGAAAATCCTGCTCGCATTGATCATCCCATTGAAATTTTGTAGCCTTGCACAAAATCCTGAAGAAAGGTAGCCCCTTGTCCGCTGATTTAGCTATAAATCGAGACATGGAAACAATTCTTCCTACTAGCTTTTGAGTTTCTCGCAAATTAGTGGGTGACTTCATATTGCATAATGCCTGCACCTTCTCTGGATTAGTCTGTAGTCTCTTCTCAGTTACTATATATCCCAAAAATTTCTCACTCTTCACCCCGAACAGACATTTTTTAGGGTTCAGCTTCATGTTATATCGCCTCAAGGTAGCGAAAGTTTCATCTAGATCCTTAACCAAATCCCGAGTGGTTTTTGATTTGACCAGGATGTCGTCCACATAAACTTCCACATTTTTCCCTTTCTTCCGCAAAGATTTTATCCATGAGCCGTTGGTATGTAGCCCCCGCAATTTTTAGTCTGAAGGGCATTACCACATAAGCATATAACCCTCCTGCCGTTACAAAACTAACCCTCTTCTTATCTTCTTTGGCCAGTGGTATCTGATGATATCCCTGGTAGGTATCCGTTAAGGACACCACCTCATATCCTACCGTAGAGTCCACCAACTGATCAATGCGAGGCAAGGGGTAGCAGTCTTTAGGACACACTTTATTTAAATCGTAGAAGTCAATACACATCCTCTACTGCCCAGAGGGCTTGGGGACCAGGACTACATTGGAGACCCACTCGGGGAATTGAATTTCTTTCACATTACCCACTTTCAACAATTTATCTACTTCTTCAGCTATCACTTTGTCCTTTTCGAGTCCAAAATGTCGCCGCTTCTATTGGATGGGTCAGACTCCTCTGGTAATGTTGAGGTGATGTTCAGCAATGCGAGGGTCGATTCCCGTAAGATCATGCACATCTCCGACGAAAATGTCTTCATTCTTCTTTAGATTGGCCACCAGCTCCTCTTTGGCCTCTAGCTGCTGTGCTACCCGAGTGACCTTTCCGGGAGCTATCTCCACCAGCTCCCCTTCCTCTATTTTCTCCACTTTGGAGGGAGATTCTTCCAGCACACAGATGTCCGAAATCACGATGGCTTTCCCTTTGAGGTCATCGGTTTGGGCCTTCTTTTGGTCATCCCTGACCATTTGCACGTAGCAGCTCCTTGCAGCCTTCTGCTCGCCTCTGACCTCTCCAATCAGCTGCCCAACCAAAAATTTCACCTTTTGGTGATACGGAGAAGCCACCGCCTGAAAGATGGAAAGGAAGGGGTGACCCAGAATTGCATTATAGGTGGACGGAGCATCCACAATAAGAAAAGGAACTATATTGGTTTTTTGGCTAGGCTTTGTGCCCAAAGTCAGGGGCAATGAAATCTGCCCTGAGGGGTGGACCACATGTCCCGCAAACCCGAAGAGGGTAGTGGCCATGTCTTCTAGCTGGGCGTTTCCCAACTGCATTTGTCCGAAAGCCTCCTAGAAGAGGATGTTGACAGAACTCCCCGAATCAACTAGTACCCTGGCCACTTCATAGTTGGCCAGGGAAATATAGATCACCAAAGCATCCGTGTGAGGCAGCAGAACGCATCGAAGATCTTCCGATCCAAATGAAACTGACGGCGCGGTCTGGACAGCCTGATCAGTGATTATAGACAAGCTCTCCATGAGACAGGCGTATGATTTTCGCACCCAGTTGGAATCCCCATCAGTGGGTCCTCCTGCAATAATGTGAATAACCCCCCGTGTGGGGACGTTATTTATAGCAGATGATGGGCCCTCACCTGATGGGTCCCCTTGTGAGATACCCTCCTAGGCCAGAGTCTGAGGGTCCAGAGGAAAAGTAACCTACGACGGTTGGTTATATGGCCCCGGACGAGCCACATTGAGTCATTGGCCTCGCCATGCAGGTCCTCCAGTCTGAGGTCGCAGCTGTGGGTAAGCGGCTCGGAGGCGCTCCAGTTCCTCTTGCAATTTGAAACATCAACCACTAGTGTGGTCGTATTCCATATGGTACTAGCAGAAGAACGGGGTGGGAGGGTTGCGAGGCACTCCCCTATACCTCGTTGATCACTGTAGAAGACCTTACTGGTCATAGAATTCCATCTCTCGCTCCTTCCAAGTCCTCGAGGGAGGGACTGCATCGACGACCATGATCTGCAACGGCTGTGCGGGGCGAGCACCCTGTAACAATAACCGAGGTCTGGGAGCCTCTGGTAGGAAGGGTCGTGTATATTCCTATCTGGGAGGTGCTCGAGGGGCTGTGGGCCGATTTCTTTCAGCAGGGACCATTGCGGAGGCTCGTTCAGCTCTCCGAACTTTCAACCCTTCTTCCTCGTTGATATACTTCTCCGCACGGCTCAACAGCTCCTCATAGCTGTTCACAGCCTTCCTCAAATTTGAGCTAAGGAAAGGACCCTCCCTTAGCCCGTGCAGAATGGCTACTCTGAAAGCATCCGACCTTGCTGAAGGGATGCTTCTGGCGGTGGAAGTGAACCGATGAAGATACCCTCTGAGCGACTCTGAGGGCCCCTGCGTAATGTGCAGCAGGATGGAAGCATCGTGCTTGTACGCCTTGCAGTTGGCAAACTCTTGGTGGAACATCCTGTGAAAATCGGCAAAACAAGTAATATACCCCGGGAGCAGGGTGTTAAACCATTTTTGTGTCGAGTCGGTTAAGGTGGTCTAGAAGACCCGGCACTTGAGGGCGTCGGTATAGCAGTGGAGCGAGGCCGCTCCGACAAATTGTGATAGGTGTTCTTCCAGATCTGTGGTGCTGTCATACTTGTCTACTTGGGGATTCCTGAAGTATGACGGTGGGACTTCAGAAAGGATGTCCATGGTGAAAGGGATGGGCTCGTAAATCTCTGGAGCCCTAGTCGACCGGCTTTCGCCCTGCTCTTCTCATTGATTCTGGGTTAAGGGCAAAGTGGTCTGATGTACTTTCCCCCCCCCCCCCCAGCCCCTCTCCAGGCAATGCTTCGACGTTAGTGGTTGTACGAGGTAGAGGGGGAATCTCTGGTGGTGGTCCACTAGAGGAAGGTTCACCAGAATGAGGATGAAGGTACCCCATCCTTCTCCTTTCTCTGGCGAGGGCCTCAGCCACAGCGTTGTCCACCATGGCTCTTAGTTGTGACGGTAGTATTATGATGGGGTTTTCCTCCACAGCGGAGGCTACTGGGTGTTGTATCTCTTATGGTTGCATCTCTACGTCTTGCTCAAGTGTTCCCACAGACAACGCCAACTGTTGCAGTGACGGGGAAGAAGGTTTACTCACTTCCTTTCAATGCAATGGGGTGCGAAGGAAGCTTAAGGGGTTCTCTCCAGCCGCAACAATAAAATGGAATGTGAAGAAGAGAAACGCACACTAACACAAGCAACAAACAAAGACACAGGATGTAATGTGATTCGGAATAAGGATTCCTACTCCACGGGGGTGAGCTCTCCCACCCGCTACTGTGCCAAAGCACTTTCACTATGAATGTCCTCCTTCACGGAAAGAACTTCCGGATGTGGAGGAGAAAACCTCTTACAATTAAGTAACTATACAGGAAACAATCTCAGAAAGATGGAGCTCCCTACTCTCCTTAGCTCCTTCTCCGGCGAAGTGATTGCTCTCCCCTTCAGAATGTGCCTTCGTCTCTTGCAAGTTAAAATAATGCGGTTCCCTTTTCTCCTGCCTTGCTTCTCCCTTTTATCCCCTTCCTCTGGCCAGCTGTTGCATCGCAAGCCTCCTTCGTCGTACACATGGCCACCTTGCCCATCTGAAGAATCATTCTGTTACAGACACGAGGAGCGAAGGCTCCTTGGAATATTATGTGGGGGCCCTCTTCTACTGTGTAACAACTTCTTATCTACATTTTGAGAAATATGCTAGCCTATCCCTTTCAGCCACTTGCCTTCGACGAAACTAACCTAAACCTACTGCTCACGTGTAGTGTAGGCATTAGGCTCTTCCCAGTAGCCCGAACCAACTCTTCTTTTTCCCACACTAAACCATTTCCAGTCCTTCTAGACCGAGCCGATTCTTGTCTGCCCCGTACCAAAATAATCTCCGCGATTTCCCTGTCGTGCCAACTACCTCAAACTATCCTCCCGTTCCAATTGCCCCATACTGTCGTGCCCGAACCATTCTACCTCGCTTCCCTTGCCGAATCAGTTACTTGGTTCGGATAGCATCCCATGCGCGGATGTTTTATCTTACTCACAGAAAAGAGGTAACATCAGTATTGGTGCTACTGAATAATGAAGAAAAAAAAGAGCAATAAAAAGTATTTTCATTAACTTTTTAATGAAGATTTAGATGACCAACTTAACTTAGGTAATTTAAGTAGGATAGAGAAGTATACAAATTTAAATTTTTTTATCATATAATCCAAACTTCAAATGTAGGAAAAACTTTAAATGGAATGCAGAATGGAAAAGTAGTTGAATTAGATGATATTTCGATAGATGTATGAAAGTACTTAGGGAAACAAGTTATTGAATGAGTTACAAAGTTACTCAACTTTATATTAAAAATAAAAATAATATTTGATCAGTAAAGGGTGGTACCCTAGTCCACTTATATAAAAACAAAGGAGATGTATAAATTATACAAATTATAGAGGCATTAAGTTAATGAGTCATGTAATGAAACTTTGGAAAAGAGTAATATTAAAACTAATGAAGGAGATCACAATGATTGAAAATCAATTTGAGTTCATACTTAGACGGTTGGCAATAAAAGTTATATATCTTCTTATGTAACTAATTGAAAAGTATCAAGAACATAAGCAAGACTTACTGTAAAATACCGAAAAATAATAATAATAATAAAATAATACTTGTTAATTAGGAAAATACCCTAGGAAATTTTCCAAGGATTTTTAGAAATTTTCCTGAACTTAAATGGAAATTTATATGACTATTGCAGGGAAAGATCAAACAGGCTTTGGGGTCATTTGGTTATGAGGGGCTTGATAGGGTTTAATTGACTTAAGTTTAATTATAAAACTCTAAGGTCAATGGATTTAATGGATTGATTAGTGTCGGACACTATAGTTTTTCCCTAAACCCAACCCGATATTTTCTTACCCGACCCGCTTCTCAATTATAACGCCAAGCGTTGATATTTCGTTCGACTTTTTCTTTCTCCCGACCGTTTCCCTCATTCACATCGTCTTCTTCTCCGCGACGCAGTGATCGCCACTTCGCCTTCGACGTGCGAGCCCTTCTCCCTTTCATCGCTGTCGCCGAGCCCTCCCTCTCGATTCCTCGTTTCGCCGAACTACTGGTGGTTCGAGCATGGTATTGTGAATCAGCTATAGTTGATTCTTGGTGAGCTTGTTCAAATTTCTATTCTATAAATTGAGGATATAAATAGTTATTTTAGAAGGGATTGGTGATTGATTTCAGGTGATGAAGTGAGCTGAATGGAGTCCTATTCGACAAGAGACTTGATCTTAATCCATTGTGGATCATGGGAACGAGACGAGGTAAGTTTGAATCTAAGTGTTATGGAAACAACATTTGAATTACAGTTGGTTAAAATGTATCGAAGGAATCGGTAGTTAATGTTGGTGCAGTAGGCACCTAAGTAAGTCGAACCTAAGTTTTGATTATAGCAAACGATACAAAGTTAAGCATATATTGTTATCTCATGAGCTAAATCAAGTGTGCAGAAAAGTCTCAACGCTGGAGCTGAAGGCTAGCAACACCCGGAGGAAGCCGCGGTGGTCGGGCGACACTCAAGAGACTTCGGAGGGAGCCGAAGGAATTGAGTGGAAGGCCGGAAGCAAAAGCAACACATAAGTACTGAGGTAAGCTCGTGTGTGCGAGCGTAAGTAAGGTCGTATCCTCTTTACGGGGATGATCTTAAGCGTAGATCCGACCAAAGACTTCTTATAGATGGTCTAGGTCGAGATCGGATGGTCGACGACCATCGAAATTATGTTTTTGTTGAGCTAACCTTGCCTTGCAGCTAGCATCAGTCGACTGCCATCTTAGAGGACTCATCGCGATCAAGCGGTCATAGAAGGTCGAGATCGATCGGCCGATCTTGCCATCGATCGTGATGATGGCCATCGATCATTCTTGGTCAAAGGATCAGCCTCGAGTAGTCAAGAGTTATCACCATTTTTCAAGGGGTTTTGTGTCCATTTGTGATTGGCTAAAGACCCATTCGATGAGGGGCTCAAAGGCTATAAAAGGAGGGCCAAACCTAGGGTTTTTAATAAATTCAAAAGCTTCCAAGTGCTTCCGATACGCTCCGACTCTCCGACATCCCTCGACCTTTGTCAAGACGACGACTAGAGCTTCAACCTCCAACCTTTAAATTAAAGTCATAGCGAAAGTTCTAAATTGTATTTCAGTTTATTCCTTTTAGTAAAGCTTTCATTATAACGAGGAGAGGGGAAGTGTCCTTCTACCTCGAGCTTTTTGTATCCGTCTAACTCCTACCTCCAACAAGGAGGAGTTCTTTAGTAGTTTGCCCTCCGTACGTGGTCAAGGACCACTAGGGCCTTGGAGTAGTAGCCTTCGGCTACGAACCAAGTAAATCTCTTGTGTCTATTGTCTCCTTTACTTTTTGTTTTGTTTATCTTTCCGCTGCATATAAGTTTTTTTTTTTAAAACGAATTCGTACTAAAAAGTTTCTATCGCTATTCACCCCCCCCCTCTAGCGATCCGATCGATCCAACAATTGGTATCAGAGCCGGGGGTTGCTAAGATTTGGTGAAACTACCAATCTAGCCTTTTTTACAGATTTATTTTTTCTTTTAATTCTGTTTTTTTTTTATTTCGCTTTGTTAAGTTTCTCTCCCGCACTACTAATCCAAGACGCGAGTCTTGGTACTTGCTTTCGTGTTTTTGTCATTGCTAGTTTCTTCATTTTCGTCTCCTTCGGTCTTTTGTTCTAATGGCCCATCTCGAGGGTTTTAGCACCGTCCGACCTCCATTTTACAACGGAGATGACTTCCGTTATTGGAAGTGTCGGATGGAATGCTTTCTCAAAACCCAAATCGAGATGTGGATCATAATCCAAACGGGTTTCACACTTCCAACTAATGAAGTGGGTGACTCCTTGGATTATGATCAATGGACCATTGCAACAAAACGAAAAGTCGAAGCCGACGCCAAGGCAACACAAATCCTCCAATGCGGCCTATCCAAGGAGGAGCTAAATCGTGTCGGCCCCTTCATAAGCGCAAAGGATCTTTGGACGAAACTAATCGAGTTACACGAAGGATCGGATCAAGCTAAGGTTTGAAAACGTGATTTGTTGTTCAATAAATTGTACATACTAAAAATACAGGAACACGAGTCCGCGACGCAACTCCACGCCCGTGTCCAAGATATAGTCAACAACCTACACGCAATCGGGCAAAAGGTCGAAAACCGCGACCTTATAAGGTATGTTCTAAACTCGTTTCCGAGGACTACCTTGTGGGCATCCATGGTCGATGCCTACAAGGTCTCCAAGGATCTTTCTAAAATTAGGTTAGATGAACTCTTTTCCAATTTCGAATTATATGAGCAGTCCAACTCGGAACCCGAGAGGGGTATAGCCTTGTTTGCAGGTTCAAAGAAGAAGAAAATCGCAAGCAAGCCACCACCAACCGAGGAGGAAGACGAGTCCGAAGAAGAAGTTGACCCAGAATTGACTGCCGAACTAATGAATCTAGCTCGAAGGATAGCCAAGGGACGAAAGCGAACCACGACTCGACCCAACCAAGGTAAGCCTAAAAGTTCTAATATTAGGTGTTATGAGTGTAACAGGTTTGGACATATCAAGTCCGAGTGCCCCAAGCTCAACCACCGAGCACCTAAGCACAAGAAGGCCCTCAACGCGACATGGGAAGAAGCGTCATCCGAAGAAGACGAAGACCACGTCTTCATGGCAAGATCGATTGAGTCAGACACGGAGACCGAACCTGAACTTGAGTCGGAACCTGAGGATGACTCGGACTACGAAGCTACCTTCAAGTCAAGCCACGGATACGCATCCGGTTCAAAAGATACCCTTAAAGTAAGTCGGACTTTATTTAATACTTTACATAATACAGTTAGGTTTTTGTCTAGGAAGTTAGCTAAGTCCGAGTCCAAGGTCGAGACCCTGGTTGAGGAGGTCAAACTCCTCAAACACAAGGTCTCCCTAACCTCTTCGACTAGTCGAGTTCAAGAGAAGGACTCAACTCGGGTTGAAAAACGTTGAGAACTCACTCTTGAAAAGTCAAGTCGAAGATCTTAGGAACACGTTGGAAAGGTTCACTTCGGGATCCAAAGGACTTGACCTCCTACTTGGATCTCAAAGGGCCGTGTACAACAAGGCTGGACTAGGGTTTAACTCAAACACGACTAATAGGTTGTATATGTCGATTGTAAGTCGACATAGGAAACATGTCCAAGCATGGGTCCCTAAGAACCTTTTGATTTCAACTCTAGGATCCAACCCGTACTGGATTCCCAAGGACCAAATCCACTACGTGGATAGACCGAACCGATTCAACGGTCTAGGGGGAGCCAGTACAAAACATGTTTGTGCTTTAAATTAGAAATTGCATGTTTTAACTTAGAAAGTTTGTGCTTTAACTTAGAAATTGCATGCTTTAACTTAGAAAGTTTGTGCTTTAAAACTTGTGAACTCACTTAGAACACGAACATAACCAACTAAAATTCTTCGAAAAGATTGAGCCTCGGGGAGCCTCTTTTCAAAAACATAACCAACTAAAATTCTTCGAAAAGATTGAGCCTCGGGGAGCCTCTTTTCAAAAATATAACCAACTAAAATTCTTCGAAAAGATTGATCCTCGGGGAGCCTCTTTTCAAAAACATAACCAACTAAAATTCTTCGAAAAGATTGAGCCTCGGGGAGCCTCTTTTCAAAAATAACCAGTTAGACTAGGAATAGTCTTAGGTGAGTCAAGTCATCTTTTTCTTGAAAATGGCTTTGTCTAAGGAAGTGGTCGATGATCCGATAAAAGAAGGCCCCTGTGCCTCGCCACGACCTGGAAGCCATGATCTTGAAAAGGTAAACTTGACAAGCCTAGGGTTAAATCCAAATCTAACATAAAATTACTTGAACCTAAATCCACTTAATCAACTTAATTGGAAGTCATCTCACAAAAACCACATAAGTATAACATGCTTGATCATATAGACACAGGTGTGATGACCTAGGTTTAAAAACTTACAACCTTTTTTTTAAAAAAAAATTATAAAAAATCTAACATCCAATCCAACCACCTTGTGTGTAGGATCAATGGATGTTGGACAGCGGTTGCTCCCGACACATGACCGGGGATCAACTCAAATTCACAAAGCTTCGATTCAAACGACAAGGATCGGTAGCCTTTGGGAATAACGACAATCTCAAAATCATCGGATCAGGTGATATCGAGCTTAACTCGAATTTTGTTATTAAAAATGTATTACTTGTAGAGAATTTTGAATATAACCTGCTTAGCGTAAGCCAATTATGTGACAATAACTATAAGGTCGTATTTTTAGAAAATGAATGTGTAATTAAAACAAATAAAACATCTAAAACAATACTCAAAGGAACTAGGAAAAATAACATTTATACAATTAACTTAATCAAATCCTCAGCCAAATGTCTTATGACACAGGAAGAGGAATCATGGTTATGGCACCGACGACTCAGTCACTCGCACCCAAGACTCGTCCACAAGATGAGTCAGAGTGGCTTAGTCAGAGGCTTACCCAACCTCAACAACCTGGTTAATAAAATCTGTAATGCTTGTCAACAAGGAAAACAACCTAGGACACAACACAAGTTAACTAACCAAGAACGAACCTCAAGTGTACTTGAGCTCCTGCATATGGATCTATTCGATTCACATGGAGCCAAGTCACTCAATAGAAGTCAATATTGCTTAGTCATAATTGACGACTACTCCAGGTTTACCTGGGTTAGGTTCATCAAACATAAAAATGATACCCTAGATCAATTAATCAATCTATTCAAATTAATCGAGAATCAAAAAGACCTTAAGGTTAAAAGACTTAGAAGCGATCATGGTGGTGAATTCGAAAATCAAAGGTTCATCGACTTCTGTAACCTAAACGGATATCACCATGAATTCTCTTGCCCTAGGACCCCTCAGCAAAATGGCCTAGTGGAACGGAAAAACCGAACTCTACAAGAAGCCGCTAGGACCATGTTGAACGAATACGACCTACCCGATAGGTTTTGGGCAGAAGCCGTGAGTACGGCATGCTATGTCCAAAATAGGATCCTTATGGTAAAAAGGCACCTTAAGACCTCGTACGAGATTTATCACGATAAAATACCTAACATCAAGTACTTTAGGGTATTTGGGTGTAAGGTACATATCCTAAACACTAAGGATTACCTAGGGAAATTTACATCCCAAACCATGATCGGAATCTTTCTAGGATACTCGACTACAAATCGAGCTTATAGAGTATATAACCACGACACCCTTAGAGTCGAGGAGACTATCAATGTCTAATAATTCTTAGAGTCGAGGAGACTATCAATGTAGTATTTGATGAAGGACATGAACCTACAAAACCCCAAGAACCCCAATTAGCGAGCCGATTCATACTAGACCTAACTCGATCCGAGATCGTGTCTAGTGTTAATCCTAACCTAAGTCAACCTAGTCACTCTATTGATCAAGTGATAGATGACTCCAACCAAACTAGTGTTCAACCAAGTCACCCCATTGATCAAGCATTAGGTGATACAAACCCAACCCAATCTAGGATTCAGACTAACCACCCTATCGATCAAGTGATAGGAGATCCTAATCTAGGAGTTCGAACTAGAGCATCCTATAGGAACCTTAGTCAAATTTCCTTAATTTCAAAGATAGAACCCAAATCAATTGAACAAGCTCTTCTTGATCCCGATTGGATTATTGCAATGCAAGAAGAGCTAGCTCAATTTACTAGGAATGAAGTGTGGGAATTAGTACCACCACCTAAAGACAAAACGATAATTGGAACAAGGTGGGTGTTTCGAAATAAGCTTGATGATAAAGGTGAAGTAGTTAGAAACAAGGCTAGGTTAGTCGCCAAAGGTTTTAGCCAAGTCGAAGGCTTAGATTACACAAACCTATGCCCCAAAGAGCTAGACTCGAATCCATTCAATGTTGCTAGCTTATGCCGCACATCGAGGATTTAAGTCGCTTTCAAATGGATGTTAAGTCGGCATTCCTAAATGGATACATTAAAGAAGAAGTTTATGTTAGCCAACCCCGGATTCAAAATCTAGATAAACCCGACCATGTTCTAAAACTTAAGAAAGCTCTCTATGGACTTAAACAAGCTCCTCGAGCTTGGTACGAGAGACTTTCAATCCATCTTAAGTCAAAAGGGTTTAACCAAGGCTTAGTTGACCCAACTCTCTTCGTAAAAACCTTAGGTAAAGAAATATTCATAGCTCAAATTTACGTAGACGATATAATTTTTGGAACCTCTAACTCAGCCTTACTAAACGAGTTCGTTTCACTCATGGAAAGTGAGTTCGAAATGAACTTAGTAGGCGAGTTAAGTTTCTTTTTAGGTCTACAAATTAAACAAACTAAGGATGGTATATACCTATATCAACAGAAATACACTAAGGAGTTAATTAAAATATTTGGAATGCAAGACGCTAAGATAATAAACACCCCAATGGCAATTAATGTTAACATAGGAGAAGACCCTGAAAGTAAGTCCATTGACTTAAAGTACTATAGGAGCGCGATAGGAAGTCTCCTATACTTAACTGCGAGTCGACCCGACATCCTATTCGCAGTAAGTATGTGCGCCAGGTTTCAAACCTGTGCTAAGGAGTCTCACCTAACCCTAGTTAAGCGTATCCTTAGATATCTTAAGGGTACACTTAACGTTGGTATTTGGTACCCTAGATCTACGAAGTTCGAACTAATCGGCTACTCTGATTCGGATTATGCCGGTAGTAAGCTCGATAGAAAAAGTACGAGTGGTTGTTGTCAACTTCTCGGCTCGAGTCTAGTGAGTTGGTGCAGTAGGAAGCAACACTGTGTTGCTTTATCTACCACCGAAGCCAAATACATCGCGATGGATGAGTGTGTCATGCAGCTTCTTTGGATGAAGCACACCCTCCGCGACTTTAAGTTAGACTTTACGAATACTAAACTTCATGTAGATAACATTAGTTCAATTAATCTTACAAAGAATCCGATATGTCACTCTAGGACCAAACATATAGAGGTCAAACACCATTTCATTCGAGAACATGTGGCCAATGGAGCAATACAACTCGAATACGTCGAATCGAAGTCTAACTTAGCAGACCTATTTACTAAACCCCTACCCGAAGCCAAATTTAGTCTATTAAGATGAAAATTGGGCATGTGCGTAATAGAATAGGTACATGCAAATTATATGTTCTTACTACTATTTCTTTAATTTCATTTTTATGGAACTAGCATAGGACATACCTTAGATATCATGCACCTATAGATTTAAGGAGCCAGTACATCTCACAACACATATGACTAATGTGTTTGTGTACTTAGCCACGTAGATGGGCGTGAGATGGGCGTGAGATGTTAGGACCTTACTCCTGGTTCCAGATGTAGAGCTAGTGCATCGCTATGAACCACGGAGTATAATCATACATACTAACCAACTCTGACCAGGACTGGTTGATCTTACATATCAATCAAGCCAAATATGAGTCGAACATTTTATAGATGAGCTTATTTTCAGTATATTTTTTTTATAAAAAATGGGGAACATGCTTGGACTTTAAATTTAACACTTATTTTGTTTTCCACACACCCCTTACTCTTTTCGATATACGGCAAAAGGGGGAGAAAAAGGCCAAAGTTAAGGGGTCAAAATTTTTTTTAACTTAACTCTTACTTCATATTTAAAGAAAAAGTTAAAACTTAGTTAACTTTTACCAAAAGGCCAAAGAATTCTTAACTTAAACTTATTTGTGCCGTCTACGTTTTACTTAAATTTTTTTTAAAACTTTATGTCGTTAATGTTTTACTTAAGAGGGAGAAAGGGCTTAACTAAAACGTTTTACTAAGGCCAACTTTAAGTAATGTTAATTACTTAAAGCAACCCTCAAGGGGGAGGATTAAGGTCTTTCTTCAAGACTCACCCTCGGTCAAGGGGGAGGTTTCCTCAAGGGGGAGTACTTGAAGAAAATCCTTACTACTCCAACTTAATCTTCATATTTTTTGTTTCTCATGCACATTATTACTCTTCATGCTTGCTGTTTACTTAACTTTGTATGTGGGTTTGCCATAAATCAAAAAGAGGGAGATTGTTGGTGCAGTAGGCACCTAAGTAAGTCGAACCTAAGTTTTGATTATAGCAAACGATACAAAGTTAAGCATATATTGTTATCTCATGAGCTAAATCAAGTGTGCAGAAAAGTCTCAACGCTGGAGCTGAAGGCTAGCGACACCCGGAGGAAGCCGCGGTGGTCGGGCGACACTCAAGAGACTTCGGAGGGAGCCGAAGGAATTGAGTGGAAGGCCGGAAGCAAAAGCAACACGTAAGTACTGAGGTAAGCTCATGTGTGCGAGCGTAAGTAAGGTCGTATCCTCTTTACGGGGATGATCTTAAGCGTAGATCTGACCAAAGACTTCTTATAGATGGTCTAGGTCGAGATCGGATGGTCGACGACCATCGAAATTATGTTTTTGTTGAGCTAACCTTGCCTTGCAGCTAGCATCAGTCGACTGATGCTGCCATCAGTCGACTGATGATGGCCATCAGTCGACTGCTGGTCAAAGGATCAGCCTCGAGTAGTCAAGAGTTATCACCATTTTTCAAGGGGTTTTGTGCCCATTTGTGATTGGCTAAAGACCCATTCGATGAGGGGCTCAAAGGCTATAAAAGGAGGGCCAAACCTAGGGTTTTTAATCAATTCAAAAGCTTCCAAGT
Organism: Wurfbainia villosa; assembly: GCA_025175895.1. NCBI lineage: Eukaryota > Viridiplantae > Streptophyta > Magnoliopsida > Zingiberales > Zingiberaceae > Wurfbainia > Wurfbainia villosa. Next base: position 11,710,274 of record CM046007.1, on the reverse strand, counting down.
GCTTCCGATACGCTCCGACTCTCCGACATCCCTACGACGAAGCGCTGCCGAGACGACGACTAGAGCTTCAACCTCCAACCTTTAAAGTCGTCGGTAATGAAAGTTCTAAATTGTATTTCAGTTTATTCCTTTTAGTAAAGCTTTCATTATAACGAGGAGAGGGGGAGTGTCCTTCTACCTCGGGCTTTTTGTATCCGTCTAACTCCTACCTCCAACGAGGAGGAGTTCTTTAGTAGTTTGCCCTCCGTACGTGGTCAAGGACCACTAGGGCCTTGGAGTAGTAGCCTTCGGCTACGAACCAAGTAAATCTCTTGTGTCTATTGTCTCCTTTACTTTTTGTTTTATTTATCTTTCCGCTGCATATAAGTTTTTTTTTAAAACGAATTCGTACTAAAAAGTTTCTATCGCTATTCACCCCCCCCCTCTAGCGATCCGATCGATCCAACAGTTAACTGATGGTGATATGACGGTATCTTTGTAGATTTGGTAGACCAGTCTGCTAGATAAGATACTGGTTAGAGAATGTTGAATTAGTTAGATATAAAGATTGATGTAGGATTCGATTCAATCAGTCGATGTGAGATAGACTTAGTTATGTTCTATGTTTTCTTTTGCAGGACCTCGATTGGTGATAGATGCTTATACGCGTGGATAGCTAGCATGAGCTATTTAACAAGTAGGTAATTCCTACCCTGGTCAGGTAGTTTTAATGCATACAGATTTAGATGCATGATCATCTTATATGATCATGTTACCTTGACTCTGTTCTATTTACTCTTGCGCTTGATACTTTACCGTTGGCTGTTAACTCCATTGCTGCTATCATGTTTGATTTTATCATGATTAGGAGTTATATATATAGGTGATGTAAGTAACCTAAAATTTGTTTAGTTAAGTGTGAATAGAAAAGTACGGATGACAACCTGATTGTAAATTGGGCAAAGAGGTCATCTGTGGGTAGGTAATATTTTGAACGTAGGGTTAATTCTAATACCCTTAGGTTGCATGTTACCACCGACCATGTATTGTATAAATGGTCAGGGGAATGATACTTAGTGTGTCTCTATGGACCGGTGGTCCTAGCTTGTTATAATCAGATGAGTACGACTCTCTATAAGATAGAGAGTGCATCCATCAATTGAGCACGACTCTCTACAGGGTAGAGAGTTCGTCGATTAGATTGGTATGACTCTCTATAGGATAGAGAGTGTTATGATCAGTTGAGTATGACTCTCTGCAGGATAGAGAGTGTGTTGATCTGATTAGTATGACTTTCTGTAGAATAGAGAGTCTATGGTGGATGTCTGTATGTGAGACATTGCATTCATGTCATTTGCATGCATGCTGACGACGAGGTCTCCCTTGTGGTTGAGAGGGTCGTCAGTCATCCTGCCTCCATGGTTACTTATAGGAGGAGTAACTGGTGTGAGGGCAGAGCATCTGTTGTGCCGCACTCTACCACTATAGACGGTGGTAATTGGAGTTGCGTGTAGTTGTCCTGGGTGCGTGGTACTCGACCACTCATTAGTAGTGTTAGTCAGAGTGGCCAGCAGTAGGGACCCCCGTTGTGTAGCGAGCTCTTTACGCTCATATGCTACTTGATCATACTACCCACTCGGCCACTCTATAACAGTGGTTGGTGTTGAGTTGGGACAGTTGTCATGTCGTGTCACCTAGGCCACACTGGGGTCGTGGTAGCGAGTAGGGGTGAGCAGGCATGACCATGAATGCTGCATTGCCGTATCTGATGGCGCTTTGCATATTACCATATATATATACATATATGCATGTGTGTGTGTGTGTGTGTGTGTGTGTGTGTGTGTGTGTGTGTGTGTGTGTGTGTGTGTGTGTGTGTGTGTGTGTCTATATATATATATATATATATATATATATGGATGGTTGAGATTAATATATATATAGATGCAGTCTATATATATATGCTTATTGTGATGTTGCATTTGATTGTATTATGCTTGCTGCATTTGATTGTACATCATATTCATGCATGCTTCTTGCATATGTTATACAGTTGTGTCGGATACTGGTATATGTGTTGGACAAACCATTAGATACCTTGACTTGTAGCTTGAGTATATCGTGAGTTGATCTTACTCTTCCTATTATATATATATGTTGGATATATGTTCAGGTTGGATCAGAGTAGCGTAGCAGACTTCAGGTATGTCTACATTTTACGTTGTTCATTTGGTTAGACGGTATATGCTTGTATTTATATCAGTCGCGTGGTCATCGCTGATATACCTGTTGTACCCTTAGATTATGTTGTTGAATTACATGTGATATTACATATATATATATTTTTCTATTACCTGCTGAGTTTTACTCACCACCACCATGGACCACGGTTTTTCGTCACGCCTGTAGCAGTGTAGTCGACCGTGATGGACTTGAGCACACCGGCCGGGCATCGTCTCATCTCACCTCCGAGGCTCCCATGTTTGTTTTGGGCTTTCCATACATTGTGTTATGTATTTGGAGTTTTTGTGATGTACTATATTGTAGATTTGGATTTTGTCGAGGTTTCGTGTTGTTGTGATGTGTTAGTCATACCGGTATGCATGTGTGTAGCTTGTTGTATTATGTTTCCACTGTGCTTTGAGTAGTTGTTGTATTTACTTTATATGTTATGTTGTTGTTGTGGCCTACGGGCCTTGTATTAACCCAAAATGTTGTCACGTACAGGGGAGATATCGTCCGTTTGCTTTTCGGCACTGAATGCTCTCGGGGCGTGACAACTTTAGTGGTATCAGAGCCCTAGGTTCTGCGATGCCATACAAGGTTATTTTTGTGTCGAGTCTTGGATTCTCGGGAGTCGATTTATTCGTTTTTGGCTTTCTGAGATGAGATGGACAGCGGCCTGAGCTCCAAGCAGCACAAGGTAAGAATCCCTGATAACTTATAGTTAGTTAGATGTTTATCTAAACTTGCTCAACAGGTGTATACAGTTAGAGTTATGACACTTGTGCAGACTTATAGTAGAAGTCGCCCACCGTGGCGACCAACCGGAGTTGCCTTTAGGGTTTATACTCCCGGTTTTAGTTGATTATGCTTTTAATTTTAATAATAGGAAATAACCTGTAGTGTGTTGGTTATTGTTCGTAACTGTGGTATGAGTTGACCCCAGAAACGACCTGTTGAGTCGGTGAGTCTTGAACCTGTGTTGAAAAGGTGATTTACCTTTGAGAGCCGACTGATACCGAGTCAGAAAACAGGGGTTATTGTTGATTTTCACTAACGGTACTAGTCAAATCATTACCTGATGGGTAATGGATAAGACAAAGTAGGCTATTGTTGATGCAGATAGCAGAAGGCTAGTTTACGGTGTTTCATAGGGATTTTTATCCCTGAGTTGTGTGTACTGGGTTGTATAACTTTGAAGATACTTTTGAGTACTTAACTTGGGTTATATAGAGAAAGTAGAGTTATTTGCATACCATTATCAGGATCTAGCTGATATTTGGTGGTAAATGCAAAAAAAACATACGGGGAATAATATATCACTTAATCATGGTTTAGTGATGTTGAAGGAGAGTATTTCCCCGCGTCACTTTTAGTGACACCTTGTAGGGAATTCGTGAGCTTCAAGTAGGGTGATTGTTGGTAGCGGGAATACCATGCAGAGTCGTTAGACTTGCAGAGTTACGCTCACCTAATAGCTCAAGAAGATGGTATGGATGTGAAATAGGGATTAATGTGGAGGATTGATTAGATTAATTAAATAACTAGATCAATTTAGTTGATCGGGATATGAAGATCGATAAGCAGACATTGCAAGTCAGATGTTAGAATGAGAAGTTTCTGAATGTCGGATAAAAGGAGCAAGATCAGAGTCATAGGCGCTATTTTTCCAATTATAAAAGTCCAATCACAGATCATCAGGATGTTCTCATGCACAACAGCAAAATCAAAATAAAGACTCTGAAGGGATTATGTGTGTGCAATGCAGATCACGAAGACACGTGAAGTCAGATTATCTGTTGGATTAGTTCATCTGTTGCTATTGTAAGCAACCAGTACATTTGAGGTGTACTTTGAAGACTTAGTTGAAGACTATTGATGGTATTCTGGGAGGAAGATGCATTGTCTCGACAACAGAGATCAGCACAGAAGATTGGGTTATTTCATCAGCAGCAACCTACTACCTCAGGTGTGATTAGAGTTCCTTGATACTCCCCTTCAGTAGAGATCAGCACAGAAGCAACATCAGCAGAAGACATCTTAGAAGATTCAGCAGACAACAACAGTTACCTCCAGATGTGTTTTGCTTAGTACAGAGGAGAGAGCATACAACGATGGTCGTATCTATTCGATATTCTATAGTTGCAGCTCGTAGGATTAAGTGATGAGATTAGATGATCTGGGAAAATCCTCGAGTCATTCATCGTAGAAATACGACTACTTTATCACAGACTGTTGGATCTGATCTTCTTCTCTTCGGAGAAAGGCCGAGACTTGTGAGGAGCCTTTGAATCAGATCGACAGATAATGGATTGTTCAGAGTATTACTCTAGTTTACCCTCTGGGTTAATATATTGAGAGATACTTGTAGTTTACAGGTATCTTTGTCTAGAACATTCTCAGTTTGGATTAGAAGGGTTCTTATACATCGACTTGTGGGTCGGTGGTATCTCTATCGTCAGGTGAGATGTGGACCAACAATTAAGAAGTCAAGGGAGACCCTTAGACTTGGATAGACATATCTTTACTGTAGACATATCCTTACGGATGGTCAAATTGTTGCAAGTATGGTATGATATGTCTCTCGGATGTGCATATAATTCGAGAGCCTTCGAATGTTTTTCGGATGAACTCCTAGCCTTGCCGTTGCATAGGCAAGTGGAGTAGGCGATTGAAATGATTATGGAAATAGTTTCGATATCGAAGATCCTATACCGGGTGATAATTTGACTGGTATAAGTGTTACTAAATACTATGGAAATTGGCAGAATGTAAGTTGTGATTATAGGAGATGTTGGAAGGAGATATTTACCTATCCCAGTATTTCTCCTTGAGAAGGATCCAGAACTCTTTGATAAAAGAGGGATGAACCTTTGAAATTATGCATCGATTATCGATGATGGAATGCAATAATTGCTAAAAGTAAATATCCTACGTTGAGGATAAATGATCTGTTTAGATCAGCTAAGGACACCTGTGCATGCTCTAGGGTTGGCTTGCGACTGGAGCGTGGATATTGTAGTGACATGGTGTCATACAATTATCATTATTGTTGTGATGATTAATATATATATCATCAGCGTAGAGTAAAGGGGATGCAAGTGTGTGGAGACGACAATTTCATAATTGTATGAATTGTATGAATTTTGATTAAGTTGCTAGACTAATTAACGATTTAGTCGTTATTGGATTTGAGAATCGTGTATCTTGAACACGATTGGATCCTTTTGTGGTAGTTGGAGTTGCGCACTCAATCACCGTAGATGGTGGTTTTCCTTGTATGTTTTGGTTAATTCCGTAGATGTGGATAGAATGCTTAACATTATTATACCACGAACTTGTTTGACAAAGGTGATGATGGAAATCATTTAGTCGGAAGCTGGTGAAACTAGTTACAAGACCTAGACGACGGTTAACTTTTACACGAGCATTAATTAACCCTTCCGGAGTGGATAAAAGAATGTTGTATGTAAATGTATCGTTTCAGGGATCAGAGCGAGTCTGATACAGTTGCTATGGGAGGCACATCATTCAAGACTTGCTATGCATCCTGGTGGTACTTGGATGTACCGAGATTTGAGATGTTTATACTGGTAGGAATGGTATGAAGAGAGATACCACATACATTGTTGTTGAATATTTAGTATACCAGCAGGTGAAGGTTGAACATCAGAAACCCGATGGATTGCTCCAGGAAATTCCTATTTCAGAATGGAAGTGGGAGCGTAGCACTATGAATTTCGTTATGGGATTGCCTAGAACCCGTAAAAGACATGATACGATTTGGGTGATTGTGGATCGACTGAACAAATCAGCTCATTCCTTCCTATTCGTAGGTCAGATCCATTAAATCGTCTAGCAGAGTTGTAATGTCGAGAGATTATCAGGCTGCATGGGGTACTTTTAAGTATCATGTCTGATAGAAACCTGCAATTTACCTTGTGATGTTGATAGAGTCAGCAGCAAGCTATGGGTACAAAGCTTCGGCTCAGTATAACATTTCATTCGTAGACAAACAGACAGTCGGAGCGGACCATTTAGACTCTGGAAGATCTATTAAGATCTTGTGTCATGGATTATGGAGGTAGTTGGGAGAATTACATTCCTTTAGTGGAATTTGACTATAAGAATAGTTATCTCTCATCCATTCAGATGACTTCTTCTGAGACCCAATATGGTAGACTCTGTAGATCTCTTGTGTTCTGGGAGGAAGTCGGGGAATGACAGTTGTTGGGGGTCATAGAGTATCCAACATGATGCAGAGTTGGTGCGCGTCATCGGATGATGGTTATTATAGGTACAGGGTCGACAGAAGAGTTACGCAGATCGGAGAGTTCTCAGTTGGGGAACAAGTATTTTTGCGTGTTTCACCTACGAAGGAGGTGAAACAATTTGGGCTAAAAGGGAAATTAGTTCCACGCTATATTGGTCATTTGAGATATTGGCGTGGATGGGAGGTGTATCTTAACGGTTGGCTTTAACCTCCGACACTTACGGGTGTTCATAACGTATTGCATATTTCTATGATGAGGAAATACCTGTCGCATTATGATCATGTTCTGAAGAAGGTACCAATCCCACCTCAGTCTAATGCGACCTATGAGGAGATTCCAGTGCGGATTCTTGGTCACAAGGAGCGTCAGTTGCGGAACAAAACCATCCGACTCGTAAAGTTTGGATGACAGCATCATATCGATGAGGAGGCTACGTGGGAGCTGGAAGATACTATCCGGGCTCGATACCCTCATCTGTTCACTTGAGGAATGTATGTGGTTCTTTCGGAAACTTGCTTAAAGTAATTTTTGTATGTTAATACGAAATTTGAGAACCAAATTTTTATAAGTATGGGAGAATGTAAAATACCGAAAAAAATAATAATAATAATAAAATAATACTTGTTAATTAGGAAAATACCCTAGGGAATTTTCCAAGGATTTTTAGAAATTTTCCTGGACTTAAATGGAAATTTATATGACTATTGCGGGGAAAGATCAAACAGGCTTTGGGGTCATCTGGTTATGAGGGGCTTGATAGGGTTTAATTGACTTAAGTTTAATTATAAAACTCTAAGGTCAATGGATTTAATGGATTGATTAGTGCCGGACCCTATAGTTTTTCCCTAAACCCGAACCGATATTTTCTTACCCGACCCGCTTCTCAATTATAACGCCAAGCGTTGATATTTCGTTCGACTTTTTCTTTCTCCCGACCGTTTCCCTCATTCGCATCATCTTGATCGCCATCGCCTTCGACGCGGCGAGCCCTTCTCCTTTCATCGCCGCCGAGCCCTCCTCTCGCCTCGCTTCGCCCACTCTACCGCCACCATCGCGGCGTCTTCACGCACGCCGACCTCGCCGACCGCTGCCTTCTACCGCTTATCGCCAGATCGCTGCCGCGCAGCCTCGCCGTCACGCGCCGGTGTCGCTTACTCCTCGTCGCCCTTCCCCGCGCCCGCGCTGTCGATTCACGAGTCTCGCGACACATTGATTCGTGCGAGTTGGAGATATCGTCATCGTGTCGATCGCTAGGGTTGTCGGCCCCTGCTTGATGTGCCGATCCACCGTTGCCTCTCTTCGCCGGATCTTGCTCTTCCCACTCGCCGCCGACCCTTTTGATTGTCGGTCGATCGTGGAATTGACCATAGCGAGCACCTCTAGGAGCAGCAGATCTGTCACCTTGCTCCCGCCGCTATGGATTTGCTCTTGCTGTCGCCCATTGCGGTTGAAGCTCCACTGCCCTATGTTGAGCACCTCTGTCATCGTCAACTCGCATCAGTGTCGACACTTCTTTTATCGTTCTGACAGCAGCAAACAACGTCACCGTTTTGTGGTCAGAAATCACCCGAGCGGAGCTGCCGGTGAAGTAGCAATTATCGGTATATTTCTTCTGTTTACTCCTTTTTCACTTCTGTCCGGTGTTTGATGGATTGGGAGCATGGATGCTCCGGTGAACAGGAGAGAAGGGAAGGTTGTTGTTGCCCTTCTCTGCAACTTTGTCGCCGGAGATCACCAGCTGAACAGTCGTGTGGTCATCGCTTGTCTCATCGCCAGCAGCCCATGTGGGGGTTAATGGTCGATTTTCCTTTTGGTTGATGTGAATTGGGTTGGTTCCATGAGCAACCCCATTGCCATAACCAGGAAGCACACCACCGTGCAACTACTGGCGGTTCGAGCATGGTATTGTGAATCAGCTACAGTTGATTCTTGGTGAGCTTGTTCAAATTTCTATTCTATAAATTGAGGATATAAATAGTTATTTTAGAAGGGATTGGTGATTGATTTCAGGTGATGAAGTGAGCTGAATGGAGTCCTATTCGACAAGAGACTTGATCTTAATCCATTGTGGATCATGGGAACGAGACAAGGTAAGTTTGAATCTAAGTGTTATGGAAACAACATTTGTATTACAGTTGGTTAAAATGTGTAGGATGAAATCGAAGCAATCGGTAGTTAACTGATGGTGATATGACGATATCTTTGTAGATTTGGTAGACCAGTCTGCTAGATAAGATACTGGTTAGAGAATGTTGAATTAGTTAGATATAAAGATCGATGTAGGATTCGATTCAATCAGTCGATGTGAGATAGACTTAGTTATGTTCTATGTTTTCTTTTGCAGGACCTTGATTGGTGATAGATGCTTATACGCGTGGATAGCTAGCATGAGCTATTTAATAGGTAGGTAATTCCTACCCTGGTCAGGTAGTTTTAATGCATACAGATTTAGATGCATGATCATCTTATATGATCATGTTACCTTGACTCTGTTATATTTACTCTTGCGCTTGATACTTTACCGTTGGCTGTTAACTCCATTGCTGCTATCATGTTTGATTTTATCATGATTAGGAGTTATATATATAGGTGATGTAAGTAACCTAAAATTTGTTTAGTTAAGTGTGAATAGTAAAGTCTGGATGACAACCTGATTGTAAATTGGGCAAAGAGGTCATATGTGGGTAGGTAATGTTTTGAACGTAGGGTTAATTCTAATACACTTAGGTTGCATGTTACCACCGACCATGTATTGTGTAAATCGTCAGGGGAATGATACTTAGTGTGTCGTTACGGACCGGTGGTCCTAGCTTGTTATAATCAGATGAGTACGACTCTCTACAGGATAGAGAGTGCGTCCATCAATTGAGCACGACTCTCTACAAGGTAGAGAGTGCGTTGATTAGATTGGTATGACTCTCTACAGGATAGAGAGTGTTATGATCAGTTGAGTACGACTCTCTGCAGGATAGAGAGTGTGTTGATCTTATTAGTATGACTTTCTGTAAAATAGAGAGTCTATGGTGGATGTCTGTGTAACGACCGGGCCCCTATTGGCACCTGGCCCCTATTGGCGGAATTCGGCGACCCCTATTGGTCGACGACCGTCGCCCCTGTTTGCCCGTCGTTACTCACCTGGACTTCCCACCCCTGGAAGTGGGTTTTTGCCTTCCCCAGGATTCGAACTCTAGACCTCCAGGCTAAGTACTAAAGTTTATGAATCCTGGTAACCAAGTGATCAAGGGATCACTTGGTTACCAGGATTCATAAACTTTAGTACTTAGCCTGGAGGTCTAGAGTTCAATCCGGGAAGGTAAAACCCACTCCAGGGTGGGAAGTCCAGTGAGTAACGACGCCGACCAATAGGGTCGCCAATTCCGCCAACAGGGGCCAGGTCGCTACAAATAAAAGGCGCTTTATTGTAACGACTGCTTTATCGCGACTGGCTGAGCCCCTATTGGTCGACGACCGTCGCGTTGGTCTGCGTCGTTATCACTGCCACCGAGTGGTTTTGTTTTCCTAGATTCGTCTCTAGACTTCCAGTTATTAAAGTTTGCGAACTCGCAACCAAGTGATCCAAGGTTACCGTGGATTCATAAACTTTAGTACTTAGCCCGAGGTCTAGAGTTCAACTCGGGAAGGCAAAACTCACTTCAGGGGTGGAAGACTGTGAGTAACGACGGCCAATAGGCGACGCCGCCGACCAATAAGGGTCCGACCCGCCAATAGCCAGTGTCGTTATCACTTGGTTACTGTGATTCATAAACTTTAGTACTTAGCTTGGAGGTCTAGAGTTCAACTCGGGAAGGCAAAACCCACTTGGTGGAAGTCCAGTGAGTAACGACGGCCAACAGGGCGACGGCCGCCGACCAATAGGGTCAGCCGACTCGCCAATAGCCAGCCAATAGGGGCCCTTACACAATAATAAGGCACTTATTAGACGACGCTTTGTTACACTGCTTTATCGCGACTGGCGACTTTATCGTCGACGATCGCGCCGCCGCTGTCGGCCGTTATTACCGATTTCACTCGAAGTGGTTTTAGCCACAGATTCGATCTAGACTTCCAGTTAAGTACCAAAGTTATGAACTCGCAACCAAGTGATCCAAGTTACCAGGATTCATAAACTTTAGTACTTAGCCTGGAGGTCTAGAGTTCGAATCCTGGGGAAGGCAAAAACCCACTTCCAGGGGTGGGAAGTCCAGGTGAGTAACGACCGGCCAACAGGGGCGACGGTCGTCGACTAATAGGGGTCGCTGAATTCCGCCAATAGGGGCCAGGTGCCAATAGGGGCCGGTCGTTACAGTCTGTATGTGAGACATTGAATTCATGTCATTTTCATGCATGCTGGCGACGTGGTCTCCTTTGTGGTTGAGAGGGTCGCCAATCATCCTGCCTCCACGGTTACTTATAGGAGGAGTAACTGGTGTGAGGGCAGAGCATCTGTTGTGCCGCACTCTACCACTATAGACGGTGGTAGTTGGAATTGCGTGCAATTATCCTGGGTGCGTGGTACTCGACCACTCATTGGTAGTGTTAGTCGGAGTGGCCAGCAGCAGGGACCCCCGTTGTGTAGCGAGCTCTTTACGCTCATATGCTACTTGATCATACTGCCCACTCGGCCACTCTATAGCAGTGGTTGGTGTTGAGTTGGGACAGTTGTCATATCATGCCACCTAGGCCACACTGGGGTCGTGGTAGCGAGTAGGGGTGAGCAGGCATGACCATGAATGTTGCATTGCCGTATCTGATGGCGCTTTGCATATTACCATATATATATACATATATGCATGTATATATATATATATATATATATATATATATATATATATATATATATATATATATATATATATACATATATGCATGTATATATATATATATATATATATGGATGGTTGAGATTAATATATATATAGATGCAGTCTATATATATATATGTTTATTGTGATGTTGCATTTAATTGTATTATGTTTGCTGCATTTGATTGTACATCATATTCATGCATGCTTCTTGCATATGTTATACGGTTGTGTCGGATACTGGTATATGTGTTGGACAGACCATTAGATACCTTGACCTGTAGCTTGAGTATATTGTGAGTTGATCTTACTCTTCCTGTTATATATATATATATTGGATATATGTTCAGGTTAGATCAGAGTAGCGTAGCAGACTTCGGGTATGTCTGCATTTTACGTTGTTCATTTGGTTAGACGGTATATGCTTGTATTTATATACTATGCTAATATACCTGTTGTACCCCTAGATTATGTTGTTGAATTACATGTGATATTACATATATATATGTTTTTCTATTACCTGCTGAGTTTTACTCACCACCACCACGGACCCTAGGTTTTTCTGTCGCCTAAGTAACAGGTAGAAGTTTTCGTGATGGCTTGGAGCACCGCTGGCTAACATCTCATCTCACCTCCGAGGCTCCCATGTTTGTTTTGGGCTTTCCGTACATTGTGTTATGTATTTAGAGTTTTCGTGATGTAATATGTTGTAGATTCGGATTTTGTCGAGGTTTCGTGTTGTTGTGATGTGTTAGTCATACCGGTATGCATGTGTGTAGCTTGTTGTATTATGTTTTCGCTGTGCTTTGAGTATTTGTTGTATTTACTTTATATGTTATATTGTTGTTATGGCCTACGGGCCTTGTATTAACCCGAAATGTTGCCACGTACAGGGGAGATGTCGTCCGTTTGCTTTTCGGCACGGCATGCTCTCGGGGCGTGACACTTACACATTGTATTCATCGATTTAGAAAAAATATATGATAGTCTCTCGAAAAAAATTATGTGGAGAATTCTAGAAAAGAAAGGTATTAGCATAGCATATATTGAAATAATTAAGGATGTATAAGGTGTAATGACAAAATTGAAGAGTTCAAGGTATTTAATCAAAGTGTTTCTTATAAAAATAAGATTACATTAAAGATCCGTACTAAATCCTTATTTTTTACACTAATTATAAATGAACTTATTGGTCACATCTAAGGCATGATACTATAGTGTATTTTATTTGTAAATATTATTTTAGTAGATATGACATGTAAGGAGCAAATGCTAAATTTGAATCATAGTGAGAAATACTAGAAGTGAAAAATTTTAGGCTTAATAGAGTAAAGATAGAATATATTGATAAGTTTAGTAATATTAGATGTAATAAGGAAATTGTTAAGATAAAAGATGATAAGTTATATGTAATCTAGAGTTTTAAATATTTAATATTATTTTTACAAAAGGATGAAGAGGTTGAGAGAGATGTCTTATAGAATGCATATAGGATGGTTGAAATGGAGAGGAGTGTTAGGTGTTCTTTGTGATCATAGTACCTTTAAAAGTTAAAGAAAACTTTCACAAAACGGTGGTTAAATTTATTATGTTATATAGAGTTAAATGTTGAATTATGACTCATGCACATAAATAGAATATGAGAGTCACAGAGATAAGGATATTAAGATGGATATGCGAACATATGATGATAAATAGAATAAAAATAAGAACATTAGAGAGAAGTCAGAATTGTACCTATTGAGAAAAAACTCTATGAGACATCTTTAAGATAATACAAGCATATACTTAAACGGTCAATTAATATCCTAGTTAGGCGATATAAAATTATAACAAATATACATATTAAAATAGGAAGAGGAAAACCAAAGAAAACATAACTAGTAATGATAAAATAAAATAAAATTTATTTAAATATAAATAAAGATATAAGTAGGCGATAGAGTCTAGTAGCATAAGAGGATCCATATGTCAATCTCATTTAGTAAGATAAGATTTGGTTATTATTATTGTTCTATTTATATCAAATTAATATTGATACATATATTTTTTTCAAAATTTTGAGCCTTTTATGTCTATCCATGAAATTTAACTAAAAGACATTGATTGTATTAAAAATCTAAAATTTATGCTAAATTTATGTCACTGTACTTCTAGTGATCTCCTCCATCCATGCACTTTATTTTCAAATCTGAAGCCTCAATAAAATAAAATAAAAATTATAAGAGAAATTTATTATTTTTCTATTATTAATAAATAATTATGCGAGTAAAAAGGAGAAAGAAACAAAAGGAAAAAAGATTGATGTTGAATTCATCCTTGAATCTATTCTCCTCTTTTTTTTTTCCCTTTTTGTTTTTTTAAATTTTGATCGTTTTATATCTATCAATAAATTTTAATAAAAAAATCATTGATGATATTAAAGTGTTTAAATTTATGTCATTGTACTCTTGACGATCTCTTGAATTCATCCATATTTTTATTTTTAAATTTGGAGACTTACTTAAAAATATAAACTTAAAAATTATAAGAGAAACTTAATAAAAAAAATCAAATTTTTTATTTTCCTTTTTTTAACAACTAATTACAAGAATAAAATAAAATAAAAAATTTCTTTGGCCATCCTTAATTTATTTTTATTTTTCTTTACTTTTTATTTTTTCCTTTTATTTGGAAAAAAAGGATGAATATAAATTTTCTTTTCTTTTGGATGAAAATGCTTGACTATTTATCAAATTGTTTTTTTTAATGTTGATTCAATTTGGCTCTGCTCAAGTAAGAAACTTTTTTTTTTTTGCTTTGATTTTGGATTGTAATGGGAAAAAGACATTTTGGAAAATAATTATGCTATTTGGTAAAATGTAAACTATGGTTCGTGATTTGAAAATTTTCAAAACTTAACTGCACCCTTTGATAAATTACCAAAAACAGAACAACATCCAACAATAAATACTACTGAGTGGGCTAATGTAGCAGTTTTAGTAAAATCTACTACATGAATTACAAATTTAAAAGTACATAAAAAAACTTCAAACATATTTTTCTAAAAAAAAAAAGATAGTAAAGAGCAACTATAAAAATTTTATCTTAATTTTTTTAAAAAAAAAATCAAAAATACATTTTTTAAAAAAATGTTACAAATATAAAAATATCACAAACTAGAAAGTTGAGAAAAGTAATAGAGGTCAAAGTGATGAAAAAAATCCGAAAATTTAAGAGCAAATTAAATTTTTTTACGAAAGTAATAAAATGTAAAAACAAATGACCATGTAATAGTTTTAATAAAAAAAAATTGTCATGACTAATTTTTTAATTTAATACATAGATGCTTTGCAAAAGATCACTGAAGTCTGTGTATATTTTTTAAATTAACCAAACAATGTAAATATGACCATATAATCCTTTCAAATTAATCAAACTATTGTATGTTATTTTTGTTCAAATTTTGAATTTGAAATATAGGTGCCCTTTAGAAGGCTATTGAAGTTTATGTAGATAATTCAAAAATTGATCATTTAACTATTTTAGCTAAATAGTCATTTTTATTGAATTTTTAAATTTGAATATATAGATGCATTATAAAGGTCATTAAAGTATCTAATCTAACGGTTGATTGTTTGTCTTTATTAGTCAATTAGTCCTCAAAATTTAATTATTAAGATCATTTCTATTTTCTACATGGACAAATAATTGACTAGTCACTTGTTATTAGTTGATTAATGCCATCAATTGATTGTTTAGTCGACTTAGCCATAAATATAATCATTCTGTTTGCTAGAACCTCGAATTCACTTGACTGTCCCAACCAACTGAGGTCTATATATCAATCAACTATTCAACCCCTAAACTCCAAATTCATTTCGGATATTAGGATTCTCAATTACTAGTTAACTATTACGTATTACTATTGACTGTCGACCTTGACTTTGACCAACTCTAAAATTGAATCCACCTATTTGTACTTGAAATTCTTTATGATCACACAAAACTTAGTAACTTTATAATCATCTCTACAATTCCTTAATTTATGGGTAATCACACATATAAATAGAGATTAATGGGCAATCTCTCTCCTTAGTTTATGTGGATAATGTTCACTTGTTTCTTGATCCATCCGCTTCCTCCTCTTTATCACCAAAACAATTTAGTTTGATAATTATCACCTAATGAAACTAACTTGCCAATTAATATCTATTTATGATTTCCAAATTTTAATTTGTAGTTTTGAAACGTTTGTCCAAAGGTTTTCAGGTATGAATACATTCTTCAATGGCCTTGATGGCCGACTCAGGTTGTCGGGAATGGTGGCAGATTCGATCATGATGGGGATAGTAAACTCGGCCATGGAGGACGCTTATAAGAGGAGTTGTACAAAGGAAGGAGATATTGCAAGGTTGATCCATAAATCGCGATTTTGTGAATTGGCCATTATGCAACTCGAATGGTGCTTAAAGTATGTTCAGGATGAGATGAGCAATGAATCAGTCGACAACACCGATGACCGCAAGAAGCTATTGTGTGATTTGTTGGAGACGAGGAACCGCATCCATTGTAGGCTCGAAGAGACCAAGATTGCTATAGATGACAAGGACATAGAAATTGCAAGGAGGAAGGAGAGTGAGATGAAGCTTCGATTGGCTTTGGATCTAAAGGGAGAAGAAGTGAAATCGCTCCATAACACACTTGGGCTTGAAAGAGTGAGGAATGACAATGCAAATGTGAGCAAAATATATGGTCATGTCTTCGATGAATTAGAATGTTATGTGGACAAACAATTGCTGAAAATTAGGAGCAAGTTGGAGTTTGGTAGGCAAATCTTGTCCAACCAGATGCATAATATGACTACTGATGATACTGATCAGAATAAACATAATGATGGTTTCAAGCCACTACATGAGCTTCATGACATAGCGCAACTAATGTTGGACTTCGATGAGATGATCGCTACCATTGACGCTCTCAAGGAAGAAGTTCGATCATCATTCGAGACGATTGCAAACACGATATCTCAGTTTAAAATGACCACCGCAGAAGAACATTGTTGGTGTTGGAATATGGAGAGAGATGTAACTAATTTCATGATTGGAAGGTTTCTAGGAGATATCCAATCTAAATATATTTTGAAATCTCATGAAGAAATAGAAACCAATTTAGTCCCTCGGAAGCAAAAGGATAACTCTCCCGAGTCATATGATCAAAAGAGTGAAAAACTAGAGGAAGATAAGGATGACATTAAAATTAAAGCTAAGAGAGGCCAAATGGCTTGCCACGAGTTAATTAATTTGGGAATAGATGGAGTCTTTGATCGTGCTTTCAACTCAAAAGTTACAAAACTCAATTCTTGTGAATTAAGGGGGATTGACATTAAAGAGAATGTTGAACAAAATGACTTGGAGTGCATGCTAAAACCTATAGAAAACTTATCAGAGATGGTGATGAATTTTGGTCTCCAAACATGTGAAAAGATAAGTACAAACATTACCAGGTACCTCTTCAAATTGAGCATTTAGGTCTGTTAATTAATTACCAACATATTTTTTTTTTCACCTTAAATCAAGTGAAAATGTTAGTAGGTCTACAACATTTGATTTTGAAGTGGCAAAATGATGAAAATTCTGTTAAAATATATGCAGATTGGATGATCTTAAACACCAACTAAATCCCATATCTGAGCAAGTAAATCAGATCAAGAAAAATGAATTACTCTATCGCAAGGCTTTCACTAGAAGATGTTTGAATCTTCAAATTGCCGAAGAAGAGGTCAGAACAATTTCTATGTTCTTGTTTATGTGTTACTATCCATTTCATGCAAAGATTACTTCATTATTTTACTTTTAAAATTTTATTGAGGAGTTTGGCATTTTGTCTAGCTCATTTTGAGATACTCTACATATCAAATCTAATTTCATATGTAAAATTATGTATTTATGAAGGTTTGTGTGAATTGTTAAGTGTGCTAACGCTAATTTAGATTTGGAGATTTTATTTATATATATATATATATTATTAGAAAGAATAATTATAATAGCTATACATTACCCACATTTCATGAATTTCTAACCGAAAACTTTGATAACAATTATATTCTTAGATTGCGCTAGTAATTGTCACTCTTTGTTTTAGATTTATATAGTTGAGCCTAATCTTAGATGAGTTGTAACTTATTGAGAGAATTTTTTGCTTAATTTAGTCACATATGCAAAATCAAAACATTATACAAAACAAATGAACATATTATGACACCTCTAATTTAGTCACATATTATAATATGTGGGCTAATAAAGAAGTTTATTCAACTTAAACAAGTTACAATTAGCTTCAACTTAAGAGTATTTTCTATTAGATTTGACAAGTTAATTGTCATTACTCTAATCTAAATGAACTATAATGATTGGTAACAAATTAAGCCTAATTCTAGACATTATGAGATATTGGAAAGGATGTCTACGTAGTAGAGCCACCACTGAGCTTCACTTTCAATAGATTAAGAATAATTCTTTATTGTGAGTTAAGCTTTGAGTCATGATGAAGATATCAAGCTTTAAATATCATGGTTCTCTCTTCACATCCAAGCACGTTCCTTCTATTCTTCTGAAGAGTCCACCTTTAACCCAAACGACTTAGCACTCGAATGACTTTGTGACCTTGGATGTTATCAAACGATTTAGTCTGTGATCTGAATGACTAAATGACCCTACACATTAACACTCATCAACAAGCACTGGTGTGACTCCTCCAACAATCAAATCAATTCCAAATTGAAGGTGTAAGGCTCATGGTTACACGAGTGAAAGGACAAATGAAAGAAGATAATATTTCAGATACAAGAAGAAAAATCATCCCCTTTTCATTACTATCATTTACCATTATATAGGTGAAGGAAGAAGGGTCCATGTGGGATGCTACATTCATCATAAGTCGGCTACGACGTACAGTTTAAAAGAAATATTTTGTTCGGGTGTTTATGGAATTGACAATGATTGTTCTCCCATTTTAAATTGATAATTAATGCACACATTATGTACTTAAGCGATTAAACTTAGTGGTTGTTCTGATTGGGAATCGTCAGAGGTCGATACCAAAGGAGGTGAGAGAGGAGCACAGCTCAGCGAGGATACCTCCATTGAGCAAGCTTATTTAGGTGAGGGATGTCTAGTTCATAGAGTCCATCTGGGTAAGGGCAAAGGGACTACCACTTGAGTGGTGGGAAAGACTTTCTCGGGTACCATCATGGGTCCTCCCTCCCAGTCAAATTGAGTAGCAAAGTCAAATGAAATTCGATGTGAAAAAACTTAGGCGTATCTTGTGGAGATCATAAGGTTAATAATAAGAAATTCATCAATCGACGAGATAACTCAGATCTCGCAAAAGTCATGGATAAGAAATTTATCCCGCATCAATCAAGAAGAGAAATTCAATCTCATTGAAGTCAATGAAATAATAATAATAATAAGAAGAAAGAGTTTAAGATATTCCATAGTAGCGAGATAGACTGACGATATTCCCAAGAAAATTAGATATAATGGGGTTGTTCCCAATGAGGATGTTCTCAAGAATAATTAGATAGATCAGGTCCCAACGAAAATGTTCCCAAGAAAATTGAATATAATGGAGATATTTTCAATGGAGATATTCTAAAAAAATAGATAATGGGGATGTTCCAAACGGGAATATTTCCAAGAATAATTAGATAGAATGGGGATGTTCCCAACCAGAATATTCTTAATAAAATCAGAATAATTAGATCATGAGGCAACCCGCTACTACTAAGATAATCTTCATCTTGAACTGGGCCAAAGGTGTTGGAAGAAAATAATGGAGCACGAAGAGGGAGAGTTGGTTGCTACTAAGGGAGAAAAAAGTATAATCTTGTGACCTCTGAACATCCATGGATTCAGAGAGAGAATAATCGGATACCACCTCGACCTCTTAAAGGGAGAGGTTAATAGAGAAGAATATGAGCCCAGAAATAATGTAGGAAGACGAGATTCAACTCTCTAGCTCAAAAAACCAATGCAGCCTAATAAAGAATAATATAAAATACCATCTTTATCCCTCGGCTTGGAAGAGTAGCAAAGGCAGGGAGAGAATAATATAAAAGACTATCTTAATCCCTCGGTTTGGAAGAACAATAGAGCCAAGGAGAGGATAATATGGAAGATTTTCTTGATCCCTCATCTTGGAAGATCAGTAGAGACAAGGAGAGGCTAATATAGAAGACCATCTCGATCTATCAACTCAAAAGACCAATAAAGTCAGGAGATGATAATAGCTTGATCTATAATGAAATGCTTGAAAAGAATAGCTCAATCCTAGTGGAGGGGCTAGATGAGAGAACTCAGTCCTAACTGGGGACAAGGAAAGAAGGCTCAACCTAGGCTAGGAGAAAGAGATATTGAACTCGATCCTGAACGAGAGCTTGAGAGAGGATGTTGGATCCCGACCAAGGGGCAAGCGTCGAGTGGATAAATTTTTGAATCCTATTAGATGAGGGACAAGCATCAAGTGGCCAAGCTTGAGTAAACGAATGGTAGAGTGGTTAGGAACTGAATGACCAAGTGGCTGGGAGAAAGTACTCAATCCCCCCCCCCCAAGAGGGCTAAGAAAGAATGCTCAATCTCGGTCGAGAGACTAATAGAGAAATGACTCAATCTTGACCGATAAACGAGGAGAGATAACTTATTCTTAGTCGAGTGGTAGAGATAACTTGATCTTGGACAAGTGACCAGGAGAGATAACTCGATTCTGATCGAGTGGTCAAGATAAAAATGAATTGATTATGGTTGATTAGATAGAAGAGATAACTCGATCTTAGTCGAGTGACTATAAGAGATAACTCGATCCCGACTGAGTGACTAGAAGAGATAACTCGATCTTGGTCACATGGTCGAGAGAGAAATGAATCGATTCTAGATGATAGGTCAAGAGAGATAACTCGATCCTAGTCAAGTGACTAGAAGAGATAATTCAATCTCGACCGAGTGGAGGGTAGAGAAGTGAATTGATCATGGCTGAGCAACCAGGAGAGATAATTTGACCCTAACCAAGAAGATAGGAGAGATAACTCGATCTCAGCCAAGCGATCATGAGAGAAATGACTTAATTCTAGGCAATAGACTAGGAGGGATAACTTGATCCCGATCGAGTGGTCAGGAGGGATAACTCGATTTTGGTTGAGTGGATGATAGAGAAGTGAATTTATCTCGGTCGAGTAGTTAGGAGAGATAACTCAACCCTAACTAAGTGGATAGGAGAGATAACTTGATCTCGGTCGTGTGGTTGGGAGAGAAATGACTCAATCCTGACCGATACAGCAGAAGAGATAACTCAATCCTGATTGAGCAATCAGAAGAGATAACTCGATTTTGATCGAGTGAGAAGTGAATTTATCCTAACTGAGTAACCAGGAGAGATAATTCAATTTTTGTCGAGCAATCAAAAGAGATAACTCGACCCCAATTGAGAGATTATGAGAGATAATTTGATCCCAACAAAGTGGCTAGGAGAGAGAACTCGATCTTGGCCAAGTGACTAGGAGAGATAACTTGATCCCAGCTGAGGGATCAAGAGAGAAGTGACTCTTCCCAACTGAGCGATTAGGAGAGAAGTGACTTAATATCAACCGAATGGCCAAGAGAGAGAGAGAGTTTGATCCTAGCCGAGTAATCGGGAGAGAGAGAGAGCTCGTTCTCGACCATGAGGTCGGCAATAAATATGATTACCTTCAATAGAGCATCCAGATAGTTGATCTCATGACTTTTCTTCGATTTGAATTTGTTTTTCATGGTGCGTGAAAGAATGTCCTTTTTGAGCTGAGGAGGATAGTGTGCTGGATCCCGGAAAGGTCGGTGGTTGTTGTGATTGAGATGGTAGTTTTTTGTCTTCTTTACTATAGACAACGACAATTTGATGGTTCTCTCTTTACGTCTAAGCACTTTCCTTCCTTTCTTTTAGAGAGTTGACCTTTAACCTAAACAGCTTAGCACCCAAGTGGCTCTGTGACCTTGGGTGTTATCAAATGATTCAGTCATTACCCAAAATGCTAAATGACCCTTTATGTCAACACTTGTCAGCAGGCACTGGCATGACTGGTGTGGCCCCTACAATGGTCAAGTTAGCTCCAAATTGAAGGTGTAAGGCTCACAGTTACTCGAGCAAAAGGATGAATGAAAGAAGAGAAGAACTCATATATGAGAAGAAAAATCATCTCCTTTTCATTATCGTCACTTACCTCTATATAGGTGGAAGAAGAAGGGCTAACGTGGGATGCCACATCTACCACAAGTTAGTTGTGGCGGCGGGAAAGAGTTGTTTTGCTCAGACAATTATGGAATCAACATTGATTGTCCGAGCATTTCAAATTGATAATTAATACATACATTACATTGTTAAGCAATTAAACCTAACAATTGCTCTGACTGAAAATCATCAGAGGTTGAGACCGAAGGAGGTTAGAGAGGAGCACAACTCAATGAGGATACCTCCACTTGAGCAAACTTCTTTGGGTGAGGAATGCCAGTTAATAGAGTTAGTCTAGGTAAGACCGAAGGAATTGCCATCCCAAAAAATGGAGGAGATTTACTCGAGTACCATCAAAATAAATAGATTATCACATCCTAATTTAGCAAGTGAATTGTCCGACCATTCTAAATATATTAGATCACTTGTTAGTTCTCACAAGTATTAATTCAATTCTCTCATTTGGGTTTATACCTGTTAGAGTAGATTACAACAACAAACATGAGTTTACAAAAACTATAAACACTTACAGATTTTTCCAAGTTCTTCAATCTACTTCGAGCTTTTGGAAAAGACCTTCAGACCTCGGACTTCTACTTGTTATCTGAAGAGCAATCACAATACAAAAATTAGAAAGCTTTTTTTAGTTCACAAACCAAATCCCAACAAAGCTTTGGATATTCTCTTAGACACATATAGTGTTGTTTCTTATTTTTCTCTCCTCCTTCTCCACTGCACTCCGATTATTCTTGTAGCTTCGATAGAGACCTTCCATCTCCAATTTCATTAATGCATTGGTTGCACAATGTATGTGCAGCCACAATGCTTAATTCATTGGATGTGCAACGTATGCATTGCCAATGTTAAATGCATTGGATGTACAACGCATGCACAATAATGCTAACGTCACTCACTCGTCCAAGTTATGTCACAAAGACTAATTGTCACATAGACCAGATAGCCACATAGACTAATAGAACAGAGATCAATAGTCAAAAAGATTAGTTAGTCACAAAAACTATTTCAAAACATCCAATTCATTCTTAGGTAAAATAGTTTGTGCAATAGCAAGCATTCTAAGCATTCAATGCTAAGAAAGTTGTTTCACCTTACATAGCTGCTCATTGAACAATCAATGTTGAGAAAGTTATTACACCTTACTTAGCTGCTCTCCAAATGACACCTAGCCACTGTTCAAATTGTCACACAGTCATTCTCCAGGTGGCACACAACCGTTCTCCAAGAGACAACCAATGCTTTGCAATTTACCCAGATTAAATTATTATATCAATATGAACATCTCTAATCCCTTAAAATGACCATAATGTCAAGAACATGTTCCATATTTTAATATTCACAATTCATTTTTGTACACATGAAAAATAGGTCTGTTGGTGCAATCGGCCCAGGTCACGATTGACCAGGACTCGAGTTTGACTCGAGTGATATTTTGATGTTTCGACAAAAACATATGACAATGTAATTGTCATGGGAAAGTCCAAGTGGAACACTTGGCATTTGGTAAAGTCCAAGTCTTGAGTACTTGGCATGAAAAGTCCAAGTGGGACACTTGGCACATGAAAAGTCCAAGCATGGGTCTTGGCAATGTAAAAGTCCAAGCATGGGTCTTGGCATGGAAAGTCCAACATGGGTTGGCAAGGGAAAGTCCAAGTCTTAAGTACTTGGCATGAAAAGTCCAAGTGGGACACTTGGCACATGAAAAGTCCAAGCATGGGTCTTGGCATGGAAAGTCCAACATGGGTTGGCAAGGGAAAGTCCAAGTCTTGAGTACTTGGCATGAGAAGTCCAAGCATGGGTCTTGGCAAATGAGAAGTCCAAGCATGGGTCTTGGCAAATGGAAAGTCCAAGCATGGGTCTTGGCATGGAAAGTCCAACATGGGTTGGCAAGGGAAAGTCCAAGCTTGAGTCTTGGCATTTGAGAAGTCCAAGGGTTTGATATTGGCAGCGTAAAGTCCAAGCGGGAGTCTTGGCAGCATAAGACCAATGGTTGGCGGCGTAAAGTCCAAGCGGAGTCTTGGCGGCATAAGTCCAATGTGCCTTGGCGGTGTAGACACCATTAGCATGACATAGCCGAGGGAAGCACTTGGAGGCTAGCGCGATGGATGAACAAGTCATGGATGACTTGGAGGGATCCGAGAGGCGTGAGGCTGATGGAGGTGGCTAGAAGACTTAGGTCTAGGCTAAGGGTGGTCTAGCAAGTATGGGGGGCACCATACTTGGGTTAAAACCTCATTCTTGAGGTTGGAAGTCGACTGGAATTATGGCCGGTTCGACTGTCGTGAGTCGACTTGAGTTCGACTGCCAGCTTGAGGCTGAAAATGCTCGGGCGATGATTGCCGAGGATGGCCGATCGCCAATGAGTGTCGAGCACAACGCTCCGTAGCCGATCGGGCGTCGACTACGGGCGTTAGCGATCGGCGCCAATGTTGGCGATCGGCGAAGAGTCTCGTTGGAACTTGTCCAACGTGGATTGAGCCGTTGTCTCACGGCTCTGATGATGGCGATGACCGGGACTTATGGCAATGATCGTTAGGCGGAAATCCAGCCCGATGGAGGATAAAAGCAGCTGTTCGTGAAAGGCTCAAAGATTAGATTTTTGGGAGCTTTGGTGAGGCGATTTGCAGGTGCATTTCAGGGTCCTTCAAGCTCATCCAAGCAACCAACAAGCAAGCGCTCAAAACCCTAGTTTGTAAAGTGTTCTTTACATTTCCTTTGTATTTGCTTGTATTTCTTTAGATTATTGTTGTAATCTATTGTAAGAGGTTTCTCCACCTCCGACTTGTGTCGAGAAGGAGTATTTGTGATTAGTGATTGCATTGGCATCGCTAGAGCTCATTAGAGCTCAATCCGTGGAGTAGGAACCGTTTCGGTTCCGAACCACGTTATATCTCGTGTTGTGTTTGTGTTTGTGATTGTTTATCTTTTCGTTATTGCTTTTATTATTTCTATTCCGCTGTGCATAACGAGATTTGTAGAGACGATCGCGAACGATTTTCATCTACGTACAAATTCAACGCTATTCACCCCCCCCTCTAGCGGCGTCAAATCTCCAACAAGGTCGACCAGTGAATAATATTCAAAAGATGTAAATCTATTTAATTTTCCTTTTTAGCTTGAATCCATTCATTTTAATCAGTTACTTTCCTAGTCATGTTTTATAGACAAAATCATACATGGTCAATAAGTTTACATACTAAAGTAGCAGACCCTGATTAAAACTTTAAGTAGATAGCTAAATAGTCACTTAGGGCAAATGCTGAGATTAACATATAATCTCAAAGGGCTCACATAGTAGAGAAGTAGGGATTCATTCTCCTACTACCTTTTTTGTCACCATAGCACATGTGATATGAATCACATACTACGATGTTATATTCTTTACTAATAAAAAGTGCATGTTTTTCTCAAATTAACATCGTACAAATTTCAATCTAAACATTCTCAATGCCGAATCCAGAATTCAACACATGAATTTTCATCTGGCTCCAAAACAGGCATAGTAAATGGTGAGTTCATTTACTTCAATCATTAATCTACAAATGATCTCATCTTGATACAAATATCAAAGATACCTCAGCATATAAGTATGTCACTATTTACACATAGCTACAGAAGCAATCCCATAAGCAACGGTCTTACCCCTATTCATACTCAATAAATAGAGATAATTGTCCATGTGAGAGGTCGAATCTTAACCTGCCAATGTGCTCATAGAGATCTTATTTGAATGTAACACGAACTTTTACACTGAATAGATTATGACAATACTCAATCAAATTATCTCATAAAATCTAATTGTTATTACAACTTTATTACATTCTTTGAAGTCTCAAAGACTTCACATGTTCATAGAATGACTCTTTAGTCATTACCTTAGTAAAAGAATCTACAAGCATAGCACATGTAGGGACATACTCTAGAATAACCTTTTTCTTAGCAACAATATTCCTTATAAAGTTATACTTTATAGTTATATGCTTACCCTTGCTGTGATATTTAGGATCCTTTGAAAAAGCTATAGTACCTTGACTATCACAGTAGACAGTAATCGGACTCCCACTGTTCTCAGCAATCTTTAGATGATTTAGGAACCTCCTCAACCAGTAGCACCTTGATTATCACAGTAGACAGTAATCAGACTCTCACTATTCTCAGCAATCTTCAGATGATTTAGGAACCTCCTCAACTAGATAGCTTCTTGCACAACCACTGAACATGCCACATATTCAGTTTCCATAGTCGACAAGACTACATAGGCCTGTTTCTTGTTGTTCTATGAGATAGTGCCACCTTCAACAAGAAGACATAGCCTGACATGGATTTTCTATCATTTAGGTTCTCATCCTAATCTTCATTTGAATAGTTCTTCAGGCTCATATCTGATCCTTGAAAAAAGAGACAATAATCTATTGTTACTTTCATATATCTAAATATCCTCTTCACTACTCTTTAGTATCTCAGTCCTGAGTTTGACTGGAACCGACTGACTAAGCCAATAACATAGCTGATATCGGGACGTGTACATAGCATAGTGTACATTAAACTATCACAACACTGGCATATGATTTTTTCTTCATATCGGTTATTTCTTCAAGAGTTTTGGGACACATACTCTTACTCAAAATAGTACCTTTAACAATAGATGTTTGTTCAATGTTGCAATTAGGCATGCTGAAATATTGTAACATCTTAATATAAGTCTCTTGAGATAAATCCAAAAGTCTTCTTGATCGATCTCTCATGATATTGACCCCTAAGATGTATTCAACTTATCCCATATCTGGTATGTCAAATTATGATGAAAGTCACTCTTTGACTTCTATCATAAAACCCTATGTCATTTCCTACTATCAGTAGATCATCAACATATAATGATAAAATGACATACTTTTCCATTTCCTTTTCCAGGAAAACACAATGATCCTCATTGATCATTTCGAAACCATAAGATAAAACAACTTCATTAAATCTTATATTCCATTTTCTTGACACTTGCTTTAGCCCATATATAGATTTTCTAAGTCTACATACTTTCTTTTCTTGGCCTTTAGCAATGAAATCTTCTGGTTGTTCTATATAGAATTCCTCATCAAGGTCATCGATAAGGAAAGTGATTTTTACATTCATTTGATATAATTCCAAGTCATAATATGCTACAAAAGCCAAAATAACTCTTATTGACATAAATTTTACTACAGGAGAAAATGTCTCTTCATAGTCAATACCCTCCATTTATGTATATCCTTTTGCAATCAAGCGAGCTTTGTATTGATTAATCGATCCATCAGCTTTCTTCTTAATTTTGAGAATCCACTTATTCCCAATAGCCTTTCAACTAGGAGGAAGATCGACTAAATCCCAAACATGATTCTTCATCATAGATGCCATCTCTTCTTCCATTGCAACTTTCCACTTTTCTCTAACATTACATCCCAATGCTTCCACAATGGATCGAGATTCATTATCATCAACAGGGAATGTCATCATTGTCTCATTCTCAAAATCAAACCTCTTCTTGGGTTTGATCTTACGAATACTTCTTTGTAAGTTGGGTTGTTGAGAAGTCGACTCATGATTAGCCAAATAACTCCCACCTAGTTGACTAGGTTCAGACATCCCTTGTGGCACCTCTTTTGTTGATAATATCTCACCTCCTCAAATAGAGGAACTATTTTATCAATAACACCTCTAGCTGGGAACTCTGTTTCGAAAAAAGTAACAACTCTTGACTCTATTTCGGAGATGGTTCCATCTTGTTTCTCACCAATGAAAATATAACCTTTGGAGGTTTCAGAATATCTAATAAAGATATATTTCTTACCTCTAGGTTCTAGTTTTTCTTACCTCTAGGTTCTAGTTTTTCATACTTATGAGAACTGTTATGAACGTAGGCAACTGACCCCCAGGATCTTAGATCATTCAAATATGGTTTTCTGCCTGTCCAATGCTCATATGGGGTAGATAGAACTATTTTAGAAGATACTTTATTAAGTATATAGGTTGATGCTAATAATGCAACTCCCTAATAGGAAATCAGCAAATTAGCTGAGCCATCATAGACCTAACCATTTCAAGAAGAGTTTTATTTCTTCTTTCAGTGAACTCATTTTGCTAAGGAGTTCCTAGGATTGTTAATTGTCTAATAATCCCTTTATAATTACATATTATCTTGAACATATCAGACAAAAATTCACCTCCACAGTCAGTGCGTAAGGTCTTAACCTTACGATCCAATTGATTCTCAACTTCATTCATATAACGAATGAAGCAATCCAATACTTCAGATTTATGAGAGATCAAATACACAATCAAAACGAGCAAAATCATCAATGAATGTAATAAAATAGGAAGCTCCATATTTAGCCTTCACATTCATCGGACCATAAATATTGAAATGAATTATTTGCAATGGTGAATCAACCCTAATAATAACCTTACCAAATGGTTTTCTAGTTGCTTTTCTATCAAGACAATGCTCACATATAAATAAGGTAATCTTAACCGGAGTGCCCAATAAGCCCTCTTTAGGTAACCATTCATATGTTATTGTCCTATATGTTCTAATCTAGCATGCCAAACATCATCAGATATTTCTGCATCATCAGTAAGAGAAATGTTTGAAAAATAACCATCATTTCTATAATTGATATCTAGTTCCACATCAAGAATCATGAAACTATTAGTCAAAAAAGAATATCCAATTGACACAAAGCCAATTTTAAGTTCTACACAATGGCAGTAAAAATTCATACAATAACCCAGATCAAGAAGATATGTGATGAGAATTAAATTTCGTTGAATCTCAGGAGCATGCAGGACAT
This sequence comes from Wurfbainia villosa, assembly GCA_025175895.1. Taxonomy (NCBI): domain Eukaryota; kingdom Viridiplantae; phylum Streptophyta; class Magnoliopsida; order Zingiberales; family Zingiberaceae; genus Wurfbainia; species Wurfbainia villosa. The sequence goes on along the minus strand of CM046007.1, from coordinate 11,681,918 downwards.
CATATAGAAACAAGGTATGCCCACCACGAAGGTTGAGTTTGCATATGCCGACTCCTTTAATTTTAACCCTTGCATTATTTTCTACATATATTCATTTATTGTTTGCTGGTACCCAACGGTACTCCATGAATGTAACTCGCTCTCGAGCTATATGGTTGATTGCTTCTGATTCCACAATCCACAAAGGATAAGAATTAGCTAACAACACTGAGCTAGCAACATAATGCTCAGGAAAAGAGGGCAATCTTGGATTTATCTTTTTCGACTTGGTACATTCTCGAGCGAAGTGGCCCTTCTTGCCATAGTTAAAGCAAGACAACTTGCTTTTAGGTTTTTTTTTCCAATCTTCTTTCCTTCTTTCTTCTTGCTTGGGCCCACCCATGCAGTAGCATTAGCTTCTTTTCCTTTTCCCTTTCTTTTCTTGTACAATTTTTTCTTTTTGGATCCAGATGATCCAGCAAAACCAATAGCTACATAAGCTTATCATGAAATCCTCAAGGATTTGACTCTCTTCACCTCCAATTCTACATGGCATTAGACATCAATGAAAGTCTTTATACTTTCACTGTGAGTTAGGTTCTGCTTCATGGTTTTCCAAGAATCAGGAAGGGAACGTATCATTGCCTAAATCTATTGTTCATCGGTCAACTCATGACCAGTAGTTTTGAGCTCTCAAATCATGTTTGACATTTCTCTCAGATGCTAAACCATGGAGACATTCGGGTGTTTTTTTTATAGCTGTCAAACTTTATTGTCAGTTGTCGAAGCTTTCTTAGACTAACTCCACTATATCTCTCCCTAAGAGCTACCTAGACTGTATGAGCCGATGGATATGGCTCATACTCAAAAACTAGTTCATTTATCATTGAACTAATCAATATGCCCTTAGTAGTGGAGTCTTTTTTTCCTCCATACCTTATAGGAATCGATATCTAGTCTATGTTGTACAGTTGTACCATTAATAGGTTCTCTCATGACCTAATAAACAACCTCAAGAACTTCTTGTTACTCAAGAATATATTGTATCTCGAGGTGTCAAATTTTATAGTTTTCTCCATTTAGTTTTTCACCTATGTTGAGTTCAACTATGATATTTTTAGTTTTCATAATCTACCATAAATAAATAAATTATTTAGTTACTCAGTGTAAAACCTATGTATTCAATTTTTGATTGACTCAATGTAAGTCTGAATTGGCTTATAAAATCAAATGACAATTATGTTTCTACTTATCATTTATATGTTTCAATCTAACATGCATTAATCAATTATATTACATACATCCCATTTAATGAACTAATCATTAAATTGTCACATGAATTAATCATGATATAAACAAAATGAACTAATCATTTTTTATTCAAAATTTTCTTAACATATAACGTACTTTAAGAAAAGACTGTTAACATATAATATTCTTTTATTCATAACCTAAACAACTCTACTTGACTAAATAGGTTACTACTACTCCCACCAGGACAAATACCAGTACGGTAGTAATAATTTCAAGTTTTATCTTCCATGGCTCCACTAAGGTATTCTCAAGTTGATCGACTTTAGAATTCTCTCCAATCTCCTTGGGATCCTCCTGATCCTTGTGTCGTAGTAGTTACCAGTACAACTCAACATATGTTATGTGCCCTTCATAGCACCCCTATACGTGATGTACAACTACCATGAGATTGTTTGGCAAAGATCACACCAAGACCCAAATCTGGTACTAGTCGAGTATTGGAAACTCTTGTTGCTCAACTATCCAGAAAAGGCTATCGAGCTTCTCAATGTGTCCGACGACTCCACTTGCAGAATTATAAACTATCCCCTAGATAGCTTCTCTGAGCTTTCTCAACACATCACAATGGGTCATCGTAGTAATCATCATGCCATATAAAATTAAAATTAATTGAGTCAGTACAAAATCGACTAACCAGTATAATTCACTTTATATAGGCATAGACCTCACACATATAATCAAGAAAATCAATCTTCTTGATTTTAGGAGTTTTCAATCGATAGGTCCAACTGACCATCAACTCCACTAACAACTGTTAACATCAAAAATCAAATTCCATGTCATGGATTTTATTCGGGCATCCTCAGTTAATCTTGAATCAGCCTCAACCAAAACCAATTCGGCAAACACCTTTGATGCCCTGAGCCTTTCCCTTAGTTTGATATGTTTACATCGAGTTCAAATTATTCTAACAACTATTCGACACTTTGATTATATGATAAGTCGACCATTATCAACTTTGCTAGTCAGCCAATGTCATCTTAGCAACTAGACCAAAACCAAAATAACTTGGTTAAAGTCTTCTTGTGCTCTTACTGAGCACAACTAGCATGAAGATCTACTGGTCAAGCACTTTAAATCTGTGGTGATCACTGTGCTCGAGCACCAGTCGCCTGAGCACTGTGTGCTTGAGCACTAGTTTCCCAATCGCCACAGTGCTCAGGTATCACGCGCCCGCCACATTGTCGAGCACCTAGTGCTCATACACTGCATGCTAGGGCATTATGCACCTCCACGGTGTTGAGCACCTAATGCTTGGACACCGCATGCTCGAGCGCTACATGCCTATGCGATGCCAAGCACCTAGTGCTCGGGCACCGCATGCTTGAGCACCGCATGCTCAAGCATTGTACGCCTCCATGGTGTCGAGCACCAAGTTCTTGGGCACCACGTTCCTACGGAGTTCCCACTCGAGAACCACTTGACAATTGGTTTCCCACTCTAGAAACGTTGGAGAAAAGTCGAGTGCTTCGCGCTCTTCTATCCCGAGCACTTAAAGTGCTCGAGCAATGCTTTTCTCTCTCAAAAATTACTCGATAAAAATATTGTTCATTGTCTTCATGAACTCATGAACAATGACTCATGCAACTATAATCTCAAAGGTTCTCTGATACTAATGTTAGAGTAGATTACAACAACAAACATGAATTTATAAAAACTATAAACACTTATACATTTTTCTAAGTTCTTCAATCTGCTCCAAGCTTTTAGAAAAGACCTTCAGACCTTAGACCTCTGCTTGTTGTCTGAAGAGCAACCACAGTATAAAAATCGAAAAACTTTTCTTGGTTCACAAACCAAACCCTAATAGAGCTTTGGATGTTCCCTTATACACACACAGTGTCATCTCTTCTTTTTCTCTCCTCCTCCACTGCACTCCGATCATTCTTATAGGTTGAACAGAGACCTTCCATCGCCAATTTCATTAATGCATTGGTTGTACAACATATGTACCGTCATAATGCTTAATGCATTAGATGCACAACATATGCATTGCCAATGTTAAATGCATTTACTGTGCAATGCATACACAGTAATGCTAACAATACGAATATGGCTTATCATCTCACCGGAAAGTTGCATGTAATTTGTCAATGCACCATAGAAAAAAATTATTGATTCACTTTATTTGAGTTGAGCAAAAGAATGAAAGTCACAAGTCGCACATTTAATATAGTAAACCTTGAGAAAGCCAAGATCCACCTTGGGTTTTGTAAACTCAACCTTGGTATAACAAAAATGATAGAGGTAAATTTACAAACCTTGGTAATCCTACATATTCATATCAAAGCTAACCAAAACTAATTCAAACATCATTTTTCTAACAAAATTGGAACCAATTGTATGTACTTAATTAATATTGAGGTATAATGTTTAGTGTAAATGCTCTGAAAAAGGCTCCTATTTTTAAGTTTTATCCCATCAAAATCTCATTTTAATTAAACTATTTTCTATTTTTTTCCTAAAACCCCTCAACTTTTTGACTAAAATTTAATTGAGTGTCAAATAAAATAAGAAAAAGGTAATGAATCTTTTGAATTATTTAAGATATATGATTTGATTTTTTTAATAAATATATAATATATTTTAACACCCAACTATTTATTAGCTAGGTTTTGTGTTTGGTGGATGGTTACAAGCATATCCAAACATTTGTTGACACTAAATGTCAATCAATTTTTAATTAATTTTATAATTCTTTTCTATACTTCATATATGATGTTAGAGGTATATTTACTATTTTTGTTTATATCATTTGTAGCATGTTTGTTGAGAATTTACACATTATATATTTTATTTTGACATTAATTAAGCGATATTTTAATTAAGCATGAAAACATATTTATACAAATATTTAAAAAATTACATCATAACTCCTAAATAACTATAAGATTCTTTTTTTTTTTGGCAGCCAAACAAATTTTAACTAAATTTAACTAGCCAAAGGGGGGGGGGGGGGGGTGATATGTCATGAATTCGAACTATAAGCGTATGATTATAGTCAAGTAATAAAATATCATTCTCAGAGACTGATTATTAATTTCTGACTACATATTTAGTAGACTAACTAAATGGAATTGATGATGAAGAATCAATTGTGAGAAGATCAAGAAAATAGAGCATGGGTTGGAAAACAAAGTTGAAGACAATCTTAGGATTTCGATTTCACCATGATTAATATTGACAGTTCGATTAAATTTCTTCCACTGTAAGTTGAAGACAATCTTAGGATTTCGATTTCACCGTGATTAATATTGACAGTTCGATTAAATTTCTTCCCTTATAGTGATAAAACTCTTCTGAAGATGAATCACCCCTATGTAATCGCTATTTCCTATCATAATACAACGATGTGCCTAATCTCATGCAACTCATATTTTCATGGATTTAAATTGGATTAATCCCAATGAGCTTTGTGATGTTCAATATGATGCTCAAGAGAATTCAACATACATTCGTGATTAAAAACTCAAGTTCAATTTTATATTTTTGGGATTAAGGCTTTGGTTCAGTTCATCTCTTAATCCTTGAATTATGCAACATGTGACCAACATATATGCAAAATGGAAGATGAACACGATAAAACTGAATCAGGAATAGAAATATCGATAATGGAGGAAAAAAATATAAATTTTAGTGTCAAATAGTTATCGAACAACTCCCTCATCCTAAGATTACAGAAGACTACTCCATAATGTGAAGGTTAGAGCCCAAGGAAATCATTAAAAATACTGACAAACTATAAATAGATAGAGAAAAATAAAAACTTGATTTATCGACTTGCAAATGACTTCTCCTTTTTGAAACGGATCCCCTGGCGACACCTCAATGTTTCTTGATGTCTCCTACTCTGTGATGATCCTTGGTGCTCATCCTAGCCCCCTTTTTATAGTTGAACTTGCAAAAAAAATAAAGAATTCTAAAATAGAATTGGTATGATCCATGACCGTGGAAGGGACCATGGGCTGGTCGTGGATCGTGTTAAGGTTGGAAACTTCTTTGATAGTAGGGACCATGAATGTGGCAGATTCCACGACTTGGCCATGGAAGGTTCCACGACCTAACCATGGTTGGTTTTGTGGCATCATGGGTTTGTCAATTCTCTTTGAAGGTTGTATGATCCACGGTCATGGAGGACTCCACGAATAGACTATGGATGGTTATGTTGGTTATCTCCTCGAACTTTGATCTTTTCTAAGCATGTCTTTATGTTTCATGCATGCTAATGTCAGGATTTCATCTCCTATAAATGAAATCAAGAATTCGTAGTCATTCGAACAAAAGGATGGAAAATGAATGCAAATACACTAAATATGCTTATCCAATGCAATAAATGCATGCTAAATGAGACCACAAATGTATGCATGTTTCACACTAATCAAGTTCCCCCAAACTTAAACTTTTTCTTGTTCCCAAGTAAAAAAAAGAAAGAAACATAACTGAAGAACTGATGTTTGGGGAGAACTCATGATCCTTAGCAATATTCATCTCAATCTATCACATAATGCTATTTCATGAGCAAAGTTTTTTAGCTTGTTTTGTCGTATCCTAACATGGAAGGTTCTCCATGTGTAAGTATATTGACTCTAAGGTTTCAACCATCAATCCAAGTTATACATTCCTTCCATTGTGTTCCTCAAATGTTCAACATAAGGGCACATTATTTGCCTACAGACATATGGTTTATCCCCTAACTTCCATACTTGGTTTCAAAGGAGCATTCAATGTCAAATAAAAGATGCACTAAATATTTTTTTCAGTAATTAGTTGGTCTTAAAGGGGTACTCGTAAGTATTTTTTTAGTAACCACTTAGTCTCAAAGGGATAATTTTTTATGTATTCTTTTTTGAACCTAAAACTACAATTTGACATATCAAGTATTTCTCTAGTAACCAAAATTCAGCCTAGGGTCCCCAAGAAAATATGAGTACCGGTCCGGTATCAAGGACACTAATCCTTTCTGGATACTTCTACCCTCAAAGTCATCTCTAAGTGAAGAGGAGACCCTAACAAGTTAAATAAGACAACAAACTTCACTTCCTAAATGAGACCAAATTCATACCACTATAGATAAACAAAAAAAAGAAGATAAATTACTCATGTCTAGAGTAAAAAAAAAATCATACATAGTGAATGTCACGCCCCGAGAGTATATTTGTCCTTCAACCGGATGATACCCTCTTGTGACAATATAAGATAAACTATCGATACATGACCCAAATAACTGCTATCACAGATAAGCCATAAAACACATTGGAATACACCGACAAATAATAAAAATACAAAGACTCAAATATATGCGTATCGGTACAACTTTGACACAACAAGAAATCAAATCGAAACAAACATCCAGACCAAATCATGCTAAGGGCCAAAAACATACAACTCAACCATATACCAAAATGCAGAAATATTATAGGATAAAATCCCAAAATATACAATCCAAAATAATACAACCCTAATGTGGATTAAAATCCAAATACTCGAGGTGAGATGGGATCAACTGGCGGAGCTCCGAGTATCCAAGAAATCTTCTACCTGTTACTTGGGCGACAAGAAAACTCAGGGTTTGTGGTGGTGATTCTAAGACTCAGCAGTAATATGAAAGATAGTGCATGAACATCATATAAACATATGGAGATCAACATGTATACAATCTTAAGGTAATAAAAAATAACCATCAGTATAATTATAACCAATGCATATACCAAACTAATCAACTGAATAAAATGTAATGAACTGACATACCTGAAGGTCTGCAATAACACAATTCATAACAACCTGAATAAGTATACAACAATGTAATACATACAAATAACATACATGAATAATACCACACCTGTGATCAACACATAATCATATGAACAATGTATAATCAAATGCATAAACAAACAAGATCCATCCTATACAATAACATGACGTTGATCAAATGCATATAGCAGTATGAACCATCAGGTATACTATACATACCTAAACAACGATCCACACTGATCTTACTCATACCCAACTATATCACATATAACAGTTTAAAACGTGCCAAAGGTATGTATAATGGTGTACAAACATATACAACAATCATAGTTCAAATAAATGCAACATCTCATAAGCATATGTAAAATATATATCAATACCCCCCCCCCCCCACCCCACACACACAACACCACACACACACACACACACACACACACAAACACACACACACACGATATATATATATATATATATATATATTTATTTATTTATTTGCCATCACACCTAGCAATACATATGCATTGTCATGTCTACGCACCCTACCTGCTACCACAACCCCAGTGTGGCCTAGGTGGCACGACATGACAACTGTCCCAACTCACACCTACCACTACTCTCGAATGGTCGAGTAGTCAGTGAGAGCAAGTAACTAGCCACGAGAGCTATAAGCAACACAACGGGGGTCCCTGCTGACTGCTCTAACTATCACTACCCATGAGTGATCGAGCATCACACATAAGAACAAGGGAGACCCAGTCGACAACATGCATGCAATGTAATGATGCATAACTCCGCAACACACTCTCCATCCCACAGAGAGTCATAACCAACCAACAATGAACCATGTGAGGACCTCCAGTCCGTAACAACACACCATTGACAACCCCACGCAACCAAACCCGAAATATAATCCACAATAGATGCACAACGTAAAGGAATATGACACAATGATCAAACCCACATTTGGATCCACCGCCTACCACCAGTAATACTACATGTCAACCCAAACCAAAACTACAACTATATTCAACTACATGCACTTACACAACATCTATAAATCAGACATATATAGAGTATGTAATCCACAATAGTGATGAACGAAACTGTAAAGATAACAACAGAGCATCTCAAAGTTCAAAGGCTAAGTGTCAAGCACAAGAATAAATAAGAGTGGAGTCAAGGTAATGATACCATCATCATCATACAGTTCATGCACTAAAATCAACGATCTACTTGACCAAGGTAGGAATTACCCACTTGATATGTAGCTCGTGGCAATAATCTTCACGCCCGTGAACCTACTTCGTAACCAAGTCTTGCACACAACATAAACTACGGTTAAGTTCTAGCATATGACAAAATATTCAAACTAACTCCTACATCGCTCTCGTATACATATCAATTTATCGAATACGAATTAAGAACAAAATCTCGATCACACCCTTCGTACCCCCGGCTATATCTCCGTGAGTATAACACACTAGAGCCCATTCAAATCTTTATACCAATTCACATTCCAGATATACATTCATCCCTCAGCTCACACCCGAAACATTTGCCACCAAATCCTTAACATAGCTCACCTACAGTAGCGCAACCACTGAAACCTACCACTATCCAACCTGCTCAACCGAAGGAACTTGCATTTAAGATCAGAAGACATCCCAACCAGAAGCTATATCAAACACAACATCAGAAACACTGGCCTGCAAGATTACTGCAAATCCAGATCCAAGCTCACCACATGATACAACAAAACAGATTCAAATTCAACATATCTACAGGGTACCCGATGTACTACCAGGATTCAAGGATCGCACAAAAACAAAGAAAAATAGAGCTACCTAAACTAGATCACCAGAAATCAGAATGGATAAAAAAAGATATGACCAATAGATACTAAGAAATGAAACTATAATGATGGCATTCCCACCTGTGCCAAACCAGCTGCCGACCCGACCGATGGAGCACTGTGTCCCGACTAAGAAGAGGAAAGCTTGTCGGCACTCTCCCTAGAAATCTAGAGAACCTTCAAGGCTGCTGTGATGATCGAAAAAATGAAAGAAAGGCTCAAAATCAGCAATGAGATAACCTATGGCAATGCCGCTCGGTCGCAGCAACAATGACACCAATCCGCTTGCACAAAGAGATCGACGGAAGCCAAGGAGAATGGAGTCGAACTGACTTGTGGCAGGGCGCTCAGCTGTGGCGGCGACATCGTCGAACTACTCATGCAAAGAAGCCGATGAGAACTAAGCAGAATGGGATCACAAGTGAGGTTGAGTGTGGCAGAGAGGAAATAGGGAAAGTGGATCAACCATCAAAGGAAGAGCAGAAATCGACCCTTTTTTTATAAACGATATAACCTAGGTAAATTTTAATTAACCCCAAATCTTCCCTTATCAATTTAATTAAACCAATAATAAGTTCTCTTAATAAAGAGTAATTAATGACATTATTCTATAGTAATTTATTTGTGGTATTTTACATTCTCCCCCACTAATAAAAATTTAATCCCTAAATTTCTTACTCAAGTACGATGAGTAAGCAATATCACACTGCTCGACTAAAGTACTTGGAGAAAAATCACACACCTCAAGTAACAAAGTGGGGGTATTGAGCTCGAATATTATTTTATAGCTCTCATATAGCCTCCAAAATGTATCACATATACCCTCAACAGACCTTCTAAAGTATGAATAATACTTTCATATTAACTATCTATCAAAAAGTAAATAATCATACCAGAATGAAGCTCCAAATCCATGGCTTGTCAGAGACATTTTTAGAATTCGTGAGGTGAATCGTGAATCTCTATCAGATATGATATTCAAGGACACTTAATAAAATATGGAAAGCTCCTTATAATATAAATCTATCAAGCAATCCACAAATTCATCTTATGGATCGAAAGAAAATGAGCGGACTTGGTTAATCGACCATCGATGACCCAAATCGCATCAAGTCCTTTCCGAATTCTAGATAATCTCCCAACCTAGTCCATTGTACTAGGCTCCCACTTCTATCTCGGTACGTAACCCTACTGATCACTGATATTTCACCTTCACTTGTTGGCACACCAAACACCAAGCTACTAAATCAACCATATTCCACATGTCGTTCCACCACAAAAAACATTTCAAAACTCATTATCTTCATATACACTCCGAATAAATCACCAATATCGAATGACGAGTCACCTAAACAACTCTCCCTAAATCTAGTGCAATGCCGGGAACCACTATCTTCCTCAGAGATGGAGAATTATTTTCTCACAAGAGAAATCAATCTACTGTCCAAAATCCACTCTACCACACAGAACTGGAAGTGACTGGGAGACTATAGTGACCAATCTCCCTTGTTGCATATGGCGTGTTCTAGAAACTCTATAGTAGCTCAATAACTAACCAAAACTCCATGAGAACTTCTGCTCCATGCATCTACAAAACAAGATCATAACTACTAAATCCATGTCATGTATATGACAGCTTATCACGTAGTTCCTCAACTAGCGTACGCATAAGATACATCTCATTCAACTGCATCAGAATAGCTCCAATCCCTAACATGATACATTTGTGTACAATACCCTTCCATCCACACCGGAAGGATGAACTAACACTTGTGCAAAAGTTAGCCACCGTCTAAGCCCTGAAAATGGGTTTCACCATCTTTTGACCAAATGAATTCCATCACCTTCTTGGTCAAACAAGTCAGTGTATAGTAACGCTAGAAACATCCTACTCACATCTGTGGTAATAACCAAATCAATTCAAGGAAATCGCAACTTCCCTTAAGATCATGAATATATCCAAAAATATTGTCTAAGGAAACAACCACAAACTGATCCAATCGCTTCCAGAATACTTGATTCATCAAGCCCTTTAACGACTAAATCGTTAATAAGTCTAACATTATTATCCAAAAGCTCATAAAATTCATACCAAGTATGAAATATCGTCTCCTACACACCTGCATCCTTTTTACTCTAAGTTGATGATATCACAATCATCACATTGATAATGATAATTATATGACACTAAGTCACTACAATATCAATACTCCAATCATAAATCAACCCTAGAGTATATGCAGGTGTACTTTAGTTGATCTAAATAAATCATCTATCCACAACGAAGGATATTCATTCTCAACATCTACTGCATTCCATCATCGATAATCAATGCATAACCTCAAAGGTTCATCTCTCTTTTAACAAAGAGTTTCGGATCTTCTCAAAAAGAAACATTGGGACAGATAAATCTCCCATCTAATACCTCCTATAATCGCAACTTACATTCTTCTAATTCCCATAGTGTTTAGTAACACTGATACCAATAAAATTATTTCTCGGTATGAGGTCTTCAATATCCAAACTATTTCCGAAATCATTCCAATCACATACTTCACTTGCCTATGCAGTGGCAAGCTTAGAAGTTCATCCGAAACTACATCCGAATACTCTTGGATTATATGCTCATCTGAGAGACATATTGTACTATCATTTCAACAATCTAACTATCTATAAGGATATGTCTATAGTAAATGTATGTCTATCTAAGTCTAAGGGCATCCCTTGACTTTTTAGTTGTTGGTCAACATCTCACATGATGGTAAAGAAACAACTAATACACATGATCTGAATATAGAAATCCTTCTAATCCTATCTAAGAATGTTCTGGACATGGATACATGTAAACTACCAATATCTCTCAATATATCAATAAATAGGGTAAACCAAAGTAATAACCCGAATGATCAATCCTTCGGCCCTCTACATCTCCTCTCAAGTAAAAATGTAAACCCATCCAACTTCTGTTCTTGACGGTTGAGTTCCTGCAGGTGCAAGAGACTACCATAGAGAAACTGAAATCAACTGCTGAAACTGTGATACAACCAAAATGAATGCAATGGAGATGGTAAACACTGTTATGCTGGTAAAATGTACGCCATCGACTGTAAAATACTGAATAACTATAAACATCGTAGCATGGTCCAACTTTGCAAATGATATAGTTGTGGATGGAAAGATAACAGTCATTGTTGTCTGGATGTTTGAGTCTTCTGAAATGGCTTCTGTTGATGCTACTGAGTAAATCACTTCCCCTGGAGGGAAGTATCAAGGAACTCCAACTATGCCTGAGGTGGTAGATCACTGCTGGTGTAATAATCCAATCTTCTGTAATGATCTCTGCTTTCGAGGTTGTGGATCATCGTCTTGAAAGCAGCATCAATAGTCTTCAATTGAGTCTTCAAAATACATTCTCCTTGTATGTACTTCTCTTGCCATGATAAGGTTTTGATGTGTGTAGCAAAGGGTTTAAGTTAGTTTATTATGTTGATTTGATATGTGCGTTGAAGTCATGCAGGGCTTAGTAATTCGCACATGGAGCCTTGGCGGGTTCACCACTCACAACCTCGTGCCTGAGTCGGAGAAGGAGCATTGCAGAGTCGTGCGCTTGATGCTGCCGAGGGACCGCCGGACGAGATGACATGAAGCGAAGCCAAGGAAGCAGACTTCGGAGGCAAGAGACGTGAAGGAGCATTGCAGAGTCGTGCGCCTGATGCTGCCGAGGGACGTGGCCGTGTACGAAGAGAGCTTCGGCTAGGGACTTCGAGTGAGATGAGAGAATGAGTGAAATGTAAGTAGCTCATTAGGTGAACTTGGCTGAATGGCTGAGTGTCGGAAATTTGACCGCAAGGGTTAAGGTTTATCCGACCGCCGGAAGCTCAAACTAATGTTAAGTTTGAGTTTCACACGGCACCAGTCGACTGCCATGAAATGACGATGATCGCTCCGAGTCGATTAGGTTTGGTGGTGTCGACTCATGGGCATTTAGCCCGCGCTATTGCCATGGGTAATGATCATTCTTATCCGACTATCGATCATTGCCAAGGGACGGCAGCCGATCGTGATGGCTGCACGCAGAATGGAGTCGACCTCGTTGAGGACTCGACTGATTGAGCACCAGTCGACTGATGGTAATATCAATCGACTGATGCCAATGCCGTTGGATGGAATCCAATGTGGAAAGCGGTCGTTATTGGGCAACGACTACAGGATCAGTCGACTGATCGAGGGCATCAGTCGACTGCTCCTGTGTCAACGGGAAGAAACCCTCTTCCTCTATAAAAGGGAAGGGGATGGGGCTTTGGGAGGCTAATGCTTGAGCTCTAAACTTCTCCCAAAGTGTCATACACGATTCTCTACTCTTCTCACTTGCTTTTACTTCAATCTTATTGTAAGAAGAGTGATCTTGATTGTAAAGGTTACCTCCACCTAGCTTGGTGCAAAGGAGAGACCAATAGTGATTGGCTTTGGCGGAGTGATTCACCGTGGACGAATTGGACCGTGGATTAGCGGCGTAGACGTGAACCACGTTACATCTCGGTGTTTGTATTGTTTGTTTACCTTTTGCTTTGTCTTTATTTATATTTGCATATTTCGCTTGCGCTAACGTTTTGTAGACGAGCAAAATATGACATCCAACGAAAGAGGGCTATTCACCCCCCTCTAGCCGGCCATATCGATCCACAATAGTACTGACTGCTTATAGTAGAAGCAGTTAAATCGATCCAACTGATAATTTGACTTTGTGTGTCGTCATGATCTGCACTGCATGCACATAATCCCTTCGGAGTCATTCTTCTTATTTTTCTGATAAGAAAGAGAAAGTTATGATGATCTGCGGTTGGTATTCTATGGTCTGAAAGACTCTCCAATAGTAGCTCATGGCTCATGACTCCAATCTTTCTCCTTTTGTCCAACATTCAGAGACTTCTAATTTCAATAATTTGACTTGCAATGTCTGCTTATCAATCTCCAACTTTTAAAACACTTGCTATAGAGTCATTTCCATACACATGACTCGATTTAATGCCTTACGGTAGGATTTGATAGAAGATCCAAATATCCTGATCAAAATGTCAGCCAATAAACCGTGGGTGGCTTAAGACAACCCAATCACATTCTTGAGCTATTAGGTGGCGTAAACTCTACAAGTCTAATGACTTTGCATGGTCCTCCCATTACCGAACGATCACCCTACTTGAAGCTCAAGAATTCCCTGACAATAAGTCAAAGAAAATGATGCGAGGAAATACTCTTTCACAACATCACTAAACCGTGACCAAGTGATATACTATTCCTCAAAGGTTATTTCTTGCATCTTCCACCAAGTACCGACTTGATCCCATTAATAGTATGCAACTAACTCTTCTTTCTCTGTATAATACAAGTTAACTACTCAAAATACCTTCAAAGTTATACAACCCAACACGACCAACTCAGGGATCAAAATCCCTATGAAACACCATATACTAATCATCCACTATCTGCATCAATAATAGTATACACGCCTTGTCCATTACCTCACAGGTAATGATCTAACTAGCATCGTTAGCGAAAATCCCTAAGACTATAATCTTTGATCTCCATAAGAAATGTGACGATCTGACCCTTGCTTTTTGACTCAGTTTCAGTTGGCTCTCAAAGAAAATTCACCTTTTCGACAGCAAGTTCAAGACACACAGACTCAACAAGTCGTTACCGTGGTCAACCCACACCACGGTTACAAATAATGACTAACACACATGTCATTCCATGTTATAAACAACTAAATGCATAGCCAACAAAAGGTTATACGATAACAATTAGCATACCTTAAACCATGTAGCACAGAGATGTTCCACTACTGTCAGATCCCAAAACTCATAAAACCAAAACCGAGTAAAACAAAACTCAATGTTCGAACAAAATAAAATCCGAAAGTGGACTTCGCAACATGGGCTCTAATACCAATAAAATTGTCATGCCCCGAGAGTATATTTGTCCATCAACCGGATAGTACCCTCTTGTGACAATATAAGATAAACTACCGATACATTGCCCAAATAGCTGCTATCACAGATAAGTCGTAAAACACAGTAGAATACACCAATAAATAATAAAAAAACAAAGACTCAAATATATGCGTACTGATATGTCTTGACACAACAAGAAATCATAATCGAAACAAACATCCAGACCAAATCATATTAAGGGACAAAAACATACAACACAACCATATACCAAAATATGGGAAATATTATAGGATAAAATCCCAAAACATACAATAAAAAATAATAAATACAACCCCAATGTGGATTAAAATCCAAATACTCAAGGTGAGATGGGATCAGCTAGCGGAGCTCCGAGCATCCAAGAAATCTTCTACCTGTTACATGGGCGATAAGAAAACCCAGGGGTTGTGGTGGTGAGTCTAAGACTCAGGGGTAATATGAAAGATAGTGCATGAACATCATATAAACATACGGAGATCAACATGTATACAGTCTTAAGGTAATAACAAATAACTATCAGTATAATTATAACCAATGCATATACCAAACTGATCAATTGGATAAAATGTAATGAACTGACATATCTAAAGGTCACAATGACACAAATCATAACAACCTGAACAATTATACAACAACGTAACATATACAAATAACATACATGAATAACACCACACTTGTGATCAACACATAATCATATAAAACAATGTATAATCAAATGCATAAACAAACCTGATCCATCCTATGCAATAACATGATGCTTATCAAATGCATATAGCAGTCTGATCTATCAGGTATACTACACATACCTAAACAACGATCCACACTGATCTTACTCATACCCAACTACATCACATACAACAGTTTAAAACGTGCCAATGGTATGTATAATGATATACAAACATATGCAGCAATCATAGCTCAACAAATGCAACATCTCACAAGCATATGTAAAATATCACACACACACACACACACACACACATATATATATATATATCATGCCTGCGCACCCTGCCTGCTACCACGACCCTAGTGCGGCCTAGGTGGCACGACATGACAACTGTCCCAACTCACACCTACCACTACTCTCGAGTGGTTGAGTGGGCAGTATGAGTAAGGAACTAGCCACGAGAGCTATAAGCTACACAATGGGAGTCCCTGATGCTGGCCGCTCCAACTGTCACTACCCATGAGTGGTCGAGCACTGCACACAGGACAAACTACACACAACTTCAATGACCACCATCTATAGTGGTCGAGTGCGCAACTCCAACTACCACATAAACAGTGGCTAAGTAATGCAACTTCAACATCCACCATCTACAATGGTTGAGTGCAGCACAACAGATGAACTGCACTCAACCCAGCTACCAATACCCCGAGTGGCTGAGGAGGAAGGATGACTGGCGACCCATCTCAACCACAAGGGAGACCTAGTCGACAACATGCATGCAATGTAATGATGCATAACTCCACACACATAACTTCACAACACACTCTCCATCCCACAGAGAGTCATAATCAACAAACAATCAATCATGCTAGGACCTCCAGTCCGTAATAATACACCATCAACAACCCCATGCAACTACACCCGAAATATAATCCACAATAGATGCACAACGTAAAGGAATATGACACGACGATCAAACCCACATTTGGATCCACCGCCTACCACCAGTAATACAACATGTCAACCCAAACCAAAACTACAACTGTATTCATCTATATGCACTTACACAACATCTATAAATTAAACATATATAGAGTCTGTAATCCACAATAGTGATGAACAAAATAGTAAAGATAACAATAGAGTATCTCAAAGTTCAAAGGCTAAGTGTCAAACACAAGAATAAATAAGAGTGGAGTTAAGGTAATGATACCATCATCATCATACAATTCATATACTAAGATCAACGATCTACCTAACCAAGGTAGGAATTACCCACCTGATATGTAGCTCATGGCAATAATCTTCACGGCCATGAACCTGCTTCGTAACCAAGTCCTGCACACAACATAAACTACGGTTAAGTTCTAGCATACGACAAAATATTCAAACTAACTCCTACATCGCTCTCATATACATATCAATTTATCGAATACGAATTAAGAACAAAATCTCGATCACACCCTTCATAACCCTGGCTATATCTCCGTGAGAATAACACACTAGAACCCATTCAAATCTTTATACCATTTCCCATTCTAGATCTACATTCATCCCTCAGCTCACACCCGAAACATTTGCCACCAAATCCTCAATAAATTAAGCTCACCTACAGCAGTGCAACCACTAAAACCTACCACTATCCAGCCTACTCAACCGAAGGAACTTGCATTTCAGATCAGAAGACATCCCAACCAGAAGCTATATCAAACACAACATCAGAAACACTGGCCTGCAAGATTACTAAAAATTCGGATCCAAGCTCACCACATGATACAACCAAACAGATTCAACTTCAACGTATCTACAGGGTACCCGATGTACTACCAGGATTCAAGGATCGCACAAAAATAAAGAAAAATAGAGCTACCCAAACCAGATCACTAGAAATAAGAATGGATAGGAAAAGATAAGACCAATAGATACCAAGAAATGAAACTATGACGATGGCATTCCCACCTGTGCCAAACACAGTTGTCGACCCAACCGATGGAGCACTGTGTCTCGATTGAGAAGAGGGAAGCTCATCGACACTCTCCCCATAAATCCAGAGAACCTTCAAGGCTACTGTGATGACCGAAAAAATGAAAGCAAAGCTCAAAATCAGCAATGAGATAACCTATGGCAACGCTGCTTAGTCGCGACAACAACGACATCGATCTGCTTGCACAAAGAGATTGACGGAAGCCAAGGAGAATGGAGTCGAACTGACCTGTGGCAGGGCGCTCAGCAGTGGCAGCGACATCGCCAAACCACTCATGCAAAGAAGCCGACGAGAACCAAGTAGAATGGGATCGCGAGTGAGGTTGAGTGTGGCGGAGAGGAAATAGGGAAAGTGGATCGGGCATCAAAGGAAGAGCAGAAACCGACCTTTTTTATAAACCATATTAGCTAGTTAAATTTTAATTAACCCCAAATCTTCCCTTATCAATTTAATTAAACCAATAATAATTTCTCTTAATAAAGAGTAATTAAAGATATTATTCTATAGTAATTTATTTGTGGTATTTCACAGTGAATTCAACCCTAATTTTTTTACATGCATGAAGTAAATGAAATAAATATGTAACAAATAGATGTAAAAGCACACATGTAGTGAACAAACAATGAAGTAGAATAAAAACACTACATTGTCCCTAATGCATGAAGGGGAAAACACTATGAAAGAAAATAAATGACTAGGGAGGCAGGAAATGATCTTGATAAAGGTGCCAATTATACATAGCCTAGATCATCCAATGTTGCTCATCTAATTCATCACATTTTTATACTTGCTCGGCCTTGATGGCGTCAATGGAAGCTTGGAGTCGAGAATATGCATCCTTTGCATGACCTAGAAAAGATGAACCACCAAAAGAAGAAAAAGGCCTAGATGACTTTGCATGTAATACAAATTAAACAAAATAATAATAATAATAATAAATCATAAACTTAAATGAAAAATAGGCTTAGGTTACCTCCCAAGAAGTGTTTGTTTTCAGTAATAAGCTTGACCCTTGTTATTTTAATCGGGAGCTCATTGTCGAAGGAGATTGTGTCTCTTTTCTCTCTCTGTAAGTTTATTAAAGCAGTATCTCTTAAATTTTAGTCATGTCAAAACAATATACTTTCCAATTTTTCTATCTTTGGCTCTTAACCCTCCATCAAATACTCAATTTCAAAGGATCATCATATCTCCTAAACCTTGTTCGTGGAGGAACAAGCACTTGCTAGCTCCATCTCTTGGTCTTTTATCAAATATGCTCAACTTCAAAGGGTTGTTAGGAGGTCATTCATGATATTCTTCTTTTTCCACCTGTTGTAAATAATGCACCCTACAATAGACATCTTTAACAAAAGATTGATTAGTAACCTTGATAGATCATATGAAATTTCATCTTCACTGATCGCTAAAGAGGGTTTAATATCGATTACTATGACTTTTGCAATGGCTAAGAAAGGTTTTTCTGGATCCGTGAGAATTGGAGGTAATTGAATTAAAGCACTACAGTACTCTTTTGTCAAAGTCAAAATTTCATATTCCTCAAGTTCCTCTTCATGTGGTGCATGAATAATTTTACCTTCTTCACTTCTTGCATCATTTTCATCCCCCTCGTACACCTTAGGTGCCTCTAAACTTTTATCACTCATCAAAGTGATAGCATTGCAATGTTCGATTAGATTGGTCATGGGTTGATTTGGAAATTTGTTTGGAGCCCTTGGAGAAGAACTAGTCACATGTAAAAATTGAGTTTCCAACATAGTATGGTTAGTCCAATCATCAAAATTACCCTCTAGTTATTTGATTGCTTCTTCTGTTTGTTGTCTAGACTCTATGAATTGTTGTCTAGACTCTTCACTTTGCCTAATAAAATTTTCTAGCAAGGTTTCTATGTTCAATCTTGGTGCTTGATGAAATTCTAATGGTGATCCATAGTTGTCATCCCCAACTTCGTCTTGATAGTTCAAGTAAGGAAAATTTAGAGGGATTTCTCCAACTAAGAATATAAGTGTACGAATATGGATCATCTTGTGGCTACTAGTTGTAGTTGTAGATGACATCCATTTGTTCCACATGCCAAGGTACAGGAATTATTAGGCAATCATCAAAGGTATGTCCTATTTCACCACAAATCTCACAATAAAGGTCAGCAAAGTTCACAATACTAAATTGATCAAAACTTTGAGTCAAAGCATCCATCTTTGTATAAATGCAATAAAAGGTAATAAAATGAACAAACATAAACAAAAAGAAAAGAAAAGTCTAGATTAATTAAATTATAAACAAAAGCGATACTGATAAAGTGTAGTCTTCGACAATGATATCAAAAACTTGATGTGTTATGAATTTAAACCATAAGTGAATGATTGTCATCAAGTAATAAAATATTATCCTTAGATATTGATTATCAATTACTGGTTATGTACAAAGTAGGCTAACTAGACAAAATCAATGATGAGGAATCAATTGTGAGAAATGCAAGAAAATAGAGTACAGGTTGGAAAATAGAGTTGAAGATAATTTTAGGATTTCGGTTTCATCGCAATTACTATTGACGGTTCTATTAAGTGTCTTCCCTTACAACGATAAAACTCTCTTGAAGATGAATCATCCCTATGTAATTGCTATTTCTTTTTGGAACATAATGGCGTGCTTAACCCGATGCAACTCCTATTTTTCATGCCTTTGAATTGGATTAAACTCAATAAGCTTTGTGATGTTCAATGTGATCGTCAAGAGAATTCAAAATACTTTCATAATAAAAAAAGTTCAATTTTATATTTTTGGGATTAAGGTTCTTTTTTCAGTTCATCCATTAATCCTTGAATTATGCAAACATGTGACCAACAAATACACAAAATAGAAGATGAACACGATAAAATTGAATCAGGAATAGAAATATTGATAATGGAGGGAAAAAATACAAAATTTAGCATCAAATAGTTATTGAGCAACTCCCTCATCCTAAGATTATAGGACACTACTCTATAATGTGAAGGTTAGAGCCCAAGGAAATCATTAAGAACATTGACAAACTATAAATAGATAGAGAAAAGAAAAATCTCAGTTTATCAACATTATAGATGACTTCCCATCTTTGGAACAACTCTCCTGGCAGCACTTCAATGTTACTTGATGTCTCCTACTCCATGATGATCCTTGGTGATTGCCCTAGCCCCTTTTTATAGCTGAGCTTGCGAAAAAAAAATCAAGAATTTTGAAACAAAATTGGCATGATCCACTACCATGGAAGGGACCACGGGTTGGCCATGGATCATATTGAGGCTGAAACTTCTTCGACAGTAGAGACCATGATTGTGGATGATTCCACGGTATGGTCGTGATTGGTGTTGTGGCATCATGAATCTATTCCAAACAATTCTCTTCAAAGAGTGTGATCTACGGTTGTGGAGTGTTCCACGAGGTTGACCATGTTGTGGCATCTTTTCTTAGTGTGTCTTTCTATTTCGTACATGCCAATGTCGAGATTTCATCTCCTATCAATGAAAACCAAGAAACCCTAGTCATCTAGATAAAATGATGGAAAATGAATGTAAATACACTAAATATGTCAATGTAATGTGATAAATGTATACTGAATGTGTCACGCCCCGAGGGAGTCTCCGCCAGACGAAAATCCGACAGCATCTCCCCTGTACGGGTGACAATACCAATTTTTAATACAAGGCCTACACGGCCACTATACATCGGTCAACACGATCGGAACATACCACAACACAATATACATAATATGCGGCCTCAGGCCATCAACCAAAATAAGTAAAAGATCTAAAACATCAAGACCTACCCCTTCTGCTATCTGAGCAGGAACATACAACCAAAATGAACTGAATATAAGTCCACAAGGACATAACAAATATAACCAAAACATCCACCGGTATACAATCCACACATATATCCTAAACATAACCTCTAATAAAATCCCAATACATAAAACTAATAACCAAAACCATAAGACCAATAAAACCTATCCACTTCGATGAGGGGGATTGGCAACTGGACTCTCCTGACAGCTTCATCCTGAAATAAATATAAAACCACGGGGTAAGTTCAAAGAACTTAGCGGATAATAGTCGATATGAATAGCAAGATATAGCTAACAATACTATTCATGCTAGTACAGTCTCATATATATGGTAAGCAAGAAATAAATGCAAAAGGACTGTACTCATCTGAATCTCCTACCCTGATATAGGAGCATGTGCCCTACTATAAGAGATAAAGTCATCACCATATACGAATATGAATCCTGTATGCATGACAATCATATGAAACATCCAAGGCATCAATAAAATGCAACAAACACAATACAAATGCGATCCATGCAAAAATGCATGTCGTGCATATGACATGGTCACCCTTGACGCCAGTCAGCCACCTCACACGCGATGGTGAAGCCGAGTGGATAGGGCTATGACAACTGTGCACTCTGCCATCACTGCTCCTGAGTGACCGAGTGGACAGGATGCTGTCGGAGTACACCTATCCTCCTGCCCCAAACATAGTGGGGGAGCTAAGCTCTCATCTCCTGGTGTCATAGACTAGAGGAGGGATCCCTGCCCGCTACCACGCTGCCTCATCGCTACCCATGAGCAGACCAGCGGAGCCTGACAGAGCAACTGCACACACCCTCCTGATGTACCACTAACCCATGAGTGGCAGCGTGTGCAGGCCATGTAACTGACTACGGGCTCAACAATAATGGAACCTCGCCCAGCCAGCATGCAATCATGCAAAATGGTGCATGATACTAAAGCATGTAAATCCAACTAAAAAGACCTATCCGAATAATATGCACAATCAATATGTACATATCCATAAATCAAGTAACTATGATCCAAATAAAACAGGGAAGATATAATCATATCCTATCACATGAATGTATCAAGTAGGCACCAAAAACATGCTAGGCATATAAACATGAAAATTATTGCAAGCTATCGTAACTAGCATATCAACATTTGACTATATCTAGGAGATAAGTCAAAATACCCGCCTGATAAAATATCCACAAAAAGAACCAGATCGTCACGACCGGGGACCTGCCTCGTGATCGAAACCTGCATACAACATAACTATTGTTAAGCACAATATGCAATTCACTGACAAATCGAATACTTAATTGATTATCCTACATAACCAATTAATCCAAATCAATTTCCAATTCCACTTATTTATCTAACCCCTCACCTAATAACAGTCTTTTCGTCCAATTACTCTTGTACTACACCTCTTCACTCGAATACATCATCCACGAACGGAAACCAAAACCCAAATAGCTACCTCACATATCAAAACACATCCGGAACCATTCACAGCTCACTAATCATACCACTTATGATCATACAACCGACACCAACCTAATCACAGCCATTCAACACTCCAATCAAAACCTCACGGCTATCATTTGACCCCTTTTATATCCAGCAAAACACCCAACGACCAACACCACGACCACAACAATCTACCAATAATAGGAAGAGGATAGAAATCTTACCAGCGCTTGGGACTCCACCGGCAATCTCACACCCTTACTCCCTGTTCACTGGAGAAATCCGCTCCAGCACACTGCCCAAACCATACATCCCTGCTAAAAATGAAGGAGAACCACATCTAGCACCTAGATCTCGTCCAAGGTAAGAAAAGATTCGGCTTACCTAGCTCCGATGAGAATCGGCCAGGGCAGCTAACCCACAATCTGAGTGACGCCGCTACTGGTCCTTGGCTCCACCGAGCACCCACTTGGACCACGCCCAAGGAAGCTTGGTCGGTATCCCTCCCTCCAATTGGTTCTCTCGCCAGAACAGGACGTCGGAGTCACGTACAGGCCAAAGGCTGGCCGCGATGATGGATGTCGCAGAGAGGGCGGCGAATGTGAGGCAGAGTCGAAGCAGAGGCATCGACGGCGCTGACAGAGAGGGGAAACATAATGAGGGCGAGGCGCGGCCGGTGCGGTGGGTGGCGACGTGAGGAAGAAGGGACTCGGGAAAAAAAGGGGCGCTACGGCGTAGGGCGACGACCTAGTCATCGACACTTGCGGCTCGACGAGAAACAGCGGAGAGGGGGTGCGCGCGGAGAACTGTCAGAGGAAGAAAGGGTTGCGCGAGAGAAAGGTTGCGACGGCAGAGAAAACCGTCGCTCGATCGGGACACGGAGAAGTCGAGTCAGACGGAGAAAAAAGGGGTCGGAGATTATAAACCTAGGTTTATAATTTAGATTAATTAAACCTATAAATAACCTAATTGAGCCCTTTTAAAAGCCTATTTTTCTTATCCCCATAATAATCTCGTACGGACTCCGTTTAAATCCAGAAAAATTCTGAAAAAAAATTTCCTAAAAATCCTGAAAAATTTTCAAGATTATTTTTCTTAATTTCTGGCCATTTTATTTAATATTTAAATTTTCAGTATTTTAACATTCTCCCGCACTTATAAAAATTTGGTCCCCAAATTTCCTACTCAAGTACTAACAAGCAATGTCACATTGCTCAACTCAAGTACTTGGGGAAAACCACACATCAAGTAACTAAGTGGGGTACTGAGCTTGAATCTTTTTCTCAAGCTCCCAAGTAGCCTCCTCATCGGTGTGGTGACTCCACCCGACCTTGACAAGTCGCATGATCTTGTTCCGTAACTGTCGTTCTTTGTGATCCAACAATCCGCACCGGAACCTCTGCATAAGTAGCATCAGGTTGAATGGAACCTAACACATCTAACAGAATGTGTAGAGTCTGACACATACGACGCATACTTCCTTAGCATAGACACATGGAACACATCATGAATACTCGTCAGAGATGGTGGCAGCGCTAGATGGTAAGCGACTGCTCCAATCCTCTCCAATATCTCAAACGGATCAATATATCTAGGAGTCAACTTACCATGAAGTCCAAATCTCTTCACCCCTTTCGCGGGTGAGACTCGCAGGAATACATGATCACCAATAGAGAACTCCAAAGGTCTCCGTCTACGATCTGCATAACTCTTCTGACGATCCTGCGCCTCTACCATCCTACGTCTGATAGTACGGACCAACTCTGCCTCATGCTGAGCTCTCTGGGGTCCTAGCAACTGGGCCTTCCCAACCTCCTCCCAGAGGGTGGGTGTATGACCCTGTCTACCATACAATGCCTCATACGGGGCCATTTGGATAGCCGAATGATAACGGTTATTGTAGGCGAATTCCACTAACGGCAAGTGATCCTCCCAGTTGCCCCCAAAATCTATAACACAGGATCTCAACAAATCCTCTAGTGTCTATATGGTCCACTCAGACTGTCCATCTGTCTGCGGATGGAATGCAGTACTAAACCGAAGTTGTGTGCCTAAAGCCTGCTGCAGACTCTGCCAGAACCTAGACGTGAACCGGGGATCTCTATCTGATATAATGCTCAAAGGAACACCATGCAATCTGATGATGTCCCGACAATATAGCTCTGCCAAACGATCCAGAGAGTCGATCTTCCGAATCACTAAGAAATGCGCGGATTTGGTTAGTCGATCAACGACTACCCAAATCGCGTCATTGCCTCGATGTGTCCTAGGCAAACCCACCACAAAATCCATAATGAAATGCTTCCACTTTCATTCTGGAATCAGAATTTCCTGAAGCATCTGTTCCTTAAACTAATGCAACTCCGGAAACCATTATCCTCCTCGGAGTCAGAGACGGTAGTCCATCTACCATCCTAAATCCACTCCACCACACACTCTGTAAGTGCATGGGAGGCTATCGCGACCAAACTTCTTTGTTACAACAGTTCGTGTTCCAGCTACTCTATAGTAGTTATCCAGTAGCTAGCCAAAACTCCATGAGCATTTCTACTCCTCGCCTATTCAAAACAACATAATTACTGTGAAGTCCACATCATATATATGACGGCTTATCTCGCAGTCCTTTAATTGTCGTAAGCTTAGGATACGTCTTATTCAATAGCATCGGAATCGCTCCGATCCCTGAAATGATGCATCCATATACATTACCCTTCCATCCACACCAGAATAATTGCTCAATACTGGCGTAAAAGTCAACCATCGTCTGAGCCCTGAACTAGTTTCACAAGTTGCAGACCAAGTAAATTTCATCACCTTCCTAATCCAACCAGTCAGCGATGTAGTACCGCTAGAGCATCCTATCCATATATATGATAATAATCAAAACAATACCAAGAAAACTACCATCAGCGGTTGGCCAGTCATAACTCCAACTACCACCCTCAGCGGTGGCCAGATTACGCAATCCAGCGACCACTGTGTCGAATACACGACTTTCCAAATCCCTAGACGACTAAGTCATCAATAAGTCTAATAAGATAACCATAAGCTCCTACAATTCATGCCAAGTATGAAATTGTCGTCGCTATACAACTGCATTCTCTTTACTCTAGGCTGATGATATAACAATCATCACAACGACAATGATAATTGTATGACACTATGTCATTACAATATCAACAAGCCAGTCATAAATCAATCCTAAAGTACACATAGGTATCCTAAGCTGATCTAAACAGATCCTCTATCCACAATGAAGGATATTCATTTCCTTCTACAACTACCGTATTCTATCATCGATAATCGATGCATAATCTCAAAAGTCCATCTCTCTTTTAACAAAGAGTTCCGGATCTTCTCTAGAAAAATACTGGGACAGATAAATATCCCATCCAACACCTCCTATAATAAGGTAAAATGATCTTTCATCGTCTTGACCAGTATAGGCATACACGCCTTATCCATAACCAAATCACTATTAGTAGGGACAGATATTTTCTGAGGGTTTACTCCTTGTCCTTCAAATTGGTGGCCTATAGGCCAAATCCCTAGCTTCCTAATTCGACATCAGTCGGCACCTCTATAGAGTCCGTACTTCTGAAATCATTGTTAGGTTTTGGAAGGTCACCACGTCCTTGACCTCGTCCCCGACCATGAGTAGGGGTAATTTCACTTAGGTCAATATTCTTCCTAACCACTAAAGTACTGTAACCAGTAAAGACAATACTTTTCCTATAGCTCAGAGATATCCTTCAACTCGCCTGATCCCAAAACCCGAGAACTCCCAAAAATCCAAGGAAAAGATAATTCTCGAAACACAAAACCCACAAACCAAAACCGCAAACCAATAAAATTGTCACGTCCTGGGGGCATATCCATCATCCAAATGACAGAGGAGCCCCTTAGTGACAATATTCAGAAATCCATGGACCAGATCTGGTAAAAACCTCGAAATAATTATAGAAATATCAATATTTTATTAACTGCATGCATGCACGACTAAACATATATCACTTAAAGTAAAAATAGTTTTATGACACCAAATCAAATTGCGACCAAAAATCCAAAGTGCATAACCAAAATGCAATACCGATAAAGTAAACAAAGCGACATCTCGACGATGCAGTAGAACAAGCACGGCAAGGAACTCTCTGAGCAACACAAGGTAGGTCAACATGACACGTCCTCCATCAGTTAACCTAGAGGATAAGTGAGGAGGGGGTGAGTACAACCACTCTGTGGATGTATAGACAATAGTGCATAATCATAATGCACATAATGGAAGTCACAGGGAACAAGCTAGAGTAACCCAACCCTCAGAGTACCAATATCAGTCTGCAACTAACCTAATCAGTAGTATAATAAATATACCTGCAACATACACAACCATCAACAAACAAAATCTAGTGGCTCCCGCACAAAAAGGGAACTATCTATGAGCTACCGCGAACGTAACCCATGGGCCGACAATCAATAGCACGGTCTACGCGCAACTATATGCTACCACGAATGAGACTCGTGGATGGCGAGCGATATATAAATATCTAATTATTGGATTTGCGCACTAGCGTACTACTACCAATAGGTCGCGTGAGCAGTCGATTATCCTAGGTTGTTAAGCCTAGGGTTATCCAATACATCCAGCATAAATCGACTTTCAACGTCGACAAAGATCATCGATCTACAATTAAACCCATTGAGGCGATCAAGCGAGGGTTTCAACACCTCTAATACGAAAATTCTACCAAAGCCGGTAAAGATCATCGACTTATAAATAAATAAGTCGAGATGGTTAAGTCTAGAGTTCCAACCCTTCTAACATGAACGGTTATCAAGGTCGATAAAAATCATAAATCCAGTCCACTCATAAACCCGTCGAGACGATTAATCATAAGGTTTCATCCCAGCTAACAGGAAACGTCTATCAAGGCCAATAAGGACAACAAATCTACTAACGAGCCCGGCAAGAGGGTTAAGCCTAAATTATATCATCCTACTAGTTCAATCATGCATGTTATAACATGCTACCACGAACAAATCTCGTGGGTACTTAACATGTAAAGTAGCTATCTAGCTACAGGCGTCATACGAATTCGATTATCACCAACTCCGAACGAATAACGCAAAAATATAACCTTACAGTAGGTCATCTCAACCATGATTGGGAGGCATGATTGACCACATGTATACAAAGCACCTACCTATAGAGAGACTCTACTGCAGACTCTCTCTCTCAACCAAGAATGGGAGATATAGTAAGGATTAATCACATCCTTACCATACGAACTCACTAGTTTGATCACCATATCACTGAAACAGTAAATGAATAAACATATACCAATATGCACATCCGGGTCATTACGCCTAGGGTTTCAATACCTAGGGTTCCACTAATGTTGTTTCATTCCTGAGATCCGCTCCTACATAATAACCTCATCTAAGTTATTCTACCTCTACTAATCTCTGTCATGGTATCCACCTCAATAACACATAACCATATAATCACATAACACGCTGTCTAATAAATGACAGCATAGTCATACTAACGGGAATCAATGGCTGAAATTAATTAGGGTATAACTAAAGGGTCATACCAGAACAAAGTCAAGGCAATACTCAATAAACCATCAGGTGCCTATATATACCCTAAACTACGTAAGCAATGTAATGATGTCATCAGGCACTAGGATCTAGAGAGTCAAAGAACCTCAACATATACCTTCTACGAATTTATCCACCTCAGTCATATTCAACTAGTCTCATTCTAATACTAGTCCAAAAATTAAGAGGTAAACATCTACCAATGATATCTAATCATTTATATCACAATGATAACTAGTTACGTATAGCAGTAATAGCAGTTAATAACCATATGCTAACAATAAACCAGCAATCCTAAAAATCTAACAGTCTAACAGATATAATGTTAGAACAATACTAGACAAAACATGATACCACCTAAGTAAACCGCATAATGAATATAACCAATATAAATATGTACTTAATCTAGAAAATTTTCTAGAATTTATTTACCTGTTAGCCGTCTGGAGATGTCCTGTTGTCGCCAAATCCCCCATATTGACCTCGTCAATAATACCTCGAATTTCCGAAACATAAAATTGTCAAAAATCTGTACAACTCCGAAAATACCTCAGTTAACCTGCCAAACGTGGCAAACTCCGAAAACCCAAAGACCCTAAGGAACTCGGAAACCTACGCTCTGATACCAAATAAATTGTCACGCCCCGAGGGAGTCTCCGCTAGACGAAAATCCGACAGCATCTCCCCTGTACGGGTGACAATACCAATTTTTAATACAAGGCCTACACGGCCACTATACATCGGTCAACACGACCGGAACATACCATAACATAATATACATAATATGCGGCCTCAGGCCATCAACCAAAATAAGTAAAAGATCTAAAACATCAAGACCTACCCCTTCTGCTATCTGAGCAAGAACATACAACCAAAACGAACCGAATATAAGTCCACAAGGACATAACAAATATAACCAAAACATCCACCGGTATACAATCCACACATATATCCTAAACATATCCTCTAATAAAATCCCAATCCATAAAACTAATAACCAAAACCATAAGACCAATAAAATCTATCCACTTCGACGAGGGGGATTGGCAACTGGACTCTCCTGACAGCTTCATCCTGAAATAAATATAAAACCACGGGGTAAGTTTAAAGAACTTAGCGGATAATAGTCGATATGAATAGCAAGATATAGCTAACAATACTATTCATGCCAGTACAGTCTCATATATATGGTAAGCAAGAAATAAATGCAAAAGGACTGTACTCACCTGAATCTCCTACCCTGATATAGGAGCATGTGCCCTACTATAAGAGATAAAGTCATCACCATATACGAATATGAATCCTGTATGCATGGAAATCATATGCAACATCCAAGGCATCAATAAAATACAACAAACACAATACAAATGCGATCCATGCAAAAATGCATGCCGTGCATATGACATAGTCAGCCCTGACGCCAGTCAGCCGCCTCACACGCGATGGTGAAGCCGAGTGGATAGGGCTATGACAACTGTGCACTCTGCCATCACTGCTCCCGAGTGACCGAGTGGACAGGATGCTGTCGGAGTACACCTATCCTCCTTCCCCAAACATAGTGGGGGAGCTAAGCTCTCATCTCCTAGTGTCATAGACCAGAGGAGGGATCTCTGCCCGCTACCACGCTGCCTCATCGCTACCCATGAGCGGACCAGCGGAGCCTGACAGAGCAACTGCACACACCCTCCTGATGTACCACTAACCCTTGAGTGGCAGCATGTGCAGGCCATGTAACTGGCTGCGGGCTCAACAATAATGGAACCCCGTCCAGCCAACATGCAATCATGCAAAATGGTGCATGATACTAAGGCATGTAAATTCAACTAAAAATACCTATCTGAATAATATGCACAATAAATATGTACATATCCATAAACCAAGTAACTATGATCCAAATAAAACAGGGAAGATATAATCATATCCTATCACATGCATGTATCAAGTAGGCACCAAAAACATGCTAGGCATATAAACATGAAAATTATTGCAAGTTATACTAACTAGCATATCAACATTTGACTATATCTAGGAGATAAGTCAAAATACCCGTCTGATAAAATATCCGCAAAAAGAATCAGATCGTCACGACCGGGGACCTGCCTCGTGACCGAAACCTGTATACAACATAACTATTGTTAAGCACAATATGCAATTCACTGACAAATCGAATACTTAATTGATTATCCTACATAACCAATTAATCCAAATCAATTTCCAATTCCACTTATTTATCTAACCCCTTCACCTAATAATGGTCTTTTCGTCCAATTACTCTTGTACTACACCTCTTCACTCGAATACATCATCCACGGACGGAAATCAAAACCCAAATAGCTACCTCACATATCAAAACACATCCGGAACCATTCACATCTCACTAATCATACCACTTATGATCATACAACCGACACCAACCTAATCACAGCCGTTCAACACTCCAATCAAAACCTCACGACTATCATTTGACCCCTTTTATATCCAGCAAAACACCCAACGACCAACACCACGACCACAGCAATCTACCGATAATAGGAAGAGGATAGAAATCTTACCAGCGCTTGGGACTCCACCGGCAATCTCACGCCCTTACTCCCTGTTCACTGGAGAAATCCGCTCCAGCACCCTACCCAAACCATACATCCCTGCTAAAAATGAAGGAGAACCATAGCTAGCACCTAGATCTCATCCAAGGTAAGAAAAGATTCGGCTTACCTAGCTCCGACAAGAATCGGCCAGGGCAGCTCACCCACAATCTGAGCGACGTTGCTGCTGGTCCTTGGCTCCACCGAGCACCCACTCGGACCACGCCCAAGGAAGCTTGGTCGGTATCCCTCCCTCCAATTGGTTCTCCCGTCGGAACAGGACGTCGGAGTCGCGTACAGGCCAAAGGCTGGCCGCGATGATGGATGTCACAGAGAGGGCGGCGGATGTGAGGCAGAGTCGAAGCAGAGGTGTCGACGGCGCTGACAGAGAGGGGAAACAGAATGAGGGCGAGGCGCGACCGGTGCGGTGGGTGGCGACGTGAGGAAGAAGGGACTCGGGAAAAAAAGGGGCGCTGCGGCGTAGGGCGACGGCCTGGTCATCGGCACTTGCGGCTCGACGAGAAACAGCGGAGAGGGGGTGCGCGCGGAGAACTGTCGGAGGAAGAAAGGGTTGCACGAGAGAAAGGTTGCAGCGGCAGAGAAAACCGTCGCTCGATCGGGAGACGGAGAAGTTGAGTCAGACGGAGAAAAAAGGGGTCGGAGATTATAAACCTAGGTTTATAATTTAGATTAATTAAACCTATAAATAACCTAATCGGACCCTTTTAAAAGCCTATTTTTTTATCCCCGTAATAATCTCGTACGGACTCCGTTTAAATCCAGAAAAATTTCGAAAATTTTTTTCCTAAAAATCCCAAAAAATTTTCAAGATTATTTTTCTTAATTTTTGGCCATTTGATTTAATATTTAAATTTTCGGTATTTTAACATAATGAGACCATTAACGTATGCATATTTCACACTTATCAAGAGGGTTGAATGACTGATTGTGTTATGGGTTGCCTGGGAGGGCCACTTTTAGAAAATTAATTCAGTGGAGAAAAACTTAAAAAAAGGTCTTTAAGATATTTGCTCTAATATTTATGCATATAGAAATAAAATATTCTTTTTCTTTGATATTAGTTCTTATAAAGTTCTCCTTTGTTTGGATGTATGAATTAGGTGGATTTGCTTGGAAATCAAGTGGATCAACTTCATGGATTGCTCTCTAAGATTTATATGGTATTAGATAATTATTCATTGGTTTTTCAACATTATCCTGAGGTATTCAACATTTTATTTCTCTCTCTCTCTCTCTTTTCCTTAAAAAAAATCAATTAATATATAAATGTACAATTTTTATATTCATTCAATTGATGGTTTTGTAAGGAAATAGATGTTTTTGGCATATATTTAGAATTTCTTAATCTTCATATTTAAAAAAAATTGTAATCGCAACACAAGGAGGCAAATCATGTTTTTCTTGCAAAAACTTTATAATTTAATCTCAAAAAAAATTAATCATCCCCTTAACATTTACTTAAAAAATATAAAGGAATAAATTTTCTTCAAAAATTTAGGAGTTAGAAAAATATAACATTAGAACTTATTTATTGTAAAATGTGCTAGTTCATTGAAAGTCAAATTATGTGCAAACTTTTCTTAGAAGATTGTATTAATTCATTTCATTTTTACATGCTAAAGCCAATTTTTCTTTGTAGATAATTGAAGTGGCAAGACTGATACAGAGTGAAATTAGAGAAGAAGTGAGATGTAAAGAGAGATAATAACAATTTTGGTCGGAAGGTTTTTAGTAAGCCTAGATAAATTAAAGATGAGTCCTACATGGATTCTAACTCAAGTTTTGGTTGGAACAATGATAGCAAGCAATCCAATAGCTTTGATATACACTTGAAATTTATTTATTCATGTGTTTGAAATAAGTCTTGGTAATATCTATTCAATTTGTCTTATTACAAACCTTCAAATGTTGTGATCCATAAGTTAATTATGGATAATGAATCTTGGTTTCTTACCGAAGAATCGATTTCATTTGAGCCTCATATACCAACAAACCCTAGTTGTCTTGGTTGTGGTATAAGTGTAAGGTCAGCACCTGACATAAATAAATTTATAGACACTCTTAATCAGTCTTGTGAGCACTCTTGGCATATAAAATTTCAATCTTTATACATTTTAATGTCTCAACCTCTAGAAAGGAATAACCAATGAATTCATCAACGGCACACCAAAATGAATCTGATTTAGCAAAGAAATATATCCATTGCATTCATAGTAATAAAAAAAATAGTTATTTGAAATGAATAGTAATAATTTAGATTCTTCTAGTTTAACTTTTGATTATGTTAGCAAATTAGATAATCAAAATTGAATTAAAATTAATCAAAATAATTTACTTAATAATTCAGATTCAAATTCAATTAATAATAAATTTAATCAGATTAATCAAGAGAATAATAATCTATTTAATTAAGATTTTGATTAGATCAATCAAAATCATGATCAAAACAATCAAAACTACTTAAGTTTGATTAATCCAATTAATATAGATTTTAAAAGTAAAAAATATTAGAAAATAAATTTTAAAAATTATAAAACAGAATATAAATTTTAAAAATACAGAAAAACAGCTTTCAAATAAAAAAAAATATGAAAAATCAATTTTCGAAATTTAAAAATTAATCTTAAATGTCTCATCCAATCTATGTGTTTTAGTATAAAACATCATTTTTATACTGTATATTGAATGGATAAAACATCATTTTCAAAAAGTATATTGGATTAATTTCATAAACATTATTTTCAAAATAGTCATTAAAATAAATAATATTGAATGATATGTTGTGATTGTTACCTAAGTATAAATTTTTTTAAAAATACTTATACCTTTAAAAAAAATATAATCTTTGACCAAGATTAAAACTTTTACATCATTTTAGGTCAACCACAAATCCCTAGACCCTTAGACACTTACATTAACAAGTTTAATTTTAAGGAGTGTCAGATTAAGAGGGGAGTCCTATTGAAAGACTAATCTTTAAAAATGAAATTTTCAAAATTAAAATTTTGATATGATTTTTGAAAAATGTTTTCTTAAAATCGCTTGAAAATTCTCTATCTAAAATGTTTTTAAAATGGGTGTAATTTAAAAAATTTTTAAAACAAGTATTAAAAGGAAAATTATACTATTTTGAAAATATATTTTTAAAATACCTTTTTTGAACAATATTTTGAAATTTAGAAAATATTTATCTTGGAAAGAAAGGGAGATTATTTTTGAAAGTTTTGAAAATAATTGTTAAAATGACTTTTCAAAATGATAAAAATGTCTTTGAAAATTTTTGAGAAACATTAAATGTCTTTGAAATTTTTTGAAAGTTATATTTTGAAAATACAACTCATTAAGGTTTTTAAAGAAAGTAGGGGGAGATTCATAACACCAAATGTTGGTGCAATAACTAAGGAAGAGGACCTTAGTATTTACAATCTTGAATGAATTTTGGACTCCAAAACTCTTCTAAAATTCTTTTTGATGAATGAAAAAAGGGGAGAAATTAAGAAGATTTAAGTTAGAATTTTTTTGAGTCATGAAAAGTTAGGTTAAGAGGTAGCCTAACTTAAATATAATGTCAAATATCAAAAAATGAGAGATTGTTGGTGCAATCAACCTCTAAGGGTTTTGATGTTTAGATAATATATTTATTTAAAGTAGTTAATGAGAAGATTAATGGTGCAATCAATCTTTAGGATTTTGATATTCAGATAATATGTTTATTTAAAGTAGTTAATAAGAAGATTAATAGTGCAATCAATCTTTATGATTTGGTTGATTAGACAAAGTTGACCAAGAATTGGTCCAAGTAGGTCAAACTGTATACTTGAAAGTGAGTTGGTAAGTCAGAAAGCTCTAGTGGGACTAGGCTTGGGAA
This sequence comes from Wurfbainia villosa, assembly GCA_025175895.1. NCBI lineage: Eukaryota > Viridiplantae > Streptophyta > Magnoliopsida > Zingiberales > Zingiberaceae > Wurfbainia > Wurfbainia villosa. Next base: position 11,647,012 of record CM046007.1, on the reverse strand, counting down.
AGTTTAAGACAAAGTACTAGGAGAGTGAACCTTAGACAAAAAATAAAACAAGTAGGTCCATGGACCGGATGCTTGACCTTTGTTTGGAGTGAATCTTAGGTAAGGGAAAATCCAAGTTAGTTAAGGACCGAATGATTGACAAATGAAAAGTCTTAGAGGAGTAAACTCCAAGCAAGTGAAAAGTTCTAAAAAGTTAGGATAGGCTAAAATTTGGTGCAACAATGCCCCAAGCATTTATATATTTTGATGTTTGGATAATCATCTAAGTTAGACAATATTTTGTGATCTAATTATAAATATGTTTAAGTGACAGGAAAATCCAAGTATGAAGACTTGGTAAAAGACAAGTCCAAGTGTGATCTTGGCAAAGAGAAGTCAAAGGAAAGGTATTGGTCTTGGCAGCGTAAGTCCAAGCATGTAGTCTTGGCGGCGTAAAGTCCAAGCAGTCCTTGGAAAAGGAAAGACCAAAGGAAAGTCTTGGCGGCATAAGTCCAAGCATGTAGTCTTGGCGGCGTAAAGTCCAAGCGTACTTTGGCAAAGAAGAAAACCAAAGCATGACGAAATCGAAGGAAACTTTTGAAGGCAAGCGCATGGATGGAGTCGTGGACTCAAAGAAATCCTGGAGGTGCAAGGCTGATGGAGAAGCTAGAAGGTTAAGTCTAGGCTTAAGTTATGTTTACAAGTATGAATTAGTCATACTTGGGGTGTGCCAGTCGGCTACGAGCAGTATCAGTCGAACTGCCACTGTTGGCAGTCGACTGATAGTCTTCCCGTTGGCGATGACGACTGCAAATCCCGCGAATCCGGCTGTTCAGAAGCCGTTAGAATCGGCGGCAGTCGACTGATGTAAGTCATCAGTCGACTGATAGACCTCCAACGGGAAAAAGAGGCTCTTTCCTATAAAAAGAGCCCAATGGGAGCAAGAAGGGGCTAATGCTTATATTCTGATCATTCTTCTAAGCTCCCACAAGTTTTCCAAGCTTTCTAAGTGTATTAATCTCCCTCCTCCTCTCAAATCTTCATTGTCATCTTTTGTAAGAAGAGGAGGTCTTTGTAAAGAGAAAGCTTCTTAGTGGAATTGCTTGGGTTGATCCACCTTAAGGATCGCCGTGGAGTAGGAGCGTTATCTCCGAACCACGTAAAGGCCTTGTTAGCATTGTTTTTGTGTTTTTACATATATTATTTGTGCTTGCTTCCGCTAATCATTTTTGTAGAAACCGAAAAGCGCTATTCACCCCCCCTCTAGCTTCCAAACGATCTCCAACAAGTGGTATCAGAGCCCGGATCGCATCGGAAGATCTAACCATCAACCGGAGCATGGCATTTCAAGAGGGATATAGCACGGCAAGGCCTCCATTTTTCGACGGCAACGACTTCGGCTATTGGAAAGGTAGGATGGAATACTATCTCATGAATGACATAGAAAATTGGTTTAGTATTGTAGATGGATTCGAAAAGCCGGTCGACGAATTCGGAGCACCACTACCGACAAAAGATTGGACAAGAGAGATGGCCAAGAAAGCACAAGCAAATGCAAAAGCAACGACCACACTTCAATGTGATCTATCCAAGGAGCAACTCTCTAAGGTTGGGCCCTTCAACTCCGCAAAAGAGCTTTGGGAGAAGCTCATCGAACTCAACGAAGGATCCAAAGAGACAAGAAGGGCCAAGAGGGATCTTTTGATTGGCCAACTCCAAAGCTTCACTATGAAGACAAATGAGACCGTGAGCCAAATGCACGGGCGTTTCAAGGAAGTAGTCAACGGACTACACGTTATAGGTGAAAAGGTCAACAACCGTGACCTTGTAAGGTATGTATTACAAGCTTTCCCTAGGACCACCTTATGGGCCTCAATGGTAGATGCCTATAAGGTCTCTAGGGATCTTTCATTAGTCAAGTTAGATGAACTTTTTTGTGAATTTCAATTACATGAACAAGCTAACACTTCATCCAAAGAAAAGGGTATAGCTCTTTTTGTAGGAAAGAAGGAGAAGGAGAAGAAGGAAGTGTCCTCCTCATCCGAATCCAAGGAAGACTCATCAAGTAGTGAAGATGAGTTATCGGCAAGCGAGGTGGCACATTACGTCAAGAAGTTTGGTGGGAAGTCAAGGAGACTCACCAAGAAGGATGTGAAGAGGATGTTCCAATCCTCAAGAGGTAAATCTTCAAATAATTCAAATTCTTCATCTAATGTAACTTGCTATGGTTGCAATAAGAAAGGGCACATCAAGTCAAATTGCCCGGAACTAAAGAAAAAAGAGGAGAAAGAAAAGAAGCATAAGGAGAAGAAGGAAAAGAAGGAAAAGAAGAAGAAAGAAGCAATGGTGGCACAAACATGGGACACTCTAAGTATGGAGGAGTCTTCCGACGATGAGGAAGTATGTCATGCCACCCGGAACCTAGCTCTTATGGCATTAGAGGAAGAAGCCGCAAGCTCAAGCGAGGAGTCCTCTTCATCTTCAAGTGATGAATCATCATCAAGTGATGATGATGAGGTAAATAACTCACCTAAAATAGATTTACTTTATAAGATTATTGCATGTTTACAAAATGCTTTAAATAGATCAAAAATTAGGGTTAAGGATCTAAAATTAGAAATCAAATCACTCAAAAGTGTAGATTCATCATGTTGCAAACAATCTAGTGATATTGATGAATGTACTCTTATGGATGAAAATGATGAGTTAAGAAAAGAAATAGGTAAATTAAGAGCATGCCTAGAAAAATTCACTAATGGTTCTAAATATTTAGATATGATTATTAAAAATCAAAGGGCAATTTACAATAAGGCCGGATTAGGATATAGACCTAAGGAGAAAGAGGTAGCATTTGCATCCCTTGTTAGTAGAAAAACAATGATTAAAAGCAAGGGGAGAAAGGCATGGGTACCAAAGAAATTTATAATTGATGCTAGTAGTCCTAAGATTTGGGTACCTAAGGATTGTGTTTTTCATGTGACATAGGTAGAAGAATCAAGCTTGTGGATAGTTGATAGTGGGTGCTCAAAGCATATGACCGGGGATGAGAGAAAATTCTCCACTATCAACCACACTAGCAAAGGAAAAGTGTCATTTGGTAATAGCGGCAAACTTAAAATTTTAGGAAAGGGCACCATTGAGGTATCTCCCAATCTTGCCATTCATAAAGTTCTATTAGTTAAAAATATGAAATTTAATTTACTTAGTGTAAGTCAATTATGTGATGCAAACTTTGATGTTAAATTTGATTCCTCAAAATGTTTTATAAGACACAAAACTATAAATGATTGCATGTTAGTAGGCTTTAGGAAATCAAATATATATTATGTTGATTTATCCTATGCTACTAATCCTTCTACTAAGTGTCTTATTGCAAAAGAGTAAGAAAGTTGGCTTTGGCATAGGAGGCTAGGACACATAAACATGAAGAATATAGCCAAAATAGCAAAATTGAAGCTAGTCAAAGGATTGCCTAGAGTCAAATTTCTCAAGGACAAGATGTGTGATGCTTGCCAAGAAGGGAAACAATCAAAAACATCACACAAAGGTAAAAATTTACTTAGTACCGCTTTACCATTAGAATTACTACATATGGATTTATTTGATTGCCATAGTACCCCATCTATAATTGGTAGTAAATATTGCTTGGTAATAGTAGATGATTTTTCTAGATTTACTTGGGTGTTTTTCTTGAAAAATAAAGATGAAACCTTAGGAATAATCATAGGATTTAGCAAAAGAGTAGAAAATGAAAGAAAACTCAAAATCAACCGGATCCATAGTGATCATGGTGGAGAATTTGAGAATTCTAATTTTTCAAATTTTTGCTTAGAACAAGGGTACAAGCATGAATTTTCTTGTCCTAGAACACCTCAACAAAATGAGGTTGTGGAAAGAAAAAATCGTGCCCTACAAGAAGCGGCTAGGACAATGCTTAATGCATATTCCTTACCTAGCTACTTGTGGGCGGAAGCGGTTAATACCGCTTGCTATATCCAAAATAGGGTATTGATTCATAGGTTTTTAGGAAAAACTCCATTTGAATTGTGGAATGGTACAATTCCAACAATTCATTATTTTAAGGTCTTTGGATGCAAAGTTTATAACTTAAATACCAAAGACAACCTAAGTAAGTTTGAGTCCAAAGCGGATGAAGGAATCCTAGTTGGATACTCATCCACTAGTGTAGGATATAGAGTTTACAATAAAAGGACTCAAAAGATTGAAGAATCTTCAAATGTTCAATTTGATGAAACTTCAAATACATACCCTAGAAATCCTATTGATGATGATATAAATATTGAAAACCAAGAAATTATCAAACAATTTCAAGACTTAAACTTAGGGGGTAATGATCAAGGGGGAGGATTGAATCAAGGGGGAGTAAGGGATGATTCCGATGATGAGCATAGGATTGAGGTTGATCATGATCAAACTCCATCTAACACACCTCCTAGAACCATAAGATTTCATCAAAGTCACCCCTTAGATCAAATTGTGGGTGAATTATCTCAAGGAGTTAGGACTAGGTCATTCCATAGGGATCCTACTAGTCATATTGCTCTAATCTCTCAAATTGAGCCCAAAACAATTAAAGATGCATTACTTGATCCGGATTGGATCTTAGCAATGCAAGATGAATTAGCTCAATTTGAAAGGAGTCAAGTATGGGAGTTAGTTCCTAGACCAAGTGAAAACACTATTATTACTACAAGATGGGTCTTTAGGAACAAACTAGATGACCAAGGGAATATCACTAGAAATAAAGCACGATTAGTTGCAAGGGGTTTTAATCAAGTTGAAGGACTTGATTATGATGAAACATATGCCCCAGTTGCTAGGTTAGAGTCCATTAGAATACTTTTAGCATATGCCTCCTATATGGGTTTCAAACTCCATCAAATGGATGTCAAATCGGCATTCCTAAATGGGTTTATTAAGGAAGAGGTGTATGTAGAACAACCTCCCGGGTTTGAAAATATGGACTACCCAAACCATGTATACAAGCTTAAGAAAGCCTTATATGGTTTGAAACAAGCTCCCCGGGCTTGGTATGAAAGATTGTCATCTTTCTTAATCTCTAAGGATTTCAAAAGGGGTAGTATAGATCAAACTCTCTTTATAAAGTCAACATCTAAGGACATCTTTGTAGCCCAAGTGTATGTTGATGACATTATTTTTGGGTCAACAAATGATGAACTTCTTCAAGACTTCATTCAAAATATGGAAAAAGAGTTTGAGATGAGTCTAGTTGGAGAATTAAATTTCTTTCTATGATTGCAAGTTAAACAAAAAAGTGAAGGAATTTACATTTATCAAACTAAATATGCTAAGGAAATGATTAAGAAATTTGGTTTGAAAAATGCTAAGGTAGTGTCAACTCCAATGGCAACCAATACTAAAATAGATAGTGATAGTGAAGGAAAACAAATAGATCTTACCCTTTATAGGAGCATGATTGGTAGCCTCTTGTATTTAACTGCTAGTAGACCCGACATATTATTTGCGGTTGGTATGTGTGCTAGGTATCAATCATGTGCTAAGGAATCTCATTTAGTTGTCGTTAAGAGAATTTTAAGATATGTTAAAGGCACACTAAATGTAGGTCTATGATACCCTAGGACTAGGTCCTTTGATTTGGTTGGGTACACCGATTCCGATTATGCCGGTTGCAAATTGGATCGGAAGAGTACTAGTGGTGGATGTCAATTCCTTGGGTCCTCCCTAGTGAGTTGGAGTAGTAGGAAGCAACCTTGTGTTGTTTTATCCACCACCGAGGCCGAATATGTGGCTATGGGTGGTTGTGTAGCTCAATTATTATGGATGAAACATACCTTAGAAGATTATGAGCTATCTTACTCCAACATGAAAGTATTTTGTGATAATGTGAGCACCATTAACTTGACCAAGAATCCGGTGCATCACTCTAGGACCAAGCACATTGAAGTGAAACATCACTTCATTAGAGACCATGTGGCTAAGGGGGACATTGAGCTTAATTACATTGAATCTAAGTCCAACCTAGCTGACATCTTTACCAAGCCTCTCCCCGAAATAGAATTTTCATCACTTAGGAGAGAACTTGGAATGTGCTTTGTAGAATAGAAATGTAGGTTTGCATGATCCTATAGAAATACTAGGATTTATACCTTTAACCATCTCACAAAATACTTAGGAAACCATGATTTTTGTATTGAGCCACCTAAACAACATGTGAGATGTTAGGAAGATGCACTTGGATCATCATGCTTGTTATGATGCATTACTATGAACCAAAGTGTCATCTAGAGACATTAATCCTTCATTGGACCAATCATTGGGAAGACCTATGTACAATTAATGTGCATATAGCTCCAAGAATATGATTGGAAATGTCAAATAAAATAAAATTTAAACTATGTCTATCAAATCTTGAGAAACAATTTCCTATTGATAAGCCAAAGTGATACAAAGTTTTGCAAAAATATCATAACCTTTGCAAAATCTCAAGATTGTGTCAATATCAAAATCTAGAGGTGATATAATTTTAAAATAATTTTTTCTTGATAGGAAATGATCTAACAATATTACCCACAAAATTTCGTGATTTTTTTTATCTTTATTGAATTAATTATGAATTTTTCGCCATTTATTGCAGTAATCGCTTTCATATGCGATCGGGTCGGGCTCGATCGATGTCTATCACCGATCGCCATTTATGGCGCCGATCGACGATACAGAATCGCTCAGATGCGATCGCGGCGTTCGATCGATCTCATCGCCGACCGCCGACTAATCTAAATGACTAATGTCGCATTTTTTAGGGCTTTCCACTGGTTCGACTCGCCAAACCATCCCGATTTTCTCTCCTCTTCCTCTTCCGACCAACCTCCACCGCGCCGTTTAGCCGTTCTCCCTCGCTTTTCCGGCGACTTCACCGACCGGTGCTCCCATTTGGAGTGCTCTCCGACTCGAGGACCTCCTCTTGTCACTCCGTTCGCGCCCTAGTTTCCAGTCACTCGGCTAGGGTTCCGTGGTCCGACACTGTTATTTGTTCACCATGCCGCCTAGGTATATTCTCATTCGTGATCAATGTTTGTTTTTTCCTATGATTGTATTTCACTAACCCATGCTTGTCTTGGTGTCTTTGTCCATGCATCATCTTTAACCTACATTGTGCATATTTTTTTTTTGTCGTCTTTTCACACATTTAGACTTAAGCACTTTGCTACTAAGCGTACCCGGGCACCTCCGACCAACGAGGGCCCGTCAAACCCTCGACCCCCTGTCGATCCTCGATTTCCAAATTCCGCACTTGAAAGTGCTTTCAATAAAAATAAATTCCAACTTATTCCACCTAGATCAATAGATCCCAATTTTCTTAAAGACTATTGTTTTGACATTGTTCAAATCATTCAACATTACAAACTTGAGTCTTTAGTCTTTTGTGAACATCATGTTAATATCACTCTTCTCTCTGAATTTTTCAACAACCTGCGACCAGCTGGAGATGGACTGAGATACTGGACTCGCGTTGCTCAGCGCGATCTGGATTTCAGTCCCCAGATCTGGACTGATTTTCTCGGTTGTCTCTCTTCCGAGAATGATTTCATCTTATATCCATCTTGGAGTGAACCTCTTCCACCTCCTTTTGAGAAGATTTCTTTGGATTTCCTTCACACTACTTTCTATCATTCTCCTCGACCTTTGAACACCAATCTATTTCAATCACAAGAACTTTCTACCTCTGACAATGTCCTTTATAAGGTCATTGCTCATTGTCTTCTCCCTATAGTTACTCGTGGTTTGGCTTTGGTTCGCCCTCCACACTTACTTCTCATGCATCTCTTTCGTTCATACTTAGACATCAATATTGGCCTCAATACCTTCCATTGCATCACTCATTTCATAAGGACAAACAATAGGAAGGTTCATATTCCTTTTGGAAATGTCCTTACTCAATGGCTCAGCTCCGTAGGCATTGATGTCAATATAGGAGTCATTAAAGTCATAAATAGAAAATATGATCAGATGACTCGATGGAGCTTCTCCTTGGTGGGCCTGAAGGCCGACAGAGGATCCATTTTCTGGGACCCAGCACGACGGCTAGCAGGTGGCGCTCCGGCACCAGAGGATGCCGCTGCGGAAGGAGTTGTTGAAGGAGTTCCGAGAGGTGTTCTTGAGGGAGCGAGCAGGGGAGACCGCCGCAGCGATATCGCTATGCTAGATCCATCCTTCGTTGCCCGTTTCGATGCTTTTGCGGAGCGGGTAGACACACGTTTTGAGGAGCTACGCTTAGAGCATCAGGAGCTTCGCCGGGAGCATCAGGAGCTCCTCTCCCTCGTGAGAGGGGTGCATCTGCAATAGCAGGACATCTTGGCGATTCTCCGCCCTACTGCACCTGGACACCCACCTCATGATGGATCGTCATCTGCACTGATGGATGCTGAGGACGACGATCGTTAGCTCGCTTGTTTTTTTTATTTTCTTTTTGGCCATATGTACGGCATAAACTCCTACTTGTGTCATAACTTTTGATTAATGAAATGAAATTGTGTCTTTGTTTTAATTCATTTCTATTAGTGTCTACAACTTGTTATTTGTCAAGTTTAGAAGTTGAGCATATAGTACGAAGTTATGAATATTGATAGGATACAATTACACTTTTTGTGTCATAATTTTGTTATTTTGAATATCGTATCAATCCATTAATCTGATGAGCATATTTTTCGTCTAATATTTTTCATATGTTATATTAGTCGAATAAAATGTGTATGACGAGTTTCGTGATTTTTGGACACCCACGGAATTTTCTACGCATTTTCAAACCTTGACTGAAAAATTCGATTTTCGATTTATGCGATATCGATCATTGTTATTAGCGATCGCTAAGGCGATTGACTGATGCCTATTCCAGTCGAATCGGTGACACAGTTTTGGAATAGAAAATGATTTTTCATCGGTTAAAAGGTTCGATTTTGGACATTATATGATTTCCACAGTATATACATGATAACTTGTATGGAAAGGCGGATTTTCTTGGTGCACTGGTTTAGGGGGAGCTACATCCCTAATTTTTATAATTGTTGGTGCAAGGCTAGGACATATTTGCTTATTCTATTGCTTATGCCTTGCTTCACATGTTATTTCACCATCATGAAACATGTCTTGGATTTAGGGGGAGCTTCATATCAATTTTATACCTTTGTTCAAGATATGTCAATTCTTCCTGCACTTATTGGATAAACTCTTCTCTTTTTGTTGTATGTCAAAGGGGGAGAAGGGATATTTAAGTTAGAATTCATATTGAAATATGTTTATATGTATGTGTTAAAGACCTAACTTAAATGATTACCAAACATCAAAAAGGGGGAGATTGTTGGTGCAACAATGTCCCAAGTATTTATATATTTTGATGTTTGGATAATCATCTAAGTTAGGCAATGTTTTGTGATCTAATTGTAAACATGTTTAAGTGACAGAAAAATCCAAGTATGAAGACTTGGTAAAAGACAAGTCCAAGTGTGATCTTGGCAAAGAGAAGTCAAAGGAAAGGTCTTGGTCTTGGCAGCGTAAGTCCAAGCATGTAGTCTTGGCGGCGTAAAGTCCAAGCAGTCCTTGGAAAAGGAAAGACCAAAGGAAAGTCTTGGCGGCATAAGTCCAAGCATGTAGTCTTGGCGGCGTAAAGTCCAAGCGTACTTTGGCAAAGAAGAAAACCAAAGCATGACGAAACCGAAGGAAACTTTTGAAGGCAAGCGCATGGATGGAGTCGTGGACTCAAAGAAATCCTGGAGGCGCAAGGCTGATGGAGAAGCTAGAAGGTTAAGTCTAGGCTTAGGTTATGTTTACAAGTATGAATTAGTCATACAATCGCCCTTAAAATGCTTAGAGGTCGAAGCGATCTTATCCTACCGAATCGGTGAGAGTCGACTCGACGATCGCCAAGATACTGCCGGGCAAATGCGATCGCCATTAAAGAATGGCTCAGAGCCGATCGCTGGCCGGCTAAGAAGACGCCGAATCGCCATTGTTGGCGGTCGATCGATAGTCTTCCGTTAGTGATGATTTACGCAAATCCCACGAATCTGGCTGTTTAGAAGCCGTTAGAATCGGCGACAGCCGACTGATGTAAGTCATCAGTCGACTGATAGACCTCCAACGGAAAAAAGAGGTTCTTTCCTATAAAAAGAGCCCAATGGGAGCAAGAAGGGGCTAATACTTATATTCTGATCATTCTTCTAAGCTCCCACAAGTTTTCCAAGCTTTCTAAGTGTATTAATCTCTCTCCTCCTCTCAAATCTTCATTGTCATCTTTTGTAAGAAGAGGAGGTCTTTGTAAAGAGAAAGTTTCTTAGTGGAATTGCTTGGGTTGATTCACCTTAAGGATTGCCGTGGAGTAGGAGCATTATCTCCGAACCACGTAAAGGCCTTATTAGCATTGTTTTTGTGTTTTTACATATATTATTTGTGCTTGCTTCCGCTAATCATTTTTGTAGAAACCGAAAAGCGCTATTCACCCCCCCTCTAGCTTCCAAACGATCTCCAACACTAAGTACCATATAAGTTTAGTAGGTCTTAAAGACTCTATACTAAGTATATTATATATGTGGACTAACTTTTTGTTAAAGCAGCAGGTCGAAACAGGCAATCAGAGATGTTCTAGGCGAGGTGAACAATTCTATGCACCCCGATTTAGATTCGAGTGCTCGGAAACAATCTTGAGGTAGATCAGCATCAAATGGTCCACATATCAAGGTTACTAAGTTCCAGACACCTAGAAAGCTTTTGGGTGCCTATAAAGGTGTTGAGTCGTGCATAACCAATTGATGCATGGATAAAGCTAGGCAGAGTTAGCGACGATCCATGTGCTAGGAAGGCATCTAGGTGCTCGAAAGGTGCCATGCCAGTGTTGGATCAAATGCCTATAAAAGAAAGAGGGATCAAAACAACAAGTAATTCAATCTACTCATATCTCTATAATTTACGCTCTTCAATCAACTTTTCTTAAGTGATCAAGGAGATTTCAAGACGAATACTACACGTTCAGGATCTCCAGAGTGATTAATTAAGTGCTCTTGTATTTAAGTTGTTTTTATTTCTCCTAATCATTCTTTATTTTCTCATCATTTGTAATTATAATATGTAAAAGATTTCTCCATTGTCGGAAGATATCCAAAATGGAGAACAATAATAGTACCCACGTTCGAGATATAACCGTGGAATAGAAACTCTGGAGGGTCATTGAACTATATAAAAACTCTGTTATTTTTTTTTTACTTTATATCCACGGTGCATTAACGTTGTAGAAAAGTTATTTTTTTTTTTCAAGTATACTATTCACTCCCTCTCTTGAGCACCGACCCTATCAGGGTGCATTGACAGAACTAAAGCTAATGACAATAGGAGGACGTTGACCATGATAAAAATAGGAATACATAGTATCCGGCCATGTTCACATCAGAAAAATGACTTAGGAAGGACCTTTGTGATGTTCTTCGTTTGTAGAAAAATATGCCATTCATGCAATGCAAAATATGAATAATCAATACTTTGATGTATAAAAAAAATTGACAAGTATGGTTTTAGAGATAGCCCTTGGAAAGCAGTGGATCAAAAAGTTGACCGGAAAATGAAGAAGGCCGGAACAGTGGATATTTTTTCATTAGAAAAAATGGAGGAGGGTTGGGAAAGATAGAGAAGGTTTTTGGGAGATTTTTTGATATGAAGAATTGAAGTTTTGAGCATAGGCCATTGAGAAATAGCTACCATTGGTTGATAGTAAAAGATGATTCATTTGTCCTAAATATTTTTATCAAATGATTTTATAGTCATTGTAAAAAGAATAAATTATTATAACGGAACGACAATTAATCACAAAAGAATAAATTAAATATCAAAAATGAATTCCTATTTTATTAGTAACAATAATCATCGACTCTGTTGAACTCGGAAAAACTTGAGAAATAGCTACTATAATATATGTTCGTCCTTGAGGAGCTGATTTATGTATAAAGTCTATTCACATTGGTCAAGAAGATGGTCCAGGTATGCACGAACAGTGTCAGACCATGTTGTGGCTAGAATAGTATTTCTGGTTGACTACAAGCAGTGGCCTGGTTGACTGTAAATAGTGTTACGATGCTTTTTGTCAGAAAAGTGACTTTGACCATTAACAATGATGTGTTTGATTATAATTGGTTGAAATTTATGACTTTTGATGATTTTTGTTGACCAACCTACTACCCAAACTGGTCTACCAGATTTGAAAAGTTGTCTCATTTTTATATCATAATAAATTTCTTGAATTTTTATATCATAATAAATTTTTTGAATTTTTATATCATAATAAATTTCTTGAATTTTGAGGCAAGTGTGGTTGACTGGATGGTCAAAAGTGGAATAATCTTGTCGACCAACGTAGAAATTTTGATGGTAAATTAGGTCATGTGTGATGTGTCAAAAAATAGGTTTAGGTTAAAATTATGTTTGAGCGTGACTTTTAATTAATTTAATTTTTATACCTTGGTTAATCGTTTAAATGTAAGCCAAATAAACAATCGTTTAGCTTATTAAATACATCCAAAATAATTTTTACAAAATAACTTTGTTTTGAAAATATTTTTGGAAGCGTGTCCAACTTAGGAGTCTTTAACAAAGCTGGTCGCCTTAATGATCAATGTATTTTTTTTTAATCCGGGTTCTCAATGATGCTCGAGAATAAACATAAGGAAAGAGCAATTCTTAGCATTTGGTTCGTAGAAATTTTTTTATTTTTCGTTTTTATTTTCTTTTTTTAGAAAACAAAAAATAATTTTTTTGTGTTTTTCAGTTTTTCAGAAAACGCTCCTTTATTTTTTAAAAAATAAAATTAAAATAGAAAATGAATTTTTTTATGTTTTTGAGTTTTCTAAAAAATACTCCTTTATTTTCTAGAAAACAAAAATGAAAAATGCCAACCAAACACATTTTCTTATTTTCTCAGAAAATAAAAATAAAAATAAAAAACTTTCTACGAAACAAACGCCCTATGTACCCCTACTCGCTACCACGACCCTAGTGTAGCCTAGGTGACACGACATGACAACTGTCCCAACTCAACACCAACCACCGCTCTAGAGTGGTCAAGTGGGCAGTATGATCAAGTAGCATATGAGCGTAAAGAGCTCGCTACACAACGGGGGTCCCTACTGCTGGTCACTCCGATTGACACTACAAATGAGTGGTCGAGTGTCACGCACCCAGGACAACTGCACATAACTCTAACTACCACCCTCTATAGTGGTAGAGTGCGACACAACAAATGCTCTGCCCTCACACTAGTTACTCCTCGGGGAGTAACCTAGGAGGCAAGATGACTGACGACTCTCTCAACCCCAAGGGAGACTATGTCGTCAGAATGCATGCAAATGACATGAATGTACTGTCACATGTACAGACATCTACCACAGACTCTCTGTTCAACAGAGAGTCGTATCCATCTGATCAATACACTCTTTATCCTATAGAGAGTCATACTCAACTGATCGATGGACTCTCTATCCTGTAGTGAGTCGTACTCAACTGATCATAACTCTCTATCAAATAGAGAGTCGTACTCAACTGATTGACATACTCTCTATCCTATAGAGAGTCGTACTCGACTAATCATATCAAGCTGGGACCACCGGTCCATAGCGACACACTAATCATCCTTCACTTAACCATTACACAACACATGGTTGGTAATAAGTATGTAACATACGGGTATTGGAATAAATCCTACCTTTAGGGCATTACCTACTCACGGATGAACCTTTACCCAATTTACAAATCAGGTTATCATCCGTACTCCAACATTTACACCTTGCTAAATATTTAGGCCTATTTACATCACATCTATAACCTTAAATCATAATAAAGGAAATGTGATATCAACCTTTGAGTAAATATAGCCAACGACAAGTATCAAACATAAGATAAATAGATAATATGAACACCTAACATGCTCATATTTATGACTAAATCTGAATGCAATTACATCTACCTGACCAGGGTGGAAAATTACCCACCTGCTGTAATGCTCGTAATAATCCTCACAGTTGTGGATCTACTTCGTATCCCAAACTACACATAATAGCAACTACGATTAAGTACAAGCATACAATGAATGATCAAATCGAACCCTACATCGACTTCATATCCCGATCAACTAGATTGATCTAGTTATCCAATTAACTCAATCAATCTTCCACATTAATCCTTATCAACTATTAATCAGTGAATCCAATAATAACTGACTATAGATCCCACATCACATCTATAACAATTCAAATCAAAACTTAGCAAGCTTAGATTTGCCTGCACAACGCCGTGTTCCAAGATTGGGATATTATTCTAGATCACAAAAATTGAAATGTAAACATCCGATCTCACCCCCCCCATCAATATCAAATTCACTGCAAATCAATGCATAAATCTGTAAACTATATCCCAACCAATCCAATTCACCATATTTGACTGTAAATATACCCAACCGTAACTCACCTTTCACTGCCTATCCAACTCTTGCTTCCCCTGCACCACTCCAATCCCGGCGACAGATTGATGGCTGAGGATTGTTGCTCCTGGCGGAGAGAAGGGTCTGTTGGGTTGTGATCGCGTCGTTTGCTATCGTCTAGATCGACACAACACAACTTGGAGATGGCGGTCTGAACAGTGAGGCTAGGCTCGGCGGTGATCCAATCCCACGGTGGTGACACACGATCCGAAGAAATCCGAATCCTCAATGAAAAGCGGCGGAGAGGAGGGCGGCGCGTGCTTGCGTGGCTGGCCGTGGTCGGCTAGTGTCGTGGGCTAGGCGACTGCGGCGATCGGAGGTGTGACTGTGGACTGTGAGCAGCTCGAGAAGGCGGCCATGGGTGGCGACAACGACAGAGGAAGAATGCAGCGACAAGATCGAGCGGCTGGTGATGACAGCAGCGTGGCAGCGACAATGGCTACGATTCGAGGAGGCGGCCATCAGCGACGACAACAAGGTCGGGGCAGAGATCAGCACCAATGGCAGCAGCTCTTCCTCTCGCGGCGGTGATGGAGCGGCAACGGCGAGTGGCACGACGGCGATGAGTTAGGGCATGACAAGTTGGCTCAGCAATGGGGAGCGCGAGCACGAAGAAAGGAGACGCGATCGCCTCTGGTCGCTTCGGAGAGGAGGAAAAGGCGTTCGGGAAGAAATGGGAAGAAGCCGATCGGCGAACGGGAAAGAAACCGAAGAAACACCCGTGGATAAAAGCGACGATCGGGCTATTTTAGTTGGTCTAGCTAGCCCAAGTCTAATCCAATCACCTATTTAAGCCTTAATCTTCCTCCGATTCGATCATATGAACTCAATTAAATTCCAGAAAATTTCTAAATTTTTTTGAAAAATTCTATAAAATAATTTATTAATTAACAAGGGTATTATTATTAATATTATTATTTTCAATTATTGTATTTTTTGGTATCTTACATTCTCCCCCACTAATAAAAATTTGGTCCCCAAATTTCATACTTAAATGTAAGAACCATTACCAGAAATCTCCGAAATGACCACATACCTCTGGTAAATAGATGAGGGTATCGAGCTTGAATAGTATCTTCCAGATCCCACCTAGCCTCCTCATCCGTATGATTCTGTCATCCAACCTTTACGAGTCAGATGGTTTTGCTCCTCAACTGTCGCTCCTAGATACCAAAAACTCACACTGGAACCTCCTCCTCTTAGGTCGCATTAGATTGAGGTAGCATCAAAACCACTTTCAGGACATGATCTGAATGCGGAACGTATTTCCTTAACATAGAAATAGGAAATACATTGTGAACACCCGCCAGTGTCAGAGGTAAAGCCAACCGGTAAGCTACACCTCCTATCCACGCCAATATCTCAAATGGATCAATGTAGTATGGAGCTAATTTTCCTTTTGACCTAAATCGTTTCACCCTTTTTCATAGGTGAAACACACAGAAATACTTGTTTCCCAACTGAGAACTCCAAAAGCCTTCGCCTCCGGTCTGCGTAACTCTTCTGTCGACCCTGTCCCTCTAATAACCATCATCCGACGACGTGCACTAACTCAGCATTATGCTGGATACTTTGTGGCCCAGCCACTGTTGTTCCCTGACTTCCTCCCACAACACAAGAGATCTGCAGGGATTACCGTATGAGGCCTCGAATGGTGCCATCAGAGTAGACAAGTGGTAGTTGTTATGGGCAGATTCCACTGAATGAACGTGGTCCTCCTAACTGCCTCTGAAATCCATGACACAGGATCTCAATAGATTTTCCAATGTCTGAATGATACACTCAGACTGTCCATCTGTCTGCGGATGAAACGTTATACTGAGACGAAGCTCTATGCCCGTGGTCTGATTCAGACTCTACTAGAATCGCGAGAAAAAATCGTGGAATCTCTATCAGATATAATACTCAAAGGTACTCAAAGGGGACCTGCGTGAGGGCACCAAATCTGATAATCTTCGACAGTACAACACTGCCAGACGAACCAACAATTTCGTTCCACGGATAGGCAGAAAGTGAGCTGATTTGGTTAGTCGATCCATGATCACCCAAATCGCATCATGTCTTTCACGGGTTCTAGGCAATCCTGTAACGACACCAATAGTGATATGCTCCCACTTCCATTCCAGATTTGAAATTTTCTGAAGCAATCCAACAACTCTATAATCGCTACCCAATAGCTAGCCAAAACTCCATGAGCATTTCTGCTCCATACACTACTGCACGAGATCATATCTGTTAAAACCACATCACGTGTATAACAGTTTATCTCGTAGTTTCTTAACTGACGTAGGCATATGATACGCCTCATTCAACTACATCGGGATCGCTCCGATCCCTGAAACGATGCATCTGCTTACAACATCCTTTCATCCACCTCGGAAGATTTAACTAATACTCGTGTATAAGTTAACCTCCGTCTAGGTTCTGTAAACTGGTTTTATTAGCTTCCGACTAAATGATTTCCATCATCACCTTTGTCAAACAAGTCAG
This sequence comes from Wurfbainia villosa, assembly GCA_025175895.1. Taxonomy (NCBI): domain Eukaryota; kingdom Viridiplantae; phylum Streptophyta; class Magnoliopsida; order Zingiberales; family Zingiberaceae; genus Wurfbainia; species Wurfbainia villosa. The sequence continues at coordinate 11,630,028 of CM046007.1, read as the reverse complement.
TGATATACTAATGCTTAAAAGCATCCTATCCACATTCGTAGGAATAACCAAATCATGCAAGGAAAACCACCATCTACGGTGGTCGAGTGCGCAACTCTAACTACCACAATCAACAGTGGCCAGGTTATGCAACTCTAACAACCACAAACTGATCCAATCGTGTCACGCCCCAAGGGAGTCTCCGCCAGATGAAAATCCGGCAGCATCCCCCCTGTACGGGTGACAATACCAATTTTTATACAAGGCCTACACAGCCACTATACATCGGTCAACACGACCAGAATCCAAACATCACACGCAGGTAATAAAATAGGCCTCAGGCCAACAACCAAAGGATATAGCAAACAATTTACAATAACTAGACTTACCCCTTCTGCCATCTGAGCAGGAATGCCCAACCAAAACTAATCGAAATAAAATCCGAATAAAGGTCCATGAAGACACCACAAATATCTCCAAACCTCCACAAGTACATAACCAAAACATTACACAAATCCTACACACTTCATCTAGTTAAAACCAAAGCCATAAGACCAATAAAACCTATCCATTTCAACGAGGGGGGATTGACAGCTGGACTCTCCTGGCAGTTTCAACCTGAAATAGATGTAAAATAACGGGGTAAGTTCAAAGAACTTAGCGGATAATAGTCGATATGCATAGCAAGATATATCTAACAATAAGAATCATGCTAGTACAGTCTCATATAAATAGGGTATGCAAGCAAGAAATACAAAAGAATTGTACTTACCTGAATCTCCTGCCCTGATACAGGAGTATGTGCCATACTATAAGAGATAATGTCATCACCATATACAAATATGAATCATGTATGCATGACAATCATATGCAATATCCAAGGCATCAATAAAAATGCAGCAAACACAATACAAATGCTATCCATGCAAAGTGCATGTCGTGCAAATGACATGGTCACCCCTGATGCCAGTCAGCCACCTCACACGCGATGGTGAAGTCGAGTGGGTAGGGCTATGACAACTATGCACTCTGCCATCACTGCTCCTGAGTGACCGAGTGGACAAGATGCTGTCGGAGTACACCTATCCTCCTTCCCCAAACAGAGTGGGGGAGCTAAGCTCTCATCTCCCGGTGTCATAGACTAGAGGAGGGATCCCTGCCCGCTACCATGCTGCCTCATCGCTACCCATGAGAGGACCAGCAGAGCCTGACAGAGAAACTGCACACACCCTCCTGATGTACCACTAACCCATGAGTGGCAGTATGTGCAGACCATGTAACTGGCTGCAGGCTCCACTATAAAGGAACCCCGTCCGGCCAGCATGCAATCATGCAAGATGGTTCATGATACTAAAGCATGTAAATCCAACTAAAATGCATAACCGAATAATATGCACAATCAATAAGTGCATATCTATGTTCCAAGTAACTATGATCTAAATAAAACAGGGATGATATAATCATAACCGATCAAATGCATGTATCAAGTAGGCACATAACATACTAGACATATAAACATAAAAATTATTGCAAGCTATCCTATCTAGCATATCAACAATGGCTATATCTAAAAGATAAGTCAAAATACCCGCCTGATATAATGTTCGAAAGATGAAATCTTCACGCCCGTGGACCTATCTCGTGACCGAAATCTGCATAAAAATAGACATTTTGAATAAGTGCAAGCATACAACAAACGATCGAATCGAATCCTACATCGACTTCGTATCCGATCAACTAGATTGATTTAGTTATCCTATTAATCTAATCAATCCTCCGTATCAATCCCTATTGACCATTCATAGAATATGCAACCCCTTCAAGCATACCTCAATGAAACATCCCCTTCACCAAAACGATCACATTGTCGTATACAAAACCTGATAAAAACACATAGCTCAACCCAAATCTTACCTCAAACTCGATCCAACCCTTCGATCCCCCAAATTAGCACCCACAGTCCATTTACAACCATTTACAACCCATAATTACACCGATTTAGGGTTTTAACCAACCCTAAATGAAACACTCACTCCATTAGTCCTTCCTCACTCACACACACAGTCGAGCAAAACACCTAAACAGAGCAGCTCAACCACATTCGACAGCCATCCACAATCTCACAGCAACCATTCCAGTCCACAAAACACGCACAGTCAATCCAGATAACCAACAACAACGCAGAAAAGAAGGTAGATCAACTTACCAGCCATAGCAATCCCCACAAAAGTAATTTCCCCCAAATCTCCTGTTCGTCGGAAGGCTAGAACTCTGCTGCCTCCTCCAACCTAGCAAGATTTGTGGCAGCAGCTTATTATCGCGGCGACGAGGCCACTACCCAGCTCACGCGAAGAGCAACTAGCACCAAGGGGAAGAGATTGGTTGAAGCGATCGAGAGGAAAGCGGCGGCGGCGCCGTGAGCTAACGCAGAGTGCCGAAGCGGCGCGAGGGTTGGCGGCGAGGAAGAGAAGCAGCGACAACGCTGCGCATGGCGGCTAGATGCGGCGGCTCGTGGCGATCGTGACTGGCACGAGGAATGGCGGCGAAGTGGTGGCAGCCCACGGCGACGGTGACCTGAGCACCGGGAAAGACTGCGGCATCGGTGGCAGAGGTGTCAGAGGAAGATGGTCGCGGATGGGGGCGACGAGCGCATAGAGGCCGCGACTGCTGGCCGTGTGCACGCGACGCACGGGGCGACGGCTGGCCCACGATCGCCCGTGGAAGGAGGCGGCGACGGTGCTGCCGAGAGTGAAGGAATCGAGCTCGAAGAAGGAGAGAAAGGCGATGCTCGAGCGAGATCGGGCCAATTGCGCGAGAAACAGAGTCGCGAGAAGGGAGAAGGCTGCGCGTCGAGGAGTTTGCGGCGGAAGAGATCAGGCGGAAAATAGGAAAAATATAAACCTAAGGTTTAATATCTAATTAACCCTAGGTAAATAAAATCTATTACCCCTTAAAATATCATAAGACATCTCATTTAAATTTTTAAAACTATCTAGAAAATTCCAATGGGTATTTTCCAAATTAACCAGCAATATTTTTTTTTTCTGGTATCTTACATTCTCCCCCACTTATAAAAATTTGGTCTCCAAATTTCCTACTCAGATGCATAATGAGTAAGAGATACCACAAGTACTGAAAATATATCTCACGTACCTTAAGTAAACAGGTGGGGGTATTGAGCTCTGATCTTTTCTTTAAGCTCCCACGTAGCCTCCTCTTCGGTGTGGTGACTTCACCCGACTTTGACAAGTCGCACAATCTTGTTCCACAACTGTCGTTCCTTGTGATCCAAAATCCGTACCGGAATCTCTGCATAAGTAGCTTCAGGTTGAATGGAACCTGACACATCTGACAGAATATGTGTAGAGTCTGGCACATACTTCTTCAGCATGGACACATAGAACACATCATGAATACCCGTCAAGGATGGTGGTAGCGCTAGGTGGTAAGCGACTGCTCCGATCCTCTCCAAAAATCTCAATGGACCAATGTATCTAGGAGCTAGCTTACTACGGAGGCCAAATCTCTTCACCCCTTTCGTGGGTGAAACTTGCAAGAATATATGGTCACCAATAGAGAACTCCAGAGGTCTCCGTCTCTAATCGGTATACTCTTTTGACGATCCTGCGCCTCTGTCATCCTTCGTCTAATAGTACGGACCAACTCTGGCTCATGCTGAGCTCTCTGGGGTCCTAGCAACTGGGCCTCCCAAACCTCCTCCCAGAGGGTGGATGTACGACACTATCTACCATACAATGCTTCAAACGGGGGCATTTGGATAGCTGAATGATAGCTGTTGTTGTAGGCGACTTCCACTAATGACAAGTGATCCTCCCAGTTGCCCCCAAAAACCATAACACATGACCTCAGCAAATTCTCTAGAGTCTAAATGGTCCGCTCAGACTATCCATCTGTCTGCGGATGGAATGCAGTACAAAAACGAAGTTGCTTGCCTAAAGCCTAATGTAGACTCTGCCAGAACCGGGTCATGAATCGGGGATCTCTATCAGATATAATGCTCAAAGGAACACCATGTAAACTGATGATCTCCTGACAATATAGCTCTGCCAAACGATCCAGAGAGTCGGTCTTCCGAATCGATAAAAAGTGTGCGGATTTAGTTAGTCGATCAACGACTTCCCAAATCGCGTCATGACCTTGATGTGTCCTAGGCAAACCCACTACAAAATCTATAATAATACGCTTCCACTATCATTCCGGAATTGGAATTTCCTGAAGCATCTGTTCCTTGAACTAATGAAACTCCGGAAACCATTATCCTCCTCGGAGTCAGAGATGGGGAATTATCTTTTCACAAGAGAAGTCCATCTACCGTCCAAAATCCACTACACCACACACTCTGTAAGTGCATGGGAGACTATCGCGACCAAACTTTCTTGTTACAACCATTCGTGTTCCAGCTACTCTATAGTAGCTATCCAGTACCTAGCCAAAACCCCATGAGCATTTCTGCTCTTCACCTCTACCATACAACCTAATCACTGCTAAGTCCACGTCATATATATGACTTATCTCGCAGTTCTTTAACTGCCGTAAGCTTAGGATACGTCTTATTCAATAGCATCGGAATCGTTCCGATCCCCGAAATGATGCATCCATGTACACTACCCTTCCATCCACACCAGAATGATTAATAACCACTGGCGTAAAAGTCAATCATCGTCTGAGCCCTGAAACTAGTTTCACAAGCTTCAGACCAAATAAATTCCATCACCTTTCTGGTCCAACCAGTCAGTGATGTAGTACCGCTAAAGCATTCTATCCATATCTATGGTAATAATCAAATCAATACCAAGAAACCACCATCTACGGCGGCCAAGTGCACAACTGATCCAATCGTGTCCAAAATACACGACTTCCCAAATCCTTGGACGACTAAGTCGTCAATAAGTCTATTAAGATAATCATAAACTCATACAATTCATACCAAGTATGAAATTGTCGTCGCTATACAACCGCATTCTCTTTACTCTAGGCTGACGATATAACAATCATCATAACGACAATGATAATTGTATGACACCATGTCACTACAATATCATCACACCAGTCATAAATCAATCCTAGAGTATACACCGGTGTCATATAGCTGATCTGAATAGATCCTCTATCCACTATGAAGGATATTCATTTCCTTCCACAACTACCGCATTATATCATCGATAATCGATGCATAATCTCAAAGGTCCATCTCTCTTTTAACAAAGAGTTCCGGATCTTCTCTGGAAGAAATTCTAGGACAGACAAATATCCCATCCAACACCTCCTATAATAAGGTAAAACGATATTTCATCGTCTTGACCAGTGTAGGCATACACGCCTTATCCATAACCAAAATCACTATTAGTAGAGACTAATATTTTCTGAGGGTTTACTCCTTGTCCTTCAAATTGGTGGTTAGCAGGCCAAATCCCTAGCTTCATAATTCGACATTAGTCGGCACCCCTAAAGAGTCCATACTTCTGAAATCATCGTTAGGTTCCTCAAGGTCAATACGTCATTGACCTCGTCCCCGACCATGAGTAGGGGCAATTTCACTAAGTCAATACTTTTTCTAACCACTAAAGTATAGTAACCACTATAGGCAATACTTTTCCTATAGCTCAGAGATATCCTTCAGCTTGCCTGATCCCAAAACACGAGAACTCCCAAAAATCCAAGGAAAAAAAAATCCTCGATACACCAAAACCCACAAACCAAAACCCACAAACCAAAACCGCAAACCAATAAAATTGTCATGTCCTGGGGGCATATCCGTCATCCAAATGACAGAGGAACCCCTTAGTGACAATATTCCAAAATACAAGGACCAGATCTTGTAAAAACCTCGAAATAATTATAGAAATACCAATATTTTATTAACTGCATGCATGCACGACTAAACATATATCAATTAAAGTAAAATAGTTTTATGACACCAAATCAAACTGCGACAAAATCCAAGGCGCATAACAAAATGCAATACTGATAAAGTAAATAAAGCGACATCCCGACGATGCAGGGAGACAAGCACGGCAAGGAACTCTTTGAGCGACACAAAGGTAGGTCAACCGGACATGTCCTCCATCAGTTAACCTAGAGGATAAGTGAGGAGGGAGTGAGTACAACCACTCTGTGGATGTATAGACAATAGTGCATAATCATAATGCACATAATGGAAGTCACATGGAACAAGCTAGAGTAACCCAACCCTCAGAGTACCAATATCAGTCTGCAACTATCCTGATCAACAATATAATAAATATACCCGCAACATACACAACCACTGCAACAAGCAGTGCACATCTGGATACCACGACAAAGCCTCGTGGCTCTCGCACAAAAAGAGAACTATCTATGTGCTACTGCGAATGTAATCCATGGGCCGACAATCAATAGCACGGTCTACGCGCAACTATATGCTACCACGAATGAGACTCGTGGATAGACAGGCAGTATATAGATATCTAATTATTGACTGCACACACTAGCGTACTACCACCAATAGGTCGCGTGAGCAGTCGATTATCCTAGGTTGTTAAGCCTAGGGTTATCCAATACATCTAGCATAGAGCGTCTATCAAAATCGATAAAGATCATCGATCTACAATTAAGCCCATTGAGGTGGTCTAGCGAGGGTTTTCACACCTCTAATACGAAATGTTTACCAAAGTCGGTAAAGATCTTCGACTTATAACTAAATACGTCGAGATGGTTAAGTCCAGGATTCCAACCCTTCTAACATGATCGGTTATCAAGGTCAATAAAAATCACAAGTCCACTAATAAACACGGCGAGACGATTGATACTAGGGTTTCGCCCCAGCTAACAGGAAACACCTATCAAGTCCAATAAGGATAACAAATCTACTAACAAGCCTGGCAAGAGGGTTAAGCCTCAATTATTCCACTGCTACCAGTTCAATCATGCATGCTCCAACCTGCTACCACGAACATATCCCGTGGTTACTTATGACGTAAAATAGTTATCTAGCTACAGACGTCATACAAATATCACTAACCCCGAACGAATAACGCAAAAGTATAACTTTACGATAGGTCATCTTAACCATGATTGGGAGACATATTCGACCTCAAATATACAAAAAAAACCCCTATAGGGAAATGTTAGGATCTTTGTAACGGCTAGAGGGGGGTGATTAGCCTTTCTTCGTTTCTACAAGCAAGTTAGCGGAAGCAATACAAATACAAATATGAAGACGAATAAGAAACAAGAAAATCAACGCTAACATCCGATGTACATGGTTCGGAGATGACGCTCCTACTCCACGGTAATCCGTAAGGTGGATTAACCCTAGCCAAGCTTCACTAATACTCCTTTGGATGAACCAAGGTGGAGAAACCTTGTTTACAATGCTCTCCTCTCCTTTACAATGATGGATGATTAAGAACTAGAGAAGAGGAGGTTTTGAATTGCTAAAACACTTTGGAAAGCTTGGTGAGCACGGCGGTGTAGTTAGGAATAAGAGCACTAGCTTCACTAAGCTCCCCAAGACCCCTTTTTATAGAAGAGGGGTTGTTTTTCCCGTTGGGCCTCGATCAGTCGACTGATGCTTACCATCAGTCGACTGCCGCCGAAGCCAATGGCTTCTGACCCGAGATCTCTGTGGAGATTCGTAGCCGCAATTTCCAATGGCGGTGATCGATCGGTGATCCCTCCATCGATCGTGATGGAGCGATCGATCAGTGATCGCAGCCGATCAAAATGCGACTATATTACGTGCTCGTTTTGCATTGATTAGTCAAGCGCCACTTTGTTGGCGATCGGTGATGGTAACATCAATCATTGCCATTGTCAAATAGTCGTGATGGTCGGGTTTCAACGACTCGATCGAGCACTGACGATCGATACTTATCAAGTGTGAGTAATTTACACTTGATTTTTTACCCTAGACCTAGACTTGACCTTCTAACTCTTCCTTTAGCCTTGCGCCTGCCTTCAAGAGTTTCCTTCGGCCTCGTCATGACTTGGGTTGCCAAATGCTTGGACTTTACGCCGCCAAGACTCCAAGCTTGGACTTATGCTGCCAAGACCTTACTTTGGACTTCCTTTGCCAAGGTTCACTTGGACTTTATGCTACCAAGACTACAAGCTTGGTCTTATGCTGCCAAGTCCATCCCTTGGACTTTCCTTGCCAAGATCATACTTGGTCTTCCTTTGCCAAGGTTCACTTTGGACTTTACGCTGCCAAGACTACAAGCTTGGTCTTATGCTGCCAAGTCCGTCCCTTGGACTTTCCTTGCCAAGATCATACTTGGACTTTTCTTTTACCAAGGCTTCATCCTTGGATTTCCCTGTCACTTAAACATATTTGCAATTAGATCACAAAATATTGCCTAACTTAGATGATTATCCAAACATCAAAACAAATATAAATGCTTGGAGCATTGTTGCACCAACAATCTCCCCCTTTTTGATGTTTGGCAATCATTTAAGTTAGGTCTTTAAAAGTACGCACATAATCATATTTTCAATATGAATTATAACTTAAACACTCCTTCTCCCCCTTTGACATACATCAAAAAGAGAAGGATTCAAACATGAAAGAATTAATGTGTTGGATCTTGGACTAAGGTATAAGATTGAAATTAAGCTCCCCCTTAATCCAAGATATGCTTTATAATGTGTAAACAACATTTGAAGCAAAGCAAAAAAAAAAAAATTCACAAATTAAGTCCTAACTTTGCACCAACAATGGATTTTGGGGATGAAAAAGATATAATTTATGAAACTCCCCCTAAAACACTGCATTAAATAGTCCTAAAACTTTGTGTATACGCAATATTATCATACTATAGTTTTAGGACATCAAAGATACATTAAATATCAGAAAATGGAGCTGTTTATCAGAAAATACAGTGTATCAGTCGACTGGTTTCTGAACCAGTCGACTGCTACGCCTGAAATCGAAATTTCAGCCTTTTCAGCCCAACTTCAGAAATGCGTTAGAAATTCTAGAAACCTCGAAAAATCATGAAATTTTGTGTACACATTTCTGGAATCATACTTTATTAAGGAAAAATAGTTTGAAAAATATATGTTTTCCAGATTTCAAGATTGATACAAACTTGGAACCTACCAAAAGTTCTAAAGATTTTGCAAACTTTGTATCACTTTTGTGTTCCACTTGAAAACTGTTTTTCAAAATATGATGAATATAGTTTAAAATATATATGATTTGGAATTTCCAACCATGTTCTTAGAGCTATGTATCCATTATTTGAGTACAAGTCTTCCCCATAATTGGTCCATAAGATATTTATGTCTCTAGGTGTGTCATTTGCTCATAGTAATGCATCATAACAAACATGATGAGACAAGTACACCTTCCCTATCATCTCACATATTTCTAAGTATCTTAATACAAAAATCAAGGTTTCTTAAGGCTTTTGTGAGATGCATCAAGGTATAAAAATACTATATAAGTATAGGATCATGCAAACCTAGACTTTTACTCTACAAAGCACATACCAAGCTCTCTCCTTAATGATGAAAATTCGGTTTCGGGAAGAGCTTTGGTGAAGATATCGGCAAGGTTGGACTTAGATTCTACATAATTAAGTTCAATATCCCCTCTTGCCACATGATCTCTTATGAAGTGATGTTTCACTTCAATGTGCTTGGTCCTAGAGTGATGTACCGGATTTTTGGTCAAGTTGATGGTACTCACATTGTCACAATAAACTTTAATGTTAGAGTAGTGTAGCTCATAGTCCACAAGAGTATGTCTCATCCAAAGTAGTTGAGCTACACAACCACCCATAGCCACATATTCGGCTTCGGTGGTTGATAAAGCAACACAATATTGCTTCCTACTACTCCAACTAACTAGGGAGGACCCAAGAAATTGGCATCCACCACTAGTACTCTTCCTATCCAATTTTCACCCGGCATAATCGAAATCGGTATACCCAAGCAATTCAAACGACCTAGTGTTAGTGAAAGCCCTAGAGCCAATCATATGATGATTGTTGTATGGACTTTATTGTATCATATTCCTATTTATAAAGGCATGGTTATTATATTTACTTGTATTGGTGCCAAATAACTAAATATAATAATGTCCTTGAGTAGTAGGTTCTTATCTATATCAATCGATTGGTTGAATCGATAATGAGATGATATAGAGAACACTACTCTTAATCATTCCTAGTCGAGTATTAACATTCAGGGACAATGTTAATGCGTAGAGACTAGCATGTAGGTCAACAAGATGACTTGATCTCACAAGTCATGGATATGAGATATCAAGTTGACACATGGGTATGCATTGGAGAATGTATCTTGAATGACCCATGAGAAAGTATCATGGATCGTTATATGAGTGTCATATACTTTCTCATGTGGCTATTAGTATGACTATTAGTCCTTAGACCTGAAGTCACCATGGTTCCCTACATAAGGAGTTGCATACTTTGCACAAACGTCACCCGTAAATGGGTGGACTATAAAGCGATTCTTGGGTATGTAACGAATTATGCGAGAGGATGTGAGTGATGTAGATGGGATCTATCCCTCCTATATGACCAGGTGACACCGATATTCTTGATAGAGTGAGACCACGAAGTGCATGGCCATGCCCAAATGAGTCAATATGAGATATTGAGCTCATTTGATTAGAGTGAGTCTACTTGGAGTTCAAGATTTAGATTGTACAGAGGATGACACGGTCTATGCCTCGATTGGTCAATCTAGATGTCAAGGATAGAGGACATTGTCACATATTGTGAGAGTCACAATTAGTAGTCACAAAGGTGATGTTGGAGCTCAACATTCTTGTAACTTGGGTAGCAATGATGTGTTGCTAGATACCGCTCATTGCTTATGTTCCTAAATCGGTTTAGGGACATTGCCAACGTTACAAGAACCTATATAGTCACACACATAAGAGCAATTAGATGGAGATTAGGTTCATATGATGAACCATGAGGATTAGGTTCATGGGATGAACCAAATTGGATTAAGAGTAATCCAAATTAGACTAATTGAGTTAGACTCAAGTTGATTCAAGTGTTGAATGAGTCTAATTGAGATTTGATTCATCAAATCAATTTAAATTAATGAATAAAGATTCATTAAATTAAATTGACTTGAGTCAAGTGGTTAGATTTGATCAACCATGGGAGATTAGAGGTCAAGTTTGACTTGACTTGAGAGGGAAGATGAAAGGTCAAGTTTGACTTGACCAAATGCCATGTCATGGTGATGACTTGGCATGGCGCCAATGATGATGCTCCACATCATCATTGACTTTGTCAATTGATGCCACATCATGAGGGAGATCAAGGGTCATGGGAGTTACATGCATGCATGTAACCCCCCTCCATGAAGTGGCCGGCCACTCCATTAGATGGAGTATTGATTTTTGGTGGCTAATTGACTTCATCTTCAACCTTGGAACTTTTCCTCTCAAGCTCTCTCCCTCTCCTTCCTCATCTTGCCGAGACACCCTAGGAGTGCTAGCACACTCAAGTGTGTTTTTCTTCCACCTATTGCTTGTGTGGATACCATAGAGGAGTGTGCACTTGACACTCTCGAGTTCCGGCGGACTTTTGGACGAGCGGGATTTGCGAAGGGCATCGCATCGAGGGTAACGTTCTTATCTCTTAGATCTAAGGTAGATCTAGGGTTTTTTTATACAAGCACATACATGTTTTGTTTTAATACTTCTTCGCACGAATCCGTGGCCGGGGGCTTCCGAGGTTTCCGCAACGCAAAAAACGGTTTTTGCGGCTCGGAAAAACCCAACAGTGGTATCAGAGCCACGTGCGAAGCATGTATGTGTTTCGTTTTTTTGTAGTTTTTATATTAGATATAAAAATTACAGATTTATATGTTTCTGTAAATTTTCTTATTTTATAGAATTTTTGGATATTTCTTCTCGTAGAGAGTCGCAACGAGTGTTGGGACACTCGTAGGCTTCAACCGTCGAGAAAAACTCTCCGAATCGGCGAGTTCTCGCTTTAGGTTTTTGGGACAGCGACTTAAGTCACTGTAAGATCATTGTAGGGACACTCGCGAAGTTTATTTTGCGAGTAGGGGCGCTGCCCCTATCTCCGAAAGGGGCCATGTCCCGCGATCGCGCCCGGAAACCGCTTAGCGGGACCGTTACGGAGAGTTGACTCATAAATTCGAAATAAATTAGGAAAAATTATAGAAATTTCTGTAAAAAATACATAATTTAGAATTATGTATAATTCTGTGATTGTCATGGCCCAATAACCCAATTGGATTGGATTAAGTGTGTTGTAATTCATAATACGGCCTGCGTGCCGTTTTGTGGTTGTGCGTGTTGTAAAGTGTTTGCGACCTGCGCGTCGCACCTATTCTTTTAATATTCTAGTTATAAATAGTTTTAGACTCGAATGTAACTCGAGTTTCGCATTTGTAATGTACAAAAATGGAGCGGTGGAAAGTCCACTTGAAGACGAGCTTACGAGAAGGGTGATGACGACACATGGCGGTCAAAGGAAGCGCTTGGAGAAGCCGCTAGCCTTAGGTTGACCGTCCGATCTTCTCATTGGCTTGAGAAGATCGTAGTAGGGCCATGACTATATCACATTTAATGATATATATATATGTTGATATATATATATGTATATTTAATTGATTTTGCTTGTATGTATGTGATGCATGCTAGTAGAAACATGTTTGTATGTATATGATGCATGCTAGGTTAATTTTCTTGTATGTATATGATGCATGCTAGAATAATTAATGTATGTATATGATGCATGCTAATATAGGATAATAAAGGCCTAAATGTGTATAAGATACACATTACGATTAGATTAGATCATAATCGAATCAACTCGAAAATGCCTACCGAGCCTTGATACCCATCACTACCTCGATCATTTGTTGTTGTTGAATCTGCCAAAGCAGAGCAACGCATATTATCTTGGTAGGGTGCGGAGGGACAATCTTGGTCCCGCCTATCACGACTCGGGTTAGAGTAAGCTCAATTAGATTGAGCAAAACTAGTTAACCCAATTGGATCGAGTAGAACTATAGGCATATTCCAATCGTTGGAAAGATAGGTTAAGATCGCATTTACACTAAATCTTGGGCGATTTAGCCAAAGCTAACTCAAGGTCTTTTGTAAATGTGGGTCTTAATCCTATAAACAAGAGTTACATAGAGATGTAATCGGTAATGTGTTACCCACCGATCGTACTAAGTCTTGGGCGATTTAGCCAAAGCTAACTCAAGGCTTAGTATGATGTGGATCTTGTCCCGCAAGAATTATAGCTAGTTTGTATGAATCTAGTAAAAGTGGTTTGACCACATCCATAACTCGATTCTACAAAATTCCTATAATTTAGTGGGAGCATCATTTTATTAAAGGCCTAATTAAATGATAAAAGGAATATGATATTAATCCTCTGCATTGTATGTTGTAGATTACTATGTCAACAAACACGAACACACTCTCTCTGCGATCTATCCTTGAGAAGGACAAGCTCAATGGAGCAAATTTCTGGTGATGCAGGGAACACGAGTATTCTCACCCAAGAAAGGAAGTTATGCGTCTGGGCGGCCCATTCGGAGGCACCTCACCGCCAATGCCTCACGGTGACAAAGATGCTTACAAGAAGCATCAAGATGATGCATTAGATGTGTCATGTCTAATGCTCGCGACCATGAACTCTGAGCTTCAGAAGCAACACGAGTTCATGAATGCTTATGATATGGTTGGACATCTTCGTCAACTATATCAAGGACAAGCTAGGCATGAGAGATAAGTCTCTAAGGCATTATTTGGGTCCAAAATGCAAGGCGGGACTCCGTAGGTACATATGTACTCAAGATGATTGAGTGCGTAGAAAACCTACAAAGGTGGGATTCCCACTTGGCCAGCCCTTGACCTAATCTTGCAATCTTTGCCAAGAGCCTTCGATCAATTTGTCATGAATTATAACATGAATGAAATTGATAAGCCATTACTGAAATGCTCGCATGTTGAGAAGCAGAGCTTAACCTTAAGAAGGGTAAATCGACACCATTTTGATGGTGCGAGAAAAGAAAGGCAAGGGCAAGCCTAAAGGCAAGGGAAAGTCCCAAGCCAAGGGCAAAGGCAAAGAACTTAAACCAAGGAGGGTAGCCAAGGAAGGGGCTTGCTTCTTCCGCAAGGAAGCGAGGACGGAAGCGTAGCTAAGAAAATACGGAAGATCTTAAGAAGAAGAGAAGTGAGACTTCTACTTCAGGTATAAATGTTATAGAAGTCAATCTATCTATTTCTTCATCATGGGTATTCGATACCGGATGTGCATCTCACATTTGTACCAATGTGCAGGGGCTGAGAAATAGCAAGGCATTGACAAAGGGCGAGGTGGACCTACGAGTAGGCAATGGAGCAAGGGTTGCTGCTGTCGCTGTAGGAACTTATGATCTATCTCTGCCCTCTGGGCTTGTACTAGAATTAGAAGAATGTTGTTATGTGCCTGCTTTAACTAAGAACATCATTTCAGTTTCTTGTTTGGACAAGAAAGGGTTTTCATTTATAATAAAGAACAAATGTTGTTCAGTTTATTTAAATGATATGTTCTATTGTAGTGCACCTCTAATGAACGGACTCTACTTTCTAGACTTAGAGAGCCCTATCTATAACATAAGTACCAAGAGGTTCAAGTCAAATGAGTTGAACCAAACCTATCTCTGGCATTGTCGCTTAGGTCACATAAATGAGAGTCGCTTATCTCAGCTCCATAAGGATGGGCTGCTAGACTCATTTGATTTTGAATCATATGAGACATGCGAGTCTTGCCTTTTAGGCAAGATGACCAAGACTCCCTTTAGTGGACATAGCGAAAGAGCAACAGATTTGTTAGGACTTATACATAGTGATGTATGTGGTCCTTTCAATGTTGCTGCTAGAGGTGGTTACAGGTACTTCATTACATTTACTGATGACTTCAGTAGATATGGTTATGTGTATCTTATGACACAAATCTGAATCCTTTGAAAAGTTCAAAGAATTCAAGAATGAAGTACAAAACCAGCTTGGCAAGAGTATTAAGATACTTCGATCAGATCGAGGTGGTGAATACCTTAGCCATGAGTTTCGTGACTATCTAGCTGAGTGTGGGATTCTATCCCAACTCACTCCTCCTGGAACACCACAGTGGAATGGTGTATCCGAAAGGAGGAATCGTACCCTATTGGATATGGTACGATCTATGATGAGTCACACAGATCTTCCTATATCCTTTTGGGGATATGCTCCTGACACGACCTTTACCCTTAACCGTGTACCATCCAAGGTTGTGATAAAGACACCGTATACGATATGGACAGGGAGAAATCCCAAGATGTCTTTTATGAGGATTTGGGGTTGTGAGGCTTACGTTCGACGTCAAGTCTCGATACAAGCTGGACCCAAATCTGATAGGTGCTATTTTGTTGGAGATCCCAAGGATACAAACGGATATTACTTCTACATTCCCAGTCAGCACAAAGTGTTTGTGGCAAAGACTGGGGTTTTTCTAGAAAGGGATTTTGTTTCTAGAAAAACTAGTGGGAGTACCTTCGATCTTGAAGAAGTTCAAGATAAGGACCATAGCACTCAGGCCTTGATGGAGGTTGAACAGGAACCACAAAGTGTTGTGGGTGATGAGGTTGTTGCACAAAGAGTTGTGGAACAACCACCTGTTCAAGTAGACCTACCTCTTCGCAGTCCGATAGTAGATGCGTCGTCAGCCTGAGAGATACTCATTTCTCTTGTCTGACCATGATGACGTTATGCTCATTGAGAATGAGCCTACCTCCTATCAGGAAGCTGTGATGAGCCCAGATTCTGAGAAATGGCTAGACGCCATGAGATCCGAGATGGAATCCATGTACACTAACCAAGTATGAACTTTGGTTGATCCACCTGAAGGGGTCAAACCCATTGGGTGTAAGTGGGTCTTTAGGAGAAAGACTAACATGGATGGACTTACACATACCTATAAGGGCCGATTGGTGGCTAAAGGTTTCAAGCAAATTCATGGTATTGACTATGATGAAACCTTTTCTCCAGTGGCGATGTTTAAGTCCATTCGGATCTTGCTTGCTATTGCAGCATACCACGATTATGAGATCTGGAAAATGGATGTCAAAACCGCGTTTCTGAATGGAAACTTACTCGAGGATGTGTACATGACACAACCTGAGGGTTTTGTAGATCCACAACATACTGGGAAGGTATGCAAGCTGCAAAGGTCCATTTATGGGCTAAAGCAAGCTTCTCGGAGCTGGAATCTTCGATTCGATGATGCGATCAAACAGTTTGGTTTCATCAAGAATGAAGATGAACCCTGTGTCTACAAGAGGGTTAATGGGAACACAGTTGTGTTCCTTGTCTTTATATGTAGATGACATACTACTCATTGGGAATGACATCCCTTCTGATCTGTGAAGACTTGGCTGGGGACGTGCTTCTCAATGAAGGACTTAGGTGAAGCAGCCTGTATTCTAGGCATCAAGATCTATAGAGATAGATCTAAGAAATTGCTTGGCCTAAGTCAGAGTACATACATTGACACGGTATTACTTCGGTTTGCCATGCAGAATTCCAAGAAAGGACTTCTGCCGATGTCACATGGTGTGAGTCTTTCGAAGACTCAAAGTCCCTCTTCTAGAGAGGAGAGAGACCGCATGGATAAGATCCCTTACGCATCTGCTATAGGATCTATCATGTACGCCATGTTGTGTACTCGTCCTGATGTCTCGTATGCTTTGAGCATGACGAGTAGATACGATCGAGATCGGTGGCGTCCTTTGGATAGCGATCAAGAATATTCTTAAGTACTTGAGAAGGACTAAAGAATATTTCTTGATATTTGGAGGCGATGAGGAGCTAGCTGTAAAGGGTTACAGCGATGCCAGCTTCCAAACTGACCAGGATGATTACAGATCGCAGTCAGGGTTCATGTTTTGCTTGAATGGTGGCGCTGTGAGATGGAAGAGTTCGAAGCAGGACACAGTTGCTGATTCTACAACAGAGGCCGAGTATATCGCTGCATCTGAGGCAGCAAAGGAGGCAGTTTGGATCCGCAAGTTCATTACTGAGCTTGGGGTGGTTCCTAGCATTGCAGATCCTATAGAGCTCTATTGTGACAACAATGGAGCGATTGCACAGGCTAAGGAACCTCGCTCACACCAGCGGACCAAACACATACTACGGCGCTTCCATCTCATTCGAGAGATCA
Source organism: Wurfbainia villosa (assembly GCA_025175895.1). Taxonomy (NCBI): domain Eukaryota; kingdom Viridiplantae; phylum Streptophyta; class Magnoliopsida; order Zingiberales; family Zingiberaceae; genus Wurfbainia; species Wurfbainia villosa. The sequence goes on along the minus strand of CM046007.1, from coordinate 11,612,836 downwards.
TCGATAGAGGAGATGTGAAGATTTGCAGAGTACCCACAGAGGCTAACATCGCAGATCCCTTGACCAAGGCTTTGGCACAGAAAAAGCATGATGGTCACACTAGGTCATTGGGTATTAGATACTACGGTGATTGACACTAGTGCTAGTGGGAGATTGTTAGTGAAAGCCCTAGAGCCAATCATATGATGATTGTTGTATGGACTTTATTGTATCATATTCCTATTTATAAAGGCATGGTTATTATATTTACTTGTATTGGTGCCAAATAACTAAATATAATAATGTCCTTGAGTAGTAGGTTCTTATCTATATCAATCGATTGGTTGAATCGATAATGAGATGATATAGAGAACACTACTCTTAATCATTCCTAGTCGAGTATTAACATTCAGGGACAATGTTAATGCGTAGAGACTAGCATGTAGGTCAATAAGATGACTTGATCTCACAAGTCATGGATATGAGATATCAAGTTGACACATGGGTATGCATTGGAGAATGTATACTGAATGACCCGCCATGAGAAAGTATCATGGATCGTTATATGAGTGTCATATACTTTCTCATGTGGCTATTAGTATGACTATTAGTCCTTAGACCTGAAGTCACCATGGTTCCCTACATAAGGAGTTGCATACTTTGGCCGTCAGCGTCACCCGTAAATGGGTGGACTATAAAGCGATTCTTGGGTATGTAACGAATTATGCGGAGGGATGTGAGTAATGTAGATGGGATCTATCCCTCCTATATGACGGGGGTGACATCGATATTCTTGATAGAGTGAGACCACGAAGTGCATGGCCATGCCCAAATGAGTCAATATGAGATATTGAGCTCATTTGATTAGAGTGAGTCTACTTGGAGTTCAAGATTTAGATTGTACCGAGGATGACACGGTCTATGCCTCGATTGGTCAATCTAGATGTCAAGGATAGAGGGACATTGCCACATATTGTGAGAGTCACAATTAGTAGTCACAAAGGTGATGTTGGAGCTCAACATTCTTGTAACTTGGGTAGCAATGATGTGTTGCTAGATACCGCTCATTGCTTATGTTCCTAAATCGGTTTAGGGACATTGCCAACGTTACAAGAACCTATAGTCACACACATAAGAGCAATTAGATGGAGATTAGGTTCATATGATGAACCATGAGGATTAGGTTCATGGGATGAACCAAATTGGATTAAGAGTAATCCAAATTAGACTAATTGAGTTAGACTCAAGTTGATTCAAGTGTTGAATGAGTCTAATTGAGATTTGATTCATCAAATCAATTTAAATTAATGAATAAAGATTCATTAAATTAAATTGACTTGAGTCAAGTGGTTAGATTTGATCAACCATGGGAGATTAGAGGTCAAGTTTGACTTGACTTGAGAGGGAAGATGAAAGGTCAAGTTTGACTTGACCAAATGCCATGTCATGGTGATGACTTGGCATGGGCGGCCAATGATGATGCTCCACATCATCATTGACTTTGTCAATTGATGCCACATCATGAGGGAGATCAAGGGTCATGGGAGTTACATGCATGCATGTAACCCCCCTCCATGAAGTGGCCGGCCACTCCATTAGATGGAGTATTGATTTTTGGTGGCTAATTGACTTCATCTTCAACCTTGGAACTTTTCCTCTCAAGCTCTCTCCCTCTCCTTCCTCATCTTGCCGAGACACCCTAGGAGTGCTAGCACACTCAAGTGTGTTTTTCTTCCACCTATTGCTTGTGTGGATACCATAGAGGAGTGTGCACTTGACACTCTCGAGTTCCGGCGGACTTTTGGACGAGCGGGATTTGCGAAGGGCTTCGCATCGAGGGTAACGTTCTTATCTCTTAGATCTAAGGTAGATCTAGGGTTTTTTTTATACAAGCACATACATGTTTTGTTTTAATACTTCTTCGCACGGATCCGTGGCCGGGGGCTTCCGAGGTTTCCGCAACGCAAAAAGCGGTTTTTGTGGCTCGGAAAAACCCAACACCTAGTCCTAGGATACCAAAGCCCTACATTTAGGGTGCCTTTAATATATCTCAAAATTCTCTTAATGGCTACTAAATGTGATTCTTTGGCACAAGATTGGTATCTTGCACACATACCTACCGCAAATAAGATATTGGGTCTACTAGCGGTTAGGTATAGTAGGCTACCAATCATACTCCTATAAAGTTTAAGATCAATTGATTTACCATCATGATCACTATCTATTCTAGTGCTAGTGGCTATAGGAGTGGTTACAATTTTGGCATTTTCCAAACCAAATTTCTTGATCATTTCATTTGCATATTTGGTTTGATAAATATGAATACCTTCATTGGTTTGTTTGCCTTGTAACCCTAGGAAAATGTTAAGCTCTCCAACTAAACTCATTTCAAATTCATTTTCCATGTTTTTTATAAAGTCTTGAAGAAGATCATCATTTGTTGACCCAAAAATAATGTCATCAACATATACTTGGGATATGAATATATCCTTTAGTGTTGACTTTATAAACAAGGTTTGATCTACTTGGCCTCTCCTAAAATCCTTAGAAATTAAGAAGGATGACAATCTTTCATACCATGCCCGAGGAGCTTGTTTTAACCCATATAATGCTTTCCTAAGCTTACATACATGGTTTGGATAATCTATGTTCTCAAATCCGGGTGGTTGCTCTACATATACTTCCTCCTTAATATAACCATTTAAGAATGCCGATTTAACATCCATTTGGTAAAGTTTAAATCCCATATAGGAAGCATATCCTAAGAGAATTCTAATAGATTCTAACCTAACAACCGGGGCATAAGTCGCATCATAGTCAAGCCCCTCAACTTGATTAAATCCCCTAGCAACCAACCTAGCCTTATTTCTAGTGATATTTCCTTGGTCATCTAGCTTATTCCTAAAGACCCATCTTGTAGTAATTATGGTGCTATCATTGGGTCTAGGTACTAACTCTCATACTTGACTCCTCTCAAATTGAGCCAATTCATCTTGCATTGCCAAAATCCAATTCGGATCATGTAATGCATCATTGATCGATTTGGGCTCAATTTGTGAAATGAGAGCTACTTGACTAGTAGGAGGTCTATGAAATGACCTAGTTCTTACTCCTTGAGATAGATCTCCTACTACTTGGTCAAGTGGATGATCTTGATGAATTCTTAGGGTTCTAGAAGGGGTTTCAAATTGATCATTGTTATCTTCCAGCCTCCTTTCATCATCGGAATCTCCTCTTCCTCCCCCTTGATCATTACCCCTAATGGTCAAATTTTGAAGTTTTTGGGTAATGTCTTGATTATTGTCATTAATATCCTTATCAATGGAGGACTTTCTAGGGTAGGTACTAGTGGTTTCATCAAATTGAACATTAGAGGATTCCTCAATCCCTTGGGTTCTTTTATTGTAGACTCTATAACCTCTACTTGTAGATGAGTATCCAACTAGGATTCCCTCATCCGCTTTGGATTCAAATTTTCCTAAATTATCTTTGGTGTTTAAAATATAAACTTTACATCCAAAGACTTTGAAATAATGAATTGTGGGAATAGTCCCATTCCATAATTCAAATGGTGTCTTTCCTAAAAACCTATGGATTTGAACCCTATTTTGGATATAGCAAGCGGTATTAACCGCTTCCGCCCACAAGTAGCTAGGTAGAGAATATGCATTAAGCATAGTCCTAGCCGCCTCTTGTAGGGCACGATTTCTCCTTTCCACCACTCCATTTTGTTGGGGTGTTCTAGGACAAGAGAACTCATGCTTGTACCCTTGCTCTAAACAAAATTGTGAAAATTTTGAGTTCTCGAATTCATCACCATGATCACTACGGATCTGGTTGATTTTGAGACTCTTTTCATTTTCAACCCTTTTACTAAATCCTATGATTATTTCTAAGGTATCATCCTTATGTTTCATAAAGTAGACCCAAGTATATCTAGAAAAATCATCTACTATAACCAAACAATATTTGTTACCACTTAAAGATGGAGTACTATGGCAATCAAATAAGTCAAGATGCAATAATTCTAATGGTAAAGATGTACTAGTTAGGGTTTTACCTTTGTGTGATGCCTTTGTTTGTTTTCCTTCTTGGCAAGCATCACACATTTTGTTCTTGACATACTTAATCTTCGGTAGCCCTTTGACCAACTCCATCTTGGCTACCTTGGCTATGTTTTTCATATTGATGTGCCCCAATCTCCTATGCCATAGCCAACTTTCCTCTTCTTTTGCAACAAAACACTTAGTAGAAATGTTAGAAGCATATGAAAGATCAACATAATAGATATTTGATTTCCTATATCCAACTATCATGCAATCATTTAATTACTTGTGCCTAATCATGCATTTAGAGGATTCAAAAGAAACATGATAGTTTGCATCACAAAGCTGACTAACACTTAATAAATTAAATTTCATATTTTCAACTAGTAAAACTTTGTGAATGACAATTTTGGGGGATACCTCAATTGTACCTCTACCTAATATCTTGAGTTTTCCACTATTTCCAAAGGACACTGCTCCTTTCTTTACATACTTAATTGTGGAGAACTTGCTCACATCACCGGTCATATGTGTTGAGCAACCGCTATCCACAATCCACATACCTTGCTCTCCTACCTAAATCACATGAAAAACACAAGCTTTTGGTACCCAAACATTTGGACCGGTAACATTAAGTAAAAACTTCTTAGGTACCCATGCCTTCTTAACCTTTCCCTTAATGGTTGCTTTCCTATTAATCAATGAAATATAAACAACTTCTTTTTCTTTTGGCTTATATCCTAAACCGGCCTTGTTGTAAATGACTCTTTGTCGACTAAGGATCATATCAAGACATTTTGAGCCATTTGAAAATTTCTCTAAACATGCTTTCAATTCACTAACCTCATCCTTAAGTTTGTCATTTTCTTCCTTAAGCATGCAAGAATCAACATGTGAAGGCTTTTCATTTCTAATGGCCTTTAGTTCTACCTTCATGCTCTTAACCTTAGATTTTGACTTATCTAGAGCCTCTTTAAGATAAGCAATTGATTTACAAAGAAGCTTAACTTTGGGAGAGTTCATTACCTCATCGTCACTAGATGACGATTCATCACTTAAGGAGTCTTCTTGGCTTGATGTAGCGGAATCATCTCCTAGGGCCATGAGTGCCACATGGCGTGTGATGTGGCAAAGCTCATCATCGGAGGAAGAATCTTCAACACTTGGTGTGCCCCATGTAGTTTGAGCCACCATGGCCTCCTTCTTCTTCTCCTTCTTGTCCTTCTTTTTCTTTTCTTTTTCTTCCTTCTTCTTTAGCTCCGGGAAATTTGACTTTATGTGCCCCTTCTTATTGCAAGCATGACAAATTACATTATTGTTAAAATTTAAAGTACCACTAATTTTACCTCTTGAAGAATGGGACCCCTTCCTTGCTTCTCTATTCTTGAACTCCTTTTATTTTCTATATAGCTTCTTGACAAAATTGGCCATCTCGCTAGATGAGTCCCCATCACTACTTGAGTCATGCTCCGATTCGGATGATGACGATACTTCTTTCCTTTCTTTCTTCTTCTTTTTCTTCTTTTCAACAAATAGAGCTAAACCCTTTTCCTTAGAGGACATGTTAGTTTGCTCATGTAATTCAAACTCACAAAATAATTCATCAATTTTAATTTGAGAGAGATCCCTAGTTACCTTAATGGCATCAACTATAGAAGTCCATAAAGAATTTCTAGAAAATGCTTGAAGTATATACCTTACCAAGTCTCGGTTGTCAACTCGCTCACCTATGATATGGAGTCCGTTCACAATTTCCTTGAACCTTCCATGCATTTGGCTTACGGTTTCATGCATTTTCATTTGGAAGGCTTGAAGTTGTCCAATTAGTAAGTCCTTCTTGGCCCTCTTTGACTCCTTGGATCCTTCATTTAGCTCAATAAGCTTTTCCCATAATTCCTTGGCGGATTCGAAAGGCCCCACCTTGTTGAGTTGTTCCATTGTGATGCCGCATTGGATGGTGAGTACCGCCTTGGCATTTGATTCGAACTTCTGGTTCATTTCCCTCGTCCAATCCTTGCTCGGAATAGGGTTTCCATGTTCATCCACCGGTTCCTCGAAGCCATCTACAATACTATGCCAAATTTTAATGTTACTTATAAGATAATATTTCATCCTACCTTTCCAATATGCAAAATGACTCCCATCGAAGAGTGGTGGCTTGGCGGTGCTATATCCCTCTTGAAGAGCCATTGATGCCTTGGTTGATGGTGAGATCTTCCAAGCTATCCGGGCTCTGATACCACTTGTTAGGATCTTTGTAACGGCTAGAGGGGGGGTGATTAGCCTTTCTTCGTTTCTACAAGCAAGTTAGCGGAAGCAATACAAATACAAATATGAAGACGAATAAGAAATAAGAAAATCAACGCTAACATCCGATGTACATGGTTCGGAGATGACGCTCCTACTCCACGGTAATCCGTAAGGTGGATTAACCCTAGCCAAGCTTCACTAATACTCCTTTGGATGAACCAAGGTGGAGAAACCTTGTTTACAATGCTCTCCTCTTCTTTACAATGATGGATGATTAAGAACTAGAGAAGAGGAGGTTTTGAATTGCTAAAATACTTTGGAAAGCTTGGTGAGCACGAGGGTGTAGTTAGGAATAAGAGCACTAGCTTCACTAAGCTCCCCAAGGCCCCTTTTTATAGAAGAGGGGCTGTTTTTCCCGTTGGACCTCGATCAGTCGACTGATGCTTACCATCGATCATTGCGCCAGCCAACGACCGACCGAGATCTCCATGGAGATTCGTAGCCGCAATTTCCAATGGCCAGGTGATCGATCCGATCCCTCCATCGATCGTGATGGAGCGATCGATCAGTGATCACGAGCCGCGATCAGTGCGACTACATTACGTGCTCGTTTTGCGTTGATCGATCGTGCCCTTTGTTGGCGATCGCGCCATATCAGCGATCGTGATGGTCGAGGTTTCAACCGACTCGGTCGAGCACTGACGATCGTGATACATCGTATCAGTCGACTGATACTTATCAAGTGTGAGTAATTTACACTTGATTTTTCACTCTAGATCTAGACTTGACCTTCTAACTCTTCCTTCAGCCTTGCGCCTGCCTTCAAGAGTTTCCTTCGGCCTCGTCATGTCTTGGGTTGCCAAATGCTTGGACTTTACGCCGCCAAGACTCCAAGCTTGGACTTATGCTGCCAAGACCTTACTTTGGACTTCCTTTGCCAAGGTTCACTTGGACTTTATGCTGCCTAGACTACAAGCTTGGTCTTACGCTGCCAAGTCCATCCCTTGGACTTTCCTTGCCAAGATCATACTTGGTCTTCCTTTGCCAAGGTTCACTTTGGACTTTACGCTGCCAAGACTACAAGCTTGGTCTTATGCTGCCAAGTCCGTCCCTTGGACTTTCCTTGCCAAAATCATATTTGGACTTTTCTTTTACCAAGGCTTCATCCTTGGATTTCCCTGTCACTTAAACATATTTGCAATTAGATCACAAAACATTGCCTAACTTAGATGATTATCCAAACATCAAAACATATATAAATGCTTGGAGCATTGTTGCACCAACAGGAAACTCTACTGTAAACTTCTCTCAACCACGAATGGGTGATAGAGTTGGCAGCCGATAGATATGGACAACGTTATCTACCCCCAAAGGATTAATCGCATCCTAATCATACGACCTCTATTGGTCTGATCACCATATCACTGAAATAGTAAATGGATAAACATATACCAATATGCACATCCGGGTTATTACGCCTAGGGTTCCAACACCTAGGGTTCTACTAATGTTGTTTCATTCCTGAGATCCGCTCCTACAGAATAACCTCATCTAAGTTATTCTATCTCTACTAGTCTTAATCATGGTATCCACTGCAAAAACATATAACCATATAAACATATAACACGCTGTCTAATAAACGACAGCATAGTCATACTAATGGAAATTAATGACTGAAATTAATTAAGGTATAAATAAAGGGTCATGCCAGAACAAAATCAAGGCAATACTAAATAAAGCATCAGATGCCTATATATATCCTAATACTAGTCCAAATAGTAAGAGGTAAACATCTACCAATAATATCTAATCATTTATATCACAATGATAACTAGCTACCTATAGCAGTAATAGCAATTAATAACCATATGCTAATGATAAATCAGCAACCTAAAAATCTAACAGTCTAACAGATATAAAGTTAAAACAATACTAGACAAAACATGATACCACCGCATAACCAATCTAACCAATACAAATATACACAAAATCTAGAAAATTTTCTAGAATTTATTCACCTGTTAGCCATCTGGAGATGTCCTGTCGTCGCCAAATCCCCAAATTGACCTCGTCAATAATACCTCGAATTTCCGAAACATAAAAATCGTCGAAAATCCATACAATTCTGAAAATACCCTAGTTAACCTGCCAAAACGCGACAAACTCCGAAAACCCAAAGACCCTAAGGAACTCGAAACCTGGCTCTGATACCAAATAAATTGTCACGCCCCGAGGGAGTCTTCGCCAGATGAAAATCCGACAGCATCTCCCCTGTACGGGTGACAATACCAATTTTTATACAAGGCCTATACGGCCACTATACATCGGTCAACACGACCGGAATCCAAACATCACACGCATAAAATAGGCCTCAGGCCAAAAACCAAAGGATATAGCAAACAGTCTACAATAACTAGACTTACCCCTTCTGCCATCTGGGCAGGAATACCCAACCAAAACTAATCGAAATAAAATCCGAAAAAAGGTTCATGAGGACATCACAAATATCTCCAAACCTCCACAAGTACATAACCAAACATTACACAAATCCTACACACTTCATCTAGTTAAAACCAAAACCATAAGACCAATAAAACCTATCCATTTTGACGAGGGGGGATTGGCAGCTGGACTCTCCTAGCAGTTTCAACCTGAAACAGATGTAAAACAACGGGGTAAGTTCAAAGAACTTAGTGAATAATAGTCGATATGCATAGCAAGATATAGCTAACAATAAGAATCATGCCAGTATAGTCTCATATAAATAGGGTATGCAAGCAAGAAATATAAAAGGACTGTACTTACCTGAATCTCCTGCCCTGATAAAAGAGTATGTGCCATACTATAAGAGATAAAGTCATCACCATATACAAATATGAATCCTGTATGCATGACAATCATATGCAACATCCAAGGCATCAATAAAAATGCAGCAAACACAATACAAATGCTATCCATGCAAAGTGCATGTCGTGCAAATGACATGGTCACCCCTGATGCCAGTTAGCCGCCTCACACGCGATGGTGAAGTCGAGTGGGTAGGGCTATGACAACTGTGCACTCTGCCATCACTACTCCTGAGTGACCGAGTGGACAGAATGCTGTCGGAGTACACCTATCCTTCTGCCCCAAACAGAGTGGGGGAGCTAAGCTCTCATCTCCCGGTGTCATAGACCAGAGGAGGGATCCCTGCCTGCTACCACACTGCCTCATCGCTACCCATGAGCGGACCAGCGGAGCCTGACAGAGCAACTGCGCACACCCTCCTGATGTACTACTAACCCATGAGTAGCAGTGTGTGCAGACCATGTAACTGGCTGCAGACTCAACTATAAAGGAACCCCGTCCAGCCAGCATGTAATCATGCAAGATGGTGCATGATACTAAAGCATGTAAATCAAACTAAAATACATAACCGAATAATATGCACAATCAATAAGTGCATATCTATGATCCAAGTAACTATGATCTAAATAAAACAGGGATGATATAATCATAACCGATCAAATGCATGTATCAAGTAGGCACATAACATACTAGGCATATAAACATGAAAATTATTGCAAGCTATCATATCTAGCATATCAACAATGACTATATCTAAAACATAAGTCAAAATACCCGCCTGATATAATGTTCGAAAAATGAAATCTTTACGCCCGTGGACCTATCTCGTGACCGAAACCTGCATAAAAACAGACATTTTGAATAAGTGCAAGCATATAACAAACGATCGAATCGAATCCTACATCAACTTCGTATCCGATCAACTAGATTGATTTAGTTATCCTATTAATCTAATCAATCCTCCATATCAATCCCTATCGACCATTCACAGAATACGCAACCCCTTCAAGCATACCTCAATGAAACATCCCCTTCACCAAAACGATCACATTGTCGTATACAAAACCTGATAAAAACACATAGCTCAACCCGAATCTTACCTCAAACTCGATCCAACCCTTCGATCCCCCAAATTAGCACCCACAATCCATTTACAGCCCATAATTACACCGATTTAGGGTTTTAACCAACCCTAAATGAAACACTCACTCCATTAGTCCTTCCTCACTCACACACACAGTCGAGCAAAACACCTAAACAGAGCAGCTCAACCACATTCGACAGCCATCCACAATCTCACAGTAGCCATTCCACTCCACAAAACACACATAGTCAATCCAGATAACCAACAACAACGCAGAAAAGAAGGTAGATCAACTTACCAGCCATAGCAATCCCCACAAAAGCAATTTCCCCCAAATCTCCTGTTCGTCGGAAGGCTAGAACTCTGCTGCCTCCTCCAACCTAGCAAGATTTGTGGCAGCAACTTCTTGTCACGGCGACGAGGCCACTGCCTAGCTCATGCGAAGAGCAACTAGCACCAAGGGGAAGAGATTGGTTGACCTGCAGCAGAGAGGCAGCCAGAGGAAGGCAGCGGCGGCGGCGCAGAGCTAACGCAGAGGTGCCGATGGCGCTTGAGGGTTGGCGATGCGAGGAAGAGAAAATAGCGGCAACACTGCGCATGAGCGCTGGAGTAGCAGCAGTTCGCAGCAGTCGTGACTTGGGCACAGGGAATGGCGGCGAAGTGGTGGCAGCCCACGGCGGCGGTGACCTGAGCATTGGGAAAGACTACGACGTCGGTGGCAGAGGTGTCGGCGGAAGATGGTCGCGGATGGGGCGGCAGCGCCTGACGAGGCGCGGCCTGGCCGTGCATGCGACGACGCGCAGCGGCGGGGCGTGATCGCCCGTGGAAGGAGGCGGTGACGGTGCTGCCGAGAGTGAAGGAATCGAGCTCGAAGAAGGAGAGAAAGGTGGCGCTCGAGCGAGATCGGGCCAATTGCGCGAGAAACAGAGTCGCGAGAAGGTAGAAGGCTACGCATCGAGGAGTTTGCGGCGGAAGAGATTGGGAGGAAAATAGGAAAATATAAACCTAAGGTTTAATATCTAATTAACCCTAGGTAAATAAAATCTATTACCCCTTAAAATATCATAAGACATCTCATTTAAAATTTTAAAACTATCTAGAAAATTCCAATGGGTATTTTCCAAATTAACCAGCAATATTTTTTTTTATTTTTTTTTCGGTATCTTACAAATCCTATCTAGGATACACGATTTTCAAATCCCATGGCGATTAAATCGTTAATTAGTCTAACAACTTAATCAAAACTCATAAAATTCATACTAAGTATGAAATTGTCGTCCTCCATACACCTGCATCCTACTTACTCTAAGCTGATGATATATCAATCATCACAACGATAATGATAATTGTATGATACCATGTCACTACAATATCAACCCTCCAATTGTAAACCAACCCTAGAGTATATACAAGTGTCTTTGGCTGATCTAAATAGATCATCTATCCACAACAAAGGATATTCTTCACAACAACTACTGTATTCCATCATCGGTAATCGATCCATAATCTCAAAGGTCCATCTCTCTTTCAACAAAGAGTTCCGGATCTTCTCAAGGAGGAATATCGGGATAGATAAATATCTCATCCAACATCTCCTATAATCACAACTTACATTCTTCCAATTCCCATAGTGTTTAGTAACACTTACACCAACAAAATTATCCCTCGAAATCACTCCAATCGCCTACTCCACTTGCCTATGCAGCGGCAAGCCTAGGAGTTCATCCAAAACTACATCCGACTACTCTCGGATTATTTGCACATCCGAGAGACATATCGTACCATACTTCCAACAATTTGACCATCCGTAAGAATGTCTACAGTAAAAGTATGTTTATCAAAGTCTAAGGGCCTCCCTTGACTTCTTAATTGTTGGTCCACTTCTCACCTGATAGTAGAGATACCACCGACCTACAAGTCGATGTAAAGGACCCTTCTAATCCAAACAAAGAATGTTCTTGACCAAGATACCCGTAAACTACAAGTATCTCTTAATATATTAACCTTGAGGGTAAACTAAAGTAATACCCTGAACAATCAATTATCTGTCAATCCGATCCAAAGGCTCCTCGCAAGTCTCGGCCTTTCTTCAAAGAGAAGATGATTAGATCCAACAGTTCGTGATAAAGCGATCGCATTTCTACGACGAATGACCCGAGGATTTTCCTGGTTCGTCTAATCTCATCACTTAATCCTACGAGCTGCAACTGTAGAATACCGAATAGATACGACCATCGTCGTATACTCTCTCCTCTATACTAAGTAAATCACATCTGGGGGTAACTATTGTTGTTGTATGCTGAGTCTTCTATGATGTCTTCTGCCAATACTGCTGCGTAAATTACTTCCCTTGAAGGGAAGTATCATGAAACTCCAACCATGCCTGAGGTAGTAGATTATTGCTGATGAGATAACCCAATCTTCGGTGATGATCTCTGCTGTCGAGACGGTGCATCATCCTCTCGGAATACCATCGATAGTCTTCAACTGAGTCTTCAAAATACCCCTCAAATGTACTAGTTGCTTACAATAGCAACAGATGAACTAATCCAACAGATAATCTGACTTCGCGTGTCTTCGTGATCTGCACTGCACGCACATAATCCCTTCGGAGTCTTTGTTCTGATTTCGCTGATGTGCACGAGAACATCCTGATGATCTGCGGTTGACCTTCTATAATCGGAAAATAGCTCAAGGCATATGACTCCGATCTTGCTCCTTTTATCCAACAGCCAGAGACTTCAGACTCTAATAAGTTGACCTGTAATATCTGCTTATCGGTCTCCAACTCTTAAACACTTGTACAGAGTCATTTCTAAACTCACAACTCAATCCAACGTCTTCCGGCAGGATCTGATAGAAGATCCTATCATCTTAATCCAATAGTAAGCCAACAACCGTGGGTGCCTTAAAACATCCATTCACCTTTTGGAGCTATTAGGTGGTCGTAACCTCTGCAAGTCTAACGACCCTGCATGGTAATCCCGTTACCAACGATCACCCTACTTGAAGCTCAAGAATTTCTTACAATGTGTCACTAAAAGTGGCACGGGGAAATATTCTCTTTCAACATCACTAAACCATGATCAAGTGATATATTATTTCCCAAAGATCATTTTCTACATTTATCACCAAATACCGACTTGATCCCAATAATGGTATGCAAATAACTCTACTTCCCATGTATAACACGAGTTAAGTACTCAAAAGTACCCTCAAAGTTATACAACCTAGTACGGACAAACTCAGGGATCAAAATCCCTATGAAACACCGTAAACTAGTCTTCCGCTATCTGCATCAATAATAGCCTACTTGTCTTGTCAATTACCCAACAGGTAATGATCTAACTAGCATAATTAGTGAAAATCTCTAAGATTGTAGTCTCTAATTTCCACAAGAAATGTGACGACTTGACCCCTATTTTTCGACTCGGTATCAGTCGACTCTCAAAGGTAAATCACCTCTTCGACATAGGTTCAAGACTCATAGACTCAACAGGTCGTTCCCATGGTCAACTCATACCACAGTTACGAACAATAACCAACACACTGCAGGTTATTCCCTGTTATATACACTAAATGCATAACCAACAAAACTGGGAGTATCAACACTAAGGTAACTCCGGTTGGTCGCCATGGTGGACAACCCCTACTATGAGTCTGCACAGGTGTCATAACTCTACTGTATACACCTATTGATCAAATTTAGATAAATATCTACTAAACTACAAGTTATCAGGAATTTTTACCTCGTGCTGCTTGGAGCTCAGGCTGCTGTCCATCTCATCTTAGAAAATCAAAACTGAATAAATCGACTCCCGAGAATCCAAGACTCGACACAAAAATAACATTGTATGACATCGCAGAACCTGCTCTGATACCACTAAAGTTGTCACGCTCCGAGAGTATGCCATGCCGAAAAGTAAACGAACGACATCTCCCCTATACGTGGCAACATTTCGGGTTAATATAAGGCACGTAGGCCACAACAACAACAACAACAACAACAACAACAACATATATATATATATATATATATATATATATATATATATATGAAAACAAACCACAGTGGAAACTAATACAACGACATACCCATAACCACACATACAATACAACCACACACCATGCATACCGGTACGACTAACACCAGAACATAAAGAAAACCTCGTCAAAATCCGCACCAACATATACGTACATCACATAACACATAACACCATGAAAACTCAGAATACATAACAAGACATACGGAAAACCCAAAAACCCGAACTCTCGGAGTTGAGATGAGACGATGCCAGCCAGCGGTGCTCCAAGTCCATCACAAAGTCGGCTAACTGTTACCTGGGCCACAGAAAAATCCAGGGTCCGTGGTGGTGAGTACAACTCAGTAGGTAATAGAAAAACATGTATATATCAAATATCACATGTAATTCAACAACATAATCTAGAGGTACAACAGGTATATGAGCATAGTATATAAATACAAGCATATACCATCTAACCAAATGAACAATGTAAAATTCAGACATACCTGAAAGTCTGCCACGCTACTCTGATCCAACCTGAGCATATATCCAACACATATATAACAGGAAGAGTAATACCAACTCACAATATACTCATGCTACAAGTCAAGGTATCTAATGGTCTGTCCAACACATATACAAGTATTCAACACAACCGCATAACAGATGTAAGAAGCATGCATGAATATGATGTACAACCAAATGTAGCAAGCATAGTATAATCAAATGCAACATCACAATAAGCATATATATATAGATTGTATATATATATATATATTAATCACAACCATCCATATATATATATATATATATATACATGCATATATGTATATATATATGGTAATATGCAAAGTGCCATAAGATACGGCAATGCAGCATGCATGGTCATGCCTGCACACCCCTACTCGCTACCACTACCCCAGTGTAGCCTAGGTGGCACGACATAACAACTGTCCCAACTCAACATCAACCACCGCTCTAGAGTGACCGAGTGGGCAGTATGATCAAGTAGCATATGAGCATAAAGAGCTCGCTACACAATGGAGGTCCTTGCTGCTGTCCACTCCGACTAACACTACCAATGAGTGGTCGAGTGTCACGCACCCAGGACAACTGCACGCAACTCTAACTACCATTGTCTATAGTGGTTGAGTGCGGCACAACAAATGATCTGCTCTCACACCAGTTACTCCTCCGAGAGTAACCTGGGAGGCAAGATGACTGACGACTCTCTCAACCCCAAGGGAGACTATGTCGTCAGAATGCATGCAAATGACATGAATGTACTGTCACACGTATAGACATCTACCACAGACTCTATGTTCAATAGAGAGTCATATCCGTCTGATCAATATACTCTCTATGCTGTAGAGAGTCGTACTCAATTGATCGACAGACTCTCTATCCAGTAGAGAGTCATACTCAACTGATCATAACTCTCTATCCAATAGAGAGTCGTACTCAACTAATCGACGCACTCTCTATCCTGTAGAGAGTCGTACTTGTTAGTGCTTATAAGCTCCACATATCTCCACAATGGTATGATATTGTCCACTTTGGATCTAAGCCCTCATGGTTTTATTTTTGGGCTTTACCCAAAAGGCCTCATACCAATGGAGATATCTTTTTTCTTATAAGCACATGATCTTTTCCATGTCTTACCAATGTGGGACTTTGATTGTATTCCCCATACTCCCAACAATCCCCCCCTCAAACGAAGGACCACATTGGGCCCC
This sequence comes from Wurfbainia villosa, assembly GCA_025175895.1. Classification (NCBI taxonomy): domain Eukaryota; kingdom Viridiplantae; phylum Streptophyta; class Magnoliopsida; order Zingiberales; family Zingiberaceae; genus Wurfbainia; species Wurfbainia villosa. The sequence continues at coordinate 11,596,869 of CM046007.1, read as the reverse complement.
CCCTCAAGCCTATCCCTCCTCGAAGGATTTTCTCTGCTTGATGTCCGATCTTCAACCCACCAGGACTTCCTGTCAGTTGTTCGGTCCCCCCGACCCAACTAGACTTCCTTCCTGATGTCTGGTTCTCTTGATCCGTACGTGGGAGCTCAACTTCCTTCGTTCGAGGTTCATGGCTTGACATGGACCATGGCTCTGATACCAATTGTTAGTACTTATAATATCCACATATCTCCACAATGGTATGATATTGTCCACTTTGGATCTAAGCCCTCATGGTTTTATTTTTGGGCTTTACCCAAAAGGCCTCATACCAATGGAGATATCTTTTTTCTTATAAGCACATGATCTTTTCCATGTCTTACCAATGTGGGACTTTGATTGTATTCCCCATACTCCCAACAGTACTCGACTAATCATATCAAGCTGGGACCACCGGTCCATAGCGACACACTAATCATCCTTCACTTAACCATTACACAACACATGGTTGGTAATAAGTGTGTAACATACGGGTATTAGAATAAATCCTACCTTTAGGGCATTACCTACCCACCGATGAACCTTTACCCAATTTACAAATCAGGTTATCATCCGTACTCCAACATCTACACCCTGCTAAACATTTAGGCCTATTACATCACATCTATAACCCTAAATCATAATAAAGGAAATGTGATATCAACCTTTGAGTAAATATAGCCAACGATAAGTATCAAGCATAAGATTAATAAGAGCAGGGTCAAGATAATATGAATACCTAACATGCTCATATTTATGACTAAATCTGAATGCAATTACATCTACCTGACCAGGGTAGGAAATTACCCACCTGCTGTAATGCTTGTAATAATCCTCACAGTCATGGACCTGCTTCGTATCCCAAACCTGCACATAATAGCAACTACGATTAAGTACAAGCATACAATGAATGATCAAATTGAACCCTACATTGACTTCGTATACTGATCAACTAGATTGATCTAGTTATCCAATTAACTCAATCAATCTTCCACATTAATCCTTATCAACTATTAATCAGTGAATCCAATAATAACTGACCATAGATCCCACATCACATCTATAACAATTCAGATCAAAACTTAGCAAGCTTATATTTACCTGTACAACATCGTGTTCCAAGATTGGGATATCATTCCAGATCACAAAAATTGAAATGTAAACATTCGATCTCACCCCCCATCAATATCAAATTCACTGCAAATCAATGCATAAATCTGTAAACTATATCCCAACCAATCCAATTCACCATATTTGACTGTAAATATACCCAACCGTAACTCACCTTTCACTGCCTATCCAACTCCTGCTTCCCCTGCGCCACTCCAATCTCGGTGACAGATTGATGGCAGAGGATTGTTGCTCCTGGCGGAGAGAAGGGTCTGTTGGGTTGTGATCACGTCTTTTGCTATCGTCAAGATCGACACAACACAACTTGGAGATGGCGGTCTGAACAGTGAGGCGACCAAATTTCAGCTATGCACGCGAGGCTAGGCTCGGCGGTGATCCAATCCCACGGTGGCGACACACGATCCGAAGAAATCCGAATCCTCAATGAAAAGCGGCGGAGAGGAGGGCGGTGCGTGCTTGCGTGGCTGGCCGTGGTCGGCTAGTGTCACGGGCTAGGCGACTGCGGCGATCGGAGGTGCGACTGTGGACTGTGAGCAGCTCGAGAAGGCGGCCATGGGTGGCGACAACGACAGAGGAAGAATGCAGCGACAAGATCGAGTGACTGGTGATGACAGCAGTGTGGCAGCGGCAGTGGCTATGGCTCGAGGAGGCGGCCATTAGTGGTGGCAACAAGGTTGCGGCGGAGATTAGCACCGGTGGTCGTAGCTCTTCCTCTCGCGGCGGCGATGGAGCGGCAGCGGTGCGGCGGTGATGAGTTAGAGCATGACAAGTTGGCTCAGCGACGGGGAGCGCGAGCACGAGGAAAGGAGACGCGATTGCCTTTGGTCGCTTCGGAGAGGAGGAAAAGGCGTTCGGGAAGAAATGGGAAGAAGCCTATCGGGCGAACGGGAAAGAAACTGAAGAAACGCCCGTGGATAAAAGCGACGATCGGGCTATTTTAGTTGGTCTAGCTAGCCCAAGTCTAATCTAATCACCTATTTAAGCCTTAATTTTCCTCCAATTCGATCATATGAACTCAATTAAATTCCAGAAAATTTCTAAAAATTCCTAAAAAATTCTATAAAATAATTTATTAATTAACAAGGGTATTATTATTATTTTTAATTTTTTTTTTCAATTATTGTATTTTTCGGTATCTTACAATATAAGGCTATGAGACCAGTCTAGTTCTAAGGTAGATCCTACTCTAAATCCATGTTTAAAAGAAAAGAGGGGAAAATCAAAAGGGGATGGTGGGATTGTTTGCACCAACAAGGCACTCTATGGTTAATTGTTGGGACCTATAAAGTGTTAACAGCGGAACCAAAAACAAATATAAATAGCAACAACACACAAACATAGATCATTACACCAAAATTTTACGTGGTTTGAAATTTTCGATTCCTACTCTACGGCCTAGTTCCTACGGATCACCACTATCTTCCTCCTTGGAAACTTCTGGAGGTGGAAAACCTCTTACATTCTGGAGCTTTACAACAAGACAATCAAATACAAGAATGAATCAAAAAACAAATAAAAAACACTTGACAAAATGATTGCTTTTGATCGTTGTTTGATTTGGTTGCTTTGGAACGGCTTGGAACAACAACTCTTCCCCTTCTAAGTCACCAAGAAACCAACGCTTGCAAATCACCATGAAGCCCCTTATTATAGGCTCATCAACGGGTTGATTTCTGTCCACTTTCACCGCCATCAGTCGAGCTACCTCAACTAGCGCCTCAACTGGGAAATATTACCGTTGCCAATGGTAACTTTTCTCCCTTATTAACTTTCTAACTTAGGTCTAGTCTAGGTGCCTTGTAACACCTCGACTGTTACCCTTAGTTGAGGTCTTGGTCGAATGTACCTCGCTTCTGAACACCTTCTCCTTGACTTTTTCTTTCAACCAGTGGACTGCTTCAATGTAGTAGTCGATTGCTACGTCAGAACACTATTTCTCAACTTTCCCAAGCACCACATGACTCGAGCACCACTGCTCCCGAGCACTACAGTTGCATGTTTCTCAATCGCTCGAGCATCCTTTGCTCCCAACGCCCGAGCATTGACAGTCGAGGTGCTGCCTCAACTAGGTAAGGTCTCGAGCATCGAGTCGAGTGTTTCTTAATCAGCCGATCTTTGCTCATCCTGAGCACTTCCAATCAAGATGCAACCTCGACTGGGTAAGGTCCTGTGCTTCTCGAGCATGGTACGACCGAGCTCTACTTATCCCGAGCACTTCCAATCGAGGTGCAACCTCGACTGGGTAAGGTCCCGTGGTTCCCGAGCAAGGTACGCCCGAGCTCTGCTCGTCCCAAGCACCGCCAGTGGACTCTGCGTTCCTCATCGTGCATTTGAGCACCTTTTCCATGTGCCTGAGTGACTTTCACGAGTGCCTGAGCACTCGACTTCTTGAGTCTGCATGCCGTTGCACGCTTGAGCACCTCCCGAGCACCCCTTTCTTAGTGCCCGAGCATTCAAGTCTCCAACTTGGGATTTCCCAATGCGGCTATCGTGTGTTAGTCGAGGTGCCGCCTCGACTATGAACCTAGTAAAGGTGCTGGTCGAGCACTGCTTGCTTTTGTTCGCCTACAACAATGACCAGTCGACTGGAACAAAACATCAATCGATTGGTATACCTCAAAATTGAGGTTTAACGCATCAAGTATGATCCTCTCATAGTTGACACCTACCTTTAGCCAAGACCTAAGCCTTCAAACTTCTTCCATCAGCCTCACGCCTTTAAAATGTCTTCGAGTCCATGACTCTTCACCCTTTGTGCTAGCCTTCAAGTACTTCCTTTAGCTTTGTGATGCCATCAGGTCTTCCTTTGGTAAGAGGCTGCACCTCTGGCACTTCCATTTCCAAGTCTGTTGGTGCAGGGGCACCAGATATTCGAACATGTGTTTTGATTATGGCAAAGACACAAAGTTAAGTTTACATCGTTATCTCATGAGCTAAATCGAGTGTGCAGAAAAGTACTAAAGCTAGAGCTGAAGGCTAGCGACACCCGGAGGAAGCCGTGGTAGTCGGGCGACACTCGAGTGACTTCGGAGGGAGCCGAAGGAATCGAGTGGAAGGCCGAAAGCGAGAGCTACAAATTAAGTATCGAGGTAAACTCGTGTGTGTGAGAGATGGTAAGGTCGTGTCCTCTTTATGGGGATGACCTTAGGCGACGATCCGACTAAGACTTCCTGTGGAAGGTCTAGGTCGAGATCGGACGGTTAGAAACCATCACATTTATCATTTTTCGAGCTAACCTTCATCAGAGGGAAGTGGCCAGCCGGGCAATGACCATCGACATTGGGCCGATCGTTATCGCTTGATCGATGAGAGGCATCGCCGATCGGTCATCACGATCCGATGAGAGGCATCAGTCGACTGATGGTGATGAATCAGTCTTTGCGCTAGGTCAAAACGGATAACGTTTGACGCGGCCACTTCGCGATAAATTTTGGACAACTTCATGATTTGTTCCGAAAAAAGAGGAGACAAATTCAGAGGCCAAAATCTATAAAAGGAGGGGAGGATTCCATCTCCAAATCACATCATGATTATTCATCAAGTGCTCCTACAACGCCAACGCTCCAACACCGTCATAACGCCGACGCGACGACAACCTCAGATCTTCTTCGTCGGCAGCAACATCTAGTAATTTATTTTAATATTGTATTCATTGTTTTTATTCATAATGAGGTGAGGTAGGCTTGTTGCCTCATCCCCGTATTCCCGGATTTTGTGATCGTTGTCTCCTACCTCCAACGAGGAGGTGACGTTATAGTGCTTTGCCCTCCGTACGCGGTCTAGGACCGATAGGGCCTTGGAGTAGCAACCGCTGGGTTGTGAACCAAGTAAAATAAACGTGTCATTTTATTTTCCGCTGTGCTTACTTATTTACTTGTGTCTCAATGAACGAATTCGACGAAAGATTTACGATCGCTATTCACCCCCCCCTCTAGCGACGCTTCTCGATCCAACAAAGTCTCCATACTTAGACTTTCCTTGCCAAATCTCCATACTTTGACTTTCCCTTGTCAAGTCTCTATACTTGGATTTTCCTTGCCTCAATATTTGGACTTTCCCTTGCTAAGTCTCTATACTTGGATTTACTCTTACCAAGCACGATCTCCTCGATCTGTCAGGACTTCACTTGCTAAGTAAGATATTCTCGATCTGCAGGGATTTCACCTTTGAAAACTTCTAATTGGACTTTACTCATCTAGTCATATTGTCAAATATAGTCAAACATTGAAACTCTACTCGAGTCCCACTCGAGCTTGGTCAACCTTGACCTGAAGTTGATTGCACCAACAATCTTCCTAATAATCTCACCCTTTTTTATATTTGATAATAACTTTAAGTTAGGCTAGCCCATAAACCCAACTTTTCTCTTCTTATATCAAAACAAAATGAAGGTTTCCTAACTTAAACCCTTCATTCTCCCCTTTGTCACACATCAAAAAGTCTTTTCTGACATTACTTCATTCTCTCCCTTTTCTTCATCTTTAATCTCTTCATTTTCCTTTGTGATAAAACCCTTATCACACAATGCAAGACAATCTCTTCACAAGTTTTCATTCTCCCCCTTTTCAAAAATCATCCATCATACCTTGATGGATAATCTTCCCCTAAAGGTTTATTCCCCCTTAACCATTACACAAACAATGTCTTTGAAGAGGTCCTAAGTCTATAGGATATCTAAAATTTCAAAAATAAGGGCAAAAGTTCAATCTTGAACTTTAACATCCCTTAAAATTTGATTGTTACCCTAATTAACTCTCTAATTCATTTTCACTGAAAATCTCACCCTTTCAATGCTTTTCTAAGCATATTATAGGGTTAGGAATAGTTAACTAACCTAGGGTTATTATTTAATGACTAAATCAAGCTTATTAAGCCAAAATGAATGCTAACAATCAATTGGGAAGTCGACCACTTGAGGCATCACCTCGACTAGAGTTTCTGAATAGATTTTTCAGATCAAATTCAGAAATGCATAAATAATTTCAGAAAATGTAAAAAATCTTAAAACTTCATACACACATTACTTATGCCAAATACTATAGTAAAAAAATAATTTTCTATTAAAATACCCATTATTTTCTAAGAATGATATAAAATTGAAAACCATTGAAACCTTCAATGTTTTAAGCAACTTTGTTTTAATCGTATTAATTATGATTGCTATAAAAAAATAGACTTCACTAAGGTTTTCCAAAATGATTTAAAATGTGTTTTCAAACCTTAATTTCAATCATGATCTATGGGTCAAGTGTACATGACTTGTACATTAGCTTTCCTCATGATTTTTTCCTATGATTTGATGAGTTTGAGTTCATTTTGATGCAACATATAAGCACCTTGAACTTAACTCATTTTCCAAGCATCTCACATGTGTCTAGAGTATTTCATTATATACACATGTCATCCTATGGTTTGTGAGATGGAATTTATTCTTCCTTAAACTAAAGGATCATGTATTTCTATCTAGGCATGTCCAAATTGATCACCTTACCTAGGTGTCAAATAATGTCATTTGTCCTTAATTTCAATTAGTTAAATGCATGAATTATGATCATGACATAATTTAAAAACTTTGCCAATGATGCATGATGTCATGACATGATAAAAATAATCTAAGTATTAGTATGCCATTTTAAATAATCATGTAATGTCATGACATAGATTATGGCAAACAAAGAATGATAAATTTTATAATATAAAGGTATAGAGATTCCTAAGTCTTAAATTTAATTGTCATTATCTAAAATTATGTCAAATACCAAACTTGATATAATAATGGACCAACTCCCTCGAGTGTGCCAAAAATTCAACTTGGCACACTATTGACTCTAGCCTAATTGTGTCAATCATGTTCAACTTTCAATCTTTCATTATTTTTATTGGCGCATCCTAAATTTTTTTAGGATCATAGTTCTAAATTCATTTTCAAATTATCACTATACCTCGAAAATGCTCTAAAATATCAACTTCACTATGGTTAGGTTAACTACCTTTCTATTTTAATTTGACACACCCTATACCCATCTAGTGTGAAAGGATCACTCTCTTAGGAGCCCAATACCTATTGGAGCTCCTTGGACTTTCTAGGTATTCACTAAGTATAACCTCCCTTGATACCTTCCTAATGACTCTTCTAGGCTTCTCGGAAGCCTTAGTTATTGAGATCTCATCAAGGTTAACTCTAGGGATACCTTCCCTTGTAACCCTTTTAGTGACTTCTCTAGGCTTCTTGAAAGCCTTAATCACTTGACTCTCATTAAGGTCAACTCTAGGGATGATTGCTCTTATAACCTTGACATTCCTAGACCTAGGATTAGTTCTATAGTTATATGGAACATTATGATAGGATGGAATGAATTCCTTGGACTTAAGTTTGTATCTCAAACTCTTCTTGTCCCTAAATGACTCTTTCTTACCAACACCTAGATTTTGTCCATTTGACCCTTTAAATGTATTTTCCATTCTCTTGAGAGTCTTCTCTAATTTATTAAGCTTTGACCTCAAGGATTGATTTTCTTTCTCTAATTTCTCAATTTTTGATCCTCCATGATTTCTTAGGATATTCTTTTTCTTCCTAGGCATATGTCTAGTCTTCTTTGGGTTTATTTCCTAGGTTTTTCTTATCCTTATCTAAACTAGGTCTACTTCTAAGGGTTCTAATGTTTTTCTTAGGTGGGGTATATATTGAGCTAATTGACCTAGAATTGTCCTTAAGCCTATTATCATGATGTTGAGCATTTAAATGATAAAACTTATTGCTAGCGTGCTTCTTATCATTAAAAACTGGAATTGCATTAAGACATAATACCTTGGGTTTCGCCTTAGGAGCTCCCCCAACACTTGAGATTTCTATCTTGTCCTTCCTAGGGTGCCTCTCCCTTTAACATTGATTTCGGTAGTGGCTCTTTTGATTGCATAAGAAGCACACTATGTGCTCATTTCCCTTGTGTGTTGAGGGTCTAGCCTCCTTTGTCTTCTCCTTAGCCTTTGGTGCTAGAACCTTCTTCTTGACTTGTTTTGGGCACTTACTCTTATAATGTCCTCTTTCCCTATACTCAAAGTATATTATGTGATTTTTATTTTTAAGAATTAAGCTTGAGTTTGTTAGTAATATATGAGAGATGTCCTAAGGCAATCGCCTTATGTATGAACCATTTATATGATAAATGAAGATTCACTATTTGAGTATACATATTTTATGTATTTGATTGGATCTTAAACTCATTTACTGAATGTCCACGATACGATTCACAGCATGAGAGAATTTGTGATTGGATCACAACTAGTGAGTATCTCTACATGTGTAATTGTGATGTATCGGAATTATCCCTAGTCGATGAATTGATGGATTTGGACACCATCAATTCTCGGAGACTAGCACGAGGTATACTTGGTGTATCCAAGCGATTCTCACCGGCCGGAGACATAGTGATGTCCTGAGTTAATCGTGGATGCTAGTTATGGTAACTAGTTCATTGAGTGACCAACCGTAAGACTTCATATGGTTTTCGCATATATAGATATGTCAATGAAGTTCTTATCGTGGCTTAAGTGCGACGATGTTCCTTTGACTTGCGGTATTCAAGTCATCTTGATCATGGAGACTTATGCTTTGACATCTTAAGCAAACATCTCTAAGGAGATGTGGACCCGGATGATTGGGTATAAGTCGAAGTGATCGAAGGTGTTTGAATAGCCTATAAAGGATTCACCACTCCTTGCGAGGAGATGTATACCCATGGCCTCTCGTCGGATTGTTACTAAAGTCTTTGGCCAAAGCATTACATGTTTAGAGTAAAGTACTCTTCGATACATGTGGAGTAACTAGAATCTGTAGGACGAGGAAATGATACTTGGGCTAGGTGTGACGTAGTCACTTAGTGGGGATCGACACAATAGACCATGTCCCAACCAAGTGGGTATAAGATGAGTGAAGGGAATGGGGCACGAATCATTCAAGCTCAAGGGTTTGAAATAGTTCGATCAACTGCTGATCTTTTCGGTTAATTGGGGATCATGATGTACTACTAGGTGCCACTCATGATCGTTCTATAATTAATGGTTAATTATAGACGGCCAACATAAACCGAGAACCTATTTGGTCACACGCACAACGAGTGTAATCCAAAGGATTTAAAACGAGCTTGAGAATGGGATTCTCAGACCGAGAGAAACTATGTTTGGTTGGACCAAACATAAAGCGAGCTTGAAATTGTTTCAGTCGCAATGGAAGCGTGGATGGGCAGTGTCTTATGAAGACATAATGGATGGACCAAAATGGTTTGGTTCTAATCCAATGGATAAGAATAAACCAAAGGGTTTGGTTTATTTTAAACGAATGAACCAAAAGTTGGTTCGGTTCGTTTTAACTTAAAATAAACCATCATGGTTTGGTTTATTTTAACTTATCTTAATGGAGCGGGTTAACGGGCTTTATGGATATGATCCATTAACCATTAAGAGAATTAGTTCTCTATAAAATAGGGATTAAACCCTAACCCTAAACCTAATCCAATTATTGGCCGCCCCACCCATCCTCATTGTTGTTGGCGTCAACAACAAGGGCTGCCGCCCAACTTCATTGAGTGGCTGCCATCTCCTTGCCGGCGTCCAAGCTTCGGCCGGTGGACCTCCGGCGACCCTCCGGTGATCTCCCTTGGGTTCGGTGTAAAGGTGAGGCTCCATCTCTTCTTTAGCCGGCGCCTATTTCCTCCACCAAAGCTGTCCAGTTTTTCTGGACAGCTTCTTCTCCTCTCGTCGGAGCGTCGTTTGGACGACGGTTAGTGCTCCGACAGCGGATAACATACCGGGGATTTGATCTCCGGTAATCCTCTGAGGTGGAGGACGAAGGATTCGTCAATCGGTTGACGAATACCTCTCCGGAGAAGCAAGTCTTGAGGACTTGTTTTAGGTCCGAATTTGGATTCGGACCGTGATCATCTCTCGATCACGTCGTCTTCAACACGAGGCTAGTAACCCGTACGAAGACGAAGCTCGTGGCTTGGCGAAGTCATCCCGAGGAGCTCGGCGTGGATACGGATAGAGACGATTCTTACGAGAATCGTTCCAGTTGATGCCGTTCCCGCTACACGTCATACGGAAGGTATAACGTAGTTTAATTTCCTTTTATTGCAATTTTAATTTACGGTTATGTCTACACTTGTTGTAATAGCATGCGTGTGTTGTGTGTGTTGTAATAAATAGAAGTATTTATTATTTTTATTGCTTCCGCTGTGCTCATGTTTACGAAACATGATCGAACACACACACGCCGCGGTGCCGGAAACCCAACAGTGGTATCAGAGCCCAGGTTGTGTTTCGACATAATCGTAAAATTGGTTTTGCGATAGTCATAATGTATTTCTGGAAGTTTTCTAAATTTTGGAAATTTAGAAGTATTTATGGAAATTTTTCAATTTTGGAAAGTCTAGAAGTATTTATGGAAATCTTCCACTTTTGGAAAGTTGGAAGTATTTATGGAAATTTATATTTTCCATAAATAAAATATTTGATTAGATTCTGGAAATTTGTTTCCTAATTTAATCTTGATTTGATTTGGGAAATCAAATCTTTAAAATATTTTATTTCCATAAGTAGTTTTGAAGATTTAGGAAATCGGTTTCCTAAATAGATTTTCCTTAATCAAATAATTCCATGAATAAAATATGTGATTAGATTTGGAAATTTGTTTCCTAATTTAATTATGATTTGATTTGGAGAATCAAATCTTAAACATATTTTATTTCCATAAATAGTTATGACATATAAGGAAATATTATACATGACATAATTGTATGACATGTAATTGCATTAGATGCATAACATAATGCCATGCGTGTCGTGACATGTAGATGTATGCCATGTATGCCATGCCATGTAGATAATAGTTATTTGCATGCAAAGAGGATGAGACATAAAAACCTTTAAACAATATTAAAGCCTACACCTTCCATTAATATGGTTTGAACCAGAGTTCCGTTTCTTGTTTGGGTTGTTGGACTCTCTCCAAGCCCGGCTCGAACCCGAACATGTTCAAACCATGGAATAGTTTAATACTAATATGGTAAGAGTCAGAGGTCAATCGTTAGCTTTGGTTGTTGGACTCTCTCCAAGCTGGGCTAATTGGTTGAATGCGCTCTAACCATATTAAAACTATTCTTGATTAATGGGTTGGCTTTAACCTGGAGCCTCGGCTTGTTGGACTCTCTCCAAGGTCGATGTAAAGGGAGGTGAAGTTGGGTGCTATGCATATGATGCATACTTGTTAATGTGTTAACAACCCGATGTATGTGTGAACATTCAATTAGTTGATAGCACATTGTGATAGTTGCATATACGTGATATGCAATCGGTATAGATGATACCTACCGTCGTAGCTATGAATGGCTTGTTGGACTCTCTCCAAGGTTATTCATAACTATGATGGATATCAACCCATTCGGAGATGAACCTACAATCTCCCGAAGTGATTTTAAGGTTTTTGAAATTCGAAAAAATGAATGGGATTTATAAATGTATATTGATGCATTTTAAATCGTTTTCTCATATATGCTCGTTTTGTATTTCTAGGTCAATAAATTGATCATGACGTCTTTGAATTTGCGCACTATTTTGGATTCGAACAAACTGACTGGGCCTAACTTCTACACGAGAATTGTTCTCAAGGGCTAAAAGCTTGCATATGTCCTTGAAGAGCCTCTTCCTCGACCGGCCCTAAGGACGATGCAACCTGCATCAAATGTTGGTCTATCGTAAGCATGTGGCGATTCTCGAAATGGGCGAAGTTGCATCATGCTAGCGGCGATGGTACCGAGCCGCAAAAGCATGAGCATATGGATGCTAACACTATGGTCTTCCATCTTCATGAGTTGTCTGATGAGCAAGCGAGATCCGGAAGGTTCGAGGTCTCTAGGCCCTCTTCACCACGAAGATGCAAGAAGGTTCGTCTCAGAGTGCGCTTTGTGCTAAAGATGAACGGGTACATCGAGCGACTAGCTACTCTCGGTTTTGTGATGGATCATGAGTTAAGTATTGACTTAATTCTGCATTGTTTGCCCAAGAGTTTCTCGCAATTTGTGATGAACTATCTGATGAACAAATTGAATCCACCATTCCCGAGCTCCTCAATATGTCAAGACTGTGGAGCCTCGTGAAGCATGAGGAGAAGGCGGTTCTCATAGTTGATTCTCAAAGAAAGGTTCTAAGAGGAAGGCAAAAGAATGTAAGAAAGGAAAGAAAAAGGCAAAGAAGGCGGAACTAAACAAGAAAAGGGCACTTGCCATCACTGTGGCAAGGAAGGCCACCGGGCGAAGAAACCAAGATTTATCTTGAGTCCATGAAGAAGAAGAAGGCATCCGATGCCCCATCCTCTTCGTATCTTCTATTGATTGTCATTCTATTTCCTTAGACACTTGGGTATTGATCGGGTGTGGCTCATATATGTAATGACATACAGGGGCTAAGGAATAGAAGAAGACTTGTCGAGGGGAGTCAAATTTCATGAGTTGGCAATGGAGCAAAGGTTGTCACGGCCGCCATCGGAACTTATTTGTCAAGCTCCTAGTGGACTAGTCTTGAACCGACAATTGCTATTATGTTCCTTCTCTAATAAAGAACATTGTTTCTATTTCCTCGCTTAAATAGAAATGGTTTCCATTTAACGCTTAGTAACAATTGTTGTTATATAACTTTGAATGGCGTTCTTTATGGAACCGAACTTTGAGTAATGGCATTTATACGCTGGACGATCCAAAGGACATCTTCAATATCAAGCGAGCAACACGCTGTCGAAAGGATAATCACATAGACTCCTATATGTGGCATTGTCGTTTTGGCCATATAAGCAAGAAACGCATGTCCGAATTACACCGATGTGGAATTCGAATCGCTTGAATTAGATTCATACGATACATGAATCATGCTTAAAAGGCAAGATGACTAAGTTACCTTTACGAAAAGGTGAACGAGTGAGAGTTACTAGGTTTAGTACATACCGATGTGTGACCTATGTCAACTCAAGCATTAGGAGGCTATAGCTACTTCATTACCTTCACCGATGATCACTCACGGTTTGGGTATGTGTTCTTGATGAAACACAAGTCCAAGCCTTTGAAAGGTTCAAAGAATTCAGAATGAAGTAGAGAACAACATGACAAAAGTATTAAAATACTTCGATCGGATCGAGGTGGTGAATACTTAAGTCAAGAGTTTCTTGATTATCTAAGAGACAATGGCATATTGTCTCAATGGACTCGCCTATACACCACAAAGATAATGGTGTATCCGAGAGCGAATCGACTTGTTGGACATGGTCAGTCAATGATGAATCATGACTCTTCCCAAGTCCTTTGGGGTTATGCACTCGCATAATTGCTTACTTGTTAAATGTAATGCCTACCAAGGTAGTCTCAACTACTCCATATGAGATATGGAATGGTAAGAAACCTCATGTATCTTACTTGAAGATATGGGGTTGTCTCGCTTATGTGAAGCGGATCAGACGTATAAACCGATGCTAAGTCCGATAAATGTCTATTTATTGGATACCCTAAGGAAACAAGGGGTTACCAATTCTATCATCCTGTGGAACAAAAGGTGTTTGTTTCAAGGCATGCTGTGTTTCTAGAGAAAGAGTTTCTCTTGCAAGAAAACAGTGGGAGTGTCGTCGAGCTTGAGGAAACTCGAGATACTCAAATAGACATTGATGAGATACCGGTGAGCACAACACCGGCAACTCATGAGTGATGAGCAATCTACCGACTCCATCGTAACACCACATCTTCAGAGATCCGCAGAACACGCAACATTCCTGAGAGATATGGATTTCTCATAATTGAATCGAACGACGTGTTACTCATTGATGATGAGGATCCTACAAGTTTTGAAGAAGTGCTGACAAGTTCAGATTGGGATATATGGCTTGATTCCATGAAGTCGGAAATGGATTCCATGTATGAAAACCAAGTTCGGAACTTGTCGACCCACCAAGGCATCAAAGCCTATAGGGTGCAAGTGGGTTTTCAAGAAGAAAACCGACATGGATGGTAATGTGATTACCTATAAGGCTAGATTGGTGGCAAACGGATATCGTCAAAAGCAAGGTGTTGATTATGACGAAACCTATTCGCCTGTAGCTATGCTTAAATCCATTCGGATGCTCCTGGCCATAGCGGCTCATTATGATTATGAGATATGGCAGATGGATGTGAAAACAATTTTCCTTAATGGAAACTCGCCGAGGACGGTATATGATACACCGAGGGTTTCACATCGCTTGATAAAACCAAGGTATGCAAATCTGATTTATCCATTTATGGATCAAGCAAGCATCCAGAGTCGAATATCCATTTTGATGAGACAATCAAAAAGTTTGATTTCACAAAATCCGCATTTAACCTTGTGTGTACAAGAAGGTTAGTGGGAGGCAACAGATTCCTAGTATTATATGTCGATGACATACTACTTATAGGAAACGATGTTTCAATCTTACAGTCAGTGAAGGTTTGGTTATCCAAGACATTCTCCATGAAAGACCTGGGAGAAGCAACCTACATCCTTGGGATTAAGATCTATAGAGATAGATCGAAACGGTTGCTTGGTCTTTCGCAGTCTACATATATAGACCGAGTGCTAAAGAGGTTTAGCATGTCGGAATCCAAGAAAGGTTATCTGCCCATCAGGAATGGGATACACCTTTCGAAGTCTATGTGTCCGCGCACAGAAGATGAGAGGATTTGCATGAGTAAGATTCCCTATGCATCTGCAATAGGATCTATCATGTATGCTATGTTATGTACGAGGCCCGATGTATCGTATGCTCTGAGTGTCACGAGCAGATATCACCGATCCAGAATGGATCATTGGGTGGCTGTTAAGATGATCCTTAAGTACTTAAGAAGAACTAAGGATGCGTTCCTAATATATGGAGAAGGGTACATGGTGATACGTGGGTATACGGATGCCAGATCCAGACAGACAAGGATGATTCCATGTCTTAGTCTGGGTATGTATTCACCTAGAATGGAGGCGCAATAAGTTGGAAAGGTTCCAAGCTTGACACTATAGCGGATTCTGCCACTAAGGCGTAATACGCTTGCGCCTTTGAAGCAAAGAAGGAAGCGGTTTGGATCAAGTAGTTCATCTATGAACTTGATGTGGTCTCATCAATGATCCAAACATGTGCTTCGCCGCTATCATCTTATCAGAGAGATCATAAGTAGGAACGAAATACAAATCGAGATAATTCCCACTGAAAGGAACTTAGCGGATCCTTTGACTAAAGCATTACCTCAAAGTAAGTTTGAGGGTCATGTTAGAGCTTATGGTATTGGATACCGTAGCGATTGGCATTAGGCCAAGTGGGAGTCTGTTAGTAATATATGAGAGATGTCCTAAGGCAATCGCTTTATGTATGAACCATTTATATGATAAATGAAGATTCACAGTATACATATTTTATGTATTTGATTGGATCTTAAACTCATTTACTGAATGTCCACGATACGATTCACAGCATGAGAGAATTTGTGATTGGATCACAACTAGTGAGTATCTCTACATGTGTAATTGTGATGTATCTAATTATCCTAGTCGATGAATTGATGGATTTGGACACCATCAATTTCGCCGAGACTAGCACGAGGTATACCCTTGGTGTATCCAAGCACCGATTCTCACCGGGCCGGAGACATAGTGATGTCCGAGTTAATCGTGGATGCTAGTTATGGTAACTAGTTCATTGAGTGACCAACCGTAAGACTTCATATGGTTTTCGCATATATAGATATGTCAATGAAGTTCTTACTGGGCTTAAGTGCGATGTTCCTTCGACTTGCGGTATTCAAGTCATCTTGATCATGGAGACTTATGCTTTGACATCTTAAGCAAACATCTCTAAGGAGATGTGGACCCGGATGATTGGGTATAAGTCAAGTGATCAAGGTGTTTGAATAGCCTATAAAGGATTCACCACTCCTGCGAGGAGATGTATACCCATGGCCTCTCGCCTGATTGTTACTAAAGTCTTTGGCCAAAGCATTACATGTTTAGAGTAAGGTACTCTTCGATACATGTGGAGTAACTAGAACTGTAGGACGAGGAAATGATACTTGGGCTAGGTGTGACGAGTCACCTAGTGGGACCGGCACAATAGACCATGTCCCAACCAAGTGGGTATAAGATGAGTGAAGGGAATGGGGCACGAATCATTCAAGCTATCAAGGGTTTCGTAAATAGTTCGATCAACTGCTGATCTTTTCGTTAATTGGGGATCATGATGTACTACTAGGTGCCACTCATGATCGCTCTATAATTAATGGTTAATTATAGACGGCCAACATAAACCGAGAACCTATTTGGTCACACGACAACGAGTGTAATCCAAAGGATTTAAACGAGCTTGAGAATGGGATTCTCGCATCGAGAGAAACTATGTTTGGTTGGACCAAACATAAAGCGAGCTTGAAATTGTTTCAGTCGCAATGGAAGCGTGGATGGGCAGTGTCTTATGAAGACATAATGGATGGACCAAAATGGTTTGGTTCTAATCCAATGGATAAGAATAAACCAAAGGGTTTGGTTTATTTTAAACGAATGAACCAAAAGTTGGTTCGGTTCGTTTTAACTTAAAATAAACCATCATGGTTTGGTTTATTTTAACTTATCTTAATGGAGCGGGTTAACGGGCTTTATGGATATGATCCATTAACCATTAAGAGAATTAGTTCTCTATAAAATAGGGATTAAACCCTAACCCTAAACCTAATCCAATTAGTGGCCGCCCAACCCATCCTCCTTGTTGTTGGCGTCAACAACAAGGGCTGCCGCCCAACTTCATTGAGTGGCTGCCATCTCCTTGCCGGCGTCCAAGCTTCGGCCGGTGGACCTCCGGCGACCCTCCGGTGATCTCCCTGGGGGTCGGTGTAAAGGTGAGGCTCCATCTCTGCTTTAGCCGGCGCTATTTCTCCACCAAAGCTGTCCAGTTTTTCTGATCTTCTCCTCTCGTCGGAGCGTCGTTTGGACGACGGTTAGTGCTCCGACAGCGGATAACATACCGGGGATTTGATCTCCGGTAATCCTCTGAGGTGGAGGACGAAGGATTCGTCAATCGGTTGACGAATACCTCTCCGGAGAAGCAAGTCTTGAGGACTTGTCTTTAGGTCCGAATTTGGATTCGGACCGTGATCATCTCTCGATCACGTCGTCTTCAACACGAGGCTAGTAACCCGTACGAAGACGAAGCTCGTGGCTTGGCGAAGTCATCCCGAGGAGCTCGGCGTGGATACGGATAGAGACGATTCTTACGAGAATCGTTCCGGTTGATGCCGTTCCCGCTACACGTCATACGGAAGGTATAACGTAGTTTAATTTCCTTTTATTGCAATTTTAATTTACGGTTATGTCTACACTTGTTGTAATAGCATGCGTGTGTTGTGTGTGTTGTAATAAATAGAAGTATTTATTATTTTTTATTGCTTCCGCTGTGCTCATGTTTACGAAACATGATCGAACACACACACGCCGCGGTGCCGGAAACCCAACAGAGTTACCCATCTCGGTGGTAGGAGAATCATAGACTTGTTCTTTATCAGCTCTGGATGTAGAGGTCTCCTCTTGCTCCGATGTCGATGATCTATCCTCCCTCTCAATCCTAGAGATGTAGGCTTCTACAACCTCCTCGACTTTGGATGTTGAGCACCTCTCAACTTCCGAATCTTCAAGGTCTTAAGATGATAAGCTTTCTCCTTCGGACTTATCATCATCTTCACTTGAGGCTGGTGAGGGTTCTTCATGGATATTGACTAATTTGCTTCATAGTTCACTTGCATCCTTATAATTACCTAACTTGGACAAAACATCGTTAGGTATCAAATCAACTAACATTTTGGTTACCTTTTCATTTGTCTTGGATTTTGAATTTGGTCCTCTGTCCATTTCTTTTTCTTGAGGATTCTTCAATTATTGTCCATAGGAGCTTCGAATCCATCTACAATACTAAACTAATTTTCTAAAACATTCATTAAAAAATGTTCCATTCTACCTTTCCAATATGCGAAATGGTCTAATTCATAGGTAGGTGGAACTTGCGTGTCGTATCCTAGTCCAACATTGAACTCCATCAGATCCTTTAGCTGTGTTCCCTCCATGATCAATCCGGTGAAGAGCGACTTTTCTCTGATACCAATTGTTGGGACCTTAATTGCACTAGAGAGGTGAATAGAGTTCGACTCGATCTTTGATTTCACTCATTCAATTGTGTGCTTGTCTACAAGAGATTAACACAGTGGAAACAAAATAAACATAAACAAAACGCACCACAAACACTGCACCTGGATTTTATGTGGTTCGGAATCCCCGATTCCTACTCCATGGCCTAGCTTTATGATAGTCTCGCTATCTTTCTCTTTCTCGAAAACTTTCAGAGCTGGAGAAACCTCTTACAAACCTGGGGCTTACAACAAGACAACCAAATACAAGAATGAATCAAAATACAAATGAAAAATACTTTACAAGAAGATTGCTTTTGATCACTGTTTGATTTGGAATGCTTTTGAAGACTTGGAATGTAGCAGTACTTCCCTTAAAAAATCCCAAGAACCGACACTTGAACTCATCACTAAGTCTTCCTTTTATAAGCTTTGCAATAGGATGATCTCCGCCTACCAGTCAACTGCCTTACCCCCAGTCGACTGGTCACTTGACCATTGTTCCACAACGGTTTAATCCACATTGGATTTCAATGGAGCAGTTGATTGCTCATATCCATTAGTCGACTGCTGAGCCACCAATCGATTGGCTAGTCAATTCGAAGATGTTCTATGTGCTTGACTGCTAAATTCAGTAGACTGCTTCAACACAACAGTTGATTGCTGCATCATAACTCTCCCGAGCACTGGTTTCTCATTTCCCGAGCACTGTGGCTGCCTGAGAACCCAAATCCCCGACTCTTCCTTTCGACCAGTCCAGTTGAGGTGTCACCTCAACTACTAACATAGTCAAGATGCTAGTTGAGCGTGCCTCACTTCTGAGTGTGTGCTGATTGCTAAAGTTAGTCGACTGGTCTTACCACACCAGTCAACTACTTCGTTAGAGCACTGTTTCTCACTTTCCCAAGCACCACATCAACTGAGCACCAATGCTCCCGAGAGCCGTAGTCGAGTGCTCCCGAGCACCAACTTTCTCAAGCACCAATCAACTGCTCACTATGCCAGTCGACTGGTCTCCCGAGTACCACAGTTGTGCGCATGAGCACCGCGACTTCTGAATTGGGATTTCCTCATCTCGAGCTTTACTCGGGACTTCTTGAGCACTGCTTGGGACTTCTCAAGCACCAGTGGTCAAGCACACCAGAGTCCCCGACTCAGGCGTTTCCCATGGCCCGAGAGTTGTCTCTGTTGGGACCTTTGGTGTCGCTATATGGGGATAAATAGCGATTTTCAATTTCTACGTCAATTACATTCGCGTGTTCTTATCTACAAAATGTTAGCACAACAGAATACACAAAAACAATACAAGAACACAACACAATCACAACACCAAGTTTTTACATAGTTCGGAACCTATGGTTCCTACTCCACGGCTGAACTCTAGTAATTTACACTCACTAAAATCTCTCCTTCTCGATATGACACTGGAGATGGAGAAACTCATTACAAGAGCTTACAAAAACACAACCAAATACAAGTATGAAAGAAATGCAAAGAACACTTTACAAGAAGAATGTTTTTGATCGCTTGCTTTTGCTTGCTTTGGAATGACGTTTGAAGACTTGGAATTGAAGCATCACTTATCTTCAAATCCCCCAAGAATTGACCTTAGTTTTCCTCCATCACAGCCTCCATTTAAATCTCTGCTCGAGATGATTTTCTCTGACCAGTCGACTGGCCTTACCCATTAGTTGAATGCTCATTTATCTGTTGTCTCACAATAGACTAATCCACATTAGATTTTTGACCATCCAATCGATTGTCCTGACCCCGCAGTCGACTACCATAGACATCAGTCGACTGACATAAGCCAACAATCGACTACAAGACATTCTATGCCCTGTTCACTTAAGGTCAGTCGATTGCCAGTGGCTAGTCGATTGGTACAAACCACAAGTCGACTGCCATAGCAATAGTCTAGTTGTCGAGACACAATGAT
Source organism: Wurfbainia villosa (assembly GCA_025175895.1). Classification (NCBI taxonomy): domain Eukaryota; kingdom Viridiplantae; phylum Streptophyta; class Magnoliopsida; order Zingiberales; family Zingiberaceae; genus Wurfbainia; species Wurfbainia villosa. The sequence continues at coordinate 11,576,577 of CM046007.1, read as the reverse complement.
TGGATCATAACCCCAGTCGAGTCAACTAAGCTCTCCTGAGTGCTGAGCACTCAACCAGTCGACTGGTCAATACCACCAGTCGACTGGTAAACCTCAAAAGTGAGATTTAACTCCAAGTATGATCCCCTTATACTTGACACTCACCCTCAACCTAGACCTAATCCTTCAAGCCACTTCCATCAGTCTCACGTGTTGGTGCAGGGGCACTAGATAATCGAACCTGTGTTTTGATTATGGCAAAGACACAAAGTTAAGTTTACATCGTTATCTCACGAGCTAAATCAAGTGTGCAGAAAAGTACTAAAGCTAGAGCTGCTGAAGGCTAGCGACACCCGGAGGAAGCTGCGGTGGTCGGGCGACACTCGAGTGACTTCGGAGGGAGCCGAAGGAATCGAGTGGAAGGCCGGAAGCGAAAGTGTCACAGTAAGAATCGAGGTAAGCTTGTGTGAGTGAGAGATGGTAAGGTCGTGTCCTCTATACCGGGACGACCGTAGGCGGCGATCCGACTAAAACTTCTTGTGGAAGGTCTAGGTCGAGATCAGAGGGTTAGAAACCGTCGTATTTATCATTTTCCGAGCTAACCTCTCACTGCAGGGAAGTGGCGGTGCCGCATCATCCGGACATGGAGCAGCTTGATCGATGCCCATCGATCCGATCGATGGGAGGCATCTGTCGACTGATGGCGACGACTCAGCCTTTGCGCTAGGTCAAAATGGATAACGTTTAACGCGGCCACTTCGCGATAAAATTTGGAAAACTTTATGATCCGTTCCAAAAAAAAAAGGGAGACATATTCAGAGCCCAAAGTCTATAAAAGGAGGAGGATTCCAACTCCAAAGGACATCAATTTTATTCATCAAGTGCTCCTACAACGCCAACTCTCCAACACCGTCATAACGCCGATGCGATGACAAGTTCCGATCTTCTTCGTCGGCAGCAGTAGCAAGTAACATATTTTGATATTGTATTCTTTATTTTTATTCGTAACGAGGTGAGGTAGGCTTGTTGCCTCATCCTCGTAATTTCGGTTTTGTGATCGTTGTCTCCTACCTCCAATGAGGAGGAGACGTTATAGTGATTTGCCCTCCGTACGTGGTCTAGGACCGATAGAGCCTTGGAGTAGCAACCGCTGGGTTGTGAACCAAGTAAAATAAACATGTCGCTTTATTTTCCGCTGTGTTTACTCATTTAATTGTCTACTCGAACGAAACGCCGAAAAGTTTTACGATCGCTATTCACCCCCCCTCTAGCGACGCTTCTCGATCCAACATCATGCCCTCAGGGTCCATCCGAGTCCTCCATGACTCCTTCACACTTTGTGCTAGCCTTCAAGTGCTTCCATCAGCTTCCTCATGACATTGAGTACCCTTAGCCTAGACCTCAGCCTTTAAGCCACTTCCATCAACCTCGTGCATTTGGTTCGAGTCCACAACTCCTCACCCTTGCGCTAGCCTTCAAGTGCTTCCATCGGCTTTGTCATGCTAATGGATCTACCTTTGCCTAGAGGTCACACCTCTGGGACTTCTAATGCCAAGTTTCTATACTTGAACTTTCTTTGTCAAGACTACACCTTTGGACTTACGCGGGCATGGACTTTCCTTTGCCAAATATCCATATTTGAACTTTCCCTTTCCAAGACTCCACCCTTGGACTTTTCTTTGCCAAGTATCTTTTCCATTGTCAAGAATCCATTCTTAAACTTCTCCTTGCCAAGTCTCCAAACTTGGACTTTCACTCGAGTCTCACTTGAGCTTGGTCAACCTTGACCTGAGGTTGATTGCTTCAACAATCTCCCTCAATACGTATGTCAAACGTATTGTTACATCCATTGTCAAATACATTGTTAAATATCAAAACCCTACTCGAGTCTGGTCAACATTGACCTGGGGTCGATTGCACTAATATTCTCCCCCTTTTTGATGTTTGACAACACCTTTAAGCTAGGCTAACCCATAAACCCAACTATGCCTTTTCTTATGCCAAAACATAATGAAGGTTTCCTAACTTAAACCCTTCACTTCTCCCCCTTTGGCATACATCAAAAAGTCTAGCAAGGTTTTCCATGTCTCATCTTCCAATGAGATCATTTATTCTCCCCCTTGGTCCAAAATCATCTCACATGCCATTCTCCTTAGTGATAAACCCTTATCACTAAATGCAAGACAATTCTTCACTCTAACCTATTTAACTTTTATCCATCATCTCTTGATGGAAAAACTCTCCCTAAAGGCTTACTCCCCCTTGACCATTGCACCAACAATGTCCTTGGTGAGTTCCTAAGCCTATAGGAAATCTAAACAATAAAAATTAAGGGTAAAAGTTCAAACTTGAACGTTAACCTCTCTTAAAATTCGATCCTTACCCCAATTAACTCTCCTATTCATTTTCAATGAATATTTCACTCTTCTAATGATTCTCTAAGCACATTATAGGGTTAGAAGTGGTTAGGGTACATAGAGGTGCTAATAAATAGCTAAACAATCCTTGTTCAGCTAAAATCAGCTTCATCAGTTGACTGTCACCACCACCAGTCGACTGTTTACACTAGCAGTCTACTGGTGTATGATTTTTTAGAAATCAGACTTTTCAGATGAATTTTAAAAATACTTAAGTAATTCTGTGTTTTTCAAAAAATTTTAAAATTTCATATACACATTACTTATGCCAAATACAATGGGTTAAAAGTAATTTTATATGAAAATGCACATTATTTTGAGAGAATGACACAAAGTTCAAAACTATTGAAAACTTCAATATTTTTGCCTAACTTGTATCACCATTCTCAATGGTGATTGCTATCACAAGATAGATTTCACCAAGATTTTCTAAAATAATTTTAAAATAGTTTTTAAAGCCTATTTTAAATCATGGTCTATAGGATAAGTATACATGAATTATACATTAGCGTACCATATAAGCACATTGAACATAACTCACATTCTTAACATCTCACATGTGTCTAAGGTGTATCAATACACACACATGTCTCCTTATGGTCTTTGTGAGATGTGGATTTGATTTTTCCCTAATCTAAGGGTTCATTCATTATTATCTAGCCATATTCAATTTGATTCCTTTATCTAGGACTTCAAATCTTGTCATTTGTCCTTAATTTCAAATTAATTATCCTAATGTATAAATTATGATCATGACATAAATGATTGCATAATTTAAAAACATTTGCCAATGATACATGATGTCATGGCATGCTAAAATTAACCTAAGTATTAATCATAACATATTAAATAATCATTTGAGCATGATGTCATGATATAACACGACAAACAAAGCATGATAAATATATAACATGAAGGTATAGAAATACGTAAGTCTTAAACATAATTGTCATTTTTTAGGATTAGGTCAATTTGCCATAATGACACACAAATCCCTCAAGTGTGCCAAAACCCTCAAAATGACACACTTTTGACTCTAATCTAATTTTTTCCAATCATGATCAATATTTCAAACTTTCATAATTTCTATTGGCACATCCTAAAATCTTTTAGGATCAATTTCTAAACTCATTCCAAGGTATCACATTAACTCAAAAATGCCCTAAAGTGTCAACTCTATCATGGTTAGGTTAACTATCCATCCATTTAAGGTTGACACACCCTAAACCCATCTAGCGTGAAGGGATGACACTCTTAGGAACCCAAAATCTATTTGAGCTCCTTGGGTTCACAAGGTACTCAATAGGGATAACCTCCCTTAGTACCTCTCTAATGACCCTTCTAGGCTTGGAAGCCTTGGTCATTGTGGTCTTCTCTAGGTTAGCTTTAGGGATAACTTCCCTTGTAACCTTCCAGTGACTTGTCTAGGCTTCTTAGAAGCCTTAGTCACTTGACTCTTATCATGGTCAACTCTAGAGATGACTTCCCTTGTGACCTTGACACTCCTAGACCTAGTGTTGGTTCCATAACTATATGGAACACTATGATAGGTAGGCTTATCTACCTTGGACTTAGGCTTGTGACCCAAACCTTTCTTGCCCATAGATGACTCTTGCCTCCTAAAACCTAGACCTTGACTACTAGACCCTTTAATCATGTTTTCCATTCTATTAAGGGTCTTTTTCAATTTCTCAAACTTTGACCTCAAGGCTTGATTTTCCACCTTTAGTGTTTCAATTTTTGATTGTCCATTATTTCTTTGGACATTCTTTTTCTTCTAGGCATGTGTCTAGTTTCTTGGGATTATTGCCTAGATTCTTTTCTAATGGTTTCCTTAGGTAGTGTAGTTTTGGAAGTGATTGTTCTAGCCTTTTCCTTAGGCCAATAATGATAATGTTTAGTACCTAAACAATAATATTTATTGCTAGCATGCTTCTTATGATAAATTGCAAGTGCATTAAAATGTGATACACTACTAGCATGCTTCTTACCATTACATAAAGGAAGAGCATTATTAAAATATACCTTAGAGTTTGCCTTAGCTCCCCCGACATTTGAACTCTCTCCTTTGCCCTTCTGAGGATGTCTTCCACTTATCCATTGGTTTTGGTAATGACTCTTTTGTTGGCACCGGAAGCACACTATGTGTTTCTTGCTCTTTCGTATTGAGACTCCGGCCTCCTTTGGCTTTTGTGTCACTTGAGCCTTTATCTTGGCTCTTTTTGGACACTTGCTTTTGTAGTGTCCTACCTCCTTACATTCAAAGTATATTATGTGATTTTTATTTTTATTGACCATGTTAGAATTACCTTCCTTATGTGTAGAGGAATTTTGGGATGATTCTCCGTCGGCACCGGAGGTTGAGGGTTCCTCCCTCTTGCTCTAGCTTCAATATTGATTGTCTCTCCTCCCCCTTAATCCTAGACGTGGAGGCTTCTTCAATCTCTTCTGACTCGGATGTTGAGCACATCTCAACTTTCGAATCTTCACACTCTTGAGCCGATGAGCATTCTTCCTCGGCTTTCTCCTTATCTTGTGTCGGTGAGGGTTCTTTGTGAAATTTTTCCAATTTTCTCCATAGCTCCTTGGCATCCTTATAATCACCTAATTTACACAAGATATCATTAGGGATTAAATTAATTAGAGTTTTCGTTATCCTTTCATTTATCTCAAAGGCTTGAATTTGCTCTTCGGTCTATCTCTTCCTCTTGATGAGCTTGCCCTTTCTATCCTTAGGGGCTTTAAACTCGTCCATTAAGATAAATCATTGCTCGATGTTCATCATAGGAATATCTCCATTCTCATGCTCCATGCTGAAAAATCTTCTCGGTTGAATGGTGGAGGAATCCGAGTGTCATAGCCAAATCGGTCACTTGGCTCCATGTTCCTTTATCGCTTGTTCCCGCGGCGGTTAGACTTTGAAGATCATCCTCGCTCTGATACCACTTGTTGGAACCTTTGGGGTCGCTAAAAGGGGGTGAATAGCAATTTTCAATTTCTAAATCAATTGTGTTCATGTGTTCTTATTTACAAAATGTTAGTACATCGAAATACACAAAAACAATACAAGAACACAACATAATCACAACACTAAGTTTTTACGTGGTTTGGAACTTACGGTTCATACTCTACGATCGAGCTCTAGTGATCTACACTCACTAAAATCTCTCCTTCTTGGTATGACACTGGAGGTGGAGAAACTCTTACAAGAGCTTACAATAACACAACAAAATATAAGTATGAAAAAAAAAATACAAAGAACAATTTACAAGAAGATTGCTTTTGATCACTTGATTTTGGTTGCTTTGGAATGACGTTTGAAGACTTGGAATTATAGCATCACGTCCCTTCAAATACCCCAAGAACCGATCTTAGCTTTCCTCCGTCGCAACCTCCATTTAAAGATCTGCTCGGGCAGATTTTTTGTCAACTAGACTTACCCAACAGTCGACTGCTCACTTATCCATTGTCTCACAATAAACTAATTCACATTAGATTTGTGACCGACCAGTCGACTGTCCTGATCCCACAGTCGACTGTCATAAGCCAACAGTCGACAATGAGACATTTTGTGACATGTCCACTTAAGGCCAGTCGACTACTATCCCTAGCATTCGACTGCCAGTGGCGAGTCAACTGGTGCAAGTAGTTAGGAATGATGGCGTCGCTAAAAGGGGGTGAATAGCGATTTTGCTTCGTTGCTTGGAATTCATTCGCGTTCGTTCGATTTCTTGTCTATAATTGTTGTTAGCGTAGCGGAATACAAATACAAATACAAATAACAAATGATAACAAACACAAGCACAAGATGAAGATATATGTGGTTCAAAACCTAGGGTTCCTACTCCACGGGTTGAGCTCAAGTGAGCTCTAGTGATGCACATCACCACTAATAAATCTCTCATCGAAAAAAACTCTGGAGGTGGAGAAACCTCTTACAATAAGATTACAAAAGTAATATACCAAGAAAATACAAGTATACAAATAAAATACAAAGAAAAATTTACAAGAATGCTTTTGATTGCTTGTTTGTTGCTTACTTTGGATTACTCTTGAAAGTCTAAAATACAGTAGCAATTTCCCTTCAAAATCTTCTCAAAAATCGCTGCAAACTCCTCCATCTCGAGCTGCTTTTATAACTTGCATCCAACTGATTTCACGCCTAGCAGTTGACTGCCAAAAGGCCCCAGTCGACTGCCTATAGTGTTGTTGTATAACAAGGCTCAATCTACGCTGAAAAAATTCCAACGGATACACTAGCAGGTGACTGCTCTTACCAACAGTCGATTGTAGCCTGGTAGTTGACGGGCCAGTCGACTACAAAAGCTTCTATGCTCATGTCCGCTTAAATTAGTCGACTGCCAAACCCTAGTAGTTGGCTGCCTAAAGCCAGTCGACTACCCAAAGCTGGCAGTCGACTGCCATAGGTTCACCCGAGCAGTTGAAGCTCAGTCGATTACCTGACCAGTCGACTGATCCAAGTTGACTAGGTTGCCAAGTGTCAAACACTTAGCTAGTAGACTGGCTAATAACCCCAGTCGACTGATAAACCTCAAACATAAGGTTTAACTCAAGTATGATCCCCTCATACTTGATAGACCACCCTTAGCCTAAACCTAAGCCTTCTAGCCACCTCCATCAGCCTTACGCCTATTGGATCCCTCTGAGTCCTCCATGACTCATTCATCCATATTCTAGCCTTCAGGTGCTTCATCGACTATTGTCATGCTAACCGGGTTTACTTTGCCAAGATACATTTGGACTTACGCTGCTAAGACAAACACTTAGACTTTACGCTGCCAAACATTGAACTTATGTTGCCAAAACTACAACTTGAACTTTACGTCGCCAATATCATACCCTTGGACGTCCCAATTGTCAAGTATCCATACTTGAACTTTCACCGCCAAAGTTCACTTAGACTTTACGCCGCCAAGACTACACGGTTGGACTTATGCTGCCAAGACTATACCTTTGGACTTTCCTTGTCAAGTACCCATGACTTGGACTTTTCACTGCCAAGACCCATGCTTGGACTTTTCCTTTTCCAAGACCCATGCTTGGACTTCTCAATTGCCAAGACCAAGCTCAGACTTCCCATGACCATCACATTTTCAATCGTTTTATCGAACATTAAAATACTAATAGAGTCAAACTCGAGTCTGGTCAATTGTGACCTGGGCCGATTGCACTAATAATCTCCCCCTTTTTTATGTTTGACAAAACCTTTGAGTTAGGCTACCTAACTCAAGCCATCAATTCTCCCCCTTTTTGACATACATCAAAAGTCTCCCAAGGATATCAATGTCTCATATACCAATGTGATCTTACATTCTCCCGTTTGGTCCAAAAACATCTTGGATGTCTTCACTCTTTCTAGTGATAAATCACATATCACTAAATGAGAGGCAATCCTCACTATTCTCCAACTCTCCCCCTTTGAGGAAAAAACTCATCCATCATCCCTTGATGGATAAACTTCTACTAAAGGCTTGCTCCAACAATGTTCATGGAGTGTTCCTAAGTCAATAGGAAACTTAAACAATCGAAATTAAGGGTAAAGATTCAACATTGAACTTTCACCTCCCTTAAAATTTAATTTTCACCCTAAACACCTATCCTAATTCATTTCCAATGAATTTTTCACCCTTCCAATGCTTTCTAAAGCATATCCAAGGTTAGAAGCAGTTAGGGTAGCTAGAGATGGCTGAAAATGGGCTAAACAAACCTTATTTACTCGAATCACTGAGCTTGACTTGATCAAGAATCGATCACATCCATGATCAATCGATCGCCTCACAAAGAATGTGATATTTGCAAATGTAGAAATCAGAAATCAGAAATGAAATTAAAAAAAATACATAAGTAATTATATATTTTTTGAAAAATCTTGAAAATTCATACGTATATTACTTACATGAAATGTGATGGGTGAAAAATAGTTTTGAATTAAATACCCATTAAATTATGAGATTGATATAAAGTTCAAAACCAATGATAACTTCAATATTTTGAGCCCACTTTGTATCAACTTCATCAATGATGATTGCTATCAAAAGATAGGCTTCACCAAGGTCTTTCAAATGATTTTGAAATGTTTTTGAAAACCTATTTTGAACCATGGTCTATGGGCTCAATGCACATGACTTGTACATAAGCTTTCCTCATGCTTCATTGATGGTATACTATGAGTTTGAGTTCACCTAGATGCAACAACTATGCACCTTGAACTTAACTCATTTTCCTAACATCTCACATGTGTCTAGGGTCTATCAATACATGCACATATTAATTTAATGTAAGATGTGAGTTTTGTTCTTCCTAATCTTCAAATCATGTCATAGTCCTTAAATCAATTTCATTAATCAAAATGCATGAAATATGATCATGGCATAAAATGATAGCATAATTAAGCATGTGCCAATGATACATGATGTCATGGCATAAACATAAACCTAAGTACAACATACCCTTAAAATTAACCCTAAGCATTATCATGACATTTTAAATAATTTAAATGAAATATGATGTCATGACATGGCATATGACATGTAGGAACGTTGGACGTCGCTAGAGGGGGGTGAATAGCATTTCGTGTTTTCGTTGCTCGATTGTGTTTGTTCTTGTCTATAACAAGGTTAGCATAGAGGAAATACAAAATACAAATATGAATACACAACACACAAGCAACACACCCAAAAGACAAGATATAATGTGGTTTGGAACCATAGAGTTCCTACTCCACGGGTCGAGCTCAAATGAGTTCTAGTGATGCAAACCACCACTAATACACTCCTTCTCGGTGACACACTAGAGGTGGAGAAACCTCGTACAAGTGTTTACAATAATAAACAAGATAATATAAGCAAATACAAAGAAATATGACAAATGACGTAAAGAAAACTTTACATAAGATCTTTTTGAATGCTTTGTTTTTTGGTTGCTTGGATGAACTTGAAGAACCTTGAAATGCACCAGCACTTCATCTCAAATCGCCCAAGGAACCGCTTAGAAAACCATTTGCCAAAATCCTCCATGAACTACTCCTTTTATAACCTGCATCGAGCTAATTTTACGTATGGCAGTTGACTGCTCCTATAGCCGTTGTCTCACAATGGCTTAATCCATGCTGAAAAAATTCCAATGGATAGCTCATCAGTCAAGGTGCTAGTCGAGCTTGCCTCGCTTCTGACCTGCTGTTGTCGAGCCTCCAGTCGACTGATTTACCACATCAATCGACTGTTCATCGGGGTTACTGTTTCTCAAATCGCCCAACCTTCCTTCAGCCTTCCTAAGCACCAATTAGCTTTTTCGAGCCGCAATGTGTTGAGCTTGTTAGTAGTAAGCCCTAGAGCCAATTATGTGATGATTGACTAGGGATTTTTTGTATCATATGTGTTGGATCGATGTGGTTCGCTAGAGGGGGGAGGGGGGGTGAATAGCGAAAAACCTTTTCTTTTTCTTTCGTTAAAACTCGAGAGATAATTAGTTAATTGCAGCGGAAATGTAAAAATAAAAAAAAACAATCGACACAAGGGTTTTACTTGGTTCGTAGCTGAAGGCTACTACTCCAAGGCCCTAGTGGTCCTTGACCACGTACGGAGGGCAAAAGCACTAAAGGAACTCCTCCTCGTTAGAGGTGGAGTTAATCGATACAAGAAGGAACCACAAAAACTTGAGGTAGAGGGACACTCCCTCTCTCCTCGTATACGATAAAAGCTCCGGAAATGTAAATGACAAGAAAAACTAATACCGACGTACAAGAATAATAAGAGTTAAACCTAGACGTCGGAATGGAAGGACTTCGTTGTCGGAGAGTTGCAGCGTAACGGAGACTTTTTGGAGGCTTAGAATTGTTGTTAAAACCCTAGGTTTGGCCCTCCTTTTATAGCCTTTGAGCCCCTTTTCGAGTGGGTCTTCAACCAATCACAAATGGACACCAAACCGCTTTGAGGTGGAGTGATAAGCCTTGACTCGACCGATCATTGACGTGACCATCACGATCGATGGCCATCATCACGATCGATGGCATCGCCGATTGATGACCTTCGGCAATGATCGATATACATGGCGCTTGAGTCCTCCAAGCCGGGCAATGACCGATGCTTGCTGCAAGTCAAAGTTAGCTCAACAAAAACATACTTCCGACGGTCTTCGACCGTCCGATCTCGACCTAGACCACCTATGAGATGTCTTGGGTCGGATCTACGCTTAAGATCATCCCCGTAAAGAGGATACGACCTCACTTACGCTCACACACACGAGCTTACCTCGATACTTACGTGTTGCTTTTGCTTCCGGCCTTCCACTCGATTCCATCGGCTCCCTCCGAAATCACTCGAGTGTCGCCTGACCACCGCGGCTTTCTCCGGGTGTCGCTAGCATTCAGCTCCAGCTATATCAATCTTCTGCACACTCGATTCAGCTCGTGAGAAAACAAAATAGACTTAACTTTGTGTCTTTGCTATAATCAAAACACAGGTTCGATTTCGGTGCCTCACTGCACCAACAATATGCTATTAATAAAGGTAAAGGTTGGTTATTATATTTACTTCATGCTTGTGCTAGCCGAATAAATATAATAATATAATGTCCTAGAAAGATGGTTCTAATCTACAACATATCAATTGGTAGAATTGATTGTGAGAAGTTGTGGAGAACACTATTCTTAAATATTCCTAGTCAAGTATTAATATACAAGGAGAATATTAATGCATTGAGACTAGCATGTAGGTCAATTGATGACTTGATCTCATAGGTCATGGATATGTGATATCACGTTGACACATGAGTATATATTAGAGAATATATACTGAATTGATCCCCGCCATGAGAAAGTTTCATGGATCGTTATATGAGTGTCATAAACTTTCTCATATGACTATTAGTATGAATAGTCCTTAGATCTGAAATCCCTACGGTTCCCTACATGAGGAGTTATATACTTTGGTATCGTCAATACATCACCCGTAATAGGGTGGACTATAAAGGCGATCACTGGGTATGTAACAAATTATGCGAAGGGATTTGAGTGATGTAGATGAGATGTATCCCTCCCATATGACGGGAATGATATCTTTAGGCCTCTTGATAGAGTATGACCACGAAATGCATGGCCATGCTCAAATGAGTCAATATGAGATATTGAGCTCATTTGTTTGAGTGAGTCTACTTGGGGATCAAGAAACATAAAGATTGATAAGAGGATGACACGATCTATGCCTCATTGATTGATCTAGATATTGAGGATAAAAGGACAAGGTCATACATTATAGTAGTCACGGAAAGGTTAGATCAGATCTCGACTACTCATAACATGGGGTAACAATGATGCATTGCTAGATACCGCTCATTGCTTATGTGTCTAAAGTGGTTTAGAGATATTGTCAACATTACAAGAACCTATTGGGTCACACACAAATGACATTCTATTTTGGAAATTTGGAGATGGGTTCATTTTAGTTTGACTAAAGAAACAATTAAGCATATTGGATGGTCGAGACTTGAGTCAGACTCAAGTTGGTTGAATTTGAGTTAGGCTCAAATTAAACCAAGTGGATGAATGAAGTTAAATGCATCATGCATGATTAATAAGGATAAATCATGCATTGATGAGGGATACCAAGAGCCTAAATGCATCATGCATGATTAATAAGGATTAATCATGCATTGATGAGGGAATACCAAAAGCCTAAGAACCTTTGGTATTCATGGCTTGAGTATAAAGGTTTTCTTCTTCCATGAGACTTGGTGGATGGTGTGGTTCATCTTCTTGCTCTTGGTTGCTTGGCTGAATTTTGCTAAAAGGGTTGTTAGCACAACCATAGATTCTCCTTCTTGAGTGAGTGTCAGTGTGGATACGCATAAAGGCACGAACACTTGAACGTGCAAGAGATCCGGTGAATCTTGGACGAGCAGGATAAGCTAAGGGCACGCCACAAAGGTATACCTATAAGTTAAAACATTAGATCTAACTTTGTAAAACTTTTTGCGAACTTTCGCATGGATGATCTGCAAGGGAACCAATTTTTCCGCGGCGTGTATGTTGTTTTTCGCATTAAGATCCCTACAGTAGTATCAGAGCCACTTGCGAAAGATCATTCAAAGTTTTTTTTCCTTTTATCGGAAATATAGAAGTATAACATGTTGTTATGGGTAGCATACTTGTATGAGCATTTTTATCTATATGCACAGAAGTTTGTGTTGATCAAACTATGAGGATATACCACCCTCACATTGATAAATGTGCAAACGTTTGTCTAATGAAAGCATGCTAGAGTCTGATTGCATTTTTAAAAAGATAAATAGTAACCTATGGTGTTCCATTGATGAAGTTACATCATTCTGTTGAGAACGGATTATGATAATTCTTTCACAATCTATTGTGAATAGATTGTGCGATTTTTCTTCACAAGGATGCATCAACGGAACAAGAGGGTCTCGGGTTCATCTTGAGGACCTAAGGGTAGCGACTCATTCAAGGAGTTGTAAATAAAATTTTGCTCCGAGGGCGCTCCCCCGCTACCCCACAAGGGCCACTGCCCCTTGACCGCGCCCACTAACCGGCTAGTGGTACCGCCGTGAGGTTTCGGCTCATGTGCAATTTCTGCAAACATAATAATATTAATGTCCTAGATCTATTTGATGTGTACCATGGTGCATGGTTATGACCCTTAACCCCGATGAGATTGTGGTTGTGTTGTACATACATGTTGTAATTCATAATATGATCTGTGTGTCGTGCCTTCCTCTCTATTTTTCTAGTTGTAAATATATATATATATATATAGATTTAGACTCGAATGTAACTCGAGTATTCTTATGTACAAAATGATGAGTTGAAAGTCCATTGGAGGATGAGGATACGAGAAGGATGCCGACGACACATGATGACAAAAGGAAGCACTTGGAGAAGATGCTATCCCTAGGTTGACCATTCAATTTTCTTATTGGCTTGAGAAAATTGTAGCATTCGGGTCATAACCATGTCACGTTTAAGCTTATATGTTGTTGATATATTCTATGTGTGTATGTGATGCATGTTAGATAATTATTTTATTTTAATTAAGTCAAATCAATATGCCTATCAAAGTTTGATACTCACTACTACCTCGATCATTTATTGTTAGGCTTGCCAAAGCAAAGTGATATATTTTATCCTGGTAGAGTGTGAGAGGACAATTGTGATGTCCCACTATCGAACTTTGGGTGAGACTTAACTAAGTTACATCAAGAACTTAGAGGCATATTCCAAAAGTTAGGAAGATTGGGTAAGAGAATAATTATACTAAGTCTTGGGTGATTAACCAAAGCTAACTCAAGATGATGTGTAATATGGATCTTGACCCTTTTATTTCCAATAGTTGCATAAGATGTAATTGGTAAAATATTTCTTGCATATTCATACTAAATCTTGGGCGATTAGCCAAAGCTAACTCAAGGTGAGGTATGATGTGGATCTTGTCCCACATGAATTTGTAGCTGATGGGCTTGAAGCTAGTAGTGTGAGCAAAATGTGTTTGCCTACATCCATGACTAGCTCCTACTGAAGCTCTATGATTTAGTGGGAAAATCATTTAATTAAAGGCCTAATTATATGATTTAGATATGATTCTTATTTTTTTCATTTTACTGTTGTAGATCACCATGTCATCTAATATGTCAAATACTCTCTCTTTGCGATTTGTCCTTGAGAAGGACAAGCTCAACGGAGCTAATCTCCTAGACTGGTATAGAAACTTGAGGATTGTCCTCAAGCAAGAACGAAAATTGTACATCCTAGAGCAATCTCTTCCTGAAGCACCCGCCATTACCACCACTCATGCGGAGAAAGATGCTTACAAGAAGCATCAAGATGATACATTAGATGTATCATGCCTAATGCTTGCCACTATGAAATCTGAGCTTCAGAAGCAACATGAGAACATGGATGCTTTTGCTATGGTGTCACACCTGAAACAACTACATTAAGGGCAAGCTAGGCACGAGTGTTTTGAGATGTCTAAGGCCCTATTTGCATGCAAAATGCAAGAAGGAACTCTGTAGGAACTCACATACTCAAGATGATTGGGTATGTTGAGAACCTTGAAAGACTAGGATTTCCACTGGGCCAAGAATTGGCTATTGACCTTATCATGCAATCATTACCAAAAGGATATAGTCAATTTGTCATGAACTATAACATGAGAAAAATTGAAAAGTGTAAGATATCAGAAAAATAAAATAATAATAAATAATATTGGTTAATTAAGGAATTTCCTTAAAAAAAATTCAAGAATTTTTCTGAAAAATAAATCAAATTTCTATGACATTTTATGGGGAAGGATTTATTAGTCTTTGAGGAAGCATATTTGGGTTATCAGTTAATGAGGAATTAATAGGTTAATTATGCTAAGGTTTAAATATTCATAACCTAGGTTTTTTTCCCTCTCCTATTTTCCTGATTCCTTCTTCCCACCTCCGTTGGTCGATCCGCCTCGTCCTCCTCTCGATCCCAAATCCACACCGCAAGCAATTCTCCCAAGCTTGATCATGGCATCGTGGTCACGCCCAAGCTTTGTCGCCGCGAGTTCAGCAACATCGCTACGAGCTTTTCCTCCTCCTCTGTGCTTCGATCGTGAGTCGCACCATCTTCTTCTTCTTCGATTGCATGCTGCCTCAACCCATGTCCACTTGGCCACCACACATCTGACCTTTGTCTACCTCGAGAGACGATATTGAGACCAAGAGAGAGGGCCGACAGCCATGTCACCTCTGTGACAATGCTCGACCCAAGGTACAACTTCCTCATTGCTGGTGATCTATGAGTTCTAATCGGCTGAGCTGTTGCTCCGCCTAGAAAGCTCATTTTCTTTGTTGCTTAGTGTTGTTGGAGGCTCGATCGACAGTCCAATGTAGTCTCCCCATTGTCGATGATTGATTTTTTTTTGTTTTTGTTTTGGTAGCTCCATTTACCTGCTAGTGCGTTAGATTATTTTGTTGTTGTTGCCACTGGAGAAGGAGAGGTATATGTTGTTTATCTTCTACTTGTTGGATTGAGAGGGAAAGGGATAGATGATCGGAAGTTTTATGCTATTGCAGTTGTAGGTACTAATTGCATTGGATTTAAGATTGAACTTGACCACATTTCCATTGATTTGTGTTGATCGGATTTTCTTTTGTATTAAGAAGTCGGTTGTGGCTGATTCGAACAGTTAGGTAAGTGAATCTTGATCTATTATTATGGTGGTGATTATGTTAATGTTGGAGTTATATGTAGTATAAGAAAGTTGTAATTTAAGTGTTGTGATTATGGATTATACTAGGGATTGATTCTGATTAAATAGTGGGAGTAATCGATAATGGGTTGTTCTTCCAGATTTGTAATGGAAAAGTGAATTGGTACGAGGTGAGTGTTGATCTAGGTAAGTATATGTACGTGATATTAGATCTATAGTAGGTAATATTATCCTGTTCTATTTCTTGTATTGGTGATGAATTGCAGGTGATGGATATGACTTGAGTAGCATTGTCCCTATTCGACAGTAGAGTTGGTTCCAGATCCGTGATGGAGGATTGAAGCAAGATTGGGACTTTAATACGAGGCAGTTTCACAGACGCGAATACAATCAGCATAGTCTACATACCATGTGGGTGATTCCTACCATTTGTCCAGTAGATGATTGTTCTTAGTGCATGAATTTCTTGTTGATGAAAGTAACATTACCTTGACTCCACTCTTATTATTCCTATGCTTGATACTTAGTCTTTGAACTTCGAGATGTTCGTGTTGATATCTATACAGTCTCATTTTATCACTATTATTGATTATAGATACTATATATCTTTGATCTATGGATGCTGCATAAATACATGTAGTTGAGTATAGTTATAATTCTTGATTTGGTCATCATGTTGTACCACTAGAGTTGGTAATGATTATAACTGTAGACTTGGTTGTCTAATTGCATGACTTTGCATTGTCCTGTCGACCATGACTACCGTGGATGGTTGAGTGGGTTGTCGGTGGAATTTTATTTACGGACTGGAGATCCTAGCATGGGTTGTATGTCTATTGTATATGGCTCTCTGTGGAATAGAGAGTGTGGCAGAGGGCCTAGATGCATGGAGGATTTATCATCTCATTACATGCATGTTGTTGACTATGTCTTCCTTGTGGTTGACAGAGAGTCATCAGTCATACCTGTCCACCTGGCCACTGTGGGATAGTGGTTGCGAGAGATATGGACAATCGATATATGCAGCACTCGGCCACTGAGCGATAGTGGTAGCTGGAGTGTCATGCATCTTGTCCTGTTGTGCAACACTTAGCCACTCGTGGGTAGTGGTAGCCAGAGTTACTTGCAGCAGAGACCCTTATATGTGGCTAGATAGCAACTTACTCATACTACCCATTTGGCCACTCGAGAGTAGTGGTAGCTGGAGTTGGGACAGTTGTCGTGTTTTGTTCACCCAGGCCACACGGGATCGTGGTAGCGAGGTGTGCAGGCAGTGACCATGCATATGCATCGCCGTGGAGGCGCATATATTTGTTTGATGCATATTGCATATGTTTGTTATATGTTTCATATGATTGATCTATGATTGTTGCATATGTTTGTATATCATCATACATACCATTTGCGTGTTTTATACTGTTGTATGTGGAGTACTTGGGTATGAGTTGGATCAGGTTATCATGTACATTTGATTAACATTATGATTCTGCATTAGATGGACAAGGTTGGTTTCTACATTTGATTATACATTGTTCATATGATTATGAGTTGATCATAGGTGTGATATTATTCATGTATGTTATTCGTATGTGTTACTTTGTGTATACTTGTCAGGTTATTATGAGTTGTATCATTGTAGACCTTCTGGTATGTCAGTTCATTACATTACATCTGGTGGATCAGGTTGGTATATGTATTTATTATTTTTATACTGATGGTTAATTTGTTATTACCTTTAAGACTGTATGTCTTTTGATCTCCATATGTTTATTTAGTTCATTCACTATCTTTCGTATACCACTGAGTCTTATACTCACTATCACAGACCCTGGGTTTTCCTGTCGCCCAAGTAGCAGGTAGAAGATTCCTCGGGTGCTCGGAGCTCCGCCAACTTATTTCATCTCACACTGAGCGTTTGGATTTTATTTCGTATTTATGTTATATTATTTTAAATTGTATGTTTTGTATTTTATTCTATATTGCTTCCGCATTTTGATTATGGTTGTGGTGTTGATTTCTATTTTATTTTTCGATTATGGTTGTGTCAAAATCGCACCGATGCATATCTGTGTGTCTTTCTATTTTAAATATTTGTCAGTGTTATTTTATTGTGATATATGGTTTATGGATGTCAGCGGCTAGGTGATCCATGTATCGGTATTGTATCTTATATTGTCACTAGAGGGTACCGTCCAGTCGACGGACAATTATACTCTTGGGGCATGACAACAAGCCTCTGCCCGAGATGCTCAGCATGTTAAGAATTGCTGAACTCAATCTCAAAAAGGCCAAGTCTAGTAATGTACTGATGGTAAAAAAGGACAAAGGTAAAAAGAAGTCCAAAGGAAAGGGTAAGGCCCAAGCAAAAGGCAAAACCAATTCTAATACATCAAAGGCTAAAGGCGGGGTGTCTAAGAAAGGGGATTGCTTCCACTGCGGTGAGACCGGGCATTGGAAGAGGAACTGTAAGATATACCTAGAGGAAGTTAAAAAGAAAAGAAGTGAGACTTCTGCCTCAGGTGTATATGTTATAAAAATTAATTTATCTATTTCTTCTTCATGAGTATTAGATACCGATTGTACATCACACATTTGTACTAATGTGCAGGGTCTAAGAAAGACTAGATCATTGACAAAGGGCGAAGTGGGCCTACGAGTAGGCAATGGTGCAAGGATTTATGCCATACTTGTAGGAACATACTCTTTATCTTTTCCTCACTGGGCTTGTTTTGGAACTAGAAGATTGCTATTTTTTGCCTGCTTTAACTAAGAACATTATCTCTATTTCTTGTTTGGACAAGAAAGGTTTCTCGTTTATGATAAAGGACAAATGTTGTTCTATTCATTTAAATGATATGTTCTATTAAAGAGCTTTTCTTATGAATAGACTCTATGTTCTGGACTTTGAAAACCCAATCTATAAAATAAATACCAAACGGTTCAAATTGAATGATTTGAATCAAACATATCTCTGGCATTGTCACCTAGGTCACATAAACGAGAGTCGCATATCCTAGCTCCATCAGGATGGATTACTGGACTCATTTGATTTTGAATCATATGAGATATATGAATCTTGTCTTCTAGGCAAGATGACCAAAACTCCATTTAGTGGACATGGTGAACGAGTGACAGACTTGTTATGACTCATACATACTGATGTATGTGGCCCTTTCAATGTCGCCACTAGAGGAGGCTATCAGTACTTCATCACTTTTATTGATGATGTCAGTAGATATGGCTTTGTGTATCTATTGAAACACAAATTGGAAGTCTTTGAAAAGTTCAAAGATTTCAAGAGTGAAGTACAAAATCAACTTGGCAAAAGTATTAAGTTACTTCGATCAGATCGAGGTGGTGAATACCTTAGCCAAGAGTTTCGTGAACATCTGGCTGAGTGTGGGATTATATCCCAACTCACTCCACCTGGAACACCATAGTTGAATAGTGTATCAAAAAGAAGAAAACATACTTTATTAGATATGGTACAATCAATGATGAGTCAGACAGATCTTCCTTCTTCCATCTAGGGATATGCTCTAGAAACAACTAGTTTCACTCGTAACTGCGTTCCATCTAAGGCAATCATAAAGACACCATATACGATATGGACTGGGAAGAGTCCCAAGATGTCTTTTATGAAGATTTGGGAATGTGAGGCTTACATTTGACGTTAAGTCTCAGATAAATTAGGACCCATGTGAGATAAATGCTATTTTGTTGGATATCCTAAGGAAACTAAGGGATATTATTGTTGGTGCAGTAGGCACCCGAATCGAACTTAAGTTTTGATTATAGTAAAGATACAAAGTTAAGTTCATTTTGTTATCTCACGAGCTATATCAAGTGTGCAAGAATGCTAAGCTGTTCAGTTGCATGTTGCTAAGTTTGTAAAGAAAGCAGTGGTGGTCAGGGTGACCAGTGGGAGGACTTGAGAGAGGCAGAAGAGAAATTAGGTGGAGGCCGAAAGCGAAGCTACAAAGGTAAGCTCGAGGTAAGATCATGTGAGTGAGTGATGTAAGGTCGAGTCCTCCGTACGGGGATGTCCTTAGGTGACGATCCGACCATGACTTCCCATGGAAGGTCTATGTTGAGATTGGACGGTTAGTAGCCGTCGAAAACACTTATTTGAGTATCATTTTTGAGCTGACTCTTGATGCAGTCGAAAACCCTAGCCAACAGTCGACTGATGGCTGTTATCAATTGACTAATCTTTTATCAGTCGACTGATGAGGGTGAACAGTCGACTGCCATTTGAATTTCTAGCTTCGAGGAGAGTCAAACTTCATCCCCTTATCTTAGGGTGAGGTGACCTTTGGTGATAAAACTTGAGCTCAACATTTAGGGTTCTCAAAGGCTATAAAAGAAGGAGTGTTCTTCACCATTTTCATCAATTCTAAGCCTCCAAAAAGCTTCCCAAGTGCTTCTGTAACGCTGTGACTCTCCGACGATGAAGCGTTGCTGAAACGACAACCCGAGCTCAAACTCCAACCTTCAAGTTGTCAGTATTAGCTATGTTTAAGCTTCATTTCTAAAGAATTGTATTTGTCTTCCTTTTTAAGTTTTTATCGTAACCAAGAGAGAGGGATTGTCTCTCTACCTCGTGTTTTCTCGAGCTTTTGTAATCGCAAACTCCTACCTCCAATGAGGAGGAGTGTTTTTAGTAATTGCCCTCTGTACGTGGTCTCAGACCACTAGGGCCTTGGATTAGCAGTTGGAAGGTTGTGAACCAAGTAAAAAAGCTTTGTCTCTATTTACTTTCCGCTGCATTTCAACTCTACTATTGTTTGTTATCGAATCGAAAAGAAAGAATTATTTTGCGCTATTCACCCCCTCTAGCGCTTTATCCGATCCAACAATTGGTATCAGAGCGGGGGCGCTACAATTTGGTGCAACCACCAATCTAGAATCTTTTTAAAGTTTTCTTTTCGTTTTTGGTTTTAAGACTTTTTCGTTTCATTTAATTTCGTTCTCCCGCACTACTAATCCAAGACGAAAGTCTTCGTACATTCATTTGTTTTTGTCGTTGCGAGGTATTTTCTTCTTTCTAAATGGCCCATCTCGAAGGGTTTAACACCGTCCGACCTCCATTTTACAATGGAGATGACTTCCGTTACTGGAAGGGTCGGATGGAATGCTTTCTAAAAACTCAAATCGAGATGTGGATCGTAATCCAAACCGGGTTCACACTTCCTACTAATGAAGTTGGTGAATCGTTGGATTACGATGAATGGGCAAATGCCATGAAGCGTCAAGTGGAAGTCGATGCAAAGGCTACACAAATTCTACAGTGTGGGTTGTCCAAAGAGGAGCTCAACCGTGTCGGCCCCTTCATCAGTGTGAAGGACCTATGGAATAAGCTAGTAGAGCTACACGAAGGAACTGACGATGCAAAAGTATGTAAAAGAGACCTCTTGTTCAATAAATTATATAACCTTAAGATGCAGGAACATGAGATGGCAACCTAACTACACGCCCGCATACAAGACATCGTTAATAGCCTGCACTCCATCGGATAGAAGGTCGAAAACGGGACCTTATATGGTATGCTCTTAGCACTTTTCCTAGGACTACCTTGTGGGCATCCATGGTCGATGCCTATAAGGTTTCTAAGGACCTTTCCAAGATTAGATTAGACGAGTTATTTTCTGAATTCGAGTTACATGAACAGTCTAATTCAGCTCCTGAGAAAGGTATTGCCTTATTTGCAGGACTAAAGAAGAAGCCCACAAGTAAACCACCCCCGAAGGAAGAAGACAAGTACGAGTCAGAGGTAGACGCCGAGATGGAAACCGAACTAGTAAATCTAGTCTGGAAGATGATCAAAAACTTAAGACGACCCATCAACCAATCCAAAGAAGGTAAGGCTAAAGTGAATTCTAAATTTAGATGCTATGAATGTAACAGGTTCGGACACATCAAATCGGAATGTTCGAAACTCAAGAACAAAGAACCTAAGTTCAAGAAAGCACTCAATGCCACATGGGAAGAATTGTCGGAGGAGAAAGACGACAACCTCATTTTCATGGCCAAACCGACCGAACCTGAGCAAGAGTCCGAACCCGAGGAAGAGTCTAATTCCGGATCCGACGATGAATCACTATTCAAGACAAGCCACGGATTCACATCCGGTTCAAAAGGTTCACTTAAGGTAAGTCGGTCCTTAATTAGTACATTGTATAATGCAATCAAATTATTAACTAGAAAATTAGCTAAGTTCGAGTCCAAGGTCGAGACTTTAGTTGAGGAAGTCAAACTCCTTAAACACGAAGTCTCCCTAACCTCTTCGACTAGTCAAGTTCAAGAGGAGGACTCAACTCTAGTTGAAAAGCTCGAAGTTGAGAACTCACTGTTGAAAGGACAAGTTGAAGATCTTAGGCATACGTTGGAAAGGTTTACTTTGGGATCCAAAGGACTTGACCTTTTACTTGGATTGCAAAGGGTCGTATACAACAAGGTCAGACTTGGATTTAGACCAAATATGACTAACAAGTCGTATATGTCGATTGTAAATCGTAATAAAAAACAAATCCAAGCATGGGTCCCTAAGACCACTTTGATTTCTCAACTAGGATCTAATAAATACTGGGTACCCAAGGACCAAATCCACTACATCGAAAGACCGAATCGATTCAAAAGTCTAGGGGGAGCCGGTATTAAATTTGTTTGTGCTATTACTTGAAATTAGACTTTGCATACTTAGGTCTTTTTTTTTTTTTTTTTAGAATGGTTAGATAGGATCTATAACTTGTCAACACTTGACAACATAGTATCAGGATGCGGTGAGATGATAGTACGCTAGGGAAGTGAAGTCCTATGTGTCCGAGTTAGATAAGGCGTATCTAGCTCGATGCACTCGACTAAGTGGAACTAGCTGAAGCTACCTCACCGTATCCTAAACTAGTTAGACCAGGAAGTGATCTTAGGTGAATCAAATTATCATTTTCTCGAACTTGGCTTTGTCTAAGGAAGTGGTCATTTTTCCGATCAAAGAAGACCCGTGTGCCTCGCCACAACCTGGAAGTCAATTTCTTGAAAAGGTGACTTGACGAGCTTAGGGTTAAATCCGAATCTAACCCAAGGTTGACTAGTTTCAATTCATTAAATTTAATCAAGTAAAATTGAAGTCATCTCACAAGAACACATAAGGATAACATGTTTGATCATGTAGAAAAGGGTGAGATGATTCTAGGACTAATAATCTTCAACCAACTCTTAAATTCCAATATCCTATCCAACTACTATATGTGTAGGATCAATGGATGTTGGACAATGGGTGCTCCTAACATATGACCGGAGACCAACTTAAATTTTCGAAGCTTAGATTCAAATGACAAGGATCAGTAACTTTCGAAAACAACGGCAAGCTCAAAATCATCGGATCAGGTGATATTGAGCTAAACTATAATTTTACAATTCAGAATGTGTTATTAGTCGAAGATTTTGAATATAATTTACTTAGTGTAAGCCAATTGTGTGATAATAACTATAAAGTTATATTCCTAGAAAATGAATGCGTAATTAAAACTAATGAAACCTCTAAAACAATACTTAAAGGAACTAGTAATAGCAACATCTACACAATTAACTTACCCAATTTCTCAACCAAGTCTCTTATGACACAGCAAGAGGAATCTTGGTTGTGGCACCGATGACTCGATCATTCGCACTCAAGACTCGTTCATAAGATGAGTCAGAGTGGCTTAGTCAGAGGATTGCCTAACCTTAAT
The DNA here is from genome assembly GCA_025175895.1 of Wurfbainia villosa. Lineage (NCBI taxonomy): Eukaryota > Viridiplantae > Streptophyta > Magnoliopsida > Zingiberales > Zingiberaceae > Wurfbainia > Wurfbainia villosa. The sequence continues at coordinate 11,553,234 of CM046007.1, read as the reverse complement.
AGCTTGGACAATAAAATCTGTAATTCTTGTCAACAAGGCAAACAACCTAGGGCACTGTTGGGTTTCCGGCACCGCGGCGTGTGTGTTCGATCATGTTTCGTAAACATGAGCACAGCGGAAGCAATAAAAATAATAAATCTACATTTATTACAACACACACATCACACGCATGCATAGTACAACATGTGTAGACATAACCGTAAATTTAAATTTGCAATAAAAGGAAATTTAACTACGTTATACCTTTCGTATCACGTGTAGCGGGAACGGCATCAACCGGAACGATCCTAGCTAGAATCGTCTCTATCCGTATCCACGCCGAGTATCCTCGGGATGACTTCGCTAAGCCACAAGCTTCGTCTTCGTATGGGTTACGAGCCTCGTGTTGAAGACGACGTGATCGAGAGATGATCACGATCCGAATCCAAATTCGGATCCTAAGACGAGTCCTCAAAACTCGCTTCTCCGAAGACGTATTCGTCAACCGATTGATGAATCCTTCATCCTCCACCTCAGAGGATTACTGGAGATCGAATCCCTGGTAAGTTAGTCGCTGTCGGAGCTCTAACCGTCGTCCAAACGACGCTCCGACGAGAGGAGAACAAGCTGTCCAGAAAACTGGACAGCTTTGGTGGAGGAGATAGGCGCCGGCCAACCAAGGGAAGATAGAGCTCACCTTGATGCCAAACCTAAAGAAGATTACCGGAGCATTAGCCGGCAGCAGCTCAACGCCGGCGAGGGGAAGGAAGCTTCCTTCTGGACGCCGGTTGGAGGAGCAATGGGCGGCGGCAAGATGTTGGCACCGAGAACTCCAATGAGGAGGTGGGCGGCAACTTCAACCTAGGGTTTTTGGATTAGGGCTTAATTATCCCTTAAGCCCTCTTTTATAGAGAACTAATTCTCTTAATGGTTATTGGATCATAACCATTAGGCCCGTTAACCCGCTCCATTAAGATAAGTTAAAATAAACCAAACCATGATGGTTTATTTTAAGTTAAAACGAACCGAACCAACTTTTGGTTCATTCGTTTAAAATAAACCAAACCCTTTGGTTTATTCTCCTCCATTGGATTAGAACCAAACCATTTTGGTTCATCCATTATGTCTTCATAAGACACGACCCATCCATGCTTCCATTGCGACTGAAACGATTTCATGCTCGCTCTATGTTTGGTCCAACCAAACTTAGTCTCTCTCGGTCTGAGAATCCCATTCTCAAGCTCGTTTTAAATCCTTTGGATTACGCTCGTTGTGCGTGTGACCAAATAGGTTCTCGGTTTATATTGGCCGTCTATAATTAACTATTAATTATAGAACGATCATGAGTGGCACCTAGTAGTACATCATGATCCCCAATTAACCGAAAAGATCAACGGTTGATCCATAACTATTTCTGAAATCTTTCAGCAGCTCGAATGATTCGTGCCCCATTCCCTTCACTCATCTTATACCCACTTGGTTCAGGACATAGTCTATTGTGTCAGTCCCCACTAGGCTGACTACGTCACACCTAGCCCAAGTATCATTTCCTCGTCCTACGGATTCTAGTTACTCCACATGTATCGAAGAGTACCTTACTCTAAACATGTAATGCTTTGGCCAAAGACTTTAGTAACAATCCGACGAGAGGCCATGGGTATACATCTCCTCGCAAGGAGTGGTGAATCCTTTATAGGCTATTCAAACACCTTCGATCACTTCGACTTATACCCAATCATCCCGGGTCCACATCTCCTTAGAGATGCTTGCTTAAGATGTCAAAGCATAAGTCTCTATGATCAAGATGACTTGAATACCGCAAGTCAAAGGAACATCGCACTTAAGCCACAGTAAGAATTTCATTGACATATCTATATATGTAGAGAACCATATGAAGTCTTACAGCTGGTCACTCCAATGAACTAGTTACCATAACTAGCATCCACGATTAACTCCAGACATCACTATGTCTCCAGCCAGTGAGAATCAGCTGCTTGGATACACCAAGGAGTATACCTCGTGCTAGTCTCGACAGAATTGATGGTGTCTAAATCCATCAATTCATCGACTAGGGATAATTCCGATACATCACAATTGCACATGTAGAGATACTCACTAGTTGTGATCCAATCACAATTCTCTCATGCTGTGAATCGTATCGTGGACATTTAGTAAATTAGTTTAAGATCCAATCAAATACATAAAACATGTATACTCAAATAGTGAATCTTCATTTATCATATAAATGGTTCATACATAAGGCGATTGCCTTAGGACATCTCTCATATATTACTAACAGACTCCCACTTGGCCTAATGCCAATCGCTACGGTATCCAATACCATAAGCTCGAATATGACCTCAAACTTATTTTGAGGTAATGCCTTAGTCAAGGGATCCGCTAAGTTCCTTTCAGTGGGAATTTTCTCGATTTGTATTTTGTTCCTACTGATTATCTCTCTGATAAGATGATAGCGGCGAAGCACATGTTTGGATCGTTGATGAGACCTTGGCTCTTTCGCCTGTGTAATTGCTCCATTGTTTTCGCAGTAGACCGGTATTGCTTCAACAATGGCCAGAATCACACCAAGTTCATGAACGGACTTCTTGATCCAAACCGCTTCCTTTGCTGCTTCCGAAGCTGCAATGTATTCTGCCTCAGTGGTAGAATCCGCTACAGTCTCTTGTTTGGAACTTTTCCAACTCACTGCGCCCCCATTCAAGGTGAACACGTATCCAGACTGAGACCTGGAATCATCCTTGTCTGTCTGGAAGCTGGCATCCGTATACCCGCGTATCACCATGTCCCCTTCTCTATATATTAGGAACACATCCTTAGTTCTTCTCAAGTACTTAAGGATCGTCTTAACAGCCGCCCAATGATCCATTCCCGGATCGGACTGGTATCTGCTCGTGACACTCAGAGCGTACGATACGTCGGGCCTTGTACATAACATAGCATACATGATAGATCCTATTGCGGATGCATAGGGAATCTTACTCATGCAAATCCTCTCGTCTTCTGTGCGCGGACACATAGACTTCGAAAGGTGTACCCCATGCCTGATGGGTAAGAAACCTTTCTTGGATTCCAACATGCTAAACCTCTTTAGCACTCGGTCTATATATGTAGACTGCGAAAGACCAAGCAACCGTTTCGATCTATCTCTATAGATCTTAATCCCGAGGATGTAGGTTGCTTCTCCCAGGTCTTTCATGGAGAATGTCTTGGATAACCAAACCTTCACTGACTGTAAGATTGAAACATCGTTTCCTATAAGTAGTATGTCATCGACATACAATACTAGGAACACGACTGCACTTCCACTAACCTTCTTGTACACACAAGGTTCGTCTGGATTTTGTGAGAAATCAAACTTTTTGATGGTCTCATCAAAACGGATATTCCAGCTCCTGGATGCTTGCTTCAATCCATATATAGACCGTCGCAATTTGCATACCTTGGTTTTATCAACCGATATGAAACCCTCAGATTGTATCATATACACGTCCTCGAGCAGGTTTCCATTAAGGAAAGTTGTTTTCACATCCATCTGCCATATCTCATAATCATAATGAGCCGCTATGGCCAGGAGCATCCGAATGGATTTAAGCATAGCTACAGGCGAATAGGTTTCGTCATAATCAACACCTTATTTTTGACGATATTCTTTCGCCACCAATCTAGCCTTATAGGTAATCACATTACCATCTATGTCGGTTTTCTTCTTGAAAACCCACTTGCACCCTATGGGCTTTATCCCTTCAGATGGGTCAACCAAGTTCCAAACTTGGTTTTCATACATGGAATCCATTTCTGACTTCATGGCACCAAGCCACTTATCCCTTTCTGAACTTGTCAGCACTTCTTCATAACTGGTAGGCTCCTCATCATCAATGAGTAACACATCGTTCGATTCACTTACGAGAAATCCATATCTCTCAGGAATATTGCGTGTTCTACCAGATCTACGAAGATGTGGTGTTACAATAGGTCCAGCCATTTGCTCATCGCTATGAGTTGTCGGCTGTTGTGCTTCACCAGGTATCTCATCAATGTCTATTTGAGTCTCTCGAGCCTCCTCAAGCTCGACGACACTCCCACTGTTTTCTTGCAAGAGAAACTCTTTCTCTAGAAACACAGCATGCCTTGAAACAAACACCTTTTGTTCCACAGGATGATAGAATTGGTAACCCCTTGTTTCTTTAGGGTATCCAATAAATAGACATTTATCAGACTTAGCATCCAATTTGTCTGATACAGTCTGCTTCACATAAGCAGGACAACCCCATATCTTCAAGTAAGATACATGAGGTTTCTTACTATTCCATATCTCATATGGAGTAGTTGAGACTACCTTGGTAGGCATTCTGTTTAACAAGTAAATCAAGCAGTGCATAACCCCAAAGGACTTGGGAAGAGTCGCATGATTCATCATTGACCTGACCATGTCCAACAAGGTCCGGTTACGCCTCTCAGATACACCATTATGCTGTGGTGTATAGGGCGGAGTCCATTGAGACAATATACCATTGTCTCTTAGGTAATCAAGAAACTCCTGACTCAAGTATTCACCACCTCGATCCGATCGAAGTATTTTAATACACTTGTCATGTTGTTTCTCTACTTCATTTCTGAACTCTTTGAACCTTTCAAAGGCTTCAGACTTGTGTTTCATCAAGAACACATACCCAAACCGTGAGTGATCATCGGTGAAGGTAATGAAGTAGCTATAGCCTCCTAATGCTTGAGTTGACATAGGTCCACATACATCAGTATGTATTAGACCTAGTAACTCTCCCACTCGTTCACCTTTTCCAGTAAAAGGTAACTTAGTCATCTTGCCTTTTAAGCATGATTCGCATGTATCGTATGAATCCAATTCAAATGATTCCAGAATTCCACATCGGTGTAATTCGGACATGCGTTTCTTGCTTATATGGCCAAGACGACAATGCCACATATAGGAGTCTATTTGATTATCCTTTCGAGCACGCGTGTTGCTCGCTTCGATATTGAAAATGTCACTGGATACGTCCAACGTATAAATGCCATTGCTCAAAGTTCCAGTTCCATAAAGTACGCCATTCAAAGTTATATAACAACAATTATTACTAAACGTCAAATGGAAACCATTTCTATTTAAGCAGGAAATAGAAACAATGTTCTTTATTAGAGAAGGAACATAATAGCAATTGTCCAGTTCTAAGACTAGTCCACTAGGGAGCTTCAGCAAATAAGTTCCGATGGCGACCGCAGCAACCTTTGCTCCATTGCCAACTCGCAAATTTGACTCCCCTCTGACAAGTCTTCTTCTATTCCTTAGCCCCTGTATGTCATTACATATATGTGAGTCACACCCAATATCCAATACCCAAGTGTCTAAGGAAATAGAATGACAATCAATAACGAAGATACCTGAAGAGGATGGGGCATCAGATGCCTTCTTCTTCTTCATGGACTCAAGATAAATCTTGCAGTTTCTTCGCCAGTGGCCTTCCTTGCCACAGTGATGGCAAGTGCCCTTTCTTAGTTACGCCTTCTTTGCCTTTTTCTTCTTTCCTTTCTTCTGTTCTTTTGCCTTCCTCTTAAAACCTTTCTTTGAGGAATCAACTAACAGAACCACCTTCTCCTCATGCTTCACAGAAGGCTCCACAGTCTTCAGCATATTGAGGAGCTCGGGAATGGTGGATTCTAATTTGTTCATCCGATAGTTCATCACAAATTATGAGAAACTCTTGGGCAAACAATGCAGAATTAAGTCAATACTTAACTCATGATCCATCACAAAACCGAGGGTGGTTAGCCGCTCGATGTACCCGTTCATCTTTAGCACAAACTGCACTACAGACGAACCTTCTTGCATCTTCGTGGTGAAGAGGAGCCTAGAGACCTCGAACCTTTCGGATCTCGCTTGCTCATCGAACAACTCATGAAGATGGAAGACTATAGTATTAGCATCCATATGCTCATGCTGCTTTTGCAGCTCGGGTACCATCGCCGCTAGCATGATGCAACTCGCCAGCTCAGAATCTGCCACATGCTTCTGATAGACCAACATTTGGTCTGGAGTTGCATCGTCCTTAGGACGGTCAGGAAGAGGCTCTTCAAGGACATATGCAAGCTTTTCTGCCTTAAGAACAATTCTCAGGTTTCTAAGCCAGTCCAGAAAGTTAGGCCCAGTCAGTTTGTTTGAATCCAAAATAGTGCACAAATTCAAAGACATCATGATCAATTTATTGACCTAGAAATACAAAACGAGCATATATGAGAAAATGATTTTAAAATGCATCAATATACATTTATAAATCCCATTCATTTTTCGAATTTCAAAAACCCCAAAATCACTTCGGGAGATCGTAGGTCCATCTCCGAATGGGCTGATATCCATCATAGTTATGAACAACCTTGGAGAGAGTCCAACAAGCCATTCATAACTACGACGGTAGGTATCAACTATACCGATTGCATATCACGTATATGCAACTATCACAATATGCTATCAATTAATTGAATGTTCAGACATACATCGGGTTGTTAACACATTAACAAGTATGCATCATATGCATAACACCCAACTTCACCTCCCTTTACATCGACCTTGGAGAGAGTCCAACAAGCCGATGCTCCAGGTTAAAGCCAACCCATTAATCGGGAAATAGTTTTAATATGGTTAGAGCGCATTCAACCAATTAGCCCAGCTTGGAGAGAGTCCAACAACCAAAGCTAACGATTGACCTCTGACTCTTATCATATTAGTATTAAACTATTCCATGGTTTGAACATGTTCGGGTTCGAGCCGGGCTTGGAGAGAGTCCAACAACCCAAACAAGAAACGGAACTTTGGTTCTAACCATATTAATGGAAGGTGTAGGCTTTAATATTATTTAAGGGTTTTTATGTCTCATCCTCTTTGCATGCAAATAACTATTATCTACATGGCATGGCATACATGGCATATATCTACATGTCACGACACGCATGGCATAATGTTATGCATCTAATGAAATTACATGACATACAATTATGTCATGTATATAATTTTCTTATATGTCATAACTATTTATGGAAATAAAATATGTTTAAGATTTGATTCTCCAAATCAAATCATAATTAAATTAGGAAACAAATTTCCAAATCTAATCACATATTTTATTTATGGAATTATTTGATTAAGGAAAATCTATTTAGGAAACCAATTTCCTAAATCATTAAAACTACTTATGGAAATAAAATATTTTAAGATTTGATTTCCCAAATCAAATCAAGATTAATTTAGGAAACAAATTTCCAAAATCTAATCAAATATTTTATTTATGGAAAAAAACAATTTCCATAAAATACTTCCAACTTTCCAAAAGTGGAAGATTTCCATAAATACTTCTAGACTTTCCAAAATTGAAAAATTTCCATAAATACTTCTAAATTTCCAAAATTAGAAAATTTACAGAAATAACATTATGACTATCACAAAACCATTTTACGATTATGTCGAAACACACCCTGGGATCTGATACCACTGTTGGGTTTCCGGCACCGCGGCGTGTGTGTGTTCGATCACGTTTCGTAAACATGAGCACAACGGAAGCAATAAAAATAATAAATCTACATTTATTACAACACACACATCACACGCATGCATAGTACAATATGTGTAGACATAACCGTAAATTTAAATTTGTAATAAAAGGAAATTTAACTACGTTATACCTTTCGTATCACGTGTAGCGGGAACGACATCAACCGGAACGATCCTCGCTAGAATCGTCTCTATCCGTATCCACGCCGAGTATCCTCGGGATGACTTCGCTAAGCCACGAGCTTCATCTTCGTACGGGTTACTAGCCTCGTGTTGAAGACGACGTGATCGAGAGATGATCACGATCTGAATCCAAATTCGGATCCTAAGACGAGTCCTCAAAACTCGCTTCTCCGGAGAGGTATTCGTCAACCGATTGACGAATCCTTCGTCCTCCACCTCAGAGGATTACCGGAGATCGAATCCTCGGTAAGTTATCCGCTGTCGGAGCTCTAACCGTCGTCCAAACGACTCTCCGACGAGAGGAGAACAAGCTGTCCAGAAAACTGGACAGCTTTGGTGGAGGAGATAGGCGCCGGCCAACCAAGGGAAGATAGAGCTCACCTTGATGCCAAACCTAAAGAAGATCACCGGAGCATTAGCCGGCAGCAGCTCGACGCCGGCGAGGGGAAGGAAGCTTCCTTCTGGACGCCGGTTGGAGGAGCAATGGGCGGCAGCAAGATGTTGGCGCCGAGAACTCCAATGAGGAGGTGGGCGGCAACTTCAACCTAGGGTTTTTGGATTAGGGCTTAATTATCCCTTAAGCCCTCTTTTATAGAGAACTAATTCTCTTAATGGTAATTGGATCATAACCATTAGGCCCGTTAACCCGCTCCATTAAGATAAGTTAAAATAAACCAAACCATGATGGTTTATTTTAAGTTAAAACGAACCGAACCAACTTTTGGTTCATTCGTTTAAAATAAACCAAACCCTTTGGTTTATTCTCCTCCATTGGATTAGAACCAAACCATTTTGGTTCATCCATTATGTCTTCATAAGACACGGCCCATCCACGCTTCCATTGCGACTAAAATGATTTCATGCTCGCTCTATGTTTGGTCCAACCAAACTTAGTCTCTCTCAGTCTGAGAATCTCATTCTCAAGCTCATTTTAAATCCTTTGGATTACGCTCGTTGTGCGTGTGACCAAATAGGTTCTCGGTTTATGTTGGCCGTCTATAATTAACCATTAATTATAGAACGATCATGAGTGGCACCTAGTAGTACATCATGATCCCCAATTAACCGAAAAGATCAACGGTTGATCCAGAACTATTTCTGAAACCCTTCAGCAGCTCGAATGATTCGTGCCCCATACCCTTCCCTCATCTTATACCCACTTGGTTGAGGACATGGCCTATTGTGCCGATCCCACTAATGACTCGTCACACCTAGCCCAAGTATCATTTCCTCGTCCTACGGATTCTAGTTACTCCACATGTATCGAAGAGTACCTTACTCTAAACATGTAATTCTTTGGCCAAAGACTTTAGTAACAATCCGACGAGAGGCCATGGGTATACATCTCCTCGCAAGGAGTGGTGAATCCTTTATAGGCTATTCAAACACCTTCGATCACTTCAATTTATACCCAATCATCCCGGGTCCACATCTCCTTAGAGATGCTTGCTTAAGATGTCAAAGCATAAGTCTCTATGATCAAGATGACTTGAATACCGTAAGTCAAAGGAACTGTTGGATCAATGCGGTTCGCTAGAGGGGGGGGTGAATAGCGAAAGAAAAAAAACTTTTTGAATTCGTTTCAAAAGAAATATATGCAGCGGAAAGATAAGCAAAACAAAAAGTAAAGGAGACAATAGAAACAAGATATTTACTTGGTTCGTAGCCGAAGGCTACTACTCCAAGGCCCTAGTGGTCCTTGACCACGCACGGAGGGCAAATCACTAAACAAACTCCTCCTCGTTGGAGGTAGGAGTTAATCGATACAAAAAAACTTGAGGTAGAGGGACACTCCCCCTCTCCTCGTATACGATAAAAGCTCCGAAAATATAAATGACAAACTGATAACAAAAACTAAGACCGACGTACAATAATAAAGAAAGTTAAACCTAGACGTCGGAATGGAAGGACTTCGTTGTCGTAGAGTTGCAGCGTAACGGAGGCTTTTGAGCACTTAGAATTGTTGATGAAACCCTAGGTTTGGCCCTCCTTTTATAGCCTTTGAGCCCCTTTTCGAGTGGGTCTTCAACCAATCACAAATGGACACCAAACCGCTTTGAGGTGGAGTGATAAGCCTTGACTCCTCGAATCTGATCATTGACCATCAGTCGACTGATGGCCATCATCGATCGGACCGATGGCCATCATCGATCGATGGCGATCCGATTGATAACCGATTGATAACCTTCGACGATCGATACACGCGATGAGTCCTCCAAGGTTCAAAGTTAGCTCAATAAAAACATAATTTCGATGGTCGTCGACCATCTGATCTCGACCTAGACCATCTATAAGATGTCTTTGGTCGGATCTACGCTTAAGATCATCCCCGTAAAGAGGATACGACCTTACTTACTCTCGCACACACGAGCTTACCTCGATACTTACGTGTCGCTTTTGCTTCCGGCCTTCCACTCGATTCCTTCGGCTCCCTCCAAAGTAACTCGAGTATCGCCCGACCACCGCGGCTTCCTCCGGGTGTCGCTAGCCTTCAGCTCCAGCTATATCAATCTTCTCAAAATAGACTTAACTTTGTGTCTTTGCTATAATCAAAACATATGTTCGATTTCGGTGCCTCACTGCACCAACAATCTCCCCCTTTTTGATATATGGCAAAAACACACAAAGTTAAGGAAATTAAGTGCATGAAACAGTAAAGACAAGAAGCAAAAGTAGGAGTAGTAAAAATATTTCTCAAGTTCTTCCCTTAGAGGAACCCTCCCCTTTGAGGGTGAGTACTTGAAAAAGACTTTTAGCTCTCCAAACACAAACGATAATGAGTTAAGTAAATGACATTACTTAACTTAGGCTTCTTAGAGTCAAAAATAAGTGCAAGTTAAGTAATCAAAAGTTAAGTCAAAAGGTTAATTATTCAAAAGGTTTAACTTTTGATTTCTTAACTTGGGCCTTTAAAGTTTTCAATTCCGAAGAGTTGAAACCTAAACCTTACTCCCCCTTAACTTAGGCCAGAATCAAAGTTTTAAGTTAAGTTATCAATTTCAAAAATTTGAAATTTAACTTTGGCCTTTTCTTGAACCTTAACTTTGGCCTTTTCTCCCGCTTTTGACATTAATCAAGGAAAAAGTGAGGGGGTTTTAAGAAAACCCTAAGTCCAAGCATGATGATTTTAAAAATAGTATGTGAAAATAATTCATCTAAATGTTCAACTCTAGTTTGACTTGATTGAAATGATATTATCAATAAGTCCTGATTAGAGTTGGTTAATATTAGTTGCATATTTATACTCCGAGGTTCATATTGACGCGCTTGATCTACATCTTGGAACTCTGGATTAGGGTCCTAACATCTAACGCCCATCTACGTGGCTAAGTACACAAACACATTAGTCCTATGTGTTGTGAGATGTACTGACTCCTTAAATCTATAGGTGCATGATATCTAAGGTATGTCCTATGCTAGTTCCATCAAAATGTAAGAAATAGTAGTAAGAAAATATAATTTGTAAGTTCCTATTCTATTACGCACATGCCTAATTTTTCGTCTCAAGAGACTAAATTAAACCGGGTAGTGGTTTAGTAAATATATGCGCTAGGTTAGACTTCGAGTCAACATATTCGAGTTGTATGGAGCCGTTGGCTACATGTTCTCGAATGAAATGGTGTTTTACCTCTATATGCTTTGTCCTAGAGTGACATATAGGGTTCTTAGTTAGATTTATCGAACTTATGTTGTCTACAAAAATTTTAGTTTTGGTGAAGTCCAACCTAAAGTCTCGGAGAGTGTGCTTCATCCAAAGAAGCTGAGTTACACACTCACCCATCGCATAGCGTATTCGGCCGGTGGTAGATAAGGCAACACAATGTTGCTTCCCTCGCACTAACTCACTAGACTCGGCCAGTAGTTGACAACAACCACTCGTGCTCTTTCTGTCGAGTTTACTACCGGCATAATCCGAATCGGAGTAGCCGATTAGTTCGAACTCGGTAGATCTAGGATACCAAATACCGACATTAAGTGTACCCTTTAGATATCTAAGGATACGCTTAACTAGGGTTAGGTGAGACTCCTTAGCACAGGTTTGAAACCTGGCGCACATACTTACTGCAAATAGGATGTCGGGTCGACTCGCAGTTAAGTATAGAAGACTTCCTATTGCGCTCCTATAGTACTTTAAGTCAATGGACTTACTTTCTAGGTCTTCTCCTATGTTAACATTTATCGCCATTGGGGTGTTTATTACCTTAGCGTCTTGCATTCCAAATCTTTTAATTAACTCCTTAGTGTATTTTTGTTGATATAGGTATATACCATCCTTAGTTTGTTTAATTTGTAGACCTAAAAAGAAACTTAACTCGCCTACCAAGTTCATTTCGAACTCACTTTCCATGAGCGAAACGAACTCGTTTAGTAAGGCTGAGTTAGAGGTTCCAAAAATTATATCGTCTACGTAAATTTGAGCTATGAATATTTCTTTACCTAAGGTTTTTACAAAGAGAGTTGGGTCAACTAAGCCTTGGTTAAACCCTTTTGACTTAAGATGGATTGAAAGTCTCTCGTACCAAGCTCGAGGAACTTGTTTAAGTCCATAGAGAGCTTTCTTAAGTTTTAGAACATGGTCGGGTTTATCTAGATTTTCGAATCCTGGGGGTTGGCTAACATAAACTTCTTCTTTAATGTATCCATTTAGGAATGCCGACTTAACATCCATTTGAAATAGCTTAAATCCTCGATGTGCGGCATAAGCTAGCAACATTCGAATGGATTCGAGTCTAGCTACTGGGGCATAGGTTTCGTCGTAATCTAAGCCTTCGACTTGGCTAAAACCTTTGGCGACTAACCTAGCCTTGTTTCTAACTACTTCACCTTTATCATCAAGCTTATTTCGAAACACCCACCTTGTTCCAATTATCGTTTTGTCTTTAGGTGGTGGTACTAATTCCCACACCTCGTTCCTAGTAAATTGAGCTAGCTCTTCTTGCATTGCAATAATCCAATCGGGATCAAGAAGAGCTTGTTCAATTGATTTGGGTTCTATCTTTGAAATTAAGGAAATTTGACTAAGGTTCCTATAGGATGCTCTAGTTCGAACTCCTAGATTAGGATCTCCTATCACTTGATCGATAGGGTGGTTAGTCTGAATCCTAGATTGGGTTGGGTTTGTGTCACCTAATGCTTGATCAATGTGGTGACTTGGTTGAACACTAGTTTGGTTGGAGTCATCTATCACTTGATCAATAGAGTGACTAGGTTGACTTAGGTTAGGATTAACACTAGACCTGATCTCCGGATCAGAGTAAGGTCTAGTATGAATCGGCTCGCTAATTGGGGTTGCCGGGGGTTTTGTAGGTTCATGTCCTTCATCGAACACTACATTGATAGTCTCCTCGACTCTAAGGGTGTCGTGGTTATATACTCTATAAGCTCTACTTGTAGTCGAGTATCCTAGAAAGATTCCGGTCGTGGTTTTGGATGTAAATTTCCCTAGGTAATCCTTAGTGTTTAGGATATGTACCTTACACCCAAATACCCTAAAGTACTTGATGTTAGGTATTTTATCGTGATAAATCTCGTACGAGGTCTTAAGGTGCCTCTTTACCATAAGGATCCTATTTTGGACATAGCAAGCCGTGCTAACGGCTTCTGCCCAAAACCTATCGGGTAGGTCGTATTCGTTCAACATGGTCCTAGCGGCTTCTTGTAGCGTTAGGTTTTTCCGCTCCACTAGGCCATTTCTTTGAGGGGTCCTAGGGCAAGAGAATTCATGGTGGTATCCGTTTAGGTTACAGAAGTCGGTGAACCTTTGATTTTCGAATTCACCACCATGATCGCTTCTAAGTCTTTTAACCTTAAGGTCTTTTTGATTCTCAATTAATTTGAATAGATTAATTAATTGATCTAGGGTATCATTTTTATGTTTGATGAACCTAACCCAGGTAAACCTGGAGTAGTCGTCAATTATGACTAAGCAATATTGACTTCTATTGAGAGACTTGGCTCCATGTGAATCGAACAAATCCATATGCAGGAGCTCAAGTACACTTGAGGTTCGTTCTTGGTTAGTTAACTTGTGTTGTGTCCTAGGTTGTTTTCCTTGTTGACAAGCATTACAGATTTTATTAACCAAGTTGTTGAGGTTGGGTAAGCCTCTGACTAAGCCACTCTGACTCATCTTGTGGACGAGTCTTGGGTGTGAGTGACCGAGTCGTCGGTGCCACAACCATGATTCCTCTTGCCGTGTCATAAGACACTTAGTTGAGGAGTTGGTTAAATTGATCGTATAAATGTTGTTATTTCTAGTTCCTTTAAGAATTGTTTTAGAGGTTTCGTTGGTATTAATTATGCATTCATTTTCTAGAAATATAACCTTATAGTTATTATCACACAATTGGCTTACACTAAGTAAGTTATATTCAAAATTCTCTACAAGTAATACATTTTTAATAACAAAATTCGTGTTAAGCTCGATATCACCTGATCCGATGATTTTGAGCTTGCCGTTATTCCCAAAGGCTACCGATCCTTGTCGTTTGAATCGAAGCTTTGAGAATTTGAGTTGATCCCCGGTCATGTGTCGGGAGCAACCGCTGTCCAACATCCATTGATCCTACACACAAGGTGGTTGGATTGGATGTTAGATTTTTTGTTAAGAAAATTGGTTGTAAGTTGTTAACCCTAGGTCATCTCGCCGGAGTCTATATGATCAAGCATGTTATACTTATGTGTTTTTTTTTTTGAGATGACTTTCAATTAAGTTGATTGAGTGGATTTAGGTTCAAGTAATTTTATGTTAGATTTGGATTTAACCCTAGGCTTGTCAAGTTTACCTTTTCAAGATCATGGCTTCCAGGTCGTGGCGAGTCACAGGGGCCTTCTTTTATCGGATCATCGACCACTTCCTTAGACAAAGCCATTCTCAAGAAAATGATGACTTGACTTACCTAAAATTATTTCCTCGTCTAACTAGTTATTTTTGAAAAGAGGCTCCCCGAGGCTCAATCTTTTCGAAAAATTTTAGTTGGTTATGTTTTTGAAAAGAGGCTCCCCGAGGCTCAATCTTTTCGAGAAATTTTAGTTGGTTATGTTTTTGTTCTAAGTGAGTTCACAAGTTTTAAAGTACAAACTTTCTAAGTTAAAGCATGCAATTTCTAAGTTAAAGCATAAACATTCTAAATTAAAACATGCAATTTCTAAGTTAAAGCACAAACATGTTTTGTACTGGCTCCCCCTAGACCGTTGAATCGGTTCGGTCTATCCACATAGTGGATTTGGTCCTTGGGAACCCAGTACGGGTTGGATCCTAGAGTTGAAATCAAAAAGTTCTTAGGGACCCATGCTTGGACATGTTTCTTATGTCGACTTACAATCGACATATACGACCTATTAGTCGTGTTTGAGTTAAACCCGAGTCCAAATTTTGTTGTACACGACCCTTTGAGATCCAAGTAGGAGGTCAAGTCCTTTGGATCTGAAGTGAACCTTTCCAACGTGTTCCTAAGATCTTCGACTTGACTTTTCAAGAGAGAGTTCTCAACCGAGCTTTTCAACTCGAGTTGAGTCCTTCTCTTGAACTCGACTAGTCGAAGAGGTTAGGAGACCTCGTGTTTGAGAGTTTAACCTCCTCAACAAGGGTCTCGACCTTGGACTCGGACTTAGCTAACTTCCTAGACAAAACCTAACCGTATTATGTAAAGTATTAAATAAAGCTCGACTCACCTTAAGGGTATCTTTTGAGCCGGATGCGTATCCGGTGGCTTGACTTGAAGGTACCGTAGTCCGAGTCATCCTCGAGTTCGACTCAAGTTGATCTCTCGTGTCGACTCAATCGACTTCGCCATGAAGACGTGGTCTTCGTCTTCTTGGATGGCGCTTCTTCCCATGTCGCGTTGAGTGCCTTCTTGTGCTTAGGTGCTTGGTGGTTGAGCTTGGGGCACTCGGACTTGATGTGTCCAAACTCGTTACACTCATAACACCTAATGTTAGAACTTTTAGACTTACCTTGGTTGGGTCGAGTCGTGGTTCGCTTCGTCCCTTGGCTATCCTTGAGCTAGGTTCATTAGTTGATCAACTCTGGGTTAACTTCTTCTTGGACTCGTCTTCCTCCTCGGGTGGTGGTGGCTTGCTTGCGATTTTCTTCTTCTTTGAACACGCAAACAAGGCTATACCCCTCTCGGAGTTAGTTGGATTGTTCATGTAATTGAAATCGAAAGAGTTCGTCTAACCTAATTTTAGAAAGGTCCTTGGAGACCTTATAGGCATCAACCATGGATGCCCATAAGGTAGTCCTCGGAAAGAGTTTAGGACATACCTAATAAGGTCGCGGTTTTCGACCTTTTGCCCGATGCGTGTAGGTTGTTGACTATGTCTTGGACACGGGCGTGGAGTTGCGTCGCGGACTCGTGTTCTGCATTTTTAGTGTGTACAATTTATTGAATAACAAATCACGTTTGCAAACCTTAGCTTGATCTGATCCTTCGTAACTCGATTAGTTTTGTCCAAAGATCTTTTGCGCTTATGAAGAAGGGCCGACGCGATTTAGCTCCTCCTTGGATAGGCCACATTGGAGGATTTGTGTCGCCTTGGCGTCGCCCGACTTGTCGTTTTGTTGCAGTCCATTGATCATAATCCAAGGAGTCACCCACTTCATTGGTCGGAAGTGTGAAACCCGTTTGAATTATGATCCACATCTCAATTTGGGTTTTGAGAAAGCATTCCATCCGACCTTTCGATGCTTAAATCATCTCCGTTGTAAAAAGCGGAGGTCGGACGGTGCTAAAACCCTCGAGATGGGCCATTAGAACAAAAAAAACGACTAAAATGAAAATCTAGCAACAACAAAAACACGAAAGTACCAAGACTTGCGTCTTGGATTAGTAGTCTTGGGAAATAGAAAGAAATGAAAAATAGAAAGTTAAGCAAAGAAATAAGAAACTAAATAAAAGTAAGTACTCACAACCTTGATGTCCCCGAAAGGATACTAAACGTCGTTTTTGAGGATGAAAACAGCTTGTTACGGGGTAAACCCCGTAGAAGTGTAGATCTCTCGAGAGCTTCGATTTGGTAGGTAGACCGTGTGGGTCAACTTGTACGAAAGTTATGCTCGTTTGACCGTCGGCTACTCCAAAAGCGAATACTTGCAAAACAAAATCAACGAAGAGTACCAAGACTTCGTCTTGGATTAGTAGTCTTGGGAGAAAAATTTGAACGAGCGAAAAATAAATCTGTGAAAAAAATTAGATTGGTGGTTTCACCAAATCTAAGCGCCTACTCGATACCAATTGTTGGATCAATGCGGTTCGCTAGAGGGGGTGAATAAGCGAAAGAAAAAAACTTTTGAATTCGTTTCAAAAGAAATATCAAGCGGAAAGATAAGCAAAACAAAAAGTAAAGGAGACAATAGAAACAAGATATTTACTTGGTTCGTGGCGAAGAACTACTACTCCAAGGCCCTAGTGGTCCTTGACCACGCACGGAGGGCAAATCACTAAACAAACTCCTCCTCGTTGGAGGTAGGAGTTAATCGATACAAAAAACTTGAGGTAGAGGACACTCCCCTCTCCTCGTATACGATAAAGCTCCGAAAATATAAATGACAAACTGATAACAAAAACTAAGACCGACGTACAATAATAAAGAAAGTTAAACCTAGACGCGTCGGAATGGAAGGACTTCGTTGTCGAGAGTTGCGGTATCGGAGGCTTTTGAGCACTTAGAATTGTTGATGAAACCCTAGGTTTGGCCCTCCTTTTATAGCCTTTGAGCCCCTTTTCGAGTGGGTCTTCAACCAATCACAAATGGACACCAAACCGCTTTGAGGTGGAGTGATAAGCCTTGACTCCTCGAATCGATCATTGACCATCATCGGTGATGGCCATCATCGATCGGTGATGGCGAAGATCGATCGATTGATAACCTTCAGCCGATCGGTGATACGCGTCGAGTCCTCCAAGTCGGATCGGTGATGCTTGCGCAAGTCAAAGTTAG
Organism: Wurfbainia villosa; assembly: GCA_025175895.1. Taxonomy (NCBI): domain Eukaryota; kingdom Viridiplantae; phylum Streptophyta; class Magnoliopsida; order Zingiberales; family Zingiberaceae; genus Wurfbainia; species Wurfbainia villosa. Next base: position 11,535,551 of record CM046007.1, on the reverse strand, counting down.
CTCAATAAAAACATAATTTCGATGGTCGTCGACCATCGATCTCGACCTAGACCATCTATAAGATGTCTTTGGTCGGATCTACGCTAAGATCATCCCGTAAAGAGGATACGACCTTACTTACTCTCGCACACGAGCTTACCTCGATACTTACGTGTCGCTTTTGCTTCCGCCTTCCACTCGATTCCTTGGCTCCCTCCGAGTAACTCGAGTATCGCCCATTACCACGCGGCTTCCTCCGGGTGTCGCTAGCCTTCACTCGGCTATATCAATCTTCTGCACACTCGATTCAGCTCGTGAGAAAACAAAATAGACTTAACTTTTGTGTCTTTGCTATAATCAAAACACAGGTTCGATTTCGGTGCCTCACTGCACCAACAGGAACATCGCACTTAAGCCACAGTAAGAACTTCATTGACATATCTATATATGCAGAGAACCATATGAAGTCTTACGGCTGGTCACTCCAATGAACTAGTTACCATAACTAGCATCCACGATTAACTCCGGACATCACTATGTCTCTAGCCAGTGAGAATCAGCTGCTTGGATACACCAAGGAGTATACCTCGTGCTAGTCTCGACAGAATTGATGGTGTCCAAATCCATCAATTCATCGACTAGGGATAATTCTGATACATCACAATTACACATGTAGAGATACTCACTAGTTGTGATCCAATCACAATTCTCTCATGCTGTGAATCATATCGTGGACATTCAGTAAATGAGTTTAAGATCCAATCAAATACATAAAACATGTATACTCAAATAGTGAATCTTCATTTATCATATAAATGGTTCATACATAAGGCGATTGCCTTAGGACATCTCTCATATATTACTAACAGGTACAACATCAACTAACTAACTAAGAACGAACCAAAAGTGTGCTTGAGCTCCTACATTTGGATCTATTCGATTCTCATGGAGCTAAGTCACTAAATTGTAGTCAATTTTTCTTAGTCATAATTGAGGACTATTCTAGGTTTACTTGGGTTAGGTTCTTTAAACACAAAAGTGATACATTAGACCAACTCACCAACTTGTGTAAGCTAATTGAAAACCAAAAGAACCTTAAGATTAAAAGACTTAGAAGCAATCGTGGTGGTGAATTTGAAAATCATAGGTTCACCGACTTCTGTAACCTAAGCAGATACCACCATGAATTCTCCTATCCAAGAACCCCACAACAAAATGGTCTAGTCGAGCGGAAAAATAGAACCCTACAAGAAGCCTCTAGAACCATGTTGAACGAGTACAAACTACCCGATAGGTTTTGGGCAGAAGCCGTTAGTACGACTTGTTATGTCCAAAATAGAATCCTATTGGTCAAGAGGCACCTTAAGACCTCATACGAAACCTACCATGGCAAAGTGTCTAACATTAAATACTTTAGGGTATTTGGATGTAAGGTACATATCCTAAACACTAAGGACTACCTAGGAAAGTTCACCTCCAAAACAACCACCGAAATCTTCCTAGGATACTCAACAACAAGTAGAGCCTATAGGGTCTACAACAATGAAACCCTTAAAATTGAGGAAACCATTAATGTAGTATTCGTTGAAGGAAATGAACCCATAAAACCCATAGTAAAACCAACTGACGAACTGATTCATACCAGACTCGACTCTAACCATGAAATCGAGTCTAGTATTAATCCTAACCCGAGTCAGTCTAGGATTCAATCAAATCATTCGATCGACCAAGTGATAGGTGATCCTAACCTAGGGGTTCGAACTAGAGTGTCATATCGAAACCTTAGTCAAATCTCATTGATTTCGAAAATCAAACCCAAGTCAATTGAACAAGCTCTTCTTGATCCCGATTGGATTATTGCAATGCAAGAAGAGCTAGCTCAATTTACTAGGAATGAAGTTTGGGAATTAGTACCACCACCTAAAGATAAATCAATTATTTGAACAAGGTGGGTATTCCGAAATAAACTTGATGACAAAGGTGAAGTAGTTAGAAACAAAGCGAGATTGGTCGCGAAAGGTTTTAGTCAAGTAGAAGGGTTAGATTATGATGAGACCTATGCTCCCGTAGCAAGATTAGAATCCATCCGAATGTTGTTATCATATGCTACACATCGAGGATTTAAACTATTTCAAATGGATGTCAAGTCAGCGTTCTTGAATCGACTTATTAAGGAAGAAGTGTATGTTAGTCAACCCCCAGGATTCGAAAGCTTAGATAAACCCGACCATGTGTTTAAACTCAAGAAAGCCTTATATGGACTAAAACAAGCTCCTAGAGCTTGATATGAGAGGCTTTCAGTATACCTTAAGTCTAAAGGGTTTAGCCAAGGCTTAGTCGACCCGACCCTTTTCATAAAATCCGTAGGCAAAGAAATTTTTATAGCTCAAATTTACATAGATGACATAATATTTGGAACAACTAACTCAATCCTGCTAAATGAGTTCATTTCACTAATGGAAATTGAATTTGAAATGAACTTAGTAGGAGAATTAAATTTCTTCCTAGGATTACAAATTAAACAAACTAAAGAAGGAATCTACCTACATCAACAAAAATATGCTAAGGAATTAATTAACCGATTCAAGATGCAAAATGCTAAAACAATTAATACACCTATGGCAACAAACGTCAATATAGGAGAAGATGTAGAAGGAAAACCTATTGACCTAAAATACTATAGGAACGCGATAGGGAGTCTCCTTTACTTAACTTCGAGTCGACCCGATATATTATTTGCAGTAAGTAAATGTGTAAGGTTTCAAACTTGTGCCAAAGAATCACACCTAACATTGGTTAAGCGTATCCTTAGATATCTAAAGGGAACACTAAGTGTAGGTATTTGGTACCCTAGATCTACCGAGTTCATTCTAATCGGCTACTCCGACTCGGATTATGCCGATAGTAAACTCGATAGAAAGAGAACGAGTGGTTGTTGTCAACTTCTCGGCTCGAATCTAGTGAGTTGGTGCAGTAGAAAGCAACACTGTGTTGCTTTATCTACCACCGAAGCCGAATACGTCGCAATAGGTGAGTGTGTGGCTCAACTTCTTTGGATGAAGCACACTCTCCAAGACTTCAACTTAAACTTCAACAATACTAAAATTCACATAGATAACATTAGTTCAATCAACTTGACCAAAAATCCTATATGCCACTCTAGGACAAAATATATAGAGGTCAAACACCACTTTATTCGAAAACATGTAGCTAATGGGATCATACAATTTGAATATGTGGAGTCCAAATCGAACCTAGCAGACCTCTTTACCAAACCTCTACCCGAAGCCAAATTTAGTCTACTTAGACGTAAATTAGACATGTGCGTAATAGAGTAGGACTTTAAATTTATATTTTTTATTTTTTTATACTCTACTTTTTTTTATGCTAATGGAACTAGCTTAGGGTTTACCCTAGAAATCATATACCTATAAATTTAAGGAGCCAACACATCTCACAACACATTGGACTAATGTGTTTGTGTACCTAGCCACGTAGATGAGCGTGAGATGTTAGGACCTTACTCCTGGTTCCAGATGTAGATCTAGTGCATCGACATGAACCACGGAGTATAATTACATAAACGAACCAACTCTAATCAGGACTTGTTGATTATTCCATATCAATCAAGTCAAATAGAGTTGAACATACAAATAGATGAGCTTATGTTTAAACTACTATTTTTAAAATTTATTTGGAACATGCTTGGACTTAGAACTTAATTTACGACAAAATTCAAAAACTGTGTTTTTCAAAAACCCCTGCTCTTTTCGATTTATGGCAAAAGGGAGAGAAAAGGCCAAAGTTAAGGGATCAATTTTTTGATAACTTAACCTGACACATAATTTAAATTTTTTAGTGGCCTAAGTTAAGTAAAGGTTGTTTACTTAACTTAACTTAAATTATTTTAATGGCCTAAGTTAAGTAAAGTTTAAGGAATTTAAGTTAAGTTAAGTAAAAGGGGGAGGAAAAGGCCAAGGTTAATTACTTAACTTGAACTTATTTTAAACACTAAGGCCAACGTTAAATAATTTTTGATTACTTAACTTTTTAAGTAGCAAACATCAAGGGGGAGGACTTGAAGAAGAGTTTTTCTCATACTCTTACTTAACTTATTAAGTTAAGTATACTCTTTCATATTTCATATTCATGCTTCATGATATTCAATTCACTTAATGCATCTAATTTATTTCCTTAACTTTGTGTTGGTTTGTCATAGATCAAAAAGGGGGAGATTGTTGGTATAATAGGCACCTAAATCGAACCTAATTTTTGATTATAACAAAGACACAAAGTTAAGTTCATTTTGTTATCTCATGAGCTGAATTAAGTGTGCATGAATGCTAAGCTAAGGGTCGGCGACACCCGGAGGTTCTCGTGCTAAGAAATCGTGGTGGTCGGGCGACATCGGGAGGACTTCAGAGGGAGTCGAAGAAATCAAGTGAAGATTGAAAGCGAAGCTACAAAGGTAAGATCGAGGTAAGCTCATGTGAGTGAGTGATGTAAGGTTGAGTCCTCCGTACGAGGATGTCCTTAGGCGACGATCCGACCATGACTTCCCATGGAAGGTCTATGTCGAGATTGGACGGTTAGTGGCCGTAGAAAATACTTATTTGAGTATCATTTTCTAGCTAACTCTTGATGCATTAGAAAACCCTAGCCAACAGTTAACTAATGGTTGTTATCAGTCGACTGATGAGGGTGAACAGTCGACTGCCATTTGAATTTCCAGCTTCGAGGAGAGTCAAACATCATCCCCTTATCTTAGGGTGAGGTGGCCTTTGGTGATAAAACTTGAGCTCAACGTTTAGGGTTCTTAAAGGCTATAAAAGAAGGAGTGTTCTTTACCATTTTCATCAATTCTAAGCCTCTAAAAAGCCTCCCAAGTGCTTATGTAAAGCTGCAACTCTCCGACGATCCTATGACGACGAAGCACTATCGAAATGACAACCCGAGCTCAAACTCCAACCTTCAAATTGCCAGTATTAGCTAAGTTTAAGATTCATTTCTAAAGCATTGTATTTGTCTTCCTTTTTAAGTTTTTATCGTAACGAGGAGAGAGGGATTGTCTCTCTACCTCGTGTTTTCTCGAGCTTTTGTAATCGCAAATTCCTACTTTCAATGAGGATGAGTGTTTTTAGTGAATTGCCCTCCGTACGTGGTATCAGACCACTAGGGCCTTGGATTAGTAGCCAGAAGGCTGTGAACCAAGTAAAAAAGCTTTGTCTCTATTTACTTTCCGTTACATTTCAACTCTACTATTATTTGTTCCGAATAGCAAGCATGATCCGAATAAATTTAAGCATCGTAACTAGTGAAAAGGTTTCATCATAGTCTATACCATGAATCCGCTTGAATCCTTTCGCCACCAATCACCCTTTATAGATATGCATATGACCATCCATGTCAATCATTCTCTTAAATACCCACTTACACCCAATGGGTTTGACCCCTTCAGGTGGATCAACCAAAGTCCATGCTTGGTTCGTGTACATGGATTCCATTTTGAACCTCATGGCCTCTAGCCATTTCTCAGAATCTAGGCTCATTATAGCTTCTTGATAGGATGTAGGCTCATTACAATCAACAAGCATTACATCACCATGGTCATACAAGAGAAAAGAATATCTCTCAGATTGACAGCGTATCCTATCAGATCGGTGCAGATCTTGGTCTACATGAACAAGTTGTGCTACAATTTCATGTGATGTCATTGATTCATAATCTTCACCACCTTATGGTGCATGTTCGATTTCCATTAAGGCATCAGTGCTAGTCTTTGTATCTTGAATTTCTTCAAGATCAACTTTACTCCCACTAGTCTGTCTAGAGATAAATTCATGTACTGAGCTATAATGAGCCTAGATTCTGAGAAATGGCTAGAGGCCATGAGGTCCAAAATGGAATCCATGTACACGAACCAAGAATGGACTTTGGTTGATCCACCTGAAGGGGACAAACCCATTGGGTGTAAGTGAGTCTTTAAGAGAAAGATTGACATGGATGGTCATATGCATATCTATAAAGGGTGATTGGTAGCGAAAGGATTCAAGCAGATTCATGGTATAGCCAATGATAAAACCTTTTCACTAGTTACGATGCTTAAATTTATTCGGATCATGCTTGCTATTGTTGCTTACTATGATTATGAAATCTGGCAGATGGATGTCAAAACTACATTTCTAATTGGAAATCTACTTGAGGATGTGTACATGACACAACTAGAGGGGTTTGTAGATCTAAAGGATGCTAGAAAGGTATGTAAGTTGCAAAGGTCCATTTATGGTTTAAAGCAAGCTTAAAGAAGCTGGAATCTTCGATTTGATGATGTGATCAAAACATTTGGTTTCATTAAGAATTAAGATGAACGTTGTGTTTACAAGAGGGTTAGTAGGAGCACAGTTATTTTTCTTGTCTTGTATGTAGATGACATACTTCTCATTGGAAATGATATCCCTATGCCTCAGTCTATTAAGACTTGGCTTGGGAATTATTTTTCAATGAAAGACTTAGGTGAAGCAGCATATATTCTAGGCATCCGCATATATAGAGATAGATCTAAAAGATTATTTGACTAAGTCAGAGTACATATGTTGACAAGGTGCTTAATCATTTTTCCATGCAGAATTCCAAGAAGGGATTCATGCCAATGTCACATGGTGTAAGCCTTTTAAAGGCTCAATGCCCTTATTCTAAGGAAGAAAGGGATCACATGGATAAGATCCCTTATGTATCTGCTATAGGGTCTATCATGTACGCCATGCTTTGTATTCATCCCGATGTATCGTATGCATTAAGCATGACAAGAAGATACCAGTTAGATCTATTGGTGCAATAATGCCCCAAGCATTTATATGTTTTGATGTTTGGATAATCATCTAAGTTAGGCAACAATTTGTGATCTAAATTGTGATGATGTTTAAGTGACAGGAAAATCCAAGTATGAAGACTTGGTGAAAGAAAAGTCCAAGGTAAAGGTTTGGCGGCATAAGACCAAGCATGTTGCCTTGGCAGCATTAAATCCAAACGGACCTTGGCAAAGGGAGTCCAAAAGCAAGTCTTGGCAGCGTAAGTCCAAGCATGTAGACTTGGCGGCGTAAAGTCCAAGCACGCTTTGGCAAAGGAAAACCCTAGACATGACAAAACCGAAGGAAGCTCTTGGAAGCAAGGTGCAAAGGATGAACAAGTCGCGGACTCGGAGGGATCCTGAAGGCGCAAGGCTTAAGGAAGAGCTAGGAGGTTAAGTCTAGGTCTAGGGGTGAAATCAAGTGTGAAATATTCACACTTGATGAGTATCAGTCGACTGATACGATGTATCGATCGTGATCGGTGCTCGGCCGTCGGTGAAACCACGACCGTGATCGCTATTGTGACCAAAGCGATGATGTTGCAATCGATCGACCGCCAACAATGGCGATCGATAGACATAAAACGAGCCGCGAATGGAGTCGCGACTCGACTACCGCGTGATCACTGATCGATCACTCCATCACCGATCGGCCCGATGGAGGATCGATCGGTGATGAAAGTGCAGTTGGATGAAACGACTCTGAATCCCGCAAATCCGGCTATTCAGAAGCCATTAACCACGCCCGAATGATCGATGTTGTACATCACCGACCGATCGTGGAAAATCAGCCTCTTCTCTATAAAAAGAGGGATGGTGGAGGTTTTTGGGGTTAATGCTTATTCTCTAATCCCTCTCAAGAGCCTCCACGAATTTTCTAGCTTTCTAAGTGATTTAAATCTCCTCCTCTTCTCTCTAAGCTTAGATCTTCATTCTTTGTAAAGAAGAGGAGTTGTTTTGTAAAGAAAGCTTATTAGTGGATATTGCTTGGATTGATCCACCTTAAGGATCACCGTGGAGTAGGAGCGCTATCTCCGAACCATGTAAAAGGCCTTGTTTGCGTTTTGTTATTGTTTTTACATATATTATTGTGTTTGCTTCCGCTAATCATTTTTGTAGAAACAGCGCTTATTCACCCCCTCTAGCTTCCAAACGATCCCTAACAAGTGGTATCAGAGCCCGGATCGCATCGGAAGATCTAGCAATCAACTGGAGCAAAGATGGCATTTCAAGAGGGGTATAGCACGGCGAGGCCTCCGTTCTTTGACGACAACGATTTTGGATATTGGAAAGGTAGGATGGAGTATTATTTAATGAATGATATTGAGAATTGGTTTAGTGTTGTAGATGGTTTTGAGAAGCCGGTCGACGAATTCGGAGCACCACTACCGACAAAAGATTGGACAAGAGAGATGGCCAAGAAAGCACAAGCAAATGCAAAAGAAACGACCACACTTCAATGTGGTCTATCCAAGGAGCAACTCTCTAAGGTCGGGCCATTCAACTCCGCAAAAGAGCTTTGGGAGAAGCTCATCGAACTCAACGAAGGATCCAAAGAGACAAGAAGGGCCAAGAGGGATCTTTTGATTGGCCAACTCCAAAGCTTCACTATGAAGACAAATGAAACCGTGAGCCAAATGCACGGGCGCTTCAAGGAAGTAGTCAACGGACTACACGTTATAGGTGAAAAGGTCGACAACCGAGACCTTGTAAGGTATGTATTACAAGATTTCCCTAGGACCACCTTATGGGCCTCAATGGTAGATGCCTATAAGGTCTCTAGGGATCTTTCATTAGTTAAATTAGATGAGCTATTTTGTGAATTTCAATTGCATGAACAAGCTAACACTTCATCCAAAGAGAAGGGTATAGCTCTTTTTGTAGGAAAGAAGGAGAAGAAGAAAAAGGAAAAGAAGGAGGTGTCTTCCTCATCCGAATCCGAGGAAGACTCATCAAGTAGTGAGGATGAGCTATCGGCAAGTGAGGTGGCACACTACGTCAAGAAATTTGGTGGGAAGTCAAGGAGGCTCACCAAGAAAGATGTGAAGAGGATGTTTCAATCCTCAAGAGGTAAATCTTCAAACAATTCAAATTCTATTTCTAACGTGACATATTTTGGTTGCAACAAGAAAGGGCATATAAAGCCAAATTGCCCGGAACTAAAGAAAAAGGAGGAGAAGGAAAAGAAGAAGAAGGAAAAGAAGGAAAAGAAGAAGGAGGCGATGATGGCACAAACATGGGATACTCTAAGTATGGAGGAGTCTTCCGACGATGAAGAAGTTTTCCATACAACCCGGAACTTAGCCCTCATGACATTGGAAGAAACCGGAAGCTCAAGCGAGGAGTCTTCTTCCTCTTCAAGCGATGAATCATCATCAAGTGATGATGATGAGGTAAACAACTCACCCAAAGTAGATTTACTTTATAAGATATTGCATGCTTACAAAATGCTTTAAATAGATCAAAAACTAGGATTAAGGATCTAAAATTAGAGATCAAATCATTTAAGAATGTAGATGCATCATGTGATAAACCATCTAGTGATAATGATGATTGTACTCTTAGGGATGAAAATGATGAGTTAAGAAAAGAAATAGGTAAATTAAGAGCATGCCTAGAAAAGTTCACAAATGGTTCTAAATATCTAGATATGATTATTAAGGATCAAAGGGCAATTTACAATAAGGCCGGATTAGGATATAGACCTAAGGAGAAAGAGGTAGCATTTGCATCCCTAGTTAGTAGAAAATCAATGATTAAAAGCAAGGGGAGAAAGGCATGGGTACCTAAGAAATTTATAATTGATGCTAGTGGTCCTAAGATTTGGGTACCTAAGGATTGTGTTTTTCATGTGATATAGGTAGAAGAACCAAGCTTGTGGATAGTTGATAGTGGGTGCTCAAAGCATATGATCGGGGATGAGAGAAAATTCTCCACTATCAACCATACTAGCAAAGGAAAGGTGTCATTTGGTAATAGCGGTAAACTTAAAATTCTAGGAAAGGGCACCATTGAGGTATCTCCCAATCTTGCCGTTCATAAAGTTCTATTAGTTAAAAATATGAAATTTAACCTACTTAGTGTAAGCCAATTATGTGATGCAAATTTTGATGTTAAATTTGATTCCTCAAAATGCTTTAGAAGACACAAAACTATAAATGATTGTATGTTAGTAGGCTTTAGGAAATCAAATATATATTATGTTGATTTATCCTATGCTACTAATTTTTTCACTAAGTGTCTTATTGCAAAAGAGGAAGAAAGTTGGCTTTGGCATAGGAGGCTAGGACACATAAACATGAAGAATATAGCCAAAATAGCAAAATTGAAGTTAGTCAAAGGATTGCCTAGAGTCAAATTTCTCAAGGACAAGATGTGTGATGCTTGCCAAGAAGGGAAGCAATCAAAAACATCACACAAAGGTAAAAATTTACTTAGTACCACTTTACCATTAGAATTATTACATATGGACCTATTTGATTGCCATAGTACCCCATCTATAATTGGTAGTAAATATTGCTTGGTAATAGTAGATGATTTTTCTAGGTTTACTTGGATGTTTTTCTTGAAAAATAAAGATGAAACCTTAGAAATAATCATAGGATTTAGCAAAAGAGTAGAAAATGAAAGAAAACTCAAAATCAACCGGATCCGTAGTGATCATGGTGGAGAGTTTGAGAATTCTAACTTTTCAACTTTTTGCTTAGAACAAGGGTACAAGCATAAATTTTCTTGTCCTAGAACACCCCAACAAAATGAGGTTGTGGAAAGGAAAAATCGTGCCCTACAAGAAGCGGCTAGGACAATGCTTAATGCATATTCCTTACCTAGCTACTTGTGGGCGGAAGCGGTTAATACCGCTTGCTATATCCAAAATAGGGTATTGATTCATAGGTTCTTAGGAAAAACTCCATTTGAATTGTGGAATGGTACAATTCCAACAATTCATTATTTTAAGGTCTTTGGATGTAAAGTCTATATCTTAAATACCAAAGACAACCTAAGTAAGTTTGAGTCCAAAGCGGATGAGGGAATCCTAGTTGGATACTCATCCACTAGTGTAGGATATAGAGTTTACAATAAAAGGACTCAAAAGATTGAAGAATCTTCGAATGTTCAATTTGATGAAAATTCAAATACATACCCTAGGAAATCCTCTATTGATGATGACATAAACAATGAAAATCAAGGAATTACACAACAATTGCAAGATTTAACCTTAGGGGGTAATGATCAAGGGGGAGGATTGGATCAAGGGGGAGTAAGGGATGACTCCGATGATGAACATAGGATTGAAGTTAATCATGATCAAACTCAACTTGATACACCTCCTAGAACCATAAGAGTTCATCAAAGTCACCCATTAGATCAAATTGTGGGTGAATTATCTCAAGGAGTTAGGACTAGGTCATTCCATAGGGATCCCACTAGTCATATAGCTCTAATTTCTCAAATTGAGCCCAAAAACATTAAAGATGCATTACTTGATCCGGATTGGATCTTAGCAATGCAAGATGAGTTGGCTCAATTTGATAGGAGTCAAGTGTGGGAGTTAGTTCCTAGACCAAGTGAAAACACTATTATTACTACAAGATGGGTCTTTAGGAACAAACTAGATGACCAAGGGAATATCACTAGAAATAAAGCATGATTAGTTGCAAGGGGTTTTAATCAAGTTGAAGGACTTGATTATGATGAAACATATGCCCCGGTTGCTAGATTAGAGTCCATTAGAATACTTTTAGCATATGCCTCCTATATGGGTTTCAAACTCCATCAAATGGATGTCAAATCAGCATTCCTAAATGGGTTTATTAAGGAAGAGGTGTATGTAGAACAACCTCCCGGGTTTGAAAATACGGACTACCCAAACCATGTATACAAGCTTAGGAAAGCCTTATACGGTTTGAAACAAGCTCCCCGGGCTTGGTATGAAAGATTGTCAACTTTCCTAATCTCTAAGGATTTCAAAAGGGGTAGTATAGATCAAACTCTCTTTATAAAGTCAACATCTAAGGACATCTTTGTAGCCCAAGTGTATGTCGATGACATTATCTTTGGATCAAAAAATGATGAACTTCTTCAAGACTTTATTCAAAATATGGAAAAAGAGTTTGAGATGAGTCTAGTTGGAGAATTAAATTTCTTCCTAGGTTTGCAAGTTAAACAAACTAGTGAAGGAATTTACATTTATCAAACCAAATATGCTAAGGAAATGATTAAGAAATTTGGTTTGGAAAATGCTAAGGTAGTGTCAACTCCAATGGCAACCAATACTAAAATAGATAGTGATAGTGAAGGAAAACAAATAGATCTTACCCTTTATAGGAGCATGATTGGTAGCCTCTTGTATTTAACCGCTAGTAGACCCGACATATTATTTGCGGTTGGTATGTGTACTAGGTATCAATCATGTGCTAAGGAATCTCATTTAGTTGCCGTTAAAAGAATTTTAAGATATGCCAAGGGCACACTAAATGTAGGTCTATGGTACCCTAGGACTAGGTCTTTTGATTTAATTGGGTACACCGATTCCGATTATGCCGGTTGCAAATTGGATCGAAAGAGTACTAGTGGTCGATGTCAATTCCTTGGGTCCTCCCTAGTGAGTTGGAGTAGTAGGAAGCAACCTTGTGTTGCTTTATCCACCACCGAGGCCGAATATGTGGCTATGGGTGGTTGTGTAGCTCAACTCTTATGGATGAAACATACCCTAGAAGATTATGAGCTATCTTACTCCAACATGAAAGTATTTTGTGATAATGTGAGCACCATTAACTTGACCAAAAATCCGGTGCATCACTCTAGGACCAAGCACATTGAAGTGAAGCATCACTTCATTAGAAACCATGTGACTAAGGGGGACATTGAGCTCAATTATATTGAATCCAAGTCCAACTTAGCCGATATATTTACCAAGGCTCTCCCCGAAGTAGAATTTTCATCACTTAGGAGAGAACTTGGAATGTGCTTGGTTGAGTGAAGGTGTAGGTTTGCATGATCCTATAGAAATACTAGGTTTTATACCTTTAACCATCTCACAAAATACCTAAGAAACCATGATTTTTGTATTGAGCCATCTAGACAATATGTGAGATGTTAGGAAGATGCACTTGGTTCATCATGCTTGTTATGATGCATTACTATGGACCAAAGTGTCATCTAGAGACATTAATCCTTAATTGGACCAATCATTGGGAAGGCTTATACACAATTGATGTGCATATAGCTCCAAGAACATGATTGGAAATGTCAAATAAAACATATTTTAAACTATGTTTACCATACTTTGAAAAACAGTTTTCAAGTGAAACACAAAAGTGATACAAAGTTTGCAAAATTTTAGAACCTTTTGCTAGTTTCCAAAATTGTATCAATATTGAAATCTGGTAAACATATATTTTTCAAAATATTTTTCCTTGATAAAGTATGATTTCAGAAATGTGTACACAAATTTTCATGATTTTTCGAGGTTTCTAGAATTTCTGCCGCATTTCTGAATTTGGACTGAAAAGGCTGATTTTAGACATATTAGTGTGTATGATCGTTCGTAATCCAAATGACTGATACCTTTGGAAAATTAGCCTCATTTTCTGAGATTTAGTGTATCGTTGATATCCTAAAACTATAGCATGATAGTATTGAGTCTAAACAACGTGTATGGTACATTTAATGCGATATTTTAGGGGGAGTTTCACAAAATATATCTTTCTCCTCAAAAATTTACATTGTTGGTGCAAAGTTAGGATTTAAACTTTCAAATTGTTTGATGACTTTAGCTCCACATGTATTTTATTCATCATAATCTGTATCTTGGATTAAGGGGAGTTAAAATTTTAAAATCTATGCCTTAGTTCAAGATTGTTAAACACTCAATCTTCTCATGAAATATATGCTTTTATCTTTCTTCTCTTTTTGATGTGTGTCAAAGGGAGAAGAAATGTTTAAGTTAGAATTGGAATTGGATATATGATGTGATAATATGCGTATCTTTAAAAGACCTAACTTAAATGATTGTCAAACATCAAAAAGGGGGAGATTGTTGGTGCAACAATGCCCTAAGCATTTATATGTTTTGATGTTTGGATAATCATCTAAGTTAGGCAACAATTTGTGATCTAAATTGTGATGATGTTTAAGTGAGAAAATCCAAGTATGAAGACTTGGTGAAAGAAAAGTCCAAGGTAAAGGTTTGGCGACATAAGACCAAGCATGTTGCCTTGGCGACATTAAATCCAAGCGGACCTTGGCAAAGGAGTCCAAAAGCAAGTCTTGGCAGCGTAAGTCCAAGCATGTAGACTTGGCGTAAAGTCCAAGCACGCTTTGGCAAAGGAAAACCCTAGACATGACAAACCAAGGAAGCTCTTGGAAGCAAAGCGCACAGGATGAACAAGTCGCGGACTCGGATGGATCCTGGAGGCGCAAGGCTTAAGGAAGAGCTAGGAGGTTAAGTCTAGGTCTAGGGGGTGAAATCAATTGTGAATTACTCACAGTTGATGAGTATCGATCGATCGACACGATGTATCGATCGGCCGTCAGTGCTCGACCGAGTCGGTGAAACTCGACGGCCGAATGATCGCCGTGACCAAGGCGATCGTGATGTTGTAATGTCGATCGCCAACGGGCGATCGATAGACGTAAAAACGAGCACAGAATGGAGTCGCACTCGACTACCGCCGTGATCACTCGACTGATCACTCCATCAGTCGACTGATGGAGGGATCAGTCGACTGATGAAAGTGTCGTTGGATGAAACGACTCTGAATCCCACAAATCCGGCTATTCAGAAGCCGTTAACCACGCCAACAGTCGACTGATGTTGTACATCAGTCGACTGATCGTGCTCCAACGGGAAAATCAGCCTCTTCTCTATAAAAAGAGGGATGGTGGAGGTTTTTGGGGTTAATGCTTATTCTCTAATCCCTCTCAAGAGCCTCCATGAATTCTCTAGCTTTCTATGTGATTTAAATCTCCTTCTCTTCTCTCTAAGCTTAGATCTTCATTCTTTGTAAAGAAGAGGAGTTGTTTTGTAAAGAAAGCTTATTAGTGGATATTGCTTGGATTGATCCACCTTAAGGATCACCTTGGAGTAGGAGCGCTATCTCCGAACCACGTAAAAGGCCTTGTTTGCGTTTTGTTATTGTTTTTACATATATTATTGTGTTTGCTTCCGCTAATCATTTTTGTAGAAACCGAAAAACGCTATTCACCCCCCCCCCCTCTAGCTTCCAAACGATCCCTAACAAGATCCAGTGAAAGTCACTGGACAACTGTCAAGAATATTCTTAAGTACTTACGAAGGACGAAAGAATATTTCTTGATATTTGGAGGTGATGAGGAGCTAGCTGTAAAGGGTTATAGTGATGCAAGCTTCCAACCCGACAGGGATGATTTCATATCACAGTCAGGGTATGTATTTTGCTTAAATGGTGGCACTGTGAGCTGGAAGAGTTCAAAGCAAGACACAGTCGTAGATTCTACAATAGAAGCCGAGTATATTATTGTGTCTGATGTGGGTAATGAGGTTGTTTGGATCCGAAAGTTTATCACTGAACTTAGGGTGGTTCCTAGCATAACGGACCCTATAGACCTCTATTGTGACAATAATGGGGCTATTATACAGGCTAAGGAACCTCACTCTCATCAGCAGACCAAACACATACTACGGTGCTTCCATCACATTCGAGAGATCATCAATAGAGGAGATGTGAGGATATGCAAAGTATCGATGGATGCTAACATTGCAGATCCTTTGACTAAGGCTTTGGCACAAAGAATGCATGATGGTGATACTAGGTCACTGGGTATTAGATATTACAGTGATTAACACTAGTGTTAGTGGGAGATTGTTAGTAGTAAGCCCTAGAGCCAATTATGTGATGATTGACTAGGGACTTTTTGTATCATATGTTATTAATAAAGGCAAAGGTTGGTTATTATATTTACTTCATGCTTATGCTAGCCGAATAAATATAATAATGCCCTAGAAAGATGGTTCTAATATACAGCATATCAATTGATAGAATTGATTGCGAGAAGTTGTGAGGAACACTATTCTTAAATATTCCTAGTCAAGTATTAATATACAAGGGCAATATTAATGCATTGAGACTAGCATATAAGTCAATTGATGAATCTCAGAGGTCATGGATATGTGATATCACGTTGATACATGGGTATATATTAGAGAATATATACTGAATTGATCTTCCATGAGAAAGTTTCATGGATTGTTATATAAGTGTCATAAACTTTCTCATATGACTATTAGTATGAATAGTCCTTAGACCTTAAATCACTACGGTTCCCTGCATGAGGAGTTATGGACTTTGGTATCGTCAAACGCCACTCGTAACAGGTTGGACTATAAATGTGATCACTGGGTATGTAATAAATTATGCGAAGGGATGTGAGTGATGTAGATG
Source organism: Wurfbainia villosa (assembly GCA_025175895.1). Lineage (NCBI taxonomy): Eukaryota > Viridiplantae > Streptophyta > Magnoliopsida > Zingiberales > Zingiberaceae > Wurfbainia > Wurfbainia villosa. The sequence continues at coordinate 11,519,300 of CM046007.1, read as the reverse complement.
AGATCTATCCCTCCCATATGGTGGGAGTGATATCTTTAGGCCTCTTGATAGAGTATGACTACAAAATGCATGGTCTTGCTCAAATGAGTCAATATGAGATATTGAGCTCATTTGTTTGATTGAGTCTACTTGGGGATCAAGAAACATAAAGATTGATAAGAGGATGACACGATCTATACTTCATTGATCAATCTAGATATCGAGGATAGAAGGACAAAGTCATACATTATATCAATCATGGAAAGCTTAGGTCGGATCTCGACTACTCGTAACTTGGGTAGCAATGATACATTGATAGATGTCGCTCATTGCTTATGTGTCTAAAGTGGTTTAGAGATATTGTCAATGTTACAAGAACCTATTGGGTCACTCACAAATGACATTCTATTTTGGAAATTTTGAGATGGGTTCATTTTAGTTTGACTAAAGGAACAATTAAGTATATTGGATGGTCGAGACTTGAGTCAAACTCAAGTTGGTTGAATTTGAGTTAGGCTCAAATTAAACCAAGTGGATGAATGAAGTTAAATGCATCATGCATGATTAATACGGATTAATCATGCATTGATGAGGGATACCAATAGCCTAAATGCATCATGCATGATTAATAAGGATTAATCATGCATTGATGAGGGAATACCAAAAGCCTAAGAACCTTTGGTATTCATGGCTTGAGTATAAAGGTTTTCTTCTTCCATGAGACTTGGTGGATGGTGTGGTTCATCTTCTTGCTCTTGGTGGCTTGGCCGAATTTTGCTAAAAGGGTTGCTAGCACAACCATAGATTCTCCTTCTTAAGTGAGTGTCAGTGTGGATACGCATAGAGGCACGAACACTTCAACGTGCAAGAGATCCGGTGAATCTTGGACGAGCAGGATAAGCTAAGGGCACGCCACAAAGGTATACCTATAAGTTAAAACATTAGATCTAACTTTGTAAAACTTTCTGCGAACTTTCACATTGATCATTCACAAGGGATCTCATTTTTCCCCTGCGTGTCACGCCTCGAGGGAGTCCTCGCCAGACGAAAATCCAGCAGCATCTCCCCTGTACGGGTGACAATACCAACTTTCATACAAGGCCTACATGACCACTATACATCGGTCAACACGACCGGAATCCAAACAACCCACGCAGGTAATAATTAGGCCTCAGGCCATCAATCAAAGTAAATAAATAAAATCTATCACCTTTTAACTTACCCCTTCTACCATCTGTGCAGGAATACTCATCCAAATCCAATCCAAAATAAATCTCCGGACCAAGGTCCATAAAGACCATAACAAAAATCTCCAAACCTCCACAAGTATATAACCAAAACAAACACAAGTCCTACACACTTCATCTAGTTAAAAACCAAAACCATAAGACCCATAAAACCTATCCATTTCGACGAGGGGGATTGGCAGCTGGACTCTCCTGGCAGTTTCAACTTGAAATAGATGTAAAGCAACGGGATAAGTTCAAAGAACTCAGCGGATATAGTCGATATGCAAAGTAAGATATAGCTAACAATAAGAATCATGCCAGTACAGTCTCACATAAATAGGGTATGCAAGCAAGAAATACAAAAGGACTGTACTTACCTGAATCTCCTACCCTGATATAGGAGCATGTGCCTGACTAGAAGTAATAAAGTCATCACCATATATAAATATGAATCCTATATGCATGACAATCATATGCAACATCCAAGGCATCAATAAAAATGCAACAAACACAATACAAATGCTATCCATGCAAAATGCATGCCGTGCAAATGACATGGTCACCCCTGACGCCAGTCAGCCGCCTCACACGCGATGGTAAAGCCGAGTGGGTAGGGCTATGACAACTGTGCACTCTCTGTCATCCTTGCTCTAGTGGCCGAGTGGACGGGATCTTGCGGAGTACACCTATCCTCCTGCCCCAAACAGAGTGGAGGAGCTAAGCTCTCATCTCCCAGTGTCATAGACTAGAGGAGGGATCCCTGCCCGCTACCACGCTGCCTCATCGCTACCCATGAGCGGACCAGCGGAGCCTGATAGAGCAACTTCACACACCCTCCTGATGTACCACTAACCCATGAGTGGCAGTGTGTGCAGGCCATGTAACTGGCTGCGGGCTCAACTATAAAGGAACCCCGTCCAGTCAGCATGAAATCATGCAAGATGGTGCATGATACTAAAGCATGTAAATCCAACTAAAAATACTTATCCAAATAATATGCACAATCAATAAGTGCATATCTATGATCCAAGTAACTATGATCCAAATAAAATAGGGAAGATATAATCATACTGATCAAATGCATGTATCTAGTAGGCATAAAAACATACTAGGCATATAAACATGAAAATTATTGCAAGCTATCCTAACTAGCATATCAACATGACTATATCTAGGAGATAAGTCAAAATACCCGCCTGATAAAATGTCCGCAATCATGAACTCTTCACACCCGTAGTCCGGTCTCGTGACCGAAACCTACATAAAATATAATTACCATCAAATCCAAGTACATAAAAAATGATCGAATCAAATCCTACATCGACCTCGTATCCGATCCACTAGATTGATTTAATTATCTTATTCAACCTAATCAATCCTCCATACATAATTACAGAACCGATCAACATCACACCGAACTCAACAATCCAACCAACCATAGATCACTAAGAATTAACTCCCACCCAAATCATATGACCAAAGTACAGACAACCACTGTCAATAACCTGTAATTAAGTTATAATCATCCTGTATGTAATCCAACCAATCAATCACAGTCATCCCCATTGTAGCAATGGAATTTAACAACATCCTAAATAAATCCTTCATTTTCCTCAAGCTAAATTCACAACTCCACAACAATATACAGAACATCTCATCGATCAGAAGTATAAATCCAACCTAACCCTAGGTGACATACACAGCTCAACCAAACCTTACCTCAAACTCGATCCAACCCTTGGATCCCACAAATTGGCACCCACAGTCCATTTACATCCCTTCACAGACAACCCATTCCTGAACGGAACCTCACAATCGACCAAGATCAACAATCAGCAAAGAAAAGAAAGTAATGGGTTGAGATTTACCAGTTTGATAAACCCCCAAATCAGCTTGGTTCGCCAGAATAAGGGGACTGCCGCACCACCCACAGCAATCTGAAAAATTGGTGGTGGAGAACACAGAATCAAGGTTGGTTCTCACCCGAAATCAAGGAAACAACCACAGTAGGGAAGTTCGACCGGACCTTACCTAGCTTCGACAGAAATCGTAGCTTCTGGTCAGAACACACTTCAGTCGCTGCCGACCCACGCTCGTTAGTCCGGCTCGTTTGTGGTACCGGTGAGGGAGGTTCACTCGCCGCTTGCCGCGAGGAAGGGAAAAGCTGGCCGAGAACCGGAGATGTGGCACAAGGAGAGGTGTCGCGTGCGACTGTGGATGACGAGCGCGCGAGAAACCGAGAGGGAGGAGAAGGCTGCGACGGTGTGTTAGGGTTCCGGCGGCGATCCGGTGGCTGCAGGTGCGCCGAGGAAGAAGAAACAGCAGTGGCGACTGTGGACTAGCCGTCGGCGAGTGCGGCTCGGGCGGCAACAATGGCCAAAGGCGGGGTGGTGGAGAAGAGGGGGGTCACGCGAGAGAAGAAACTGCAAGAGGGAATCGGGCGCACGGGAAAAGAAAAGGAAATAGAAAAAAAAAACTTAGGGTTTTTTTATTTAAATCTAGGTTTAGTTATTTAAACCTAGGCTTATTAAACCCATTAATCCCTCAAAATTGATATTTCAAATAGGCCCTCCAAAAGCCTATTTATTTTATCCCCGTAAAAACCTCTTATAAGCTCCGTTTAAATCTAAAAAAATTCCTAAAATTCTCTAAAAATCCCGAAAAATTTTCAAGATTATTTTCCTAAATTTTGGCCACAAAATTTTATATTTTAAATTTTCAGTATTTAACACTGCGTGTATGCTATTTTTCGTATTAAGATCCCTACAAAGCCACACTGTGCCGAGCAATCGCCTGAATATCGAGCAACACAGTGGCAAGCACTAATACTGAATGTCGAGCCACACTGTGCCGAGAAATTAGCCTTAATACCGAGCCACAGTGTTGAGCACTCGATGTCGAAGATATCGAGCCACACAATGTCGCAATCGGTCGATGATAGCCACCACAGTCAGAGCACTCGATCTGAATGCCGAAGTCACGCGAGGACGATGGGGTGGGAAAAACTTCCAATTGACTGTTGAACCTCAAACATGAGGTTTAGCCCAAGTATGATCCCTTCATACTTGCTAGACCACCCTTAGCCTAGACCTAAGCTTTCTAGCCACCTCCATTTGTCCCATGTTTATCGGATCCCTCCAAGTCATTCATGACTTGTTCATCCATACATTAGCCTTCAGGTGCTTCCATCGACTATTGTCATGATAATTGGGTCTACACTGTCAAGGTACATTTGGGCTTACGCTGCCAAGACACACTTTTGGACTTTACGCCATCAAACATTGGACTTATGCCGCCAAGACTACAGCTTGGACTTTATACCACCAATATCACACCCTTGGACTTCCCAAATGCCAAGATCTATTTGGATTTATGTCGTCAAGACTCCACACTTAGACTTTACGTTGCCAAACATTAGACTTATGCTATCAAGGCCCATGCTTGGACTTTCCAATTGCCAAGACTCATGCTTGGACTTTCCAATTACCAAGTACCCAAGATTTGGACTTTACCATTAGCAAGACCCATGCTTGGGCTTTTCATGCCTAGTACACAAGACTTGGACTTTCCATGCCAAGTGTCCCACTTGGACATCTACATCATATGGTCAACTCCATGTCAACCATATAGTCAACCCATTGTCAAACATCAAAATCCTACTCGAGTCAAACTTAAGTCCGGTCAATCATAACCTAGGTCGATTGCACCAACATGGCAAACAAAATATGACAAATAAAAAGTAAAAACATAAGAATACCTAAATTTTAATATTATTTGTCATTTGTTAGAATTAAGCCTAATTTTCCATAATATCAAATCTCTCAAGTGTGCCAAAATCCAAAATGGCACACTATGACTCTAAGATCTCATTGTGCCAATTTTGATTAATTTTTCATACTTCTCAAATTATATTGGCACATCCTAAAATCTTTAGGATCAAAATTCTAACCTCATTTCCAAAGTATCACATTACTTTGAAAATACCTTAAAGTGTCAACTTTGCTATGGTTAGGTTAACTACCTTACCAATTTAAGTTGACACACCCTAACCCATCTAGCATGAGGGAATCACGCTCCTAAGAACCCAAAACCTATTTGAGCTCCTTGGGTTTACTAGGTACTCACTAGGGATATCCTCTCTTAGTACCTTCCTAATGACCCTTCTAGGCTCAGAAGCTTTGGTCATTTGGGTCTTGCCTAGGTCAACTTTAGAGGACTTCCCTTGTGACATTCTTAGTGGTAGTCCTAGGTTTTTTTGAAACTTTGGCCACTAGACACTTACCATGGTTAGCCTTAGGGATGACTTCCCTAGTAACCTTGGTTTTCCTAGACCTATGGATGGTTCCATAGTCAAATGGAATGTTATGGTAGGTTAGCACTGTTGGTGCAATCGACCCAGGTCACGATTGACCAGGACTCGAGTTTGACTCGAGTGATGTTTTGATGTTCGACAAAAACATATGACAATGTAATTGTCATGGGAAAGTCCGAGTCTTGAGTACTTGACGTGGAAAGTCCAAGTGAGACACTTGGCATTTGGTAAAGTCCAAGCATGGGTCTTGGCATGAAAAGTCCAACATGGGTTGGCAAGGGAAAGTCCAAGATTGAGTCTTGGCATTTGAGAAGTCCAAGGGGTTTGATATTGGCGGTGTAAAGTCCAAGCGGGAGTCTTGGCAGCATAAGTCTAATGGTTGGCGGCGTAAAGTCCAAGTGGAGTCTTGGCGGCGTAAGTCCAATGTGCCTTGGCGGTGTAGACACCGTTAGCATGACATAGCCGATGGAAGCACCTGAAGGCTAGCGTGATGGATGAACAAGTCATGGATGACTTGGAGGGATCCGAGAGGCGTGAGGCTGATAGAGGTGGCTAGAAGGCTTAGGTCTAGGCTAAGGGTGGTCTAGCAAGTATAGGGGCACCATACTTGGGCTAAAACCTCATGTTTGAGGTATGACAGTCGACTGATCCGAGTCAACTAGGGTTTGACTGCGGGATTTAGCCTGATAGTCGACTGCCATAGGAGGGCAGTCGACTGATTGGCTGATCAGTCGACTGATCTTGTGATTAGTCGACTGGTGCTCATGAAATCGGGCACAGAATAGAGTCGAGACTCGACTGGTCGAGTGAGGACTCCATCAGTCGACTGATGATGGATTCGTTGGACTTATCCAACATGGATCTAGCCATTGTCTCACGACAACAGTGGCATCAGTCGATTGATGGTCCCGAGCAGTCGACTGATCGACTTTTTCTAGCACAGGTAGAAGCTTTATAAGGAGCTCGTGATGGAGGAAAATGCAAGGGTTCTTTAAAGCGATTTGGGGCAAGTTGCTGTTGCAATTCAGGGTCTCCAAGTGCTACTCGATCAACCTAGCGATCAAGCATTCAAGAGAATTTGTAAAGTGTTTTCTTTACTAGTCTTGCTTTGTATTTCATTGTATTTGCTTGTAGCTTTTGATTATTGTTGTAATCATATTGTACGAGATTTCTCCGCCTCCGGATTATTCCGAGAAGGAGTGTTTATTAGTGGTTGTGTGTGTATCACTAGAGCTCGTAGAGCTCGATCCGTGGAGTAGGAACCATGCGGTTCTGAACCACGTTATATCCGTGTGTTTGCGTTGTTGTTTTATTTCGTTATTGCTTTCATTACTATTCCTCTGCGCGCTAACGAAATTGTAGAGACAACCGCGAATGATTTCCATCTACGCATAAGCATGACGCTATTCACCCCCCCCCCCTCTAGCGGCCTCAAATCTCCCATAAGTGGTATCAGAGCCTGGGGCTCTTCTACGGACTAACCGCCGGGAGCTAAGACAAAAAGCTAGAGGGTGAAGATGGAAGGACAATTGGGATGGGATATCAACACCCCAATTCCGTATGTCTTCTATGGACGAGAAGGTTTCACTTCTTGGAAGGCGAGAATTGAAGATTTTTTGATGATGAGAGACCTTGAGGAATTTTCCGCTTTGATGGAAGGATTTGAATATCCTAAGGGACCAAAAGGAGGGTTTCTCAAGAAGAAGAAATGGAGTGAGGAGCAACTCTGACAATTCGATAAAAACAAGAAGGTAATCAAATTCATTTTTGATTTAATTCCTAATGACCTCTTGTGTAGCCTAGGTGATTATGTGGATGCCAAGGAGCTATGGAGCGATTTGGCCAAGCTCCATGAAAGTCTATCATCGGTCCAAGAAGAAGGACCATCACCCTCTCAAGTTCAAGCAAGCACATCCCCATCCAAAGAGCTTGAGGAGTCCGAAGTTGATAGGGAGTCGATTTCCGGATCGGAGAAAGAAGAGGTGGAAGAAGTATCCACTTCTAGGATTGAGGAGGAGAGGACATCTACATCGGAGCAACCTCAAGAAGAGCCTTCAACATCCGGTCAAGATGAGGAAGCTCAAAACTCCACCACCACCCTAGGTAACTCAAACACCATAATTCAAAATAAAAATAATATCATGTGCTTTGAGTGTAGGGAATCTGGGCACTACAAGAGTAAGTGCCCAAAGAAGGTTAAGAAAGCTCCTCCGGCGCCCAAAAGTCAACAAAAGTCAAAGGATGCCGGTTCCCCAAGTCAAAAGAGCAAGGAGCATGTTATATGCTTCAAGTGCAATTCAAAAGGACATTATAGGAATCAATGTCCTAGGGGGAGGAAGAAGACCCAAGAAGGAGCTACACATGTAGGGGAGCTTCCAAATCTAACCCTAAGGTATATTTCAATAATGCACCTTCTTTAGTTAATAGGCAAAAGCATGCTAGGAGTTTTAATTCTCTTGCTATTGTACACGAAAATCATGCTAGAAGTAATAGACATATTTGTTTAGGTGCTAAAAATGTCCACTTAGGAAATAAGGAGAAATTTGGGACTAATGTCCCTAAAAATAATTTACCTAAGGACAAACCTAGGTCAAATAACTCAAGATCAATTTTACCTAGGGAGACAATTAGAAAGGTGCAAGAGCACCTAGGTGTTAACCCTAAATGGACTAGGCATATGCCTAGAAAGGACAATGCCCATGGTTTAAATCAAAACTCAAAAATTGGGCAATTAGAAAAGGAAAATCAAGTTTTGAGGTCAAGACTTGAAAAACTAGAAAAGACCCTTAGGAATATACAAAATCAATTTAAAGGGTCTAATGGTCAAAGTCAAAGGTCCAAAAGTCAAAGTCAACACCTAGGACCTAAGATCAAAAGTCAACCAAGGGCAAGCAAGGTTTGGGTCACAAACCTAAGCCTAAGGTGGCTTATCATAGTGTTCCATTTGACTATGGAACACAAACTAGGTCTAGGAAGACCAAGGTCAATAGGGAAGTCATCCCTAGAGTTGACCAAGGGTTGTGCCTAGTGGCTAAGGTTTCTAGGAAACCTAGGGTAACCACTAAGAAGGTTGCAAGGGGAGTTACCCCTAGAGTCAACCTAGGTAAGACCCAAATGACCAAGGCTAACAAGCTTAGGAGGGTCATTAGGAGGGTATCTAGGGAGGTTATCCCTAAAGAATACCTAGTTAACCCAAGGATCTCAAATAGGTTTTGGGTTCCTAGGAGCGTGATAGATTCATGCTAGATGGGGTTAGGGTGTGCCAACCTTGATTGGATGGGTAGTTAACTCAACCATGGCAAAAGTGGCACTTTAGGATATTTTCAAGGTTATGGTTACCTTGGAAATACATTTGAGCTTTAATCCTAAAAGATTTTAGGATGTGCCAATATTACTTGAGAAGCTTGATAAAATGATCAAATTGGCACAATTTAGGTTTAGAGGTTAGTGTGTCATTTTGGGTTTTTGGCACACTAGGGAGATTAGTGATAATATGGCAAAATATATTTAATCACAACAAATGACAACTAATATTAAAATTTAGGTATTATATACCTTTATATCTTATTGTCCATACTTTGATTGTTATATGTCATGTCATGACATCATGCTTATTTCTATCATTTATATGTCATGAGTATGCTTAGGTTTTAGGTAAATGTCATGTGTTTTAGATTTTATCATATGCCATAACATCATGATCATTGGTCATACTTAATTATTGCTATCTTTATGCCATGATCATTTCATGCATTTAATTGATTAAAATTGATTTAAGGACAATGGCATGACTTGAAGTCTCATTTATAAGGGAATCAAGTAGGGTTGCTTAGAAAAATGCATGAAACCCTAGATTAAATGAACCAAAACCCACATCTCACATCCAATTGACATGTATGTGTATTTATACACCCTATATACATGTGAGATGCTAGGATATGAGTTGAGTTCAAGGTGCATAGTTTTTGCATCTAGATGAACTATAACTCATCTTAAATCATATGTGGATCATTGGGAAAGCTTGTGTACAAGTCATGTACTTAGAGCCCAAGGAATTTGATCCAAAATAAGGTTTTGAAAACAATTTAAAATCATTTTGAAAAACCTTGGTGAAGTCTATCTTTTGATAGCAATCACCATTGATGAAGTTGATACAAAGTAGGGTCAAAACATTGAAAATTTCAATGGTTTTGAACTTTATGCCAATTTCACTATGTTATGGGTAAAATAATTTTCAAATATTTTTCACCCATTGTATTGACTATAATTAATATACGTATCAAATTTCGTGATTTTTCGATATACGTAGAATTACTTATGATTTTTTAAATCTCATTTCTGATAACTGAAATTCGGAAATTTCAGTTATCGATCGCTTCATTGGTGGCGCGATCGGTGATGGAAGTGCCGATCGGTGATTTCTGAATCACTCGACTGATAGCTTGATTTTGGGGTAACCAAGGTTGTTTAACCCGATTTCAGCTACGGTTAAGGTCCCTAACCACTCCTAACCCTAGGATATACTTTGGGAAGCATTATAAAGGGTGAAAATCCATTGGATATGGATTAGGAGAGGTGTTTAGGGTTTGTATCAAATTTAAGGTGTTGGAAAGTTCAATGTTCAATTTCTAACCTTAATTTTGATGGTTTAGAGTTCCTATTGGCTTAGGGGCTTCCCAAGGACATTGTTGGTGCAATGGTCAAGGGGGAGCAAGCCTTTAGGGAGAGGTATCCATCTTGGAGTGATGGATGTGTTTTTCTCCTTGAAGAGGAGAAGTTATTGGGAGAGTGACATCAATTGGGAAAATTGATGGGTTTTTTAGAGACCCAATTTGGAAATTGGGAGAGTGAATAGGATTGCTTTTCTTGAGTGATATGGGACTTATCACTAGGAAGATGGTAGGCATCTTAGGTATTTTTGGATCAAGGGGGAGATTGTAAGATCTCATTGGGACATGAGACATTGACCTCCTTGGAGAGATAATCTTTTTGATGTTAGTCAAAAAGGGGGAGAATGTTTGGGGGAGAACATTTGGAGAGAGATTACAAATTTGGGATAATTGGTAAGGGATTTGAGTTAGTATTCTAACTCAATGATTTGTTTGGTTTTTGTCAAATATCAAAAAGGGGGAGATTGTTGGTGCAATCGGCCCAGGTCACGATTGACTAGGACTCGAGTTTGACTCGAGTGATATTTTGATGTTCGACAAAAACATATGACAATGTAATTGTCATGGGAAAGTCCGAGTCTTGAGTACTTGGCATGGAAAGTCCAAGTGGGACACTTGACATTTGGTAAAGTCCAAGCATGGGTCTTGGCAATGGAAAGTCCAACATGAGTTGGCAAGGGAAGTCCAAGTGGGACACTTGGCATTTGGTAAAGTCCAAGCATGGGTCTTGGCAATAGAAAGTCCAACATGAGTTGGCAAGGGAAATCCAAGTGGGACACTTGGCATTTGGGAAAGTCCAAGCATGGGTCTTGGCATGAAAAGTCCAACATGGGTTGGCAAGGGAAAGTCCAAGCTTGAGTCTTGGGATTTGAGAAGTCCAAGGGGTTTGATATTGACGGCGTAAAGTCCAAGCGGGAGTCTTGGCAGCATAAGTCCAATGGTTGGCGGCGTAAAGTCCAAGCGGAGTCTTGGCGGCGTAAGTCCAATGTGCCTTGGCGGTGTAGACACCGTTAGCATGACATAGTCGATGGAAGCACCTGAAGGCTAGCGCGATGGATGAACAAGTCATGGATGACTTGGAGGGATCCGAGAGGCATGAGGCTGATGGAGGTGGCTAGAAGGCTTAGGTCTAGGCTAAGGGTGGTCTAGCAAGTATGGGGGCACCATACTTAGGCTAAAACCTCATGTTTGAGGTGTGTCAGTCGACTGGTGTCATGTGGCAGTCGACTGGTCCGAGTCAACTAGGGTTTGACTGTGGGATTTAGCTTGACAATCGACTGCCATAGGAGGGCAGTCGACTGATTGGCTTATCAGTCGACTGATCTTGTGATCAGTCGACTGGTGCTCATGAAATCGAGCACAGAATGGAGTCGAGACTCGACTGGTCGAGTGAGGACTCCATCAGTCGACTGATGGGTATGATCAGTCGACTGATGATGGATCTGTTGGACTTATCCAACGTGGATCTAGCCGTTGTCTCACGACAACAGTGGCATCAGTCGACTGATGGTCCTGAGCAGTCGACTGATCGACTTTTTCCACCACAGGTTGAAGCTTTATAAGGAGCTCATGATGGAGGAAAATGCAAGGGTTCTTTGAGGCGATTTGGGGTGAGTTGCTGTTGCAATTCAGGGTCTCCAAGTGCTACTCGATCAACCTAGCGATCAAGCATTCAAGAGCATTTGTAAAGTGTTTTCTTTACTAGTCTTGCTTTGTATTTCATTGTATTTGCTTGTAGCTTTTGATTATTGTTGTAATCGTATTGTACGAGGTTTCTCTGCCTCCGGATTGTTCCGAGAAGGAGTGTTTATTAGTGGTTGCGTGTGCATCACTAGAGCTCGTAGATCTCGATCCGTGGAGTAGGAACCGTGCGGTTCCGAACCACGTTATATCCGTGTGTTTGCATTGTTGTTTTATTTCGTTATTTCTTTCATTACTATTCCACTGCGCGCTAACGAAATTGTAGAGACAACCGCAAACGATTTCCATCTACGCATAAGCACGACGCTATTCACCCCCCCCCCCCCTCTAGCGGCCTCAAATCTCCCACAAGCACAACCTCCTTAGACTTAGGCTTGTGACCCAAGCCTTTCCTACCCTTGGAAGTCTCTTGCCTCCTAAACCCTAGATTTTGTCCATTAGACCCCATAATTGATTTTTCCATCTTTCTTAGGGTCTTTTCTAATTTCTCAAGTTTTGACCTCATAACTTGATTTTCTACTACTAATGTCTCAAAATTTGAATTTTCATTTGTTCTTTGGGCATTGTTCCTCCTTTTAGGCATATGTCTACCTTTCTTAGGGTTAATGCCTAAATGATTCTCTATCTTTCTAATAGCTTCTTTAGGTAGAATTGTTCTTGAGTTATTAGTTCTAGATTTGTCTTTAGGTACATTAACATGTTTGATACCTAAGCAATAATATTTGTTATTTTCAGCATGCCTTTCATGAGTAATAGCAAGGAAATTTCTAGCATGCTTCCTATCATTATGTAAAGTAGGAGCGTTATTTAAATTTACCTTAGTGTTTGCTTAAGAAGCTCCCCCTACATGTGATGCTCCTTCTTTTCCCTTGGTTTGGTTCCTCCCCCGAGGGCATTGAGTCCTATAGTGGCCCTTTTGATTGCATTCAAAGCAAATAATATGCTCCTTGCTCTTAATTGTTGGGGCTCCGACATCCATAGGCTTTTCATTGACTACTTTTGATGTCGATTGAGCATTCTTGACTCTTTTTGGACACATGCTCTTATAGTGTCTTACTTCCCTACACTCAAAATATATTATATGATTTTTATTTTTAATACATGTATTTGAGTTACCTAGGTTGAAAAGGGAATTTTGGTCTTGTCCTTGGCTCACGGAGTTGGATGGCTCATATTCTTGCTCCGACACTGAGGATGGTCTCTCCTCCCCCTCAATCATAGAGATGGAGGCTTCCTCTAATTCTTCCACCTCTTCATCTGATGTTGAGCATCTCTCAACTTCTAATTCTTCATGCTCTTGAGAAGATGATGGGTTTTCTTCCTCTTCGGCCTCCTTCTCTAATTGAGCCAATGATGGATCTTCATGAAACTTGATCAACTTGCTCCGTAATTCTTTAGCATCCATACAATCTCCTACCTTATGCAAGATATTACTAGGCATAAAGTTAGTCAAAATTAACATTACCTTTTTATTAATTTCGTATTTCTTGTTTTGCTCCTCGGTCAACTTCTTCTTCTTGACGACTCTTCCTTTCTTGTCCTTGGGAGGATCAAAACCATCTACAACACTACACCAATAATCTATATCTTTATTATTTAAAAAACATTCCACTTTATCTCTCCAAATTGCAAAATCTTCGTCGTCGAATAAAAATGGAACCGTGGAATCATCCCCCAATCTATCATTTGACAATTTCATCTTGCCTCTAGCGTGCTCCCTTGGTCGTTAAGCCTTGAAGAGTGTCCTCGCTCTGATACAACTTATTAGGTATCGTAGCGACTTGTTCTTCTAAGAGCCCCGGGCTCTGATACTACTTGTTAGGAACGATAGCGCCGCTAGAGGGGGGGAATAGCAATTTTGCTTGGTCGCTTGGAATTCGTTCGCGTTCATTCGATTACTTTCCTACAATTGTTGTTAGCGCAGTGTAATACAAATACAAATACAAATAACAAATGATAACAACAACACAAGAACAATACAAAGATATACGTTGTTTGGAACCTAGGGTTCCTACTCCACGGGCCGAGCTCTAGTGATGCACACAACCATCAATAAACCTCTCCTTCTCGGAAAACACTCCGAAGGTAGAAAAACCTCTTACAACAAGATTACAAAAGTAATATACCAAGCAAATACAAGTATACAAATGAAATGCAAAGAAAACTTTATAAGTGTGCTTTTGATTGCTTGCTTGTTTCTTACTCTTGAAGGTCTGGAATGCAGCAACAATTTCCCTTCAAAATCTCCCCAAAAATTACTGCAAAATCTTCCGTCTCAGGCTATTTTTACAATCTGCATCGAGCTAATTTCACGCCTAGCAGTCAATTGCCAAAAGGCCCCAGTCAATTTCCCATAATGTCATTGTCTCACAACGGCTCAATCCATGCTGAAAAAACTCCAACGGATACACTAGCAGTCGACTGCCCTTACCAGCAGTCGACTGGACAGTCGACTACCAAAGCTTCTATGCTTGTGTGCGCTTAAATCAGTCAACTATCAAACCCTAGCAGTCAACTGTCCAAGGTCGATCATCAAAGTTGGTCGATCACACGCCCGCACTCACGATTGAATCTCGATTGACTACGACCCGATCAATCGGTCATAATCGATCAACTGATCCAAATTAACTAGGCTACCAAGTGTCAAACACTTAGCCAACAGATTGGTCCATAACTCCAATCGACTGATAAACCTCAAACATAAGGTTTAACTCAAGCATGATCCCTTCATACTTGATAGACCACCCTTAGCCTATACCTAAGGCTTCTAGCCACCTTCATCAGCCTGATGCCTATCGGATCCCTCCGAGTCCTCCAAAACTTGTTCATCCATACGCTAGCCTTCTGGTGCTTCCATCGGCTATTGTCATGCTGACCAGGTCTACTTTGCCAAGATACACTTGGACTTACGCCGCCAAGACAAATGCTTGGACTTTAGGCCGTCAAACATTGGACTTATGCCACCAAGACTATAGCTTGGACTTTACACCGACAATATCATACCCTTGGACTTCCCAATTGCCAAATATCCATACTTAGACTTTCACCGCCAAAGTTCACTTGGACTTTATGCCGCCAAGACTACACGCTTGGACTTATTGTAAAATACAAGAAAAATAAAATAAAATAAAATAGGAAATACCCTTGTTAATTAAAAAATTATCTTATAGAATTTTCAAGAATTTTTAGAAATTTTTCTGGATTTAAATGGAGGTTCTATGGATATTTCATGGGGATAAAATGAACAGGCTTTTGTAAAGCCTGTTTAGACTATCTTGTATTAAATGGTTTAATTAAACTAAATCCTGCCATTTCCCGTCGGTTTCTGTGTTCGTGACTCCTCTTTTCTTCTTCGCGATCCCGACCTTTCCTTCTCCTCCTTCCCCCGCGCGACTTCCTCCTCCAAATCGCTCGTCGCTCCACTCGCCGTCATCGCCCTTCGCCGCCTGTTAGAGCAGCTCACCGTCCACAATCGTCGCTGTCGCCTAGCCTGCGACACCAACCGACCATGGCCAGCCACGCAAGCACCATCGCCCTTGCGCCACTCGCCGTTGCCGCACCACTCGTCGCGACCGTGAGAGATCTGATGTCGATTGTCGCCATAGCCCTCTTCCACCCCATGATTTCCTGATCTCCACCGTCGGATAGACAGTGCCGATCGCTGTGATTTCACTGCCTTTCTTCTTATTCCGATCCAACAACAGTAAGCGTCGCCGCCACCTGAGCTCGTTCCGTCACTGTCGAAGCAAACCGCTGAACACCTCTGCTCCAGTCGCCGCCTCTTCTCCACTCTTCGATGCAACTCGTCTTTTTCCTCAGCCACCACTGCGAGCTCCTCCAGCCGATGCGATCGCTGTCGCTTGGTTTTGGTCTGGATCTCCATCTTGAGCAGTGTCTCCGGCCACAAGTCATGCCGGTATTGTGAGTCCTTCGATCTGTCGCTGCAATCCTTCCTATGCTCATCTGAGTCAACTTTCTTTTCGAGGGATTTTTGGTGTAGGATTGTGGTGAGGAGGAACGATTTTGGCGGATCGATCATTAGCTATGATTTGCCTTTGGTTGAACGAGGATCCTGTTTGGACAGTGATCCGGGAGCCGGTGAACAGAGGAAGGGGTGGCTGCCGAGGGATTTGGGGCAGTTATCTACATCACCAATCTAAGGTAAAGTCTTCAACCTTTCCTCAGTTTTGGGATTATGGATTATAGTAGTAGATTTAGTAGGATCTGTGATGTTTGGGAATATGTTACGATGATCAGGTATTGAGGGAGCTCAAAGTATAGGTAGTTTCCAATTTGGCTGGAATATCTCAGATTTGATACTTGAATTTAAATGGGGTCAAGGTGTTGCACAGTCAAAGGGAAACATGGTGAGTTCCAAATCTAATCATCTATAGCAGAATATCATGGTGGATGAGAGTGATCAGTTGGTGTAATGGAATGGGGGATTTGCATGTTGTAATTGGACAAGGAATCAATTCAGTTTAAAAAGGATTCATAACTAATTACTTATATGATTAGTAGGGATTAACTAATTAGAGTTTAGG
The DNA here is from genome assembly GCA_025175895.1 of Wurfbainia villosa. Taxonomy (NCBI): domain Eukaryota; kingdom Viridiplantae; phylum Streptophyta; class Magnoliopsida; order Zingiberales; family Zingiberaceae; genus Wurfbainia; species Wurfbainia villosa. The sequence continues at coordinate 11,502,865 of CM046007.1, read as the reverse complement.
GTTGATTTAGGGTTGCACTAGAGATTTATTGATAAGCATATTGAATGTCGCAGGATGCTGATTCGAGACACTCATGAACGCGAAGATCCTTGATACGAGTTTCTCAACAGGTGGGTAATTTCCTACCTAGTCCGGTAGATGTAATTGCATTCAGATTTAGACATAGATATGAGCATGTTATATGTTCATATTATCTTGACCCTACTATTATTTATTGTATGCTTGATACTTTACCGTTGGCTATTAACTCTATTGCTGCTATCATGTTTATTTTACCATGATTAGGAGTTATACATATAGGTGATGTAAGTAACCTAAAAATTTGTTTAGTTAAGTATGAATAGTAAAGTCCGGATGACAACCTGATTGTAAATTGGGCAAAGAGGTCATCTGTGGGAAGGTAATGTTTTGAACGTAGGGTTAATTTTAATACCCTTAGGTTGCATGTTTACCACCGATCATGTATTGTGTAAATGGTCGGGTGAATGAGATTTAGTGTGTCGCTATGGACCAGTGGTCCTAGCTTGATATAATCAGTTTGAGTACGAATCTCTACAGAATAGAGAGTGTATCGATCAATAAGTATGACTCTTTATAGGATAGAGAGTGCGTCGGACAGATGAGTACGACTCTCTACAGGATAGAGAGTGCATCCATCAGTTGATTACGACTCTCTACAGGATAGAGAGTGCGTCGATTAGATTGGTTTGACTCTCTATAGGATAGAGAGTGTTATGATCAGTTGAGTACGACTCTCTGCATGATAGAGAGTGCGTTGATCTGATTAGTATGACTTTCTGTAGAATAGAGAGTCTATGGTGAATGTCTGTATGTGAGACATTGCATTTATGTCATTTGCATGCACGCTGGTGACCAGGTCTCCCTTGTGGTTGAGAGAGTTGTCAGTCATCCTGCCTCCACGGTTACTCATAAGAGGAGTAACCGGTGTGAGGGCAGAGCATTGTGGTGCTGCACTCTACCACTATAGACGGTGGTAGTTAGATTTGCGTGTCGTAGTCCTGCGTGTGTGGCACTCAACCACTCATGGGTAGTGACTATCGGAGTGGCCAACAGTAGGGACCCCCATCGTGTAGCTTGCTCTTTACGCTTATATGCTACTCGATCATACTGCCCTCTCGGCCACTCGAGAGTACTGGTTTGTGTTGAGTTGGGACAGTTGTCATGCTTGAGCCACCGAGGCCACACTGGGGTCGTGGTAACTTTAGGGTGAGCCGACATGACCGTGCATGCTGCATTGCCGACTTATGGCATTTTTGCATATTTCCATATATATACATATATGCATGTATATATATATATGGATGATTGTGATTAGTATACATATATAGATGCAGTCTATATATATATGCTTATTGTGATGTTGCATTTGATTGTATTATGCTTGCTGCATTTGATTGTACATCATATTCATGCATGCTTCTTGCATATGTTATACGGTTGTGTCGGATACTGGTATGTGTTGGACAAACCATTAGATACTTTGACCTGTAGCATGAGTAGATTATGAGTTGGTATTATTCTTCCTGTTATATATATATATATATGTTGGATATATGTTCAGGTTGTATCAGAGTAGCGTAGCAGACTCAGGTATGTCTGCATTTTACGTTGTTTATTTGGTTAGACGGTATATGCTTGTATTTATATACTATGCTGGTATACCTGTTGTACCTCTAGATTATGTTGTTGAAATACATGTGATATTACATATATACATGTTTTCTATTACCTGCTGAGTTTTACTCACCACCCCAACGGACCCTGGGTTTTTCTGTCGCCCAGGTAACATGTAGAAGTCTTCGTGACGGCTTGGAGCACCGCTGGTTGATATCTCATCTCACCTCCGAGGCTCCCGTGTTTGTTTTGGGTTTTCCATCCGTTGTGTATTGTATTTGGAGTTTTCGTGATGTACTATGTTGTATATTCGGATTTTGTCGAGGTTTTCTTTATGTTCTGGTGTTAGTCATACCAATATGCATGTGTGTAGGTTGGGATGTTATTGTATCATGTTTCCGCTGTGTCTTTGTTGTAGTTAGTTTTGTTATGTTATTGTGATTTGTTATATATATATATATTTGTTGTTGTTGTGGCCTACGGGCCTTGTATTAACTTGAAATGTTGCCACGTATAGGGGAGATGTAGTCCGCTTGATTTTCAGCTCGGTATGCTCTTGGGGCGTGACAACTTTAGTGGTATCAGAGCCCTAGGTTCTGCGATGCCTTACAATGTGATTTTTATTCTTGAGTCTTGGATTCTCGGGAGTCGATTTGTTCGGTTTTGGTTTTCTGAGATGAGATGGACAGTGGCCTGAGCTCTATGAAGCACAAAGTAAGTATTCCTGAGGACTTATTTTCTAGTTGGATATCTATCTGGACTTGATTAACAAGTGTATACAGTTGGAGTTATTATACCTGTACAGACTTGTAGTAGGGGTCGTCCACCGAGACGACCAACCGGAGTTACCTTAGTGTTTATACTCCCAGTTTTGTTGCCTATGCATTTAGATGCTTATAACAGGGAATAACCTGTAGTTTGTTGGTTATTGTTCGTAACTGTGGTATGAATTGACCTCGGAAATGACCTGTTTAGTTTGTGAGTCTTGAACCTGTGTTGAAAAGGTGATTTACCTTTGAGGGCCGACTGATACCGAGTCGGAAAACAGGGGTCAAGTCGTCACATTTCTCTTAGAGATTTTGACTAATTAAGCTAGTCAGATCATTACCTATTGGGTAATGGACAAGACAAATTGTCTATTGTTGATGCAGACTTTGAGAGTACTTTTGAGTACTTAACTCATGTTATACCGAGAAAGAAGAGTTGTTTGCATACCATTATCGGGGTCAAGCCGGTATTTGGTGATAAATGTAGAAAATAATCTTCGGGAAATAATATATCACTTGATCATGGTTTAGTGATGTTGAAAGAGAGTATTGCCCCGTGTCACTTTTAGTGACACATTGTAAGGAATTCTTGAGCTTCAAAAAAAAAAGGGGGTGATCGGTTAGTAATAGTGTACTGTGCAGAGTCGTGAGACTTGCAGAGGTTACGGCCACCTAATAGCTCAAGAGGATAAATGGATGATTTAAGCCACCCAGAGTTATTGGCTTATAGTTGGATTGTGATGCCGGGATCTTCTACCAGATCCTGTCGGAAGACGTTGGATTGAGACAGGAGTTTAGAAATGACTCCGTACAAGGGTTTAAGAGTTGGATACCGGTAAGCAAATATTGCAGGCCAACTTTATAGAGTCAGAAGTCTCCGACTATTGGATAAAAAGAAGCAAGATCGAAGTCAGAGGCCTTGGGTTACTTTTCGATTATAGAAGACCAACCGCATATCATTAGGATGTTCTTGTGGATATCAGCACAATCAGAACAAAGACTTCGAAGGGGTTGTGTGCATGCAGTGCGGATCACGAAGACACGTGAAGTTAGATTATCTGTTGGATTAGTTCGTCTATTGCTATTGAAAGCAACCAGTACATTTGAGGAGGTATACTTGAAGACTCAGTTGAAGACTATCGATAGTATTCCGGGAGGATGATGCACCATTTCGACAGCAGAGATCAGCACAGAAGATTAAGTTATCTCATCAGAAACAACCTGCTACCTCAGGCGTGGATGGAGTTTATTGATACTACCCTTCAGCGGAGATCAGCACAGAAGCAGCATCAGTAGAAGACATCGCAGAAGGCTTATGCAGACAACAACAGTTACCTTCAGATGTGATTTGCTTTGTACAGAGGAGAGAGTATACGACGATGGTCGTATCTATTCGGTATTCTACAGTTGTAGCTCGTAGGATTTAGGGATGGATCAGATGATCTAGGGAAAAATCCCCAAGGCATTCGTCGCAGAAATGCGACCGCTTTGTCGCGGACTGTTGAATCTGATCTTTTCTCTTCGGAGAAAGGCTGAGACCTGTGTGGAGCTTTTTGGATCAGATCAACAGATATTTGATCATCTAGGGTATTACTTTAGTTTACCCTCAAGGTTAATATGTTGAGAGATGCTTGTAGTTACAGGTATCTGTATCTAGAACATTCTTAGTTTGGATTAAAAAGGGGTCCTTTGCATCGACTTGTGGGTCGGTGGTATCTCTACCGTCAGGTGAGAAGTGGACCAACAATTAAAAAGTCAAGGGAGACCCTTAGACTTGGATAGACATATCTTTTACTGTAGACATATCCTTACGGATGGTCAAATTGTTGAAAGTATGGTACGATATGTCTCTCGGATGTGCATATAATCTAAGAGTATTCGGATGTAATTTTGGATGAACTCCTAGGCTTGTCGTTGCATAGGCAAGTGGAGTAGGTGATCGGAATAATTGCGGAAAATAGTTCTGGTATCGAAGATCACATACTGAGTGATAGATTTGTTGGTATCAGTGTTGTTAAACACTATAAAAAATTGGAAGAATGTGAGTTGCGATTGTAGGAGATGTTGGAGGGGATATTTATCTATCCCAGTATTCCTCCTTGAGAAGATCCGGAACTCTTTGTTGAAAGAGAGATGAACCTTTGAAAGTATGCATCGATTATCGATGATGGAATACAATAGTTGTTGTGAAGAATATCCTTCGTTGTGGATAGATGATCTATTGAGATCAGCCAAAGACACATGTGTATACTCTAGGGTTGGTATACGACTGGAGTATTGATGTTGTAGTGACATGGTGTCATATAATTATCATTGTCATTGTGATGATTGATATATCATCAGCTTAGAGTAAATAAGATGCAGGTGTATGAAGGACGACATTTCATACTTAGTATGAATTTACGAGCTGTTGTTAATGATATTAGACGTATTTAACGATTTATTCGTCCATGAATTTGAGAATCGTGTATCCTGGACACGATTGGATCAGTTTATGGTTGTTGGAGTTGCGTAACCTGGCCACTGTTGATTGTGGTAGTTGGAGTTGCGCACTTGACCACCGTAGATGGTGGTTTGCCTTGTATGGTTTGGTTAGTACTGTAGATGTGGATAGAATGTCTTAGCATTACTATACCACAGACTTGTTTGACAAAGGTGATGTTGGAAATCATTTAGTCGGAAGCTGGTGAAACCAGTTTACAGGACCTAGATGGCGGTTAACTTTTACACGAGTATTAGTTAATCCTTCCGGAGTGGATAAAAGGATGATGTATGCAGATGCGTCGTTTCAGGGATCGGGACGATTCCGATGCAGTTGAATGAGGCATATCTTATGCCTACGTCAGTTAAGAAACTACGAGATAGTCTGTCATATACATGACATGACTTTAGCAGTTATTATCTGGATTTGTAGTTGTATGGAGCAGAAGTGCTCATTGAATTTAACAAGCCACTGGGTAGCTACAATGGAGTTGCTGGAGTGCGAACAGTTGCAACAATTGCAACAAGGGAGATTGATCGTTATAGTCTTCCATGCACTTACAGCGTGTGTGAAGTGTATCTTGGATGGTTGATGGATTTCTCTTTTGAGAAAATAATTCCCCATCTCTGATAAGGATAGTGGATTCCGGAGTTACAGTGTTTAAGGAAGAGTTGCTACAGAAAGCACATCATTCGAGATGGGTTATATACCTTGGTGGTACTCAGATGTACCGAGATTTGAAACGTTTATACTGGTAGAACAGTATAAAGAGAGATATAGCAGATTTTGCTGCTCAATGTTTAGTATGCCAGTAGGTGAAGACTGAGGATCAGAAACTCGCTGGATTGCACCAGGAAATTCCGATTCCGGAATGCAAGTGGGAGCATATCACTATTGGTGGCATTACAGGATTATCTAGAAGGCTAGAACCCGTGAAGGACATGATGTGATTTGGGTGATCGTGAATCATCTAACCGAATCAGTTAACTTTCTGCCTATTCGTTGGTCGTACCCATTGGATCGTCCAGCAGAGTTGTATCGCCGAACGATTATCAGATCGCGTGAGGTACTTTTAAGTACCATATCGGATAGAGATCCACGATTTACTTGTGATTTTGGCAGAGTCTGTATCAGAATATGGGCGCAGAGTTTCGGCTTAGTGCAACATTTCATCCGTAGACAGATGGACAGTCTGAGCGTATGATTTCAGAGGCAGTTAGGAGGACAACGTTCATTCAGTGGAATCTGCCTATAACGACAGAAGAGTTATGCAGACCGGAGGCGAAAGCCTTTAGAAATTCTCAGTTGGAGAATAGGTATTTCTGCATATTTCACCTTCGAAAGGGGTGAAACGATTTGGGTCGCAAGGAGCGACAGTAGCGGAACAAGACCATCCGACTCGTAAAGGTTGGATGACAGTATCATACTGATGAGGAGGCTACGTGGGAACTGGAAGATACTATCCGAGCTTGATAGCCTCATCTGTTCACTTGACGAATGTATGTGGTTCTTTCGGAAACTTGCTTAAAGTAATTTTTACATGTTAGTACGAAATTTGGGAACCAAATTTTTATAAGTGGGGGAGAATGTAAAATACCAGAAAAATAAAATAAAATAAAATAGGAAATACCCTTGTTAATTAAAAAATTATCTTATAGAATTTTTAGAAATTTTTCTGGATTTAAATGGAGGTTCTATGGATATTTCATGGGGATAAAACGAACAGGCTTTTGTAAAGCCTGTTTAGACTATCTTGTATTAAATGGTTTAATTAAACTAAATCCTATCGTTTCCCGTCGGTTTCTGTGTTCGCGACTCCTCTTTTCTTCTTCGCGATCCCGACCTTTCCTTCTCCTCCTTCCCCCGCGCGACTTCCTCCTCCAAATTGCTCGTCGCTCCACTCGTCGTCGCCGCCTATTGGAGCAACTCGCCATCCACAGTCGCCGCTGTCGCCTAGCCCGCGACACCAGCCGACCATGGCCAGCCACGCAAGCACCGTCACCCTTGCGCCACTCGCCGCCGCCGCGCCACTCGCCGTCGTCACGCCACTCGTCGCGACCGTGAGAGATCTGATGTCAGTTGTCGTCGTAGCCCTCTTCCACCCCGAGATTTCCTGATCTACGCCGTTGGATAGACAGTGTCAATCGATGTGATTTCACTGCCTTTCTTCTTCTTCCGATCCAACAGCAGTAAGCGTCGCCGCCACCTGAGCTCGCTGCGTCACTGCCGAAGCAAACCGCTAAACACCTCTGCTCCAGTCGCCACCTCTTCTCCACTCATCGACGCAACTCGTCTCCTTCCTCAGCCACCACCGCGAGCTCCTCCAGCCGACGCGATCGCTGTCACCTAGTTTTGGTCCGGATCTCCATCTTGAGCAGTGTCTCCGGCCACAAGTCATGCCGGTATTGTGAGTCCTTCGATCTGTCGCTGCAATCCTTCCTATGCTCATCCGAGTCAACTTTCTTTTCGAGGGATTTGTGGTGTAGGATTGTGGTGAGGAGGAACGATTTTGGCGGATCGATCATTAGCTGTGATTTGCCTTTGGTTGAACGAGGATCCTGTTTGGATAGTGATCCGGGAGCCGGTGAACAGAGGAAGGGGTGGCTACCGAGGGATTTGGGGCAGTTATCTACATCACCAATCTAAGGTAAAGTCTTCAACCTTTCCTCAGTTTTGGGATTATGGATTATAGTAGTAGATTTAGTAGGATCTGTGATGTTTGGGAATATGTTACGATGATCAAGTATTGAGGGAGCTCAAAGTATAGGTAGTTTCCAATTTGGCTGGAATATCCCAAATTTGATACTTGAATTTAAATGGGGTCAAGGTGCTGCACAGTCAAAGGGAAACATGGTGAGTTCCAAATCTAATCATCTATAGAAGAATATCATGGTTGATGAGAGTGATTAGTTGGTGTAATGGAATGGGGGATTTGCATGTTGTAATTGAACAAGGAATCAATTCAGTTTAAAAAGGATTCATAACTAATTACTTATATGATTAGTAGGGATTAACTAATCAGAGTTTAGGGCTGATTTAGGGTTGCACTAGAGATTTATTGATAAGCATATTGAATGTCGCATGATGCTGATTCGAGACACTCATGAACGCGAAGATCCTTGATACGAGCTTCTCAACAGGTGGGTAATTTCCTACCTGGTCCGGTAGATGTAATTGCATTCAGATTTAGACATAGATATGAGCATGTTATATGTTCATATTATCTTGACTCTGCTCTTATTTATCGTATGCTTGATACTTTACCGTTGGCTATTAACTCCATTGCTGCTATCATTTTTATTTTACCATGATTAGGAGTTATACATATAGGTGATGTAATTAACCTAAAAATTTGTTTAGTTAAGTACGAATAGTAAAGTCCGGATGACAACCTGATTGTAAATTGGGCAAAGAGGTCATCTGTGGGAAGGTAATGTTTTGAACGTAGGGTTAATTTTAATACCCTTAGGTTGCATGTTTATCACCGATCATGTATTGTGTAAATGGTCGGGTGAATGAGATTTAGTGTGTCGCTATGGACCGGTGGTCCTAGCTTGATATAATCAGTTTAAGTACGACTCTCTACAGGATAGAGAGTGTATCGATCAGTAAGTATGACACTCTACAGGATAGAGAGTGCGTCGGACAGATGAGTACGACTCTCTACAGGATAGAGAGTGCGTCCATCAGTTGATTATGACTCTCTACAGGATAGAGAGTGCGTCGATTAGATTGGTATGACTCTCTATAGGATAGAGAGTCTTATGATCACTTGAGTACGACTCTCTGTATGATAGAGAGTGCGTTGATCTGATTAGTATGACTTTCTGTAGAATAGAGAGTCTATGGTGGATGTCTGTATGTGAGACATTGCATTCATGTCATTTGCATGCACGCTGGTGACCAGGTCTCTCTTGTGGTTGAGAGAGTCATCAGTCATCCTACCTCCACGGTTACTCATAGGAGGAGTAACCGGTGTGAGGGCAGAGCATTGTGGTGCCGGACTCTACCACTATAGACAGTGGTAGTTGGATTTGCGTGTCATAGTCCTGTGTGTGTGGCACTCGACCTCTCATGGGTAGTGACTGTCGGAGTGGCCAACAGCAGGGACCCCCATCGTGTAGCTTGCTCTTTACGCTTATATGCTACTCGATCATACTGCCCACTCGGCCACTCGAGAGTAGTGGTTGGTGTTGAGTTGGGACAGTTGTCATGCTCGAGCCACCGAGGCCACATTGGGGTCGTGGTAGCTTTAGGGTGAGCCGATATGACCATGCATGTTGTATTGCCGACTTATGGAATTTTTGCATATTTCCATATATATACATATATGCATGTATATATATATATATATATATATATATATATATATATATATATATATATATATATATATATATACGGATGATTATGATTAGTATACATATATAAATGCAGTCTATATATATATGCTTATTGTGATGTTGTATTTGATTGTATTGTGCTTACTGCATTTGATTGTACATCATATTCATGCATGCTTCTTGCATATGTTATACGGTTGTGTCGGATACTGGTATGTGTTGGACAGACCATTAGATACCTTGACCTGTAGCATGAGTAGATTATGAGTTGGTATTATTCTTCCTGTTATATATATATATGTTGGATATATGTTCAGGTTGGATCAGAGTAGCGTAGCAGACTCAGGTATGTCTGCATTTTACGTTGTTCATTTGGTTAGACGGTATATGCTTGTATTTATATACTATGCTGGTATACCTGTTGTACCTCTAGATTATGTTGTTGAAATACATGTGATATTACATATATACATGTTTTCTATTACCTGCTGAGTTTTACTCACCACCCCAACGGACCACAGGTTTTTCGTAAGCCGAGTCTTGGTAGAAGTCTTCGTGACTCATCTCACCTCCGAGGCTCCCATATTTGTTTTGGGCTTTTCGTCCGCTGTGTATTGTATTTGGAGTTTTCGTGATGTACTATGTTGTATATTCAGATTTTGTCGAGGTTTTCTTTATGTTCTGGTGTTAGTCATACCGGTATGCATGTGTGTAGGTTGGGATGTTATTGTATCATGTTTCCGTTGTGTCTTTGTTGTAGTTAGGTTTGTTATGTTGTTGTGGTTTGTTATATATATATATATATATATATATATATATATATATATATATATATATATATAAATATATATATATATATATATATATATATATATATATATATATATATATATATATATATATATATATATATATATATATATATATATATATATCTGTTGTTGTTATGGCCTACGAGCCTTGTATTAACCCGAAATATTGTCACGTACAGGGGAGATGTTGTCCATTTGATTTTCGGCTCGGCATGCTCTCGGGGCGTGACACTTATGCCGACAAGACTATACCTTTGGACTTTCCTTGCCAAGTACCCATGACTTGGACTTTCCTTGCCAAGTACTCATGACTTGGACTTTCCATTGCCAAGACCTATGCTTGGACTTTTCCTTTACCAAGGCCCATGCTTGGACTTCTCAATTGCTAAGACCATGCTTGGACTTCCCATGACAATCACATTGTCAATTGTTTTGTCGAACATCAAAATACTACTTGAGTCTGGTCAATCGTGGCCTGGGCTGATTGCACCAACACAAGTCACTAGTCGATTGCCAGAGCAACAATCTAGCAGTCGAGCCTCAATCAACTACTCTACCATTCGATTGGGTCATAACCCTAGTCGACTGTCCGAGTCAACTAAGCCCTCCTGAGTGTCAAGCACTCGACCAGTCGACTAGTAAACCTCAAAATTGAGGTTGATCAGTCGACTGGTAAACCTAAAAAGTGAGGTTTAACTCCAAGTATGATCCCCTCATACTTGACACTCACCCTAATGGGTCTACCTTTCCCCAAAAGGTCGTGCCTCTGGGACTTCAAATGTCAAGTCTCCATACTTAGACTTTCGCCGATTGCACCAACGGTCTCGTGCCCCTCTCGAGACTTCCTGAGTCTGAGTGTTGAACACTCGATTCGTTGACTCCGTGTGCCTCGAGCCCCGCTTAGGTATTCCTGAGTCCCAGCGACCAAGCTCACTCGAGCACTCCCTGTTGAGCTCTAACTCGAGCATTTTTCAATTGCCCTAGCTCCCGACCAGTCGAGGTGCTGCCTCGACTGGGTGAGGTCCCATGTTCCCCGAGCACCTCGAGTATTGTTTCTTCGTGTCACCCGACCATCCGAGTCCCTAACTCGAGCATTTCTCACCGCGGCTGCTGCATGCCAATCGAGGTGCCACCTCGACTATTAACACCTAGTCGAGGTGCTAGTCAAGCACAACTCGCTTCTGTTCGCCTACAATATCAACCAATCAACTGGAACAAAACATAGTGACTTATAGACCTCAAAACTGAGGTTTAATGCATTAAGTATGATCCTCTCATACTTGACACTCACCCTTATCCTAGACCTAAGCCTTCAAGCTTCTTCCATTAGCCTCACACCTTTAGGATGCCTTCGAGTCCACGACTTTTCACCCTTTCCGCTAGCCTTCAAGTACTTCCTTTAGCTTTGTCATGTTATCGGATATTCCTATGCCAAGAGGTCATGCCTCCGGAACTTTCATTGTCAAGCCTCCATACTTGGACTTTCCTTGTCAAGTCTCCATACTTGGACTTTCTCTTGCCAAGTCTCTATACTTGGGCATTCCTTACCAAGTCTCCATACTTGGACTTTCCTTTGATAAGTTTTTATACTTGGACTTTACTTGCCAAGTCTCCATACTTAGACTTTCCCTTGTCAAGTCTTCATACTTAGACTTTCTCTTGTCAAACATGATCTCCTCGATCTGTCTAAATTTCACTTGTCAAGCACGATCTTCTTGTCCTGCCGGGACTTCCCTTGCCAAGCACGATCTCCTCAATTTGCTAGGATTTCACCTTTGCCGGAACTTGCTTGCCACCGTAAAAGTTTTTTTTCACTTCTAACACTTTATCCAAGAGGATAAAGATAGTGGACTTTATGTGCATAGGCTATGGACAAACAATTCTAGAGAAGTATGAACAATATTAAATTTATGTGTCCTCTGATATGTGTTTATTTATTATTTTCACTTCCTCTAGTATGTGTTTACTCCAAATTTGAGTTATGACCTTGAAAATAGCTGTCTCCACGTCAATTGCTAATGTGGATGAGTTAGCTAATGGTTATTCAATGGCCACTTTAGTCACATAATGCTGACCAAAAGTTGACTAGTTAGTTGATCTTAATAGTCATTGATTGAGTTTGTCAATTTTGACGGTAGTTTTTTGTGTTACCATTGGGCATTAGGACTAGTAATTTATGCAAGTCGATTGATCACTTGATTATTCTCCCAAACAATGATCTTCTATTCATTTGCAAAATAAGTTGATTTGATTGCCTAGTTAACTCAACCATTGATGGTTTTATCATCATTTCAATCGACTAACCCAAATCACAAACCATGAATTTGAGATTTTAACCATTGATTAATTGAATATACAAGGGACTCTTCAAGACTTCATCGTTCCTAACATCCCGTCTTCTTTTTTTGGAAAGTGTGCTAGGGGAGGGGGGGGGGGGGAACTCCGTAATCCTACAAACCTTTACAAAATTTTCGCTACTTTTCTTCTTTTTTACCTCAAGCGAGATAGAAGAAACCTTTTATACAATAGTTGTTTTATAGTCTTGATATAAGATAAAAAATTTCATGTGAATATCGATAAAAATAATAACAAAATACTTTATAGAGATTTTGAGAACAAGATATGATTCCTCTGATTTGTAAAGATTGACTCCTTTTTGAGCAAATATTTCCAATCAAGATTCTCTCGACAAGATGATTGATCGCTAAGAGCAATAAACTTTTGCACATAAGATGGCCAAAAAACACTTCAAAATTGCGCCTCTAAAAAAATGTGCCTACATAAATGCAATATCTTCTTTTATAAACTTTGCCAACGATTGACTATTTATACTTCATCAGTCAACTAATCACTTTGATCATATTATATTTGGTTAATTTATGGTATCTCAAAATCTTCATGATTGGCTATATCACCTTTTACTTTTTCTCCAATCAACTGTATGATCCCATCGTGGACTATATTATTGATAAGTTAAATTCTCAAGTCAATTGTTCAACCTTTTATTCCTTTACAAAATTCATCAATCGACTTATTCAGTCAGCTATTCAACCTTCTATTTAATTCTAAAAGTCATCAATTGACTTTGACTAGTTGATTGTTCAACCTTATGTTCCCTTCCAAAACCATCAAAAAAACTTGACTAGTCAACTATTCAACATTTTATTTATTTTGTACTAAATCATGAATTCAAACGCATTGTGATTTCCATTAGTCGACTATATATGCACAATAGTCAAGTGAATGCAAATCATGATCTTAATGATCATTTGTGGTATCAATCAATCGACTTCTATAGTCCACTCAATTAACTAATATCATACCACAAATTCAAACTTGTTCAAATTTGAAGTTTGCATACTTCTGTGCAACAGCCAACTATTATCTCAATATCAATCGACTAAGGCACCTTGACTCAACTCATCTACATGTTGTGTTTGCCTAACTCCAAAACTACCCTCATCCTAGGGTTACAATAACTCGATGCTCTCATATTAGAAGTATACCTGATTCTAGAAGGCTTCTATGCCATTGGACTTTTGTTCCTAGAGTCTCATCACTTCGGGCCTTCTTTTGTCTGGAATCTCATCACTCTAAGTCTTCTTTGCCAAGTTCTTTCTTTAAATTTTTCTATCTAGCATCTGACACTTCTTGCATGTTAGGTTTTCCACCATAACCATCTTCCAAGCATTTGACATCCATGCTTACTAAAACTTCCATCCATGTCCATTTGCATATACCACATCCATACCTACTAGGATTTCCATTCATGCCCATCTACCTTGCATCTGACATCCTATGCTTGCTAGGACTTCCATCCAACCTATCAAGTCATTTGCTCCTGCACACTTGACGCACAACATCATATCACAATAAATACTTAACTTAAACATGGTATACATATCAAAACCACACAACATATGCTTGGTTAGTTTGTATCAACAACCCTCCAAAACATGCAACATACATGCATGGGTAATTGTATCAACATTTTTGACCCGCTGAGACTTTAATTATCTTATGTCTGTTGATTATCGGTGTGATGAATGGATATTGTCGGGGAGAAAGCAAACTGATATAATCTCGTCGAGGCTAGTGTTCAACACTATCTCCGTAAAACAATATTGCTCCGCTCAGATGCTTACAGATAGCAGCAATTCATTTCCAAGATACAACGATGATGTCTCAGAATAGTAGCACTACAAATTCCGAGACCGGCAAACCTACTCGTAGGCTTTTTGGACTCTGGATGCAGAAGATGGGATGGATGAGATGAGAACTTGAGTAAAATGAGTTGAGTTTTTGAGTGAATTTTTTTTTTTAGTAATTTGTTCCATCATCTAGGGATCTTATTTATAGTATGTGAAGAGGTGAAGTGCCATTTGGTGAGTTTAATCTGAGCCATTGGATCTAGAGGGTTGTAACCCTTCAACAAACCTTTTAATCTCGACCATTAGATCTGGATGACTGTAACCTTTCAGATCATCCTTTGATCTCAGCCGCCAGATCTGGATCCAGCGATCCAGTCAGTCCGACGCTCCAGATCAATCTTAATCACCAACGGTCCAATCGTGATTCTTCGCGATCAATGCTCCAGATGTGCTACTTGCGATCCGCAATCCATCACCCTCTTCGTTCTAACGGTGGCCATCCGATTGCCCAGTCAGCCAATCACCTCTCTATGCCCAACCGAATGCCATGTATACATGACACATCACCCGAGTTCCACGTAGGCACTGCCACGTCACCCGGAGCATAAATTAAAGCTCCTTGCGACGACGCGTACGTGCGAAGTGCGCCAACAAAGTGCCCATTGCACGCATGAGCGGGTGCGAGCACCTGCTCGCCCATTGGATGAGAGTATCTGTGCTTAGTTGAGTTAACTCAATTAACACAGCAATACATATAAGGAAATAAATCCTCTATGGAATTTCTAATGTGGAACTATTGCTCCCCTTACTTCCTTTAATAACTTTTTAGGCTGACTTTAACAATTAATTTATCATTCACCCATAATCGATTTTAAGCAAATTAATAGTCTAGATTTATCTACTCGAAACGTAGATTTCGATTTTGAAGTCAATTTAGACTTTCATAGATTGATGACACCTCGATTTTCCTTTTCAAAATCGTAAACCATATTGGTCTTTTTAAGACCCAATATCTAACAATGCCAAGTATTTGATTTTTGTTGACCTACATGGATTTCATTTGTTTTACTTACAACACATGTTAAAGTTTCCTACATCTACACACTTGACATACACATATGAGATTCATAATTCTCTTCCTAACTTAAACTTTGTCAAAAGATTAAAAATAGCATGTCAATCTCAACCTTAAGACATGATTGCACCACAAAAAAGTAACCTTTTAAAATAAAATTCTTTAAGAGAAAGTGTATATGGACTAATTTAAAGGTTTTTGAATTAAAGGAAAAGGTCATATAGTGAGTAAACTATTTCATACAATGACACAAAAGTTTATTAATACCATCATATATTTTTGTTTTGAAGAAAATGTTGATGATATATCTTACTTGCTAATAATAATTTAGGCATGTTTCATGAATCATATGGGTGAGACATCTTATGTGATTGGAATTGAAATAATCCATGATAAATCACAAGGTTTGTTGGATCTCAAAAATCTTATATTCAAACAATTAATTCTATAGTGGTTTAATATATAAGAATTCCTATAATTTAGAAAGGAGATTAATTTAGTCTTATGAAATGTACAAAGAAATATATAGAATGAAAATAAATGGATTTGATTCCATATGCTTTTGTGGTTGGAAGTCTAATGTATATGCTAACTTGTACACGATTGGATATTAGTTTTGCAATTGGAATGGTAGGAAGGTATTAAAGTGATCATGAAATTGATCATTAGAAAGATGATAAGAAAATTTTAAGATATATTCAAGACACCAAGAGTTATATACTTATGTACATGTAAATTAGTCATTTGGAAATGATTGGATACTCATATTTAGATTATGTTGTATGCATTGGTAGTAGAAAGTCTCCTTTTGTTTATTTTTTTTCTTGAAGAAGGAGCAATATCATAGACAAGTGCTAACTAATACGTTATTGTCTTATCCATAATGGATTAGAGATTATGACATGTTTTAAAGCCACAAGTCATGTATTATGTTTATAGAACTTTATTTAGGACTTAGAGTTGTCACCATTAGTACTAAACAGCTAAAATTCTATTATGATAATTTTGCAGTAATATTCCTCTCCAAAAATGATAAATACTAAAGAAGTGTTAAGCATGCAAATTAAAGTATTTTATAATTAAGGAAGAAGTTCAAAAACAAAGAATGTCTATTAAGTATATTAGAACAAATCTCTTGACTGCAAATCTCTTAACTATGTTGGATCAATTACGTGCTAGAGGGAGTGAATTGCACTATTACAAATCTTGATTACTTGTAATCATTACTTTTATGTAGATGTAGTGGAAATAAAATTAACACTAGCAACACACCAAAATAAATGAGTTCCCCACAGACACAAGACACAGACACAGGACTTTTATTTGGTTCCCTAAGTTCCTACACTAAGGTACTAAGTTCTCACATGAAAATCCAATATTTTTCTTCTTTTTGACCTCAATTAGGGGTGAAAAAGACCCTTACAATGCATATTTTAACAATTTTGATAGTTAATAATGAAATAAAGTGCTAAGACGGATTAAAAATATAGTTTATTGAAAAGAATACAATATGTTATGTACTGTGTTTTCTGTAAGAGGTGGATCTCTAGATGTAGCATTGATCCTTTCTTCCAATTGCATAATAGAGAAAGGATGGGAAACTTTGAGCAGATCTAAATCTCCGTTGCTAAAAACTTTAGCATAGAACAATAGTTCTCATAAAGTAGAGCAATAAATATTGGCGAAGAAAAACTTTTTGAAATCAGATCGTTGCATGTGTGAACTCTATAGAAACTTTCATAATTTTCATCATCAGTTTACTGACCATGCTTCATTAGTTAATTAATCATCTTGTTCTTATCACATCGCTCAAATTTTTCTGTCATATCTTTAGGATCAACTTCTTATTTTGTTTGAAGTCAACTGTCTGCTGCACTAGTCAACTATGTTTACTGAAGAGTTGACTTCCAAAGTCAACTTAAGAACATCCAATTCAATCTAAAAATCAATAGTAGATCCCCTTGTTGACTATCCAACTTTCTATTTACTTTTCAAATTCACCGACCAACTGCACAAGTTAAGTATTCAATATTTTATTTCCTTTCGAAATTCATCTATCAACTTTCCAAGTCAACTATTTAATATTCTATTCCCTTCCGAAATTCATTAGTTGACTCTTTAAGTTAACTATTTTTATCACTTCTAGACGAAATTATGCTTTCAAATATATTATGTTTCTAATAAATTATTACATGAAAAACACAACCTCAACTATCATTCGTGATATCGATCAATCGAATCCAATAGTCCATTCAGTCAACTAATCTCATACCATGAATTTAAATTTGTTCAAATTCGGGTTTGCTCAATCCTTGAGCAACATATTAACTATTACCTCGGTTACTTGATATCAAAGCTCTTATCGATATACCTAATGCTAGAAGACCTCCATGCCAATTAGACTTCTCACCACTCTAGGTCTTCCTCTATTGCCCAAAATTTGACCTTCCTTATCCGCTAGGTCTTCCTTATCAAGACTGTTCTTGTACTTCCGGTCTCTCTTGCCTGCTAGGGCTTTCACTATATCTACCTACCTAGCATATGCCCTCTCTTACCTGTTTGGCTTCACATCATATTCACTTGCTTAACATCTGACCTCTCTTGACTTTCATCTGACCAAGTAATTTGCACATGCACTTGACATACTACTTTTAGTGCAGTTTGCGCACTTCGTGCAGCGCTGCAGCGTTACACCCCCTTTATAAAGGGGTGTGCGTCTAAGGCCTCAGGCTGCTGAGAGAGAGGAGATATGAGTGCGCTGTTGTGTGTGCGAAGTACTGTCGGAGTGAGAAGTTGGCTTTCGATGTCGTCAGGCTGTCGGAGAGAACAATGAGAGTAGAGAACACCAAGGCACGACTGGATCTTGGCTCGTGGAGGAGGAGGAGGAGGAGGATCATGCCTTAGACGACAATCAGAATCATCATCTCTACATCTCTACTGCGCTAGGACGCAAGAAGAATTTGATGACTCACTGTAAGTAACACTTACAGTAATAAAGTTTTTGTTTCTACATTTAAATTAGTTTAAACAGACGCATTAAAACCAACAATGGTATCAGAGCGTTGTTGGTTAGCATCTATTCAAATTTTTACCTGCAAAATCACTGTTCATCGTGAAAGTAAGTCGCGAGAACGAAGAACAGTGATTTTGTCGAGTAGTTTCTGAAAAAAAACCCTAGCAAAATTGCTCTGCTTCCCGATTAGTTTTGGTGATCAGTATCGAGCCGATTGCGATATGGAGCAGTTCACCTGAAACTACTGCATGTTTCGGCGATTTTTCGGATCGGTGCAGTTATCGAACCGATTGCCATGGTGGGAACAGTTCCTTGGCGGGAATAGTTCCCTGGGAAAATTGCTCGGGAGAGAAGTCCCCTGATGGGAACAATTCCCTGGTGGAATAGTTCCCTGGGGACAACTGCTTCCCTGAGAAAATTGCCCGAGAGAACAGTCCCCTGATGGGAACAGTTCCCTGGTGGGAATAGTTCCCTGGGGACAGTTATGGAAACTGCTTCCCGAGTAGTTTTAGACTGGTCTAATTAACATACCGATTTAGTTTTCCGAAAAGTTCCCTGAGGGCAGTTCCGGAAACTATTCCTGAGCAGTTCCTGAGAGTGCTCGGGATTTCAGATCAGTCTGGAGGACAGAATGGTCTGGATTGAAAACTGCTCGGGAAATGAGATTGGTTTGCAGTATAGACCGGTTGAAATTTCAGACTAGTCTGACTTATAGATCGGTTGAAATTTTAGATCGGTATGGATAACAGATCGGTTCAAAAGTTCTAAGAAAGTGCTTGGGATTTCAGATCGGTCTGGAGATTAGACCGGTCTGGTTTCGAAAAACCACTTTGAATATTATCAAACTGGTCTGGAATTTCAAAAACCAGTCTGGAAATTTGTCAGACCGGTCTGGATTTTGAAAATCAGTCTGGAAATTTATCAAACCGATCTGGAATTTCAGAAACCAGTCTGGAAATTCGACAGACCGATCTGGATTTCGAAAACCAGTCTAAAATTCATCAAACCGGTCTGGATTGATGTCAAACTGGTCTGGAATTTCATAAATCAGTCTAAAATTCATCAAACCAGTCTGGTTTTTCTTATAGAACCCTAAAAGTGGTCGGGGTTCACAATAAAAGCTTGGCCAAAAAGGGTTAGTTCTACTGTTGGTCAACATCAGTTGACTAAGTTGACTTTGGTCAACTTAACTCATAACTTGATCGTCAAGTATTTGTTTGGAACAAAGAACTCGACTTAAACAACTTATAAATAGGTTAATAAGAACTAGAGTTGATGGCTAGGGACGATGTGAAAATAAATTACCATTCATGTTACTCGAGTGCCTGGGGTACTCGGAGAAAATTGGACAGTGTTTAAGTTTTCACATATTAATGGTATTGTCAAATCAAAATAGTTTAAAATGATTGGACTTAGATGATAGTTGATTGATAAAAGTATCAGTCGACTGGTCTAAGCGTTTTAGTCGACTATTCTCCAGAGAATCAAGGAAATTTATCCTTGATTGATTGTGTTCGTTCTATGCCTACATATAAATTGAATTAAGCCGGTATATGTACTGGTTTGTCGGTTTTGTACTGACTTAATTAATTTTAATTTTTTCAGATGACACAGATGATTACCACGATGACTAGCCGCGATGTGTTGTGTAACCAGCTAAGGGAGGCTATCCAGGGGATAGAGTATGACTCAGCACATGGAGTCGGATGACACATAAGGAGACTGGACAGACTGTTTTGGAGACTTAAGATGCAGGAGTTTCCAATTCTAGATAACTACAGGATCTGGGCTCTGGTCCATTCGCTGCCTGAGCACCTTAGTGATGTTGCGCATCAGATCTAGGGACGCTATGAGGGGCGCGTTATATATACCCAGTTGTGCGCTGAGTTACTTCACTACGAGGATTATGAAGTGCATTGTGAAGAGGATCCAGTAGAAGATTCAGAGGAAGATTCAGAAGAGGACCCTGAAGAGATTTTTCCTATGGGATCTCATCAAATGTGTCCTTCACAGGATTCTACGTCCTGACATCATCTGGAGAGCATCTCAGCAGAAGGTGTACTAGTTCAGCCCAAGAAGAATGGGCTTGTTTGGATTATTACTGTGCTAGTGCTTGTACTAGTGGGAGTAATAATCACCAATCTAGTTTGTTAGAGTTGTTTTTCTATTTATCAGTTATGAGTGAGAAGAATGTTATGTGTAACATTCTTAGTAGAGTTTTCTTTGTTATATGTTAACAATATACAACATGTTTAGTTAAATGATATGTTTCATTTTATGTTGTTTACTCTACATAATACATGATATTTATTTACTCTTTGATTTGTTCATTATGAGTATGTTTTAAATGATAATTTCATTTAATGATAAATATCATGATAACTTAATGATTAGTTCATAAGATAAGATGTATGTAATATAATTAATCAAAGTTGATTAGATTAGAACATACAAATGATGAGTGGGAATTTAATTGTCACTTGATTTTGTAAACCAAATCAAATTTACATTGAGTCAATTTAGAGATTACATACATAAAGACATACACTGAATAACTAAATAATGTGTTTATTTATTTTAGATTATGACAACCAAAAACATCATCGTTGAACTCAATAAGGGTGAGAAATTGAATGAGAATAACTACAAAATCTGGCACCTCAGGATACAGTATGTCCTAGAGGAACAAGAAGTTATAGAGGCTATAAATCAGGTCTTGGTAGAACCTATAGATGATCCCATTGCACAAAATAGGCAAGATCTTGATGACTATAAGGCATGGAAGAAAAAAGACTCCACTGCTAAGGACATTTTGATTAATTCAATGGTGGATGACCTAGCATTTGAGTATGAGTCATATTCTTCGGCTCATGCTGTCTCGGTGGCTCTTAAGGAGAAGTATAGTGGAGTTAGTCTGAGCAAGCTTCGGCAGCTGACGATCAAGTTCGACAGCTACAAGAAGCGCCCGAATGTTACAATGGTTCAACATCTCAGGGATGTAGGGATGTATACTTAAAAGTCTATCTTTTGTATGAACATCTTTATTTTGAAATAAGAATCACATGATCATTGTTTGCATATTTTTATGGTTATGCAATATTGTCTAATACTTTACATTGTAGATAACATGGTGTGTGGTGTCACACGGGAGATCATGTTATCGGTCCCTTGAAAAGTATAAGTAAAGACTCACAACCGAGATGGCTTTGGACAAACCATCAGAATGGTTGTAGTGTGATTTGGTATTGGTTTGTCTTGACCATAGAATCACACTAGTGCACTTTGTGTGTATTGAGTAGGACCGACTTAGAGGTGATTCGATTTATTACTAACTACATAATCGAATCGGACCTCAGATATTATTTTGTACATACTCTTAATCCCGGTATAATAACGGGCACATATACTTAGTACTCATCTCTTTGATTTACCAATGGGCGAGATTTACAGATTAAATCGATAGGCTCGGTAAGTTGGGAGATGATATTATTTATATGGTGTGCCGTTGATTATAGGAGGAAACCGTGTCCTATATATTAGGATGATGATGTCCCCTTGAGGAGCTCATAAGGTTCATCATGTAAACCCTGCAGGTGGACCTGGTCCGGCATGATGAAAAGGTTGAGTGGTACTACTCATGGAGTTAGATGTTGATTAATTAATGGTCAGTAAATTAATTAATCGACAGACATTCGAGATCTTAAACACGGGGAGGAAATGTACAAATAATATATGGAGCCCATATTATCATATGGGGGTTGGTGAGGTAGATCAATGATGATCCTTTAGTGGATTGGATCATCATTGGTGGATCAGACTTTATGTGGGCTTGATCAATGGGTGGCTAAGACCCAACTCCTCCTCATGGTCCATAATGTAGCCTATTAACACCTCATGATGCTTAGATCCAATGGATAGAAACAAAAGTCTAAGATCCATTGGTAGAGATTAAATCTCTAAGATCCGACGGTTGAGATTAAATCTCTAGATCCGACGGTTGAGATTAAATCCCTAGAACCAATGGAGAAGATTAATTCATGACTTATCCCTAACTCTATAAAAGGGTGTCAAGGGGTTGGCATGAACAATAATTAAAGGAGAGCAAGGCTTGGGCGGCAAGAGAAGGGAATCCTAGTTGAGATAGGATTAGGATTAGGGTTAGGGTTTAGAGGCTAGGGCGGCACCAAATAAGGCAAGGTTTCCTTTCTTCTTCCTTGTCTTGTGGCCAACGTCCAGCAAGTTTCCAGGCCCTTCCCAGCCCTTGGCCGGCACCCAAAAGCTCCCTTCTCCCTCTCCTTAGGTGGTGGAAACAAGATATAGGGCTTCCCTTGGTGTCTTGATTGTTTTCCACCATCTTCTCCTTCATCTAGTTGGCCGGCGGCAAGGAAAGTTTTGGTTCCTTGTTGGTTGTTTCTAGTGAGGAGAAAAACTTTGTTTCTATTCTTCCTCTTGCTTTGGAAGAGCAAGGAAGGAAGATTTGCGATCTAGGAGCTTCGACTTTTGGTGGATCGTCGCCCATACGACGTCCAAAAGGAGGAAGGTCATACATTAGAAGATCGAGAGGTATACCTATTCTACTTTCTTCTTTTGTTTGTTGCTTGTTTTTGTTTTTCAAATATAAGCATGTTATATTTCTGTAAATGGCTAAATAATACTTGGATCCCGAGCATAAACACAAAAATCGGCGATCCGGACATCGTCTATTCCGCGACTACTCGTAGAATTGAAGTTGGTCGCTTGAACAACTTGTTTGTTCAAGTGACCTCTCAAAATGAATAGCACGACGATGACTTGGTGGTTTGGGCAATCCCTTTCGTCTAAGATTAAATTTTTTTAATCCGGGAACATCGAAGGGATAACCATGGTCAAGCTACCGAGGTGAAGTGGGAAGCGAAGTTTTCCCTCACGGACTCGATAAGCAAAACCCCTTCAATTGGTATCAGAGCCAAGGTTTCCTGTTTTGTGTGTTTAGGATTCGGTTAATTTTTTATGCACTTTTCATATATTATATGTGCCGGATAATAGTAGGATATGCATAGTTTAACTCTTTGGTTGCAGGCATAAGATCCGACTATTATGGCCATGTGTGTGTATGTGATTGTATGTGTGTAAATGATTATTTTGTTGAATCCTCGGGGTTGACGAAGCTAGTATTTAGTTTTTGTAAATTAAATACGGCATTGTTTAGCCACTATTTATTTTATTTTACTTTCGATCTAGATTTCATGTACACTCCCTCGTGGAGTATAGGATCGATGGATGTAAATTAAAATAGGTTTTAGTCTCGGCTCAGATCTCCAGATGGCTCGTACATGGTATAGGAGGAGCGGACGAGATGACGATGAGACGGGAGACATATTGAAGACAAAAGCCATAATAGTTGGAAAATAATTTATTTTTCATATTTATTGCTTTTTGTTTGATATGCATGTCGTAGGCTAGGAAAATTCCTCATTTTCAAATTACTAAGTGGGAGAGGGATATTTTTATAAATTCCCACGGCCTCCATTACGATTTGACATGTGATGCAAGCAAACTTGCGCATCGGCTCTGAGTGTCTTCCTCCCCATCGGATGAGTTTGTTTGTGGATCACAGGGTCGGATATGGTTGTAGGAAATTATTTAGGAGCATGTGTACTTCCCCATCGGAAGGCACATAACCCGAGATAATTTCCTTGGTATCGAGTAATGGTGAACACTTAGATGCAAATAGGAGTATCCTCCCCATCGGAGTCACTGCTTTTATTTGTAGGGCCGAAGAGAAATCAACTATTAATTTTACTTGTCAAAAAGTTAGGTTGACATGATAGTAAAATTAATGGGTAAAACCTCCTCTTGCAAATGTAGAATTCGTATACGTCTACACGATCGTGGCATGCGATATTCTCGATGTGTAGAGGTGTTGGTTGATATCAAAATTTTATTGTTTGAGGAATCAATAATTTTTTGAAATCTAAAGTAATGATCTATGTGATTCTTAGGATTTTCAAAATCACTTTCAGTCCACTTGTTGTGATACTAAAGGAAAATAAGCTTACTGTACCCAAATTATATTGATTGGAAAAGAATCTAGATATTGTCTTAACTGCTGAGAAGTACAAATATGTACTCTTCAAAGAGTATCCTCCTAAGCCTGTGAATGAGCTGGAAGTCCTTGGAGCTGAGATCGATGGGGAAATCCAGGTCGATATCATTCTCCAGCCGACAGAAAGGCTTGCTCAGACTCAGGCCATGGTTGCCCAAAAGTTTTCTACTTCTAAGCCGAAAGGCAAGTAGAAGAAGAAACAAGATGGGGCATAGGTGATGGGAGGATCTCAAGGACAAGTAAAGAAGCCGAAAGGCAAGTGCTTCACTTGCTAGCAGGATGGACATTGGAAGAAGGACTGTCCTAATCCGAAGCAGAACAAAGGTATATCCTTTGGTCTAGTCGTTAAAACATGGTTAGCGGTGTTATCTACCGACACCTGGTGTGTAGGTATGGGAGCCACTAATCATGTCTGCAATATTTTGCAGGGATTCCAGCAAACCCGATGACTAGCTAAAGGGGAGATTACTATTTACTTGGGTAATGCCACGAAGATGGCAGCTATTGTAGTGGGAGATGTTTTATTTATCTTTTAAGAAAAATAAAGTTTTGGTTCTTAAGAATTTCCTTTATGTACCTTTATTTAGAAAGAATTGATTTCGGTTTCTAAATTGTTTATGGATGGATAATCTATTTCTTTTAATGACAGATGTGTTATAAAAGGAATAGGGACATTATCTGTTCAGGTACATAGATAGGAAATTTATAAATTGAACCACAAGCTCCCACGATGCAAATAGAAGATAATAACTCATCTTCTAAATTCCAATAAGAGAAAAGAACCTTCGAAGATGAACCAAACATATCTTTGGCATCTTAGGCTTGGTCACATTAACCTAAGCAGAATTCAAAGGTTGATAGCTGATGGACCTCTGGGTTCATTAGTAGTGGAGGATCTCCCAACCTGCGAATCTTGCTTGGAGGGTAAGATGACCAAGAGGCCTTTCAAGGCCAAGGGGTATAGATCCAAAGATGTGTTGGAATTGATTCATTCTGATTCGTATGGTCCTATGTCTATCCAGGCAAGAGGTAGTTTTGAACATTTCATCTTTTTCATAGATGATTGTTCAAGATATGGATGACACTACGATCTGATCGTGGTAGTGAATACCTCTTGGGAGAGTTTAGGAAGTACTTATCAGAGGTTGGGATTCAATCCCAATTGACTGCACCTGGCATACCCCAACAGAACGGTGTAGCAGAGCGAAGGAATAGGACTCTTATGGAGATGGTTAGATCGATGATGAGTTATTCTGAGTTGCCTGATTCGTTCTGGGGATATGCTCTAGATACAGCGGTGTACATTCTGAGCTTGGTTCCATCCAAATCAGTGCCTTCTACTCCCACAGAATTATGGACTAGGCGAAAGCTTAGTCTAAGACATATTCGGATATAGGGGAGTCCAGCACATGTGCTGAAGGCAGATGCTAGTAAGTTGGAACCTCGTACAGAAGTACGCATGTTCGTTGGCTATCCCAGGGGAACGAAGGGTGGATTGTTTTATAGTCCTAGAGATCAGAGGGTGATCGTTAGCACGAACGCCAGATTTCTAGAGGAAGACTATGTGATGAGCCACAAGCCCAAGAGTAAAATTGTTCTGGAGGAGTTAAAAGGGGAAGTCACTTCTTTAGTACCACCGGTACAAGAGGATATACCACATGTCATTGCACCGCGTGTCACAGAGGATACACAGGTGATACCTCGTCGTAGTGGGAGGGTTGTGAGACAGCCTGATAGATTCATGTTCTTGAGAGAATCTTTCGATTTGGTCCCTGGCGAACATGAACCTGATCCCTGGACATATGACGAGGCAATCCAAGATAAAGATGCAGTATCTTGGCAAAGTGCAATGAATGATGAGATTGAATCTATGGATTCAAATTAGGTCTGGGAGCTAGTAGAACCACCCGATGGTGTTAAAACCATTGGATGCAAGTGGATCTACAAGAGAAAGAGAGGAATAGATGGGAAGGTTGATACCTTCAAAGCGAGGCTTGTTACGAAGGGGTATACTCAGAAAGAGGATATCGATTATGAGGAGACCTTTTCGCCAGTAGCCATGCTTAAGTCTATCCGGATTCTCTTATGCATAGCAGCTCATATGGATTATGAGGTGTGGCAGATAGATGTCAAGACAGCTTTCCTTAATGGAAGTCTTGAGAAAGACATCTACATGAAGCAACCAGAGGGATTCATTGCTAAAGGCAAAGAGCATCTTGTATGTAAGCTTAATCGGTCCATTTATGAATTGAAGCAAGCTTCGAGATCTTGGAACATCCGCTTTAATGAGGTAATCCAGTCTTATGGATTTATTCAAAGTCTGGATGAGTCTTGTGTATACAAGAGATGTGACGGAAACGTAGTGGTATTTCTTGTACTATACATAGATGACATTTTGTTGATTGGAAACAATATCAAGGTGTTATCAGACGTAAGGGTATGGTTGTCCAAACAGTTTGATATGAAGGACTTGGGAGAAGTGGGACACATCCTTGGGATCAAGGTTATAAGGGATCGCAAGAAAAGGATATTGTGCTTATCCCAAGCTTCATACATAGACACGATTATGGAGCATTTTAGCATGCATAACTCCAAGAAGGGTTTTCTACCTTTCAGGCATGGAGTTCCTTTATCTAAGGAGATGTGTCCTAGATCATCTGAGGAGATAGGGGAGATGAAGGTGGTTCCTTATGCTTCGGCAGTAGGAAGCCTCATGTATGCGATGCTCTATACGAGACCAGATATCTGCTTTGCCATGGGCATGGTCAGCAAATATCAGAGTAATCCAGGACAGGGACATTGGACTGCGGTAAAGCATATATTGAAGTACCTGAGAAGGACTAGGGATTATATGCTGGTTTACTGGGCAGACCAATTACTCCCTGTGGGTTACATGGATTCCGACTTCCAATCTGATAGGGATAACAGTAAGTTTACCACAGGTTTTGTGTTTACTTTGGGAGGTGGAGCCATTGTATGGAGGAGTGTCAAGCAGAAATGCGTGGCGGACTCCACCATGGAAGCTGAGTATGTGGCAGCCTTTGAGGCGGCCAAAGAAGTTGTGTGGCTCAGGAACTTCCTGATGGACTTGGATGTGATTCCTGGTTTGCCCAGAACTATCACAATTTATTGTGATAATAATGGTGCAGTTGCAAACTCGAATGAACCACGAGCCCATAAGGTAAGTAAATACATAGAGCATAAGTACCACCTGATACGAGAAATCGTAAAGGAGGTAGAAGTTGTTGTCGCCTAGATTGCATCAGAGGATGACCTGGTAGACCCTTTTCACTAAGGCCCTTCTAGAGAGAGCTTTGATAGGCATGTGTAGGGAAGGGGAATCAGATGTATGACAGTTTGAGGACAGCATAGTCTTTTAGTATAAGTGGGAGATTGTAGGGATGTATACTTAAAAGTCTATCTTTTGTATGAACATCTTTATTTTGAAATAAGAATCACATGATCATTGTTTGCATATTTTTATGGTTATGCAATATTGTCTAATACTTTACATTGTAGATAACATGGTGTGTGGTGTCACACGAGAGATCATGTTATCGGCCCCTTGAAAAGTATAAGTAAAGGCTCACAACCGAGATGACTTTGGATAAACCATCGGAATGGTTGTAGTGTGATTTGGTATTGGTTTGTCTTGACCATAGAATCACACTAGTGCACTTTGTGTGTATTGAGCAGGACCAACTTAGAGGTGATTCGATTTATTGCTGACTACATAATCGAATCGGAACTCGGATATTATTTTGTACATACTCTTAATCCCGATATAATAACGTACACATATACTTAGTACTCATCTCTTTGATTTACCAATGGGTGAGATTTACAGATTAAATCGATAGGCTCAGTAAGTTGGGAGATGATATTATTTATATGGTGTATCGTTGATTATAGGAGGAAACCGTGTCCTATATATTAGGATGATGATGTCCCCTTGAGGAGCTCATAAGATTCATCATGTAAACCCTGCAGGTGGACCTGGTCCGGCATGATGAAAAGGTTGAGTGGTACTACTCATGGAGTTAGATGTTGATTAATTAATGGTCAGTAAATTAATTAATCGACGGACATTCGAGATCTTAAACACGGGGAGGAAATGTACAAATAATATATGGAGCCCATATTATCATATGGGGGTTGGTGAGGTAGATCAATGATGATCCTTTAGTGGATTGGATCATCATTGGTGGATCGGACTTTATGTGGGCTTGATCCGTGGGTGGCCAAGACCCAACTCCTCCTCATGGTCCATAATGTAGCCTATTAACACCTCATGATGCTTAGATCCAATGGATAGAAACAAAAGTCTAAGATCCATTGGTAGAGATTAAATCTCTAAGATCCGACGATTGAGATTAAATCTTTAGATCCGACGGTTGAGATTAAATCCCTAGAACCAATGGAGAAGATTAATTCATGACTTATCCCTAACTCTATAAAAGGGTGTCAAGGGGTTGGCGTGAACAATAATTAAAGGAGAGCAAGGCTTGGGCGGCAAGAGAAGGGAATCCTAGTTGAGATAAGATTAGGATTAGGGTTAGGGTTTGGAGGCTAGGGCGGCACCAAATAAGGCAAGGTTTCCTTTCTTCTTCCTTGTCTTGTGGCCAACGTCCAGCAAGTTTCCAGGCCCTTCCCAGCCCTTGGCCGGCGCCCAAAAGCTCCCTTCTCCCTCTCCTTAGGTGTTGGAAACAAGATATAGGGCTTCCCTTGGTGTCTTGGTTGTTTTCCACCATCTTCTCCTTCATCTAGTTGGTCGGCGGCAAGGAAAGTTTTGGTTCCTTGTTGGTTGTTTCTAGTGAGGAGAAAAACCTTGTTTCTATTCTTCCTCTTGCTTTGGAAGAGCAAGGAAGGAAGATTTACGATCTAGGAGCTTCGACTTTTGGTGGATCGTCACTCACACGACGTCCAAAAGGAGGAAGGTCATACATTAGAAGATTGAGAGGTATACCTATTCTACTTTCTTCTTTTGTTTGTTACTTGTTTTTGTTTTTCAAATATAAGCATGTTATATTTCTGTAAATGGATAAATAATACTTGGATCCCGAGCATAAACACAAAAACCGGTGATCCGGACATCATCTATTCCGCGGCTACTCGTAGAATAGAGGTTGGTCGCTTGAATAACTTGTTTGTTCAAGTGACCTCTCTAAACGAATAGCACGATGATGACTTGGTGGTTTGGGCAATCCCTTTCGTCTAGGATTAAATTTTTTTAATCCGGAGACATCGAAGGGATAACCATGGTCAAGCTACCGAGGTGAAGTGGGAAGCGAAGTTTCCCCTCACGGACTCGATAAGCAAAACCCCTTCAAGGGAGATGTCGAACGTGAGTCGGGAGCTTAAAACTGCAGGTTATGAGTTGACTGATGAACAACAGGTTCAGGCAGTTATTTGATCCCTTCCAGATTCTTAGGAGACTATGAAGCAGACCCTTACTCACAGTGAGAGTATTAAGACTTTCACTGGCGTCTCACGCCATGTTGAATTGGAGGCGGAGAGAGTAGAATCCGCAAGGATTTCTGGCCAAGCCTATTTGGCTGCCGGTTCTGCTAGATCATCTGGATCCAAGAAAAAGAGGTGGTATAAGAAGGGGAAGGGAAAGAAGAAAGAAGCTACTGTTGCAGGTGGGGCAGGCCCAATCAAGAAGAAGAAGAATAAGAAGATAGGGAAGAAACCTAAAAGCAAGGTGACTTGCTTTAATTGTGACAAAAAGGGTCACTACGCTTGGGAGTGCACTTAGCCAAGAAAGGTAACTTCAAGTCTGTCTTCTGAGCATTTTGTTGTTAGTTCTGTGTTGTTGGCTGATTCTTATCCTTTGTGGATTATAGATTCGGGACCAACCAACCATGTAGCTCGGGAGCGGGTTACATATGTGGAGTACCGTAGGGTACCAGCTGTCAACAAATGGATATATGTAGGAAACAATGCAAGAGTCGAATTCAAAAGAGTCAGCACTTGCAAACTTAACCTTCGGGGTAGAAGTACTTTGTTTCTACATGATGTCTTGTATGCTCCTGATATTCGAAGGAATCTTATTTCTGATACTTGTTTTCTTGATTTAGAGTATTGTATTAATTTTTATAGTCGGTGTGTTGAACTTAAGATTGATTTTGTGTCAATCGGATATGGGTTTTTAACAAATGATTTTATAGTTCTTGATGTGGAACCAAATGTCAATTGTGCGATTGATAGTTATTTTTCGAACATTGCTCTTACTAGTGATGCAGATATAACTGATGAAGTTTGACATGCTAGATTAGGACATATAGGACAAGATCGCATAACAATTAGCTAAGAAGGGTTATTTGGGCTCTCGAGCTAAGATTAGCTTGTCTATATGTGAGCATTGTCTTGTTGGAAAAGCAACTAGGAAACCATTTGGTAAGACTATTAAGGTTGAGTCACCATTGCAACTAATTCATTCGGACATTTGTGGTCCAATTAATGTGAAGGCTAGACATGGAACTTCCTACTTCATTACATTTATTGATGATTTCTCTCATTTCGGTCATGTGTATTTGATTTCTCATAAATCTGAAGCATTAGATTGCTTCATTCATTATATGAACGAAGTTGAGAATCAAACAAAACATAAGGTTAAGACTTTACGCACTGACCGTGGAAGAGAATATTTGTCTGATATGTTCAAGACAATATGTAATGATAAGAGGATTATTAGACAACTGACAATCCCTGGAACTCCACAACAAAATGGGATTGCTGAGAGAAGAAATAGGACTCTTCTCGAAATGGTTATGTCTATGACAACGCAAGCTAATTTGCTGATCTCCTATTGGGGAGATGCATTATTAGCTGCAACCTATATTCTTAACAAAGTGCCTTCAAAGTCAGTTCCATCTACCTCATATGAACGTTGAACAGGCAGAAAACTAGATTTAAGCAATCTGAGACTCTAGGGTCAGCTTCCTATATTCATGATAGTTCTCACAAGTATGGAAAACTAGGACCCAGAGGTAAGAAATGTATCTTTATAAGATATTCTGATACCTCTAAGGGTTATATTTTCATAGGTGAGCAACAAGATGGAACAATATCCGAATTGGATTCGAAAGATGCTACTTTTCTTGAAATTGAGTTCCCAACTAGAGGTGAGGTTGATAAGACAGTTCTTCTATTTGAGGAGGATGAGTCGTTGTCAACAAGATAGGTGTCTAGTGGGATACTTGAACCTAGTCAACCCAGTGGGAGTAATTTGCCTAGTCACGGGGTGACTTCTCATGAGCCTAACTTACGGAAAAGTGTTCGTAAGATCAAACCTAAGAAGAGGTTTGATATTGAGAATGAGGCGATAATGACACTCCCTGTTGACGATGAAGAACCTCAATCAATTAAGGAAGCTCTGGGCTCCAGAGTTGGAGAAAAGTGGAGAGATGCAATGGTTGAAGAAATGAAGTCAATGATTAAGAATCATGTTTGACAGTTAGTTGATCTTCCTCCTGACGAAGGGCTATTGGTAATAAATGGATTCTTAAAATAAAGAGGAAATCAGATGGATCGATTAACCAATGCAAAGCTTGTTTAGTTGTGAAAGGATTTACCTAATTGGAGGGTAAAGACTTTGAAGAGATATTTTCTCCTGTAGTGAAGTTTGTGTCAATCCGAGTTATTTTGGCTTTAGTGGTGCATTATGACTTGGAATTACATCAAATGGATGTAAAAACTGCTTTCCTTAATGGTGAGCTTGGTGAGAAAATCTACATAGTTCAACCAGAAGGTTTCATTGCTGAAGGCCAAGAAGATAAAGTATGTAGATTGAAGAAATCTATATATGGGCTAAAGCAAGCATCAAGACAGTGGAACATAAGATTTAACGAAGTGATTTTGTCTTATGGTTTCGAAATGATCAATGAGGATCATTGTGTTTTTCTGAAGAAGGAAAAAGGAAAGTATGTCATTTTATCATTATATGTTGATGAAATGCTGATAGCAAGAAATGACATAGGTTTTGTGATAGAAGTCAAAAAGTGGCTTTCATCACGGTTTGACACAATAGATATGGGAGAAGCTGAATACATCTTAGGAGTAAAGATTATTAGGGATCAATCTAAGAGACTTTTGGGTTTGTCTCAAGAGTCTTACATAAATAAGATATTACAACATTTCAGTATGTCTAATTGCAACAGTAAACAGACACCTATTGTGAAAGGTACTGTTCTGAGCAAGAGTATAAGTCCCAAAACTCCTGAAGAAATAGCCAAGATGAATAAAAAATCATATGCCAGTGTTGTTGGTAGTTTGATATACACTATGTTGTGTACTCGTCCCGATATCAACTATGTTGTTGGCTTAGTCAACCGGTTCCAGTCAAACCCAGGACCGAGACACTAGAAGGCAGTGAAAAGGATATTCAGATATTTGAAAGTGACGACAGGTTATATTCTCTGTTATCAAGGATTAGATATGAGCCTAAAGGGTTATTCAGATACAGATTGGGTAGGGGACCTGGATGATAGAAAATCCACATCAGGCTATGCGTTCTTATTGAATGATGGCGCCATCTCCTGGAACAGCAAGAAACAGGACTCTATGTCTTTGTCAACTATGGAAGCTGAATATGTGGCATGTTCAGCAGCTATACAAGAAACAGTCTGGTTAAGGAGGTTCCTGAAGTATCTGAAGATTGCTGAAGACAGTGGGAGTCCAGTGATCGTCTACTATGACAGTCAAGCTGCAATAACTTTTTCCAAGGATCCCAAATTTCATAGCAATGATAAGCATATAGCTATAAAGTATAACTTTATTAGGGATATTGTTGCTAAGAAGAAGGTGATTCTTGAATAAATCCCTACACGAGCTATGTTTGCAGATCTTTTTACTAAGCCGATGATTAGAGAGTCATTTAATGAGCATGTAAAGTCTATGGGACTTCGTAGAATGTAACGATTTTTGTAATGACAATCGGATATTGTAATTTGATTGTTTTAAATGCAAGCCATAATTTATTCAGTGTATGTGATATTACATTCTGATAAGATCTCGGTGAGCATGTTGATAGGTAGTGATTGGTCCTCTTACATGAACAATTATCTCTGTTTATTATGTACAAATAGGGGTAAGACCATTACTTATAGAATAACTTTGGAAGCTATATGTATATAGATACATACCTATAAACTGGGGGGTCGTCTTGATATGTGTATCAAGATAAGATAATTTAAGAAAAGTGATCGAAGTAAATGTTCCCACCATTTACTATACCTGTTTATGAGCCAGATTAGAATTCATATGTTGAATTCAGGATTGGACATTTAGAATGTCTGGATCAAGATCTATACGATGTTGAGGAAAACATGCGCTCTTTGTTGGTAAAGAGAATAACATCGTAGCATGTGATTCATACCACATGTGCTAAGGCGACAATAAAGGGTAGTAGGAGAATGGATCTCTGCTTCTCTACTATGTGAGCCCTTTGAGATTATATGTTAATCTCAGCATTTGCCCTATGTGACTATTTATGTGTATGCTTGAAGTTTTAATCAGGGTCTGCTACTTTAGCATGTAAACCTATTGATTATGAATGATTCGGTCTATGGAACATGACTAGGAAAGCGACTGATTAAAATGAATAGATTCACGCTAAAAAGGAAGGTTAAATAGAATTACATCTTTTGAAAATTATTCACTGGTCGATCCATTTTTGTTATGTATGGAAATGATTGTGAATATTGAGAATATAGAACATGCTCTTGACTTGATGGTCATTATGAGGGATTAGAAATGTTTATATTGATGTAAATGGAGATTATTTAATCTGGGTAAATAGCAAGACATTATATTCAAGAAAACGGTTAAGTACCACTAGGAGAATGATTCTGTACCACTTGGAAAATGGTTGTGTGCCACTTGGAGGATGACAATGGGACATCAGGTGAATGACTATGTGTCATTCAGAGAATGATTATATACCATTTGAAGAGCGGCTAAGTTAGGCGTAACAACTTTTCTTAGCATTGATCGCTCTATGAGCAGCTATGTAAGGTGTAACAACTTTCTTAGCATTGGATTGCTCAGTGTGCTTGCTGTCGCACAAACCATTTTCCTATGTATGAATTGGTTGTTCTAATGGTCATTGTGACTATTAATCTCTGTTCTATTAGTCTCCGACTCTATTCTGGTCTATGTGACTGGATACTTCTATTAGTCTTTTGGGACTATTGACTTCGGCTCTATTTAGTTTATGTGACTAAATACTTCTTATTGGTCTATGTGACCATTTGTCTATGTGACATGCTTTGGACGAGTGGGAGATGTAATCAAGAGATACGGCACACGTTGCCTTTGGCAACGTGAGCACGACCGCACGGCGCGCTTATGACTTCATGCATGCCAGTTGGGGGTGTACGTCCAAGGCCTCAGGCTGCTAAGAGAGAGGAGATACGAGTCCACTGCTGTGTGTGCGAAGTGTTGTTGGAGTGAGAAGTTGGCTTTCGACGTCGTCAGACTGTTGGAGAGAACAGTGAGAGTAGAGAACACCAAGGCGCAGTTGGATCTTGGCTCGTGGAGGAGGAGGATCTTTCCGATGTGATCGACCCTCAGACGGTAATCAGAATCATCATCCCTACATCTCTACTGTGCTAGGACGTGAGAAGAATTTGATGACTCAATGTAAGTAACACTTACAGTAATATAGTTTTTGTTTCTGCATTTAAATTAGTTTAAACAGACGCATTAAAACCAACAATATGATATACAACATTTCTAATTTCCAATTATGATACACATATTATTGTGCTTTAATATGGTATGACATGAATTGTATAGAAATATCACACTGGACCATTATTAAATTATGTGTCATTTATAAGCCTAATATTGTAGGTTGTTGGTGTGTGTGGCATTGTGGCATTTCAACTCTTTGCATGATGTTCTTGCGGATACAAACAAAGTTTTATCCCACTAGATGGGGTCGACTGCATTGTGGCATATGAAACAAAATATATTATGTAACCAATGTATAACTTCTGCATTTAGTGTTTTATAATATTGAGGTAATTATCATAGTTTAGGAGGATGAGTTTTTTATGGTTAAGGTTTCAATGCATCATACTTACATTTTAAGTTTTAATTTCATCCATTTTTAGGCCAAATGGGAGAATATTAGATAGTTATTGTTTGGTGGCTAAATACATAACCTAAGAATTAAAACTTACGAAACTAAACTCGTGAATCTATTTGGCTAGATCTAATTAATCAATCTGACTAGGTCCAAAACCAAATATTGTTTAAATGGTTCCATGCATCCTTGATGATTTCTTTTGAAAAAATAAATAAAACCTAAATAAATTTTCTTAGGAGTAATGCTAAACTCTTTGAACACAAAGGACTGTTGCTTCACCAATGATGCCATCATTGATCACTTGTACATACAAGTATTTTTTTCGTCTGATACTATAAATTTATCGTATCGATCAAATTTTCAGGTCTTCTTGCGAAAATTCATGGTCATGTCTCTATTGTCCTTATACGAAATAAACAAACTGAGGGTTTCCTCTTCCTCCACACGCAGCATTGAAGAACAACCTACTGCCATTCTACTTTGTCGGTTTCATGTACTTCCCCAGCATTCAATTCCACTGTTTCCCCATACCGATCTATCCTTCCACCTTCAATACAGCATTTACTCTTGCCTGTCTGCTTGAGGATTAATGGCAGCAACAGGAACTGGAGATATCTCAATTAAAGATGGTAGTAATTGGCCAACCATTTTGTTGCCTCCTGACCTGCCAATTAAATTAGGGTCTTTGAACCCAACAACCCTTCAGGAACCAAGCTGCTGAGGTGCAACTAATGTGACGCGAAGGCTGTGAGATTCGTCCACAGTTTCAGGATGAGCGCATGCACCATTATCACGACGATTCACGCAGGTGAAATATCTCCAAATAAACAGTGTATCGAACTGCATGTGCAGCTAGCATTCAATATGCCATTCACGTGGCTGTCAGGTTCTCTTATTTATGGAAGGATAGTTAACTGTCCGCAAAGATGCAGTTAATGTTATGGAACCATTGATGTTGTTGGCCCAATTAAGAATGCATGGACTGCCAGTTTATCCTGCTGTTACTTTGTATTGCTGTAAATTAATTAAAACATGCTATATATATATACTCAGTCCACCTTTTGCCAGGACACAGTTGATATGTATGAGCATAAGTATACTGAGAGATACAATCAATGATATAGGTCTGAATAACACTAATAATATAAGTTAAACAACTAGTTATAGGAAAAACTTCATCTCGATCTTAGATGGATTGTTATCTCCCCTTTACAATTGTTAATACCATGCAAAAGTAAGGTGCTGAAAGTATTTTGAGTTTGCATCAGACCAGGCATTATATATTTTTTGGAATATCAAAGCCCAAGTCGACAATAAGCCAGCCTAATTAACGTAGTGGATGATTCGTGTAGACTTTGAGACTGAGAATCTACAAGTTCAATGGGCTTCTTGGCATACAAATAACCTACATATTTCATGAGATGGAAAGAAGAGAATCATCGAGGGTGTCGTCCCTCCATGCGCTAGTTACTAGTCTCAAGGGTCAAAGACTTACCGTGATTTATCTCCCTTACGATCACTACAAAAAAACTGTTTTTTAGCGACGAATTTTGGCAACGAATTATTTTCGTTGGAAATCTGCAACCAATTTAGCGACGAATTTTCTGATTTGTCGCAAATTAGCGACGAAAATGTATTCGTTGCAAATATTTCCAACGAATCCATTTTTCGTTGCAAATATTTGCAACGAATCTTGGATTCGTTGGAAATATTTGCAACGAAAAAAGGATTCGTTGGAAATATTTGCAACGAATCCTGGATTCGTTGCAAATTAAAAAAAAAATAAACTTTTTAAAATTGTAATATTAATTTTGCAACGAATCTTGTTATTTGTTGGAAAAATAATTTGCAACAAATTCAGGATTCGTTGGAAAATTTCCAACGAATCAAGAAATCGTTGGAAAAATTTCCAACGAATTCTCGATTCGTTGGAAAATTTCCAACGAATCGAGAATTCGTTGGAAATTTTTCCAACGATTTCTTGATTCGTTGGAAATTTCCAACGAATCAAGAATTCGTTGGAAACTTTTCCAACGATTTCTAGATTCGTTGGAAATTTTCCAACGAATCAAGAATTCGTTGGAAATTTTTCCAACGAATTCTCGATTCGTTGGAAAAATTTAAAAAGTTTAAAATTTTTATTTTAATTTCGAGTGACCGGCCGCGCCCCCCGCCGCTGAGCGGCGGCCCGAAGCTCACCGGCGGCGCCCTCGTCGTCGCGTGCCCCCGGTGTGAGCCCTCCGGCCCGCCTCGCCGTCGCCGGTGCCTCCTACCGGCCGCCGGCGCCCGCCTCTGCCCGACCTCGGCCGCCTCCTGCCGGCCAGCCGGCCGCCGAGCCTCCCCGGCCATGGCCACGGCCACGCCGGCCGCCTTCCGGCCGTCGGCGGCATTGCCTTCCGGCGCTCCTGCCGGCACCGCCTCCACCTTCGGCCAGCCTCCTGCCGCAGCCTCGGCATTGCCCCCGGCCGCGCCTCCTGGGCACAGCCTCCTGGCGGCGCCAGCCTCCTGCCCGACCTCGGCCGCATTGCCCGGCCGCCTCCCTGCCCGGCACGGCTCCTCGGCGGACGCCTCTCCTACCCGATGCCAGCTTTTCCGGCCGCCTTGCCTCCTGCCGACACGCCTCCTGCGGCCATGAAGACTGCCTCCTACCCGGCCGCAGACTTACCGTCGTCATTGCCACTTGACCTCGCCCGGTGTCCGTCGGCCACGACTACGCCGGCACCACCGGCTTGTCGAGGCTGCTGCGACCACGTAAAGGGAGCCGCGATACCCTAATCGCCGCCTCGAGACGCGCATGACCACTAGTGGTATAATATTTAAATTTTCTTAAATCAGTATTAATTTTTAAATTGAAATTTATATTATTGTTAATTTTGTGTTGATCTAGAATGGTATTAGAGTGATATGGTTTATATTAATATAATTGATTGAAAACAGACAAAATACAGCGTGAAAGGAGTTGGATGTATAATAGGAATTTACCCAACGCTGGTTTAACTGATGAATTTATGAGTGGGTTGCAAGAGTTTTTAAATTTCGACTAGTAATGTTGAGTTTATGGATGGTAATCGGATAAGGTGTCCGTGCGAAAGTGTCACAATGGTAGATTTTATCGTCAGCAAAGTTTGGAGCATCTCTGTAGGTTTGGATTCGTTGCAGATTACTATAACTGGACATGTCATGGTGAACCATTTATATCTGATGAAGTCTATGATAGACACAACACACAAGTCTCTAGGGATCAAAGTGATTATAATCAATTAAATCCATATCAGAGGATGATATATGATGTAGCGGGCCCGAATTTGATTCCCAATCACAAGGTGCAACTTCAAGTTGTCCTCCAATAGTTGAGCAAATGTTTACTAACGCATCACCCTTGGAAGAGGTGCACGTAATGATATCGGGCCGAATATATGAATAATGAAGCATATCTCAAATTTCAGAGGTGTTGAGGCCGCAGATGCACCTTTATGGGTCGGATGTGAGACTCACACTAAACTATCGTTCACCGCAAGAATGTTGAATGTCAAGGCAGAGCACAATGTGTCTGAAGAGTGTTTTAATAATTTTGTTCAAGCTTTTGAAGAGGCATTGCCGCGTGATAATATACTGCCCAATGATTTGTACAAGATGAAAAACTGATGAAAGAATTAGGTCTCTGGGAAAGAATTGATGTGTGCAGAGATAGTTGTATGTTATATTGGGGAGATGATGCAGATGTGGATGTTTGTAAATTCTGTAATCAAGATAGGTACAAGAGCACTAGTAGGAGGCAGCAACGACGTAAATCATATAGTCAGTTGTTTTATTTGCCTTTAACTCCTAGGTTACAAAGGCTTTATGCATCAAGACAATCATTGAACACATGACTTGGCATGCAAATCATCGAACATAAGAGGGACTAATGTGTCATCCATCAGATGCAGAGGCGTGGAAAAATTTTGATAGAACATATCCTGATTTTGCGAAGGAGACTCAAAATATTAGGTTAGGTCTCTGTGCTGACGGATTTGCTCCATTTGGTAAATCAGGAAGACACTATTCTTGTTGGCCAGTTATATTAACTCCGTATAATCTTCCGCCTGGGATGTGCATGAAAACACCGTATATGTTTTTAACATTGGTTGTGCCTGGCCCAAAAAATCCGAAGAAGTTAATAGATGTTTATATGCAACCATTGATTGCAGAGCTAAAACAACTATGGGATGAAGGTTTTCCTACATACGACGTTCATACTAATCAGATGTTTGTAATGAAGGTTGCTCTTCTTTGGACCATAAATGACTTTCCGGCTTATGGTATGCTATCGTCGAGTTGATCCGGGATCTTAGGATGCCCAATATGTATGGAGAGATCAAAGTCGATTAGATTGAAGCATGGTAAGAAGCCGAGTTATTTTGATTGTCATAGACAATTTTTACCACTAAATCATAATTTCAGAAGGAATAAAGATGAATTCACTAGGAATCGAATTGAAAGAACACCTCCGCCATTGAGATTTACAGTCAAAGATATTTGGTACTGAGTTCTTCACTTTCCATCTGTTATAGAAGAGCCACACGATACAACTTATGGATATGGAAGCAACCATAAATGGACCAAACGAAGTATATTTTGGGAGTTACCGTATTGGTTTAGTAATTTGATTCATCATAATCTCGATGTTATGCATATTGAGAAGAATGTTTTTGATAATCTGATAAATACATGATGGATATCACGGAAAAACAAAAGATAATCTAATGCAAGAAAAGATATCGACTCATTTGCAAACGACCCACCTTGATGTTGATGAAAATAGTAGAGGACCAAAACCAAAGGCGCTTTATACATTGAATAAGGAGCAGAGCGTGTTGTTTGTGAATGGTCAAGTCATTGAGATTTCCTGATGGCTATGTTTCTAATCTTGGGAGATGTGTCGATATGAAGGAAT
Source organism: Wurfbainia villosa (assembly GCA_025175895.1). NCBI lineage: Eukaryota > Viridiplantae > Streptophyta > Magnoliopsida > Zingiberales > Zingiberaceae > Wurfbainia > Wurfbainia villosa. The sequence continues at coordinate 11,462,471 of CM046007.1, read as the reverse complement.
GCAAATTGATGGGTTTGAAAAGCCATGATTGCCATATATTCATGGAAAGACTTATTCCTATTGCCTTTAAAGAACTCTTACCGAATTTTGTCTGGGGTGCCATTACAGAGTTAAGTATTTTCTTCATGATATATGCTCATGATTTTGGGATATTCACACATGGAGAAGTTAGAGAAGACATTCCAATTATTTTGTGCAATTTGAAAGGATTTTTCCACTGTGATTTTTTGATTCAATGGAACATCTTTTGGTTCACTCGCTATACGAGGCCAAAGTCGAGGACCACCATTATCGATGGATGTATCCTTTTGAAAGGTATAATTCACATATTATATATTTCGTTAATATTGCATAAAAATGTTAATTTTTTTTATATATTCATTTCTAATACAATTTGTTATATTACAATCAGATTCTTATATCATTTGAAGAAAAGGTGAAAAATAAGGCACATGTTGAAGCCTCTATTGTGAATGCATATATTGTGGAGGAAGTAACAACTTTTGCATCATATTATTTTGAGCTTCACGCTCGCACTCAAAAGACGGAAATCCGGAAGGAATGATGAAGGTCCCGTCGATCCCAATTTAAATTCTTTCTCAATTTTTAATTATCTTGGTCGACCAAGTGGACCGTAAGCAACGATACTTAATCGATCAAGAATGGCGGCAAATGGACATATGTTTTACTTAATTGTCCGTATATCGCCATATTTCGAGTTAGTATATATTTCCTATTTCTTCGTCAAGTGTTAATTTGTTTGTGTTATAATACAATTTTTATTATAGGATTTTCCAAAACTTATACTCAAATCCCGACACGTGACTTTGATCACTGCGATCGTGAATTTGCACCTTGGTTCAAATCATATGTAGCGCTTTAATTACCTCATTTTGTTTAGACATATCTTAACTTTTAAATAAATATCATTTTCATTTGAGTATAGGTTTATGCTAATCAAACTCACGCTCAAAGAAGAATTGCTAATCCATCTATCATGGGGTCCAAAATCAATGGTACGACTCACAATATATTTCATAAACGGATATAATTTCCACACTCAAGAATATGGAAATGGAAAGAGTACAATGAATAGTGGAGTATGTGTTCAGTCTTCCAATGATGGAGGTGCAAGCAATGAATTTTATGGTTTGCTGGATGAAATTATAGAGATTGATTATCCTGGTCCAGAGATGCGAGTTATCTTATTTATGTGTCTTCGACCCGTGGGGATGAAGGTGCATCCACAAAGATAATTTGGTTGAAGTAAATCATAAAAGATTTTATAAGAGATATGAACCATTTATTTTGGCACAACAATGTTTATTCAAGTTTTCTATGCTCCATATCCTGAGGCGTGACAAAAATGAATGGTGGGTTGTTTGTAAAACAAAAGCACGGAAAAAAATTGAAGAGCTGCAAGACATTGCATATCAACAAGACAAAGTTACAAATATGTTTCATGAGGAATATATAATTCCAACGTTACGAGATCCCAGCGGAGTAGTGATAAACGTGGATGCAACTGAAATTGATGATAATGATGAAGAGGAGGAGGGGGACGAGGAGGAGGGGGACGAGGAGGAAGAGGAGGAGGAGACCGAGGATGAGGATACTGATGAGGATGAGGAAGATGATAATGAGGACTTTGAAATTTGACGTCTAGGGTAAGTTTTTATATATATAATTTTTGTTTTAAACTATAATTTTACAAAATTTCTTAGCTCAATTATATGTTTATATAATGTCTGATTGTTAAATTTATATCTTTTGTCTCAGATATTTTGTATAATTTGTTCTTATAGGTTATCGCTGGTGAAATCATCGAGTTTAGCTACGGCCAGATCTCATATCTTCATTATGCATATTGTAAGTTTTTCATGTTCTTCATTAAGCATAAAAGTTTTATTTTCTTTATTCTAATTTTGTTTTTGGTTGATAGTTTCGACGTGGTGGACAGAGACGACAGAGTACTAGCAGTGGCCAGAGTGATCCACCGCCTGCCAGCACTATACCTACTTGCCCTCCTGATCTTCCTGGACCTTCACATGATCAGCCGCCAAGATATCTCATTCACGGCCCTTCCCATTCGATTCAATTGCACTGGACACTCCTCCACTGAGAACATCGAAAGTCGACCATATATATTTCCTATGGGAGATTCGTAAGTAATATAAGTATTAAAATTTTTAAAATATCTTAATTATTTATTCAAATTTTTTTCACTTGATCGTAGGTTTGAAAATTCTGTACCTGTTATTCGCGAGATCAATAAAATCGTGAATAACTATTGGAGAGGAGATTCTTTGTCATACTCGAGCACGCCAGGACCTACAAAAGAATTATGGTGGTGCGAGTTTCAGGTATAATTGATTCATTTTATATATTAAATAAGTGATTATATAATCAATTGTTTTTTTTCCATCTCAGCGGAGATTTATTTGGGACCCTAGTCAAGACTTAGAAATTAAAAGAATTTTTAAAAAAAAATGTGGCGATCATATCCGGCATGTATTGAGTCATGCCAAATCTACTTGAAAAACCTACGTGTCACGTCAAAAAATTGGAGTAAAATCTCCAATTATTGGCAATCGGATGAGAGCAAAAAAAGAAGTCAACAGAATAAATTAAATCAAGCCTGTAATTCTGGAGACTTATCTGCAACATATGCGGGCGGATCTATAAATATCGAGGAGCATTCACGAGATTGGTAATTTTTAAATTCTACAATTAGTTTTAAATTTATTTCAGATTATTATTTTATTTCTAACATTCTTATATTTAGTCTAAGGAATTGGGAAAGGAGCCGAATTTATAGATACTTTCGTTGCACTTTCCAAAAAAGATAAGACTTGGAGTGGAGATAGAGCTCGAGCTATTAAGGTTTGAAATAATCTTTAAACTTACTTTATAACTTTAATTCTGTTAGTTATGTAAATGCTCTGATTAAATTTTTAATTTTGTGTAGGAGAGATATGATCAGTTATCCTCATCTCAGAGAATTTCAGGAGATGACGGTGATACTGAGGGATCTGAGCCATCTGTTAGTAATAATATGGATTTATGGCTTGAGGCGAGTGGAGGATCCAAAGGGGGAAGGATACTAGGTATGGGTTCTCTGAGCAGACTGCATAATGCTCCTCGTAGATCTATTTCTTCTACTCCACCGTGATGGCGACGTATACACAACTTGACCGAGGAGGTTAGCAATTTGAAGGGCATAATACATGAAAGATCGAAAATTTTAGCAATACAACATCAAAACTCACAAAGGATCAGAAATGATAGAGATGCGGACAACAAGCCTTTCTTATGCGCCAATTTACTCGTCCAAGTCATATTCCTCCGAGTCAAGACGATGATGGTGGCGACGATGATGATATTGTATGCATGTTTTTAATTAGTACCTTTAAAATTATTTAGTTTATTTAGTTTGTTACTCCTTCATTTTTTACATTTTTTATTAGTTCTTTTTATTTTGCTTTAAACAGGAATGATCTATGAAGTCAATCCTTATGGCGGTTGAAAATGCACATCATTGTAAGTCTTTGCATATTTATTTTCGCGTTAATATATAGTTTTTTTTAATGTATGTTACTTTTTGCTGTTTGTTTCTTTTCTAATGCAGGTAGAAGAATGTCGGCGCGCGATTGCTTACTAGATTTTCTTTTTTCCCTCATGTGTTTAGATCTTTTGTAAACATTGTTATTTGGATATCATAATTAACTATGTTGATGTTTGAATTTTAGTAGGATATAACTTTTTATTTGGATATCTTTTGTTGGAATGTTGCTTATTATTTTGTTATATTGAATGTGTGTGTGTTTTGGTTGTATTGAAAGTATTTATTTGGATATTAGAACTTATTGTTTTTTGTTGTGTGTGTGTGATCATTTGTATATACGATAGAATATCGAAACGGAATAAATCACAATTTTTTTAATTTTGCGACAAATTTAGCGACAAATATATCAATTCGCTGCTAAATCCGATAAATCTGACGAACTTGCGGATTTAAATTTAAATTTCGCAAATTTATGACGAAATTAGCAACGAATCCAATCATGCGACAACTTTTTGAATTTTGCGGAATTTTCCAACGAAATTATTTCACGCAAATATTTCTAACGGAACAATTCGCCGCAAAAATTGCGAATTAAATTAGCAACGAATCCAATCTGCGACAAATTTTGCAACGAAATTTGCGATTTAACTTTGCAACAAAATTATTTCTCGCAAATATTTGCAACGAATTAATTCGTCGCAAAGTTTATGCTAAATTAGCAACGATCCATTCTGCGACAAATTTTGCAACTAAATTTGCGATGAACTTTGCAACAAAATTATTTCGTCGCAAATATTTGCAACGAAAAGCAATTAAATCGTCAAATATTTTCTGCAATTTCTTAATTTGGAAGCTACGCAAATTTACCAACGAATTCCTTATTTCCTTGCGAAATTTTCCGACGAAAAAATTTATTCGTCGCAAAATTTTGCAACGAATTACAAATTCGTCGCAAATTTGCAACGAATTTGTAATTCGTTGCAAAATTTAGCGACGAATTCTGCGACGAATTTTGGAAATCGGGATAACTTTTGCAACAAAATTAGGGACGAATTTTAAAATTCGTCCCTAATTTTCGTCGCTAAAATTCGTCGCAAAAATTCGTCGCTATTTTTGTCGCTAATATTTGCGACGCTTTATTCCCAACCAAAAAATGTTTGTCGCTAAATTCGTCGCAAATTTTTTTTGCAACGAATTTTTTTTAAAAATTCGTCGCTAAATTCGTCCCAAATTTCTGTTTTTTTTGTAGTGGATGGTCCGAGGGCGGGCTGGTAGAGGCCGCTAGGTTGGCGGATTTCAACCTTTTGCACCAGAGAAAGAAGAGAATTATCTAATTAATAATGCTTCTGTTGGTATACATTTAAAAAGATAAACTTTACGGAATAATAAATGTATACCTCATATTGTAGATGATTCTAAAAGCTTCAAAATTGCCAAATCAATCCTTGCAATCGGGATGATAGTCATGTAGAATGAACTACTACCGCAATCTCACAACGCCGCAATTTTAAAACACGGTGATGTTTGTGACGACGATCTCTTGTTCTTTTCAACAAGAGATGAGAGCTCTTGAAGATAAATCTTCCTTCTCACATGCACAGATTTCCTGCATACCTTGCAAGTCTTTCCTGCACGCACACTTGCATCTCTCTTCTTCTCACGCACAAAACAACTCACACTATATATTCTGAAAAACATGGCTTCTTTCTCACGGCAGTTTATCATATATATTTAAGGGAGGTTATTGATTTGAGATAATGGATATAATCATTATCCCATGCCCCTACGTGGCCATAAGCAATATCTCTCACTTAATTGCACACGAAGACATTTAACTTTCGTCATTAGATCACAACTCTTATGACCCATCACATATTACCCTACTAGATTTTCATACAGGATTGGACGTCGTGTGATTTGCAAGTACATCTGCAAATAAATAATTGTTCAATACATCTGTTAGGATAATTGAGTAGTCATCATTGTATCATAAAATATAAAATCTCACTGCACCTCAGATCCAAAACTAATTACATCCATTGAATTACTTTCCTCATCTAAAGTAACCCCCATATTTTTGCTTGACTTTATATTCACTAATATGTTTAATCCCTTCATGAATGAACATAAAAGACTAATCGGTGAATATATGCTAATGATACATTGTTAATTGGTCTTTCTTTTTCCAAACTTGAATCTAACATTCTCAACTCAGCTGATTTCCTAGACCTATCCCTTAGACATCAATTTATCTTCCAGGTCATTGATAAATAGATTAAAGTAGAAAACACTGACTTAGGATTTCAAGAAACAACTGAAGTAATAAGGGCACAAGAGATCTCACCCAGAGGATCTCAGATCTCACACTGTGGGGCTCGAGGATATTCATTTACTATCTCAAGCAATATAGTTCTCACTTTTCCTAGTTGTTTTATCACATGTGGTATGAAACATATGTCACAGTGTTGCTCTCTCATTTCTCATACGGGCATATGTTAGCTTTCTCTAACACTGTATAGGTATGAGACTCAATCTACACATAAGACTCTGTTTAGAGATCTCAGAGAGAGTACCTCAAAGATAATAATCATAAATCGCAAGTGATATCTGAGATCTCAAACCTGGCTACTTATAGGCAACATAGATGTGACTACGCCCACGTTGATCATGTCACACATGATCTCATCTTGAACATATATCAAGGTGACTTAAGTTCTAGTAGAGTTACTCTTAAAATCTCTTACAGCTAGGAACCGTCTTATCTACACTATTGGAGGTGGTCACTCGTGTGAGAGAGTCGACCTTGCCTATCTGATATATCTATTATATCACAGAACATATATATAACAAATGCATTACTTAATATATCAGTGTGACCAATTAATGCACAAGAATGTTATATATATCATTAAGCATCACAATTGTCAATAAAGTACAATGTGAGAAATTTCATAAAATGTCAAACCCAAAAACCCTCTATGTCCCATAAAAGAGTCTCTAGTGATAGATTTGATGAAGGGGGTCAACTATCATGTTGTGTGTTGAAATGTACTTAATAGTCACTTCATTCTTCTCAATGATGTCTTCACAAAGTGATATCTAGTATCATTGTGTGTGGTTATACTACGAAACTTAGGGTCTCGAGTGTAAGCGATAGCGACCTGATTATCATAATAAATCATTACTGACCCCTACTATCTGTAACAACCCCTAAATTATCTAATAGTCTTCGGAGCCAAACACTCTCCTAAACTGCTACTGAGCAAGCCACAAACTCAACCTCCATTGTAGATAGAGACACATGTTTTCTTCTTACAACTCTAAGAAATGGTCCCGCCATTGAGCAAGAACATGAAACCTGATGTTGATTTATATTTATCCAGATCGCCTGGCCAATTAGCACCTGAACATCCCACAAGTCACAAATCACCTCCTCCATAGCATAATATTTTAATGGTTATTAAATACTCAATGTTATTAAATACTCAGAATCACAAAAGAGTTATCTGACCTTATTACATAGACACAATGATCCTCCTCGACCATTGTAAGATCATAAGACATCACCTCCTTATTAAATCTTAGGTACCATTGCCTAGATAATTGCTTTAGGCTATATATTGACTTCCGAAGTCGACAGACCTTATCTTCTTAACCTACTAGAACAAGCTCAGGAGGTTATTCCATGTAGATCTCATCTAAACTTCCATTAAGGAAAGTAGTCTTCATATCCATCTGATGTAACTCTAGATCTAAACTTGCGATAATCACTAAAAGTAAACGGATCAATGTAAATTTGACTACTAGAGAGAAAGTATCCTCGTAATCAATACCCTTTGTCTATGCGTAACCCTTGGCTACCAGATGGGTCTTATACTTCTCAATCGATCCATCAACATTCCTCTTGATTTTGAGAATCCACTTGCTCCCAATAGCCTTTCTATTCTCAGGTAAGTCAACTAAGTCTCAAACCTAATTGACTTTCATTGATTCCATTTCTTCTATATGACCTTAAACCATTGGTCATTTGTTGAACCCTCAAGAGTCTCTCTTAGAGTCCTCGGATCATCCTCGTCCTCTAGAGTCATAATGAGAATCTCATTCTCAATTGGGAAATGATGATGAGGTACATTTCCCTGACTACTCCTACGAGGAGGAAGAGCCTCCACACCTTAAGATGGATCACTCCCACTAGTATCAAGATCCATTATAGGATCTTGAATCCCGTCGCTGGGATTGACTGAGCCACTAGACTCATCCATCTCATAAAAGGTAAAATCTTGATCGATTTCTCCTCTCTTAGGAAAATCATTCTGGAGGAATATGACATCACGAGACTCAATCTCAGTTACAGTCCAATCCGTATGTTCTTCTAGGAGGACATATCCCTTAGAGTGTTCAGAGTATCTGATGAAGATATACTTCTTTTCTTGCAGGCCTAACTTGTTGTACTTATATGAGGAATCATTAACATACGCAACATAACCTCATGGTCTAAAATGACTAAGGACAGACTACCTCCCTGTCCAAAGCTTGTATGGGGTATTGACTACGAACTTCGTTGGGACATGATTAAGGACATAGGCAGTAGTCAATAATGCATCCCTCCAATGAGAGATAGGTAAATTGGCCTGCACCTTCATAGACTTCACCATCTCCAATAGAGTCTTATTCCTTCTCTCGGTGACTCCGTTCTCCTGAAGAGTAGCAAGAATATTCAGTTGTCTTGTAATGTCTTTTTTGAAACAAAACTCTTTAAACTGCTTAGACATATACTCACGCTCTCGATCGGTTCTGAGAGTTTTCACCCTCAAATCTAGCTGATTTTCAACATCACTAATAAACCTCCTAAAACACTCTAGTGACTTAGACTTGTGCGAGATCAAGTAGACATAACCGAAACACGTGTAATCGTCTTTAAATGTAATGAAATACGTGGCTCCGTTTCGGGATCTCACATTCATAGGTCCGCAAATGTCAGAATGAACTAACTGCAATGGAGTTCCAGTTCTCATTGCTTTCCTAAATGATTGTCTAGTAGATATTTTTGCTAGGTAAAACTCACACAAGCACAACTCGACCTTGGTTAGCTGACCTAACATGTCACTTGTTGCTAACCGGTCCATTCTTTCTTGCCTTATGTGGCCAAGTTTGTTATGACATACATTTACATCATCCACTACACTATCAGATACAAAGGCAATAGGAAAAGTAGGATAAGCCTCATGGAATGAAATCAAGTTCAGTACATAAAGTCCCTCGTTGACTAAATTGGAACATATTAAAGTATTGTCATACAAGATGGAAACTTTAGAATTTCCAATAGAAACATAATATCCTAACTGATCTAGACATCAGACAAAGATGAGATTTTGCCTAATCTCTAGAGCATACAACACGTCATGGAGATACAGGACTTGATTACTTTGCAGCAACAGCTTGCAAGTGACAATCCCTCTCACCTCCACAAATGCCCCATTTCCCATATATAGCTTTCTCACATGTGGGCTTAAACGGTGAAAATCTACATATGCGCTCCTATCACAACCTACATGGTCAGTGGCTCTTGAGTCTACAATCTACAAAGGAGAAGAGTCAGTGAACATCACACTATATGACACATAACTCAAACCATGCAAAGAAGAAGGATATACCTTTCGCTCACTACACTCGTGTGTGAAATGCCCAAGCTTACCACAGACACAATATCGGACATTGCTCTTTACGAGCTCCTTCTTCTTGATTTTCTATCCTTTCTCAACTCTCTTGACAAATGCCTTCATCTTGCTAGGACCTCTAGTCTTCTTTTCATGTTTGTGCCACTTATGCTTGGTTCCCCGGGAGGCCTTACTCAACCCCACAAGATTAGCATGACCAGAAGCTAACTTCGTCACTTCCTAATGCTCCTCCTCAAGCTCAAAATGTCTGCTCACATCCATGGAAGTATGGATACTTTCAATGTGTGTAAGATTGGTCTTAACCACATCCCAGAAGTCAGGCTTGGATCACTTCCAGTACCTGAAGCTCATTCGACATAAGCTTCTCCCATATTCTTCAGAGAAGCAATCATACTCGACATATGCATTAAATTTTACTTCTTAGTATGATCAGGTCTCTTCTTATAAGTGATGAACTTATAGGTCAACATTATCAACTTAGGAGCTGATGGGGCATCATAATGTTCTTTGAGAGAGTGTCATACCAACATAGCAATAGGATACTACTCATATATCGGGATTAGATCATCGTGCATGTTGTTGAGAAGAATTACCTTAGCTTGGTCATCCTTCTTTTTCTAAGTACAATATACCTCCTGATCCTATCTCGCCTATGTTGTGGTACTCTCTCCGGGATCCACCATCTTGTGCTTAAGAACCTTCCCAAGTTCTTATTCCTCAAAGAAAAATTGAACCTTCTGGTTCTATATGTCATAGTTGTCACCATTTAACTTGTCTCCCTTCACGAGATCCAATATGACATTTTTTTGTTGCATCCATTTCTCTATCACACAGAATAGTGAGACGTAAGTGACAGTTGATGCTTAATGTCTTAACTTTGTGTACCCTACTAATTATCAAGATCCAAAATGATTCAAATATAAATTCCAAGATGAGTGTATAAATCAACAGACACTATACACCATGGCCTAGAATTGTATCGCATCATTTGAATTAAGATGCGGTACACAAATAGTCACCTTTAACATAATACCCTCAGTAAGTCTATGTGCCACTTTTGAGGGTCTACACACCACCAAACCTAGCTAGCAATGCTTTTTCACACATCTCAAAGTTAGACTTCAGTCCAATTCACTTAGGAATTCCTTCTCAACATACTAAGTCTAAATATATGTTGGACAACTGCAAAATCCTACTTGATTTACCGAGTTCGAGTGATTCAATCGGCAGTAGTCGACATGATTCGAGCTGGTGCCAACACCGTGAGTACTCCTGAGCACCTCTGAGTACTCGTCAAACACTCCTGACTGAGAATCACAGCTTTCTCGAGCACCATGACAGAGAAGCTTAGCTCTCCCGAGCACCACGATTAAGAATCACAACTTTATCGACTACAAAGCACTACAGCTCATCCCAAGCACACTTATCATCCCAAACACGCTGCACTCTGTGGCTCGTCTAGAGCACTGAGCTCTGTAGCTCATCTCATGCTCCTGAGTACCACGCATGAACCACACTCCCGAGCACCGCGCTTGTACCTTTGCATGCACCGAGCACTCGAGACCTCAGCGTCTTGAATATCGAGCACATCCTATGTGCATCTTGTTAAGACCTTTAGTGTCGCTAGAGGGGGTGAATATCATTTCTTTGAAATTTTCGATGATCGTGCTTGCCTACAAAATATTATACGCAGTGGAATACAAATACAAATACAAATACAAATAACAAACAAATACACAACACAAGCATTATACAAGTATCTTACATGGTTCAGAACCCTAGTTTCTACTCCACGGCAGAGCTCTAGTTCCACACCACTAAAATTGTCTCCTTCTTGGAATAGCACTGGAGGTGGAGAAACCTCTTACAAAAGCTTTACGATGAAAGAATACAATCAAAAGACAAGTATACAAAAGAAATGAGAAAACTCAAACCAAACACTTCACACGAGTGTGCTTTTGGTTTTTTTGGAATGGTTTGGGAGGTCTGGAATGCAACAGCAATTCCTCTCCAAGAACTCCAATTAAGAATCAACATTGAAGAAACTCCCATCATTCTCCTTTTAAAGTACCACATCAGACTAATTTTCCATCTAGCAGTCGACTGGTCTTACCCACCAGTCGACTGCCTGCTTGACCATTGTCTCACAACAGATTAATCTACGTCAGAAATTGTCCGATTAGTCGACTGACATAGCCATCATTCAACTGTCATAAGCCAACAGTCGACTATGAGACATTATGTGCCCTATCCACTTAATGTCAGTCAACTGCTCAACCCTAGCAGTCGACTGCCAGTGGTAAGTTGACTAGAACAAGCCACCAGTCAACTGCCAGAGCACCAAATAATAATCGAGTCACAATCGACTACACGACTAATCGACTAGGTCATAACCCCAGTCGACTGCTCGAGTCTTTTAAGCCCTCCGAGTGCTGAGCACTCTACTAGTCGACTGGTTCAAAACCCCAGTCGACTAACAAATAATCTGTCCGATTATTTTACTCACCAGTCGACTGGACCAAGTCCCAATTGACTGGTAAACCATAAAATTGAGGTTTAACCCAAGTATGATCCCCTCATACTTGACACTAACCCATAGCCTAGACCTAAATCTTCAAGCCACTTTTATTAGCCTTGCACCTTTGGTTTGAGTCCATGACTCCTCTCCCTTGCGCTAGCCTTCAAGTGCTTCCATCGGCTTTGTCATATTCTCGGGTCTATCTTTGCCAAGAGCCATGCCTCTAGGGCTTCCATCGCCAAGTCTCCATACTTGAACTTTTGCCGTCAAGACTACACACTTGGACTTACATGACAAAAACTACACCCTTGAACTTTTCCTTTTCCATGTCTCCATACTTGGACTTATGCCGTAAAGTAGGGGTGACCATGGTTTGGATCAAACCGTGAACCGAACTGGAACCGATGGCTCAAAAACCAAATCAAAATTGGTTTTTCGATTTCGGTTCGGAAATCGGAATCGGAACTAGAGACATATGGTTCAATTCTAGTTTCTAAATTTTTAGAATCGGAACCGAACTGAAATCAAAATCGAACCAAAATCAAAATCGAATAGGAATCGGAACAAAGTATTTTTTTTTGTTGAAACCAGAATTGAATTTTAAAAAGAATATCTTAGCCAACAAGAGATAACGAAGAATAATAATGAAGACTTATATGATCTTACAACCAAAGGCACATCAACCGCTACCTTTGACAATATTTCAGTTTAAATTAATGTAAGGGGGTCATATTTAAATGGTAAGTGAACTACGAGGGCTTTTATTCCTTTAGACTCCAAAAGGATACGTAAGCAACTTAATTTATATAAATTAAGTTCAAGCTATTTTCTTTCTTTCTTTTTTATTGTTAAATCAAAAAATGAGAGAGGTAACATATTGTAATCATAAGAATAATAATATATATTCTTTTTTTTTTTAATTTATTGATGTGAATTTATTAATTATATATGTTTTGATGATTATTTTTTATGATAAATATTTGATTTAGTGAATTATATAAAATAAATAAATTGATATAAGTTAACTCTTCACGTATAAAACTTAAATTTAAATATAATTTAAATTAAAATAAATTGATCAAATTAATGAATTGAAAAATAATATAATTAAATTGAGATATTTAAAATTAAATAATTTAAATTTTGGTTCTAAATGGTTCAAATCGAAACCGAATCGTAAGGATCCACAATTTTTAGTTAACGGTTCGGTTTCGGTTTCAGTGGATATCTGAAGAATCGGAATCGACAGTTCTGAAATCAAAACAGAACCATAAGGAACCGGAATCGACTGTGAGATACCAAAATAAAAATAAAAATACCTATTTTTACCGAAATAAAAATAAAAATAAAAATACCTATTTTACTTGAGAAATTATTTTAGGTAATTTTCTAGGAATTTTTAGGAATTTTTCTAGAATTAAACAGGGTTGTACAGAAGATATAAGGGTATAATTAAATTAATGAGCTGTTAATTAAAACCTAGGTTTTGATTGATTTATAAAGGGGTAATCCGGTTAACTTTTTGACTCATCCAATTTTTCCCCTGCGATTTCTTCCTCACGACCTTCTCTCTGCGATTTTTCCCCCTCGCGACAGTTTCCTTCGCGATTCCCTCACCTCCGTCGACGGTTTCCCTCACGATCCCCTCTCTGTCGACGCCTCTCCTTGTAACGCCCGTAAAATTCTTAACAATTTTACAAGAATTTTTGGCATGATTATAATGGGCTTTATGTGGGCTCTTTCAAAAATAAAAAAAAATAGAGCCAAAAAGGATACATGGCCTAGGAATTGAACCTCAAACCTCTAGTAGATAGCTAAGCCCTAAAGATGCATCCAATAACCAAAAGCCCAGCAGGGTTGTGCGATTAGAGGAATATGGGAGATGATAGTTAAGGGTAAGGGAGGCTAAGGGACACTTCAAGAGAATAAATAGGGAATGAGGAGACAAGAGAAAAGTCACTTCTCATTCTCCACTTCTCCTCTCCTTCTCTTCTTCTTCCTCACCGAAACCTACTCCCCTTCTCTTCCATTTTTTCGAGAGCTAGCCAAGCAAGAAGAAGGTTCTAGGTTGGCATCCCTTAGGGTATCTTCCAACTAATAGCAAAGCAAAGGAGGTAAGTATCCCCTCACCTGCATACAAGTAGTTTTTTTTCGATTGATGTTATGTCAAACTCTTCATGAACCATTCGGCCAAGGCCCTTACTTGAGTTTTCAATGAGGATCCATGTCATACCTTGTATGAATATGATGATGCTAGGTTGCTAGATAGGTTAGGTTAAGTGTTTGATCTTAAAAACCCCAAGAAACTTTCGGCCAAGACCATTACTTGTGCTCCCCATGATGATCTATGCTATACCTTGTATGAATATGATGATGATAAGTTTCTAGATGGGTTTGGTTAAGTGGTTGATCCTCAAGCCCTCCTAGGACTCTCGGCCAAGCCTCCTTTTGACCCCTAATGTGTTTTCTATGCCATGCTCTAGATGAGTTCATGATATGTTTTGATGTTAGATGAAGATAACATGTTCTATGCTAGGATTTAAATGAGTTCATGCCATGTTTTAATGATTAGATGAAGATAACATGTTCTATGTCATGATATAGATGAGTTCATGCTATGTTTGATGTTAGATGAAGATGACATGTTGTTGACTAACCTAAATTTAAATGGTTGATCCTTTAAGTTCCTTAAACCATTCGGCCAAGACCTATTTAGGTCTATTATACTATGATCCATAAGATGTCATGCTATGTTATGAATATAGATGAAGGTAACATGTTGTTAGCTAACCTAAATTTAAATGGTTGATCTTTTAAGTTCCTTGAACCATTCGGCCAAGACTCATTTAGGTCTACCATGCTATGATCTATAAATTGGCATGCTATGTTTTGAATGTAGATATAGGTAACATGTGAAAGCTAAGCTAGATTTAAGAAATGAATCTTAGGGTTTCTTGAAACTCTCGGCCAAGGCTTATCTAAAACCCTAAGTGCCCTCCCATGCCATACTTTTTATGTGAAAGAATTAACATGTGGTTAGTTAGATCATATATAAGTTGTTTGGTGTTTAAAACTTTGGTAGGTAGAACTCCATGAAGTTTAGGTCACTCCATGTATATTTGTTCATGATGGTTATGCCTTATGTCATGCCCTATAGGTGTGTGTTGTTATCATGATGTTAAGGGGTCCTTGCTCAAGTGGTTTAGCATGATTGGTTTATGTCACTACCATATGTCTATGTTAATAGTAGGGATGCATGATAAAATTCTGCTCATTACCATGTTAAATGTATGATCATGTTATGCTCATTGCCTTGTAATTGTATGAATGTATGATATGTTATAAAGAAGGAACATGATATGTATGAAAAGAAATATGATATGTTATGAAGTAGAAATATGTTATGAAAAGCAATATGATATGTTATGATATGAAGAAGAAACATGATATGCCATGATAAGGAACATGATATGTGTACGAAATGAAATATGATATGTATGATAAGAAGCATGATATGTATTTTACTTTCTGCATGACTTGTACCAGGACCCTAACAAGGTCCAGGGGATGGGCTCCCAGATGCCCTAGGCTGACGGTCATAAGTACGGGCTTAGGATGTGCCTCTATGTTATGTTCCCCTTAGGTCCACGGACATAGTACGGACCTAGTATGATGATGATGATGTGGTACAATACCGAGCCCAATATGTTGAGATTTATATTTAAATACCTATAATATATGTTTTCAAAGAGCATCCTGCATATATCTTTATGTTATGTCTGCTTATGTTCTATGATGTTATATTCATGTTATGCCTGCTTATGTTCTATGATGTTATATTCATGTTATGTCTGCTTATGTTCTATGATGTTATATATTTATGTTATGTCTGCTTATGTTCTTGTTCTTGTAAGTTTACATGTTATGCTCGCTTATGATCTTCTATGTTTATATGAAAGCTATGCTTTTATGTCCTTGTAAGTTTATATGAATGCTATGCTGTTATGCTCTTGTAAGTATGCTATGCTTTTATATTCTTGTATGTTTATATGCACGTTATGCTTATATGTTTTTGGTATGTTATATGAATGTTATGCTCATACGTGCTATATGATCATGTCACTGCTCTATGCTTAATGCTTGACGTATGGTTTTCATGAGTAGGACAGGATCTTACTAAGCCTATGTGCTTATAGTTTATGTTCCCTTGTACTGCATATAAGGGTAAAGGGTGGCTAAACTAAAGGGAGCAGCAGGAGGGGCAAAGTGTGTGTGTGATAGTGGCATGGTGGAGGAGATCTATTTATGTTCCCATACTTATGCATGTTTTGCCTTAAGATGATTCTCTTTATGGACTTGAACTAAGCACTAAGTACTTATGAAATAATGATGCATGCTCTATGTTTAAAAAGAAGTAAGTACAAAATGATGATGCATGTTTATGTTTAAAAGAAGAAAAAAAATAAGTCTAAAGTCTTCCACTGTAAGAAGTATATGTAGTCTTCCGCTGTAATGTATGTATGTACGATCGCGTCGCGCCGCCTCTCCAAACCCCTGGAAAGGGCGGGCGTGACACTCCTCGCGTGTCACCGATGACCAGGCAACTGCCACGTGCAGCATCGCCATGGTCGGCTAGAACAAGCCACCGAGGCGTCGTCGCTCCCATTTCCCCTTGCCCAGCCGTTCCCTTCTCTGCGGCGAACGAGCCCTCGACCGGACCCACCGACGTTCCCACGGACGAGCCGATGGGAGCGTGCGTGTGGCCGGGAAATTTCACCGGTGGCGGCTACTCCTTGTTCTTCTCGAGGCTGTATATTTTTGCCAGTGATCGTCGGAGCTAGGTAAGGGTCATTTGTTCTTACCTAGGACGGGATTTAGGTGATGTAGGGGTTGTCTTGCGCTGAGGTTACTTTGTGATTTGGGGGCAGTGGTTGTTCTGGCGAACAGGGCAGGCTTGGGGGGAACTGTGTCGGTGAACAGAGGATTGAGGAATCGGGAGGGAGGCTACCGGTGGAGTTTTAGGGCTGGTATGCTTATCTACCCTTTTTCTCTCATCAGTGAATTTCTGGATTTTGTTGTATGTTAAGGTATTGTGATCGGTGGTGTGGGATAAATTCTGTGGTAAGGTTTTATAATTATGATGTTGAGCGTGGGGTGTTCTATTCACAGCAGTTTGGATCGATGTGTTGAATATAACATTGTTGTCAGTTATGCATTTGAGTTGGTCGGTTATGTTGAATGGAGGGTGTAGGTGAGGACTGTGGAGGGCTATGATGTGGCTGTGATTGGGTTTGATGTTGGTTGTACGACCGTAATTGGTAGTTTAAGTGAGCTATGAATGGTTTAGATGTGTTTTGATATGTAATGTAGCTATTTGGATTTTGATCTGATCTGTGAATGGTGGATTTGATGGATTAAGTAGTTAAGTTGCCTATTTTGGGTTTCGTGGTGTGAATGTATTAAATATACAAGTTGAGGGTCAGTAGGGGGTTTCTAATTCGTATTCGATAAAGGGATGCGAATATAGAAACTATATAGTAGTAATTTATTACGTTGTCGTGTGCTTGGATTTGATGGTAATTATGTTTTATGCAGGTTTCGATCACAAGACAAGTCCACGAGCATAGAGACACTTGGAATTCTTCATAGCAGGCGGGTATCTATGACTTATCTTTTTTTTTAGATATTGTCATCTTGTGGTGCATTGTTTACTATAGCTAGTAGTAGTTTTCTGTGCTTGTTAACTGCCCTGGTATGTCACTACCTAGTACATGATGTAGTCTTTTCATATGCTTATTATACTATGCTCTATCACTTTGATACTTGTTATTTGTTTATTTAGCACTAGAATAGTGACATACCTTACGTACTGGGCATTGTATGAATAATGGATATAATTTGCATGTATACATAAACTTATGTACTTAGGTTATTTGATATGGGTTCCTATTGGTACATACCATAAGTAGCTATGGATTGATAGGTGTGTCGTGCATTAGTGACATGCATCGTCTTGCATTATTGCATGACTGACGATCATCGGCTCCTCGGTAGGAGGTGATACTACTTGGTAGGTGAGCCCATCGTCAGTCACATTACCTACACATACAACCACTCGTGGGTTAGTGGTATTGCAGGTGTGTGTGTAGTTGCTATGTCAGGGCTCCACGGTGGTCACTTAGGTGATTTGTTTTGCGACGTGGTAGCAGACAAGGATCCCTCCTTTGTCGTGAGATGAGAAGATGAGACGAGGTGATGTCCCCCATATACATACATGGGCTAGGAGGGTGATACTCCGCCAGCATCCTGTTCACTCGGTCACATAGGTGTAGTGACGGCAAAGTGCATAGTTGTCACAGCCCTACCCACTCGGTCGACACACGTGACATGTCGGTGGCTAGAATGGCGTAAGGGGTGACACAGGTGATTGCATCATGGGCATATGTTTTTACTATATGCATTGATTGTTTCACTTTTAGTTGTTGCATATGATTGTCATGCATATACAGGAGGTATTATGTTGTTTGTTTTGGTGATTCTACATATATCTGTGTGGAAGTGTTTTATGTAGGCTTAGGTGATTCTGGTATGTACAGTTTCAGGTTTGTATTTCTGTTGAGAAACTGTATCAGCTTGATTACTATTACTACTTATAGTTTACTATGCATGATTGTTAGATATCCGCTGAGTTTTACTCACTCCATTGATATTTGTTTATTTCAGAATGAAGCCTTCCGGAGAGTCCAGTTGCCAGTTCCCCTGATCTGACGACTATGCTATCCTCTTTCTAGTTTTTTCCGCATTTTGATTTCTAAGACTCTGTGTTTTAAACTTTAAACTCTTTGTCATTTTGGTGGTACTAGTTTAAGTCTTTGTGGACTTTTGTTTCGATATGTTTTTGGTTATATTGTTAGTAATATATGAGAGATGTTCTAAGGCAATCGCCTTATGTATGAACCATTTATATGATAAATGAAGATTCACTATTTGAGTATACATGTTTTATGTATTTGATTGGATCTTAAACTCATTTACTGAATGTCCACGATACGATTCACAGCATGAGAGAATTTGTGATTGGATCACAACTAGTGAGTATCTCTACATGTGTAATTGTGATGTATCGAAATTATCCCTAGTCGATGAATTGATGGATTTGGACACCATCAATTCTGTCGAGACTAGCACGAGGTATACTCCTTGGTGTATCCAAGCAGCTGATTCTCACTGGCTGGAGACATAGTGATGTCCGAAGTTAATCGTGGATGCTAGTTATGGTAACTAGTTCATTGGAGTGACCAGCCATAAGACTTCATATGGTTCTCTGCATATATAGATATGTCAATGAAGTTCTTACTGTGGCTTAAGTGCGATGTTCCTTTGACTTGCGGTATTCAAGTCATCTTGATCATGGAGACTTATGCTTTGACATCTTAAGCAAACATCTCTAAGGAGATGTGGACTCGGGATGATTGGGTATAAGTCGAAGTGATCGAAGGTGTTTGAATAGCCTATAAAGGATTCACCACTCCTTGTGAGGAGATGTATACCCATGGCCTCTCGTCGGATTGTTACTAAAGTCTTTGGCCAAAGCATTACATGTTTAGAGTAAAGTACTCTTCGATACATGTGCAGTAACTAGAATCCGTAGGACGAGGAAATGATACTTGGGCTAGGTGTGACGTAGTCGACCTAGTGGGGTGACCCAATAGACCATGTCTGAACCAAGTGGGTATAAGATGAGTGAAGGGAATGGGGCACGAATCATTCGACTGTGCAGGGTTTCAGAAATAGTTCTGGATCAACCGTTGATCTTTTCGGTTAATTGGGGATCATGATGTACTACTAGGTGCCACTCATGATCGTTCTATAATTAATGGTTAATTATAGACGGCCAACATAAATCGAGAACCTATTTGGTCACACGCACAACGAGCGTAATCCAAAGGATTTAAAACGAGCTTGAGAATGGGATTCTCAGACCGAGAGAAACTAGGTTTGGTTGGACCAAACATAAAGCGAGCATGAAATCGTTTCAGTCGCAATGGAAGCGTGGATGGGCCGAGTCTTATGAAGACGTAATGGATGAACCAAAATGGTTTGGTTCTAATCCAATGGAGGAGAATAAACCAAAGGGTTTGGTTTATTTTAAACGAATGAACCAAAAGTTGGTTCGGTTCGTTTTAACTTAAAATAAACCATCATGGTTTGGTTTATTTTAACTTATCTTAATGGAGCGGGTTAACGGGCCTAATGGTTATGATCCAATAACCATTAAGAGAATTAGTTCTCTATAAAAGAGGGCTTAATGGATAATTAAGCCATAATCCAAACCCTAGCTTGGAGTTGCCGCCCAACCTAGTTGTGCCGCCCAACCTCCATTGCCGCCCAGCTGGTTGTGCTGCCATCTAGCTCCTTGCCGGCCTCCAAGCTTCAGCCGGTGAACCCTCCGGCGACCCTCCGGTGATCTTCCTAGGCTCGGTGAAAAGGTGAGCACTTGGCTTCCTTGTTTTGGCCGGCGCCTACTCCTCCACCAAGCTGTCCAATTTTCTGGACAGCTTCTTCTCCTCTCGTTGGAGCGTCGTTTGGACGGCGGTTAGAGCTCCGACAGCGGCTAACTTACCGGGGATTCGATCTCCGGTAATCCTCTGAGGTGGAGGACGAAGGATTCGTTAATTGGTTGACGAATACCTCTCCGGAGAAGCGAGTTTTGAGAACTCGTATTAGGATCCGAATTTGGATTCGGATCGTGATCATCTCTCGATCACGTCGTCTTCAACACGAGGCTAGTAACCCGTACGAAGACGAAGCTCGTGTCTTAGCGAAGTCATCCCGAGGAACTCGGCATGGATACGGATAGAGACGATTCTAGCGAGGATCGTTCCGGTTGATGCCGTTCCCGCTACACGTCATACGAAAGGTATAACGTAGATAAATTTCCTTTTATTGCAAATTTGAATTTACGGTTATGTCTACACTTGTTGTAATATGCATGCGTATGTTATGTGTGTTGTAATAAATATAGATTTATTATTTTTATTGCTTCCGCTGTGTTCATATTTACGAAACGTGATCGAACACACACACGCCGCGGTGCCGGAAACCCAACAGTGGTATCAGAGCTCAGGTTGTGTTTCGACATAATCGTAAAAATGGTTTTGCGATAGTCATAATGTATTTCTGGAAATTTTCTAATTTTGGAAATTTAGAAGTATTTATGGAAATTTTTCAATTTTGGAAAGTCTAGAAGTATTTATGGAAATCTTCCACTTTTGGAAAGTTGGAAGTATTTATGGAAATTGAAATTTTCCATAAATAAAATATTTGATTAGATTCTGGAAATTTGTTTCCTAATTTAATCATGATTTGATTTGGGAAATCAAATCTTAAAATATTTTACTTCCATAAGTAGTTTTAATGATTTAGGAAATTAGTTTCCTAAATAGATTTTCCTTAATCAAATAATTCCATGAATAAAATATGTGATTAGATTTGGAAATTTGTTTCCTAATTTAATTATGATTTAATTTGGAGAATCAAATCTTAAACATATTTTATTTCCATAAATAGTTATGACATATAAGGAAATATATACATGACATAATTGTATGTCATGTTAATGCATTAGATGCATAACATTATGCCATGCGTGTCGTAACATGTAGATGTATGCCATGTATGTCATGCCATGTAGATAATAGTTATTTACATGCAAAGAGGATGAGACATAAAAACCCTTAAACAATATTAAAGCCTACACCTTCCATTAATATGGTTAGAACCAGAGTTCCGTTTCTTGATTGGGTTGTTGGACTCTCTCCAAGCCCGGCTCGAACCCGAACATATTCAAACCATGGAATAGTTTAATACTAATATGGTAAGAGTCAGAGGTCAATCGTTAGCTTTGGTTGTTGGACTCTCTCCAAGCTGGGCTAATTGGTTGAATGCGCTCTAACCATATTAAAACTATTTCCCGATTAATGGGTTGGCTTTAACCTGGAGCATCGGCTTGTTGGACTCTCTCCAAGGTCGATGTAAAGGGAGGTGAAGTTGGGTGCTATGCATACTTGTTAATGTGTTAACAACCCGATGTATGTGTGAACATTCAATTAGTTGATAGCACATTGTGATAGTTGCATATACGTGATATGCAATCGGTATAGTTGATACCTACCGTCGTAGTTATGAATGGCTTGTTGGACTCTCTCTAAGGTTGTTCATAACTATGATGGATATCAGCCCATTCGGAGATGGACCTACGATCTCCCGAAGTGATTTTGGGGTTTTTGAAATTCGAAAAATGAATGAGATTTATAAATGTATATTGATGCATTTTAAAATCATTTTCTCATATATGCTCGTTTTGTATTTCTAGGTCAATAAATTGATCATGACGTCTTTGAATTTGCGCACTATTTTGGATTCGAACAAACTGACTGGGCCTAACTTCCTGGACTGGCTTAGAAACCTGAGAATTGTTCTCAAGGCAGAAAAGCTTGCATATGTCCTTGAAGAGCCTCTTCCTGACCGTCCTAAGGACGATGCAACTCCAGACCAAATGTTGGTCTATCAGAAGCATGTGGCAGATTCTGAGCTGGCGAGTTGCATCATGCTAGCGGCGATGGTACCTGAGCTGCAAAAGCAGCATGAGCATATGAATGCTAATACTATGGTCTTCCATCTTCATGAGTTGTTCGATGAGCAAGCGAGATCCGAAAGGTTCGAGGTCTCTAGGCTCCTCTTCACCACGAAGATGCAAAAAGGTTCATCTCAGAGTGCGGTTTGTGCTAAAGATGAGCAGGTACATCGGATGACTAGCTACCCTCAGTTTTGTGATGGATCATGAGTTAAGTATTGACTTAATTCTGCATTGTTTGCCCAAGAGTTTCTCGCAATTTGTGATGAACTATCGGATGAACAAATTGGAATCCACCATTCCCAAGCTCCTCAATATGCTAAAGACTGTGGAGCCTTCTGTGAAGCATGAGGAGAAGGCGGTTCTGTTAGTTGATTCCTCAAAGAAAGGTTCTAAGAGGAAGGCAAAAGAACAGAAGAAAGGAAAGAACAAAAAGGCAAAGAAGGTGGAACCAGCGCAAAAGGGCACTTGCCATCACTGTGGCAAGGAAGGCCACTGGCGAAGAAACTGCAAGATTTATCTTGAGTCCATGAAGAAGAAGAAGGCATCCGATGCCCCCATCCTCTTCAGGTATCTTCGTTATTGATTGTCATTCTATTTCCTTGGACACTTGGGTATTGGATACTGGGTGTAGCTCACATATATGTAATGACATACAGGGGCTAAGGAATAGAAGAAGACTTGTCAAAGGGGAGTCAAATTTGCGAGTTGGCAATGGAGCAAAGGTTGCTGTGGTCGCCATCGGAACTTATTTGCTGAAGCTCCCTAGTGGACTAGTCTTAGAATTGGACAATTGCTATTATGTTCCTTCTCTAATAAAGAACATTGTTTCTATTTCCTGTTTAAATAGAAATGGTTTCCATTTGACGTTTAGTAACAATTGTTGTTATATAACTTTAAATGGCGTACTTTATGGAACTGGAACCTTGAGTAATGGCATTTATACATTGGACGTATCCAGTGACATTTTCAATATCGAAGTGAGCAACACGCGTGCTCGAAAGGATAATCAAATAGACTCCTATATGTGGCATTGTCGTCTTGGCCATATAAGCAAGAAACGCATGTCCGAATTACACCGATGTGGAATTCTGGAATCGTTTGAATTGGATTCATACGATACATGCGAATCATGCTTAAAAGGCAAGATGACTAAGTTACCTTTTACTGGAAAAGGTGAACGAGTGGGAGAGTTACTAGGTCTAATACATACTGATGTATGTGGACCTATGTCAACTCAAGCATTAGGAGGCTATAGCTACTTCATTACCTTTACCGATGATCACTCACGGTTTGGGTATGTGTTCTTGATGAAACACAAGTCTGAAGCCTTTGAAAGGTTCAAAGAATTCAGAAATGAAGTAGAGAAATAACATGACAAGAGTATTAAAATACTTTGATCGGATCGAGGTGGTGAATACTTAAGTCAAGAGTTTCTTGATTATCTAAGAGACAATGGCATATTGTCTCAATGGACTCCGCCCTATACACCACAGCATAATGGTGTATCTGAGAGGCGTAACCGGACCTTGTTGGACATGGTCAGGTCAATGATGAATCATGCAACTCTTCCCAAGTCCTTTTGGGGCTATGCACTTCAGACAACTATTTACTTGTTAAACAGAATGCCTACCAAGGTAGTCTCAACTACTCCATATAAGATATGGAATAGTAAGAAACCTCATGTATCTTACTTGAAGATATGGGGTTGTCCTGCTTATGTGAAGCGAACTGTATCAGACAAATTGGATGCTAAGTCTGATAAATGTCTATTTATTGGATACCCTAAGGAAACAAGGGGTTACCAATTCTATCATCCTGTGGAACAAAAGGTGTTTGTTTCAAGGCATGCTGTGTTTCTAGAGAAAGAGTTTCTCTTGCAAGAAAACAGTGGGAGTGTCGTCGAGCTTGAGGAGGCTCGAGAGACTCAAATAGACATTGATGAGATACCTGATGAAGCACGACAGCCGACAACTCATAGTGATGAGCAATCGGCTGGACCTGTTGTAACACTACATCTTCGTAGATCTGGTAGAACACACAATATTCCCGAGAGATATGGATTTCTCGTAAGTGAATCGAACGACGTGTTACTCATTGATGATGAGGAGCCTACTAGTTATGAAGAAGTGCTGACAAGTTCAGAAAGGGATAAATGGCTTGGTTCTATGAAGTCGGAAATGGATTCCATGTATGAAAATCAAGTTTGGAACTTGGTTGACCCACCTGAAGGCATAAAGCCTATAGGGTGCAAGTGGGTTTTCAAGAAGAAAACCGACATGGATGGTAATGTGATTACCTATAAGGCTAGATTGGTGGCGAAAGGATATCGTCAAAAGCAAAGTGTTGATTATGACGAAACCTATTCGCCTGTAGCTATGCTTAAATCCATTCGGATGCTCCTGGCCATAGCGGCTCATTATGATTATGAGATATGGCAGATGGATGTGAAAACAGCTTTCTTTAATGGAAACCTGCTCGAGGACGTGTATATGATACAGCCTGAGGGTTTCACATCGGTTGATAAAACCAAGGTATGCAAATTGCGACGGTCCATTTATGGATTAAAGCAAGCATCCAGGAGTTGGAATATCCGTTTTGATGAGACGATCAAAAAGTTTGATTTCTCACAAAATCCAGACGAACCTTGTGTGTACAAGAAGGTTAGTGGGAGTGCAATCGTGTTCCTAGTATTATATGTCGATGACATATTACTTATAGGAAACGATGTTTGATCTTCTGATCGATTAATGTTTGGTTATCCAAGACATTCTCCATGAAAGACACAGGAGAAGCAACCTACATCCTCGGAATTAAGATCTATAGAGATAGATCGAAATGGTTGCTTGGTCTTTCGCAGTCTACATATATAGACCGAGTCTTAAAGAGGTTTAGCATGTCGGAATCCAAGAAAGGTTTCCTACCCATCAGGCATGGTACACCTTTCAAGTCTATGTGTCCGCGCACAGAAGACGAGAGGATTTGCATGAGTAAGATTCCCTATGCATCCGCAATAGGATCTATCATGTATGCTATGTTATGTACGAGGCCCGATGTATCGTATGCTCTGAGTGTCACGGCGGATACGCGATCCGATCGAGAATGGATCATTGGGCATTATAAGACGATCCTTAAGTACTTGAGAAGAACTAAGGATGTGTTCCTAATATATGGAGAAGGGTACATGGTGATACGTGGGTATACGGATGTCAGCTCCAGACAGACAAGGATGATTCCATGTCTTTGTCTGGGTATGTATTCACCTGGAATGGAGGCGCAATAAGTTGGAAAGGTTCCAAGCTTGACACTATAGCGGATTCTGCCCACTAAGGCAGAATACATTGCGACTTTAGGCGAAGGAAGCGGTTTGGATCAAGAAGTTCATCTCTAAACTTGATGTGGTCTCATCAATGATCCAAACATGTGCTTCGCCGCTATCATCTTAACGAGAGATCATCGAGGAACGAAATACAAATCGAGAAAATTCCCACTGAAAGGAACTTAGCGGATCCCTTGACTAAGGCATTACCTCAAAATAAGTTTGAGGGTCATGTTCGAGCTTATGGTATTGGATACTGTAGCGATTGGCATTAGGCCAAGTGGGAGTCTGTTAGTAATATATGAGAGATGTCCTAAGGCAATCGCCTTATGTATGAACCATTTATATGATAAATGAAGATTCACTATTTGAGTATACATGTTTTATGTATTTGATTGGATCTTAAACTCATTTCTTGAATGTCCACGATACGATTCACCAAAGAATTTGTGATTGGATCACAACTAGTGAGTATCTCTACATGTGTAATTGTGATGTATCGGAATTATCCTAGTCGATGAATTGATGGATTTGGACACCATCAATTACCGAGACTAGCACGAGGTATACTCCTTGGTGTATCCAAGCGGTGATTCTCAGCGGTGGAGACATAGTGATGTCGAGTTAATCGTGGATGCTAGTTATGGTAACTAGTTCATTGGAGTGACCGGTAGTAAGACTTCATATGGTTCTCTGCATATATAGATATGTCAATGAAGTTCTTCTTGTGGCTTAAGTGCGATGTTCCTTTGACTTGCGGTATTCAAGTCATCTTGATCATGGAGACTTATGCTTTGACATCTTAAGCAAACATCTCTAAGGAGATGTGGACCCGAGATGATTGGGTATAAGTCGAAGTGATCGAAGGTGTTTGAATAGCCTATAAAGGATTCACCACTCCTTGCGAGGAGTTGTATACCCATGGCCTCTCGTCGGATTGTTACTAAAGTCTTTGGCCAAAGCATTACATGTTTAGAGTAAAGTACTCTTCGATACATGTGGAGTAACTAGAATCCGTAGGACGAGGAAATGATACTTGGGCTAGGTGTGACGTAGTCAGCCTAGTGGGGACTGACACTATAGACCATGTCCTAAACCAAGTGGGTATAAGATGAGTGAAGGGAATGGGGGCACGAATCATTCGAGCTGCTGAAGGGTTTCAGAAATAGTTCTGGATCAACCGTTGATCTTTTCGGTTAATTAGGGATCATGATGTACTACTAGGTGTCACTCATGATCGTTCTATAATTAATGGTTAATTATAGACGGCCAACATAAACCGAGAACCTATTTGGTCACACGCACAACGAGCGTAATCCAAAGGATTTAAAACGAGCTTGAGAATGGGATTCTCAGACCGAGAGAAACTAGGTTTGGTTGGACCAAACATAAAGCGAGCATGAAATCGTTTCAGTCGCAATGGAAGCGTGGATGGGCCGAGTCTTATGAAGACGTAATGGATGAACCAAAATGGTTTGGTTCTAATCCAATGGAGGAGAATAAACCAAAGGGTTTGGTTTATTTTAAACGAATGAACCAAAAGTTGGTTCGGTTCGTTTTAACTTAAAATAAACCATCATAGTTTGGTTTATTTTAACTTATCTTAATGGAGCGGGTTAACGGGCCTAATGGTTATGATCCAATAACCATTAAGAGAATTAGTTCTCTATAAAAGAGGGCTTAATGGATAATTAAGCCCTAATCCAAACCCTAGCTTGGAGTTGCCGCCCAACCTAGTTGTGCCGCCCAACCTAGTTGTGCCGCCCAACCTCCATTGCCGCCCAGCTGGTTGTGCTGCCGTCTAACTCCTTGCCGGCGTCCAAGCTTCAGCCGGTGAACCCTCCGGCGACCCTCCGGTGATCTTCCTAGGCCTCGGTGAAAAGGTGAGCACTTGGCTTCCTTGTTTTGGCCGGCGCCTACTCCTCCACCAAGCTGTCTAGTTTTCTGGACAGCTTCTTCTCCTCTCGTCGAAGCGTCGTTTGGACGGCGGTTAGAGCTCTGACAGCGGCTAACTTACCGGGGATTCGATCTCCGGTAATCCTCTGAGGTGGAGGACGAAGGATTCGTCAATTGGTTGACGAATACCTCTCCGGAGAAGCGAGTTTTGAGAACTCGTATTAGGATCCGAATTTAGATTCGGATCGTGATCATCTCTCGATCACGTCGTCTTCAACACGAGGCTAGTAACCCGTACGAAGACGAAGCTCATGGCTTAGCGAAGTCATCCCGAGGAACTCGGCGTGGATACGGATAGAGACGATTCTAGCGAGGATCGTTCCTGTTGATGCCGTTCCCGCTACACGTCATACGAAAGGTATAACGTAGATAAATTTCCTTTTATTGCAAATTTGAATTTACGGTTATGTCTACACTTGTTGTAATATGCATGCGTGTGTTGTGTGTGTTGTAATAAATGTAGATTTATTATTTTTATTGCTTCCGTTGTGTTCATGTTTACGAAACGTGATCGAACACACACACGCCGCGGTGCCGGAAACCCAACATATATGTGTGGTTATTCATGCTCAGATGGCAAAAGGGGTAAGTCTAGACATTTTTAGTTACTTTGGATGTTGGCCTGAGGCCCTATATTTTCTGCATTGTGTTTTAATATTCCGACCATGTTGGCCGATGTTTAGTGGGTCGTGTGGGCCTTGTATACAGGATACAATTGCCCGCCGTACAGGGGATGTGTTGTCCGATTTTCATCGGACCAATACCCCTCTAGGGGCGTGACAATCGAGTCAGGTTTTGAGTTCCTAAGGGATTTTTGGGTTTTCAAAGTTTGCCACGTTTGGCAAGTCAATTTGTGCATTTTCAGATTTTTTTACGGATTTTCGTTGATTTGGCACTTTGGATATTTTGGAGTCATATTTTGACAAGATCGTTTTGGGGGACTTGGCGGCGATAAGACATCTCCAGATGGCTAATAGGTGAAATTTTGATTTTTGTTTCTATCTGTAGTAATACCTGTGTAATATTATAGCAGATATGATACGAGGTGGGCATGGTCTCGCACCGAGACGTGGTGCAAGGCAGCCACGCACGAGGACATTGAAAGCTACTCGGATGCCAGAAAGGTCCACAGGTGTAGTGGGCCCTCAGTCACGGATGATTTCTCCTCTAGAGATACCCACTTCTGTGGTATTCACGGTGCCACCGGTGGTACCCACACCAATATCTCCCGTAGTACCCTCGGCAGCACCTTCTACTGTTCCCCCGGAGGTAACACCGGTAGCCCCTGCTGCTACATACCAGGCACCTCCTCCAGTAGTGTCTATGGGATATGCGGCACCTCCGCCAGTGGTGCCGGCTACTGCATGCCAGACAGCACCACCAGTAGTACAGATCGCCTCTTTTTCAGTACCGGCCTCTGTTTGTGCAACCGCACCAACTTCAGTGGTTTTTCCAGCTTCCGTGTTGATCCCTACTCATCCTGCTGATGTGACTGTGGCACGAGTTCAGATCCCAGCCTTAGCGGAGTCGATGAAAGGCCGATTCACGCTCTTCCATGGAGAGGCAGATCCGAGGGCGACAGTTCTGGATAGAGACTATAGAGCGGACCTTTTTCTATATGGCTTGCTCCGAGTGGGAGAAGTCAGAGCTTGCAGCCTACCATTTACGGGACGAGGCTGAAACCTGGTGGGACACACAGTGCGCGATTATAGGCTAGCAGCAGATAACATGGGCAAAATTCAGAGAGGTTTTCGAGAGCCAGTACTTTCCACTGTCTTATTAGATGATGCGTCGTCAGGATTTTCAGAACCTTCGACAGAACAATCACACAGTGACATTATATAATGTTGAATTCAATCGGTTAGCCAAATTCTATCCGGAGTTAGTCGCTGAGGACTGGTCTCGCATGCTTCAGTTTGTTCAGGGTCTTAACGGACATCTTCAGGTGAAGCTAGCAGGTTTTGGGAATTCTTCTTACAGAGAGGCATTGGATCGAGCTCTTCTGATTGAGTCAGCTCAGCAGAGAGCAAATGCGGAAAGAAAAAGGAAACAACCAGCTCAGAGTTTAGTTCAGGCTCAGCAGCCACCGGCTATGGGTCATCAATGAGGCGGACGCAGTGAGACGGGTCAGAATACTTCTAGGGCATCAGGAAAATCCCAGAAGACCAGACGATCTTTGTCAGGACACTCCCAGTCTGACCAGCAGCACCAGAAGCGATCTTCTAATGACAATCACTGTGTTAGGTGCGGGTCTAGGGAACATATGATATCAGCCTGTACACTGACACAGTCAGTTTGCTATTACTGCAAACTTCCTGGACACCAGAGCTGAGATTGTTTGCTGAAGGCTCAGCATGTGGCTTCAAAAGTGTCTGTGCAGGGAGGACAGTACGGACAGACAGGACCTCAGCGAGGAGGGCAGAAATCCCAATCTTCACAACGCCAGCAGAGGACAGCTCCGCCGACAGTTGCTGCTTATGCCATGCATGGACAGGGACACCCTAGTGCCCCTATGGAGTTGCAGTGTTTTATTTTAGGACCTCGATATCGATCGCCTCGGCCGTTAGTGCGATGCTCGACCTCACCATTAGTGTAGTATCGATCGCACGTAGTTGGTTCTATATCGCCAGCGATTTATATCGACCTTGATACAATACTGACACCGCCTCGATCCGCCTCGATCCGCCTCGGTGGCGCCTCGCACACGGTGCCGCAGCCTCTGGCAGCGCTACCACCTCCACCCCCGCCAGAGACTGGACATATTCATGCAGTTACCCGAGAGGATGCGCAGCGAGCCGACGGATCTATTTTCTGGGGTACAGTTTTACTTTATGCATTTTCTGCTGATATGTTAGTTGACACTGGTAGTTCACATTCGTTTATTTCTTGAGCATTCTTGAGGGAGGTTGGTAAACTACCTACTCTTAGGTCCCAAAGACTGATGGTATCTCTACCCTCTGGGGATAAATTAGAAGTCACCCAGTGTTGGTGCAACAATGCCCCAAGCATTTATATGTTTTGATGTTTGGATAATCATCTAAATTAGGCAATACTTTGTGATCTAATTATGAACGTGTTTAAGTGACAGGAAAATCCAAGTATGAAGACTTGGTAAAGGCAAAGTCCAAGTTATGATCTTAGCAAGAGAAGTCCAATGAAAAGATTTGGCGGCGTAAGACCAAGCATGTAGTCTTGGCGGCGTAAAGTCCAAATAGACCTTGGCAAAAGAAGTCTAAAGGCAAGACATGGCAGCGTAAGTCCAAGCATGTAGTCTTGGCGGCGTAAAGTCCAAGCGCACTTTGGCAAAGGGAAACCCAAGACATGACAAAACCGAAGGAAGCTCTTGGAAGCAAAGCGCAAAGGATGAACAAGTCATGGACTCAGAGAGATCCTGGCGGCGCAAGGCTTAAGGAAGAGCTAGAAGGTTGAGTCTAGGTCTAGAGAGTCAATTCAAGTATGAATTATTCATAATTGATGAGTATCAGTTGACTGATACAATGTATTAGTCGACTGTTAGGGTGGTCGACTGAGTTAGACTGAAAAGTTGACGAACAATCGACTGTCTAGTCGTGTCAGTCGATTGATGTGAATCCCGCGAATCCGACTGTTCAGAAGACGTTAACCACGGCGACAGTCGACTGATGTTGTACATCAGTTGACTGATCGTGGGTCAATGGGAAAAATATCCCTCTCTCTATAAAAAGAGGGCTTGTGGTGGTTGAGATGGTTAATGCTTACATTGTGATCATCCTCTCAAGCCTCCACGAATTTTCTAAGCTTTCCTAGTGTTTTAATTCCTCTCTTCCTCTCTAAACTTCATCTTCATCCTTTGTAAGAAGAGGAGGGTTGTTGTAAAAAGAGAAAGCTTATTAGTGAGATTGATTAGGGTTAATTCACCTTAAGGATCACCGTGGAGTAGGAGTATTATCTCCGAACCACGTAAAGGTTTTGTGTTAGCATTGCATTTTCGTTTCTATTATTATTGTATTTATTGTGCTTCCGCTAATCATTTTTATAGAAAACAAAAACAAGCTATTCACCCCCCCTCTAGCTTCCAAGGATCTTCTACAAGTGGTATCAGAGCCCAGATCGCATCAGAAGATCTAACAATCAACCGGAGCACGATGGCTTTCCAAGAGGGGTATAGCACGGCGAGGCCTCCATTCTTCGACGGCAACGATTTCGGCTACTGGAAAGGTAGGATGGAATATTACCTTATGAATGATATTGATAACTGGTTTAGTATTGTAGAAGAATTCGAGAAGTCGGTCGATGAACATGGAGCGCTAATATCGACCAAAGATTGGACGAGGGATATGGCCAAGAAGGCACAAGCAAATACAAAGGCAACGACCACACTCCAATGTGGTCAATCAAAGGAGCAATTGTCCAAGGTTGGACCCTTCAACTCTGCTAAGGAGCTTTAGGAGAAGCTCATCGAATTGAATGAAGGATCAAAGGAGATGAGGAGAGCCAAGAGGGACCTCTTAATAGGCCAACTCCAAAGTTTCGCCATGAAGACCAACAAAACCGTGAGCCAAATGCACGGTCGCTTCAAGGAAGTAGTCAATGGACTACATGTGATAGGTGAGAAGGTCAACAGCCGAGACCTTGTGAGGTATATACTCCAAGCCTTCCCTAGAACAACCTTGTGGGCTTCAATGGTAGATGCCTATAAGGTCTCTAAGGATCTTTCTTTGGTTAAATTAGATGAGCTCTTTTGTAAATTTGAGTTGCACGAGCAAGCTAACACTTCGTCCAAAGAGAAAGGTGTAGCTCTTTTTGTAGGTAAGAAGGACAAGAAGAAGAAGGAGAAGAAAGAAGTACCATTCTCATCCGAGGAGGATTCATCTAGTAGTGAAGAAGAGCTATCGGCAAGTGAGGTGGCTCATTATGTAAAGAAATTTGGTGTGAGGTCAAGGAGACTCACCAAGAAGGATGTGAGGAGGATGTTCCAATCCTCAAGAGGTAAGTCTTCTAGTAGTTCAACTCCTTCCTCTAATGTTGTTTGCTATGGTTGCAACAAAAAGGGGCACATCAAACTAAATTGCCCGGACTTAAAGAAGAAGGAGGAGAAAGAAAAGAAGCATAAGGAGAAGAAGGAGAAGAAGAAGGAGGAGGCAATGGTGGCACAAACATGGGACACACTAAGCTTGGAGGATTCTTCCGATGATGAAGAGATGTGTCATGCCACCCGGAACCTAGCTCTCATGGCCTTGGAGGAGGAAGCCGGAAGCTCAAGTGAGGAGTCTTCATCCTCTTCCTCAAGCGACGAATCATCATCAAGTGATGATGAGGTAAGAGACTCCCCTAGGATAGATTTACTTTACAAAATCATTGCATGCCTTCAAAATTCCTTAAATAGATCAAAAACTAGGATTAAGGACTCGAAAGTAGAAATTAAGTCACTTAAAAATGTAGTACCACCTTGTGATGATGCATGTACACTTAGGAATGAGAATGATGAACTTAGGAAAGAAATAGGTGATTTACATGTATGTTTAGAAAAGTTTACAAATGGGTCCAAATATCTTGATATGATTCTTAGAGACCAAAGGGTCATTTATAATAAGGTCGACATAGGATACAAGTCTAAGGAAAAAGAAGTAGCTTTCACCTCTTTAGTTAGTAGAAAACCAACCATTAGGAGCAAGGCTAAAAAGGCTTGGGTCTCCAAAAGTTAT
Organism: Wurfbainia villosa; assembly: GCA_025175895.1. Taxonomy (NCBI): domain Eukaryota; kingdom Viridiplantae; phylum Streptophyta; class Magnoliopsida; order Zingiberales; family Zingiberaceae; genus Wurfbainia; species Wurfbainia villosa. The sequence goes on along the minus strand of CM046007.1, from coordinate 11,429,115 downwards.
ATAGTTGATGCTATTAGTCCTAAAATTTGGGTGCCTAAGGCTTGCATTTCTCATGTTGTATAGGTAGAAGAACCAAGCTTATGGATTGTTGATAGTGGGTGCTCAAAACACATGACCGGTGATGAGAGAAAATCTTCTACCATCAACCACACTAGCAAGGGGAAGGTGTCTTTTAGAAATAGTGGTAAACTTAAGATTCTAGGAAAAAGCACAATTGAGGTATCCCCCAACCTTGACATTCATAAAGTGTTATTAGTTAAAAATATGAAATTTAATTTGCTTAGTGTAAGTCAACTATGTGATGCCAATTTTGATGTTCAATTTGATTCTTCAAAATATTTCATAAGACACAAAACTTTAAATGATTGCATGCTAGTAGGTTTTAGGAAATCAAATATATACTATGTTGATTTATCCTATGCTACTAATGCTTCTACTAAGTGTCTTATTGCAAAAGAAGAAGAGAGTTGGCTTTGGCATAGGAGGCTAGGGCACATCAATATGAAGAACATTGCCAAAATAGTCAAAATGAAGTTAGTCAAGGGGTTGCCAAAAGTCAAGTATCTCAAAGAAAAAATGTGTGATGCATGCCAAGAGGGGAAGCAATAAAAAACATCACACAAAGGTAAAACTTTACTTAGTACCGCTTTGCCTTTAGAACTATTACATATGGACTTATTTGATTGTCATAGTACTCCTTCCATGATTGGTAGTAAATATTGCTTAGTGATAATAGATGATTTTTCTAGATTTACTTGGGTATTTTTCATGAAAAATAAGGATGAAACCCTAGGAATAATCATAAGATTTAGTAAGAGAGTAGAGAATGAAAGAAAACTCAAAATCAACCGGATCTGTAGTGATCATGGTGGAGAATTTGAGAATTTTAACTTCTCAACCTTTTGCCTAGAACAAGGGTACAAGCATGAATTTTCTTGTCCTAGAACACCCCAACAAAATGGGGTTGTGGAAAGGAAAAATCATGCCCTACAAGAAGCGACTATGACTATGCTTAATGCATACTCTTTACCTAGCTACTTGTGGACGGAAGCGATCAACACCGCTTGCTATATCCAAAATAGGGTTTTAATTCATAGGTTTTTAGGAAAAACCCCTTTTGAATAATGGAATGGTACAATTCCAACAATTCACTATTTTAAGGTCTTTGGATGCAAAGTCTATATTTTAAACACCAAAGACAACCTAGGTAAATTTGAGTCCAAAGAGGATGAGGGAATCCTAGTTGGATACTCATCCACTAGTGTACGATATAGAGTTTATAATAAAAGAACTCAAAAGATTGAGGAATATTTAAATGTCCAATTTGATGAAACCTCTAATACACACCCTAGAAAATCCCCCATTGATGATGATATCAATGACAAAAATCAAGAAATTATTCAAAAATTTCAAGATTTAACTTTAGGGGGTAATGATCAAGGGGAAGAATTGAATCAAGGGGGAGTAAGAGGTGATTCCGATGATGAAAGAAGGGTTGAGGATAATCATGATCAAACTCAATTTAATACACCTCCTAGAACAATAAGAGTTCATCAAAATCACCCTCTAGATCAAATTGTAGGTGAATTATCTCAAGGAGTTAGGACTAGGTCATTTCATAGAGATCCCTCTAGTCATATAGCAGTAATCTCCCAAATTGAGCCCAAAACAATCAATGATGCATTACTTGATCCAGATTGGATCTTAGCAATGCAAGATGAATTGGCTCAATTTGAAAGGAGTCAAGTATGGGAGTTAGTTCCTAGACCTAATGATAACACCATCATTACTACAAGATGGGTCTTTAGGAACAAACTAGATGACCAAGGAGATATTACTATGAATAAGGCAAGATTAGTTGCAAGGGGCTTTAATCAAGTTGAAGGACTTGACTATGATGAAACATATGCCCCGGTTGCTAGGTTAGAGTCTATTAGGATCCTATTAAGGTATGCCTCTTATATGGGTTTCAAGCTCCATCAAATGGATGTGAAATCGGCATTCCTAAATGGGTTCATTAAGGAAGAGGTATATGTAGAACAACCTCCCGAGTTTGAGAATATGGACTATCCAAACCATGTATACAAGAGCTTTGTATGGTTTGAAACAAGCTCCCCGGGCTTGGTATGATAGATTATCATCTTTCTTAATCTCTAAGGACTTTAGGAGGGGTAATGTAGATCAAATTCTATTTATAAAGTCAACATCAAAGGATATTTTTGTAGCCCAAGTATATGTTGATGACATTATCTTTGGGTCAACAAATGATGAACTCCTTCAAGACTTTATCAAGAATATGGAAAATGAGTTTGAGATGAGTCTAGTTGGGGAACTAAATTTCTTCCTAGGATTACAAGTCAAACAAACAAGTGAAGGAATTTATATTTACCAAACCAAATATGCTAAGGAAATGATTAAGAAATTTGGTTTGGAAAATGCTAAGGTAGTTTCAACTCCAATGACAACCAATACAAAAATAGATAGTGATCATGAAGGAAAACAAATTGACCTTACACTTTATAGGAGTATGAATGGTAGCCTTTTGTACCTAACCGCTAGTAGACCCGATATATTATTTGTGGTTGGTATGTGTGCTAGGTACCAATCATGTGCCAAAAAATCTCATTTAGTTGTCGTTAAGAGAATCTTAAGATATATTAAAGGCACACTAAGTGTAGGACTATGGTACCCTAGGACTAGGCCTTTTGATTTGGTTGGGTACACCGATTTCGATTATGCCAGTTGCAAATTGGATTGGAAGAGTACTAGTGGTGGATGTCAATTCCTTGAGTCCTCCCTAGTTAGTTGGAGTAGTAGGAAGCAACTTCGTGTTGCCCTATCCACCACCGAGGCTGAGTATTTGGCTATGGGTGGTTGTGTAGCTCAACTACTATGGATGAAACATACTTTAGAGAACTATGAGCTATCTTACTCCTACATGAAAGTATATTGTGATAATGTGAGCACCATAAATTTGACCAAAAATCCAGTGCATCACTCTAGGACCAAGCACATTGAAGTGAAACATCACGTCATTAGAGATCATGTGGATAAGGGAAACATTGAGCTTAATTACATTAAATCTAAGTCCAACTTAGCCGACATCTTTACCAAGCCTCTCCCTGAAGTAGAATTTTCATCACTTAAAAGAGAACTTGGGATGTGCTTAGTTGAATAAAGGTGTAGGTTTGCATGATCCTATAGAAATCCTAGGATTTATACATTTAAGCATCTCATAAAACACCTAAGAAACCATGATTTTTGTATTGAGCCACTTAGACAACATGTAAGATGTTAGGAAGATGCACTTAGTTCATCATGCTTGTTATGATGCATTACTATGAATCAAAGTGTCATCTAGAGACATTAATCCTTCATTGGACCAATAATTAGGAAGGCTTATGCACAATTAATGTGCATATAGCTACAAGAATATGATTGGAAATGTCAAATAAAATATATTTTAAACTATGTTTATCAAACTTTGAAAAACAGTTTCCAAGTGAAATACAAAAGTGATACAAAGTTTACAAAATACTTAGAGTTTTTGCTAGGTTTCAAAATTGTATCATTTTCGAAATCTGAAAAACATATATTTTTAAAATTATTTTTCCTTGATAGAAAATGATTTTAGAAATGTGTACACAAAATTTCGTGATTTTTCGATGTTTCTAGAATTTTTGGTGCATTCCTGAAGTTGAGCTGAAAAATCAAAAAAATGGAATTCAGGCGTAGCAATCGACTGCATCAGAAACCAGTCGACTGATACGCTATATTTTCTGAAAAATAGCTCTATTTCCTCGTGTTTAGTGTATCTTTGATGTCTTAAATCTATGGCATGATAATATTCATTATAAAAAAGTTTTTAGCACTGTTTGTTGCAATATTTTAGGGGGAGTTTCATCATATAGATCTTTTCATCCCCTTAACTTCTATTGTTGGTGCAAAGTTAGGAATTAACCTCCAATCTTTTGTTAGGCTTTACTCCACAAGTTATTCATTCATCTGTTAGTAATATATGAGAGATGTTCTAAGGCAATCGCCTTATGTATGAACCATTTATATGATAAATGAAGATTCACTATTTGAGTATATATGTTTTATGTATTTGATTGGATCTTAAACTCATTTACTGAATGTCCACGATACGATTCACAGCATGAGAGAATTTGTGATTGGATCACAACTAGTGAGTATCTCTACATGTGTAATTGTGATGTATCGAAATTATCCCTAGTCGATGAATTGATGAATTTGGACACCATCAATTCTGTCGAAACTAGCACGAGGTATACTCCTTGATGTATCCAAGCAACTGATTCTCACTGGCTGGAGACATAGTGATGTCCGGAGTTAATCGTGGATGCTAGTTATGGTAACTAGTTCATTGGAGTGACCAGCCATAAGACTTCATATGGTTCTCTGCATATATAGATATGTCAATGAAGTTCTTACTGTGGCTTAAGTGCGATGTTCCTTTGACTTGCGGTATTCAAGTCATCTTGATCATAGAGACTTATGCTTTGACATCTTAAGTAAGCATCTCTAAGGAGATGTGGACCCGGGATGATTGGGTATAAGTTGAAGTGATCGAAGGTGTTTGAATAGCCTATAAAGGATTCACCACTCCTTGCGAGGAGATGTATACCCATGGCCTCTCGTCGGATTGTTACTAAAGTCTTTGGCCAAAGCATTACATGTTTAGAGTAAGGTGCTCTTCGATACATGTGGAGTAACTAGAATCCGTAGGACGAGGAAATAATACTTAGGCTAGGTGTGACGTAGTCAGCCTAGTGGGGACTGACACAATAGACCATGTCCTGAACCAAGTGGGTATAAGATGAGTGAAGGGAATGGGGCACGATTCATTCGAGCTGCTGAAGGGTTTCAGAAATAGTTCTGGATCAACCGTTGATCTTTTCGGTTAATTGGGGATCATGATGTACTACTAGGTGCCACTCATGATCGTTCTATAATTAATGGTTAATTATAGACGGCCAACATAAATCGAGAACCTATTTGGTCACACGCACAACGAGCGTAATCCAAAGGATTTAAAACGAGCTTGAGAATGAGATTCTCAGACCGAGAGAAACTAGGTTTGGTTGGACCAAACATAAATTGAGCATGAAATCGTTTGATCGCAATGGAGGCGTGGATGGGCGTGTCTTATGAAGACATAATGGATGAACCAAAATGGTTTGGTTCTAATCCAATGGAGGAGAATAAACCAAAGGGTTTGGTTTATTTTAAGCGAATGAACCAAAAGTTGGTTGGTTCGTTTTAACTTAAAATAAACCATCATGGTTTGGTTTATTTTAACTTATCTTAATGGAGCGGGTTAACGGGCCTAATGGTTATGATCCAATAACCATTAAGAGAATTAGTTCTCTATAAAAGAGGGCTGAATGGATAATTAAGCCCTACTCCAAAACCCTTGCCCTAAGGTTGCCGCCCACCCCATTGAGAGCTCTCGGCGCCAACCTAAACCGCCGCCCATTGCTCCTCCAGCGGCGTCGAAGGCTGCTTCCTTCCCCTGGCTGCTCCGGTGATCTCCTTCAAGTTTGACATCAAGGTGAGCTCTATCTCCCTTGGTTGGCCGACACCTATCACCTCCACCAAAGCTGTCCAGTTTTCTGGACAGCTTGTTCTCCTCTCGTCGGAGCGTCGTTTGGACGAAGGTTAGAGCTCCGACAGCGGCTAACTTACCGGGGATTCGATCTCCGGTAATCCTCTGAGGTGGAGGACGAAGGATTCATCAATTGGTTGACGAATACCTCTCCGGAGAAGCGAGTTTTAAGGACTCGTATTAGGATCCGAATTTGGATTCGGATCGTGATCATCTCTCGATCATGTCGTCTTTAACACGAGGCTAGTAACCCGTACGAGGACGAAGCTCGTGGCTTAGCGAAGTCATCCCGAGGAACTCGGCGTTGATACGGATAGAGACGATTCTAGCGAGGATCGTTCCGGTTGATGCCGTTCCCGCTACACGTCATACGAAAGGTATAACGTAGATAAATTTTCTTTTATTGCAAATTTAAATTTACAGATATGTCTACACTTGTTGTACTATGCATGCGTGTGATGTGTGTGTTGTAATAAATGTAGATTTATTATTTTTATTGCTTCCGCTATGCTCATGTTTGCGAAACGTGATCGAACACACACACGCCGCGGTGCCGGAAACCCAACATCATCATGAACCATATCTTGGATTAAGGGGGAGCTTCATTTCAATCTTATACCTTAGTTCAAGATTACAACACATTTAATTCTTTCATGAAATTTATGAATCCTTCTCTTTTTGATATATGTCAAAGGGAGAGAAGGAATGTTTAAGTTAGAAATCATATTGGAAATATGATTATGTGCATGTGTTAAAGACCTAACTTAAATGATTGTCAAACATCAAAAAGGGGGAGATTGTTGGTGCAACAATGCCCCAAGTATTTATATGTTTTGATGTTTGGATAATCATCTAAGTTAGGCAATACTTTATGATCTAATTATGAACGTGTTTAAGTGACAGGAAAATCCAAGTATGAAGACTTAGTAAAGGCAAAGTCCAAGTATGATCTTGGCAAGAGAAGTCCAAGGAAAAGGTCTGGCGGCATAAGACCAAGCATGTAGTCTTGGCGGCGTAAAGTCCAAACAGACCTTGGCAAAAGAAGTCCAAAGGCAAGACTTGGCAACGTAAGTCCAAGCATGTAGTCTTGGCGGCGTAAAGTCCAAGCACACTTTGGCAAAGGAAAACCCAAGACATGATAAAACCGAAAGAAGCTCTTAGAAGCAAAGCGCAAAGGATGAATAAGTCACGGACTCGGAGGGATCCTGGAGGCGCAAGGCTTAAAAAAGAGCTAGAAGGTTGAGTCTAGGTCTAGGGAGTCAATTCAAGTATGAATTATTCATAATTGACGAGTATCGACCGACTATCGATGTATCACGATCGTTAGGTGCTCGATCGGCGTTAGGTGAAAACTCACGGTCACCAACTGTCTAGTTGTGTCAATCGATCGATCGCGATCGCCAAATGGAGGCGATGATCGAGTTAAACACGGACGCAAATGGAGTCTCACTCGGATCAGACGCCATGATCACTGACCGATCACTCCATCACCGATCACGAGCATGCTACCGATGATGATGATTATGAATCCCACGAATCCGGCTATTCAGAAGCCGTTAACCGCGGCGATAATCGACTGATGTTGTACATCAGTCGACTGATCGTGGCCCAACGGGAAAAATAACCCTCTCTCTATAAAAAGAGGGCTTGTGGTGGTTGAGATGGTAAATGCTTACATTGTGATCATCCTCTCAATCCTTCATGAATTTTCTAAGCTTTCCTAGTGTTTTAATTCCCCTCTTCCTCTCTAAACTTCATCTTCATCCTTTGTAAGAAGAGGAGGGTTTTTGTAAAAAGAGAAAGCTTATTAGTGAGATTGATTAGGGTTGATCCACCTTAAGGATCGCCGTGGAGTATGAGCGTTATCTCCGAACCACGTAAAGGCTTTGTGTTAGCATTGCATTTTCGTTTCTATTATTATTGTATTTGTTGTGCTTCCGCTAATCATTTTTGTAGAAAATAAAAACAAGTTATTCACCCCCCCCCCCTCTAGCTTCCAAGGATCTTCTACACCCAGGAGGTTAGAGGATGTCCATTAGATTTCGGCAGCGTTATACTCCCGGTAGATTTGTTGGTTCTTGACATGATTGAATTCGACATCATTCTTGGCATGGACTGGCTAACAGCATATCATGCCACTGTGGATTGTCAGACGAGGGTAGTTACATTTCATCCTCCTAACAAACCCTCGTGGGATTTCACTGGCATCAGAAACGATGGCATATCAACCATTTCTGCGATTCAGGCTCGAAAGTTTTTATCACACGGCTGTCAGAGTTTTCTCTTATCATTAATCAACGTCGAGGACGGTGGTGAATCTCAGATCTCGGACATTCCCATCATCCGAGAGTATCCGGATGTCTTTCCAGAGGAGTTACCAGGCTTGCCTCCTAGAAGGCAAGTGGAGTTCACGATTGAGTTAATTCCGGGAACGGTGCCGACATCGAAAGCTCCTTATCGTATAGCCCCTAAGGAGTTGGACGAGCTAAAAGTCCAAGTTCATGAGCTTTTGGACAGAGGTTTTATCTGCCCTAGTGTATCTCCCTGGGGTTCTCCGGTTCTCTTCGTAAAGAAGAAAGACAGTTCGATGAGATTATGCATCGACTACAGACAGTTGAACACCACCACCATCAAGAATAAATATCCCCTGCCACGTATTGAGGACTTGTTTGATCAGCTCAGAGGTACATCAGTGTATTCTAAGATTGATCTGTGGTCCGAATATCATCAGCTAATGGTTAGAGATTCAGACGTTCAGAAGACAACATTCCGTACCAGATATAGGCACTATGAGTTTTTGGTAATGCCATTTGGGCTTACCAATGCTCCAACAATGTTCATGGACTTGATGAACCGCAAATTTATGGATTTCCTAGATCGGTTCGTCATTGTTTTTATTGACGATATTCTGGTCTATTCCTGTTCTGAAGAAGAACACGCACAGCATCTTCGCATGGTCTTGGATAGGCTTCGACAAAAGCAACTGTATGCAAAATTCAATAAATGCGCGTTCTGGTTACCCTCAGTCAGTTTTCTGGGACATGTGGTTTCTAGCAAAGGCATTTCAGTTGACCCCCAGAAGATCGAGGCAGTCACTAGTTGGGAGCAGCCGAAATCGGTTCAGGAGATTCGCAGTTTCTTAGGCTTAGCTGGTTATTACTGACAGTTCATTGAGGGTTTCTCGAGCATTGCTATGTCGTTGACACGCCTTACCAGGAAGGGCGTGAAGTTCACGTGGTCAGAGGCCTGTGAGACTAGTTTTCAAGAGTTGAAAAAGAGACTAGTGTCAGTACCGATTCTGGTGTTGCCGTCAGGGGATGACGGTTTCGTCCTTTATACCGATGCATCACTCTAGGGTTTAGGCACAGTACTAATGCAACACGATAGGGTGGTCTCTTATGATTCTTGTCAGTTGAAGGAGCATGAGAAAAACTACCTAGTACATGATCTAGAGTTAGCAGCTATTATCTTTGCCTTGAAGATTTAGAGGCATCATTTGTATGGTATTACATTTGAGATTCTTACTGATCATAAGAGTCTCAAATATCTATTTACACAGAAGGAACTCAATCTCCGACAGAGGAGATGGATGGAGTTCTTGAAGGATTATGACTATACCATTAGCTACCACCCAGGGAAAGCCAATGTGGTTGCCGATGCACTTAGCCGAAAGTCCCGAGGTACTTTAGCTTGCTACTGAGTTTTATCCACGGAGTTGATTCAGGATTTCTCCAAGTTGGGCCTTGAGGAGCAGGGACTGACAGAGAAGGGCATTCTTGTTACCATGGTTGCTCAATCATCTATCAGAACGAGAGTCCGAGAGGCTCAGGCCAGTGATCATCACTTGTAGTTCATTGGCAGTCAGATAACCTCATGACAACAGACTGAATTCACCCGTGATAATGAGGGTATTATTTATTTTCGGGGCAGACTATGCGTACCTCAGTCTCACCCGGTCATGGAGGAGTTACTCCAGGAGGCTCATCTCTCTCGATTTACGATCCACCCAGGCGGAACCCGCATGTATCGAGATTTAAAGCATTTGTATTAGTGGAACGACATGAAGAAAGACATCGCAGATTTTATGGCTAGATGCCTAGTTTGCCAACAGGTGATGGCTGAGCACCAGAGACCAGTCGGACTACTTCAAAGGATTCCTATTCCCGAGTGGAAGTGGGATCACATTAGCATAGATTTTATGGTGGGTTTGCCTAGGACACGTCAAGGTCATGACACAATCTGGGTAGTCGTTGACCGACTAACCAAATCTGTGCACTTCTTAGCGATTCGAAAGACCGACTCTCTGGATCGTTTGGTAGAGTTATATTGTCGGGCGATCATCAGATTGCATGGTGTTCCTTTGAGCATTATATCAGATAGAGATCCCCGGTTCACGTTCCGATTCTGGCAGAGTCTACAGCAGGCATTAGGCATACAGCTCCATTTTAGTACAACATTTCATCCTCAAACCGATGGATAGTCAGAGCGGACCATTCAGATTCTAGAGGATTTGCTGAGATCTTGTGTTATGGATTTCGGGGGCAACTGGGAGGACCACTTGTCATTAGTGGAATTTGCCTACAACAAAAACTATCATTCGGCTATCCAGATGGCCCCGTTTGAAGCATTGTATGGTAGACAGTGTCGTACACCCACCCTCTGGGAGGAGGTTGGGGAGGCCCAGTTGCTAGGACCCCAGAAAGCTCAGCACGAGGCAGAGTTGGTCCGTACTATTAGACATAGGATGGCAGAGGCGTAGGATCGTCATAAGAGTTATGTCGATCAGAGACGGAGACCTCTGGAGTTCCCTATTGGTGATCATGTATTCTTGCGAGTCTCACCCACAAAATGGGTGAACAGATTTGGCCTCCGTGGTAAGCTAGCTCCAAGGTACATTGGTCCGTTCGAGATTCTGGAGAGGATCAGAGCAGTCACTTACCGCCTAGCGCTACCACCATCCTTGGCTGGTATTCATGATGTGTTTCATGTGTCCATGCTGAGGAAGTATTTTCCAGACCCTACACATATTCTGTCAGATGTGTCAGGTTGTATACAACCTGATGCAACTTACGAAGAGGTTTCGGTACGGATTCTAGACCGAAAAGAACGATAGTTGCGGAATAAGATTGTACGACTAGTTAAAGTCGGGTGGAGTCACCACACCGATGAGGAGGCTACTTGGGAGCTTGAGGAAAAGATCAGAGCTCAATATCCCCACCTGTTTACTTAAGGTACGTGAAATATATTTTTAATACTTGTGCTATCTCTTACTCATTATGCATGTGAGTGGGAAATTTGGAGACCAAATTTTTGTTAGTGAGGGAGAATGTGAGATATCGAAATAAAAATAAAAATAAAAATAAAAATACCTATTTTTACGTAAATAAAAATAAAAATACCTTTTTTACTTGAGAAATTATTTTAGGTAATTTTTCAGGAATTTTTAGGAATTTTTCTGGAATTAAACAGGGTTGTACAGAAGATATAAGGGTATAATTAAATTAATGAGGTGTTAATTAAAACCTAGGTTTTGATTGATTTATAAAGGGGTAATCCGGTTAACTTTTCGACTCATCCAATTTTTCCCCTGCTGCGTCGATTTCTTCCTCGCAACCTTCTCTCTGCGATTTTTCCCCCTCGCGATGGTTTCCTTCGCGATTCCCTCTCCTCCGCCGACGGTTTTGCTTGCGATCCCATCTCTGTCGATGCCTCTCCTCACGTGTCGCCGACGACCAGGCAGCCGCCACGCATAGCATCGCCACGGTCGGCTAGCATCGTCGCTCCCATTTCCCCTTGCCCAGTCGTTCCCTTCTCTGAGGCGAACGAGCCCTCGACCGGACCCGCCAATGTTCCCGGACGAGCCAACGGGAGCGTGCATGTGGTCGGGAAATTTCACCGACGGCGGCTACTCCTTGTTCTGCTCGAGGCCGCATATTTTCGTCGGTGATCATCAGAGCTAGGTAAGGGTCATTTGTTCTTACCTAGGACGGGATTTAGGTGTTGTAGGGGTTGTCTTGCGCTGAGGTTGCTTTGTGATTTGGGGGCAGTGGCTGTTCCGACGAACAAGGCAGGCTTGGGGGGAAACTGTGTCGGTGAACAGAGGACTGAGGAATCGGGAGGGAGGTTGTCGGTGGAGTTTTAGGGCTGGTACGCCTATCTACCTTTTTTCTCTCATCAGTGAATTTCTGGATTTTGTTGTATGTTAAGGTATTGTGATCTGTGGTGTGGGATAAATTCTATGGTAAGGTTTTATAATTATGATGTTGAGCGTGGGGTGTTCTGTTCATAATAGTTTGGATCGATGTGTTGAATATAACATTGTTGTCAGTTATGCATTTGAGTTGGTCAGCTGTGTTGAATGGAGGGTGTAGGTGAGGACTGTGGAGGGCTATGATGTAGCTGTGATTGGGTTTGATGTTGGTTGTATGACCGTAATTGGTAGTTTAAGTGAGCTGTGAATGGTTTAGATGTGTTTTGATATGTAATGTAGCTATTTGGATTTTGATCCGGTCTGTGGATGGTGGATTTGATGGATTAAGTAGTTAAGTCGCCTATTTTGGGTTTCGTGGTGTGGATGTATTAAATATACAAGCTGAGGGTCAGTAGGGGGTTTCTAATTCGTATTCGATAAAGGGATGCGAATATAGAAACTATATAGTAGTAATTTATTACGTTGTCGTGTGCTTGGATTTGATGGTAATTATGTTTTATGCAGGTTTCGGTAACGAGACAGGTCCACGAGCATAGAGACACTTGGCATTCTTCATAGCAGTCGGGTATCTATGACTTATCTTTTTTTTAGATATTGTCATCTTGTGGTGCATTGTTTACTATAGCTAGTAGTAGTTTTCTGTGCTTGTTAACTGCCCTGGTATGTCACTACCTAGTACATGATGTAGTCTTTTCATATGCTTATTATACTATTCTCTATCACTTTGATACTTGTTATTTGTTTATTTAGCATTAGAATAGTGACAAACCTTATGTACTGGGCATTGTATGAATAATGGATATAATTTGCATGTATACATAGACTTATGTACTTAGGTTATTTGATATGGGCTCCTATTGGTACATACCATAGGTAGCTATGGATTGATAGGTGTGTCGTGCATTAGTAACATGTACCATCTTGCATTATTGCATGACTGACGATCATCGGCTCTTCGATAGGAGGTGATACTACTTGGTAGGTGAGCCCATCGTCAGTCACATTACCTACACATAAAACCACTCGTGGGTTAGTGGTATTGTAGGTGTGTGTGTAGTTGCTCTGTCAGGGCTCCACGGTGGTCGCTCAGGTGATTTGTTTTGCGACGTGGTAGAAGACAGGGATCCCTCCTTTGTCGTGAGACAAGGAGATGAGACGAGGTGATGTCCCCCATATACATACATGGGCTAGGAGGGTGATACTCCGTCAGCATCCTGTTCACTCGGTCACATAGGTGTAGTGACGACAGAGTGCACAGTTGTCACAGCCCTACCCACTTGACTGACACACATGACATGTCGGTGGCTAGACTGGCGTCAGGGGTGACACAAGTGATTTCATCATGGGCATGCGTTTTTACTATATGCATTGATTGTTGCACTTTTGGTTGTTGCATATGATTATCATGCATATACAGGAGATATTATGTTGTTTGTTTTGGTGATTCTACATATATATGTGTGGAAGTGTTTTATGTAGGCTTAGGTGATTCTGGTATGTACAGTTTCAGGTATGTATTTCTGTTGAGAAACTGTACCAGCTTGATTACTATTGCTACTTATAGTTTACTATGCATGATTGTTAGATATCCGCTGAGTTTTACTCACTCCGTTGATATTTGTTCATTTTAGGATGAAGTCTTCCGGAGAGTCCAGTTGCCAGTCCCCCTGATCTGACGACTCTGCTATCGTCTTTCTAGTTTTTTCCGCATTTTGATTTCTAAGACTCTGTGTTTCAAACTTGTAAAACTTTAGACTCTTCTTCGTTTTGGTGGTACTAGTTTAAGTCTTTGTGGACTTTTGTTTCGATATGTTTTTGGTTATATGTGTTGTTATTCCTGCTCAAATGGCAGAAGGGGTAAGTCTAGACATTTTTAGTTACTTTGGATGTTGGCCTAAGGCCCTATATTTTCTGCATTGTGTTTTTATATTCCGGCCATGTTGGCCGATGTTTAGTGGGTCGTGTGGGCCTTGTATACAGGATACAATTGCCCACCGTACAGGGGAGGTGTTGTCCGATTTTCATCGGACCAGTACCCCTCTAGGGGTGTGACATCGACGATTCTGAAATTGGAATCAAAATTGTTTATGAGCGATTCGATTCCGATTCCATTGGATGATAAACTGAAACTGCCAGTTCCAAAATCAAAATCGGCGGTTTCGGAACCGTGGTCAATGTTAGTGTCTATAAGATCCACATATCTCCATAATGATATGATATTATCCACTTTGGGTCTAAGCCCTCATGATTTTATTTTTGGTCTTTATCCAAAAGGCCTCATACCAATTAAGATATCTTTTTATTTTATAAGCACATGATCTTTTCTATGTCTTACCAATGTGGGACTTTGATTGTATTCTCCATACTTTCAACAATTCTCCCCCCCTAAACGAAGGACCACATTGAGCCCCCTCAAATATATCCGTCCTCGAAGGACTTCCTTTGATTGATGTCTGATCTTCAACCCACCATGACTTCCTGTCAACTGTTTGGTCCTCCCAACCCAACTGGACTTCTTGCCAGTTGTCCAGCCCTCCCGACACAACTGGACTTCTTGCCTAGTGTCAGGTTCTCTTAATCTGGACATGAGAGCTCCACTTCCTTCGTTCGAGGTTCATGGCTTGACATGGACCATATATCTCCATAATAGTATAATATTATCCACTTTGGACCTAAGTCCTCATGATTTTATTTTTGGGCTTTACCCAAAAGTCCTCATACCAATGGAGATATCTTTTTATCTTATAATCACATGATCTTTTTCATGACTTATCAATGTGGGACTTTGATTGTATTCCCCATACTCTCAATAATCCCCCCCCCCCTCAAACGAAGGACCACATTGAGTCCCCTCAAGCATATCCGTCCTCGAAGGACTTCCTTTGCTTGATGTCCGATCTTTAACCCACTAGGACTTCCTGCCAACTGTCTGGTCCTCCCGACCCAACTAAACTTCCTTCCAGTTGTCCAACCCTCGTGACCCAACTAGACTTCCTGTCTAGTGTCTGGTTCTCTTGATCCAGACATGAGAGCTCTACTTCCTTTGTTCGAGGTCCATGGCTTGACATGGACCATGGCTCTGATACCAATTGTTAGTGTATATAAAATTCATATATCTCCAAAATGATATAATATTGTCCATTTTGGGCATATGCCCTCATGGTTTTATTTTTGGACATTACTCAAAAGGTCTCATACTAATAGAGATATAATTTTATCTTATAAGCACATGATTTTTTCCATATCTTATCAATGTGGGACTTTGATTGTATTCCCCATACTCCCAACAGTCACCCATACTATCAAGACTACACACTTGGACTTACATGATCAAGACTACATACTTAGTCTTTTCCCTTTGCCAAATATCCATATTTGGACTTTCTCTTGCCAAGACTCCACCCTTGGACTTTTCCATTGCCAAGAATCCATTCTTGGACTTACACTCGAGTCTCACTCGAGTTGGTCAACCTTGACCTGAGGTCGATTGCTCAAACAATCTCCTCCTAACAATTTCCCTTATATGACTTTGGATGTCCCAAACTATCCAGTAGTCATATGATCATACGTATGTCAAACATATTGTCAACCTCATTATCAAATATCAAAATCCTATTCGAGTCCCACTCGAGCTTGGTTAATATTGACCTAGGGTCGATTGCACCAACAATCTCCCCTTTTTTTATGTTTAAATATACCTTTAAGTTAGGCTAACTTATAAGCCCAACTATGTCTTTTCTTATGTCAAAGCATAATGAAGGTTTCCTAACTTAAACCCTTCATTTCTCCCTCTTTAGCATACATCAAAAAGTTTATCAAGGTTTTCCAAGTCTTATCTTCCAATGTGATTTTTCATTCTCTCCCTTGGTCCAAGATTCATCATAAATGTCTTCATTCTAATGAAAGGCAATTCTTCACACTCCTTTTTAATCTTCATGCATCATCCCTTGATGGACAAACTCCCCCTAAAGGCTTACTCCCCTTTGACCATTGCACCAACAATGTCTTTGGAGAGTTCCTAAGCCTATAGGAAATCTAAACAATCAAAAATAAGGGTAAAGGTTCAAACTTGAACTTTAACCTCCCATAAAACTTAATCCTTACCCTAATTAACTCTCCTATTCATTTTCAATGAACATTTCACCCTTCCAAGGCTTCTCTAAGCATACTATAGGATTAGGAGTAGTTAGGGTACTTAGGGATTACTGATAAATAGCTAAACAAATCTTGTTCAGCCAAAAATCAGACCATCAATCGACTGAAATCAGTAATCAGTCGACTGCCACCATCACCAATTGGTTGTTCAATAAGGCAATTGACTAGTTTATACAGTTGCAAAAATCAGTGTTTTCAAAATGAATTTTGAAAATGCATAAGTAATTCCGTATGTTTCAAAAAATCATGAAATTTCACACATACATTACTTATGCTAATACAATGGGTGAAAAATAATTTTATATGAAAATACTTATTATTTTTCAAAAATGATACAAAGTTTAAAACCATTGAAAACTTCAATATTTTTGTCTAACTTATATCAACATTCTCAATGGTGATTGCTATAAAAAATAGACTTCATCAAGATTTTATAAAATGATTTTAATTTTTTTTAAACCCCATTTTCAATCATGGTCTATGAGCTAAGTATACATGACTTGTACACTAGTTTTCCTCATGATTTGTACATATGATTGAAGGAGTTTAAGTTCATTTTGATGTATCATATAAGCACATTAAACTTAACTCAATTTCCTATCATCTCACATGTGTCTAAGGTATTTCCATACAAACACATGCCATCCTATAGTCTTTGTGAGATGTGGATTTGATTTTTCCCTAACCTAAGGGTTCATACATTATTATCTAGGCATATTCTTTTGATTCCTTTATCTAGGACATCAAATAATGTCATTTGTCCTTAATTTCAAATTGATAAATTTAATATATGAATTATGATCATGGCATATGTTGATTGTATAATTTAGAACATTTTCCAATGATGCATGATGGCATAGCATGATAGAATTAACCTAAGTATTAGCATGACATTTTAAATAATCATTTGATACATGATGTCATGGTATGGTATATGACATGAATGTGGCATACATTGATTTCATAGTTTTATTTGCTCACCTTACCACATTTTATTTTGAAATATATTAAGAGTTCATGGCATAACACTAAAACTTAGTAGGAATGATTCACAACAAAAACATGCTATGAACAATACAACACATATAGACAATTTAGGTAAAAAGAAATCATTTCATTCAATATTCAAATTTGTCCATACAAATTTTGTTGGTGCAGCAGGCACCTAAGTCGAACCTGAGTTTTGATTATAGCAAACGATACAAAGTTAAGCTCATGTCGTTATCTCACGAGCTGAATCAAGTGTGCAGAAGATTGCTATAGCTGGAGCTGAAGGCTAGCGACACCCGGAGGAAGCCGCGGTGGTCGGGCGACACTCGAGTTATTTCGGAGGGAGCCGATGGAATCGAGTGGAAGGCCGGAAGCAAAAGCAACACGTAAGTATCGAGGTAAGCTCGTGTGTGTGAGCGTAAGTGAGGTCGTATCCTCTTTACGGGGATGATCTTAAGCGTAGATCCGACCCAAGACATCTCATAGGTGGTCTAGGTCGAGATCGGACGGTCGAATACCGTCGGAAGTATGTTTTTGTTAAGCTAACTTTGACTTGCAGCAAGCATCAGTCGACTGCCAGCTTGGAGGACTCGACTGCCGTGTATCAGTCGACTGCCGAAGGTCATCAATCGACTAATCTGCGCCATCACGATCGTGATGATGGCCATCAGTCGACTGATGGTCAATGATCAGATTCGAGGAGTCAAGGCTTATCACTCCACCTCAAAGCGGTTTGGTGTCCATTTGTGATTGGTTGAAGACCCACTCGAAAAGGGGCTCAAAGGCTATAAAAGGAGGGCCAAACCTAGGGTTTTAACAACAATTCTAAGCCTCCAAAAAGTCTCCGTTACGCTGCAACTCTCCGACAACGAAGTCCTTCCATTCCGACATCTAGGTTTAACTCTTATTATTCTTGTACGTCGGTATTAGTTTTTCTTGTCATTTACATTTCCGGAGCTTTTATCGTATACGAGGAGAGGGGGAGTGTCCCTCTACCTCAAGTTTTTGTGGTTCCTTCTTGTATCGATTAACTCCTACCTCTAACGAGGAGGAGTTCCTTTAGTACTTTTGCCCTCCGTACGTGGTCAAGGACCACTAGGGCCTTGGAGTAGTAGCCTTCGGCTACGAACCAAGTAAAACCCTTGTGTCGATTGTCTCTTTTATTTTATATTTACATTTCCGCTGCAATTAATTTATTATCTCTCGAGTTTTAACGAACGAAAGAAAAAGAAAAGGTTTTTCGCTATTCACCCCCTCTAGCGAACGCATCGATCCAACAATTGGTATCGAGTCGGGCGCTTAGATTTGGTGAAACCACCAATCTAACATTTTTTTACAGATTTGTTTTTCGTTCGTTTAAATTTTTCTCCCGCACTACTAATCCAAGACGAAGTCTTGGTACTCTTCGTTTGATTTTGTTTTGCAAGTATTCGCTTTTGGAGTACCCGACGGTCAAACGGGCATAACTTTTTGTACAAGTTGACCCACGACACGGTCTACCTACCAAATCGAAGCCCTCGCAGAGATCTACACTTCTTATTGGGGTTTACCCCCGTAACAAGTTGTTTTCATCCTCAAAAATCGACGTTTAGTAGCCTTTCGGGGACATCGAAGGTTGTGAGTACTTACTTTTTATTTAATTTCTCATTTCTTTGCTTAACTTTCTATTTTTCGTTTGTTTCTTTTTATTTCCCACACTACTAATCCAAGACGCAAGTCTTGGTACTTTCGTGTGTTTTTTTTTCATTGCTAGGTCTTCTTTTTAGTCTCCTTGTTTTTTGTTCTAATGGCCCATCTCGAGGGTTTTAGCACCGTCCGACCTCCGTTTTACAACGGAGATGATTTCCGCTATTGGAAAGGTCGGATGGAATGCTTTCTCAAAACCCAAATCGAGATGTGGATCATAATCCAAACGGGTTTCACACTTCCGACTAATGAAGTGGGTGACTCCTTGGATTATGATCAATGGACCGTTGCAACAAAACGACAAGTCGAAGCCGACGCCAAGGCAACACAAATCCTTCAATGCGGCCTATCCAAGGAAGAGCTAAATCGCGTCGGCCCCTTCATAAGCGCAAAGGATCTTTGGACAAAGCTAATCGAGTTACACGAAGGATCGAATCAAGCTAAGGTTTGCAAACGTGATTTGTTATTCAATAAATTGTACACACTAAAAATGCAGGAACACGAGTCCGCGACGCAACTCCACGCCCGTGTCCAAGACATAGTCAACAACCTACACGCAATCGGGCAAAAGGTCGAAAACCGCGACCTTATAAGGTATGTCCTAAACTCTTTTCCGAGGACTACCTTATGGGCATCCATGGTTGATGCCTATAAGGTCTCCAAGGATCTTTCTAAAATTAGGTTAGATGAACTCTTTTCCGATTTCGAATTACATGAACAATCCAACTCGGAACCCGAGAGGGGTATAGCCTTGTTTGCAGGTTCAAAGAAGAAGAAAATCGCAAGCAAGCCAACACCAACCGAGGAGGAAGACGAGTCCGAAGAAGAAGTTGACCCGGAGTTGACTGCCGAACTAATGAACCTAGCTCGAAGGATAGCCAAGGGACGAAAGTGAACCACGACTCGACCCAACCAAGGTAAGCCTAAAAGTTCTAACATTAGGTGTTATGAGTGCAACAGGTTTGGACATATCAAGTCCGAGTGCCCCAAGCTCAACCACCAAGCACCTAAGCATAAGAAGGCCCTCAACGCGACATGGGAAGAAGCGTCATCCGAAGAAGACGAAGATCACGTCTTCATGGCGAAATCAATTGAGTCAGACACGGAGACCGAACTTGAGTCGAACGAGGATGGCTCGGACTACGGTTACCTTCAAGTCAAGCCACGGACACGCATCCGGTTCAAAAGATACCCTTAAGGTGAGTCAACCTTATTTAATACTTTACATAATACGGTTAGGTTTTGTCTAGGAAGTTAGCTAAGTCCGAGTCCAAGGTCGAGACCACGGTTGAGGAAGTTAAACTCCTCAAACACGAGGTCTCCCTAACCTCTTCGACTAGTCGAGTTCAAGAGAAGGACTCAACTCGGGTTGAAAAACTCGAAGTTGAGAACTCACTCTTGAAAAGTCAAGTCGAAGATCTTAGGAATACGTTGGAAAGGTTTACTTTGGGATCCAAAGGACTTGACCTCCTACTTGAATCGCAAAGGGTCGTGTACAACAAGGCCGGACTAGGGTTTAGCTCAAACACGACCAATAAGTCGTATATGTCAATCGTAAGTAGACATAAAAAATGTGTCCAAGCATGGGTCCCTAAGACCACTTTGATTTCAACTCTAGGATCCAACTCGTACTGGGTTCCCAAGGACCAAATCCACTATGTGGATAGACCGAACCGATTCAACGGTCTAGGGGGAGCCAGTACAAAACATGTTTGTGTTTTAAGAAATTGCATGCTTAGATTTTTTTTTTTTTTGAACTCACTTAGAAAAGCCTTCGAAAAGATTGAGCCTCGGGGAGCCTCTTTTCAAAAACATAACCAACTAAAAGCCTTCGAAAAGATTGAGCCTCGGGGAGCCTCTTTTCAAAAATAACTAGTTAGACTAGGAAATAATCTTGGGTGAGTCAAGTCATCATTTTCTTGAAAATGGCTTTGTCTAAGGAAGTGGTCGATGATCCGATAAAGAAGGCCCACTGTGCCTCGCCACGACACAGAAGCCATGATCTTGAAAAGGTAAAATTGACAAGCCTAGGGTTAAATCCAAATCTAACATAAAATTACTTGTACCTAAATCCACTTAATCAACTTAATTGAAGTCATCTCAAAAACACATAAGTATAACATGCTTGATCATATAGACTCGGTGAGATGACCTAGGGTTAACAACTTACAACCAATTTTCTTAACAAAAATCTAACATCAATCCAACCACCTTGTGTGTAGGATCAATGGATGTTAGACGTGATTGCTCGACACATGGCCAGGATCAACTCAAATTCATAAAGCTTGATTCAAGACAAGGATCGGTAGCCTTTGGGAATAAGCGGCAAGCTCAAAATCATCGGATCGGTGATATCGGGCTTAACACAATTTTGTTATTAAAAATGTATTACTTGTAGAGAATTTTGAATATAACTTACTTAGTGTAAGCCAATTGTGTGATAATAACTATAAGGTTATATTTCTAGAAAATGAATGCGTAATTAATACCAGCGAAACCTCTAAAACAATTCTTAAAGGAACTAGAAATAACAACATTTATACGATCAACTTAACCAACTCCTCAACTAAGTGTCTTATGACACGGCAAGAGGAATCATGGTTGTGGCACGATGACTCGGTCACTGCACCCAAGACTCGTCCCATAAGATGAGTCAGTGGCTTAGTCGAGGCTTACCCAACCTCAACAATTTGGTTAATAAAATCTGTAATGCTTGTCAACAAGGAAAACAACCTAGGACACAAAACAAGTTAACTAACCAAGAACGAACCTCAAGTGTACTTGAGCTCCTGCATATGGATCTATTCGATTCACATGGAGCCAAGTCACTCAATAGAAGTCAATATTGCTTAGTCATAATTGACGACTACTCCAGGTTTACCTGGGTTAGGTTCATCAAGCATAAAAGTGATACCCTAGATCAATTAATCAATCTATTCAAATTAATCGAGAATCAAAAAGACCTTAAGGTTAAAAGACTTAGAAGCGATCATGGTGGTGAATTCGAAAATCAAAGGTTCACCGACTTCTGTAACCTAAACGGATACCACCATGAATTCTCTTGCCCTAGGACCCCTCAGCAAAATGGCCTAGTGGAGCGGAAAAACCGAACTCTACAAGAAGCCGCTAGGACCATGTTGAACGAATACGACCTACCCGATAGGTTTTGGGCAGAAGCCATTAGCACGGCTTGCTATGTCCAAAATAGGATCCTTATGGTAAAGAGACACCTTAAGACCTCGTACGAGATTTATCACGATAAAATACCTAACATCAAGTACTTTAGGGTATTTGGGTGTAAGGTACATATCCTAAACACTAAGGATTACCTAGGGAAATTTACATCCAAAACCACGACCGGAATCTTTCTAGGATACTCGACTACAAGTAGAGCTTATAGAGTATATAACCACGACACCCTTAGAGTCGAGGAGACTATCAATGTAGTATTTGATGAAGGACATGAACCTACAAAACCCCCAGCAACCCCAATTAGCGAGCGATTCATACTAGACCTTACTGCGATCCGGAGATCAGGTCTAGTGTTAATCCTAACCTAAGTCAACCTAGTCACTCTATTGATCAAGTGATAGATGACTCCAACCAAACTAGTGTTCAACCAAGTCACCCCATTGATCAAGCATTAGGTGACACAAACCCAACCCAATCTAGGACTTAGACTAACCACCCTATCGATCAAGTGATAGGAGATCCTAATCTAGTAGTTCGAACTAGAGCATCCTATAGGAACCTTAGTCAAATTTCCTTAATTTCAAAGATAGAACCCAAATCAATTGAACAAGCTCTTCTTGATCCCGATTGGATTATTGCAATGCAAGAAGAGCTAGCTCAATTTACTAGGAACGAAGTGTGGGAATTAGTACCACCACCTAAAGACAAAACGATAATTGGAACAAGGTGGGTGTTTCGAAATAAGCTTGATGATAAAGGTGAAGTAGTTAGAAACAAGGCTCGGTTAGTCGCTAAAGGATTTAGCCAAGTCGAAGGCTTAGATTACGACGAAACCTATGCCCCAGTAGCTAGACTCAAATCCATTCGAATGTTGCTAGCTTATGCCGCACATCGAGGATTTAAGCTGTTTCAAATGGATGTTAAGTCGGCATTCCTAAATGGATACATTAAAGAAGAAGTTTATGTTAGCCAACCCCCCGGATTCGAAAATCTAGATAAACCCGATCATGTTCTAAAACTTAAGAAAGCTCTCTATGGACTTAAACAAGCTCCTCGAGCTTGGTACGAGAGACTTTCAATCCATCTTAAGTCAAAAGGGTTTAACCAAGGCTTAGTTGACCCAACTCTCTTTGTAAAAACCTTAGGTAAAGAAATATTCATAGCTCAAATTTACGTAGACGATATAATTCTTGGAACCTCTAACTCAGCCTTACTAAACGAGTTCATTTCGCTCATGGAAAGTGAGTTCGAAATGAACTTGGTAGGCGAGTTAAGTTTCTTTTTAGGTCTACAAATTAAACAAACTAAGGATGGTATATACCTATATCAACAAAAATACACTAAGGAGTTAATTAAAAGATTTGGAATGCAAGACGCTAAGGTAATAAATACCCCAATGGCGATAAATGTTAACATAGGAGAAGACCTAGAAAGTAAGTCCATTGACTTAAAGTACTATAGGAGCACAATAGGAAGTCTTCTATACTTAACTGCGAGTCGACCCGACATCCTATTCGCAGTAAGTATGTGCGCAGTTTTTCAAACCTAACCCTAGTTAAGCGTATCCTTAGATATCTAAAGGGTACACTTAATGTCGGTATTTGGTATCCTAGATCTACCGAGTTCGAACTAATCGGCTACTCCGATTCGGATTATGCCAGTAGTAAACACGATAGAAAGAGCACGAGTGGTTGCTGTCAACTACTCGGCTCGAGTCTAGTGAGTTGGTGCAGTAGAAAGCAACATTGTGTTGCCTTATCTACCACCGAAGCCGAATACATCGCGATGGGTGAGTGTGTCACTCAACTTCTTTGGATGAAGCACACTCTCCGCGACTTTAAGTTAGACTTTACGAATACTAAACTTCACGTAGATAACATTAGTTCAATTAATCTTACCAAGAATCCAATATGTCACTCTAGGACCAAACATATAGAAGTCAAACACCATTTCATTCGAGAACATGTGGCCAACGGAGCCATACAACTCGAGTACGTCGAATCGAAATCTAACCTAGCAGACCTATTTACTAAACCCTACCCGGCGAATTTAGTCTATTAAGACGAAAATTGGGCATGTGCGTAATAGAATAAGAACTTGCAAACTATATTTTCTTACTACTATTTCTTATTTTTTATTTTGATGGAACTAGCATAGGACATACCTTAGATATCATGCACCTATAGATTTAAGGAGCCAGTACATCTCACAACACATAGGACTAATGTGTTTGTGTACTTAGCCACGTAGATGGGCGTGAGATGTTAGGACCCTACTCCATGTTCCAAGATGTAGATCAAGTGCGTCAATATGAACCTCGGAGTATAAATATGCAACTAATATTAACCAACTCTAATCAGGACTTGTTGATAATATCATTTCAATCAAGTCAAACTAGAGTTGAACATTTAGATGAATTATTTTCACATACTATTTTCAAAATCATCATGCTTGGACTTAAGGTTTTCTTAAACCCCCCCCCCCACATTTTACAGATCTATGTCAAAAGGGGGAGAAAGAGCCAAAGTTAAGGGCCAAAGTTAGGGTTCAATTTCAAATTTTAACTTTGATTCTGGCCTAAGTTAAGGGGGAGTAAGGTTTAGGTTTCAACTCTTCAGAATTGAAAACTTTAAAGGCCTAAGTTAAGTAATGCCATTTACTTAACTCATTACCTTTTGTGTTTGGAGAACTAAAAGTCTTTTTCAAGTACTCACCCTCGGTCAAGGGGGAGGTTTCCTCAAGGGGGAGTACTTGAAGAAAATGGGGAGTACTTGAAGAAAATCCTTACTACTCCAACTTAATCTTCGTTTGTTTCTAATGCACATTATTCTTTATGCTTGCTATTTACTTAACTTTGTATGTGGGTTTGCCATAAATCAAAAAGGGGGAGATTGTTGGTGCAGCAGGCACCTAAGTCGAACCTGAGTTTTGATTATAGCAAACGATACAAAGTTAAGCTCATGTCGTTATCTCACAAGCTGAATCAAGTGTGCAGAAGATTGCTATAGCTGGAGCTGAAGGCTAGCGACACCCGGAGGAAGCCGCGGTGGTCGGGCGACACTCGAGTGATTTCGGAGGGAGCCGATGGAATCGAGTGGAAGGCCGGAAGCAAAAGCAACACGTAAGTATCGAGGTAAGCTCGTGTGTGTGAGCGTAAGTGAGGTCGTATCCTCTTTACGGGGATGATCTTAAGCGTAGATCCGACCCAAGACATCTCATAGGTGGTCTAGGTCGAGATCGGACGGTCGACCGTCGGAAGTATGTTTTGTTGAGCTAACTTTGACTTGCGGCAAGCATCGGTCATTGCCCAGCTTGGAGGACTCGACTGCCGTGTATCAGTCGACTGCCGAAGGTCATCAATCGACTGATGCTGCCATCAGTCGACTGATGATGGCCATCAGTCGACTGATGGTCAATGATCAGATTCGAGGAGTCAAGGCTTATCACTCCACCTCAAAGCGGTTTGGTGTCCATTTGTGATTGGTTGAAGACCCACTCGAAAAGGGGCTCAAAGGCTATAAAAGAAGGGCCAAACCTAGGGTTTTAACAACAATTCTAAGCCTCCAAAAAGTCTCCGTTACGCTGCAACTCTCCGACAACGAAGTCCTTCCATTCCGACGTCTAGGTTTAACTCTTATTATTCTTGTACGTCGGTATTAGTTTTTCTTGTCATTTACATTTCCGGAGCTTTTATCGTATACGAGGAGAGGGGGAGTGTCCCTCTACCTCAAGTTTTTGTGGTTCCTTCTTGTATCGATTAACTCCTACCTCTAACGAGGAGGAGTTCCTTTAGTACTTTTGCCCTCCGTACGTGGTCAAGGACCACTAGGGCCTTGGAGTAGTAGCCTTCGGCTACGAACCAAGTAAAACCCTTGTGTCGATTGTCTCTTTTATTTTATATTTACATTTCCGCTGCAATTAATTTATTATCTCTCGAGTTTTAACGAACGAAAGAAAAAGAAAAGGTTTTTCGCTATTCACCCCCCCCCCCCTCTAGCGAACCGCATCGATCCAACAAATTTTTGACAAACAGTTTGGCCCTACAATATGCCAAAACAATACAACCATCCAACCTAAGGATGGACTACCATTCATCACCATCATTGGTCGAAGGAGGTGGAGCTTGCTGACTCAGAGTCCAAGCCCGCATTATTTCGTACATCTCGATCTAACACTGCTCCATCTGAGTCAATTGGTGAGCCATGAAGTAATGCTCGAGGTTGAGTTCCTCAAAGCATGTGTTGATGGTCTCATTAAGCTCCTCGAACCTAGACTCTAGGCATGTAAATCGACCAGTGATGCCCATCTATGCAGGAGCTAGCAACACGAGAATGTCCTCCCCTTCTAAATCCTGCTCTGCCGCCTACTGTGCCTCCATAAGTGGTTGATGCTCCTCTAGCCACTCCATTCTTCCATATCCTTTGGCCATGCCTACCAATGAAAGGTGTCTCAGAATGATACGATCATATGTGTCTGATACGTGTTTCACCTTACCCCTAGAGACATTTATGTCGATGGATGCTAGCCATGCAGTGATGATGTTGCACAAGGGCATATGAATCTTCCCCTAGACAAGGGATACAAAGTGGACTATGCAATGGAAGATATTTAATGCCAAATTGACATCTAACAAATTATGCATTGCATACATTAGAAATAGATTATGAGGGTGAATCATGGCTTTGGCCCTAGTGACTATAGGTAGTAGACAACCTACAATGACCTTATAGAGTACATTATCAAGAGCAAATAGGTCATTGACTGAAAACAGGTTTTGTCCATCACGTGGTGGTCGGTGGAAGAAGTGATCATGTATGTGACTGATGGTGATATGCTTAAAAGGTGTAGGAGGCAACTCATCTACGGTAGGATAGAAAACAAAGGTGTCAACAGATGGTCGACACTCTAGAAAACAGAGGTGTCAACAAAGAATCTCCGGAGTAAACTCTAGATCGCATTTTGCAACGCGAGTCTGATACGTCAGACCATCTCCGATCTTCCTAAGATTACTATAAAACTCAGAAAGAAGATATATATTTATTAGATGAGTATAGAAAACTAACTTTTCTAGGTGATAATGCCTAATGATTTGAATGACATTAAAACAATATGTCATGAAGAAGGGCTCATCCAAATATCGAACGTGTATAATTTGAAATGTCTGAGGTAGATGATGGCCACCACTAGGAGCCCTAGAATCCAAGGATGCTCGGTTCCTCGAGGATCCTTCACCCGACTCTAACCTACGTCTTTGTCTAGAATGAATGCATATGAATGCCATGATCATGAATGAACCAAAGATTTAATTAGAAGGTGAAAATATAAGAATAAACACTTAAGGTTAGGTTTTAGAGTCGTTACTTTGGTGTCATTTTTGGTGTGAGGTTGTAGATGGCAACCGAAGGGAAATGTAGCGAGGAATACCAAAGGAACTAGTGGCTAGAATTAAAGCCCTAAATTGGAGCAAAATTTGTCCACCCAAGAAAGATAGAGACATGAGTTAGGTTGAGAAGGGTAAGGAGATATCGAAAATGCCTAGATCTAGGGTTATGGGGCTTACCGGAGGTGGAGATCGCCGGAGAAGTGCTCGAGATGAAGGATTTTAGGTTTTGGTGGAGTTCACGTGAAGCATCGAATGACTAGGGTTCAATCTTTATAAAATGAAATCGTGCCAAATAGTTGACTGCCGGGTTTCAGCAGTCGACTGCTAACCTTTCTATAGTCGTGTACAAAATCAGCAGTCAACTACTGGTAATCATCAGCCAACTGAGGATCTTTCTGTGCGTTGCTATAGTAATTACAGTCGACTGTCAAACTCTCTGTTGTTTTGTCTAGGATAAGTAGTCAACTGTTTGCCAGAAGCAGTCGATAACTGAATATTTGGCTGAAATTGATTTGTTCAACCCCAATCTTATTACATTTTATGTGTTTGTCACATGTATACTAATTATAATAGTATTATGCTTATATTTGTGTATTAATTAATATGTTTTGACATTCTATTTGGTTTTTACAAGAATTATTAATCAAGAATTCATTCCTAGCATCTCAATCCATCTAAATATTGAAATACACAATCAAGATACGTCTTATGTTTTGTGAGATGTGATACATCAAAAATACACCTTTCATGCAAACATACCATATGACATATAAAGTATGGCAGGTGTATGGACTACAAAAGTATGAAAATACTTACATCTTGACCCTAATTGTCATTGCCTAAGATTATAGCAAATATCATATTTGATATAATAACAATCCAATTCCCTCAAGTGTGCCAAAACCTTACCTTGGCACACTCTTGACATTAACTTAAGTGTGTCAATTTTAATCAATTTTTCAAACTTCTATTAAATCCATTGGCACATCCTAAAGTCTTTTAGAATATATTTCTTATCTCATTTTCAAGATATCACATTACCTTGAAGATGCTCTAAAATGTGAACTCTACCATGGTTCGATTAACTACCCATATATTCACGGTTGACACATCCTAAACTCATTTACTATGAAGGGATCATATTGTTGAGGATCAGACGTCCAAGCTAGAGGGGGTGAATAGCAGTTTCTTCACTTCGATAGATTGTGTTCGTGTTTGTCTATAAAATTTGTTAGGTGCAACAGAAATAATAAAGCATAAACTAAAAACAAAGATAAACACTCACACAAGATAAGCGATATAGTTTAGAACCTAGAGTTCCTACTTCACGGGTCGAGTTTAATGTAGTCATGACGATGTTAGATCATTGACAAGGCTAGAAAGCAATGAATAGCTTATCATATTTTTTTTTGCTTGTATCTACAATTGTGTTAGTATGCAAAAAAATATCAAAAACACAAAGCAATCAAACACTTATCTTTTATGTGATCCTAAACTCCTATTTTCTACTTCATGATCTATGACTCATCAATAAGTCACTGCTTGGATCCTTCTATATTTTCATACAACCTTGCTTATAATGAACAAGAAAACATGATAAGCTAAAATAATGAGTTACAACAATAAGAAAAGTTTACAAGTGCTTTTCTTTGTCTTACTTTCATTTGTTGTTACTTGCTTCCTATCTATTTGATTTGCTCAAGAACATTACCAAAATCTTCACTTGAATTGCTTCTTATCGACTTCTTGTTTCTAGTAGGTACCTATTATAATTTGCCTAATGATTCAACTATTAACTTACCTTAGTCGACCGATTACATTCTCTGAGTCGATTGAACCTACATTTATTTGATTGCTTGGCTTCCAATGACAACTTGAGTTGATTGATCCTCCATCCCGTTGACTAATCAGTTGTAACATTTGATTCATCCCACAATTGTAGTCAATCATATCAAATCAATGGCTCTTTTTTTTTTTGGATTCCTTGTGTTCCAACAATCAATTGATCCTCCCCATCAATTGATTGATCTTGCTTTAGATGACTTGGTTGACTAGATGACTAATCTTACCTCAATTGATGACCTAGTTGACTGACCCACAAATAGAAATTTATTTAGTTCATTTTTTTTATTTAGCTTGAGTCAAACTCGATTCAAGCTCGAATTGAGTTTGGAAAATTGATATTTCATTCATTTGAAGACTTAGGAAACCATGTATCTAACTTTTTGCCTTGATCTCCATAAATATATTATGATGCTAACTCTATTTGCATCTTTCAATAAGGACTTAATTCTATTTTTTCTCCATCTCATGCATTTGAAATGCTTTGATAGATCAAAATGGAAATTCTTATTAAGACATTAAATAAATCATACTCAATAAAATTAAAATGAAATTCATACACCATAATCATGTGAGACATAACTTCTCTAATCCTTTTTTTTTATGAAAGGTAAATATAAAAAATCATCAAAATGTACAAGCTAGCCTAGGGTATCAACTTATTTTTTATGAAGTATCAGCTCCAAGTGATTATCTGAGGCTAGTATACATGTACTAATATGACTTGAGTACTAGTTGTACAATAAAACTCGTATCAAAATGGCTTGCAGTGTCAAACAAGTCCTAGTATTTTCCAATCACCAAAATGCATAATTGTTGTTATGGTCGACTACCTACTCTTTCACTTCCTTGCTATTCGTGACATGGCGATGAGGCTCTGAATGGACATTTTCCATCAAGGTTCCATCCAGCTTCTACCTCAGTTTGCTCAAGTACTTCCTCGTACCTAGCCTCACACAACACCCAAGCACTTTCGTATTTCTGTAACTTCTCTTTTTGCAAGCATTGAGTACCTCCTTGCACCACTCTTGAGCACCCATGTTGTTCGAAGTATACCCTTACATAAATTGCTATTAGCACAATGCCTATGATTTTATATTTGGGGAGCCACATACTAAAATATAATCATCTTAATTAAAAAATAAAATAAAATAAATAGTAATCACTTAGGAACTTGGGGGGGGGGGGGGGGGAGTCCCCCGTTCTATACTAGATTCGCCCCTGCTTCTCACTCTAGCAACTAATGAGACAAAGTAATGAGATGTTGATTAAGAGATGTGAGATTGGATAGTGTGAAGTTGTTCCTTACCCATACTAAATAAGTCTCAACCTCAAACAAAGGATTCAACAATCAATCACTATAACTCTGTTGCCCGATCTAGTGCACTTATTTTATATTGTCCTTGGAATGAGAAGCAACTTCCTCAAGTTCTAGTTGTCCTCGTATATTGAGATCCATGCACTCCAGACTCGAGCACTCAGTATCGAGTTCCCAAGAATGTATATGGTTGTGTCCCATGAGCACACATTGCTTAAACATCGGAATTTAAGAATGCTAGATTCAATCACTTGGTCTTGAGAACTCAACCATCTTTGTATTGGCTTGAACATTTGAGTCATCGAGTGCTCCTTCAATTCTACCCCTAACATTGGTCTATTCGAGCACTATTCTCCATTGCATCCCAGGTGCATAGTGTCTAGCACCCCATCCTAAGAACTTGAGTGATTAGATGGTCCCCCTCCCTCATCTAAGCTTCTTTGTAGCACTACCAAGCTTTGAGCTCTCGGTGCTTGGGCACTTTCAAACTTCAAAGTTCTATATGTGTCCAAGCACTCACATTCTTTACACGTTGAACTCTGAACTTTAAACTCTAAATCCTAAACTTTAATTCTCCCTTGATTATATTTGAAGTTTCTTTTAAACATTGTTTAATAAAATTTGGTGATTTATGCAACCTTTCGTATGCCTAAACTAGTTGAGCTATGAAACTTTTGTTTAGAAATATTTCATTTAATTAATTCATCTATATATCAACTTTGATCCATTAGGACTTTAACCTTATCTAGTATCTTAATCAACCTACAAGACTTCTTGCCTATAAACTTCTCATCTCTAGGACTTCACCTATTGCCTAGCTTTATCATTAGAATTTTCTTTTGTCCAACTTCACTACGAGAACTTTCTCACTTACCTAGAGTTCACTCTTCTAGGGCTCTTACACTTGCCTAAATTTCACTCCGATACAAGTTTCATACTTGCCTAATGTTCACTCTTTTAAGACTTCCACACTTATCAAATATTTGGTCATCTTGACTATCTGAATTTCACATTTTCCTTGAGTTTACTCTTTCAAGACTTTCCCACCTACTAAATATCTTGTTACCTTCGATTTGTATAAATTTTATGCCCATCTAGATTTCACTTTTCTAGGATTTCCATACTTCACAAATATCCAGTCATTTTTTACTTGCTTAAACTTCCTTACAATCAAGTGTTCGATTAATCTTAACTTACTTAGACTTTTGAATGCCAAATGTCTATTCTACCTAAATTATATGGACTTCTACAACCACTTAACATATTCAAGCATATTGTTGAAGCATCAAAACCTTAGATCATAGTAAACTTTGACAAGAGTGATCCACCTTAACCAGGGATCAATTGCATCAACAATGACATCCAGATAACTAAACAAAATAACATAACAAAGTGAGCTAATAACATATCATATAGAATTAATAAAAAAAATATCAAACTTAATTAAACAAAATAATGGAACATACACTAAAAAAAAGGAGAATTGCTAGCTTTTTGTGAAGAAGTCAACCAAGAATCAAAATAAAGAGATGATCAACCAAACAATCACAACTTATCAACAATGGATTTGAAATGAAATAGTTGTCATTGTTGTCCGTCGGAATGTTCTAGGATGAAGATGAGTGGTATCAAGGAATTTGAGATGGGAAGGAGAGCTATAGAGAATCAGGGAGCTAGAGAGAAGGTCGAATGGGAGTCCGCTATGCTAATAGAAGGTTGATGGTCAAGTGGACAACCGTGCAAAGCATGCATCGACAAGAGGCCTTGGTCATATGTGTGTCACTATTGGAGTTGAAGATGAGGAGGACAGAGATGAGAGTGAGGTAGAGAACGCAATTGGCATTGGCAAGGATGATTTGGCTGAATAGGAGGGTGGAGAGGAGTGTGAAGCTGAGGTATGTGGATAGAAGGAATTAAGGAGATAGAAATGAGGAGAGAAGGAATGAGGTGTTAAGAGAAAGGTAGGAGACTGATGCCCCACACCGAGGATCCGAGGAGATTAGAAGTAGAGCATACTTATTAGAATGATGAAAGATTGAATTCACTACTTAGAGTTAGACGGTTAGTGTGGCATATGTGACTACCATATAGAAAATCATGCACATTTGTTCTTCAATTGTGATTATAGTAATAAGATATGACAATATATCAAGTTGTGGATGGAAATTTCTGGTGAATGATGACTCTCACGAGTGTTTACAAATTGATGCACAAAGAGACCTAAGAGAAATCTTGATTCTGAGATAGGATTTTAGATCGTCTTCAAAATCGACCTTTATTTATTGTGCATGATTCTCTATTGTGTCACACTGTAGGGCTAGTATTGAGCTAGGCATTTCTGTTCCTGTCCATGTGGGCTATACCATGAAGAGATGTGGTTTGTAGGTGTTGGTGCAATCGGCCCAGGTCACGATTGACCAGGACTCGAGTTTGGCTTGAGTGATGTTTTGATGATGTTTTGATGTTTCGACAAAAACATATGACAATGTAATTGTCATTTGGTAAAGTCCAAGTCTTGAGTACTTGGCATGGAGAGTCCAAGTGGGACACTTGGCATTGGGAAAAGTCCAAGCATGGGTCTTGGCAATGTAAAGTCCAACATGGGTTGGCAAGGAAAGTCCAAGCATGGTCTTGGCATGAAAAGTCCAACATGGGTTGGCAAGGGAAAGTCCAAGCTTGAGTCTTGGCATTTGAGAAGTCCAAGGGTTTGATATTGGCGGCGTAAAGTCCAAACGGGAGTCTTGGCAGCATAAGTCCAATGGTTGGCGGTGTAAAGTCCAAGCGGAGTCTTGGCGGCGTAAGTCCAATGTGCCTTGGCGGTGTAGACACCGTTAGCATGACATAGCCGACGGAAGCACCTGAAGGCTAGCGCGATGGATGAACAAGTCGTGGATGACTTGGAGGGATCCGAGAGGCGTGAGGCTGATGGAGGTAGCTAGAAGGCTTAGGTCTAGGCTAAGGGTGGTCTAGCAAGTATGGGGGAACCATACTTGGGTTAAAACCTCATGTTTGAGGTGTGCCAGTCGACTGGTGTCATGTGGCAGTCGACTGGACCGAGTCAACTAGGGTTTGATCACGGGTTATGGCCTAGCAATGATCGCTGCAGGTGGGCGGCCGATCGATGGAGCGATCGGGATCGATCGTGGTGATCACCGACCGGTGCTCGAGAAATCGCCACGCATCGGAGTCGAGACTGACCGTCGAGTGTGAGGACTCCATCATCGATGGTCACACCGATCGACTAATGAAGGTTCCGCTGACTTATCCAACAGGATCTAGCCGTTGTCTCTCACGGCAACAAAGCGGGCATCACGATCGATGGTCCCGATCACCGACCGATCGACCTTTCCAAAGACAGTTGAAGCTTTATAAGGAGCTCGTGATGGAGGATTTTGGCATCGATTTCTTGGACGTCTTGAGGCGATTTGCTATTGCAAATCAGGGTCTTCAACCACGATTCAAGCGATCAACAAGCAAGCAATCCAAAGGCATTTGTAAAGTTGTTTTCTTTACTAGTTTTGCATTGTATTATTGTATATTGCTTGTATTTGTATCTTATTGTTGTAAGATTACTTGTAAGGGGTTTCTCCACCTCCGACTTGTGTCGAGAAGGAGTATTTGTCATTAGTGAGTGCGTGTGCATCACTAGAGCTCGTAGAGCTCGATCCGTGGAGTAGGAACCTTGAGGTTCCGAACCACGTTATATCATTGTGTTCGTGTGTGATTGTATATTTTGTTATTGCTTTTACTATCTATATTCCGCTGCGCTAACGAAATTGTAGACACGAACGCGAAAGAATTCCATTGACGCTATAAACCCCCCCCCTCTAGCCGTTCCAATATTACTAACAAGTGGTATCAGAGCCCGGGGCTCTTCTACAGATTAACAACCGGGAGCTAAGGCAAAAGGCTAGAGGGTGAAGATGGAATTCCAAGACAAGCCTGGATGGGAAATCAACACTCCACCTCCATATGATCCAGAAGATTTTCCGGCATGGAGAGCAAGAATGGAAACATTCTTGATGATGAACATAGAGGATTGGTTCATCCTCATTGAAGGTCTTGAACCCCCTAGGGATAAGAAGGGAAATGTCCTAAAATTGAAAAAGTGGACCCAAGAGCAACGCCAAAAGCTCAAGACCAAAGTTAAGGCAACGAAACTTTTGGAAGATTTAATTCCTAATGATATTTTGTGCAAGCTAGGGGATTACACGTATGCCAAGGAGCTATGGAAGAAATTGGCAAGATTCCATGAAGAGAGTTCATCCTCAAGTGAAAGTGAGGAATCGGAAGATGAGATGGAGTCAACTTCTGGATCGGAGAAAGAAGAGGTGGAAGAAGTGGAAGGAGCATCCACTTCTAGGATTGAGGAGGAAAGACCATCCTCTATACCGGAGCAACCTCAAGAAGAGCCTTCAACATCCGGTCAAGATGAGGAAGCTCAAAATCCAACTCCGGCCTCCACCACTACCCTAGGTAACTCAAACATATGTGTTAATAATAAAATGCATATAATATGTTTTGAGTGTAGGGAAACCGGGCACTACAAGAGCAAGTGCCCAAAGAAGATTAGGAAAGCTCCACCGGCACAAATAGTCAATGAAGCCGGTGTTCCCAATGGCAAGAAAAGCAAGGAGCAAGTCATTTGCTTCAAGTGCCGGCAACCGGGGTATTACCGAAATCAATGCCCTAGGGAGAGCAAAAAGACCCAAGAAGGAGCTATACATGTAGGGGGAGCCTCCAAGGCAAACCCTAAGGTATATTTCAATAATGCATCTTCTAAATTTAAAAGTCAAAAGCATGCTAGGAATTTTAATTCTCTTGCAATTTGCCATGAAAAGCATGATAATAGAAATAAATACTTTTGTTTAGGTGCTAAGAGTGTTCACTTAGGAAATAAGAAGAAATTTGGGACTAATGTCCCTAAAAATATATTACCTAAGGAAAGCATTAAGAAAATAGGAGAACATCTAGGCTTTAATGCTAAGGAATCTAGACATATGCCTAGAAATAGAAATATCTCAAGAGAAAATGAAAAATTAAAAATTGAGATATTAGAAAAGGAAAATCAAGCCTTGAGGTCAAGGCTTGAAAAACTTGAAAAGACCCTCAACATTATGCAAAATTAAATGCAAGGGTCAATTGGTCAAACTTTTAGGTCAAATAATCAAAGTCAACAAGTAGGATCTAAAAGACAAAAGTCAACCAAAGGCAAGAAGGGTTTGGGTCAAAAACCTAAGCCTAAGGTGGCTTACCATAGTGTTCCATTTGACTATGGAACACTAACTAGGTCTAGGAAGACCAAGGTCAATGGGGAAGTCATCCCTAGAGTTGACCAAGGTTTGTGCCTAGTGGCCAAGGTTTCGAAGAAACCTAGGGTGGCCACTAAGAAGGTTGTTAGGGAGGCAATCCCTAAGGTTAACCTAGGCAAGACCAAAATGACCAAGGCTAATAAGCCTAGGAAGGTCATTAGGAAGGTATCTAGGGAGGTTATCCCTAAGGAATACCTAATTAACCCTAGGAGCTCAAATCGGTTTTGGGTTCCTAAGAGTGTGATTGATTCACGCTAGATGGGTTAGGGTGTGCCAACCTTAAATGGATGGGTAGTTAACTCAACCATGGCAAAGGTGGCACTTTAGGTTATTTTCAAGGTTATGGATACCTTGGAAATAGATTTGAATTATCATCCTAAAAGATTTTAGGGTGTGCCAATATTAGTTATGAAGTTTGATAAAATGATCAAATTGGCACAATTAGGGTTTAGAGTGTTAGTGTGCCATTTTGGGTTGTTGGCACACTAGGGAGATTAATGATAATATGGCAAAATATATCTAACCATATCAAATGGCAATTAATATTAAATTTTAGGTATTACTATACCTATATATTTTATATGTCATGCTTTGTTTGCCATATAACATGTCATGACATCATGCTTATTTTTAATCATTCTATATGTCATGTACATGTTTAGGATTAAGGATTAAATGTCATGTGTTTTTAGATTTCATATTATGCCATGACATCATGATTATGAGCATGTGTTTATCTATATCATCTCTAATGCCATAATCACTCATGCATTTAAGATAATTTGATTGAAATTGATTTAAGGACAATGGCATGACTTGGAGTCCCATTTATAAGGGAATCAAGTAGGGTTGCCTTAGAAAAATGCATGAAACCCTAGATTAAATAAACCAAAACCCACATCTCACATCCAATTGACATGTATGTGTATTTATACACCCTAGATACATGTGAGATGCTAGGATATGAGTTAAGTTCAAGGTGCATAGTTTTTGCATCTAGATGAACTAAAACTCATCTAATTCTATTTGTGGATCATTGGGAGAGCATGTGTACAAGTCATGTACATAGAGCCCAAGGATTATGATCCAAAATAAAGTTTTTGAAAACATTGTAAAATCATTTTGAAAAACCTTGGTGAAGTCTATCTTTTGATAGCAATCACCATTGATGAAGTTGATACAAAATAGGGCCAAAACATTGAAAATTTCAATGGTTTTGAGTTTTGTATCAAATTCACTATTTTATGGGTAAAATAATTTTAAAATATTTTTCACCCATTGTATGTGTCATAAGTATTATACGTATGAACTTTCAGGATTTGTCGATAAACGTATAATTATTTATGAATTTCCAAAACTCGATTCTGATAACTGAAATTCGGAAATTTTTATCGATCGACCGTGTCACGATCGATGAGTGTGGCAATGATCGTAGCCGATAGAGTCGACCGCAAGGCTGATTTCGGGAAAACTAGGTTTGGTTAGCCCGTGTTCAGTCATGGTAAAGGTCCCTAATCACTCCTAACCCTAGGATATGCTTTGGGAAGCATTATAAAGGGTGAAAATCCATTGGATATGGATTAGGAGAGTTGTTTAGGGTTTGTATCAATGTTAAGGTGTTGGAAAGTTCAATGTTGAATTTCTAACCTTAATTTTGATGGTTTAGAGTTCCTATTGGCTTAGGGACTGCCCAAGGACATTGTTGGTGCAATGGTCAAGGGGGAGCAAGCCTTTAGGGGGAGGTATCCATCTTGGGATGATGGATGTATTTTTCTCCTTGAAAAGGAGAAGTTATTGGGAGAATATGACATCAATTGGGAAATTGATGGGACTTTTGAGAGACCCAATTTGAAAATTGGGAGAGTAAATGGGATTGTCTCTCTTGAGTGGTAGTGGACTTATCACTAGGAAGATGGTAGACATCCTAAGTATCTTTGGACCAAGGGGGAGATTGTAAGATCTCATTGGGACATGAGACATTGACCCTCTTGGGGAGAAAACCTTTTTGATGTTAGTCAAAAAGGGGGAGAATGTTTGGGGGAGAACATTTGGAGAGTATTTACCAATTTGGGATAATTGGTAAGGGATTTGAGTTAGTGTTCTAACTCAATAATTTGTTTGGTTTTTGTCAAACATCAAAAAGGGGGAGATTGTTGGTGCAATCGGCCCAGGTCACGATTGACCAGGACTCGAGTTTGGCTCGAGTGATGTTTTGATGATGTTTTGATGTTTCGACAAAAACATATGACAATGTAATTGTCATTTGGTAAAGTCCAAGTCTTGAGTACTTGGCATGGAGAGTCCAAGTGGGACACTTGGCATTGGGAAAAGTCCAAGCATGGGTCTTGGCAATGTAAAGTCCAACATGGGTTGGCAAGGAAAGTCCAAGCATGGTCTTGGCATGAAAAGTCCAACATGGGTTGGCAAGGGAAAGTCCAAGCTTGAGTCTTGGCATTTGAGAAGTCCAAGGGTTTGATATTGGCGGCGTAAAGTCCAAGCGGGAGTCTTGGCAGCATAAGTCCAATGGTTGGCGGCGTAAAGTCCAAGCGGAGTCTTGGCGGCGTAAGTCCAATGTGCCTTGGCGGTGTAGACACCGTTAGCATGACATAGCCGACGGAAGCACCTGAAGGCTAGCGCGATGGATGAACAAGTCGTAAATGACTTGGAGGGATCCGAGAGGCGTGAGGCTGATGGAGGTAGCTAGAAGGCTTAGGTCTAGGCTAAGGGTGGTCTAGCAAGTATGGGGGAACCATACTTGGGTTAAAACCTCATGTTTGAGGTGTGCCAGTCGACTGGTGCCATGTGGCAGTCGACTGGACCGAGTCAACTAGGGTTTGACTGCGGGTTATGGCCTAGCAATGATCGCGAGGTGGGCAATCGATCGATGGCTCGAGCAATGATCGATCGTGTGATCAGTCGACTGGTGCTCGAGAAATCGGCCACAGAATGGAGTCGAGACTCGACTGGTCGAGTGAGGACTCCATCAGTCGACTGATGAAGGTTCCGTTGGACTTATCCAGCGTGGATCTAGCCGTTGTCTCACGACAACAGTGGCATCAGTCGACTGATGGTCCCGATTAGTCAACTGATCGACCTTTTCCAGCACAGGTTGAAGCTTTATAAGGAGCTCGTGATGGAGAATTTTGGCATCGATTTCTTGGACGTCTTGAGGCGATTTGCTGTTGCAAATCAGGGTCTTCAACCATGATTCAAGCGATCAACAAGCAAGCAATCCAAAGGCATTTGTAAAGTTGTTTTCTTTACTAGTTTTGCATTGTATTATTGCATATTGCTTGTATTTGTATCTTATTGTTGTAAGATTACTTGTAAGGGGTTTCTCCACCTCCGACTTGTGTCGAGAAGGAGTATTTGTCATTAGTGAGTGCGTGTGCATCACTAGAGCTCGTAGAGCTCGATCCGTGGAGTAGGAACCTTGAGGTTCCGAACCACGTTATATCATTGTGTTCGTGTGTGATTGTATATTTCGTTATTGCTTTTACTATATATATTCCGCTGCGCTAACGAAATTGTAGACACGAACGTGAAAGAATTCTATTGACGCTATTCACCCTCCCTCTAGCCGTTTCAATATTCCTAACAGTAGGAGCATAAGTTGCTTGGCCTTGCCTAAATCTACTAGGTTTTAGCTAAATGAAAAGGAGAACAATTTCATGGCAAGTCATTTTGGACATTACCACCTCGAAAAATTTATTTCAGACCATGGCACCTCAGTTGGGTATTTAGACCTCTTTTGTATCGGGAAAGTAATATTTTGTTTAGATTTTTTTTTAATTTTTATTTTTATTTTTATTTTTATTTTGCCTACGATAGCTAAGACAATAAATCAATCAAATGTTCATTAATAAATTAAATTTTGATTTGACAAGAGTTTATTCACGTTGATTCAATATATATAAAATTAATTAAATGAATAATTTTGAACAACTCGATAAATTAAATAAATAAATTCGAATATATCTATATTTAATTCATTAATATTTATAATATAAATTATGAATTATTCATAAATAGTGCCCCAGAAAATAACTAGTGAATCATATTTATGAATACAATATTTACAAATAGAGAGCAAGAGAGCGTGAATTATATTCATAATCAAATTAATTTATA
Organism: Wurfbainia villosa; assembly: GCA_025175895.1. Classification (NCBI taxonomy): domain Eukaryota; kingdom Viridiplantae; phylum Streptophyta; class Magnoliopsida; order Zingiberales; family Zingiberaceae; genus Wurfbainia; species Wurfbainia villosa. The sequence goes on along the minus strand of CM046007.1, from coordinate 11,389,266 downwards.
AATTCTTTATACTTGGAGTAACTTAGAAAGTTATGCTAATATATGTTTGTCAAAGGAAGTAAATAACAAGACCAATCCAAAGCAAGCAATCCAAAGTTCTTATGTAAAGTGTTCTTTATTTAATTTTGTATATTGCTTAGCGTATTTATTGTATTTCATTGTAATACTTTTATAATCGCTTGTACGAGGTTTCTCCATCTCCGACTTGTTGTCGAGAAGGAGTTTTAGTAGTAGTGTATTCATCACTCGAGCTCGTTGAGTTCATCGCGTAGAGTAGGAACCTTAAGGTTCCGAACCATGTATATCGATTGTGTCTTGTGTGTTGTATTTGTATTTTGTATTTGTATCTATTATTTATGTTGCATATATTGACGATTATTATAGATGAGCATGCAAAAATGATCAATTTCCGTCAAGCATCGAATCGTGTTATTCATCCCCTCTTCTCATAAAGAAATTTCAAGTTTATTAATTTTATGATTTTATGGGAGTAATGGAATTATTAATTCGATTATCTAACAAATAAATTTCATATATATGTGATAATTTATAAAACACAAACTCTTAGTAATTAAAACTAATCCTCTAATATTTTTTTTACTAAAAATTACCTCTATTTTCATAGTTCTTTTTTTTTTAATCTGTAAATGTAAATAAATTAATTGAGTAGTTAACTTACTGTTACATAATTATCCTATCATAAGTTATATTAATAACTCTCACCTACATGATCAACCCATCTTCCAAAGATCAATTTCATATACTTTTTATCCAATCCATCTGTAAAGATTAAAATTCGTCAATCTAGTGGTCTCCATCGATCTGTCTCACGACTATTATAGAAATAAATCACGGAAGGTCCTATGGACTTTGACGTGGTAACCAAGACACATGGAGGTCATCTGAATTCAAGAAAAGACTTTAGACCTCTTTTAGAATCAACATTTGTCTTATCCGTAAGCTCCGTCGTGTCTTAGTCACCATATCATCCCGTGGAGATATACTTTTTATCCAATGCTGATACAAGGATTGGACCTTCAGATATATTACAAATAAGATGCTAAGGATCATAATTTTAATCTTCTACTCCATCGGTATAGGATGCCCTTTAAGGATAGCAAAGTTTTGCATCCTCTAGATTTGGTAGACCTTACAAGTAAGGGCAACATTTTTGCTATATTCCATCAAGATTTCTCTTAGATTTCCTTGTACATCAATTTGTAAACACTCGCGAGAGTCGTCATTCACCGTGAAATTTCCATCCACAACTTGATATATTGACATATCTTATTACTATAATCACAATTGATTCTGAAATAGAATTTAGATCGTCTTATGATTGTACCATTTATTTGATAAATAAAGATTTTCTATTTAAGTGTACATGCTATCATTTATTTAATTAGATCTTAAACTCATTTACTGAATATCCGCAATACGATTCACAGCATGAGAGAATTTATAATTGAATTTCAACTAGTGAGTATCTCTATATGTGTAATTGTGATATATTAAAATTATCCCTAGTCGACGAATTAATGTATTTAGACACCATCAATTCTATTGAGACTAGCATGAGTTATACTCTTTGATTTATCCAAGCAGTTGTTTCTCACTGGCTGGAGACATTGGGATGTCCGGAGTTAACCGTGGATGCTAGTTATGGTAACTAGTTAATTAGAGTGACTAGCTGTAAGACTTCATATGGTTCTCTGTATATATGGATATGTCAATGAAGTTCTTACTGCAAATTAAGTGCGATGTTCCTTCGACTTACGGTATTCAAGTCATCTTGGTTATATAGACTTATGCTTTGACATCTTAAGCAGACATCTCTGAGGAGATGTGGACCCGAAATGATTGGGTATAAATCGAAGTGGTCGAAGGTGTTTGAATAGCCTACAAAAGATTCACCACTCCTTGCGAGGAGATATATACCCTATGACCTCTCGTCGAATTGTTACTAAAGTCTTTAGTCAAAGTATTACATGTTTAGAGTATGGTACTCTTGAGCACATATATAGTAACTAAAATTCGAAAGACGATGAAGTAATACTTGAACTAGATATGACATGGTCAACCTAGTGGGAATTGACACAATAGACCATGTCCTAAACCAAATGAATATAAGATGAGTGAAGGAAACAGAACATAGACATAACCCTCCCATAATTTATTCCCTCTCAATTCCTGAGGAGCCGGGATGAGATCTGAGGAGCCAGGATGAGATGACCGCTAGATTAGTGGTTCCAACCTTTTGCATAATTGCACAATTACACAATTACAGCTCAATACTATCCACTCGATGCCATCAAATGATCCCATATTTTCAACAATGTAACTTCAATTCTTTGAAACTCAGCTCGTGTAGCCATCATACGAAGCTCACATTGAGGTTCATATCACATCGTTAATACTGGTTCAGGGTCGACCATGGTGGTTCCAAGCCCTCCATGGGCATGGAGGTTATCATGTTCATATACACCGAGCAATGTATAACTGTTACGGTGTTCCATCTACAAACTCAATTATGCAGCAATCAAAGGGTAGAAAAAAATGTCGTAGACTACAAGCATATTTCATTGCTTGCACCAACCAAAATAAACATGTACAAAAACATACCCTAATTTATTTAATGAGGCAAAACTTCTCATTTAGGGGAAACACGAGTATCTTAGGGGTCGAAGACTGCTGAAAGGTTTAGAATAGAGGTGCAGCACAAGGATTTATATGAGATCATCATCCATTTTATGCAGGTGCAGCTAATTGTAATTTTGCAGTCTTGGCTTTCAACCTCTGCATAAAGTGAGGATTGGCTTTCAGTCTATCCTTGACGTAAGCATGCCGAGCCTTTTCTACCAACTCATCGGCTGTCTCTGCATCTTCTATCAATGCTAGCAGTGTCCTAAGGCAATCTTTCCTGTTCTCTTCTCGGTGTTCAAACCTGATAGTTACAAGGCAATTTAGCTTAGTATTTTGGTTCATTTAATACATATCGAGAAACTGACCCACCAAGTCAAACATTGAGCATGAGAGTAAGATACCACTAGACTTCAAAATGGTATAACCTTCAACCAAAATATTAAGCATGTGTATATGGAGTGTGATTGAGCCACCCATGATGCATATATTATAGGGATACATACGCAGGTGCATTCACAATTCATATTTTTCAAGAAATAACATTAGTGATATCGAAAATAAAACATAACATTAACTGAATTTGAGAAGTTTATATATGACAAATAATATCTCAAACTAATCAATTTAAGCAATCTAGAATTCTTATAATATAGTTTCCTTACGAACCTATGCAATATGAACCTACGCAATATATATAGCATTAGCTAGGTAGCATGTATCAATATACAGTAACCTATCCAAGCAATCCATATAGATTATAGTTATTGTTTGTTAATTTGTCTGAAATTGAATTCAATGAATTTAGATTATATTACAAGTAAGGGATTATTTAAGGACTATTCAGAAAGTGTTATCAAGAACAAGCATACAACAACACAGTCTAGATAACATTGTTTTCACAAGCATTATGCGGAACCAAAGGGCAGACTAAATAGTCGATGCCAAAGAAGGACCTAACTGTTTCAGTTGACATTGTAACATTGTAAATGAGCACATGGATATACCTTTCACTGGTAATGTTAGTTCATCTTTACAGTAGTAGTGCGTTTGACCGACATACAAGTGAATAACTGATGGGAAAAAGAATAGGTATATATCTACAAATAGTGTGGTGAGAGAGTAATCAAGAACAAGCATAAAATGATGGGTTTTTTAGCATTGTTTCCACATGCACTAACAATAGAAACCAAAGGGCAGGTCATTAGTTAAAACATAGAAATACCTAACTGTTTAAGTCAAAATTGGATTATTAAGAAATGAGCAAATTAGCATACCTTTCACTGGTAATTGTTAGCTCATCTTTACCCGAATGATACCTTTTTCCAACTACTTCACACAATCTGCGAAAAGCATACCGTGAAAGCCCCAGCTCTTTAACAGTCACTGAAAGTTTCACTTTTCTATTTTTCGGATGCCATGCATCATCACCAGGACCAAATACAACACGAGACTGCCATCTTAAAATAGGTCCTTCACCAGGTGGGTCATCTGATTTTAATTTCGTATCTTCTTCAGGGTGTTCTTCTTCTTCCATTTTCTGCATGCATTCCAGAACTATCTTATCCTCAAACTCTTTAAACAGATCATAGGCGTCTTTAGGTTCAAGTTCTCCTCTTTCACACATTTCACCCAACTCATTGAACTTTGCCTCGACCTTTTGTTTTACCTCATCTAAAAATATGGCATGAGAAAAACATATGATGATAAGTAAACAAGAATGATGTTAATACAAAAAAAAACAATTAGTACAAGTATAATGCAACCTATAAAGAGGGGATGAAAGAAGCACATGAAAATTGTAAGTTAAGATTCTCTTCAACTAAAAATATGGCATGGGAAAAACATTTGATGATAAGCAAACAAAAATGATGTTAATAGCAAAAAAAAACAAAACAATGAGTACAAGTATAATGCAAACTTGAACTCTAGATAAATAGGGGATGAAAGAAGCACATGAAAATTGTAAGTCAAGATTCTCTTATGCCATTATTAACCATAGGAAATAGGAAGTAACAAACAATAAAGATTTGTTAGTGCAATCAACCTCAAGGTGGTCAGGTTGGACTAAGATGTTTTCAGGTTCCATTGAAATGTTCCGACGAATGACAAAAGGACTTAAGTTAGGTTTGCTTGTGTGTCTGACGTGCATTGAGTTTGTGTGGACTTGACAGGTTGTATATGAACAAAGTCCTAGAGGCGAAGGCTTTTGTGCAAGTGGAAGAAATTCTAGAGGCGAGGCCTTTGGACAAATGGTAAAGTCCTGGAAGCATGGAAGCACGATTTTTGAGCAAGAGGATGAAGTGTTGGAGGTGAGACCTTTAGGCACGCGTGGAAGTTCTAGGGAAGCAACTCTTGGAAAATTTTGAGAAAGCCAAAGGTGTCTCAAGTTTGCTTATTTGGGAACGTACTTGTATGTCCTTGAAGAGAGTCATCCTAGACTTAGTCAATGAGCAAGCTCAATCCCAAAGCTTTGCGAAGGCTTATGAACCTTCGGGTCAATTGTTGACTTCAGTTGACTATCCAATCAACTAAAGACAACTTGTTTGGAATAGAATGCACTCTATTGAGCTTGAGTCGATTGAAAAAGGAGCATAGTAGACTCTACTAGATTTGAGTTGGTTGGTGACAACTTCAATTGATTAGGGGTCTTCAATTTGAATTTCAATTGACTGATTTTAGCTGATTGTAGCAATTCAAAAAGTGATTGTTGGGTAATTGCAGAGGCTTGTCTATATAAGCATCAACAGTGTTTATTCTCGATATCCTTACACAAACGTCTACCACATTTTGTTACCGAACCACCAAACCGAGATAAATACAACCATGGACCACTAGAAGACCATTTTTACATGACATGGTATTCTTATATTTTTACAGCTCTTTTAAATCATTGTAAAGAAGATATTACTACTATAAGAGCCCACCACCAAAAACAAAATTTTGAGCTTGATCCACCAATTAGATAATTAAGTTGTAGAGTAGAAACTAAGAACTTCAAACCACGTAAATCTCTTCTAAGTTAGCATTGACTATTGTATTTTCATTTATGCCGCATCTCTAACTTGTTAATTTAGCCTTGTGAAAATACACAAGAGAAAGAATACTTTAAATTTTAGGTTGAATCGCTATTCACCCCCCTCTAGCTACTTCAATCTAGCTGCAATGATCCTATCAAGATTATCATTGCATAATCCACATGCAAAAGACTTATAATCGTGGCTTTTTTTTGGAGGGGCTGCCAACCATCATTGTCCTTATTGAGATAGCATGGGCAAGCACTCGGTATTCCGATGCCCTTTCAATTCTTTTAGATTCATGCTCTACTAAGGGAAAAAATCTATCTGAATTTTATTTGCACAAATAGGGTAAATAATCTCATTGCCACTTCTTTTTTTTACTCAATTTGTTTCGTGTCTTTGCCCAACTCAATTATATGATGGATTCATCATACTATTCAGTTGCTTATGATTGGCTATTTGAAATTACTGTTATAATAACTTATATATAAGGATAAGAATCCTTTATAATACAAGTAGCAATCATGCATACGTTACCATGGTATTTTCATGTTGCAGGTTTTTGTAGCTAAGAGATAACTGCTCTTCTCAGTTTGTCAATTGAAATTTATTGGCTTTAACATAATTATGACTATACATATTCTTCACTTTTAGTCTTCCTATGATTATCAAGTTCAGATCAAGCCCGAGTTTGGTCATCTTAAGTCAATTTAAGATATCCAGTTCCAGCTTGTATAATAAGTTGATTAAATTGATCTAACGTTATAGTAAAAACATCTGTGACAATACAATGCAATAAACAATTAAAGATGCAATGGTGCTGAAATGCTATATGGGTCATCTTTTAAAATATTGTTTTTAGAAGTAACAAGGAATAAATGAGACGTTTAGCAATCACAAAATAATTAAAATCAAGCATCTTTTTCATAACAAATCACAAATCTAAGAACAAAAGTGGAGGATATAAAACACCATATCTTGAACAAGGGCCCACAACCAACAAAGATGCAGATCTCTAATATAATTTAATGCCTCAAGTTAGTCATACAAATCATATAGTTGAAAACCATTATTTTGAAGGCAAGTAGTTCACAAACACATTTCAAATTCATAAGCAATACACTAAAGTCTTGCAACATAATGAAAGCTAAAATGCATTTTAGCAATTGAACCTAAAATTTGCATTGACTTAATAAAAATAGATGCAGTCATTATCATGCAATACTAGCTTTCATTGTAGATTGTTAACGTATCCCTTGCCCATTACTGCATAAAAGATCGTCATAAAAGCAAAAAAGGATACTTTCTCAAAAAGTTTATCAAGTACTGCTACTATTCTAACCTGGAAGGAGCTTGTCGTAGCTAACCATATCTTCCAGGATATCCTCGCATTCTTTGGTGTCCTTCAGGAATCCCTTCTCAGTGGCCTCCCGGACAAAGGCATCCCACTTCTGGTCATTCATATTGAAATACTCATTTTTCATCAGCTTTTGCTCCACATACTGCCTGGCATTGTAAAGATTGTCGATTTCCTCATCCGTTTCATGCATCTCTTCAAAATCAGACTCAAACTCCTGATCTTTCACATCCGTGAGCGGGGCCATCCTTAGCTCTTCCATTAGCTCGTCATCAGTTTCCTCGTGCTTCCCTGACACCCGCCGTGCCAAGACCGCCTCCAAAACCGACCCCAGAGCCTCCTCGCTATCCTCCTTATAGTATGACTCGAGCCGGCGCTTCAGCTCTAATCAGGCACCAAAACGAAAGAAAAGCTCCTGCCTTTAGCGATAAATTGAAAGAATTCGATGGTAATAGGGACAAAATATTCCACCTTTGTTGCTGACGTCCTCCGCAAGGGGATTGCCCTTGAGGGCGTCAGCCAGGGAGGCAGCCGGTACGGGAGGAGTGGCGGCCTCGGAGTCGGATGAAGAGGAAAAAGGGCGGAGGAATGCATTGAGGAAAGGCACTTGTGTCAAGGAGGTGGAGATTGTCCGGGGAGGCGGAGGGCGGAGGTGGCGGACGAGGAGACGTGAGTGATGGAGCAGGTGGCGTCTCATATTTGATACTAGGGTTTTTGGAATTCTCGGAGAATTATATCAGGAAACGGGAGAAAACTGAACCGGGAGATTGGACCGGTTTAAAAAAATGGATTATGAAATATAATTTTACATTTTTTTAAATTTATTAAAAAAAAATAATTTTAAATAAGAAAATGTTAATTTTTATTAAATTACACATCTCTATGTCTATTTTTCTAAGTCATATTAAATCATTTGAAATTGTGAATTTTAAAGTCGTATCGATCGTTCTCCAATAGCAAGTATTATAAATGTAATAATACCGTATAATGAAAGAGGAGAGGAAGTCAAGAACTAGAATAAAATGCAATTCTCTTGGTTAAGGTTAGAAATGAATGAAATAAACAACTAAGAACAAAAAAAAATTAAAGGAAAAAAAAGCACATCAATAATCTTGTTGATTCCGGATTTTTATTTAGGTTAACAACTGTCCTTTAATGTTTGAAAGGATTAAGTTATTAATTCATATTTGATACATTATTTGAACAAGTCTCCGCGTGCCAATTTATGATTTGAGATCAAACACATGAGACCGAGGAGAATAAGCTCGAGAATAAAAGCTCTAATTGAGATAAAGCTTAGACGATGAACATTATAGATTCCTTGTGGAGTCAAAGTAATTCTAAAATGATTAATCCACTCATTATTGATTTTCAATTGGTTGATATTTTTGGTAGATTCTAAAATGATTTTTAAATTCATAGTCTAAGGTATTCTAACCAAGTCTAATGAATATTTTGGATTGTCATTAGTAAATTCTTTTGGGGGAGGGTAGGGGACGGATGGCTTAAGTAAAGAGGGGTTATTATGTACTTGAAATTCCCCTTACATGATGTTTTCTCATACACAACTTAAACAAATTGTTAATCATCAAAAAGAGAAATGATGTGGATAGAAATATCTTCGGTCAAGTAGCCGAGTTAAGTCGATGATCGAATTGAGTTGGAGCCCAGGGAGGACCTGATCAAGAGCGACAAATTAATTTAAATTAGTCATAAGACCATTGTATCTCGGTCATATCTTGTCTCGACCATATCTTGTCTCGGGCATATTTTGTCTCGGCTATATCTTTCGGCCATAAGCATATCTTAGCCATAAGTTTGTCTCGGCAATAAGCATATCTCGACCATAAACATATCTCGGCCATAAGCTTGTCTCATCCATATCTTATCTCGGGCATAAGCCTGTCTCGGTCATATTATGTCTCAGCTTGATGACTCAGTTTCATGTCTCAGCCTCATGACTCAGCTTCATGTCTCAGCTTCATGTCTTAGCCTGATGACTCAGCTCCGTCTATCATCAACTTAGTTTGATGTTTGTATCTCTGACCGGAAGACTCTTCTCCATAGTCTCTGCTATTAAGTCATGTCTCCATCATAATGAGGTCATGTCTCCCAAGATCTCCTCCGAACAGTCATGTCTCCATCGTAATATGGTCATGCCTCCCAAGATCCTCTCTGTGTCATCGCATCTCCGTTATAATTAGATCATGTCTTCCAAGATCTCCTCTGTGAAGTCATATCCCCATCAGGAGCTATGTCACCAAACTTCTCTTGCATCATCGCCTAAATAAAGGTAACAAGGAGGAGGAATAAGGGGAGGCTCCAGTAATCTCTAACCTTCAGCTTCGCCTCTTTATGCAGCTTTCTTCATATTCTCCACGTTCTGACTTGGGCGTCAGAGGGACTTGGCCGAGGTCCCCCTCGACCCTCCTTTCTCACCCGTTTGTGAGTCTTCTCAGGTTCCAGTACTTACAACTCCAATGACTTCTCCAATAACTGATCCAGATAAAGGAGAAGTCATCTTGCTTCGTGCTCAGTCGACCTCTCACCTCGGTCATTCTCACCCGCTGCGGTACAAGACCGCTCCGGGAGTAGTTGATCCAGCTAAGCCAGCTCACAGAAGTCGCCGAATCATCAACCCTTGCCTACTCATCTCTCACGGAATATATCTCGGTTGTATTGTACCTTGGCTGCATTATACCTCGGCAATATTGTATCTCGGTTGCATTATATCTTGGTAGCATTGTATCTCGACAGCATTGTACATCGACAATATTGTATCTCAGCTGCATTGTACCTCGACAATATTATATCTTGGCAGCATTACATCTCGACAACACTGTATCTCGGCTACATTGTATCTCGGTAACATCAATATCCCTTACGGACTCGTCTCTCGTCTCGGTGTCTCAGTGGCAACAAAAATGGCGCAGTCTGTGGGAACCGTTAGAGCTGAGATGTTGGGATGGGAGATTCCTTAATGTTAGATGGTCCAAGGTGTCTCTTCCAAAGTTAGCTCTTTCCAAGCTCTCAAAGTTAGCTCTTCCAAGCTCCTTAAAGATATCTCTTCCCAAGTCAGATCTTCCAGAGTTAAAGTTATCTCTTCCAAAATAACTCTTCCAAGAGCTCTTCTCAAAACTCTCATTCGGAGATGTCTCTTCCAAGAGCTCTTCTCAAAGCTCTCTCAACGAAAGGTGTCTCTTCCAAGAGCCCCTCTCAAAGCTATCTCATCCAAAGATGTCTTTTCCAAGAGCCCCTCTCAAAGCTCTCTCATTCGAAAATGTCTCTTCCAAAGTTTTTTCTAAGTCAGATCTTCCGGAGTTAAAGTTATCTCATCCAAGATCACTCTTCCATGACTCTTCCCAAAGCTCTCTCATCCAAAGATGACTCTTCCAAGAGCTCCTCTCAAAGCTCTCTCATCCAAGGATGACTCTTCCAAAGAGCTATTTTCAAAACCCTCTCATCCAAGAATGACTCTTCCAAGATGACTCCTCTCAAAGCTCTTTCATCCTAAGTCATGTCTCTTTCAAAGCTCTTCCTAAGTCAGATCTTTCGGAGTTAAAGTTATCTCTTCCAAGAGCTCTTCTCAAAGCTCTCATTCGGAGATGTCTCTTCCAAGAGCTCATCTTAAAGCTCTCTCATCCAAATGTGTCTCTTCCAAGAGCTCTCTCATCCAAATGTCTCTTCTAAGAGCTCTTCTCAAAGCTCTCATTTGGAGATATCTCTTCCAAGATAACTCTTCTAAGAGATCTTCTCAAAGCTCACATTCGGAGATGTCTCTTCCAAGATCTCCTCTCAAAGCTCTCTCATCCAAATATGTCTCTTCCAAGAGCCCTTCTCAAAGCTCTCTCATCCGAAGATGCCTCTTCCAAAGATAGCTCTTCCTGAGTCATAGCTCTTCTTGAGCTCTTCCCAAGTCAGATGTATCTTCCGAAGCTCTTTCAAGATGTCTCTTCCAAGATGTCTCCTCCAAAGTTAGCTCTTCCGAGCTCCTCAAAGATAGCTCTTCAAAGATGTATCTTTCAGAGATCTTCCCGAGTTAGCTCTTCTCGAGCTCTTCCCACGTCAGATGTATCTTCCGAAGTTCTTTCAAGATGTCTCTTCCAAGATGTCTCTTCCAAAGTTACCTCTTCCAGAGCCCTTCTAAAGGAGCTCTTCCAAGATGTCTCTTTCAGAGCTCTTGCCGAGTTACCTCTTCTCAAGCTCTTCCAAAGATAACTCTTTTCAAGTTATATCTGTCGGAGTGGGATCTTCACAGGTCAGCTAGATTTTTTTACTTTTCTTTTTTTCTCGTCCATTTATGTTTTGCAGAACTACATTACTCGGTCAAATTTTATGTAGGGTCATAATTATTCATGAATCACTCCTCGGCTTTGCGAGTCTTCTGGAGTTGGAGGATCTATATTTCGGCCGAGGCAATTTGTAAGTCCACGTGTCGACCTTCTCAATGTTTCAGCCGAGGCAATTCGTAAGCCCTCGCATCAACTTCTCTCTTGAAACAAAGTCGCCTATCACGGTGTATTTTTGTAAAGCCTCCTATCACGGCGCATTTCTTCAAGTCGCCTATCACGACACATCTCAGCAAAGCCACCTATCACGGTGCATCTATTTAAGTCATCTATCACGGTGCATCTCTTTAAGTCGCCTATCACGGCGCATTTCAGCAAAGCTGCCTATCACGGCGCATCTCTTTAAGTCGTCTATCACGATGCATCTGAGAAAAGTCGCCTATTACAGCGCATTTCTTCAAGCTGCCTATCATGGCGTATCTCTTTAAGTCGTCTATCATGGTGCATCTCAGCAAAGCCACCTATCACTGCGCATCTCTTTAAGTCTCCTATCGCGACGTATTTCTTCAGCAAAATCACCTTTCACGGTGCATTTCTTCAGCAAAGTCGTCTATCACGACGCATTTCTTCAAGTCGCCTATCACAGTGCATTTCGCCTATCACGGCGCATTTCTTCAGCAATGTCGCTTATCACGGTGCATTTCTTTAGCAAAGTTGTCTATCATGACGCATTTCTTTAAGTCGCCTATCACGGCGCATTTTTTCAGCAAAGTCTCCTATTGTTAGTGATCGTTGGAAGCTAGAGGGGGGGTGAATAGCTTGTTTTCGTTTCTACAAAAAGATTAGCGGAAGCACAAACAAAAACAACAATAATAAAGGAAATAAAAACACAATACTAACACAAATTCTTTACATGGTTCGGAGATAACGCTCCTACTCCATGACGATCCTTAAGGTGGATCAACCCTAAGCAATCTCACTATGAAGCTTTCTTTACAACAACCCTCTTCTTTTACAAAGGATGAATATGAAGTCTAGAAAGGAGGAGGGGAATTAAAGCACTAGAAAGCTTGGAAAAATCGTGGAGGATTGAGAGTATGATCAGAAAGTAAGCATTAATCCTCTCAACCACCACAAGCACTCTTTTTATATAGAGAGAGAGAGTTATTTTTCCCATTGGGCCACGATCAGTCGACTGATGTACAACATCAGTCGACTGCCGCCAAAGCTAACGGCTTCTGACGAAGCAAATTCGCAGAGATTTACATCCGCCATTTCCAACGGCTGCCTGATCAGTCGACTGATCGCTCCATCAGTCGATCATTCGAGTGATCGCCGCACGGAATCGAGTGAGACTCCATTCTGTGCTCGTCGTCGACCTTATTAGTCGACTGATGGCGTCGATCAGCCAATACGAACGGTCTCATCACCTTTTCACCGACTCGGTCGAGCACCTAACAAATGATCGATACATTGTGTCAGTCGACTTATACTTGTCGAGTATGGATAATTCATACTTGAATTGACCCCCTAGACCTAGACTCAACCTTCTAGCTCTTCCTTAAGCCTTGCGCCTTCAGGATCCCTCCGAGTCCACGACTTGTTCATCCTTTACACTTTGCTTCCAAGAGTTTCCTTCGGTTTTGTCATGTCTTGGGTTCCCTTTGCCAAAGCGTGCTTGGACTTTACGCCGCCAAGACTATATGCTTGGACTTACGCTGCCAAGACTTGCCTTTGGACTTCCTTTGCCAAGATCACACTTGGACTTTGCCTTTACCAAGTCTTCATGCTTAGATTTTCTTGTCACTTAAACACGTTCACAATTAGATCACAAAGTATTGCCTAACTTAGATGATTATCCAAACATCAAAACATATAAATGCTTGGGGCATTGTTGCACCAACAATTTCCCCCTTTTTGATGTTTGTCAATCATTTAAGTTAAGTCTTTAAAACATGCACATAATCATATTTCCAATATGAATTCTATCTTTAGACATTCATAATCATATTTCTATCATATTTTCAATATGAATTCTAATTTAAACATTCCTTCTCCCCCTTTGGCATACATCAAAAAGAGAAAATACATAATTTTGCATGAAAGAGTGAAGTGTGGTGTATCTTGAACTAAGGCATAAACTTGAAATTAGGCTCCCCCTTAATCCAAGATATGGTTCATGATAAATGACAAACATGTGGAGCAAAGCCTAATAAAGAATTGGAGGTTAAATCCTAACTTTGCACCAACAATATAAGTTAAGGGGATGAAAAATTTTGAGATGTGGAAACTCCCCATAAAACATTACATAAAATAGCCCTTAAAACTTGTCTATAATGAAGAGTATCATGCCATAGATTTAGGACATCAAAAGTACACTAAATACCAGGAAATGAAGCTATTTTTTAGAAAAACCAGCGTAGTAGTCGAGTCCCTCAGAAACCAGTCGATTGAAGTGTCAATCACCGATCGACACCGAGCGAATGATGACGATAGTCGCGCCGAGCTTTGGCTGGCTAGGCACTTCTTCTAGGCGGTTTGCCAGATAACGCTGCGCCGCGCTGTGGCGCCAAGGCGCTTTTAGCAATTTTGCCGCCATGGCGCTTTGCCAAAGCGGTTTTACGCCAGGCGATTCTGCCCGAGCGATTATCGGCTTGTAATCAATCCTAAGTAATTATACATAGCTTGAAAAATCACGAAATTTCATATGTATAATACTTATAACACATTCAATTAGTGAAAAAGCTTGGAAAAATATTTTAACCATTAAAATAGGAGATTGATACAAAGTTCAAAAACTATTAAAACTTTAAAGTTTTTGATCTACTTTGTATCAACTTTTTCAATGGCGATTTCTATCAAAAGATAGACTTTACCAAGGTTTTCTAAAGTTATTTTAAAATATTTTTGAAAATCTATTTTGAACCATGGACTCTTAGCTAAATATATGAGTGTAGGAAATAAAAAAAATATAGATTATGATTCTCCCCCTAAAACACTGCATCAGTCAGTCCTAAACCTTCTTGTTGCTGAAGATTATCATACTTAGGGTTAGAAAATTTAAGAATTACAACCAAAACTAGGAAATGGGCTGAATTTGCAGAAAAATTAGAGTATCAGTCGACTGATTTCTGAGTCAGTCGATTGATATGTCTGAAATCCGAATTTCAGCCTTTTCATCCTAATTTCAGAAATGTGTTAAAAATTCTAGAGACCTCGAAAAATCACAAAATTTTGTGTACACATTTCTGAAATCATCCTTTATCAAAGAAAAATAATTTGAAAAATATATGTTTTCCAGATTTCAAGGTTGATACAATCTTGGAAACTAACAAAAGTTCTAATGTTTTTGCAAACTTTGTATCACTTTTGTATTCCACTTGAAAACTGTTTTCTAAAGTTTGATAAACATAGTTTAAATTATGTTTTATTTGATATTTTCAATCATATTCTTGGAGCTATATGCACATTAATTGTGTATAAGCCTTCCCAATGATTGGTTCAATGAAGGATTAATGTCTCTAGATAACACTTTGGTTTATAGTAATGCATCATAACAAGCATGATGAACCAAGTGCATCTTCCTAACATCTCACATATTGTCTAAGTGGCTCAATACAAAAATCATGGTTTCTTAGGTATTTTGTGAGATACTTAAAGGTACAAATCCTAGGATTTCTATAGGATCATGCAAACCTACACCTTTATTCAACTAAGCACATCCCAAGTTCTCTCTTAAGTGATGAAAATTCTACTTCGGGGAGAGCCATGGTAAAGATGTCAGCTAGGTTAGACTTAGATTCAATGTAATTAAGCTCAATGTCCCCCTTAGCAACATAATCTCTAATGAAGTGATGTTTCACTTCAATGTGCTTGGTCCTAGAGTGATGCACCGGATTTTTGGTCAAATTTATGGTGCTCACATTATCACAAAATACTTTCATGTTGGAGTAAGATATCTCATAGTCCTCTAAAATATGTTTCATCCATAGTAGTTGAGCTACACAACCACCCATAGCCACATACTCGGCCTCGGTGATGGATAGGGCAACACAAGGTTGCTTCCTACTACTCCAACTAACTAGGAAGGACCCAAGGAATTGACATCCACCACTAGTACTTTTCCGATCCAATTTACAATCGGCATAATCGGAATCGGTGTACCCAACTAAATCAAAAGACCTAGTCCTAGGGTACCATAGTCCTACATTTAGTGTGCCTTTAATATATCTTATGATTCTCTTAACGACAACTAAATGAGATTCTTTGGCACATGATTGGTACCTAGCACACATATCAACCGCAAATAATATATCGGGTCTACTAGCGGTTAGATACAAGAGACTATCAATCATACTCCTATAGAGTGTAAGGTCAATTTGTTTTCCTTCATTATCACTATCTATTTTTGTATTAGTTGTCATAGGGGTTGACACTACTTTAACATTTTCCAAACCAAATTTCTTAATCATTTCCTTAGCATATTTGGTTTGGTAAATATAAATTCCTTCACTTGTTTGTTTGACTTGTAGTCCTAAGAAGAAATTTAGTTCCCCAACTAGACTCATCTCAAACTCATTTTCCATATTTTTGATAAAGTCTTGAAGAAGATCATCATTTGTTGATCCAAAGATAATGTCATCAATATATACTTGAGCTACAAAGATGTCCTTTGATGTTGACTTTATAAATAAAGTTTGATCTATACTACCCCTCTTAAAGCCCTTAGAGATCAAGAAAGATGATAGTCTTTCATACCAAGCCTGGAGAGCTTGTTTTAAGCCATATAAAGCTTTTCTAAGCTTGTATACATGATTTGGATATTCTATACTCTCAAACCCGGGAGGTTGTTCTACATATACCTCTTCCTTAATGAACCCATTTAGGAATGCCGATTTAACATCCATTTGATGGAGTTTGAAACCCATATAAGAGGAATACCCTAATAGGATCCTAATAGACTCTAATCTAGCAACCGGGGCATATGTTTCACCATAGTCAAGTCCTTCAACTTGATTAAAACCCCTTGCAACTAACCTTGCCTTATTCCTAGTAATATTTCCTTGGTCATCTAGTTTGTTCCTAAAGACCCATCTTATAGTAATGATAGTGTTGTCATTGGGTCTAGGAACTAACTCTCATACTTGACTCCTTTCAAATTGAGCCAATTCATCTTGCATTGCTAAGATCCAATCCGGACCAAGTATTATTGATTGTTTTGGGCTCAATTTGGGAGATTAGGGCTATATGACTAAAGGGATCTCTATGAAATGACCTAGTCCTAACACCTTGAGATAATTCACCTACAATTTGATCTATAGGGTGATTTTGATGAATTCTTATTGTTCTAGGAGGTGTATTAAGTTGATTTTGATCATGATTATCCTCAACCCTTCTTTCATCATCGAAATCACCTCTTACTTCCCCTTGATTTAACTCTCCCCCTTGATCATTACCCTCTAAAGTTAAATCTTGAAATTTTTGGGTAATTTCTTGATTTTTGTCATTGATATCATCATCAATGGGGGATTTCCTAGGGTATGTATTAGAGGTTTTATCAAATTGGACATTTGAAGATTCCTCAATATTTTGAGTTTTTTTATTATAAACTCTATATCCTACACTAGTGGATGAGTATCCAACTAGGATTCCCTCATCCGCTTTGGACTCAAATTTACCTAGGTTGTCTTTGGTATTTAAAATATAAACTTTACATCTAAAGACCTTAAAATAGTGAATTGTTGGAGTTGTACCATTCCATAATTCAAATGGGGTTTTTCTTAAAAACCTATGAATTAAAACCCTATTTTGGATATAGCAAGCGGTGTTAACCGCTTCCGCCCACAAGTAGCTAGGTAAGGAATATGCATTAAGCATAGTCCTAGCTGCTTCTTGTAGGGCATGATTTTTTCCTTTCCACAACCCCATTTTGTTGGGGTATTTTAGGACAAGAAAATTCGTGCTTGTACCATTGTTCTAGACAAAAAGTTGAGAAATTAAAATTCTCAAATTCTCCACCATGATTACTACGGATCTGGTTGATTTTGAGTTTTCTTTCATTCTCTACTCTCTTACTAAATCCTATGATTATTCCTAAGGTTTCATCCTTATTTTTCATGAAAAATACCCAAGTAAATCTAGAGAAATCATCTACTATTACTAAACACTATTTACTACCAATCATGGACGGGGTATTATGACAATCAAATAAGTCCATATGCAATAGTTCTAAAAGTAAAGCGGTACTAAGTAAAGTTTTACCTTTGTGTGATATTTTTTGATTGTTTCCCTTGGCATGCATCACACATTTTATCCTTGAGAAACTTGACTTTTGGCAACCCTTTGACTAACTTCATTTTGGCTATTTTGGCTATGTTCTTCATGTTTATGTGCCCTAGCCTCCTATGTCAAAGCCAACTCTCTTCTTCTTTTGCAATAAGATACTTAGTAGAAGCATTAGTAGCATAGGATAAATCAACATAATATATATTTGATTTCCTAAAACCTACTATCATGCAATCATTTAGAGTTTTGTGTCTTATAAAACATTTTGAAGAGTCAAATTGAACATCAAAATTTGCATCACATAGTTGACTCACACTAAGTAAATTAAATTTCATATTTTTAACTAACAACACTTTATGAATGGCAAGATTGGGGGATACCTCAATTGTGCCTTTTCCTAGAATCTTAAGTTTGCCACTATTTCCAAAAGACACTTTTCCCTTGCTAGTGTGATTGATAGTGGAAAATTTTCTCTTATCACCGGTCATGTGTTTTGAGCACCCACTATCAACAATCCATAAGCTTGGTTCTTCTACCTATACAACATGAAAAATGCAAGCCTTAGGTACCCAAATTTTAGGACCACTAGCATCAATCAAAAACTTCTTAGGGACCCAAGCCTTTCTAACCTTGTTCTTAATGGTGGATTTTCTACTAACAAGAGATGTAAATGCTACCTCCTTTTCCTTAGGCCTATATCCTATTCCGGCCTTGTTGTAAATAGCCCTTTGATCCTTAATTATCATATCTAGGTATTTAGAGCCATTTGTAAATTTTTCTAAGCATGCTCTTAGTTCACCTATTTCTTTTCTTAATTCATCATTTTCATCTCTAAGTATACATGTATCATCACAAAGTGGTTCTACATTCTTAAGTGCCTTAATTTCTACTTTTAAGTCCTTAATCCTAGTTTTTGATCTATTTAGAGCATTTTGAAGGCATGCAATAGTTTTGTAAAGTAAATCTACCCTAGGGGAGTTGCTTACCTCATCATCACTAGATGATGATTTGTCGCTTGAAGAAGAGGATGAAGACTCCTCACTTGAGCTTTCGGCTTCCTCCTCCAAGGCCATGAGAGCTAGGTTCCGGGTGGCATGACACACTTCTTCATCATCGAAAGAGTCCTCTATGCTTAGTGTGTCCCATGTTTGAGCCACTATTGCCTCCTTCTTCTTCTTCTCCTTCTTTTCCTTCTTCTCCTTATGCTTCTTTTCCTTCTCCTTCTTGTCCTTCTTCCCTACAAAAAGAGCTACACCTTTCTCTTTGGATGAAGTGTCAGTTTGCTCATGCAACTCAAATTCACAAAATAACTCATCTAATTTAACCAAAGAAAGATCCCTAGAGACCTTATATGCATCAACCATTGAAGCCCATAAGGTTGTTCTAGGGAAGGCTTGTAGCACATACCTTACAAGGTCTCGATTATCGACCTTCTCACCTATCACATGTAGTCCGTTGACTACTTCCTTGAAGCGACCGTGCATTTGGCCCACGGTCTCATTGGTCTTCATGGCAAAGCTTTGAAGTTGGCCTATTAAGAGATCTCTCTTGGCTCTTCTTGTTTCATTAGATCCCTCGTTGAGCTCAATTAACTTCTCCCAAAGCTCCTTCGCCGATTCAAAAGGCCCCACCTTGCTTACTTGCTCTTTTGACAACCCACATTGAAGTGTGGTTGTTGCCTTGGCGTTGGCTTGAGCCTTCTTGGCCATGTCCCTCGTCAAATCCTTGGTCGGTATGGGTGCTCCATGTTCATCGACCGACTTCTCAAAACCATCTACAATGCTAAACCAATTTTCAATATCGTTCATAAGATAATACTCCATCCTACCTTTCCAATAGCCGAAGTTGTTGCCGTCGAAGAATGGAGGCCTCGCCGTGCTATACCCCTCTTGGAAAGACATCTTGCTCCGGTGGATTGTTAGATCTTCCGATGCGATCTGGGATCTGATACCACTTGTTAGTGATCATTGGAAGCTAGAGGGGGGGTGAATAGCTTGTTTTCGTTTCTACAAAAAGATTAGCGGAAGCACAAACAAAAACAATAATAATAAAGGAAATAAAAACACAATGCTAACACAAATTCTTTACGTGGTTCGGAGATAACGCTCCTACTCCACAGCGATCCTTAAGGTGGATCAACCCTAAGCAATCTCACTATGAAGCTTTCTTTACAACAACCCTCCTCTTTTACAAAGGATGAATATGAAGTCTAGAAAGGAGGAGGGGAATTAAAGCGCTAGAAAGCTTGGAAAAATTATGGAGGATTGAGAGTATGATCAGAAAGAAAGCATTGACCCTCTCAACCACCACAAGCCCTCTTTTTATAGAGAGAGGGTTGTTTTTCCCATTGGGCCACGATCAGTCGACTGATGTACAACATCAGTCGACTGCCGCCGAAGCCAACGTCTTCTGACGAAGCAAATCCACATAGATTTGCAACCACCATTTCAGCCCGTGCTGATCGATCGGTGATCACTCTATCGATCGATTGATGGAGCGATCGATCGAGTGATCGCGTGCGGTCGAGTGAGACTTCATTACGTCCGTCGTCGACCTTATCAATCGACGATATTGTCGGTCGATGGTGACATCGATCACCTACCAATACCGAGCGATCAATTGTTCATCGCCTTTTCACCGACTCGGTCGAGCACCCTAACGATCGATACATCGTGTCGATCGATACTTGATAATTCATACTTGAATTGACCCCCTAGACCTAGACTCAACCTTTTAGCTCTTCCTTAAGCCTTGCACCTCCAGGATCCCTCCAAGTCTGCGACTTGTTCATCCTTTGTGCTTTGCTTCCCAGAGCTTCCTTTGGTTTTGTCATGTCTTGGGTTCCCTTTGCCAAAGCGTGCTTGGACTTTACGCCGCCAAGACTATATGCTTGGACTTACACTGCCAAGATTTGCCTTTGGACTTCCTTTGCCAAGATCACACTTGGACTTTGCCTTTACCAAGTCTTTATACTTAGATTTTCCTGTCACTTAAACACGTTCACAATTAGATCACAAAGTATTGCTTAACTTAGATGATTATCCAAACATCAAAACATATAAATGCTTGTTGCACCAACATCTATCACGACGTATTTATTAGAGTCGCCTATCACGACGCATTTCTTTAGCAAAGTCACCTATCACGACGCATTTCTTCAAGTTGCCTATCATGGTGCATTTCTCTAGCAAAGTCGCCTATCGTGACGCATTTCTTCAGCAAAGTCGCCTATCATAGTGCATTTCTTCAGCAAAGTCACCTATTACATTGCATTTCTTCAGCAAAGTCGCCTTTCACGGCATATTTTTCAAGTCGCTTATCACGGTGCATTTTTTCAAGTCGCCTATCACGGTGCATTTCTTTAGCAAAATCGCTTATCACGACACATTTCTTCAAGTCGCCTATCACGGTACATCTCAGCAAAGTCGCCTATCACGGTGCATCTCAGCAAAGTCGCCTATCACGGTGCATTTCTTCAGCAAAGTTGTCAATCATGATGTATTTCTTCAAGTCACTTATCACGATGCATTTCTTCAAGTCGCCTATCATGGTATATTTCTTTAGCAAAGTCGCTTATCACAGTGCATTTCTTCAAGTCTTTTATCACGACGCATTTCAGCAAAGCCGCCTATCACGGTGCATCTCTTGAAATTGCCTATCACGGTGCATCTCAGCAAAGTCGCCTATCACGGCGTATTTATTCAAGCCGCCTATCACAGTGCATCTCTTTAAATCGCCTATCACGGCGCATCTCAACAAAGTTGTCTATCACAGCACATCTCTTTAAGTTGCCTATCACGGCACATCTCAGCAAAGTCGCCTATCACGGTGCATTTCTTCAAGCCACTTATCACAGCGCATCTCTTTAAGTCGTCTATCACGACTCATCTCAGCAAAACCACCTATAACGGTGCATCTCTTTAAGTCGCCTATCACGGCGTATTTCTTCAGCAAAGTCGTCTATCACGGTGCATTTCTTCAGCAAAGTCATCTATCACGGTGTATTTCTTCAAGTCGCCTATCACGACGCATTTCTTCAGCAAAGTCACCTATCACGACACATTTCTTAAGCAAAGTTGCCTATTACGACAAATTTCTTCAGCAAAGTCGCCTATCACGGTGCATTTCAACAAAGTCGCCTATCACGACATATTATGTTCAGCAAAGTCATCTATCACGACACATTATATTCAACAAAGTCACCTATCACAGTGTGGGCTATTCCTTTATGTCTCATACCACATCGTCTAGTTATTCAACATATATAGTGGCTCTTGGCATAGTCTCCCTCGGTAATCTCTCTGATCTCTACTCCTACATCTTCACTATGCTTCACTTCAGTAACAGAGGTCAGCTCTATATGTTTCTTTTATATTTGACACAAGTCTAGTCAGTCGGACTTATGCCTCCTTCGACTAGACAAGAGGGGGATGCTTATGATGTGGATAGAAATATCCTTGGCCAAGTAGCCGAGTTAAGTCGATGATCGAGCTAAGTTGGAGCCCAGGGAGGACCCGATCAAGAGTGACAAGTTAATTTAAATTAGACATAAGACCATTGTATCTCGGCCATATCTTATCTTGGCCATATCTTGTCTCGGCTATATCTTTCGACCATAAGCATATCTCGGCCATAAGCTTGTCTCAGCCATATCTTATCTCGGCCATAAGCTTGTCTCGATCATAAGCTTATCTTGGCCATATCATGTCTCAGCCTGATGACTCAGCTTCATGTCTCAGCTTGATGACTCAGCTTCATGTCTCAGCCTCATTTCTCAGTCTGATGACTCAGTTCCATCTATCATCATCTTAGTTAGATATTTGTATCTCTGACCGGAAGACTCTTCTCCACAGTCTCTGCTATTAAGTCACGTCTCCATCATAATGAGGGCATGCCTCCCAAGATTCCCTTCGAACAGTCACGTCTCCATCATAATGAGGTCATGCCTCCTAAGATCCCCTCTGAACAGTCACGTCTCCATCGTAATGAGGCCATGTCTCCCAAGATCCTCTCTGTACCATCACATCTCCATTATAATTAAATCATGTCTCCCAAGATCTCCTCTATGAAGTCACATCCGATCCCCATCAAGAACTACGTCACCAGATTTCTCTTGCATCATCGTCTATATAAAGGTAACAAGGAGGAGGAATAAGGGGAGGCTCCAGTAATCTCTAACCTTCAGCTTCGCCTCTTTAGGCAGCTTTCTCCATATTCTCCACGTTCTGACTGGGCATCAGAGGGGCTTGGCCGAGGTCCCCCTCAGCCCCCCTTTCTCACCTATTTGTGAGTCTTCTCAGGTTCCAGTACCTACAACTCCGATGACGTCTCCAACAACTGATCCAGATAAAGGAGAAGTCATCTTGCCCCGTGCTCAACCGACCTCTCACCTCGGTCGTGCTCACTTGCTGCGGTACAAGATCGCTCCGGGAGCAGTTGATCCAGCTAAGCCAGCTCATGGAAGTCGCCGAATCATCAACCCTTGTCGACTCATCTCTCACAAAATATATCTCGGTTGCATTGTACCTCGGTTGCATTATACTTCGGCAGCATTGTATCTCGGCTTCATTATATCTCGGCAGCATTGTATCTCGACAGCATTGTACCTCGGCAATATTGTATCTTGGCTGCATTGTACCTTGACAATATTATATCTCAGTAGCATTACATCTCGACAACACTATATCTCGGCTGCATTGTATCTCTGTAGCATCAATATCCCTTACTAACTCGTCTCTCATCCCAGTGTCTCAGTGGCAACAACATCCAATGGATTTAGCTTGATTAGATAAGTCCTCATGGCTAAGAGAAATTCCACTAGAGATGCGAGTGGTGTGACATATATACAAAGGATGAGAATACATGGTAACTTAATTAGGTGGATACAACCATAGATATGGTCACAATCAAGGGCCAATCAACTAGCTATGGGTTCTAGTTAACTAATAGTTGAGAAAATCACACCTTGTGTCTCAAGGTTTATTGTTTGGTTAGTCAACTAATAATTGTAAATTAGTTAATTAGTGATTGAGAAATTTAACACCCTAATTGTTTGGAGTTTATGATTTGGCCAATTAACTAGTGATTATGGACTAGTTGACTCATGGTTGAATACCTCAAATTGATTTGTTTGAGATATTATAAAATGGAGTAGTCAATTGAAAAGTAAGAATTAGTCAATTGATAATTCAAACTATTTGGAAAATGAAAAGAAGGTTTCTTAGTTGACTAAAGTTCTTTTGTCTAAGAATTGAAGGTTTCTAGCATTGAGAGTATTGAGAATACAATCAAAGTCTCATATTGGTAAAACATGGAAAAAATCATATGCTTATAAGATGAAAAGATATCTCCATTGATTTGAGGTCTTTTGGGTAAAACCCAAAAATAAAACCATGAGGGCTTAGGCCCAAAGTGGACAATATCATACCATTGTAGAGATATATAAATTTTATTTGCACCAACAATTGATATCAGAGTCATGGTCCATGTCAAGTCATGCACCTTGAACAAAGGAAGTTGGACTCTCATGTCCGGATTAAGAGAACCAGACACCAGGTAGGAAGTTCAGTTGGGCCAGGAGGACTGGATAACTGGCTAAAAGTCTAGTTGGGTTAAGAGGACTGGACAACTAGTAGAAAGTCTAGTTGGGTCAGAAGAACCGAACAAATGACAAAAGTCTAGCGGGTCAGGAGGACCAGACAGTTGGTAGGAAGTCCTGATGGATTGAAGATTGGACATCAAGTAGATGAAGTCTTTCGATGATGGATAGGATTTTTGGGGCCCAATGTGGTCCTTTGTTTGGGAGGGGGGAGGGAATTATTGGGAGTATTGGAAATACAATCAAAGTCCACATTGGTAATGTAGGGAATTGCTTCCCGCTTCGGTCGCTAGTGCATGTCGATCCCTTCTACGTCGCCGGATTAAAAAAATTAATCCTTGATGAAGAGGGATTACCCAAGCAACCGATCCATCGTCATGCTATTCGATTAGAGTGGTCACTTGAACAAACTTGTTGTTCAAGCAACCTACCTCTTTTCTTCGATTAGCCGCAGAATAGGCGATGTACGGATCGTCGGTTTTTGTGTTTGTCTTCGGGGTCCAAGTAAATTAGTCACATGCAATTACATACATCATATAAAGAAACAAAAGGAAACCAAAACAAGAATTATACCTCTTGTTTACCTCTTGGTCATCTATCGTATGTCCTATCCTCCTCTTGGACGTTGTGTGGGCAACGATCCTCCAAGAGATGAAGCCTCCTAGATCACGTATCTTCCTTTCCTTGCTCACTCTGAACAAAGAAAGATAATAAGCTCCCTTCTTCTCCTTTCTAGTTCCGGACACAATCCCTTTGGAGAAAGATCAAGCCACCTTCTCCTCTTTGTTGTTGCCGCCGGCCACCAAGGAGAGGGAGAAGGAATAATGGGTGTCGGCCAAGAGCTCCAAAGGAAGAACCTTCACCCTTGTTGCCGCTTGCCAAGGAGAAGAATAGGAGGAGGTATGGGCACCGATCAAAGCAAGGAGGAAGAAGATGGGTATCGGCTATCAATTAGGAAGAGAAGAAAACAAACCCTAATCCTTCCAAAGATTGCCGCCCAAGCCTAATCCCAAACCCTAGCAGCCCAAGCCAAAACCCTAATCTCCAAGTCTATCTTGTCGCCCACTCCTAAGCCTCATTTATAGAGTTAGGCTTAAGCCTCCTTTCAATCTCCACCGTCAAATCTAGAGATTTAATCTCCACCTTCGGATCTAAAGATTTAATCTCAACCGTCGGATCTAGAGATTTAACCTCCACCGTCGGATCTAGACTTCCATTTTCCACCATCGGATCTAGGCTTCATGAGGGTTTTAATAGGCTACAATAGGGACCATGAGGAGGAGTTGGATCTTGGCCACCCAATGGATCTAGCCCACATAAAGTCCGATCCATTAATGATAATCCATTCCACTAGAGGATTATCATTGATCTACCTCACCAACCCCCATAAATAAATATGGGCTCCATATATTAATTGTACAAATATCTCCCTGTGTTTAAGATCTTGAATGTCCATCAATTAATTAATTTACTGACGATTAATTAATTAATATCTAACTCCATGAGTAGTACCACTCAACCTTATCATCATGCCGGACCAAGTCCACCTGCAGGGTTTACATGATGAACCTTATGAGCCCCTCAAGGGAACATCATCATCCTAATATATAGGACACGGTTTCCTCCTATAATCAATGACACACCATGTAAATAATATAAATTCCCAACTTACCGAGCCTATTGATTTAATCTATAAATCTCGCCCATTGGTAAATCAAAAAAATAAATACTAAGTACATGTGCCCGTTATTATATCGGGATTAAGAGCATGTACACCATAATATCTGAGGTCCGATTCAATTATGTAGTCAGCAATAAATCAAATCACCTCTAAGTTGGTCCTGCTCAATACACACAAAGTGCACTAGTGTAATTCTATGGTCAAGACAAACCAATACCAAATCACACTACAACCATACCAATGGTTTGTCCAAAACCATCTCGGTTGTAAGCCTCTATTATTTATACTCTACAAGGAACTGATAACATGATCTCTCGTGTGACACTACACACCATGTTATTTACAATATAATATATCAGACAATATACATAACAATAAATATGCAAACAATGATCATGTGATTCTTATTTCAAAAATAAAGATGTTCATACAAAAGACAAACTTTCCAGTATACATCCCAACAATCTTCCACTTATACTAAAAAACTATGCTATCCTCATACTGCCATACATCTGATTCCCATTCCCTCCACATGCCTATTAAAATCTCTCGCTGGAAGGGCTTTAGTGAAAGGATCTGCCAGGTTATCCTCTGATGCAATCTTGGCTACAGAAACTTCTCGCTTTACGATTTCTCGTATCAGGTGGTACTTGCGCTCTATGTGTTTACTTGCCTTATGGGCTCGTGGTTCCTTCGAGTTTGTAACTGTATCACTGTTATCACAATAAATTATGATAGTTCTGGGCAAATCAAGAATCACATCCAAGTCCATCAAGAAGTTTTTGAGACATACAACTTCTTTGGCTGCCCCAGAGGTTGCCACATACTCAGCTTCCATGGTAGAGTCCGCCACACATTTCTGCTTGACACTCCTCCATACAATGGCTCCACCTCCCAAAGTAAACACAAAACCTAAGGTAGACTTATTGTTATCCCTATCTGATTGGAAGTCGGAATTTGTGTAACCCACAGGGAATAATTGATCTGCCTCGTATACCAGCATATAATCCCTAGTCCTTCTCAGGTACTTCAATATATGCTTTACCGTAGTCCAATGTCCTTGTCCTAGATTACTCTGATATTTGCTAACCATGCCAATGACAAAGAAGATATCCGGTCTCGTACATAGCATACATGAGGCTTCCTACTGCCGAAGCATAAGGAACCACCTTCATCTCCTCTATCTCCTTAAATGTTCTAGGACACATCTCCTTAGATAAAGGAACTCCATGCCTAAAAGGTAGAAAACCTTTCTTAGAGTTCTGCATGCTAAAATGAGCCAAAATGGTGTCTATGTATGAAGCTTGAGATAAGCACAACATCCTTTTCCTACGATCCCTTATAACCTTGATCCCAAAGATGTGTCCCACTTCTCCCAAGTCCTTCATATCAAACTGTTTGGACAACCATACCCTTACGTTTGATAACACCTTGACATTGTTGCCAATTAATAAAATATCATTTGCGTATAGTACAAGAAATACAACTACATTTCCGTCACATCTCTTGTATACACAAGACTCATCCGGACTTTGAATAAATCCATAAGACTGGATTACCTCATCAAGCGGATGTTCCAAGATCTTGAAGCTTGCTTCAATCCATAAATGGACCGATTAAGCTTGCACATAAGATGCTCTTTGCCCTTTGCAATGAATCCCTCTGGTTGCTTCATATAGATGTTTTCCTCAAGACTTCCATTAAGGAAAGTTGTCTTGACATCCATCTGCCACACCTCATAATCCATATGAGCAGCAATATATAAGAGAATCCGGATAGACTTAAGCATGGCTACCGGCGAAAAGGTCTCCTCATAATTGATGCCCTCTTTCTAAGTATACCCTTTCGCAACAAGCCTTGCTTTGAAGGTCTCAACCTTCCCATCTATTCCTCTCTTTCTTTTGTAGATCCACTTGCATCCAATGGTTTTTACACCATTGGGTGGTTCTACTAGCTCCCATACCTGATTTGAATCTATAGATTCTATCTCAGAATTCATCGCACTTTGCTAAGATACCGCATCTTTATCTTGGATTACCTCGTCATATGTCCAGGGATCAGGTTCATGTTCACCAGGGACCAAATCAGAAGATTCTCCCAAGAACATAAATCTATCAGACTGTCTAACAACCCTCCCACTATGACGAGGTATCACCTGTGTATCCTCTGTGACACGTGGTGTAGTCACTTGTGGTATATCCTCTTGTACTGATGGTACTAAAGTAGTGACTTTCCCTCTCAATTCCTCCAGAACAATCTTATTCATGGGCTTGTGGTTCATCACATAGTCTTCCTCTAAAAATATGGCGTTCGTGCTAACGATCACCCTCTGATCTCTAGGACTATAGAACAAACCACCTTTCATTCCTCTAGGGTTGCCTACGAACATGCACACTTCTGTACGAGGTTCCAACTTACCAGCATCTACCTTCAGCACATGTGTTGGACTCCCCCAAATCCGAATATGTCTCAGACTAGGCTTTCGCCCAGTCCACAATTCTGTGGGAGTAGAAGGCACTGATTTAGATGGTACCAAGTTCAGAATATACACTGTCGTATCCAGAGCATACATTCAGAACGAATCTGGCAACTTAGAATAACTCATCATCGATCTAACCATCTCCATAAGAGTCCTATTCCTTCGCTCCGCTACACCATTCTGCTGGGGTGTGCCAGGTGCAGACAATTGAGATTGAATCTCAGTCTCTGATAAGTAATTCCTAAACTCTCCCAAGAGGTACTCACCACCACGATCAGATCGTAGTGTCTTGATACTTTTACCTTGACGTTTCTCCACATCAGCCTTGAATTCTTTGAATCTGTCAAAGCATTCAGACTTGCGGCACATCAAGTAAATGTATCCATATCTTGAATAATCGTCTATAAAAGAGACGAAATATTCAAAACCACCTCTTGCTTGGATAGACATAGGACCACACAAATTATAATGAACCAAAGTATTGCAGATATGATCAGTGGCTCCCGAATCTATACACCAGGTGTCGACAGATAACACCGCTAAACATATTTCAATGACTAGACCAAAAGATATACCTTTGTTCTACTTCCGATTGGGGCAGTCCTTCTTCCAATATCCAATCTGCTTGTAAGTGAAGCACTTGCCTTACGGCTTCTTCACTCCTCCCGCCATCTTTACCCCACCTTGTTTCTTCTTCTTCTTGCCTTTCGGCTTAGAAGTAGAAACCTTTTGGGCAACTATGGCCTGAGCATGAGCACTCTGACGAAAAAGCCCCTCTACCGCCTGGAGTTCTGTCAGAAGCTCCGCCAATGAATATAACCTTTTATTCATGTTGTAGTTCAGGCGAAACTGCTTAAAACTCCTAGGTAGAGACTGGAGAATAATATCGACCTTAGTTTCCCCATCGATCTCAGCTCTAAGGACTTCCAACTCATTTAAATGAGCCATCATCTTGAGAACATGATCCCTCATGGGTGTTCCCTCGATCATGGTGGTCGTCATCAAGTTTCTCATGGCTTCCTTCCTAGCAGTCCGATTCTGGTGTCCGAAAAGCTCCTTGAGATTGAGCATCATATCATAAGCAGTGGGCATGACTTGATGCTGATGTTGCAATACATTTGACATAAAAGCCAAAATGTAACACCACACCATCTCATAAGCCTTTATCCACTTCTTATAACTCTCCTTCTCCTTTTCCCCAGAATCATCCGCAGGCTTAGGAGGACACTCTTCGAAGAGTACATACTTGTACTCCTCAGCAGTCAAGACAATATCAAGATCCTTTTCCAATCAACATAATTGGGTCCAGTAAGTTTATTCTCTTTTAGTATCACAACAAGTGGGTTGAAAGTCATTTTTGAAAAACCTAAGAATCACATAGATCAAAACATTAGATTTCAAAAAATTATTGATTCCTCAAACAATAAAATTTTAAAATCAACCAACACCTCAAAACACCGAGAATATCATATGCCATGATCGTGTGGACGTATAGGAATTCTACATTTGTAAGAGGAGGTTTTACCCATTAATTTTACTATCTTGTCAACCTAACTTTTTGACAAATAAAATTAATAGTTGGTTCCTCTTCGGCCCTACAAATAAAAGCAGTGACTCCGATGGGGAGGATACTCCTATTTGCATCTCTGTGTTCACCATTACTCGATACCAAGCCAATTATCTTAGATTATGTGCCTTCCGATAAGTAAGTACACATGCTTCTAAATAATTTTCTATAACCATATTCGACCCTGTGATCCACAAAACAAACTCATCCGATGGGGAGGAAGGCACTCAGAGTCGACGCGCAAGTTTGTTTGCATCATATGTCAAATCGTAATGGAGGTCATGAGAATTTTTTTAAAAATATCCCTCTCCCACTTAGTAATTTAAAATGAGGAATTTTTTTAGAACACAATATGCATATCAAACAAGAAGCAATAAATATGAAAAAAATATTTTCTAACTATTATGGCTTTTGTTTTCCAATATGCCTCCCGTCGTATCGCCATCTCGTCCGCTCCTCCCTACGCCAAGTACAAACCATCTGGAGATCCGAGCCGAGAATAATTATTTTAATTTACATCCATCGATCCTATACTCCACGAAGAAGTGTACATGAAATCTAGATCGAAAGTAAACTAAAATAAAAGAGTGGCTAAACAATGTCGTACTTAATTACAAAAATTAAATACTAGCCTCGTCAACCCCGAGGATTCAAATAATAATACAATTACACACATCCAATCACATACACACACATATGGCCATAATAGTTGAATCTTATGCCTGCAACCAAAAAGTTAGCCTACGCACATCCTACTATTATCCGACACATACAATATATGATAAGTGCATAAAAGTAACCAAATCCTAAACACACAAAATCGGAAACCTGGCTCTGATACCACTTATAGGGAATTGCTTCCCGCTTCGGTCGCTAGTTCATGGCGATCCCTTCTACATCTCCAGATTAAAAAAATTAATCCTTGATGAAGAGGGATTACCCAAGCAACCGATCCATTGTCGTGCTATTCGATTAGAGTGGTCACTTGAACAAACTTGTTGTTTAATCAACCTATCTCTTTTCTTCGATTAGCCACGGAATAGACGATGTACAGATTGCCGATTTTTATGTTTGTCTTCGGGGTCCAAGTAAATTAGTCACATGCAATTACATACATCATATAAAGAAACAAACGGAAACCAAAACAAGAATTATACCTCTTGTTTACCTCTTGGTCTTCTATCGTATGTCCTATCCTCCTCTTGGACGTTGTGTGGGCAACGATCCTCCAAGAGATGAAGCCTCCTAGATCACGTATCTTCCTTTCCTTGCTCACTCCGAACAAAGGAAGATAATAAGCTCCCTTATTCTCCTTTCTAGTTCCGGACACAATCCCTTTGGAGAAAGATCAAGCTACCTTCTCCTCTTTGTTGTTGCCGCCGGCCACCAAGGAGAGGGAGAAGGAATAATGGGTGTCGGCCAAGAGCTCCAAAGGAAGAACCTTCACCCTTGTTGTCGCCGACCAAGGAGAAGAATAGGAGGAGGTATGGGTGCCGGTCAAAGCAAGGAGGAATAAGATGGGCGCCGACTATCAATTAGGAAGAGAAGGAAACAAACCCTAATCCTTCCAAAGATTGCCGCCCAAGCCTAATCCCAAACCCTAGCCGCCCAAGCCAAAACCCTAATCTCCAAGTCTATCTTGCCGCCCACTCCTAAGCCTCATTTATAGAGTTAGACTTAAGCCTCCTTTCAATCTCCACCGTCGGATCTAGAGATTTAATCTCCACCGTCGGATCTAGAGATTTAATCTCAACCGTCGGATCTAGAGATTTAACCTCCACCGTCAGATCTAGACTTCCATTTTCCACCATCGGATCTAAGCTTCATGAGGGTTTTAATAGGCTACAATAGGGACCATGAGGAGGAGTTGGATCTTGGCCACCCAATGGATCTAGTCCACATAAAGTCCGATCCATTAATGATAATCCATTCCACTAGAGGATTATCATTGATCTACCTCACCAACCCCCATAAATAAATATGGGCTCCATATATTAATTGTACAAATATCTCCCCGTGTTTAAGATCTCGAATATCCGTCAATTAATTAATTTACTGACGATTAATTAATCAACATCTAATTCCATGAGTAGTACTACTCAACCTTATCATCATGCCAGACCAAGTCCACCTGCAGGGTTTACATGATGAACCTTATGAGCTCCTCAAGGGGGCATCATCATCCTAATATATAGGACACGGTTTCCTCCTATAATCAATGGCACACCATGTAAATAATATCAATTCCCAACTTACCGAGCCTATCAATTTAATCTATAAATCTCGCCCATTGGTAAATCAAAGAAATAAATACTAAGTACATGTGTCCGTTATTATATCGGGATTAAGAGCATATACACTATAATATCCGAGGTCTAATTTAATTATATAGTCAGCAATAAATCGAATCACCTCTAAGTCGGTTCTGCTCACTACACATAAAGTGCACTAGTGTAATTCTATGGTCAAGACAAACCAATACCAAATCACTCTACAACCATACCAATGGTTTGTCCAAAACCATCTCGGTTGTGAGCCTCTACTTATACTCTATAAGGAACTGATAACATGATCTCCCGTGTGACACTACACACCATGTTATCTACAATGTAATGTATCAGATAATATGCATAACCATAAATATGCAAACAATGATCATGTAATTTTTATTTCAAAAATAAAGATGTTCATACAAAAGATAGACTTTTCAGTATACATCCCAACAGGTAAGACATGGAAAAGATCATGTGTTTATAAGATGAAAAGATATCTCCATTGGTTTGAGGCCTTTTGGGTAAAGTCCAAAAATAAAATCATGAGGGCTTAGACCAAAAGTGAACAATATCATGCCATTGTGAAGATATATGAATCTTATTTGCACTAACATCTAGTTGACTAGAATAATCGACTTAGAAACATTCAATCAAATGGTGTTACAACAATTAATTCAACTACAACCAATGATATAAGGAAGCACGATCAACAAGAGAGAGGAGGGGGTCCCTAAAAAAGGCATTCAAACACTGCAGGAATCGAGGGGAGATCGAAGCTACTATTCCGAAGTAGAAGGGAGGATGAAGATCACATTGGAATTGCCTAAGTTCTTCTTTTCTTAATTCTTTTCCAATTTCGATTGTATGCCTCAAGATTGTGCCTCCATCTTCATGGAGTAGATTCATAGATTTTATGGTGAGGGAGTAGCCTCCATGATTTGTAAATGTAGATATGCATTGAATTTTTCATTGTTTATTCTTATATCTTTGTTTAGTATTTTAATGATTCGATTGTAAGTGTTTCGACTCTATTGTGTTTATCTGACTTAGATGCCAAAAGCAATGGGTTGTAATCCTAGAGGTGCAGGGATGGACCAAAAGATGAATCCTATCCTCTGACCTATAGAGAACTGAGACATAGAGGAATCAACTATGAAAGTAGATTGATTTTGCCACGATGACCCATAATAAGTTAATATAGAACTTAATGGATTTTGTCCAAGCTGACGCCACTCAGTAGGAGTAGGAAACTCGAGGATCGTGGAACAATGTGACAGGGATCTCCCTGAAAATGCGATCCCTTAGCTCCATCGCTCAAAAAGTAGACGTCAATTGGAGTAGATATGCTGGTGTTGTCCCAAAAGTTCACATCAGGTAAATTAGATTGACCTACCTACATGATCAATTATTGAGAACAAGAAACTAGAGAGAGGCTTGATGTTTATGATCATCTAGGTGAAACCGAAATCCTAGAATCATCTTCTCACGTTTGATTTACATACTGTCTTTCCCACAATTCTCTTGAAATCCCTGAATTCATCTCTCTACATTCAAATCTTCTTTCTAAGTTTCTAAATACCCAATAGGTTTTAGACAAATTCCCCAATCTCGATTCTAGTCTAGATGTTCTAGGTTCACTTGGTAATCTGGTAATCGAATTTAAGTCCTTGTGGGATCAATACTTTTTATTACTTGACGACGACCATGCCTTTGCAGTTTCGCCTCATTAAAGTCCAACAGGAAGTTGGCAAGTGAGGAAATCTAAGTGGGTCAGAGAAGACCGGACACTTGATGGTTGGAAGTCCAATGGGAGTTGGCAAGTGGAAAATCCAAGTGGGTCGGGATTGAACAAACACTTGGTCGCTCGAAGTTCAATGGGAGTTGGAAATGTAGAGATCCAAGTGGGTCATAGAGGACTGAACACTTGATGATGGAAAGTCCATCGGGGGAGTTGGCAAATGTGAAGTTCAGGTGGGTCAAGATTGACCGGACACTTGGCACAAAGAGGAAAAGTTTAAGAAGCCAAGGAGGATCGAATGCTTGGTGCCAAAAAAGTCCAAGTAGGTCAAGGAGGTGAAGGAGATTTGACGCCGCTAGAGGGGGGGGGGTGAATAGCGTTTTGCCCGTGCGTGGATGGAATTCGTTCTCGTTCGTGTCTACAATTTCGTTAGCGCAGCGGAATATAGATAATGATAACAATAACGAAATAGACAATTACACACAAACACGAGTATGTAACGTGGTTCGGAACCGCACGGTTCCTACTCCACGGATCGAGCTCTACGAGCTCTAGTGATGCACACACACTCACTAATCACAAAAACTCCTTCTCGACACAAGTCGGAGGTGGAGAAACCCCTTACAAGTAATCTTACAACAATAAGATACAAATACAAGCAATTACAATAATGAAATACAATGCAAGTAAAGAAAACTGCTTTACGATTGCCTTTGGATTGCTTGATTTCTTGGTTGCTTGAAATCACCTTGGAGACCCTGATTTGCAACAACAAATCGCTCCAAAACCCTCAAGAAACTGATGCCAATTTCCTCCATCACGAGCTCCTTTTATAGCTTTAACTTGTGCTAGAAAAAGTCGATCAGTCGACTGATCGGGACCATCAGTCGACTGATGCCACTGTTGTCGTGAGACAACGTCTAGATCCACGTTGGATAAGTCCAACGGATCTACCATCAGTCGACTGATCATACCCATCAGTCGACTGATGGAGTCCTCACTCGACCAGTCGAGTCTCGACTCCGATTCACGTGGCGATTTTCGAGCACCGATCGATGTGGGGATCCGATCGGCTCACCGATCATTGCCACCTGGCGATCGCTAGGCTATAACCCGCAAATAAACCCTAGTTGATTCGGTCCGATCGCCACATGGCACCGGGCCGACTGGCACACCTCAAACATGAGGTTTTAACCCAAGTATGGTTCCCCCATACTTGCTAGACCACCCTTAGCCTAGACCTAAGCCTTCTAGCCACCTCCATCAGCCTCACGCCTCTCGGATCCCTCCAAGTCATCCATGATTTGTTCATCCATCGCGCTATAGCCTTCAGGTGCTTCCATCGACTATGTCATGCTAACGGTGTCTACACCGCCAAGGCACATTGGACTTACGCCGCCAAGACTCCGCTTGGACTTTACGCCGCCAACCATTGGACTTATGCTGCCAAGACTCCCGCTTGGACTTTACGCAGCCAATATCAAACCCCTTGGACTTCTCATGCCAAGACTCAAACTTGGACTTTCCCTTGCCAACCCATGTTGGACTTCTCAAATGCCAAGACCATGCTTGGACTTTCCCTTGCCAACCCATGTTGGACTTTTCATTGCCAAGACCCATGCTTGGACTTTACATGCCAAGTACCCAAGACTTGGACTTTCCCATGACAATTACATTGTCATATATTTTTGTCGAACATCAAAACATCACTCGAGTCAAACTCGAGTCCTGGTCAATCGTGACCTGGGCCGATTGCACCAACACTCTCCCCCTTTTTGATGTTTGACAAAAACCAAACAACACATTGAGTTAGAACACTAACTCAAATCCCTTACCAATTATTCCAAATTGGTAAACTTAAACATTCTCCAAATGTTCTCCCCCAAACATTCTCCCCCTTTTTGACTAACATCAAAAAGATTATCTCCAAGGAGGTCAAAGTCTCATGTCCCAATGAGATCTTACAATCTCCCCCATGGTCTAAAAATATCTAGGATGCCTACCATCTTCCTAGTGATAAGTCCCATATCACTCAAGAGAGGCAATCCGATACACTCTCCCAATTTCCAAATTGGGTTTCTCAAACATCCCATCAATTTTCCCAATTGATAATATTCTCCCAATAACTTCTCCCCTTCAAGAGGAGAAGCACATCCATCATCCCAAGATGGATAACTCCCCCTAAAGGCTTGCTCCCCCATGACCATTGCACCAATAATGTCCTTGGGAAGTCCCTAAGCCAATAGGAACTCTAAACCATCAAAATTAAGGTTAGAAATTCAACATTGAACTTTCCAACACCTTAACATTGATACAAACCCTAAACACCTCTCCTAATCCATATCCAATGGATTTTCACCCTTCATCATGCTTCTCAAAGCATATCCTAGGGTTAGGAGTGGTTAGGGACCTTAACCGCAGCTGAAATTGGGTTAAACAACCTTGGTTATCCTGAATCGCAATCACGAGTGATTAAATCACCGATCGGTATTTTCCATCATCGATCGCCACTAATATAGCGATCGATAATCAAATTTTCGAATTTCAGTTATCAGAGTTGAATTTTAGAAAATCATAAATAATTATACGTATATCAAAAAATCATGAAATCTGGTACGTATAATACTTATGACCAATACAATAGGTGAAAAATGTTTGAAAAATATTTTACCCATAAAATAAAGAGTTTGATACAAAACTCAAAACCATTGAAATTTTCAATATTTTGGCCCTATCTTGTATCAACTCTATCAATGATGATTGCTATCAAAAGATATACTTCATCAAGGTTTTTCAAAATGATTTTAAAACGTTTTCAAAACCTTATTTTGGATCATATTCCTTGGGCTCTATGTACATGACTTGTACACAAACTTTCCCAATGATCCACATGTTGGGTTAATATGAATTTGAGTTCAACTAGATGCAAAAACTATGCACCTTGAACTTAACTCATATCCTAGAATCTCACATGTATCTAGGGTGTATAAATACACATATATGTCCATTGGATGTGAGATGTGGGTTTTGGTTCATTTAATCTAGGGTTTTATGCATTTTCTAAGGCAACTATACTTGATTCCCTTATAAATGGGACTCCAAGTCATGCCATTGTCCTTAACTCAATTTTCAATCAATTTAATGCATGAAATGATCATGGCATAAGAAATGATATAAATAAGCATATGCTCATAATCATGATGTCATGGCATAAGATGAAATCTAAAAACACATGACATTTGAAACCTTAATCCTAAACATGATGATGACATATAAAATGATTAAAATAAACATGATGTCATGACATGTTATATGGTAAACAAAACATGGCATATAAAATATATAGGTATAGTAATACCTAAATTTTAATATTAATTGCCATTTGATATAATTAGATATATTTTGCCATATTATCATTAATCTCCCTAGTGTGCCAAAAACCCAAAATGACACATTAACCTCTAAATCTAAATTGTGCCAATTTAATTGATTCTTCTTAATTTCAAAAAGTGCATTGGCACATCCTAAGATCTTTTAGGATATTGATTCAAATTTATTTCCAAGGTAACCATACCCTTGAAAATATCCTAAAGTGTCACCTTTACCATGGTTGAGTTAACTACCCATCCAATCAAGGTTGACACACCCTAAACCCATCTAGCGTGAATCAATCACGCTCTTAGGAACCCAAAACCGATTTGAGCTCCTAGGGTTAATTAGGTATTCCTTAGGGATAACCTCCCTAGATACCTTCCTAATGACCCTCCTAGGCTTGTTTGCCTTGGACATTGTGGTCTTACCTAGGTTGACTCTAGGGGTAACTCCCCTTGCAACCTTCTTAGTGGCCACCCTAGGTTTCCTAGAAACCCTAGCCACTAGGCACAACCTTTGGTCAACCCTAGGGATGACTTCCCTATTGACCTTGGTTTTCTTAGGTTTAGTTCCATAATCAAATGGAACATTGTGATAGGTTTCCTTGTGCTTAGGTTTGCCCTTGGATGACTTTTGATCCTTAGGTCTTAAGTGTTGACTTCGAGTTTTTGACCTAGGAGTTTGATCATTTGACCCTTTAACTTGATTTTGCATAATATTTAGGGTCTTTTCAAGTTTTTCAAGCCTTGACCTCAAGGTTTGATTTTCAATCTCTAATTGCCCAATTTTAGAGTCTTGATTTAAATCATGGGCATAGGACTTCCTAGGCATATGCCTAGTCCATTTTGGATTAAAACCTAGGTGCTCTTGCACCTTTCTAATGGTCTCCCTTGGTAACATTTTTCTAGAATTATTTGACCTAGGTTTGTTCTTAGATAAATTGTTTTTAGGGACATTAATCCCAAATTTCTCCTTACTTCTAAGGTTGACCTTCTTAGCTCCTAAGCAATATTCTCTATTTCTAGCATGCTCTTTTTGATAAATAGCAAGATTGCTAAAATTATTTTTAGCATGCATTTGACTATAAGAATTAGAAAGAGCATTACTAACATATACCTTAGGGTTAGCCTTAGCCCCCCCTATTTGGGTAGCTCCTCTTGAGTCTTCTTCCTCCCCTAGGACATTGATTCCTATAATGTCCTTTTGAATTACACTTGAAGCATATAACATGCTCCTTGCTCTTTGACTTGGGAACCGGCATCCTTCGACTTTTGTTGACATTTGACGCGGAGGAGCTTTCTTAATCCTTTTAGGACACTTACTCTTGTAGTGTCCTTGCTCCCTACACTCAAAACATATTATATGCATTTTATTATTACTTGATATGTTTGAGTTACCTAGTTTAGTGGTAGGTGCCGGAGTGGATTCTTCATTCCTCCCGGAGGTTGAGACTTCTTCTTGAATTGTTTCCGGCTCCGGTGTGGATGGTCTCTCCCCCTCAATCCTAGAGGTGGATGCCTCTTCCACTTCTTCCACTGCTTCTACCTCTTCAGATTCGGATGTTGATTCCCTATCAGCCTCCGAATCCTCTAGCTCTTTGGATGTTTCTTCTAGAGCTTGAGAGGGTGATGGTCCTTCTTCTTGGACCGATGATAGACTTTCATGGAGTTTGGCCAAATCGCTCCATAGCTCCTTGGCATCCACATAGTCACCTAGGATACACAAGAGGTCATTAGGAATTAAATCAAAAATGAATTTGATTACCTTCTTGTTTTTATCGAATTGTTTGAGTTGCTCCTCACTCCACTTCTTCTTCTTGAGAAACCCTCCCTTTGGTCCCTTAGGATATTCGAATCCTTCCATCAACGCGGACCACTCCTCAAGGTCTCTCATCATCAAAAAATCTTCAATTCTCGCCTTCCAAGAATTGAAGCCTTCTCGTCCATAGAAGGCATACGGAATTGGGGTGTTGATATCCCATCCCAATTGATCTTGGACTTCCATCTTTTACCCTCTAGCTTGCTCCCTTCGTTGTTAGACTTAGAAGAGCGGCCTCGCTCTGATACCAATTGTAGGAGATTTGATGCCGCTAGAGGGGGGGTGAATAGCGTTTTGCCCGTGCGTGGATGGAATTCGTTCTCGTTCGTGTCTACAATTTCGTTAGCGCAGCGGAATATAGATAATGATAACAATAACGAAATAGACAATTACACACGAACACGAGTATGTAACGTGGTTCGGAACCGCACGGTTCCTACTCCACGGATCGAGCTCTACGAGCTCTAGTGATGCACACGCACTCACTAATCACAAAAACTCCTTCTCGACACAAGTCGGAGGTGGAGAAACCCCTTACAAGTAATCTTACAACAATAAGATACAAATACAAGCAATTACAATATTGAAATACAATGCAAGTAAAGAAAACTGCTTTACAATTGCCTTTGGATTGCTTGATTGCTTGGTTGCTTAAAATCACCTTGGAGACCCTGATTTGCAACAACAAATTGCTCCAAAACCCTCAAGAAACCGATGCCAATTTCCTCCATCACGAGCTCCTTTTATAGCTTCAACCTGTGCTGGAAAAAGTCGATCAGTCGACTGATCGGGACCATCAGTCGACTGATGCCACTATTGTCGTGAGACAATGGCTAGATCCACGTTGGATAAGTCCAATGGATCTACCATCAGTCGACTGATCATACCCATCAGTCGACTGATGGAGTCCTCACTCGACTAGTCGAGTCTCGACTCCATTCTGTGGCCGATTTCTCGAGCACCAGTCGACTGATGTTGGGATCGACCGCCGAGCCATCACCTACCGGTCACCTCGCAATCGATCGCTAGGCCATAACCCACAAACCAAACCTAGTTGACTCGATCCAATGATCGCCACATGACACCGGGCCGATGACACACCTCAAACATGAGGTTTTAACCCAAGTATGGTTCCCCATACTTGCTAGACCACCCTTAGCCTAGACCTAAGCCTTCTAGCCACCTTTATCGCCTCACGCCTCTCGGATCCCTCCAAGTCATCCATGACTTGTTCATCCATCGCGCTAGCCTTCAGGTGCTTCCATCGGCTATGTCATGCTAACGGTGTCTACACCGCCAAGGCACATTGGACTTACGCTGCCAAGACTCCGCTTGGACTTTACGCCACCAACCATTGGACTTATGCTGCCAAGACTCCCGCTTGGACTTTACGCAGCCAATATCAAACCCCTTGGACTTCTCATGCCAAGACTCAAACTTGGACTTTCCCTTGCCAACCCATGTTGGACTTCTCAAATGCCAAGACCATGCTTGGACTTTCCCTTGCCAACCCATGTTAGACTTTCCATTGCCAAGACCCATGCTTGGACTTTACATGCCAAGTACCCAAGACTTGGACTTTCCCATGACAATTACATTGTCATATATTTTTGTCGAACATCAAAACATCACTCGAGTCAAACTCGAGTCCTGGTCAATCGTGACCTGGGCCGATTGCACCAACAGAAGGATCAGATGTTTAGTGTCAAAAAAGTCTTTGCAGGTCTGGAAATTGGAGGCAAGGAAAGGAAAGTTCAAACAGATCAAGAAAGATTGGATGTTTGGCGATGTGAAGTCTTGGAAGGTCAAGGAGATTGGATGACTAGGCAGGTGAAGTCCCAACAAGTCAAGGGTGACCATGCTTGGTAAATGAAGTCCTGGCAGATCAAGGATGATCAAATGACTAGGCAAGTAAAATCTCGGTAGGTCAGGGTGACTGTGCTTGGCATGCATGTGAAGTTCTGATAGGTCAGGTGAATGTGCTTGGCAAGTGAAGTCTTGACTGTTGATGCAATCGGCCCAGGTCACGATTGACGAGGACTCGAGTTTGACTCGAGTGATGTTTTGATGTTTCGACAAAAACATATGACAATGTAATTGTCATGGGAAAGTCCAAGTGGAACACTTGGCATTTGGTAAAGTCCAAGTCTTGAGTACTTGGCATGAAAAGTCCAAGTGGGACACTTGGCGCATGGAAAGTCCAAGTCATGGGTACTTGGCATTTGGGAAAGTCCAAGTCTTGAGTACTTGGCATGAGAAGTCCAAGCATGGGTCTTGGAAAATGAGAAGTCCAAGCATGGTCTTGGCATGGAAAGTCCAACATGGGTTGGCAAGGGAAAGTCCAAGCTTGAGTCTTGGCATTTGAGAAGTCCAAGGGTTTGATATTGGCAGCGTAAAGTCCAAGCGGGAGTCTTGGCAGCATAAGACCAATGGTTGGCGGCGTAAAGTCCAAGCGAGTCTCGGCGCTGTGAAGTCCAATGTGCCTCAAGGTGTAGACACCGCTAGCATGATACAGCCGAGGAAGCACCCGAGGCTACAAGGATGGATGAACAAGTCATGGATGACTCTGAGGGATCCGAGAGGCGGAGGTCGATGGAGGTGGCTAGAAGGCTTAGTCTAGGCTAAGGGGTGGTCTAGCAAGTATGGGGCACCATACGGTTAAAACCTCTTTGAGGTCAATGACCGCATTATGGCCGGCTCGACCGCCGTGAGTCGACTTGAGTTCGACCGCCAGTTTAAGAGCCGAATCGCCGCAATGATCGCTTCAGGGATCGAGCAAATGATCGATGGCTCAATGACCGCTAAGGGCGGCACGATCGCTAGTTCAGAGCATCGCTCAGAGCCGATCGCGGGCCGACACGGGCGGGTACCGATCACAATGTTGGCGCCGATCGCCAAGAGATCCGCTGGAGTTTTTCCAACGTGGATCGATCCGTTGTCTCACGACAACAGACGGCATCACCGACCGGGTGACTTATGGCAATGATCGATAGGCGGAAATCCACCACGGAGGATTAAAAAGGAGCTAAGGAGGGTTTTTGCAACCGATTTTTGGGCGATCGTTGAAGGCGATTTCGTGCAAATCGTCTTTGGTCCTTCAAGCTAGTCCAAGGCAATCAACAAGCAAGCTTCTAAAGAGTTTTTGTAAAGTGTTCTTTACTTCTCTTGTTGTATTTCTTCTTATATTTGCTTGTTGTATTTAGATTATTGTTGTAATCTTATTGTAAGAGGTTTCTCCACCTCCGACTTGTGTCGAGAAGGAGTATTTGTGATTAGTGAGTGCGTGTGCATCACTAGGGCTCTTTAGAGCTCGATCCGTGGAGTAGGAACCGTTCGGTTCCGAACCACGTTATATCTTTGTGTTCGTGATTGTTGTATTTCGTTATTGCTTTCATTTCTATATTCCACTGCGCTAATGAAATTGTAGACACGATCACGATCGAATTCCATCTTCGTACGGTCACAACGCTATTCACCCCCCCTCTAGCGGCGTCAAATCTCCAACAATTGGTATCAGAGCCCGGGGCTCTTCAACGGATTAACAACCGGGAGCAAGACACTAGAGGGTAAAAGATGAAAGTCCAAGATCAATTTGGTTGGGACATCAACACACCAGTGCCCTACACCTTATACGGACGAGAAGGATTCAATTCTTGGAAGGGAAGAATTGAGGATTTTATTATGATGAGAGACTTTGAGGAATGGTCCATTTTGATGGATGGATTTGAATATTCAAGAGGACCAAGAGGTGGATTCCTCAAGAAGAAAAGATGGACCGAAGAGCAAGTTCAAGCATCTGAGAAAAATGATAAGGTGATAAAATTTTTAATTGATTTAATGCCTAACAATATCTTGTGTATGTTAGGTAATTATGTAGATGCTAAAGAGTTATGGAGCCAAGTGGCAAAGCTCCATGAAAACTCATCATCGGTCCAAGAAGAAGAAGAAGAAGAAGAGGAGTGCTCACCCTCTCAAGCTCAAGAAAGTTCACCATCAATTCAAGAAGATAAGGAGGGTGAAGATGAGAGATCATCCTCACAAGGAAGTGAGGATTCGGAGGTTGATAGGGAATCAACATCCGGATCGGAAGAGGTGGAGGAAGTGGAAGAAGTATCCACCTCAAGGATTGAGGGGGAGGAGAGAACCTCAACATCGGAGCAACAAGAAGAACCATCTACATCCGGTAGAGAGGAAGAGCAAGCTCAAGAATCCACTCCGACCACCACAACCACCCTAGGTAACTCAAGCATGTCAATTAATAATAAAATGAATATTATATGCTTTGAGTGTAGGGAGAAAGGACACTACAAGAGTAAGTGTCCTAAACGGGTTAAGAAGACTCCACCCGTGCCAAAAGTCAAGGAGACCGGTGCCTCAATGAAAAAGAGCAAGGAGCAAGTGATTTGCTTTAAATGTCGGCTACCGGTCATTACCGGAGTCAATGCCCGAAGGGGGAGAAGAAGGGGCAAAGGGGAGCATCACAAGTAGGGGGAGTTACTAAGGCTAACCCTAAGGCATATCAAGTTAATAATGCTCTTTCTTTAGTTAATAGACAAAAGCATGCTAGAAATTTCAATTCCCTATCAATTTGCCATGAAAAGCATGCTAATAGAAATAAATACTTTTGTTTAGGAGCTAAAATTATTCACTTAGATAATAGGAAGAAATTTGGGACTAATGTCCCTAAAAACAACTTATCTAAGGACAAACCTAGGTCAAATAACTCTAGAAAATTTTTACCTAGGGAGACAATTAGAAAGGTGCAAGAGCACCTAGGTCTAAACCCTAAATGGACTAGGCATATGCCTAGGAAGTCCAATGCCCAAGATCTAAATCAAAATTCTAAAATTGGGCAATTAGAATTAGAGAACCAAGCCTTGAGGTCAAGGCTTGAAAAACTTGAAAAGACCCTTAAGGTTATGCAAAATCAAATGCAAGGGTCAATTAGTCAAACTTCTAGGTCCAAAAGTCAAAGTCAACACCTAGGACCTAAGAGTCAAAAGTCAACCAAGGGCAAGCAAGGTTTGGGTCACAAACCTAAGCCTAAGGTGGCTTACCATAGTGTTCCATTTGATTATGGAACACAAACTAGGTCTAGGAAGACTAAGGTCAATAGGGAAGTCATCCCTAGAGTTGACCAAGGGTTGTGCCTAGTGGCTAAGGTTTCTAGGAAACCTAGGGTGGCCACTAAGAAGGTTGCAAGGGGAGTTACCCCTAGAGTCAACCTAGGTAAGACCCAAATGACCAAGGCTAATAAGCCTAGGAGGGTCATTAGGAAGGTATCTAGGGAGGTTATCCCTAAGGAATACCTAATTAACCCTAGGAGCTCAAATC
This sequence comes from Wurfbainia villosa, assembly GCA_025175895.1. NCBI lineage: Eukaryota > Viridiplantae > Streptophyta > Magnoliopsida > Zingiberales > Zingiberaceae > Wurfbainia > Wurfbainia villosa. The sequence goes on along the minus strand of CM046007.1, from coordinate 11,344,815 downwards.
GGTTTTGGGTTCCTAAGAGCGTGATTGATTCACGCTAGATGGGTTAGGGTGTGCCAACCTTAAATGGATGGGTAGTTAACTCAACCATGGCAAAGGTGACACTTTAGGTTATTTTTAAGGTTATGGATACCTTGGAAATAGGGTTGAATTATAATCCTAAAAGTTTTAGGATGTGCCAATATTACTTGAGAAGTTTGATAAAATGATCAAAATTGGCACAATTTAGGTTTAGAGGTTAGTGTGCCATTTTGGGTTTTTGGCACACTTGGGAGAAAAATAGAAATATGGCAAAATATATCTAATTATATCAAATGGCAATTAATATTAAAATTTGGGTATTACTATACCTATATATTTTATATGCCATGCCTTGTTTGCCATATGCCATGTCATGACATCATGCCTAGTTCTATGATTTTATATGTCATGTTCATGTTTAGGATTAAGGATTAAATGTCATGTGTTTTTAGATTTCATATTATGCCATGACATCATGATTATGAGCATGTGTTTATCTATATCATCTCTAATGCCATAATCACTCATGCATTTAAGATAATTTGATTGAAATTGAATTAAGGACTATGACATGACTTGAAGTCCCATTTATAAGAGAATCAAGTAGGGTTGCCTTAGAGAATGCATGAAACCCTAGATTAAATGAAACAAAACCCACATCTCACATCCAATTGACATGTATGTGTATTTATACACCCTAGATACATGTGAGATGCTAGGATATGAGTTAAGTTCAAGGTGCATAGTTTTTGCATCTAGATGAACTAAAACTCATCCAATTTTATTTGTGGATCATTGGGAAAGCTTGTGTACAAGTTATGTGCATAGAGCCCAAGGAATATGATCCAAAATAAGGTTTTGAAAACTTTTTAAAATCATTTTGAAAAACCTTGGTGAAGTCTATCTTTTGATAGCAATCACCATTGATGAAGTTGATACAAAATAGGGCCAAAACATTGAAAATTTCAATGGTTTTGAGTTTTGTATCAAACTCACTATTTTATGGGTAAAATAATTTTCAAATATTTTTCACCCATTGTGTGTGTCATAAGTATTATACGTATGAATTTTCACGATTTTTCGAATTACGTATAATTATTTATGAATTTTCAAAATTCATTTCTGATAGTTGAAAATTGAGATTTTCAGTTATCAGTCGATTGCCCTATGTGGCAGTCGACTGATGTGAGTGGCAGTCGACTGATTACTGTCAGGAGTCGACTGCCAGGTCTGATTTCGGGTTAACAAGGTTTGTTTAGCCCATTTTCAGCCATGGTAAAGGTCCCTAATCACTCCTAACCCTAGGATATGCTTTAGAAAGCATTATAAAGGGTGAAAATCCATTGGATATGGATTAGGAGATGTGTTAGGTTAAAGTATCAAATTTAGGGTGAGTGAAAGTTCTATGTTGAACTTAGAACCTTAATTTTGATGGTTTAGAGTTCCTATTGGCTTAGGGACTTCCCAAGGACATTGTTGGTGCAATGGTCAAGGGGGAGCAAGCCTTTAGGGGGAGTTATCCATCTCGGGATGATGGATGTGTTTTTTCTCCTTGGAGAGGAGAAATTATTGGGAGAGTATCATCAATTGGGAAAATTGATGGGTTTTTGATACCCAATTTGGAAATTGGGAGAGATTATAGGATTGCCTCTCTTGAGTGATATGGGACTTATCACTAGGACGATGGTAGGCATCCTAGATATTTTTAGGTCAAAAAGGGGGAGATTGTAAGATCTCATTGGGGCATGAGACATTGACCTCCTTGGAGAGATAACCTTTTTGATGTTAGGCAAAAAGGGGGAGAATGTTTGGGGGAGAACATTTGGAGAGTGTTTACCAATTTGGGATAATTGGTAAGGGATTTGAGTTAGTGGTCTAACTCAAATGATTTGTTTGGTTTTTGTCAAACATCAAAAAGGGGGAGATTGTTGGTGCAATCGGCCCAGGTCACGATTGACCAGGACTCGAGTTTCATTCGAGTGATGTTTTGATGTTTCGACAAAAATACATGACAATGTAATTGTCATGGGAAAGTCCAAGTGGAACACTTGACATTTGGTAAAGTCGAAGTCTTGAGTACTTGGCATGAAAAGTCCAAGTGGGACACTTGGCGCATGGAAAGTCCAAGTCATGGGTACTTGGCATTTGGGAAAGTCCAAGTCTTGAGTACTTGACATGAGAAGTCCAAGCATGAGTCTTGGCAAATGAGAAGTCCAAGCATGGTCTTGGCATGGAAAGTCCAACATGGGTTGGAAAGGGAAAGTCCAAGCTTGAGTCTTGGCATTTGAGAAGTCCAAGGGTTTGATATTGGCAGCGTAAAGTCCAAGCGGGAGTCTTGGTAGCATAAGACCAATGGTTGGCGGCGTAAAGTCCAAGCGGAGTCTTGGCGGCGTAAGTCCAATGTTCCTTGGCGGTGTAGACACCGTTAGCATGACATAGCCGAGGGAAGCACCTGGAGGCTAGCGCGATTGATGAACAAGTCATGGATGACTTGGAGGGATCCGAGAGGCATGAGGCTGATGGAGGTGGCTAGAAGGCTTAGGTCTAGGCTAAGGGTGGTGTAGCAAGTATGGGGGCACCATACTTTGGGTTAAAACCTCATCTTTGAGGTTGGCAGTCGACTGGCATTATGGCCGGTTCGACTACCGTGAGTCGACTTGAGTTCGACTGCCGTTTATGAGTTGGAATCGCTCGCAATGACGCTATCGTGGAGCGATCGGATGTCTACGGCGATCGCTAGTTCACCGCGAGCACAGAATGCTCGAGCCGATCGGGCCGATTACGCTAGCCGGGCCGATCGGCCAATGTTGGCGATGATCGCCAAGAGATCCGTTGGAGTTTTTCCAGCGTGGATCGATCCGTTGTCTCATGACAACAGTGGCATCAGTCGACTGGTGACTTATGGCAGTCGACTGATAGGCGGAAATCCAGCCCGACGCAGGTTATAAAGGCAGCTCGGAAGGAGGGTTTTTGCAACCGATTTTCTTGGACGTTTTGAAGCGATTTGCTGCTGCAAATCAGGGCTTTCAAGTGCTAGTCCAAGACAATCAACAAGCAAGCTTCTAAAGAGTTTTTGTAAAGTGTTCTTTACTTCTCTTGTTGTATTTCTTCTTATATTTGCTTGTTGTATTTAGATTATTGTTGTAATCTTATTGTAAGAGGTTTCTCCACCTCCGACTTGTGTCGAGAAGGAGTATTTGTGATTAGTGAGTGCGTGTGCATCACTAGGGCTCTTTAGAGCTCGATCCGTGGAGTAGGAACCGTTCGGTTCCGAACCACGTTATATCTTTGTGTTCGTGATTGTTGTATTTCGTTATTGCTTTCATTTCTATATTCCACTGAGCTAACGAAATTGTAGACACGATCAAGATCGAATTCCATCTTCGTACGGTCACAACGTTATTCACCCCCCCTCTAGCGGCGTCAAATCTCCAACATTGACAAGCCAGGGTGACCATGCTTGGCAGGTGAAATCCTGGTTGGTCAAGGAGATTGTGCTTGGCAAAGGAAGTCCTGGTAAGTCATGGTTGACCTGATGCTAGGCAAGGGAGGTTCTAGAAGATCAAGAGTGATTGGATGTTGGATGAGAAAAAATCCTAGTAGGTTAAAAATTGATCGGATACCAAGTGAAGTAGGAGTTAACTTGAAATAAGGTTGATTGCTGAGGTATCAGTCGACTAGAGATGCTCAACAGTTGACTGATACATGTTGCTCCATGAGTGCTCAAGTGATTGAGAAAGCAACAGTGCTCGAGGTGCTTGGGCATTAGGAGTTGGGTGCTCGGGTGTAAGCACTGAAAAATGGAGGATTGGTGCTTAGGATGGATCGATGCTCGAACTCACGCGTGGTGCTCAGGCAACCATGATGAAAAAGGTGCTTGGGCTATTGAGAAATCCCGAGCTCGGGAGATGAGAAATTGGGGACTTGGGCACATGGGATGGTGCTCTAGAGACCCGGGTGCTCGAGCGACGGAGAATGTGGGTGTTCGAGACAAGTGGTGCTCGGTCGATGAGGAATGGAGCTCAAGCAATGAGAAAAATGGAGGAGGTGCTCAGGATAGCTAGTGCTCAGGAAAATGAGAAACCAAGGTCTGATCCAGAAAGTCAATTGTTGTGGTGAAGTAGTCGACTGGCTATTGTGAAAAGCGTATAGAAAGTCTTCGAATCAACTGGTCAGTTCAACTGGAGACTAAATAGTCAACTGATCAACTGAAATCCGACGCAGATCAAGCTGTTTTGAGCAAACGGTCGAGTGATCAGGCGACTGGTAGGTGGAAATCAACCTGATGCTGAGCTTATAAATGGAGGACTTAGCAACATTTTCCAGCGCCAGTTTCTTGGAGACTTTGAAGACAATTAGCTGATGCAATCCAAACCTTCAAGAATATTTCCAGAGTAACCAACTAGCAATCAAGCAAAAGCATTCTCGTGTAAAACATTTATTTTCATTTATATTCAATTTATTTCTTTACACTTGTTTTGGTTGCAACTATTGTAAGCTTAAATTGTAAGAAGTTTCTTCATCTCCGGTGTATTTTCAAGAAGGAGAAGATATAGTGGTGATACCGCTAAGAGCGTAACGCTGTGGAGTAGAAATTGGAGTTATGAACCATGTAAAATCGGTTTGTTATGCTTGTGTTTTATTTTTGTCTATGTTTGTTTTTGTTTACGTTGCTAACATTTGTAGACAAGCACACGAACAACGAAATTGAAGAACGAGATCTAGTCATGATCACTATTCATCCTCCCCTCTAGCACACAGATAGTCCTAACAAGTTGTATCAGAGCGGGTCACTCTTCACTGGACTGATCATCGAGGGAGCACTAAAGCTAGAGGAACAAAGGATACATCAAGAAGAATGGAATTTCGAGATGGATTCAGACTCGACACAAGGTTTCCACCTCCTTACGGGCTAGGAGGATTGATCAATGGAGAGAAAGAACCAAGGTATTCTTCCAAATGGAAATGGAAGAATGGTTCACTCTGACAGAAGGGTTCAAGTCTTCGAAGGATGCAAAGGGAAGAACTCTAAAAAGGAGCAAGTAGACTGAGGATCAAATCTTGAGATCCAATGCAAACGACAAGGTAACCAAAATTCTAGTTAATTTGATTCCTAACCATATCTTGTGTAGATTAGGTAAATATAAGGATGCTAAGGAATTATGGAGCAAGCTTGCCAAGCTCCATGAAGAACCCTCACTAACCCAAAGTGAAGATAATGATAAGTCCAAAGAAGAAAGCTCATCATCATCTCAAGACCTTGAAGATTCGAACATTGAGAAGTGCTCAACATTTGAAGTGGAAGAGGTTGTAGAAGTCTCCACCTCTAGGATTGAAAGGAAAGATAGACAGTCAACACCGGAGCAAGAGGAGCCCTCCACATTCGGGAATAATGCCACCATCAAAGGTAATTCAAATTTAATCCATAAAAATAAAAATCATATCATATGTGTTGAATGTAGGGAGAAGGGACACAATAAGAGTAGGTGCCCTAATTTGATCAAGAAGAAAATTCAAATGGCACTGAAGGCTAAGGAGAAGCCAAAGAGGGTGGAACCTCAATATGCAAGGGAAAGGAGCACATAGTGTGCTTCTCTTGTAATCAAAAGGGATGCTACCGTAACCAATGTCCAAGGGGAAAGTACCCAAGGAAGAACAAAATGGAAAGTTCAATTGTAGGAGGAGTTCCTAAGGCAAGATCCAAGGTATCCCTTCATAATGCACTTTCAATTTATCATGATAAAAAACATGCTAATATTAAGTTTTATCTTTTAGGTGCTCAACACAATGAAAATAGGACTAAAGAAAATTCTAGAACCATTAACTCTAGGACTATCCCATCTAAGGAGAATTGTAGAGTTCTTCAAGGTAGACCCAGTATACATAAGGATATAAAAAAGAGGAAAAGGATCTAGGCAATAATCTCAAGAAGAGTAGACATATGCCTAAGAAAAAAAATCATGTCCAAAGAAATAATGGACAAACAAAACTTGAGAAATTAAAGGAGAAAAATTAAGTCTTGAGGTCAAGGATTGATAAATTAGAAAAGATCCTTAGAAAAATGGAAGATATATTTTGAAGGGTCAAGAGAACAAGGTCTAGATTTTAGGAGACAAGAACTTTCTCGAGACAAGGAGTGTTTAGGATACAAACCTAAGTCCAAGATGAGCATGTCCTCCTACCATAGTATTCCATATATGTATGGAACTAATCCTAGGTCTAGGAATATCAAGGTTACAAGGGAAGTCATCCCTAGAGTTGACCTTGATGAGAGTCAAATGACTAAGGCTTCCAAGAAACTTAGAAGAGTCGTTAGGAAGGTATCAAAGGAGGCTATCCCTAGTGAATACCTAGAATACCCAAGAAGCTCCAATAGGTATTGGATTCCTAGGAGTGTGATCCTTTCACACTAGATAAGTATAGGTGGGTCAATCTAAAATGGAATGGTAGTTAACCATACTATAATAGAGTTGACACTCTAGAGCATTTTGATGAGAGTCAAATGACTAAGGCTTCCAAGAAGCCTAAAAGAGTCATTAGGAAGGTATCAAAAGAGGTTGTCCCTAGTGAATACCTAGAATATCCAAGAAGTTTCAATAGGTATTGGGTTCCTAGGAGTGTGATCCTTTTACACTAGATAAGTATAGGGTGGGTCAATCTAAAATGGAATGGTAGTTAACCTAACCATAGTAGAGTTGACACTCTAGAGCATTTTTGATGTATAGTTATACTTTGAAATGAAATTAGAATTTGATCCTAAAAGTGTTTAGGATGTGCCAATAGAAATAAATAATTGTAATTTGAATGTGATTGACACATTAGGTGAAAGTCAATGGTGTGTCAAATTTGAGATTTTGGCACACTTGAGGGAGTTAGTTCGACATTATATCAAATTGAATATTTGATATAATTATAGCAAATGATGAATAGATTGAAGAATTAGGTATCGTTATGTTTTTATTTTACACATTTGTCATGCCTTGTTTGTCGTACTCCATATCATGACTTCATATCTTATATGATTATTTAGAGGACATGTTATGTTGATATTTAGATTGTTCTTGCCATGCCATGACATCATGCATCATGTAAGATTATCAAATCTTGTAAACTTATGCAATTAATATATCATGACATCATGCATCATTTAAGCTTGATAGATTTTCTTTTGAAAATTATTCAATCAATATATGTCATGAGAATAATTCATGCATTTAATTAATTGAAATTAAGGAAAATTGACATTATTTGACATCCTAATTAGGATGATCAAATGGGATATGCCTAAAAAGAAATGCTTGATCCCTTAGCTTAGGGAAGAACCAATCTACATCTTGCAAAGATTATAGGAAAACATGTGTGTGCATTGAAATACTCTAGACACATGTGAGATATTAGGATAATGAGTTAAGTTCAAGGTGCTTAGTGTTGGGGAGATTGTTGGTGCAATCACCTTTGGGTCAAGATTTACCAACTCGAGTGAGACTCGAGTAGAGTTTTGATGTTTGACAATAAGTTTGACAATGTGTTTGACAATACATATGACTAGATGGCATGAGACATCCATAGTAATATAGAGTTGTTAACTGAGAAGTCAAGTAAGCTTGACCAGAGACTTGACTAGGAAAGTCCAAGTATAGATACTTGGCAATAGAAAGTCCAAGTATCGATACTTGACAAGGGAAGTCCAAGTTTGGAGACCTGACAAGAAAATCCAAGTATCGATACTTGGCAATGGAGAAGTCCAAGAATGGATTCTTGGCAAGGGAATTCCAAGTTTGGAGAGTTGGCAAGGAAAGTCCAAGTATGGATACTTGGCAAGGAAAAGTCCAAGTGTGTAGTCTTGGCGGTATAAGTCCAAGTGTGTAGTCGTGGCGGTGTAAGTCCAAGTGTGTAGTCTTGACGGTGTAAATCTAAGTGTGTTGTCTTGGCCATGTAAGTCCAAGTGTGTAGTCTTGAAGGAGTAAGTCTCAGTGTAATTTAGCAATGGAAGTCCCAGAGGCATGACCTCTTGGAAAAGGAGTACCCGATAGCATGACAAAGATGAAGGAAGTACTTGAAGGCTAGTACAATGGGCGAGGAGTCATGGAATACTTGGTGCATCCAAAAGGCATGAGACTGATGGAAGCATCTTGAAAGTTTAGGTATAGGCTAAGGGTAAGTGTCAAGTATGAGAAGATCACACTTGATGTGGTTAAACCTTAATTTTGAGGTGCACAAATCAACTGGTGGACTTGACCAGTTGACTGATCGAATGCTTGAGTGAGTGAGGAACTCGAGCACTCGAAAAGGTGCTCGGGCAGTCGATTGGTGGTTTGAACCAGTCGATTGGTCGAGTGGTCGACACTCAGACACTCAAGAAAGAGTGCTCGGGAGTTGGGCGACGAGGGAAACTGAGTCAAGCTTGGAGAAGCCAAGTAGTGCTCAAGCAGTTGATTGTTGTGTGAAGCAGTTGACAGGCCACGAGTACCCAGGCAATGGTCGATTGTGGGTGCTTGGGCACTGCGGTGCTCGAGCAACAACTGAGTGAGAAAGCGGTGCTCGAGAGTACTATGACTCAGCAACGACTTTATAGTCAATTGTTGTGGGAAGCAGTCAACTAGCCGAAGGAGTCGAGTGATTGAGAAATAGTGCTCGGGCGACTCGCAAGAGGTGCTCGAGATGGGAAATGAGGCGATAGGGCAAGTTCCGACGAAGCAGTTGACTGCTATGGATGGGAAGTCGATTGACTTCAGTGGTCAGGTGCACAAAGAGCTATGGAATCGACTGGCCAGTCAATTGGTGGCTAAAGTAGTCGACTAATGGTTATGAGCAGTTGACTGCTCGACTATTTCCTATGTGGATCGAGTCGTTGTGAGACAACGGTTGAGTGACCCGTTAATTGGGGGTAAGAACAGTCTACTGGTGGGCAAAAATCAGCTGACGCAAAGCTTACAAAAGGAGGACTTCGACCACATTTTGAAGAGCTTGTTTCTGTGGGATTTTAAAGAGGAAACACTGCTACTTTCCATACCTTCAAGACATTTCAAAGCAACCAAAAGAGATCAAGCTAAAATGTTCTTTATGTAAAGTTGTTTCTCATTTGTATTTTTCTTTTACTTGTATTTGGTTACTTGTTTTGCATAAGCTCTTGCTTGTAAGAGGTTTCTCCACCTCCGGTATTAGTCCGATAAGGAGAGAGTTATAGTGGTGGTGCATCGCTAGAGCTCGGTTATGGAGTAGGAACTAGGGTTTCGAACCACATAAAATCTTAGAGCTGCGATTGTGGCGTGTGTTTGTCTTGTTTGTATTGTGTTTTCACTGCTAACATTTTGTAGAGACAAGCATCAACGACACGATTGAAAGAATGCAATCGACGATCAAGTTTTAAGTGCTACTCACCTCCCCCTCTAGTGAACGTCAAGGTCCCAATAATTGGTATCAGAGTGAGGTCGCTCTTCACTGGACTAATCGCCGAGGGAGCCAATGCTAGAGGAGTAGAAGGTTGATCAGGAGCATCTAAGGGAAGATGGAGTTCATCGACGGACTAGGGTACGACATCTAAGTACCACCTCCCTACATATTCTATTAAGTATAGGGTTGTGGTTAATGGATGGCAAGGATTGAGACATTCCTTTAAATGGAGATTGAAGAGTGGTTCATCTTGATGGATGATTTTGAAACTCCTACGGACAAGAAGGGAAAAATTCTTAAGAGGAGCAAATGGACAAAGGAGCAAACTGAAAAATCCAAAACCAATGAGAGGGTAACAAAATTCTTGGTTGATTTAATTCCTAATGACCTATTGTGTAGGATAGGAAATTATCAAGATGCCAATGATTTATGGAGCAAACTTGCCAAGCTCCATGAAGAGTCCTCACCGACCCAAGATGATAAGAAATCCAAGGAAGAAATCTCATCATCTCAAGAGCTTGAGGATTCGGAAGTTGAGAGGTTCTCAACATCCGAGTCGGAAGAAATGGAAGAAGTCTCTACCTCTAGGATTGAGGGGGAGATTAGATCTTCAATGTTAGAGCAAGAGGAGGAGCCTTCTACATCCGAGAGTGATGAAGAACAAGTTTGTGATTCCCCTACCATCTAGATAGGTAACTCAAACATGATTATTAAAGATAAAGATCACATAATAAGTTTTGAGTGCAGGGAAAAAGGACATTACAAGAGTAAGTTCCCTAAATTAATCAAGAAGAAGGCTCAAGTGGTGCCAAAGGCCAAGGTGAAGCCCAAGGAGGTCGAAACTTTAATATGTAAGGGAAAAGAGCACATAGTGTGCTTCTCATGCAATGAGAAAGGACATTACCGGAGCCAGTGTCTAAAGGGAAAACATCTAAAGAAGAACAAAATAGGAAGCTCAAATGTAGGGGGAGCTCCTAAGGCAACACCTAAGGTAATGTTTATTAATGCAATTTCAAGTGTTCATGATTAAAAAAACATGCAAATAATAAGTTTGATTGCTTAAATGCTCAACATCATGATAATAGGACTACGGACAATTCTAGAACCATTACCACAAGAACTACTCTACCTAAAAAAACATTAGAACCTTTGAAGGTAGACCTAGTCTAGATAAGGATGGGAAGAACAACCTAGGAAATAATTCTAAAAAGAGTAGACATATGCTTAGAAAGAGGAATGCTCAAAGAAATAATGGAAAAACAAAATTTGGGCATCTTGAGGTAGAAAATCAAGCTTTGAGGTCAAAGCTAGATAAATTGAAAAATACCCTTCAAAGAATGGAAAATATGATTAAAGGGTCTAGTGGACAAAATCTAGGTGTTAGGAAGTAAAATTTAGATAAGGACAAAAAGGGGTTGGGTTACAAACATAAATCCAAGAAAATCATGCAATCCTATCATAATGTTCTATATAATTATGGTACTAGCCCTAGGTCTATGAATATCAAAGTTACAAGGGAAGTTATCCATAGAGTTGACCTTAACAAGAGTCAAGTGACTAAGGCTTCTAAAAAGTCTAGAAAAGTCACTAAAAAGATTACAAGGGAAGATATCCTTAGAGTTAACTTAGATAAGACCACAATGGCTAAGGCTTCCAAGAAGCGTAGGAGAGTTATTAGAAAGGTATCAAGGGAAGTCATCCCTAGTGAATACCTAGAAAATCCAAGGAGCTCCAATAGGTATTGAGTTCTTAGGAGTGTGATTCATTCACACTAGATGGGTATAGGGTGTGTCAACTTAAAATGGAAAGATAGTTAACATAATCATAGTGGAGTTGACACTTTAGGGCATTTTTTAGGTATATTGATACTTTGAAAATGAATTTAGAATTTAATCCTAAAAGATTTTAGGATGTGCCAATAGAAATAATGAAAGGTTGAAAATTGATCATGATTGACACAACTAAGTTAGAGTCAATAGTGTGTCACGGTAAGATTTTAGCACACTCAAGGGAGCCGACATGTCATTATGTCAAATTGAGCATTTGATATAATTCTAAACAATGACAATTAAATTCAAGACTTGGGTATTTCTATACATTCATATTATAAAATTTGTCATACTTTGTTTGCTATAATTGATGTCATGACATCATGTATCACATGAATATTTAAAATATGTCATGATTAATACTTAAGTTATTTTCATTATGTCATGACATTATGTATCATTGGTAAAGTTTCAAATTATGCACATCTAATATGCCATGATCATAATTTATGCATTAAGGTTATTAAATTGAATATTAAGGACAAATGACATGATTTGATATCCAAGATAAGGAGATTAAATTGGATATGCCTAGATAACAATGCATGAACCCTTAGATTAGGAAAGAACCAAATCTACATCTTATAAAAACTATAGGATGACATGTGTGTGTATTGAAATACTCTAGACACATATGAGTTACTAGGAAAATGAGTTAAGTTCAATGTGCTCATATGTTGTATCAAAATGAACTTAAACTCATCAAATCATATTAATGAATCATGAGAAAAACTAATGTACAAGTCATGTACACTTAGCCCATAGATCATGATTGAAAATAAAATTTGAATAATTTTAAAATCATTTTAGAAAACCATGGTAAAGTCTATCTTTTGATAACAATCACTATTGAGAATATTGATACAAGTTTGACAAAAGTATTAAAAGTTTCAATGGTTTTAAACTTTGTATCATTTTTGAAAAATAATAGGTATTTTCATATAAAACTATTTTTCCCATAGTATTTAGCATAAGTAATGTGTGTATGAAATTTCAAAATTTTTTGAAAATTGTAGAATTACAAAACTTGACTGAAAAACTCTGATTTATGGAAAATCAGAAACCAATCAACTACCTCATAGACCAGTCGACTCGTTGCAATCGACTGGTAGGCTAATTTTGGCTAAACAAGGTCTGTTTAGCATTGATCAGCAATCCTAAGTACCCTAATCACTTCTAACCCTATAATATGCTTAGACAAGCATTGGAAGGGTGATATGTTCATTTAAAATTAATTGGAAAATTAATTAGAGTAAGAATCAAATTTTAAGGGAGGTTAAAGTTCAAGCTTAAATTTTTTCCCTTATTTTTAATTGTTTAGATTTCCTATAGGCTTAGGAACTCTCCAAGGACATTGTTGGTGCAATGGTCAAGGGAGAGCAAGCCTTTAGGGGGAAATTATCCATCTAGGTATATTGGATGATTTTTAAGAAGGGGGAGAATGAAGAATTGCTTTTTATTTAGTGATATGTGTTTTATCATTGAGAATGAAAAGGATTAAAGATGAAGGATTAGAAAAAGGGGAGAATGAAGAATCTCATTGGAAGATGAGAGACTTTTTGATGTGTGCCAAAGGGAGAGAAATGAAGGGTTTAAGTTAAGAAACCTTCATTTTGCTTTGGCATAAGAAGAGACAAGTTGGGCTTATGAGATAGCCTAACTTAAAGGTATTGTCAAACATCAAAAAGGGGGAGATTGTTGGTGCAATCACCTTTGGGTCAAGGTTGATGTCGACCAGCTCGAGTAAGACTTGAATAGAGTTTTGATGTTTGACAATAGGTTTGATAATGTATTTGGCAATACATATGACTAGATGACATGGGTCATTCATATTCATATGGAGTTGTTGACCAAGAAGTCAAGTAGGTCAAGGTTGATCAGAGACTTAACTGGAAAAGTCCAAGTATGGATACTTGACAATGGAAAGTCCAAGTATAGATACTTGGCAAGGGAAGTCTCAGTTTGGAGACTTATCAAGGAAAGTCCAAGTTTTAAGACTTGGCAAGAAAAGTTCAAGTATGAATACTTGACAATGGAGAAGTCCATGAATGGATTCTTAACAAGGGGAATCCAAGTTTGGAGACTTGACAAGGAAAGTCCAAGTATGAATGCTTGGCAAGAGAAAGTCCAAGTGTATAGTCTTGACCGTGTAAGTCGAAGTGCATATTCTTGGAGATATAAATCCAAGTGTATAGTATTGGCTATATAAGTCTAAGTGTGTAGTCTTGGCGGTGTAAGTCCAAGTGTAACTTGGCAATGGAAGTCCCAGAGGTGTTGCCTCTTGGCAAAGGTGTACCCGATAGCATGACAAAGTCGAAAGGAGTACTTGAAGGCTAGCGCAAAGGGTGAGGAGTTGTGGAGAACTCGGTGCATCCGAAAGGCATGAGACTGATGGAAGTAGCTTGAAGGCTTAGGTTTAGGCTAAGGGTAAGTATCAAGTATGAGAGGATCATACTTGATGTGGTTAAACCTCAGTTTTGAGGTCTACCAATCGACTGGTGGACTTGACCAGTGAACTGGTCGAGTGCTCGGGAGAATGAGGAATTCACGACACTCAGAAAGGCTATCGAGCAGTCAGTTGGTGGTTTGGACTAGTCGATTGGTCGAGTGGTCGACACTCGAGTGCTCAGGAAAGAGTGCTCGGGAGTCGGGCGACGAGGGAAACCGAGTCGAGCTCAGAGAAGCCGAGTGGTGCTTAGGCAGTCGTTTGTTGTGTGTAGCAGTAAATAGACTGCGAGTACTCAGGCAACATTCGACTTGGGGAATTGAGTGGTGCTTGGGAAGCTCGAGCATCACTCGACCCTCGAGCGTTGTGGTGCTCGGGCATTGTGGGTGCTCAGGCACTACGGTGCTTAGGCGATAGCTGAGTGAGAAAGCGGTGCTCAAGAGCACTATGACTCTGCAACAACTCGATAGTCGAATACTGTGGGAAGCAATCGACTGGCTGAAGGAGTTGGGCGATTGAAAAATAGTGCTCGACACTATGAGTGTTGGGCGACGTGCGAGAGCTGCTCGGGATGGAAAATGAGGAGCTCGGGAAAGTTTTGATGAAGCAGTCGACTGCCATGAATGGGCAGTTGACTGGCTTCAATGGTTAGGCATACAAAGAGCTATGTAATCAATTGGTCAGTCAATTGGTGGCTCCAGCAATCAACTAATGGCTATGAACAGTCGATTGCATGACTGTTTCTTACGTGGATCGAGCCATTGTGAGATAACGATCTAGTAACCAGTCGACTGGAGCTAAGACATACTGATTGGTGGGCAGAAATCAACCGTGCGAAGCTTATAAAAGGACTTCGACGACATTTCAAAGAGCCGATTTCTGAGGATTTTAAAGGGGAAACACTGTTGCTTTCCAGACCTTCAAGGCATTCCAAAGCAACTAAAAGAGATGAAGCAAAAGCAATTTTTATGTAAAGTTGTTTCTCATTTGTATTTTGGTTTTACTTGTATTTGATTACTTGTTTTGTATAAGCTCCTTCTTGTAAGAGGTTTCTCCACCTCGGTTGTTAGTCTGAAAGGAGAGAGTTATAGTGGTTGTGCTTTGCTCGAGCTCGACCATGGAGCAGGAACTAGGGTTCTGAATCACGTAAAATCTTGGAGTCGTGATTATGGAGTGTTTTTGTCTTGTTTGTATTGTGTTTCCGCTGCTAATGTTTTGTAGAGGCATGCATCAATGACGCGATTGAAAGAATGCAATCGACGATCAAGTTTTAAACGCTATTCATCCCCCTCTAGCGAACATCAAGGTCCCAACAGTTAGATGTTGCTTCAATATGAACTCAAACCCTTTAAATGATATGAATGAATCATGAGGAAGGCTAATGTACAAGTCATGTACACTTGACCCCTAGATCATGATTGAAAATAAGTTTTGAAAATACTTTTAAAATCATTTTGGAAAAACCTTGGTAAAGTCTATCTTTTGATAGGAATCACCATTGAGGATATTGATACAAATTAGGCAAAGATATTAAATATTTTAATAGTTTTCATCTTTGTATCATTCTTTGAAAATAGTGAGTATTTTCATAGAAAATAATTTTTCTCTTATAGTATTTAACATAAGTTATGCGTGTATGAAGTTTCAAAAATCATAAAATTACTTATGCATTTCCATAACTTGATGAAAACTCTATAATTTCTAAAAATTTAGAACTAGTCGATTAGTGATGGTATCAATCGACTGGTTTTTGAAACCAGTTGGCTGACCAGCTGACTGGTGATGGTATCAATCGACTGGTTGTTGAAACTAGTTGACTGATGAGGTTGATTTTTATTGGTGCAATAGGTCTTGGGTCAATGTTGACTAAACTCGAGTGGGACTCAAGTAGGGTTTTGATATTTGACAATGGGTTTGACCATTGTTTGACAATATAGTTTGACCATATATTAACCATATGACTAATGGATGATTTATATATCCAAAGATTTATGAGGGAGATTATTTGGGGGAGATTGTTGGAGCAATTGACCTCGGAAGTCCAAGTTTAGATACTTTACATGGAAAGTCAAAGAATGGTTTTGACAAGAGAAGTCCAAGTTTGGATACTTGGTATGGAAAGTCCAAGAATGGTCTTGGCCACGTAAGTCTAAGTGTGTAGTCTTGGCATTGAAAGTTGAAGCATTGAGGCTTGGCAATGGAAAAATCCAAGGATGTAGATTTGACAGCGTAAAGTCCAAGCATGTAGTCTTGGCAGTGTAAGTCCAAATAGATTTTAGCAAGAAAGTCCAAAGGTGAGGTTTTGGCAGCATGTAGTCTTTACGGCGTAAAGTCCAAGTGGACCTTGGCAAGGAAGTCCAAGGTGTTGGATCGAGAAGCGTCGCTAGAGGGGGGGGTGAATAGCGATCGTAAAACTTTCGTTTTCGTTCGTTCGATACGCAAAGTAAACGAGTAAACACAGCGGAAAATAAAATGACACGTTTATTTTACTTGGTTCACAACCCAGTGGTTGCTACTCCAAGGCCCTATCGGTCCTTGACTGCGTACGGAGGGCAAAGCACTATAACGTCTCCTCCTCGTTGGAGGTAGGAGACAACGATCACAAAATCCGGAAGTACGAGGATGAGGCAACAAGCCTACCTCACCTCGTTACAAAAAAAAACAACGAATACAATAATAAAAAGTATTACTAGATGTCGCCCGAAGAAGATCTCGAGGTCACGTCCGCTACTTGCATGTGTTGAAGCGTTGGCGTTGTAGGAGCACTTGATGAATAATTGATGTGATTTGGAGTGGAATCCTCCCCTCCTTTTATAGACTTTGGCCTCTGAAATTGTCTCCTATTTCTTTGGAACGGATCATGGATTTTTCCAAATTTTATCGCTGGCGCGTCGAAACGTTATCCGCTTTGACCTAGCGCAAAGCCGAAGTCGCCGCCATCGATCGATGACTCCATCGATCGATCGATGGGCATCACGATCGCTATGTGTCCAGCAATGATCCCGCACTTGGCCACTTCCCTGCAATAAGAGGTTAGCTCGGAAAATGATAAATACGACGGTTTCTGACCGTCCGATCTCGACCTAGACCTTCCACGGGAAGTCTTAATCGAATCGTCGCCTACGGTCGTCCCCGTAAAGAGGACACGACCTTACAATCTCTCACTCACACGAGCTTACCTCGATAGTAGCTCTCGCTTCCGGCCTTCCACTCGATTCCTTCGGCTCCCTCCGAATTCACTCAAGTGTCGCCCGACCACCACGGCTTCCTCCGGGTATCGCTAGCCTTCAGCTCCAGCTTTAGTACTTTTCTGCACACTTGATTTAGCTCGTGAGATAACAATATAAACTTAACTTTGTGTCTTTGCCATAATCAAAACATAGGTTCGATTATCTAGTGCCCCTGCACCAACACAAGGGTGAGGTTTTGACAACGTAAAATCCAAGAATTGAGTCTTGGTGGCATAAGTCCAAATGAACCTTAGCAAAGGACCCGGTTAGCATGACATAACTGATGAAAGTACTTGAAGGCTAGAGTAAAGGGTGAATGAGTCATTGAGGACTCGGAGGGACCCTGAGCGTGTGAGGCTGATGAAAGTGGATAGAAGGCTCAGATCTAGGTTAAGAGTGGTCAATCAAACATGAGGGGATTATACTTGGGTTAAATCTCATATTTAAGGTTTACCAGTTGAATGGGGTTATGGACCAGTAAACTGGTCAAGTGCACGACACTTGAGAGCCTAGTTTGACTCGAGCAGTCGATTGAGATTATGACCAGTCGATTGGTCATGTAGTCGACTGAGGCTCAACTGCTCGGTTGTGGCTTTAGCAGTCGACTGCTAGGGTGTAGCAGTCTACTGAACATAAAGTAGTCGACTGCTTGGGTTAAGCATTCGACTGTTATTAAGTGACTAGGGAATAGAGGGGTTGACAGTTGACTGATGACCTCTAGTAGTCGACTGATGGGAAACTTTCTAACGTGGATTAAACCATTGTGAAGCAACAGTTCAGTGTCCAGTCGACTGAAAGGCGAAAATCCAATTAGTGCAAGGCTTTAAAAGGAGCTCGATGAGAAAAATTGAAGAGCTAGTTCTTGGGCAATTTGAGGTGAAGTTTTGGTGCATTTTAGGGTATTCAAAGGCATCCCAAAACAACCAACAAGCAAGCAATCAAAAACCCTAGATTGTAAAGTATTTTTCACTTCTTGTTTCATTTGCTTATTATATTTTCTTATTCTTGTTCCTTATTGTTGTAAGATCCTATTGTAAGAGGTTTCTCCACCTCCGGTGTCATACCAAGAAGGAGAAGTTTGATAGTGGTGGTGTGCATCACTAGAGCTCGTCTTGTGAAGTGGGAACCCTAGTTCCAAACCACGTACATCTTGTGTTGTGCTTGTATTATATTTGAGTTTGTAGATTTTATTTTGTATATTCCACTACGCACTAATATCTTGTAGACAAGCATGTGATCGAATCAAACGAGAAATCGAACGGCGCTATTCACCCCCCTCTAGCGCAACAATCGATCCTCAATAATTTTGATTGAACATATCCATTTAAGTTATTTATCAGCAACCTAAGTAACCTAACTTCTCCTAACTCTCTAATGTGTTTAGACAAACATTGAAAAGGTGAGATTTTTGTTGGTGTAATCGACCCAGGTTGACTCGAGCAGTATTTTGATGATAGACAAAACCTATGACATGGGATTGTTATAGGAAAAGTCCAACATGGAGTTGGCATGGAAAATCCAAGCATGGAGCTTGGTGTGGAAAAGTCCAAAGCATTGCGAAGCTATGCGCTTGGTGCTTGGTGAGAAATGCATTGTGAAGTCGTGCACTTGGTGCATATGGGAAGTCTTGAGGACTTGGTAAGTTCACTAGGCTCGGGGTCCTTGAGTCGGTGAAGGAAGGCATTGCGAAGCCGTGCGCTTGGTGCATCTGAGGGACCATCGGACGGGGAGCGAATAGAGTGAGCCCAAAGGGAAGCATACTTCGAGGGCATGAAACGCGAAGGATGGCGTTGCGAAGCCATGCGCTTGACGCATCCGAGGGACGTAAGCCGAGGGAAGAGAGCATCGGTGGGGAACTCCATGAGGGATAAGGTGGACTTGGCCAAGTGGCTAAGACTGAGTGTCGGAAGGCTCAAATAATTTGGGTTTGAGATTTTATCCGACATCACGATCAGATAAGTGCCACGATCGCCCGTCGTAGGTCGATGGGTTCGACCGTTGTTCGGGTGGGCCGGATCTGTCAACATCACGACCGATCGACCGCGTACAGGAATAGAAGCTAGTCGAGCTTGCCAACACTCGACTGATGGGTTATCAGTCGATTGATGGGTACCATCAGTCGATTGATGTGTGATCCGTTAGAACTTGACCAACGTGGATCTAGCCATTGTGAGACAACGGCTACAGGACCAGTCGACTGATGGTCACGATCAGTTGACTGATGCGCACGAAATCAGCTTGATGTAGGTTATAAATGGAGCTCAAGATGGGGGATTTCGCCAAGACTTTTGTGAAGCTATTGGAGGGGAATTGCTATTGCATTCCAGACCTTCAAGAGCCATCTAAAGCAAGCAACAAGAAAGTGATCAAAGCAATTGTATAAAAGTTCTCTTTTATATTGTCTTTGTATTTCTTCTTGTATTTCATATTACTTGTTGTAATAGCTTGTACGAGATTTCTCTATCTCCGACGTGTAGTCGAGAAGGAGTTTAGTTAGTGTCGTGCGCATAACTAAAGCTCGGTGAGCTCGCTCATGGAGTAGGAACCATTCGGTTTCGAACCACGTATATCTTATGTATGCTTGTATGTGTTGTTAGTATTTGTTTATTATTGTTATTCCGCTGCGCTAACGACAATCGTAGACAAGCAACGCAAGAAGAAAGATCGTATTCCACTGTACGACGATAAAGGCTATTCACCCCCCTCTAGCTGTCTACCATCGACCCTACAAGTGGTATCAGAGCCAAGGCGTTTGTTGAGGACTAACCGCCGCTACAAGAACTATATCAAGAGATGGTCGGCTACAACATTCATCCACCGAAATTCGATGGAGACTTTTCTTGGTGGAAGAAAAGGATGGAGGTATATCTCGAAACCGACTTTGATTTTATGATTATTGTAGAAAACTATTTTGAGATGTCTAGGGATAAATACAACAAACAAATTGAGAAGTCAAGGTGGACCCAAGACCAAATCAAGGACTTCGAGACAAATCTCAAGGTAATTGAATTACTTAGTGATTTGATTCCTAACAATATTTGGTCTAGGTTGGGTAATTTTAGGGATGCAAAGGAATTATGGGAAAAGATAATGAAATTCCAAGAAAATTTCCAACCGGCACAAGTAGAGGAGAATGTTGAAGAAGAATCGCCATCCATATTTGATGATGTTGATGATTTGGTGGAGACCTCCACCTCTAGCATTGAGGGGGAGGAGAGGCAATCTTCCACTCCGGAGCAAAGTCAAAATGAAGCATCTACCTCCGGAAGATGTGATCAAGAGGATTCCACCACCTCCCTAGGTAACTCAAGCATTTTGATTTTAAATAAAGATCATATAATATGCTTTGAGTGTAGGGAGAAAGGGCATTACAAGAGTAAATACCCTAAATTGGATAAGGAGAAGATTCAACCGGCACCAAAAGTCAAAAATGCTGGAGTCCCCACAATTAAGAGCAAAGAGCACATTGTGTGCTTCAAATGCAACCAAAGGGGGCATTATAGAAGTCAATGCCCTAGGGGGAGGAAGAAAGGGCAAGAAGGTGTATCTCATGTACGGGGAGCTTCTAAAGCTAACCCTAAGGTAAATTTATTTAATGCACCTTTAATTCCTAAAGTTAAAAAGCATGCTAAAAATTATTTTAGTTCACTTGCAATTATAAATGAAAAGCATGCTAGGAGGAATAAATATGTTTGTCTAGGTGCCAAGCATGTAGAATTATCTAAGGATAAACCTAGGACCAATAACATTAGGCCAATCTTGCCTAGGGAATCAATTAGGAGAATTGAAGAAAATTTGAGTGTTAACCCTAAGAAATCTAGGCACATGCCTAAGAAGAAGAAGAACATTTCCCAAAAGATAAATAAAAACTCAAAATTGGGAAAATTAGAGCTAGAAAACCAAGTCTTGAGGTCAACACTTGAGAAAATAGGGAAAACCCTTAGAATCATAGAAAATTCAATTCTAGGGTCAAATGCCCAAAAGTCAAAACCTAGGATTCAAAAATGGTTTAAGGGAAAGGAAGGTTTGGGTCACAAACCTAAGCCCAAGAGGACTTATCATAATGTTCCATTTGATTATGGAACAATATCTAGGTCTAGGAAAACCAAAGCTAAAAGGGAAGTTATCCCTAAGACTAGCCGTGGTGTTTGATTAGTGGCTAAGGACTTAAGAAAAACCAAGAAGGCCACTAAGAAGGTTATTGGAGGAGTTACCTCTAGAGTTGACCTAGGAAAGACCCAAAAGACTATGGCTTCAAAGCCTAAAAGGGTCATTAGGAAGGTATCTAGGGAAGTTATCCCTAGTGAATACCTTGTTAACCCAAGGAGCTCCAATAGGTATTGGGTTCCTAGAAGCGTGATCGATTCACGCTAGATGGGTTAGAGTGTGTTAACCCTAAGTGGATGGATAGTTAATCTAGCCATTGTGAGTTGACACATTAGGATGTGCCAATGTGCTTGAGAAGTTGAAAAATGATTAAATTGGCACAAATAGATCTTAGAGATATTGGTGTGTCATTTTGGGTTTTATGGCACACTTGGAAGATAATGGTATTAAGGCAAAATGGACTTAATTCCTAGAAATGACAATTTAGATTTAACACTTAGGTATTCCGTACCTTAGTATATTTTTATTTTCCATGTTTTATTTGTCTTTCCATGTCATGACATCATTTTTATTTTTATCTCTAAAAATATCATGATCATGTTTACACTTACTTTTATATGTCATGTATGCTAAAATTTCATTCACATGTCATGACATCATGATTTTGGCACATGCTTAGTTATATCATATATATGTCATAATCATATCATGCATAAAATAAAATGAAATTAAGGACTATGACATGATTTGATAGGAATCAAATAATATTGCCTAGAAATATGCATGAGACCATTAAAGAACAAAAATCCACATCTAACTAGATTAATTGCCTTGTATGTGTTTTACACATCTAGATACAAGTGAGATGTTTAGGAAAAAGGAATCAAAGGTTTTAAAAACATTTTGAAAAACCTTGGTGAAGTCTATCTTTTGATAACTATCACAATTGAATGGGATGATACAAAGAGGGCTCTTTATTGAAGCTTTTCTAAACTTTTGGACTTTATATCAATCTCACTATTTTGTGGGTAAAATAATTTTCCAATATTTTTCACCCATAATAATTGTGATAAGTAATATACATACAAAATTTCATAATTTATCAACGTATGTATATTTACTTACGAATTTTAGAAATTCATTTCGAATTGAAAACTGCATCAGTTATCGATCATTGACCGAGACGAGATCGATGTGAAGGAGTCGACTGGTAGCTGATAGAGTCGACTGGCACATGCTGATTTTGGGTAAATCTTGGTGGTTAGGCCCATGTTTAGCTGTGTTTTAGTCCCCTAACTACTCCTAACCCTAGGACATACTTGGGAGAGCATTAGAAAGGGTGGAAATCCATTGGACATGGATTAGGAGAAGTGTTTAGAGAGAGTATCAATTTTAAGGTGAATAAGAGTTCATTGTTGAACTTTGCCTTAATTTTGATGGTTTTGTGTTCCTATTGGCTTAGGGGCTTTCCAAAGACATTGTTGGTGTAATGGTCAAGGGGGAGCAAGCCTCTAGGGGGAGGTATCCATCATGGGAAGATGGATGTGTATTTCCTCATGGGAGGAAAATTGGGTTGCCTCTTTTAAGTGATATGGGATCACTAGAAAGATTGTAGGCATGTGTTCCTCTAAGGAAGAGATTATAAGATCTCATTGGGATATGAGACATTCATACCCTTGGGGAGGACCTTTTTGATGTAATGTCAAAAAGGGGGAGAAGTTACCAAGTTATCAATTAGGGTTCGTTGAAATTCTCATTGGGATATGAGAATTGCCAATATAGGAGAATTGGTAGACTTGAGATGGTAGTTTTGTCAATCATCAAAAAGGGGGAGATTGTTGGTGCAATCGGCCCAAGTTGACTCGAGTTTGACTCGAGCAGTATTTTGATGATAGACAAAACTTATGACATGGGATTGTTATAGGAAAAGTCCAACATGGAGTTGGCATGGAAAATCCAAGCATGGAGCTTGGTGTGGAAAAGTCCAAAGCATTGCGAAGTCGTACGCTTGGTGCTTGGTGAGAAATGCATTGTGAAGCCGTGCGCTTGGTGCATATGGGAAGTCTTGAGGACTTGGTAAGTTCACTAGGCTCGGGGTCCTTGAGTCGGTGAAGGATAACATTACGAAGTCATGTGCTTGGTGCATCCGAGGGACCGCCGGACGGGGAGCGAATGGAGTGAGCCCAAAGGGAAGCATACTTCGAGGGCATGAGACGCGAAGGATTGTCACGCCCCGAGTTAAACTCTGTCCGGTCAACGGACGTCACCCCCTTATGACAATTCCAATATGGTACAATAGTCGCAGCCAGTGTAACACATATAAAAAATGTATAACATCACAGCAGAAGCCAACACAATGGAAATACAAACTCAATAACATACGTATATCGGTATATTCATCCATACTAAAACAAAATCTCATACTGAATACCATAAAAGAAAAATACAGCACGATCTCCAATAACAGTATAAGTCCATATGAAGATACATGCGATAGGAAACAAAACCCTCGGAAAAGCAGCGGGATGGGATCAAGTGGCGATGCTCCAAGTCCATGCCGAAGTCTTCTATCTACTACATGGGCGACAAGAAACCCAGGGTCTAGGGTGGTGAGTATAAAACTTAGGGGTAATATATAGAAAGTGCATGAACAATATACAGGGTATAGAGATCTATAAGTATACATGTGAAGATCTACAGGTATGTAGCATGAGTCCAACTGACATACAATACTAAACATAGTAACCAGTAACCAGTAACCACAGATATGACATACTCACAACATATACTAAACTGATCAACTGACAAAAAGTAATGTACATACCTGACGGTCTGCCTCCCATATGATCTATAACATCCTGAATAGGTATACCATAGCATAATCCAAATATCATGCAATAGTCTAAACCAATACACACTCATGCTCAACATATACACAACGATATACAAAATATGCAAAAGGCATGTAACATGATGTACAATCATATGCAGCAAACAAATATAGCATCTCACAGGTATATGTAAAACATATATCAAATACATGCATACATATATATCAGCAATGCATATGCATGGCCATGTCTGCGAACCCGTCCAACCACGACCCCAGTATGGCCCGGGTGGCACGACATGATGATTAGCCCGACTCTAGCTGCCACTACTCTCGAGTGACCGAGTTGGGTAGTATGAATGAGTAGCATATAAGCATAAAGAGCTAACTACTCCCCGGGGGTCCCTGCTGCTGGTCGCTCCGTCACTACCCATGAGAAGATGAGCTCCGCACACAGGACAACTGCACGTCACAACAACCACCATCTATAGTGGGCGAGTGCTAACACCACTCTGTTAGGGCAATCTCTTGCCGTAATATGGTTTTGATGGTGTGGCAAAAGGTTTAAGTTAGTGTGTTATGTTGATTTGATATGTGCGTTGAAGTCGTGTAGGACTTAGTAATTCGCACATGGAGCCGTGGCGAGTTTCATATCTCATGACTCGTGCCTTGAGTCGGTGAAGGATAGCTTTGCGGAAGCCGTGCGCTTGGAGCATCCGAGGGACCGCCGGACGAGAAGCTTGGAGTGAAGCCGGAGGAAGTAGACTTCGAGGCAAGAGACGCGAAGGAGCATTGCAGAGTTGTGCGCCTGATGCTGCCGAGGGGCGTGGCCGAGAACGAAGAGAACTTCGAAGGCGAGGGACTCCGAGAGATGAGAGTGAGCGATTATAACCCGGGGAGGGGTAGCTCTTAGGTGAAACTTGGCCATTTGGCCAAGTGTCGGATGGGTTTTCCCGACACCGACCGCATGTCATGGCGGCCGATCGCTTCGAGTCGAATGTAGTTCGACTGGTATCCGATTGATCGATTGGCCAGCATGATCGCCATACGTGGCGCGCTGATCGCTAAGACAGACACCGATCACCAAGCGCGCGATCGTCAATAGGGTTTTCGCCACAACTGCTCATAGCCGATTAGGCGCCGACACGGAGGCAGCGATGATCGATGAGGTCCATCGCAGATTGCCAAGTGTTTCGCTGACTACAACGGGGATCCGACGTGTTCGGAGGCCGTTGAGGCGCGCAATGATCGCCAAGGGCGCGCAATGACCGTGGCGCTAACGGAAGAAATCAGCCCTCTCTATAAAAAGAGAGGGTCTGGAACTTTGGGAGGCTAATGCTTATGCTCTAAGTGATCTTCCAAGTGCTCCACAAGTTCTAAACTCTTCTTACTTGCTTTTACTCCATACTATTTGTAAGAAGAGTGATCTTGATTGTAAAGGTTACCTCCACCTAGCTTGGTGCAAAGGAGAGACCATTTAGTGGATTGGTTTAGCGGAGTGATTCACCGAGGACGAATCGGGGACCGTGGACTAGCGGCGTAGCCGTGAACCACGTTACATCCTTTATTAGCATTTGTATTTTCGTTTATCTCTTTATTTTTATTGTTTATGCTTCCGCTTGCGCTAACGATTGTGTAGACGAGCAAACGAACGAGAGAATTCCAACATCCAAAGTAAGAGGGCTATTCACCCCCCTCTAGTCGGCCAATCGATCCCCAACAAGTGGTATCAGAGCCAAGGAAAGCTTGTCGAGGACTAACCGCCACAACAAGCAATTTTCGAAATGGTCGGCTCCAACATCCATCCTCCGAAGTTTGAAGGAGAATTCGCTTGGTGGAAGAAGCGAATGGAGGTATTTTTCGAAACGGATTTTGATATTATGATTACAATGGAATCCGATTTCGTTTTGCCTAGGGATGAAGAGGGGAAGCCAATAGAGAAATCTAGGTGGACCAAAAGGCAAAGGGAAGAGCACCTTGCAAATTCAAAAGCCAAGCATCATCTCTTCAATGTGCTCCCCCAACAAGAAATCAACCGAATAGGAGAATGCCTAAGCGCCAAGGAGATGTGGGAGAAGCTAATTGAGCTTCATGAAGGCACATTCGAGGCAAAGCTAGCAAGGAGAGATCTCCTCCGCTTCCAACTATCCAACATTAAATTAGAAAAGGGAGAAAAGGTAACTTCTTTGCATTCTAGATTCAAAGAAATTTTAAATGGACTAACAAGTGTAGGAGAAAGGCTCTCCAATCGCGATATGATAATGAAGGTCATAGATGCTTTCCCCCGATCATCCAAGTGGAGTTCAATGGTGGACTTATTTTACATTTCAAAGAATCTAGAGGTAAGTACTCTAGATGAATTTTTCTCCACTATGGAATTACAAGAATCTAGGCTTGAAGGAATACAAGAAGAGCCAAAAATACAACCTTCAAGGGGAGTAGCATTGTTGGCAAATAAGGGAAAGAAGAAGATAGAGATCTCCTCCTCCTCCGATGACGAAGCGTCTTCCTCCTCCTCCATGGATAGCACCGAAGAAGCCTATATGGTAAGGAAGGTAAGATGTGCATTTAAGAATTTTAGATTTGATAAATCTCATGATAGGAATAGAAGACCAAGGGGGAAGGTCATATGCTACAATTGCCAAGGAGAGGGGCACATAAGGGACAATTGTCCTCTCTTAAACAAGAGCAAGGAAGAGAGGAAAAAGAAAGAAGAAAAGAAGAAGAAAAAGGGGAGCAAGAAAAAGAAGGAAGAGGAGAAGAAGACAAAAGAAAAGGGGAAGACCAAAGCCCTAAAGGCAAGGACTTGGGATGACCCATCCTCATCCTCCTCATCATCATCGGATGAGGAGAATGCCTTTGTCACCAATTTGGCCTTGATGGCCTTTGATGACTTGGATTTCTCTTCATCCGAAAATGAAGGATCAAGCTCAAGAGGAGAGAGCTCAAGTGAAGGGGGAGCTTCTACATCCTCCTCATCCGAAGAAGAAGAAGAGGATATGGAAACTATGGTAACGAAAGCCTCTCCTAAGAAAATAGTTTCCATAATTTCTAGTTTAACTAAGGACTTATTTGGAATGAAAAAAAAAAATAAAAGCATGCTTAATCAAATTAAGGCATTGGAAAATAAGCTAGAAAATGCATGCTTAAATGATAATATTTCTTCTAGCTTAAATGATGCATGCTCACATGACCTTTATGTGCCATTAGATGTTAGTGATGCATGTATAAATGAAAATAGGGCTTTAAGGGGAAAGGTAGATTATTTAACAAAAGCCCTAGAAAAATTCACAATTGCCTCCAACACATTGAACATGATCTTAGGGAGCCAAAGAGCTAGCTTCAACAAAAAGGGCCTAGGCTACAAGGAAAAGAAAAATGAAAAGGCCTACAAATGCCTAATAGCTAGGGGACAAGATAAGAAGAAAGTAATAGCTAGGAAATGGATCCCCAAGGAATACTTAGTGAACCCAATAGGAAAGAACTTATTTTGGGTTCCAAAATCCATCCTTAAGGGTTAGGATAACTCTAGGGTAGTCAACCATATGCAATTGACCTATATCATATTTTGGTTGACTTAGGATGGCGGGAAAACATTTTTAAATAGTGTTGGGTGATGATAACTTGCCCATAAATAGATAATAATGCTTAAATCATGATGATTAATGTAATTGCTATGTATGTTAGCAATCATGATTTATGCTATTGATATTTGGCACATAATCAAGGGAAATTGGGTTGAATCATGCTTTAGGTGATACTTTGTTTATTATCATCATATAATACCTAATGCATGATTATAATTTGATGAAAACATGTATTTCATGATCATAATGTGAAATTAATTCATATATGTCATTATGATCATATAGGTTGTTGGGTTGATACTTAACCATGATAGAATTGCATGAATACAAGGGTTAAGTATATACAAATACCCCCTAGGATGCATCTCACACTCACCATAGGCTACCTTGATTGAAAACTTAGCATGAGTGAGATGTTAGGATGATACAAATGTCCACTAATGCCTATGGCATTTAGATGGTCATTTAAAGTATCAAAATAGCAATAATAGACCAATCATGGGGAAAGCTTATGTTTAATTCATAGACATATTGCCCAAAGATCATGGTTGGATATGTCTTATGTTTTCAAAACAATTTCTTACTTTAAAATACATGTATTCATGTTTTGAAACAATTGGATGCAAGACTAGGTGTTAAAATGGATACTCTTATGATCAAAAACCTAGTAGTTTTTTAAGCTTTTGGTTTTTTTGGCAAATACGTGGAAATATAATGATTTTTCATGAAAACATATTTTTCACTGATAGATATACTTAAAAGAAATGTGTTCCCCAAATTTCATGATTTTTTAAATTTTCTGAAATTTTTAATGCATTCTAAATTCACCCAATCGAAATCCCGAAAATAGTGTGTGACAATGATCAGTAGTCCAACTATCGATCGATGACTGAATATCAGACCATAAGGCTGAATTCCGATTTTAAATCAACTTGTGGTATTTTCTTTCTATTAGACTTGATGCCATGTGCTTTTAACTTAGTGATAATCTTTTTGATGGTGTCAAAGGGGGAGAAATGATTATGTTTAAGTTAATTATGATAGGGGGAGAAATTAAGGGGGAGTTGCATGTTGCTATATCATGTTTGTGTTTACATGCTTTCTTTCCTTTAAAATTTATATCAAATGTTTTTACCTAACTTAAACGGATTGCCACACATCAAAAAGGGGGAGATTGTTAGGGCAATCTCTTGCCGTAATATGGTTTTGATGGTGTGGCAAAGGGTTTAAGTTAGTGTGTTATGTTGATTTGATATGTGCGTTGAAGTCGTGCAGGACTTAGTAATTCGCACATGGAGCCGTGGCGAGTTTCACATCTCATGACTCGTGCCTTGAGTCGGTGAAGGATAGCTTTGCGGAAGCCGTGCGCTTGGAGCATCCGAGGGACCGCCGGACGAGAAGCTTGGAGTGAAGCCGGAGGAAGTAGACTTCGAGGCAAGAGACACGAAGGAGCATTGCAGAGCCGTGCGCCTGATGCTGCCGAGGGACGTGGCCGAGAACGAAGAGAACTTCGAAGGTGAGGGACTCCGAGAGATGAGAGTGAGTGATTGTAACCTGGGGAGGGGTAGCTCTTAGGTGAAACTTGGCCATTTGGCCAAGTGTCTGATGGGTTTTCCCGACACCGGGCCGATCGCATGTCATGGCAACGATCGCTTCCGAGTCGAATGTAGTTCGACCGTATCCGATCGACTAGATTGGCCAGCCGATCGCCATAAGTGGGCAATGATCGCTAAGATAATCCCGACTCAAGGCGCAATGATCGGGTCAATAGGGTTTTGGCCATAGAACCGTTCGTAGCCGACTGGGCAGTCGACTACGAGAGCGGCCGATCACGATGAGGTCCATCGGGCCGATCGCCAAGTGTTCGCTGACTACTACCGGTCGGGATCCGACGTGTTCGAGGCCGTTGAGTGGCGCATGATCGCCAAGCGGCGATCGATTGGTGGCGGCCAACGGGAAGAAATCAACCCTCTGTATAAAAAGAGAGGGTGTGGAGCTTTGGGAGGCTAATGCTTATGCTCTAAGTGATCTTCCAAGTGCTCCACAAGTTCTAAACTCTTCTTACTTGCTTTTACTCCATTCTATTTGTAAGAAGAGTGGTCTTGATTGTAAAGGTTACCTCCACCTAACTTGGTGCAAAGGAGAGACCATTTAGTGGATTGGTTTAGCGGAGTGATTCACCGAGGACGAATCGGGGACCGTGGACTAGCGGCGTAGCCGTGAACCACGTTACATCCTTTGTTAGCGTTTGTATTTTCGTTTATCGCTTTGTTTTTATTGTTTATGCTCCCGCTTGCGCTAACGATTGTGTAGACGAGCAAACGAATGAGAGAATTCCAACATCCAAAGTAAGAGGGCTATTCACCCCCCTCTAGCCGGCCAATCGATCCCCAACACACTCTGCACAGTGGCCAGGTGCGCATCTCCAGCTACCACCGTATATAGTGGTCGAGCGCGGCACATCCAATGCTCTGCCCTCTACCCTGCTACCACTACCCTGAGTGGCTGGGGAGGCAGGATGACTAACGACCCATCTCATCCACAAGGGAGACCCAGTCGTCAGCATGCATGCTATGTAATGATGCATAACTCACACACAAATCCTCGCATCACTCCCTAACTCACGGGGAGACCTAGTCAACCCAAAAGTCAACCATGCAAGGACTATTAATCGGTAATCACAACCTATTTATCTATGTACAGATAAATAGATCCATCAAGGTAACCCACTAATATGTGTACGGTATAACAACCGACCCCATATATTGGAGCCATCACCCCACCTAGTGATGTAACTCGGTAACCCCATCTAAGTCCACACTAGTGACCATAACCACATGCATTTAACTTAATACCTATTAGCTAACACACAAGCAGGGTTGTAATTCATATCCAAGATAAAGGAATGATGAATTAACAGCAATATCTCAAAGATCGAAGACTAAGTACAAGCACAGGATAAAACATGAGTGGATCTAAGGTAAACAGGTATAAACATATATCCAAGATCATGCACCGGAATTCGATCAAACTACCGGACCAGGTAGATATTACCCACCTGATACGAAGCTCAAATAATCTTCACGGCCGCGGACCTGCTTCATATCCCAAACCTGCACAATAATAACAAATTATGGTTAAGTACAAGTCTTCGATAATTATATGAACTAATTATTATATCACTTCTATATTCACATTCATCCTTCGTCTACGATTAAGAACCCCGATTATCTCAATCCGATACACTACAATAAATCCATCAAAGGAAATCCTAATGAACTAACCTCCAACCACCCTCCGGTAGCTTACCATCAGATTAAACCATAGCAGTTACCAACTGCAACTTCCCTTCCACACACACACACACACACACACACACACACACACACACACACACACACACGACACAATCAACTTGCAATCACAGAACCTAAATCAACTCCGGATCAAATCTTACCACTCCAATCACAGCCTAGATTCCAATCGAAATCCATCACAAGCAACTCAAATTCCCGATTGAAAACGCATCACAAATGACACCACAAGAATATGCCCAACTTACCAATTTCAGATATCCTTCGCAACCCACTCCTGCTCGACTCTCTGCTCACCGAAGAAACTCCAACTCCTAACACTAATTCAAACAAATCACTGTACAACGCAATCGCTACCATTTCACAGAAATTCCACACAGCACAGGGAATGAAGGAACTGATCGACTTACCACACTGTAGATCCTCCTACACTGCTCCTCCCCTATTCCCCCTACTCACCGAAACCAATCCAAGCTCACCACGAGCTTTAGCACTCTCAAAACTGCCGGCTGAAGGTAACCTCAGCAAGCACAGATCGACAGAAAACCCAATCTGCCGCGATAATGCCAAAATCCGATCAATCATAGCAAGATCTAAGAAATCCACTGTGGAAACTAACCCTAGATAGACTGATTACCTCGATTGGCAGCTCGCTACCGCGACAATGACATCGCCTGTCCGCTGGGAGTGTCGCCGCGATTTTCCCAGGAGAGAACCCCTTGATCCCTGGCCGAAGATCAGCCCAGTGGTGGCGCCGTCGAGCTGCTCACACCGGACGTCGACGAGCGGAGATCGGCGATGCGATCGCGCGGAGTGGAAGGGAACCGACGCAGAGTGGAAGAAATCGGCGAAATCGCAAATGAAATGGCGATATGTTCGTTCAGCAGCCTTTAAATGGCATTCGACCGATCCAGTTAACCCAACCCAATCTGATTGGGTTCAGCTCAACCGGTTCAGCCACTTAACCCAAGTCAAATCCAATCCGATTTCGCCCATTTATAGCCCTCGCCCATTTACCAGCCCAAGCCTAATACCAACCCAATTTAATCCACTAATTAACCCCATTTAATCTACTAATTAAACTCAATTAATTAAAGGCTTAATCCATAATAATAAATTTTTTTTTTCGTATTCTACATTCTCCCCCACTTAATAAAATTTGGTCCCCAAATTTCCGTACTTATATGCAGTAATCAACTTAAGAAATTTCTTGTACTACTACATACCTCACGTGAACAAGTGTGGGTATCGAGCTCGGATGGTATCCTCCAACTCCCACATAGCCTCCTCATCAGTGTGATGCTTCCATCCAACCTTTACAAGTTGGATGGTTTTGTTTCATAGCTGACGCTCTTTGCGACCAAGTATCCGCACTGGGAACTCCTCATATGTCGCGTTAGGCTGGAGTGGAATCGGAACCTCCATCAGAACATGATCCGGATGCAGTACGTATTTCCTCAGTATAGAAACATGGAATACGTTATGAACGCTCGCAAGCATCGGAGGTAGAGTTAACCGGTATGCTACACCTCCAATCCGCTCCAATATCTCGAATGGTCCAATGTAGCGTGGTGCTAACTTTCCTTTAATTCCGAATCTCTTGACTCCGTTCGTAGGTGATACACGTAGGAATACATGATCCCCTATAGAAAACTCCAGAGGTCTTCGCCTCCGATCCGCATAACTTTTCTGTCTATCCTGAGCCTCTGACAATCATCGCCTGATAACATGAAACATCTCTGCATCATGCTGAATACTCTGAGGGCCCAATAACTGTCGCTCCCCGACATCCTCCCACAAAATCGGAGATCTGCAGGGTTGGCCATACAAAGCCTCAAAGGGAGCCATCTGAATGGAAGAGTGATAACTATTATTATAT
Source organism: Wurfbainia villosa (assembly GCA_025175895.1). Classification (NCBI taxonomy): domain Eukaryota; kingdom Viridiplantae; phylum Streptophyta; class Magnoliopsida; order Zingiberales; family Zingiberaceae; genus Wurfbainia; species Wurfbainia villosa. The sequence continues at coordinate 11,312,182 of CM046007.1, read as the reverse complement.
GCAAACTCCACTAAGTGGACGTGATCCTCCTAGCTGCCTCCGAAATCCATGATGCAAGATCTCAATAAGTCCTCCAAAGTCTGAATAGTACGCTTAGACTGTCCATCCATCTGCGGGTGAAATACTGTACTGAGACGAAGCTCGGTGCCCATAGCATGCTGAAGACTCTGCTAGAATCGTGAAGTAAAATGCGGATCTCTATAAGATATTATACTCAAGGGTACTCCATGCAGCCTGACAATCTCTCTATAGTATAGCTCTGCCAGTCAATCCAATGGGTGTGTCTCACGAATCGGAAGGAAATGAGCAGACTTGGTTAACCGATCCACAATCACCCAAATCGCATCATGTCCCTTACGGGTTCTGGGCAATCCCGTAACAAAATCCATCGTGATATGTTCCCACTTCCATTCCAGAATTGGGATTCTCTGTAGCAATCCGGCAGGTTTCTGATGTTCAGCCTTTACCTACTGGCAGACCAAACATCGAGCGACGAAATTCACAATATCTCTCTTCATACCGTCCCACCAGTATGAACGCCTCAAATCCTGATACATCCGAGTACCGTCAGAATGTATGGTGAATCTTGAATGATGTGCCTCTCGTAATAACTCCTCCTTAATTGGATGCGTGTCTGGAACACATAGTCTTCCTCGGAAACGAAAGACTCCAGTCTCGTCACACGAGAAATCTGTCTGTTGTCCTGAATCCACAGCGCTGCATAAGAACTGCAGATGCTGATCACTAGCTTGTGCCTCTTTGATCCTCTCAATAATAGCGGACTGGGCAACCATGGATATGAGTATCCCCCGAGATGTGTGACCCTGTCTGCATAATCCCTCGAGAACTGCCGAACTAAATCATTATCACAAATGACCGCCGTAATCCCACGAGACTTCGCTCACTACATTAGCTTTACCCAGATGATACTAAATGGTGCAATCATAATCCTTTAGGTATTCCATCCATCGTCTCTGTCTAAGATTCAATTCCTTCTGAGTGAAAAGATATTTCAAGCTCTTATGGTCCGTATAGATCTCAAAAGTAATCCCGTAAAGATAATGTCTCCATATCTTTAGCGCAAAAACAATGGCTGCTAACTCCAAATCATGTACCGGATAATTCCTCTCATGATCCTTAAGCTGACGGGAGGCATAAGATACTACACGGTCGAACTGCATCAGAACTGCTCCCAATCCTTGGAAAGAAGCATCAGTATACAGTACCATTCCATCACAAGAAGAAGGAATCACTAATACAGGTGCAGAAACTAGTCGCTGCTTAAGGTCCTGAAAACTGGACTCACACGCCTCTGACCAAGCAAACTTGACCCCTTTTCGGGTCAAGCAAGTAAGTGGTGTGGCTATACGGGAAAATCCCTCCACAAATCTACGGTAATACCCGGCCAATCCAAGAAAAATACGGACTTCCTGAATTGACTTTAGTTGCTCCCAACTGGTAATTGCTTCGATATTCTGGGGATCAACTGAAATACCCCTGTTGGATACCACATGTCTAAGAAAACCCATGGAAGATAGCCAGAAAGTGCACTTGCTGAACTTGGCATATAAATGCTCTCGTCGCAATGTCTCCAACACAATCCGAAGATGGTGTTCATGCTCCTCCTCAGAACGAGAATATATCAAGATATCATCTATGAATACGATGACAAACTGATCCAAGTACCTCAAAAATACCCGGTTCATAAAATCCATAAATGCAGCTGGAGCATTAGTAAGACCAAATGGCATCACCAGAAACTCGTAATGTCCATAACGCGTGCGAAACGCTGTTTTCTGAACATCCTCGTCTCTTACTCTCAGCTGATGATAACCTGAACGTAGATCAATCTTGGAATACACGTAAGTATCCTTGAGTTGATCAAATAAATCATCTATCACGAATTCCACTTGCCTAGGAGGTGAAAAGCCTGGAAGTTCATCTGAAAATATATCCGGATACTCACGAACTACCCGCACACTGGAGAGGGGTGGTACTTCCTCACTTTCCACTTTGACCAGGGATAATAAGTACCCATGACAACCATGAGTCAATAATCTCCGAGCCTGAAGTGCAGATATAATGGACACTCCATCATCTCGGGTACCCATGAATTCCCATGGAGGCTGATCTGGTGGTCGGAAGGTCACTACTCTCGCTCTACAATCCACTGTAGCACAGTATGTAGCCAACCAGTCCATTCTGAGGATAATATCAAATTCCACCATCTCTAACACTTGAAGGTCCACCGTAAGTATATGCCCATCGAAATCCAACGGACAACCTTTGATTACTTGATGACTGGTCAAAACCTCGCCCGATGGTAATGATACCGCTAACCCACAAGGACGAATCATAGGAATTCTTCCAATTTTACTCAGAAACATACTAGATATAAAGGAATGCGAGCTACCAGTATCAATCAAAGTATCTGCAGGTATAGAATAAATCGAAATCATACCCCGAATGATCGATCCCTCGGCCCGCTGAGCATCCTCTCTGGTAATGGCATAAATTCATCCAGTCTCTACATGCGGCAGCTGCGCTCCCAATATAATAGTAGAATGCCTCCACTCAGGATGAGTCTGGCTCTGTGATTCTGCTGCTGGAGGCTGACTCTGCTGCGTAGGCATAATATATCCCTGAGAGCTGGCCGATAGGTATCACTGAGTAGGTGGCCCGGAATAATAACTCTCTGGAGATGGAGTATAATGAATCGCCGCTGGCATCCCTGAAGAGTCACTCCCATGTATATGATATATCTGGGCTATAGAAAGGGGTGGCTACCTCTGACCATGTATCTGCGTCCTAGGTGTTGACCTCTGCTGATGGTACTGGCCAGGCTTCTTTCCCTTGTTGGAGTTATCTGAGAACTCCAACTGTGCCTTCAGAGTACACTCTCGACTCGTATGTCCTAGATGCTTGTAGTAAAAGCAAACATCATGATCTAAGGGACACTCGGAAACACTATGGCTCTCAGACCTACATCTCTAGCATCCAGTCATGTGCCCTCTCTTACGGTTCTTCTGAAAACCTCCAGACTGTTCCGAAGCTGGTCGCTTCCCTTTTTGCGCTCTCAATGAACCTTCTGCAGCACCTCGAGAAGCTCCACTCTGATTCTGCTTCTTCTGAGTCTCAATGGTCGTATCCTGCTTTCGCTGCTTTCCCTGGGACATCTGCTTCTCCACCTCCTTCTCCTTTGTAATTTGCTGAGAAGTCATCTCAATAGACAGTGCCCTATCCAGTGCCTCTCGGTACGAGTTAATGGAGGATCCAGACATTCTTACTCGAATATAAGCTGCCAAACCCTGTGTGAATTGGAACATCCGGTCCTCATCCTGTGCTACCATATGCGAACAGAATTCCGCTAATCGAGTAAACTCTGCATTATATTCCATAGCTGATCGATTCCCCTGCTTAAGACTTAAGAACTCCTGACGGCGTGCTATAGAAAATGCAGCAGGAAAATATTGTCTCCAGAAGATATCTCGAAAAACTGCCCAGGTGATGTTCTACTCTCCCATCAAGGTCTTCTGCATTTTCCACCACGTAACCGCCTGCTCCCGAAGGTGATAAGCTGCTAGACCCACCTTCTCCTCATCTGGGCAGCTCATGAACTCAAAAGTATCCTCTAGATTATCTAACCAGGTCCGGGCAATCCAGGGATCAGACTCGCCTCGGAACAACGTAAATCGGTCCTTGGCTGAACGCGCTAACACAAGTATATGTGCCTTGACTCTGACCCAACTAGATGTTGGATATTTGAAGCCGCTAGAGGGGGGGTGAATAGCATAGTGTTCGTTCGTAGATGGAATTTGATCGTGGTTGTCTCTACAATTTTGTTAGTACGCAACAGAATAGTAATGAAAGCAATAACGAAACAATTAACAACACGCAAACACAATTGTTTAACGTGGTTTGGAACCGAACGGTTCCTACTCCACGGATCAGGTTCGTACGAACCCTAGCGATGCCAATCACACACCACTATAATAAACACTCCTTCTCGGAACAATCCGGAGGCGGAGAAACCTTGTACAAGATGATTACAATAATAATCAAAATCTACAAGTAAATACAATGAAATACAAAGCAAGACTAGTAAAGAAAAACACTTTACAAATGCTCTTGAATGCTTGATCGCTAGGTTGATCGAGTAGCACTTGGAGACCCTGAATTGCAGCAGCAACTCGCCCCAAATCGCCTCAAAGAACCATTGAAATTTCCTCCATCACGAGCTCCTTATAAAGCTTCAACCTGTGCTAGAAAAAGTCGATCAGTCGACTGATGCCACTGTTGTCGTGAGACAACGGCTAGATCCACGCTGGATAAGTCCAACGGATCTACCATCAGTCGACTAATCATACCCATCAGTCAACTGATGGAGTCCTCACTCGACCAGTCGAGTCTCGACTCCATTCTATGGCCGAATTCCCGAGCACCGATCGGTGATCACACGATCGCGATCGCTCGAGCCATCACCGATCGCCCACCTCAGTAGTCATTGCTAGGCCACTTCCCATAGTCAAACCCTAGTTGACTCAGTCCAGTCGACTGCCACATGGCACCAGTCGACTGACATACCTCAATCATGGGGTTTTAGCCCAAGTATGGTTCCCCCATACTTGCTAGACCACTCTTAGCCTAGACCTAAGCCTTCTAGCCACCTCCATCAGTCTCACGCCTCTCGGATCCCTCCAAGTCATCCATGACTTGTTCATCCATCGCGCTAGCCTCCAGGTGCTTCCTTCGGCTATGTCATGCTAACGGTGTCTACACCGCCAAGGCACATTGGACTTACGCCGCCAAGACTCCGCTTGGACTTTACGCCGCCAACCATTGGACTTATGCTGCCAAGACTCCCGCTTGGACTTTACGCTGCCCGTATCAAATCTTGGACTTCTCAAATGCCAAGACTCAATCTTGGACTTTCCCTTGCCAACCCATGTTGGACTTTTTATGCCAAGATCCATGCTTGGACTTTCCATGCCAAGACCCATGCTTGGACTTTCCCTTGCCAACCCATGTTGGACTTTCCATGCCAAGACCCATGCTTGGACTTTCCCAAATGCCAAGTGTCTCACTTGGACTTTCCTTGCCAACTCATGTTGGACTTTCCATTGCCAAGACCCATGCTTGGACTTTACCAAATGCCAAGTGTCCCACTTGGACTTTCCATGCCAAGTACCCAAGACTTGGACTTTCCCATGACAATTACATTGTCATATATTTTTGTCGAACATCAAAAACATCACTCGAGTCAAACTCGAGTCCTGGTCAATCGTGACCTGGGTCGATTGCACCAACAATCTCCCCCTTTTTGATGTTTGACAAAAACCAAACAAAATATTGAGTTAGAACACTAACTCAAATCCCTTACCAATTATCCCAAGTTGGTAATCTTAAACATTCTCCAAATGTTCTCCCCCAAACATTCTCCCCCTTTTTGACTAACATCAAAAAGGTCTTCTCTCCAAGGAGGACAATGTCTCATGTCCCAATGAGATCTTACAATCTCCCCCTTGATCTAAAAATACCTAGGATGCCTACCATCTTCCTAGTGATAAGTCCCATATCACTCAAGAGAGGCAATCCTATTCACTCTCCCAATTTCCAAATTGGGTATCAAAAATCCATCAATTTTCCCAATTGATGATACTCTCCCAATAACTTCTCCTCTTCAAGAAGAAAAACACATCCAGCATCCCAAGATGGATACCTCCCCCTAAAGGCTTGCTCCCCCTTGACCATTGCACCAACAATGTCCTTGGGAAGTCCCTAAGCCAATAGGAACTCTAAGCCATCAAAATTAAGGTTAGAAATTCAACATTGAACTTTCCAACACCTTAAAATTGATACAAACCCTAAACACCTCTCCTAATCCATATCCAATGGATTTTCACCATTCATCATGCTTCCCAAAGCATATCCTAAGGTTAGGAGTGGTTAGGGACCTTAACCGCAGCTGAAATCGGGTTAAACAACCTTGGTTACCCCGAAATCAGGCTATCAGTCGAGTGATTCAGAAATCAGTCGACTGACACGCTCATCAGTTGACTGCCACCCAGGGGCAGTCGACTGATTACTGAAAATCTCGATTTTCTTTTATCAGAAATGAGTTTTGGAAAATCATAACTAATTATACGTATATCGAAAAATCATAAAATTTGATACGTATAATACTTATGACCAATACAATGGGTGAAAAATGTTTGAAAAATATTTTACCCATAAAATAGCGAAATTGATACAAAATTCAAAAGTGACTAAAAACTTTAAAGTTTAAGCTCACATTGTATCAATCTCATTAATGGTGATTGCTATAAAAAAATAGACTTCACCAAGGTTTTTTAAAATGATTTTAAAATGTTTTCAAAACCCTATTTTGGATCATATTCCTTGGGCTCTATGTACATGACTTGTACACATGCTCTCCCAATGATCCACCATTGAAATAAGATGAGTTTTAGTTCATCTAGATACAAAAACTATGCACCTTGAACTCAACTCATATCCTAGCATCTCACATGTATCTAGGGTGTATAAATACACATACATGTCAATTGGATGTGAGATGTGGGTTTTGTTCTCCCTAATCTAGGATTTCATGCATTTTGTAAAGCAATCCTACTTGATTCCCTTATAAATGAGACTTCAAGTCATGCCATTGTCCTTAAATCAATTTTAATCAATTAAATGCATGAAATGATCATGGCATAATAATAGCAAATATAAGTCATGGCCAATGATCATAATGTCATGGCATATGATATAAAAATAAAACACATGACATTAACCTAAAACTTAAGCATACTCATGACATATAAAATGATTAAACATAAACATGATGTCATGACATGACATATGACAATCAAAGCATGACATATAAAATATATAGGTATAGTAATACCTAAATCTTAATATTAATTGTCATTTGACATAATTCATCATATTTTGCCATATTTCTACTTTTCTCCCAAGTGTGCCAAAAACCCAAAATGACACACCAACCTCTAAACCTAAATTGTGCCAATTTGATCATTTTATCAAACTTCTCAAATAATATTGGCACATCCTAAAATCTTTTAGGATTAAGACTCAAATGTATTTCCAAGGTGACCCTAACCTTGAAAATAACCTAAAGTGCCACCTTTATCATGATTGAGTTAACTACTCATCCAATCAAGGTTGGCACACCCTAACCCCATCTAGCATGAATCAATCATGCTCTTAGGAACCCAAAACCTATTTGAGCTCCTAGGGTTAATTAGGTATTCGTTAGGGATAACCTCCCTAGATACCTTCCTAATGACCCTCCTAGGCTTGTTAGCCTTGGTCATTGTGGTCTTACCTAGGTTGAATCTAGGGGTAACTCCCCTTGCAACCTTCTTAGTGGCCACCCTAGGTTTCCTAGAAACCCTAGCCACTAGGCACAACCTTTGGTCAACCCTAGGGATGACTTTCCCATTGACCTTGGTCTTCCTAGACCTAGTTAGTGTTCCATAATCAAATGGAACACTATAGTAAGCCACCTTAGGCTTAGGTTTGTGACCCAAACCTTGCTTGCCCTTGGTTGACTTTTGACTCTTAGGTCCTAGGTGTTGACTTTGACTTTTGGACCCTTGAAATTGATTTTGGATGTTCCTAAGGGTCTTCTCAAGTTTTTCAAGCCTTGACCTCAAGGCTTGATTTTCCAACTCTAATTTCCCAATTTTTGATTTCTCATTTGGTCCTTGGACATTATCCTTTCTAGGCATATGCCTAGTCCATTTTGGATTAAAACCTAGATGATCTCCTATTTTCTCAATTGATTTCCTAGGTAGAATATTTTTAGGGACATTTGACCTAGATTTGCTCTTAGATAAATTATTTTTAGGGACATTAGTCCCAAATTTCTCCTTACTTTCAAAATGAAAATTCTTAGCTCCTAAGCAAAAGTACTTGTTCCTATTAGCATGCTTTTCATAAATTGCAAGAGAATTAAAATTCTTAGCATGCTTTTGACTTTTAAATTTAAAAGGAGCATTACTAAAATATACCTTAGGGTTTGCCTTAGAGGCTCCCCCTACTTGTGAAGCTCCATTTTGAGTCTTTTTGCTCCCCCTAGGACATTGATTCCTATAATGTCCTTTTGAATTGCACTTGAAGCATATGATGTGCTCCTTGCCTTTAGGTGTTGGGGAACCGGCATCCTTGTCTTTTGGTGTCGGTGGAGCTTTCCTAATCTTCTTTGGGCATTTACTCTTGTAATGCCCATACTCCCTACACTCAAAGCATATTATATGAATTTTATTTGAAATTAAAGTGTTTGAGTTACCTAGGGTGGTGGTAGGAGCCGGAGTTAAATTTTGAGCTTCCTCATCTTGATCGGATGTTGAAGGCTCTTCTTGAGGTTGCTCCGGTGTAGATGGTCTCTCTCCCTCAATCACGGAGGTGGATGCTTCTCCCACCTCTTCTACTTCCTTTTCCGATCCGGAAGTTGACTCCTCACTTTCTTGTGAGGATGATGAAGCTTTCTCTTCGGTCTCCTCCTCTTCTAAGTCTTCTTGGACCGATTCGGGATTGTCGTAGAACTTGACCAACTTATTCCACAACTCCTTGGCATTCCTATAGCTTCCTAATCTAGAAAAAATATCGTTAGGTATCAAATTAACTAACATTTTTGTTACCTTAACGGTTGTCTTGAATTTTTGCCGTTGCTCCTCGGTCCATTGCTTCTTTTTGAGAATTTCGCCGTTATCTCCTCTTGGAGCATCAAAACCTATAATCACGGCAAACTAATTTTCTATATTCGATATTAGAAAATATTCCATCCTACCTTTCCAATACGCGAAATCTTCACGGTCAAAGGCGGGTGGAGTCGCTATGTCATCACCCCATCTTTCTTGAAGATCCATCGTCTTCCCTCTAGCTTCTTTAGCTCCCGGCGTTTAATCCGTAGAAGAGCCCCGGGCTTTGATACCAATTGTTGGATATTTGAAGCCGCTAGAGGGGGGGTGAATAGCGTAGTGTTCGTTCGTAGATGGAATTCGATCGTGGTTGTCTCTACAATTTTGTTAGTACACAGCGGAATAGTAATGAAAGCAATAACGAAACAATTAACAACATGCAAACACAATTGTTTAATGTGATTCGGAACCGAACGGTTCTTACTCCACGGATCGGGTTCGTACGAACCCTAGTGATGCCAATCACACACCACTATAATAAACACTCCTTCTCGGAACAATCCGGAGGTGGAGAAACCTCGTACAAGATGATTACAACAATAATCAAAAGCTACAAGTAAATACAATGAAATACAAAGCAAGACTAGTAAAGAAAAATACTTTACAAATGCTCTTGAATGATTGATCGCTAGGTTGATCGAGTAGCACTTGGAGACCCTGAATTGCAGCAGCAACTCGCCCCAAATCGCCTCAAAGAACCATTGAAATTTTTTCCATCACGAGCTCCTTATAAAGCTTCAACCTGTGTTGGAAAAAGTCGATCAGTCGACTGATCGGGACCATCAGTCGACTAATGCCACTGTTGTCGTTAGACAACGGCTAGATCCACGCTGGATAAGTCCAACGAATCTACCATCAGTCGACTGATCATACCCATCAGTCGACTGATGGAGTCCTCACTCGACCAGTCGAGTCTCGACTCCATTATGTGGCCGAATTCCTGAGCACCAGTCGACTGATCACACGATCAGTCGACTGCTCGAGCCATCAGTCGATTGCCCACCTCTGGCAGTCGACTGCTAGGCCACTTTCCACAGTCAAACCCTAGTTGACTCGGTCCAGTCGACTACCACATGGCACCAGTCGACTGACACACCTCAATCATGAGGTTTTATCCCAAGTATGGTTCCCCCATACATGCTAGACCACCCTTAGCCTAGACCTAAGCCTTCTAGCCACCTCCATCAGCCTCACGCCTCTCGGATCCCTCCAAGTCATCCATGACTTGTTCATCCATCACGCTAGACTCCAGGTGCTTTCTTCGGCTATGTCATGCTAACGGTGTCTACACCGCCAAGGCACATTGAACTTACGCCGCCAAGACTCCGCTTGGACTTTACGCCGCCAACCATTGGACTTATGCTGCCAAGACTCCCGCTTGGACTTTACGCCGCCCGTATCAAATCCTTGGACTTCTCAAATGTCAAGACTCAAGCTTGGACTTTCCCTTGCCAACCCATGTTGGACGTTTTATGCCAAGACCCATGCTTGGACTTTCCATGCCAAGACCCATGCTTGGACTTTCCCTTGCCAACCCATATTGGACTTTTCATGCCAAGACCCATGCTTGGACTTTCCCAAATGCCAAGTGTCCCACTTGGACTTCCCTTGCCAACTCATGTTGGACTTTCCATTGCCAAGACCCATGCTTGGACTTTACCAAATGCTAAGTGTCCCACTTGGACTTTCCATGCCAAGTACCCAAGGCTTGGACTTTCCCATGACAATTACATTGTCATATGTTTTTGTCGAACATCAAAACATCACTTGAGTCAAACTCGAGTCCTGGTCAATCGTGACCTGGGCCGATTGCACCAACACTAGAATCCGTAGAAGTCGGAATAGTTGGGGTACATCTGGCTCTTGAGGTTTCGAACCTCTGGTAGGAGACTGTCGTGGCTCTTCTTGATCAACAGGTCCACCGGTAGTAGGTTGCTTAGATGGACGACCTCTCTTACGAGTCCGAACAGGTGCCATAATATCGTTTGTCCACACCTGATGAATGACTTACATAAATATCTTGCCAGAAAATATTAAGTGTCAAGATTTCTTACTTCGTACAACTTGGAGCTCACGTCGTTGTCAATCCCATCTCACCAAAATCAAAATCAAATCAAATCAAAACGATTTCCGAGGTCCAAAATCCGACGAAATCATTATTGCATGGCATCGTAACCTAGAGCTCTGATACCAATAAAATTGTCACGCCCCGAGGTAAACTCTATCCGACCAACGGACGGAACCCCCTTATGACAATTCCAATACGGTACAATAGTCGCAACCAGTATAACACATATCGAAAATGTATAACATCACAGTGGAAGCCAACACAATGGAAATACAAACTCAACAACATACGTATATCGGTATATTCGTCCATACTAAAACAAAATCTCATACTAAATACCATAAAAGAAAAATACAACATGATCTCCAATAATAGTAGAAGTCCATATGAAGATACATGCGATAGGAAACAAAACCCTCAGAAAAGCAGCGGGATGGGATCAAGTGGCGATGCTCCAAGTCCATGCCGAAGTCTTCTATCTACTACCTGGCCGACAAGAAACTCAGGGTTTAGGGTGGTGAGTATAAAACTCAGGGGTAATATATAGAAAGTGCATGAACAATATACAGGGTATAGAGATCTATAAGTATACATGTGAAGATCTACAGGTATGCAACATGAGTCCAACTGACATACAATACTAAACATAGTAACCAGTAACCACAGATATGACATACTCACAGCATATACTAAACTGATCAATTGACATAAAGTAATGTACATACCTGACGGTCTGCCCCCATATGATCTATAATATCCTGAACAGGTATACCACAGCATAATCCAAATAGCATGCAATAGTCTAAACCAATACACACTCATGCTCAACACATACACAACGATATACAAAATATGCAAAAGGCATGTAGCATGATGTACAATCATATGCAGCAAACAAATGCAGCATCTCACAGGCATATGTAAAACATATATCAAATACATGCATACCGACTGGTGGCACTAAGATAACGACTAGCCCGACGCTAGCTGCCACTACTCTTGAGTGACCGAGTTGGGTAGTATGAATGAGTAGCATATAAGCGTAAAGAGCTAACTACTCCCCGGGGGTCCCTGCTGCTGGTCGCTCCGTCACTACCCATGAGAAGATGAGCTCCGCACATAGGACAACTGCACGTCACAACAACAACCATCTATAGTGGGCGAGTGCTAACACCACTCTGCACAGTGGTCAGGTGCGCATCTCCAGCTACCACCGTATATAGTGGTCGAGCGCGGCACATCCAATGCTCTGCCCTCTACCCTGCTACCACTACCCCGAGTGGCCGGGGAGGCAGGATGACTAACGACCTATCTAATCCACAAGGGAGACCCAGTCGTCAGCATGCATGCTATGTAATGATGCATAACTCACACACAAATCCTCGCATCACTCCCTAACTCACCGGGAGACCTAGTCAACCCAAAAGTCAACCATGCAAGGACTACTAATCGGTAATCACAACCTATTTATCTATGTATAGATAAATAGATCCATCAAGGTAACCCACTAATATGTGTACGGTATAACAACCGACCCCATATATTGGAGCCATCACCCCACCTAGTGATGCAACCCGGTAACCCCATCTAAGTCCACACTAGTGACCATAACTGCATGCATTTAACTGAATACCTATCAGCTAACACACAAGCAGGGTTGTAATTCATATCCAAGATAAAGGAATGATGAATTAACAGCAATATCTCAAAGATCGAAGACTAAGTACAAGCACAAGATAAAACATGAGTGGATCTAAGGTAAACAGGTATAAACATATATCCAAGATCATGCACCGGAATTCGATCAAACTACCGGACCAGGTAGATATTACCCACCTGATATGGAGCTCAAATAATCTTCACGGCCACGGACCTGCTTCGTATCCCAAACCTGCACAATAATAACAAATTATGGTTAAGTACAAGTCTTCGATAATTATATGAACTAATTATTATATCACTTCTATATTCACATTCATCCCTCGTCTACGAGTAAGAACCCCGATTATCCCAATCCGATACACTACAATAAATCCATCAAAGGCAATCCTAATGAACTAACCTCCAACCACCCTCCGACAGCTTACCATCAGATTAAACCATAGCAGTTACCAACTGCAGCTTCCCTTCCACACACACACACACACACACACACGACACAATCAACTTGCAATCACATAACCTAAATCAACTCCGGATCAAATCTTACCACTCCAATCACAGCCAAGATTCCAATCGAAGTCCATCACAAGCTACTCAAATTCTCGATTGAAAACTCATCACAAATGACACCATAAGAATATGCCCAACTTACCAATCTCAGATATCCTTCGCAACCCACTCCTGCTTGACTCTCTGCTCACCGAAGAAACTCCAACTCCTAACACTAATTCAAACAAATCACTGTACAACGCAATCGCTACCATTTCACAGAAATTCTACACAACACAGGGAATGAAGGAACTGATCGACTTACCACACTGTAGATCCTTCTACGCTGCTCCTCCCCTATTCCCCCTGCTCACCGAAACCAATCCAAGCTCACCACGAGCTCAGCACTCTCGAAACTGTCGGCTGAAGGTAACCTCAGCAAGAACAGATCGACGGAAAACCCAATCTGTCGCGATAATACCAAAATCCGATCAAACATAGCAAGATCTAAGAAATCCACTATGGAAACTAACCCTAGATAGACTGATTACCTCGATTGGCAGCTCGTTGCCGCGACAACGACACCGCCTATTCGCTGGGAGTGTCGCCATGATTTTTCCAGGTGAGAACCCCTTGATCCCTAGTCGGAGATCAGCCCAGTGGTGGCACCGTCGAGCTGCTCGCACCGGACACTGACGAGAGGAGATCGGCGATGCGATCGCGCGGAGCGAAAGGGAACAGACGTGGAGTGGAAGAAATCGGCGAAATCGTAAATGAAATGTAGATCTGTTCGTTTGGCAACCTTTAAATGTCGTTCGACCGATCTGGTTAACCCAGCCCAATCCAAACCCAATCTGATTGGGTTCAACTCAGCCGGTTTAGCCACTTAACCCAAGTCAAATCCAATCCGATTTCACCCATTTATAGCCCAAGCCCAATACCAGCCCAACCCTAATACCAGCCCAATTTAATCCACTAATTAATCCCAATTAATCTACTAATTAAACTCAATTAATTAAAGGGTTAATCCATAATAATAATTTTTTTTCCGTATTCTACAAGGATGGTGTTGCGAAGTCGTGCGCTTGACGCATCCGAGGGACGTAGGCCGAGGGAAGAGAGCTTCGGTGGTAAACTCCATGAGGGATAAGGTGGACTTGGCCAAGTGGCTAAGACTGAGTGTCGGAAGGCTCAAACAATTTGGATTTGAGATTTTACCCGACATCAGTCGACTGACATAGGTGCGTGATCGCCTAGGTCGATGGGTTCGACCGTTGTTCGACCGTGTTTTGGCCGGATTGTCGAGATCACCGATCGCTTAAGGGAAGCAATGATCGATCGTGACCGCACGGGCATGGCTATCGAGCTCGCCATCACTCGACTGATGGGTTATCAGTCGACTGATGGGTACCATCAGTCGACTGATGTGTGATTCATTGGAACTTGACCAACGTTGATTTGGCCATTGTGAGACAACGACTACAGGACCAGTCGACTGATGGTCACGATCAGTCGACTGATACGTGCAAAATCAGCTTGATGCAGGTTATAAATGGAGCTCAAGATGGGGGATTTCGCCAAGACTTTTGTGAAGCTATTGGAGGGGAATTGTTGTTGCATTCCAGACCTTTAAGAGTCATCTAAAGCAAGCAATAAGAAAGTGATCAAAGCAATTGTGTAAAAGTTCTCTTTTGTATTGTCTTTGTATTTCATATTACTTGTTGTAATAGCTTGTACGAGGTTTCTCCATCTCCGACGTATAGTCGAGAAGGAGTTTAGTTAGTGTCGTGCGTATAACTAGAGCTCGGTGAGCTCGCCTATGGAGTAGGAACCATTCGGTTCCGAACCACGTATATCTTGTGTATGCTTGTATGTGTTGTTAGTATTTGTTTATTATTGTTATTCCACTGCACTAACGAAAATCGTAGACAAGCAACGCAAGAAGAACGATCGTATTCCACCATACGACGATAAAGGCTATTCACCCTCCTCTAGTCGGCCACCATCGACCCTACAATTTTCAGTGAAAATAAATAGGAGAGTTAATTAGGGTAAGAATCGAATTTTAAGGGATGTTAAAGTTCAAGGTTGAACTTTTGTCTCTATTTTTGAATTTTAGATTTCCTATAGGCTTAGGATCTCTCCAAAGACATTGTTTGTGCAATGGTTCAGGGGGAACAATCCTTTAGGGAGAGATTGTCCATCAAGGTGTGATGGTTGATTAGTGATAAGGGTTTTATCACTAACGAGATTTTTGAAAAGGGTTGAAGATGAAGGAAAAGGGGGAGAATAATTAAAGTCAAAAAAGACTTTTTGATGTGTGCCAAAGGAGGAGAATGAAGGGTTTAAGTTAGGGAACCTTCATTATGTTTTGGCATAGAAAGATGTAAGTTGAGCTTATGGACTAGCCTAACTTAAAAAATTTTTCAAAGATCAAAAAGGAGGAGATTGTTGGTGCAATCGACCTAAGATCAAGGTTGACCAAGCTCAAGTTGGGCTCGAGTTGATTTTCAATATTTGACAATATGACTAAAGGTAATAGATGGCATGAGGGAGATTGCTGGTGCAATCCACCTCAGGATAAGGATGACCAAGCTCGAGTGAGACTTGAGTTGAGTTTCGACAAATGGATGACAATATGACTATGGAATAGCATAAGACATCTGTAGTTATATGGAATTTAGCATGAAGTCAAATAGGTCAAGATTGACCAGATACTTGATGAGTGAAAAATACAAGTGGGTAAAGGAAAACCAGACACTTCATAATCGAAGTCTAACAGGGAGTTGGCAAGTGAGAAAATCCAAGTGGGTCTGGTAAGATTTGTAGGGGATCGAAGTGTAGTGGTTGGCCAGCTAGAGGGGGGGTGAATAGCCCTCTTCGTACGATGATGGAATTTGCTCGTCTACAAAGAATATTAGCGTAAGTGGAATATGAAAATACAAACAAAGAAAGACAAAGAAAAGGAAACAAACAATGCTAACAAGAGAATATAACGTGGTTCACAACTACGTCGTTAATCCACGGTCCGATTCGTCCGAGGTGAATCACTCCTCAATCTTTCCACTAGATCTCTCCTTTGCACAAAGTTAGGTGAAGGTAACCTCTTTTACACAAGGATCACTCTTCTACAATAGAATGAAGATTAGCACTAGTAGAAGAGTGGAAAACGTTTAGGGCACTTTGGGAGCTATTAGGAGTTCAAGCATTAGCCTCCCAAAGCCCAACACCCTCTCTTTTATAGAGAGGGCGATCACGCTCTGCGGCCGATCGTCGCCACTACAACGGCCTCTGAACACGTCGGATCCCGACCGTTGTAGTCCAACAGATCCCTTGGCAGTCGACTGATGTAACCATCAATCGACTGTTGCCTCTGTAGTCGACTGCCAGTCGGCTACGAGAGGTTCTATGCCCGCGACTTCCTCTGGTAGTCGACTGCTGGGCATGAACCCATCAGTCAAATACCAGTCGAACCCCGTTCGACTTAGAGCAGTCGACTGTCATTTCATGGCAGTCGACTGGTGTCGGGAAACCTCATCTGACACTTAGCCAAATGGCTAAGTTTCACCTAAGAGCACTACCCCTTCCCGGGTTACATTCACTCACTCTCATCCTCGAGTCCTCGCTCGGTTGTCTCGCCCGCCACGCCCCTGATGCGCGCGCAAGTGCCTCGGCGCCATCCTTCGCGTCTCGTCCTGAAGTATACTTCCTCCGGCTTCACTCCAAGCTCCTCGCTCGGCGGTCCCTCGAATGCTCCAAGCGCACAGCTTCTACAAAGTCATCCTTCACCGACTCAAAGACCGAGTCATGAGATGTGAAACTCGCCAAGGCTCCATGTTCAAATTACTAAGTCCTGTAATACTTCAACGCACATATCAAATCACAATAACAACCTAACTTAAACCCTTTGCCACACATATCAAAACCATATCATGGGTTGATTGCACTAACAATCTCTCCCTTTTTGATGTGTGACAATCCGTTTAAGTTAGGTAAAAACATTTGATAAAATATTAAAGAAAGAAAGCATGTAAATAACATGATTAGCAACTCTCCCCCTTAATACATGAAACTCCCCCTAAATGCATTCCCCCTTTACTTAAACATATATCTTTCTCCCCCTTTGACACCATCAAAATGATTAAACAGAGTTTATATGGCATGACATCAAGTGTAGAGAGAAACAAAAATAAAAAACAATCAAAAACCTGATAAAATCAGGTTATTGTGCTACATGATCACATCATCGATGCTATTAGTATGGCAATGATCGGCACAAGAATAAGTTTTTTGATTTTCTGGACGAAATTCAGAAATGCACTATAAATTCTAGAAAATTCAAAAAAATAGTAAAATTTGGGGGAACACATTTCTTTTGGGATTCTTTATCAATGAAAAATAGTTTTCCATGAAAAATCATTATATTTTCAAAGATTTGCCAAAAATCCAAAAGCTTTAAAAACAACTAGATTTTTGATCAAGTTTGTATCAATTTTAACACCTAATTTTGCTTTCAATTGTTTCAAAACATGAACACACAGATTTTAAAGTAAGAAATTATTTTGAAAACATATGAAATATCCAACCATGATCTTTGGGCAATATGTCTATGAATTAAACATAAGTCTTCCCCATGATTGGTCTATTATTGCTATTTTGATACCTTAAATGACCATCTAAATGCCATAGACATTAGTGGACCATTAGTATCATCCTATCATCTCACTCATGCTAAGTTTTCAATCAAGGTAGCCTATGGTGAGTGTGAGATGTATCCTAGAGGTATTTGTATATACTTAACCATTATTTTTATGCAATTCTATCAAGGTTAAGTATCATTCTATCATTCCACATGATCATAAAGACATATATGTATGAATTCCATATTATGATCATGAAACAAATGTATTCATCAAATTATAATCATGCATTAGGTATTACATCATGATAATAAGGCAAATACCACCTAAAGCATGATTTATCTATTTATATGTGCATTATCATCACCTAACACTATTTCAAAAATATTGTCCCGCCATCCTAAGTCAACCAACATATGATATAGGTAAATTCTTATGGTTGACTATCCTAGGATTTTCCTAACCCTTTAGGATGGATTTTGGAACCCAAAATAAGTTCTTTCCTATTGGGTTCACTAAAAATTCCTTGGGGATCCATTTTCTAGCTATTACCTTCTTTTTGTCTTGACCCCTAGCAATTAAACATTTATAGGCCTTTTCATTTTTATTTTCTTTATATCCTAGGTCTTTCTTGTTAAAACTTTCTCTTTAGCTCCCTATGATCATGTTAAGGGTGTTGGAGCCTATTGTGATTTTTTCTAGGGCTTTGGTCAAGTGATCTACCTTTTCCCTTAAAGCCCTATTCTCTTCCATACATGCATCACTTACATCTAATGGCACATAAAGATCATGTGAGCATGCATCATCATTATTATCATTAAAACATGCTTTTTCTAATTTTTGTTCTAAATCCTTAATTTGATTTAGCATGCATTTATTTTTCTTCTTTGCCCTAAACAAGTCCTTAGTGAGACTAGAAATCATGGAAACTATTTTATGTGGTGAGAGTTTTGTTACCATAGTCTCCATGTCTTCCTCTTCTTCGGATGAGGATGGTGAAGAAGCTCCCCCTTCACTAGAGCTCTCTTCACTTGTGCTTGATCCTTCATTTTTGGAGGAGGATGAGGCTAGGTCGTCAAAGGCCATCAAAGCTAGGTTGGTGACAAAAGCATTCTCCTCTTCCGATGATGATGAAGATGAGGAAGAGGGGTCATCCCATGTCCTTGCTTTTAGTGCCTTGGCCTTCTCTTTTTCTTTGGTCTTCTTCTCTTCTTCTTTCTTCTTGCTCCCCTTCTTCTTCTTCTTTTCTTCCTTCTTTCTCTTCTCCTCCTTGCTTTTGTTTAAGAGGGGACAATTATCCCTTATATGTCCCTCTTGTTGACAATTGTAGCAAATCACCTTTCCCCTTGGTCTTCTCCTCCTATCATTAGATTTATTAAATTTAAAACCTTTTAATGCACGCCTTACCCTCCTTACCATATAG
Organism: Wurfbainia villosa; assembly: GCA_025175895.1. Taxonomy (NCBI): domain Eukaryota; kingdom Viridiplantae; phylum Streptophyta; class Magnoliopsida; order Zingiberales; family Zingiberaceae; genus Wurfbainia; species Wurfbainia villosa. Next base: position 11,293,171 of record CM046007.1, on the reverse strand, counting down.
GCTTCTTCCGTGCTATCCATGGAGGAGGATGAGGATGCTTCGTCGGAGGAGGAGGGAGTTTCCATCTTCTTCTTCCCTTTGTTAGCCATCAAGGCTACTCCTCTTGAAGGTTGAAACTTTGGCACTTCTACTATTCCTTCGAGCCTTGTTTCGTGAAGCTCCATAGTTGAGAAGAACTCCTCCAAGGTGCTCACTTCCAAGTTCTTGGAGATGTAGAAGGAGTCCACCATAGAGCTCCATCTTGAGGACCGGGGAAAGGCATCTATGACCTTCATTACCATATCCCGGTTGGAGAGTTTTTCACCTACACTTGTCAAATCGGTTAGAATTTCCTTAAATCTAGAGTGTAGGGATTTTACCTTCTCTCCCTTTTCGGGTTTGATATTGGATAGTTGGGAGTGAAGGACATCTCTCCTTGCTAGCTTGGCCTCGGATGTGTCTTCATAAATTTCTATGAGCTTCTCCCACATCTCCTTGGCGCTAGCACACTCTCCTATCCAGTTGACTTCTTGTTGAGGGAGTACATTGTAGAGGTGATGTTTGGCTTTTGAGTTTGCCAAGTACTCTTCCCTTTGCCTCTTGCTCCACCTTGATTTTTCCAATGGCTCCCCTTCTTCATCCCTAGGCATTTCGAAACCGTTTTCCATGAGTAAAAGAATTTCTAAATCGGTTTCGAAAAATACCTCCATTCGCTTCTTCCACCAAGCGAATTCCCCCTCGAACTTTGGCAGATGAATATTGGAGCCGACCATCTCTTGATGAAGTGTTTATTGCGGCGGTTAGTCCTCGACAAACGACTTGGCTCTGATACCACTTGTAGGGTCGATGAATATGTGGTTGGCCGGCTAGAAGGGGGTGAATATCCCTCTTCGTACGATGATGGAATTTGCTCGTCTACAAGGAATATTAGCGCAAGCGGAATATGCAAATACAAACAAAGAAAGACAAAACAAAGGAAACAAACAATGCTAACAAGAGAATATAACGTGGTTCATGGCTATACCGCTAATCCACGGTTCGATTCGTCCAAGGTGAATCACTCCTCAATCTTTCCACTAGATCTCTCCTTTGCACAAAGCTAGGTGAAGGTAACCTCTTTTACACAAGGACCACTCTTCTACAATAGAATGAAGATTAGCACTAGTAGAAGAGTGAAAAATGTTTAGGGCACTTTGGGAGTTGTTAGGAGTTCAAGCATTAGCCTCCCAAAGCCCAACACCCTCTCTTTTTATAGAGAGGGATGATTTCTTTCCGTTGACCGCCACCAGTCGACTGCTGCCCTTGGCAGTCGACTATCGCCACTACAATGACCTCCGAATACATCAGATCCCGATCGTTGTAGTCCAACGGATCCCTTTGCAGTCGACTGATGTAACCATCAGTTGACTGTTGCCTCCGTAGTCGACTGCCCAGTCGGCTACGAGAGGTTCTGTGCCCGTGACTTCCTCTGGCAGTCGACTGCTGAGCATGAACCCATCAGTCGGATACTAGTCGAACCCCATTCGACTTAGAGCAGTCAACTGGTGTCGAGAAATCTCATCCGACACTTAGCCAAATGGCCAAGTTTCACCTAAGAGCACTACCCCTTCCCGGGTTACATTCGCTCACTCTCATCCCTTGGAGTCCCTCGCCTTCGAAGTTGTTTTCGTCCAACCACGTCCCTCGAATGCGCCAAGCGCACGACTCTGCAGTGTCATCCTTCGCGTCTCGCCCTAAAGTCTACTTCCTCCGGCTTCACTCCAAGCTCTTCGTCCGGCGGTCCCTCGGATGCTCCAAGCGCACGGCTTTCGCAAAGCCATCCTTCACCGACTCAAAGATCGAGTCATGAGATATGAAACTCGCCAAGGCTCCATGTGCGAATTACTAAGTCCTGCAAGACTCCAACACACATATCAAATCCCAATAATAACCTAACTTAAACCCTTTGTCATACACATTAAAACCATATCACGGGTTGATTGCACTAACAAGATTGGACACTTGGTGGTCAGAAGTCTAACGAAAGTTAGCAAGTGAGAAATCTGGGTGGGTTAGGATTGACTAGATACTTAGTGGTTGGAAGTCCAACGGGAGTTGGCAAGTAGGTAGAAATCCAAGTGGGTCAAGAAGAACTAGATACTTGGTGATGAAAATTCCAACGAGGGAGTCAGCAAGTGTGAAGTCCAGGTGGGTCAAGGTTGATTGGACACTTTGCACGAAGAGCAAAAGTTCAAGTAGATCAAGGAGGGTCGAATGCTTAGTGTCGCAAAAGCCCAAGTAGGTCAAGAAGGACCGGATGTTTAGTATTGGAAAAGCCCTTGCAGGTTTGGAGACTAGAGGCAAGGCAAGCAAAGTCCAAACAAATTAAGAATGACTGGATGTTTGGTGATGTGAAGTCCTAGCAGGTCAAGGAGACCGGATGACTATGCAGGTGAAGTTCCGATAGGTCAAGGGTGACCGTGCTTGACAAGTGAATTCTTAGCAGGTCAAGGATGACTGGATGACTAAGCAAGTGAAGTCTCAGCAGGTTAGGGTGATCGTGCTTGGCAGATGAAGTCCCGGCAGGTCAGGTGCCCATTCTTGGCATGTGAAGTCCCGGCAAGCTAGGGAGACCATGCTTGGCAAAGGAAGTCCTGGTAGATCACGGTTGACCGGATACTAGGCAAGGGAGGTTCTAATAGATCAAGAGTAATTAGATGTTGGATGAGAAAACGTCCTAGTAGGTTAAGAATTAACCAGATATCAGGTAAAGTCGGAGTTGGTTGAAATAAGGCTGACTGTTGAGGTATCAATCGGCTAGAGCTACTCAATAGTCGATTGATACATGTTGCTCAGTGAGTGCTCAGGTGATTAAGAAAGCAACAGTGCTTGAGGTGCTTAGGCACTGGGAGTTTGGTGCTCAGGCACGGGCACTAAGGAACAAAGGACTTGGTGTTCAGGAAGGCTCGGTGCTCAGGCATGCCCGTGGTGCTCGGGGCAGTTGCAATGAGAAAGGTGCTCGAGTGATTGAGAAATCCTGAGCTTAGGGGACGGTCCTCGAGCGATGAGGAACTGGGACTCTGGTGCATGGGACGGTGCTCGGGAGGCATGGGTGCTCAGGCGATGGAGAACACAGATGCTCGGGATGAGTGGTGCTCGGGTGACAGAGAACGCAGGTGCTCAGGATGAGTGGTGCTCGGGTGACAAGAAACAGAGCCCGGGCGATGAGAGAACTGCGGGAGGTGCTAAGAGAAGTTGGTGCTCGGGCGACAGTAGTGCTCGGAAAAATGAGAAACTAAGTTCTGATCCAACAGTCGACTGCTGTGGTGAAGCAATTGACTGACTGTTGTGAAAAGCACACAGAAAGTCTCTGAATCGACTGACCAATTTAATTGGAGGCTAAACAAGCGACTGATGGATGAGAGTAGTTGACTGATCGACTAGAATCCAATATGCATTGAGTCGTTGTGAGCAAACGGTCAAGTGATCAATCGACTAGGGGTAAGACTAGTCAACTGATAAGCAAAAATCAGCTCAATGCTAAGCTTATAAAAGGAGGACTTAGCGATGTTTTCCAGCGTCGATTTCTTAGAGATTTTGAAGGGGATTAGTTGCTGCAATCCAGATCTTCAAGGATATTTCCACAACAATCAATGAGCAATCAAGAAAAATCATTATTGTGTAAAATATTTCTTTCATTTGTATTCAGTTTATTTCTTTACATTTGTTTTGGTTGCAACTATTTTAAGCTCAAATTGTAAGAGATTTCTCCGTCTTCAGTATGTTTCCAAGGAGAATATATAATACTGATATCATTAGGAGCATAACGTCGTAGAGTAGAATTTAAGATTTCGAACTATGTGAAATCGATTTATTGTGCTTATGTTTTATTTTTATTTATGATTATTTATTTCTTCTGCTAATATTTATAGACAAGTACACAAATAATAAAATCGAAGAATGAGATCGAGTCATGATGATCCTAACAGCCCCCGCCCTACCTCACCCCTACTATGACTATGCACATGATCCCATATCTCAATGTCTCATTCCACCTTTCATCAATCTTAGTAAAGCTCTACATCATCAAGCCAAAACCACTATAGCCATGCAAAGACAACAATCATGACTCAACCTTATTGAGCCACAAGCTCCATGAACTTTGTGCATCTAGTCAAATCCCTATAAACTTCATGCCCACATCAATAAGTATAGATAAATCTAACTTAAATTCTTTATCAAACACATGAAGAATATATTAGTAAAATATGACAAATTAGGACACAATTATTATTATAGTATTTATTTTCTCAAAGGATGAAAATGTAATTTTCTAACACAATGGACATATTTACAAATTTCCTAACCCCTTCTTTCTCCTCACTCCGTGCAAGTCCATGTTGATTTCCCCCTTTTCCCTGCAAACGTCGTCGCCTCCCCTCCGCCTCTATTTAGTCGACCAGATTAATCCCCATTTTCTAGGGTTTCAGAGGAAAAGCTTATTTATCTAATTGCTTGCTCCCATGCGATTATTAAGCTCCCCCAATCATGGAATTCGATGATTCTTTCTACCGTGATTATGTGATGATGAAACCCTCCATGAGTCAACTGCATCCAACATCATTGGCAGCAATAGAAAGGGTTGTTGTGGTTATATTATACTATGGTGATGTTTGAGTCATGTTTGAGTCATTTGTTTTCATTTAGAATCAATCTTATCCCTAATACTTTTGGGTACGGTGTTAGTGGTGATGGAACAAAATTTGATTTAGTTTATTATTTCCATGCATGTTACTTAATAGTTGTACATAAGGTAAACTTCCTTATTGTGAAAATTAATTATAGTATAGGGTCATGACTAATGTGTGTTCCTGTTCATATCTTGCATACTTAGTAGTTGGAAGAGCATAGAGACGTTTGAGGTGATTGATGATGAGGTGGGTGTCTTCAATGATGCTAAAGTAGATTTTCTTAATTCAAGAAGTTTTTTTTCTTTCTTATTTTGTTATATAACATTGTGCATGATTAATATTGTAAAAATGGATATAATTATGAAGTTAAAAACAAAATTCTTTACATTATCATATTCCTACTTTTGTTGTTTGTCAACTTTCTCACATATTACTTGTCCTTTTATATTCATAGTTATACGTCTAGCTGTTTGTTCCCTTTTGAAAAATCATGATAAATTAAATTACATAATTAACTATAATAACTAATAAAGTAATCAAAACTTGGATTATAGAGATACTAGTTCATTCATAAATTATACTACTGATTTTCAGCTCAACGCTTCAAAAGGAGTTGCATTATTATTGATATTAATTAATAAGATAATAGATGCAACCTTTAAACTTAGAGCTTCAACTCCACACTCTGAAAAGGGGTGCACTATTATTGATATTAAATTGGTAAGATAATAAAAATAATACCTACATCGCAGAGCTTTAACTCCTCACTTTGAAGGAGTTGTTGACTTATTTAAATAAGTAAAATGAATTAATTATATTATAAAGCTTTGGATTTGCATTTTAAAAAGCCCTGGGTTCCTTTTTGAGCATATGTAAGCTTTGACCATTTTATATGAAGTGACTTTTTTCACTAGGTAAATTGCGACTCATTTATCCTTTCTTTTATGAGGTGCTTTTTTTTTTTTTTTGGTGAATTATAAGTCATTCACCCATTATATAATTATATAATGTATTTTGTGCTGGGTGAATCGCAAGTCATTCATTATATATATATATATATATATATATATATATATATATATATAGAGTGAATTATAGGTCATTCACTGTATATATTCATATATGTTTATAATGTATTTCATTTTAAATAAATTATAGGTTATTCGTCCTCCTTATATATGATGTATCATTTACTATGTCGATTTTGGCTCATCTACCTCTATATATATATATATATATATATGGATTCCTTGATAAATTAAATCAAGAATGTTTATAAGAGAATAAAAGAGGGAATACGAGAAACGATGGATTCATCTAAAAGCATATTCAAGAGAAATTTTTTATAAGAGTTTAATGTTCTTAAAAGGGTCAAAAATGATAATCTTAACTTGTTACTATTTATTAGACTCTATTATAAAATATGCTATTTTATATCATGCACATCTCTCTTTTGCTCACTTTGTATGTTTGTGCTCACTTTTAGAGTTCTCGACCTTTAGGTTATTTGCTTAGATGTATGTATAACACCGGTGGAATTTCTTCAAAAATGTACATTTAGTTGTTTTAGTTAGTTTTTGTCTATATTTTCTTATGACAATATTATAGTTCATGTAGGCGAGTGAAAGTATCGTCATAACATATCTAACTCGGGGCACGACAATATGGTATCAGAGTGAGTTTTAGAGGTATATTATAAGAGCATGTAGAGCTAGAATCATTCTATGCATATTCGATGGAATTTATGAATGGATCTTATGACATTGAAGTTGGAATTTGAAATTGCAGTTTAGAACTAGAGCTAGGATATGCTTAGTTGAAGTATAGTCTTTAAGTCATTCTTGTGCTCCTTATTTTATAACTTTTTGTCTCTATGTGTCTGTGCTAGTGCTCAGGTCATAACAAGATCAAATCTATATTTTGATGTATGGAATAAAATTTAAAGTTAGAATATTTGGTATGTCAAATGTGCAAGTGCAAAAGTTTGATAGATGAAGTCTAGAAGTGTGTTCTAGTAAGGTGGTAAGCAAACAAAGAAAAATCTAGTGTGACTAGGCAAGTAAAGTAACGCCCGAAAGATATAGATTCTAGTAAGGTGGTCAAGTGACCAAGGCAAGTTCTAGAGATCCAAGCAAAGTAAGTTCTGAAGGTCTCAGAAAAGGTAAATTTAAGTGATCTTCTATTTTAGAAGATAATAAGGTAGTGCCACTATTTTTGAGTACAAGATAAACTTGAGCTTGACACCACTCTGACATAAGTCAAGAGTGAGGTAGCTAAGTTATTGCATAGATATACTCTTCTATATACTAATCTTGTTATGTAGGAAATCAAGTTGAATCGGATCAAGCAAATTAGTGGGATTCAGGCACCACAAAAGTTATCTCAGAAAATGTGGATCAAGGATCTATAGTGTTGGGCCACATTAGCATCCAAGTGACCAGAAGGAGTCTGGATGACCAAAGGAAGATAAAGACTAGTATAATTGGACTGGTTAGATGTTGATGAGATTCTGTCACATTAGCATCTAGGCCCCCGAAAGGCATCTGAGTGACCGAAGATGGATATGAACTAGAGGAGTCAGACTGGACCAATTTCGAGCTAGGGCGCTCGAAAGAGCTTCCAAGTGCCTAGTAGAAGCCTATAAAAGAGAGGTTCTACAACAACTTCAAATCGTAAAATTATAATTTAATCAATTGAAAAATTAAGGAAATCAACAAGCAAGCTATTTTTCTCTCTCAAGGCAACCTTATTCTTTTTACTCTTACTATAGTCCATTTAATACATATTTTTATAAGATATTTCTCTACCTCCAGATCTTTTGCAAAGCAAGAAATATAGTGGGTTATTTATATTTGATTAATCCACGTGACGAATCATAGGTCGTGGAATAGGAACCTAAAAGGAAAAATACTAGTGTCAATTTATTTTCCCACCACTTAGACTCTATTTGGTGTTTATATTATTTTTTTATGTTTAATCTATCTCTTTACTTACTATCAGCTCTTATAAAATTTAAATAATGATATTCACTCTCTTTTATCGTTATTTCGATCTTATCAATTGGTATCAAAGTAGGATGAGCTAATAGTAAATTAGGAAAGTTCAATTTAATGCATGCCTAGGTTGGATAAAGGAGATCCTACCTGGTGCAATTAATTTTGTAGAACTAACCGAAGCTACCTTACTTTACTCTAGACCAGTTAGACCAATACAATTGGTACTAAGTTTCTTGGGTGGTTAGCTTTGAGAAAATTCTAAGGCATGTGGCTACTTTAAGAACTTCCCCAGTGACTCGCTACAATCTGAGAATTTATTTTAAAATAAATTACTTGATGGACCCAAAACTAAGTTTAAATCTATTCTAGGATTGAATTGACATTCAGACAGGGGTTAAACCTAATTAAAATTTAAAAGGCCAAGTGTTACCCAACCTAAACCTACTCTATTCCCTTATCCTTAATCCCAAAACCTTAGCTCTAAACAACTTCAACTAAAACACTTGCTTGTTTTTTTTTTGTGCTACTTATATAATTACTTTAAATGGCAACCTTTCAATTTTGAAGATATACTATTATGACATTGCAGAAAGGTTATAGCACTTCTTATCCTCCTCTTTTCAATGACAATAATTTTGCTTATTGGAAGGGAAGAATAAAGTACTATCTTATAAATGAAATTGAAAACTAGATCGTCATAAAGATATGCTTCAATCTACTCATGAATGAAAATTGCCAACATTTGAGTTTCAAAAAATAGACAAGTGATATAAAGAAAAGAGTCCAAGCAAACACAAGAGCTATTACAACATTACAGTGTGGGCTAACTGACATAGGTGGGGTTGGGATGAAACATCCTTCCACGTGAGTTATTAGAAAAGAGATTGTAGAGGAATTGAAGGAGGAGGAAAACCTTGCAAATAAAGAGGATCCACCTATAGGTTTAAATGAAATGAAATAAATTTCATTAATCCAAAAATAATCAATCAACTTTCTTATAAGAGCCATAAATTTCGAAACAAATAGGAAAAATTCATACAAATAAAAAAAATAATAATAATCCTAATTTATTTGTGTTGCGGCGGTGATGCGCCATGACCGTGGAGGTGTCCATGACCCGACCGTGGTGTGGACCACGATCGTGGAGGTGACCATGGTCTAGCCATGGTCTAGACCATGACCATGGAGGGGAACACAACCAGTTGTAACTTATAGTTAAGTCCTAGAATGGGGCATGACCGCGGAGGTGGCCATGACCTACCCGTGTTGGCCTTTGGAAATCCCGTTTTGCTCTATTTTGGTCCAAGATGACACGCTCATGTCAAGGGGCATGGGCATGTCATGTTGTGTTGGAATTCGACCTATCAACTTTGGAGGTTGAAAAGAATTCATCCTCGAATTTCGATAGGTAGACTTGATCATTGGTGGGGAAATCCGGACTTGAGTCAGAGATGCTGCTCGGATGAATTAGTAGGACATAGGTTGCTTTCTCTTGTGCGACCATCTCAAAAAACCTGGACATAAAAAGAAGAGGATAGGTAGAAGATACTAAAAGAGGAGTGGGATCCTCTCACCGAGGTACAATCTTATGTCCTTCAATATAGGTGCTTGTTCGTCCATCGTGTATAGCTTTGCGATCGTGCACCCAAGATGGTTCCGACAATATGCAAAATGCCTCCATTGCTCCATCCTTGGAAATGAGAACAATGAACACCTCGTGATCATCATTATACTCATCATAGACGAGATCACCCATGTCTTCATCAATCAACCAAGATTGTTCCTTTGTCTTTTCATGCCCCTCTCTGTAAAGCTTCTCGTCATTGTCATATTCATCATTGATGGGTTCACCCATAACCTCATTAATTTCATCATTGTCATAGACAGGGTCTTTTATATTTTCTTCAATTTTCTTATCCACATCATCATCATCATAGACGGGGTCTTCAAAACCCACAAAAACTTGTAGTCTTCTTCCATTATTAGACACCGAGATAACTTCTTGATTGTTCATTGTATATCCTTGTTGATCTCATAGGGACCCTGATCTTGGCGCGAGACTTCTTTAGCTGAAACCTATCTTTCACGACCACAATTATAACCACGACAACTATTCATGGATTGATGAAATAACTCCATGATTGTTCTCTATAGTTCCTTGATGCGCTCATAGATACTCCTATCTTGGTGCAAGACTTCCTCAATCATAACCTGCCTGTCACATCCATGACTGCGACTACAACATTCCTCCATGGACCTGGGGCTCTAATACCAATTGATGCATGTGGGGTCGGGACGATACATCCTTCCACATGCTTTATTAGAAGAGAGATTATAGAGGAATCGAAGGAGGAGGGAAACTTCGCAAACAAAGAGGATCCACCTCTAGGTTTAAACGAAACAAAATGATTTTCATTAATCCAAAACTAATCAATCAACTTGCTTACAAGATCCACAACTTGTGTTTAAATAGACTAGGAAAGAAGGAAATTTTAAAACAAATAGAAAAATTCAAACAAATAAAAAAATAACGAAAACCCTAATTTACTTGTGTTGCAATAGTGATGCGCCACGACCGTGGGAGTGTCCACGACCCGACTGTAGTGTGGACCATGGTTGTGGAGGTGGCCATGGCATGGTCATGGTCTGGACCATGGTCATGGAGGGGAACATGACTTTCCTTACTGGAACTTCTAGTTAAGCCCTAGAATGGGGTACAATTGTGGAGGTAGCCACAACCTACCCGTGTTAGCCTTTGGAAATCCCATTTTGCTTTGTTTTGGTTAAGGATGACAAGGGCTCATGTCAAGGGGTATAAGCATGTCATGTTGTGCTGGATGTGCTTGCATCACAAACTCAAGAACAACTAAAGAAGGTAGGACCTTTTCAAAGTGCTAAAGTTCTATGGGAAAAGCTAATAGAGCTATATGAAAGAATGATACTTTTGAGTGTAAGTTGCGATGGAACAAAATTTGACTCAGAGTTTATTATCTCATGTTACTTAATATTTGTATATTAGATTAGTTTTTCTACTATGAAAATTTATTCATAGTATAGGGTCATCACTAATGTGTGTTCTTGTTCATATCTTGCATACCTAGTTTGTTAGGATCTTTGTAATGGCTAGAGGGGGGTGATTAGCCTTTCTTCGTTTTTATAAAAACGTTAGCGGAAGCAATACAAATATAAACACAAATAAGAACAAGAAACAATGCTAACACCCAATTTACGTGGTTCGTAGATGACGCTCCTACTCCACGGTAATCGGTAAGGTGGATTAGCCCTAGCCAATCTTCACTAAAACCTCATTTAGATGAACCAAGGTGGAGAAACCTTATCTTACAATGCACTCCTCTTTTTTACAATGGTGGAAGATGAAAACTAGAGAAGAGGAGGTCTAGAATCACAAAAACACTTGGAGAAAGCTTAGTGAGCACAAGGGTGTAGCTAGGAATGAGAGCACTAACTTCACCAAGCTCCCCAAGGTCCCTTCTTATAGAAGAGAGGTTGTTTTTCCCATTGGGCTCTGATCAGTCGATTGATGATCACCATCAGTCGACTGCCGTCGAAGCTAACGACTTCTGACAAAGTCGATCCACGGGGATTCGCAGCCGCCATTTCCAACGGGAGGCCTATCAGTCGACTGATCCCTCCATCAGTCGACTGATGGAGTGATCAGTCGAGTGATCACAACAGCAGTCGAGTGAGACTGCATTCTATGGCGTATTTTTCTTTGATCAGTCGACTACTGCCTTTGGTAGTCGACTGATTGTAACATCAATCGACTGCCATGACCAAGGCAGTCGGTGATCGATCGAGTTTCACCGAATTAGTCGACGCGACCACGATCGGTGATACATCGTGCAAGTATGAATATTTCATACTTGATTTTACCCCCTAGACCTAGACTTGACCTTCTAACTCTTCCTTCAGCCTTGTGTCTGCCTTCAAGAGTTTCCTTCGGCCTCCTCATGTCTTGGGTTGCCAAATGCTTGGACTTTACGCCGCAAGACTACAAGCTTAGACTTATGCTGCCAAGTGCCAAGGTTCACTTTGGACTTTATGCTGCCAAGACTATAAGCTTGGTCTTACGCTGCCAAGTCCATCCCTTAGACTTCCTTTGCCAAGATCATACTTGGACTTCCTTTGCCAAGATTCACTTGGACTTTACGCTTCCAAGACTACAAACTTGGTCTTATGCTGCCAAGTCCGTGCCTTGGACTTTCCTTGCCAAGATCATATTTGGACTTCTCTTTTACCAAGTCTTTATCCTTGGATTTTCCTGTTACTTAAACATGTTCACAATTAGATTACAAAGCATTGCCTAACTTAGATGATTATCCAAACATCAAAACATATAAATGTTTGGGGCATTGTTGCACCAACAATCTCCCCCTTTTTGATGTTTGGCAATCATTTAAGTTAGGTCTTTATCATATGCACATAATCATAATATGAATTCTAAATCAAACATTCCTTCTCCCCCTTTGACATACATCAAAAAGAGAAGGATTCATAAATTACATGAAAGAATTAAAGTTGTTATATCTTGGACTAAGGTATAAGATTGATATTATGCTCCCCCTTAATCCAAGATATGCTTCATGATGTGTGAATAATATTGGAAGCAAAGCATACAAAAGTTCGAAAGTTAAGTCCTAACTTTGCACCAACAATGTAAGTTTGGGGATGAAAAAGATATCTTTTATGACACTCCCCCTAAAACATTGCATTAAACAGTCCTAAAAATTTATTTATACTTAATATTATCATGCTATAGTCTTAGGACATCAAAGATACACTAATTATCAAGAAATGGAGATGTTTATCAGAAAATACAGTGTATCGATCTGGTTTGAACGATCATTTGCTAGCTAGGCTTGAAATTCGAATTTTTTTCACCAACTCGTAAATGTGAGAAATTCCAGAAATCTCGAAATATCATGAAATTTTGCGTACACATTTCTGAAATCATACTTTATTAAGGAAAAATAGTTTGAAAAATATATGTTTTCCATATTTTAAGATTGATACAAACTTGGAACCTAACAAAAGTTCTAAAGATTTTGCAAACTTTGTATCACTTTTGTGTTCCACTTGAAAACTATTTTTCAAAATATGATGAACATAGTTTAAAGTATGTATGATTTGGAATTTCCAACCATGTTCTTAGAGTTATGTATTCATTACTTGAATACAAGTCTTCCCAATGATTGGTCCATGAGGTATTCATGTCTCTAGGTGTGTCATTGACTCATAGTAATGCATCATAATAAGCATGATGAACCAAGTACACCTTCCCTATCATCTCACATGTTTTTAAGTGTCTCAATACAATAATCAAGGTTTCTTAAGGCTTTTTGTGAGATGCATCAAGGCATGAAGCTATGAATATAGGATCATGTAAACCTAGAATTTTACTCTACAAAGCACATACCAAGCTCTCTCCTTAATGATGAAAATTTAGTTTTGGGAAGAGATTTGGTGAAGATATCGGCAAGGTTGGACTTAGATTCTACATAATTAAGTTCAATGTTCCCTCTTGCCACATGATCTCTTATGAAGTGATATTTCACTTCAATGTGCTTGGTCCTAGAGTGATGTACCGGATTTTTGGTCAAGTTGATGGTACTCACATTGTCACAATAAACTTTAATGTTAGAGTAGTATAGCTCATAGTCCTCAAGAGTATATCTCATCCAAAGTAGTTGAGCTACACAACCACCCATAGCCACATATTCGGCTTCGGTGGTTGATAGAGCAACACAATGTTGCTTCCTACTACTCCAACTAACTAGGGAGGATCCAAGAAATTGTCATCCACCACTAGTACTCTTCCTATCCAATTTGTAACTGGCATAATCGGAATCGGTATAGCCAAGCAACTCAAAAGACCTAGTCCTAGGATACCAAAGTCCTACATTTAGGGTGCCTTTAATATATCTTAAAATTCTCTTAACGGCTACTAAATGTGATTCTTTGGCACAAGATTGGTATCTTGCACACATACCTACCGCAAATAAGATATCGGGTCTACTAGCGGTTAGGTATAGTAGGCTACCAATCATACTCCTATAAAGTTTAAGATCAATTGATTTACCATCATGATCACTATCTATTCTAGTGCTAGTGGCCATAGGAGTGGTTACAATTTTGGCATTTTCCAAACCAAATTTCTTGATCATTTCATTTGCATATTTGGTTTGATAAATATGAATCCCTTCATTGGTTTGCTTGACTTGTAACCCTAGGAAAAAGTTAAGCTCTCCAACTAAACTCATTTCAAATTCATTTTCCATGTTTTTTATAAAGTCTTGAAGAAGATCATCATTTGTTGATCCAAAAATAATATCATCAACATATACTTGGGCTATGAATATATCCTTTAATGTTGACTTTATAAACAAGGTTTGATTTACTTGGCCTCTTCTAAAATCCTTAGAAATTAAGAAAGATGACAATCTTTCATACCATGCCCGGGGAGCTTGTTTTAACCCATATAATGCTTTCCTAAGCTTATATACGTGGTTTGGATAATCTATGTTCTCAAATCCGGGTGGTTGTTCTACATACACTTCTTCCTTAATATAACCATTGAGGAATGCCGATTTAACATCCATTTGATAAAGTTTAAATCCCATATAGGAAGCATACCCCAAGAGAAGTCTAATAGATTCTAACCTGGCAACCGGGGCATAAGTCTCATTATAATCAAGCCCCTCAACTTGATTGAATCCCCTAGCAACCAACCTAGCTTTATTTCTAGTGATATTTTCTTGGTCATCTAGCTTATTCCTAAAGACCCATCTTGTAGTAATTATGGTGCTATCATTGGGTCTAGGTACTAACTCCCATACTTGACTCCTCTCAAATTGAGCCAATTCATCTTGCATTGCCAAAATCCAATCCTGATCATGTAATGCATCATTGATCGATTTGGGCTCAATTTGTGAAATAAGAGCTACTTGACTAGTAGGAGGTCTATGAAATGACCTAGTTCTTACTCCTTGAGATAGATCTCCTACTACTTGGTCAAGTGGATGATCTTGATGAATTCTTAGGGTTTTAGAAGGAGTTTCAAATTGATCATTGTTATCTTCTACCCTCCTTTCATCATCGGAATCTCCTCTTCCTCCCCCTTGATCATTACCCCTTATGCTCAAATTTTGAAGTTTTTGGGTAATGTCTTGATTATTGTCATTAATATCCTTATCAATGGAGGACTTTCTAGGGTAGGTACTAGTGTTTTCATCAAATTGAACATTAGAGGACTCCTCAATCCCTTGGGTCCTCTTATTGTAGACTCTATATCCTCTACTTGTAGATGAGTATCCAACTAGGATTCCCTCATCCACTTTGGATTCAAATTTTCCTAAGTTATCTTTGGTGTTTAAAATATAAACTTTACACCCAAAGACTTTGAAATAATGAATTGTGGGAATAGTCCCATTCCATAATTCAAATGGTGTATTTTCTAAAAAACCTATGAATTTGAATCCTATTTTGGATATAGCAAGCGGTATTAATCGCTTCCACCCACAAGTAGCTAGGTAGAGAATATGCATTAAGCATAGTCCTAGCCGCCTCTTGTAGGGCACGATTTCTCCTTTCCACCACCCCATTTTGTTGGGGTGTTCTAGGACACGAGAACTCATGCTTGTACCCTTGTTTTAAACAAAATTGTGAAAATTTAGAGTTCTCAAACTCACCACCATGATCACTACGGATCCAGTTGATTTTGAGACTCTTTTCATTTTCAACTCTTTTACTAAATCCTATGAGTATTTTTAAGGTATCATCCTTATTTTTCATAAAATAAACCCAAGTATACCTAAAAAAATCATCTACTATGACTAAACAATATTTGTTACCATTTAAAGGAGTACTATGACAATCAAATAAGTCAAGATGTAATAATTCTAATGGTAAAGAGGTATTAGTTAAGGTTTTACCTTTGTGTGATGCCTTTGTTTGTTTTCCTTCTTGGCATGCATCACACATTTTGTTCTTGACATACTTGATCTTTGGTAGCCCTTTGACCAACTCCAACTTGGCTACCTTGGCTATGTTTTTCATGTTGATGTGCCCTAATCTCCTATGTCATAGCCAACTTTCTTCTTCTTTTGCAACAAGACACTTAGTAGAAATGTTAGAGGCATATGAAAGATCAACATAATAAATGTTTGATTTCCTATATCCAACTAACATACAATCATTTAATTCCTTGTGTCTAATCATGCATTTAGAGGATTCAAAAGAAACATGGTAGCTTGCATCACAAAGTTGACTAACACTTAATAAATTAAATTTCATATTTTCAACTAGTAAAACTTTGTGAATGACAATTTTGGGGGATACCTCAATTGTACCTCTACCTAATATCTTGAGTTTTCCACTATTTCCAAAAGACACCGCTCCCTTCTTCACATACTTAATTATGGAGAACTTGCTCACATCCCCGGTCATGTGTGTTGAGCAACCGCTATCCACAATCCATATACCTTGCTCACCTACCTAAATCACATGAAAAATACAAGCTTTTGGTACCCAAACATTTGGACCGGTAACATTAAGTAAAAACTTCTTAGGTACCCATGCTTTCTTGACCTTACCCTTAATGGTTGCTTTCCTATTAATCAATGAAATATAGGCAACTTCTTTTTCTTTTGGCTTATATCCTATACCGGCCTTGTTGTAAACGACTCTTTGTCGGCTAAGGATCATGTCAAGATATTTTAAGCCATTTGTAAATTTCTCTAAGCATGCCTTTAATTCACTAACCTCATCCTTAAGTTTGTCATTTTCTTCCTTAAGTATACAAGAATCAACATGTGAAGGTTTTTCATTCCTAATGGCCTTTAGTTCTACCTTTATGCTTCTAACCTTAGATTTAGACTTATCTAGAGCCTCCTTAAGATAAGCAATTGATTTATAAAAGAGCTTAACTTTAGGAGAGTTCATTACCTCATCGTCACTAGATGACGATTCATCGCTTGAAGAGTCTTCTTCTTGGCTTGATGTACCAGAGTCATCTCCTTGGGCCATGAGTGTCACATGGCGTGTGATGTGGCAAAGCTCATCATCGGAGGAGGAATCTTCAACACTTGGTGTGTCCCATGTGGTTTGAGCCATCATAGCCTCCTTCTTATTCTCCTTCTTATCCTTCTTTTTCTTTTCTTTTTCTTCCTTCTTCTTTAGCTCCGGGCAATTTGGCTTTATGTGCCCCTTCTTATTGCAAGCATGACAAATCACATTATTATTAAAATTTGAATTACCACTAATTTTACCTCTTGAAGAATGAGACCCCTTCCTTGCTTCTCTATTCTTGAACTCCTTTGATTTTCTATAGAGTTTCTTGACAAAGTTGGCCATCTCGCTAGACGAGTCTCCATCACTACTTGAGTCATGCTCCGATTTGGATGATGATGATACTTCTTTCCTTTCTTTCTTCTTCTTTTCTTTCTTTTCAACAAATAGAGCTAAACCCTTTTCCTTAGAGGACATGTTAGTTTGCTCATGCAATTCAAACTCACAAAATAATTCATCAATTTTAATTTGAGAAAGATCCCTAGTTACTTTGATAGCATCAACTATAGAAGTCCATAGAGAATTTCTAGGAAATGTTTGAAGTATGTATCTTACCAAATCTCGGTTGTCAACTCGCTCACCTATGATGTGGAGTCCATTCACAATCTCCTTGAACCTTCCATGCATTTGGCTTACGATTTCATGCATCTTCATTTGGAAGGCTTGAAGTTGTCCAATTAGCAAGTCCTTCTTGGTCCTCTTTGACTCTTTGGATCCTTCATTTAGCTCAATGAGCTTTTCCCATAACTCCTTGGTGGATTCGAAAGGCCCCACCTTGTTGAGTTGCTCCATTGTAATGTCGCATTGGATGGTGAGTACCGCCTTTGCATTTGATTCGAACCTCCTATTCATTTCTCTTGTCCAATCCTTGCTTGGAATAGGATTTCCATGTTCATCCACCGGTTCCTCAAAGTCATCTACAATGCTATGCCAAATTTCAATATTACTCATTAGATAATACTTCATCCTACCTTTTCAATATGCAAAATGACTTCCATCGAAGAGTGGTGGCTTGGCGGTGCTATATCCCTCTTGAAGAGCCATTGATGCCTTGGTTGATGGTGAAATCTTCCAAGCTATCCGGGCTCTGATACCACTTGTTAGGATCTTTGTAATGGCTAGAGGGGGGGGGGGGTGATTAGCCTTTCTTCGTTTCTATAAAAACGTTAGCGGAAGCAATACAAATATAAACACAAATAAGAACAAGAAACAATGCTAACACTCAATTTACGTGGTTCAGAGATGACGCTCCTACTCCACGGTAATCCGTAAGGTGGATTAGCCCTAGCCAATCTTCACTAAAATCTTCTTTGGATGAACCAAGGTGGAGAAACCTTATCTTACAATGCACTCCTCTTCTTTACAATGGTGAAAGATGAAAACTAGAGAAGAGGAGGTTTAGAATCACAAAAACACTTGGAGAAAGCTTAGTGAGCACAAGGGTGTAGCTAGGAATGAGAGCACTGACTTCACCAATCTCTCCAAGGTCCCTTCTTATAGAAGAGAGGTTGTTTTTTCCCGTTGGGCTCTGATCAGTCGATTGATGATCACCATCAATCGACTGCCGTCGAAGCTAACGACTTCTGACAAAGCCGATCCACGGGGATTCGCAGCCGCCATTTCCAACGGGAGGCCTATCACCGATCGATCCTCCATCACCGATCGTGATGGAGTGATCGATCGAATGATCACAACGATGAGTGAGATTGCATTACGGGCGTATTTTCTTTGATCGATCACGCCTTTGGCGTCGATCGATTGTAACATCGCTGATCGCCATGACTAAGGCGTGATCGATCATCGTGGTTTCACCGACTTAGTCGAACGCCTAACCGGGCCGATCGATACATCGACGATCGATACTCATCAAGTATGAATATTTCATACTTGATTTTACCCCCTAGACCTAGACTTGACCTTCTAACTCTTCCTTCAGTCTTGCGTCTGCCTTCAAGAGTTTCCTTCGGCCTCGTCATGTCTTGGGTTGCCAAATGCTTGGACTTTACGCCACCAAGACTACAAGCTTGGACTTATGTTGCCAAGTGCTAAGGTTCACTTTGGACTTTATGCTGCCAAGACTACAAGCTTGGTCTTACATTGCCAAGTCCATCCCTTGGACTTCCTTTGCCAAGATCATACTTGGACTTCCTTTGCCAAGGTTCACTTGGACTTTACGCTGCCAAGACTACAAGCTTGGTCTTATGCTGCCAAGTCCGTCCCTTGGACTTTCCTTGCCAAGATCATATTTGGACTTCTCTTTTACCAAGTCTTTATCCTTGGATTTTCCTGTCACTTAAACATGTTCACAATTAGATTACAAAGCATTGCCTAACTTAGATGATTATCCAAACATCAAAACATATAAATGCTTGGGGCATTATTGCACCAACATAGTTGTTGGAAGAGCATAGAGATGTTTAGGGTGATGGATGATGACGCAGTCAACATTTGGCCCTCTTTCTCTGAAAGCATATTTGAACTGGTCGTAGCAGTATCCTATCCAATATCAACATAGGTCAAAGGACATCGGTACTCTGACGATGCCCCTCCGATGCTTAAGTTAGATAGGAAAGATAAAACGTGAGATGTAAAAAGTAGCTAGTACAATAAAAATATAATCAGAGCTTCTTTTTTTTTTACCTTAACCTACCTTTATATAGTACTTCCGAGCCTTCTCCCTGATGGGATTATCTTCTTGTGATTCCCTTTGATGAGCTATTAGGAGACAACCATTACAGGGCTCCACCTTGCATGTCTTGTGTTCAAAAGTCATCATTGAAAGAGACTATTAGGGGGACCGAATGTGATAGCTATTGAGAGGAATCTCCTTGGTGGTTCTCGGTTTCTAGACTCCTCATGTTCCCGATCCCTGAGTTCCCTACTTCACATGCTCCTGATTCTTGAGTGCCCGAGCTCCTGCCTCCTTCGACTCTCTCTAACTTCTTGAGTGCTCGAGCTCTTGACTTCTTTGCTCCCAACCCTCAAGTGTCAAAGATTTTGGCTCCCTGACTTTCTGAGTGCTAGAACTCTTGACTCCTTTGCTCCTGACTCCCGGGTCCCTCGGGCCTCATTCCTTTCCTCCACCATCCCTATTCTCTAAGCCCACAAGTATCTAGTTGAGAATCCATTCCTATCAGTATCATTAGTCACCCCCTCCCCCATAATAGTCAGACGATTCAAATAAGTCTGAGTCAGCCATTTTGAAGAAGTCTGACGTCAATGGGTCCTTTCTCATATACACCCTACTTTAGCCAGATCAACACCTTATGAACTGCCTCAATTGGATGATAACACTTCTCGTCTCTTCCGCACTTTATAGACTTCGCCTCATAACAATACTTCCAACAAAGAGAACTCTGTATGGGCCGAGGGCTTATGAATTTCCTTGGTTAGGTGGGTAAAAATACTTTGCTTTGAATGATACTTTATAAAGAGAATGCTTGAGTTATGCCAAGGGTTTACGAATTGTTTCGGTCATGTGAGTGAAAATACTTCACTCCTAATAACACTTTATAAAGAGAATTCCTGTCACGCCCCGAGAGGGGGTACTTGTCTGACGAAAATCGGACAACACCTCCCCTGTACTGTGGACAATTAAAACCTATATACAAGGCACACACGACCCACTATACATCGGCCAACATGGCTGGAACATAAAATACTACAATACATATAATATATGGGCCTTAGGCCAACACCCAAAGTAAATAAGAAGCCTAAAACCTCTAGACTTACCTCTTCTGCCATCTGAGCAGGAATACCCAACCACACACATAACCAAAACAAATCGAACAAAAAGTCCATAAGGACATAATCAAGTACTACCAAAACAACCACGAGTATAAAATACTCCAATTTTAAAACATAGAGTACTAGTGATAAAAATACAAAAAAAAACTGAAATCAAAATAACGGAGTTGTCAGATCAGGGGACTGGCAACTGGACCCTCCAGAAGGCTTCATCCTGAAATAAAATAGATATCAACGAAGTGAGTAAAACTCAACGGATATCTAATAGTCATGCATAGTAAATTATAAGTAGCAATAATAATCATGCTGGTACAGTTTCTCGACAAAAATACATACCTGAAACTGTACATACCCGAATCACCTTAGTTAACGTAAGATACATCCATACAAGAAGATGTAGAATCACTAAAACAAACTACATAATACCTCCTGTACGTGCATGGTAATCATATGCAACAACCAAAAGAGTAACAAGCAATGCATATAGTAAAAGTGTATGCACATGATGCAATGACATGTGTCACCCCTAACGTCAGTCAAGCCACCGACATGTCATGTGTGCCGGCCGAGTAGGTAAGGTTGTGACATCTGTGCACTCTGCCATCACTACACCTATGTGACCGAGTGGACAGGATGCTGACGGAGTATCACCCTCCTACCCCATGTATATATATGGGGGACATCACCTCATCTCATCTCCTCATCTCACAATGAAGGAGGGATTCTTATCTGCTACCACACTGCAATACCAATATCCTGAGCGACCACCGTGGAGCCCTGATAGAGCAACCACACATACCCTCCTGAAATACCACTAACTCACGAGTGGTTGTGTGTGTAGATAATATAACTAACGATGGGCTCAACTACCAAGTAGTATCATCTCCTACCGAGGAGCCGATGATCGTCAGTCATGCAATAATGTAAGATGGTGCATGTCACTAATGCACGATACATCTATCAATCCATGGTTACCTATGGTATGTACCAATAGGAGCTCATATCAAATAACCTAAGTACATAAGTCTATGTACATATGTAAGGTATATCCATTATTCATTCAATGCTCAGTATGTAAGGTATGTAACTACTCTTAGTGTCAAATAAAAAAATGACAAGTATCAAAATGATAGAGAACCAATATAATAAGCATATGAAAAAGGCTACAACACGTACTAGGTAGTGACATACCAGGGCAGTTAAAAGCATAGAAAACTATTACTAGCTATAGTAAATGATGCACAAAAATATGACAATATCTAAAAGAAGATAAGTCAAAGATACCCATCTGCTATGAAGAATATCAACTGTCTTTACGCCCGTGGACCTATTTCGTGACCTAAACCTGCATATAACATATTTACCATTAAGTTCTAGCACACATTACAACGATTAAATCAAATCCTACATCACTCTTGTAATCATCTCAATTTACCAACTACAAATTTAAAATCCCGATCAACAACCCTTTACAACCCCAACCTAGAGTGTCACCTAGGTTGTTCATAGCTCCACAACTATAGGTTAATTTAGGACTCACTTAAGCCCAACAGCCTCTACAACCTGATCGTTGCCCAAAATCCTATACAACCTATCCCAAATGAGAAGAAAACACCGAATTTGACATAAAGAATCATCTCACTAGCTACTGTGAACTCAAACACACCCAAACCTACCTCAGATGCAACCCCCCTTTCACGAGCCAAGCTGTTCATCGTGGACAACTCAACCATCGACAGAAATCCACACCACAAATCAAACTCAACGAAAGAACATCCAACGTCCATATCAAATCACGTTGATACATAACAAGGATCACACACAGATTTATCAGATGCCAAGAGAAGATTAGATCCCACTTACCGGCACCAAATCTCCACTGACAGCAACTCTTCCCTTATGCCCTGTTCACCGGTGCAAACGATGCTCACGATCTCTACCCAACACAAACCCACGCTCAAGATCATTGCCGGTGCACGCGCACACTCACCGCCGCCCTAGCTTGTCCGTAGAGCCCGTCCAAGCTGACGGTCATCGCCTGCCGCAAGGAAGAGGAACGAGAGGTGGAGGGAGTTGGCGAGAAACATCACGATAGAGATGATCACGAGAGAAGAAGAAGGAGATTCGGTGATGAGGAAGAGGAATCGCGGAAGGCAAAAGAAATAAGAAATCATCGAACGCTCAGCGTGCGTTGCGAAGGGGAAACGCCGAAGGGAAGTGGCTGGGCATTAATGAGGAAAACGAGTTAACCCTAGGTTTTAGTTAACACGTTAACCCCTCAAAAATTGATATTTCAAAAGGCCCTCCAAAAGCCTATTGTTCTTATCCCCATAAATATCCCGTACAAGCCCCGTTTAATTCCAGAAAAAAATTCTGGAAAAATTTCTAAAATTCTCCAAAAATCTCGAAAATAATTCCTAGGATTGTTTTCCTAAATTTTGGCTATTTAATTTAGTATTTTAAATTTCTGTATTTAACATTCTCCCCCACTAATAAAATTTGGTCCCCAAATTTCTCACTCAAATGTAAAAATTAATTCAAGCAAATTTCCGAAATGATCACATACCTCAAGTAAACAAATGAGGGTATTGAGCTCTGATCTTTTCCTCAAGCTCCCAAGTAGCCTTCTCATCGGTGTGGTGACTCCACCCGACTTTAACAAGTCGCACAATTTTATTCCGCAACTGTCGTTCTTTGTGATCCAGAATCCGTATCAGAACCTCTTCGTAAGTAACATCAGGTTAAATGGAACCTGACATATATGATAGAATATGTGTAGGGTTTGGCACATACTTCCTCAGCATAGACACATGAAACACATCATGAATACCAAGCCAAGGACGGTGGTAGCGCTAGGCGATAAGCGACTGCTCCGATCCTCTCCAAAATCTTGAAATGACCAATGTACCTTGGAGTTAGCTTACCACAGAGGTTAAATCTCTTCACCCCTTTCGTGGGTCAGACTCACAAGAATACATGGTCACCAATAGAAAACTCCAGAGGTCTCCGTCTCCAATCGACATAACTCTTCTGACGATCCTGTGCCTCTGGCATCCTTCGTCTAATAGTACGGACCAACTTTGCCTCATGTTGAGCTCTATGGGATCCTAGAAACTAGGCCTCCCCAACCTCCTCCCAGAGGGTGGGTGTCCGACACTATCTACCATACAATGCTTCAAATGGTGCCATTTGGATAGCCGAATGATAGCTGTTGTTGTAGGCGAATTCAACTAATGGCAAGTGGTCCTCCCAGCTGTCTCCGAAATCCATAATACAGGACCTCAGCAAGTCCTCTAGAGTCTGAATCGTCCGCTCAGACTGTCCATCATTCTGTGGATGGAATGCTATACTAAAATGGAGTTGTGTGCCTAAGGCCTGCTGTAGACTCTACTAGAACCGCGACGTGAATCAGGGATCTCTATCTAATATAATGCTCAAAGGAACACCATGCAATCTGATGATCTCCCGACAATATAACTCTGTCATATGATCCAAAGAGTCAGTCTTCCGAATCGCTAAGAAGTGTGTAGATTTGGTTAATCGATCAATGACTACCCAAATTGTGTCATGACTTCGTCGTATCCTAGGCAGACCCACGATAAAAATCATGGTAATGTGATCCCACTTCCACTTGGGAATAGGAATCCTCTGAAGTAGTCCGACTAGTCTCTGGTGCTCAACCTTCACCTATTGACAAACTAGACATCTAGCTACAAAATTTGCGATGTCTTTCTTCATGCCGTTCCACCAATACAAATGCCTTAAATCTCGATACATGCAGATTCCGCCTGGGTGGATCACAAATCGAGAGCGATGAGCCTCCTGAAGTAACTCCTCCATGACCAGGTGAGACTGAGGTACGCATAATCTTCCCTGGAAATAAATAATACTCTCGTCATCTCGGGTAAACTCAGTCTGCTGTCCAAAGGTTATCTGACTGCCAATGAACTGTAAGTGTTGATCACTGGCCTGAGTCTCTCGGACCCTCGTCTTGATAGATGACTGAGCAACCATGGTAACAAGAATGCCCTACTCTGTCGATCCTTGCTCCTCAAGGCCCAACTCGGAGAAACCCTGAATCAAATCTGTGACTAAAATTCGGTAGCAAGCTAAAGTCCCTCAGGACTTCCGACTAAGTGCATCGACAACCACATTGGCTTTCCCTGGGTGGTAGCTAATGGTACAGTCGTAATCCTTCAGGAACTCTATCCATCTCATCTGTCAGAGATTGAGTTTCTTCTGCGTAAATAGATATTTGAGACTCTTATGATCAGTGAGAATCTCAAATGTAATACCATATAGATGATGCCTCTAAATCTTCAAGGCAAAGATAATAGCAGCTAACTCTAGATCATCTACTGGGTAGTTTTTCTCATGCTCCCTCAACTGGCGAGAAGCATAAAAGACCACCCTGTCGTGTTGCATCAGTACTATGACTAAACCTTGGAGAGACACATCGGTATAAAGGACGAAATCGTCGTCCCCTGATGGCAATACCAGAATCGATGTTGACACCAGTCTCTTCTTCAACTCCTGAAAGCTGGACTTGTAGGCCTCTGACCACGTGAACTTCACGCCCTTCCTAGTAAGGCATGTCAACGACATAACAATGCTTGAGAAACCCTCAACGAACAGTCTATAATATTCGATTAAGCCCAAGAAACTACAAACCTCCTGAACCGATTTCGGCTACTCCCAACTAATGACAGCCTCGATCTTCTAGGAGTCAACTGAAATGCCTTTGCTAGAAACCACGTGTCTCAGAAAACCAACTGAGGGTAACCAGAATACACTTTTACTGAACTTCGCATATAGCTGCTTCTGTCGAAGCCTATCTAGGACAATACGAAGATGTTGCGTGTGTTCCTCTTCAGAACGGGAATAAACCAGAATGTCGTCAATAAAGACAATGACGAACTGATATAGGAAATCCATAAATTCATGGTTCATCAAGTCCATGAATACTATCGGAGCATTGGTAAGCCCAAATGGCATTACCAAAAACTCATAGTGCCCATATCTGGTACAGAATGTTGTCTTCTGAACGTCTGAATCTCTGAGCCTTAGCTGATGATATCTGGACCGCAGATCAATCTTAGAATACACTGACATACCTCTGAGTTGATTAAACAAGTCCTCAATATGCGGCAGGGGATATTTATTCTTGATGGTGACAGTGTTCAACTGCCTGTAGTCGATGCATAATCTCATCGAACTGTCTTTCTTCTTTACGAAGAGAACCGGAGAACCCCAGGGAGATATGATAGGGCGGATAAAATATCTATCCAAAAGCTTCTGAAGCTGGACCTTTAGCTCGTCCAACTCTTTTGGGTCCATACGATAAGGAGCTTTCGATGCCAGCGTTGTCCCTTGAATTAACTCAATTGTGAACTCCACTTGCCTTCTGGGAGGCAGGCCCGATAACTTCTCTGGAAAGACATCCGGATACTCTCGGACGATAGGAATGTCCGAGATCTGAGAGTCACCACTGTCCTCGACATTGATCAATGACAATAGAAAACCTTGACAGTCATGTGAAAAAAGCTTCTGAGTCTGAATCGCATAAACGGTCGATATACCATCGTTTCTGGTGCTAGTGAAACCCCATGAGGGTTGGTTAGGAGGATGGAACGTAACCACCCTCGTTTGGAAAACCATAGTGGCATGATACGTTGTTAGTCAGTCCATGCCAAGAATGATGTCCAATTTGATCATGTCAAGAACCAATAAATCTACCGGGAGTATAACACTACCGAAATTTAATGGACATCCTCTAGCCTCCTGGGTGACTTCTAATTTATCCCCAGAGGGCAGAGATACCATCAATCTTTATGACCTAAGAGTGGGTAGTCTACCAATCTCTCTCAGGAATGCCTGAGAAATAAATGAATGTGAACTACCAGTGTCAACTAACATATCAGCATAAAATGTATAAAATAAAATCGTACCATGGAAAATAGATCTGTCGGCTCACTGCGCATCCTCTCGGGTAACTGCATGAATATGTCCAGTCTTTGGCATTGGTGGAGGTGGTAGCGCTGCCAGAGGCTATGGCGGTTGTGCCCGAGACTGCCACTGAAGCGGATACTGAGGTGGTGTTGAGTACTGTACCGGAGGCTGATATAAATATTGTTGCTAATACTGAACCAACGGTTGAGGTTGCGACTGATACTGCACCAATGGCTAAGGCTGAGACTGATATTGCACCAATGGCTGATATTGAGTTCCTGATATAGAACTCTGCAACTCTGTAGGGGCACTAGAGTGCTCCTGTCCATGCATGGCATATGCAGCAACTGCCGAGGGAGTCATCCTCTATTGGTGTTGCGAAGATTGGGATTTCTGCCCGCCTCGCTGAGGTCCCTTCTGTCCGAACTGTCCTCCCTGCATCGACACTTCTGAAGCCACATGTTTAGCCTTCAGCGAACAATCTCGGCTCTAGTGTCCAGGAAGTTTGCAGTAATAGCAAACCGACTGTGTCAATGAATAGACTGATATCATATGATCCCTGGACCTGCATCTAACACAGTGATTGTCATTAGATGACCGCTTCCGGTTCTACTGGTCAGACTGGGGGCATCCTGACGAAGATCGTCCGATCTTCTGGGATTTGCCTGATGCTTCGGAAGCATTCTGACCCGTCTCACTGTGACCGCCTCGCTGCTGACCCATAGGCGACGACTGCTGGGCCTGAACTAAACTTTGAGCTGGCTATTTCCTTTTCTTTTCCGCATTTACTCTCTACTGAGTCAACTCAATCAAAAGAGCTCGATCCAATGCCTCTCTGTAAGAAGAATTTCCTGCTAGCTTCACCTGAAGATGTCCGTCTAGACCCTGAACAAACTGAAGTATGCGAGACCGATCCTCAGCGACTAACTTCGGACAGAATTTGGCTAACCGATTAAATTCAGCATTATATTCCATCACTGTGCGATTGTTCTGTCGAAGATTTTAAAAATCTTGACGACGCGTTATCTGATAAGATAGTGGAAAATATTGGCTCTCGAAAACCTCTCTGAATTTCGCCCATGTTATCTGCTGCTTGCCTATAATCGCGCGTTGCATGTCCCACCAGATTTCAGCCTCGTCCCGTAAATGGTAGGCTGCAAGCTCTACCTTCTCCCACTCGGAGCAAGCCATATAGAAAAAGGTCCGCTCTATAGTCTCTACCCAGGACTGGGCCGCCCTTGGATCTGTCTCTCCGCGGAAGAGTGTGAATCGGCCTTTCACCGACTTCACCAAGGTTGGGATCCGAACTCTGCCGTAGTCACATCAGCAGGATGAGTAGGGATCACCGCAGGAACTGGCGGAACCACTGGAGTTGGTGCGGAGATGAGGAGACATATTCTGAGGACAAACTCTATAAAAGGAGGGGAGGATTCCAACCCAAAGCATCATCAAGATTATTCTTAAGTGCTCCTACAATGTTAAAGCTCCAACACCATCATAACGCCGACGCGACGCCAAGCTTTTACCTTCTTCATCGGCAGTAGCAACAAGTAACATATTTTGTTATTGTATTCTTAGTTTTTATTCGTAACGATGTGAGGTAGGCTTATTGCCTCATCCTCGTACTTTCGATTTTGTGATTGTTGTCTCCTACCTCCAATGAGGAGGAGACGTTATAGTGTTTTGCCCTCCGTATGCGGTCTAGGATCGTTAGGGCCTTGGAGTAGCAACTGCTAGGTTGTGAACCAAGTAAAAATAAATGTTTCTTTTTATTTTTTTCATTGTACGTACTCGTGTATCGAACGAACGAATGAACGAAAAGATTTACGCTCGCTATTCACCCCCCCCCTCTAGCGACGCTTCTCGATCCAACAATTGGTATCAGAGCGGGGGCACTAAGATTTGGTGAACCACCAATCTAGCACTTTTTGGTTTTCTTTTCGTATTTTTTGAGTCGCATTTTTTTAGGTTTTTTTTCTCCCGCACTACTAATCTAAGACGAAGTCTTGGTACGCTTCTTTTGGTTGTGTGTTTGCAAGTATTCTCTTTTGGAGTAGTCGACGGTAAAACAGTCATAACTTTTCGCATAAGTGGACTTACAAAACGATCTACCTACCAAATCGAAGCTCTCTGAGAGATACAGTTCTTACGAGGGTTTACCCTTGTAACAAGCTATCTTCATTTCCAAAAACCAACGTCTAGTACCCTTTCGGGGACATCGAAGGTCGTAAGTTTTTAGTGTTTGTTACTTTCTTATTCTTCTTATTTATTTCTGTATATTTCTTATTATTTCTCGCATTACTAATCCAAGACCAAGTCTTGGAATTTATTTTGGTGTTTATTCATGTTTTGCAAGATATTTAATGGCTCACATTGAGGGATATAGTACCACCCGACCTCCGTTCTTTAACGGAAATGATTTCCATTATTGGAAAGGTCGGATGGAGTGTTTCTTGAAAACACAAGTCAAGACTTGGATAATAATCCAAACCGTCTTTGCTCTACCCACAATGATCAAGGAGAGCCCTTGGATTTCAACAAGTGGACCAATGCAACCAAGAGGCAAATTGAAGCCGATGCAAGAGCAACCCAAATATTGCAATGCGGCTTGTCCAAGGAGGAGCTCGATCGACTTGGACCATTCATTAGCGCCAAAGACCTCTGGAAAAAATTGATTGATCTACACAAAGGGGCATCCGATGCTAAGGTATGTAAAAGAGATTTACTTTTAAATAAACTGTACAATCTAAAGATGCAGGATCGCGAGACCGCCACCCAAATACATGTGCGAATCCAAGACATCGTCAATGGTCTTCACTCGATCGGGCAAGCCGTAGAGAACCAGGACCTTATAAGGTATGCTTTAAAAGCTTTCCCTAGGACTACCTTGTGGGCATCCATGGTCGATGCCTACAAGGTCTCTAAGGACCTTTCAAAGCTTAGGTTAGACGAATTATTTTCTGAGTTTGAACTTCACGAGCAGACTAACATGGTCTGAGCCGAGAGAGGTATTGCTCTACTTGAAGGACAAAGAAGAAAGCCACCTACCAGGCAAGAAGATGGACTCGAACCCGAAGACGAATCAGAGTCCGAATCCGAAGAGGTGGAGGCAATAGTGAACGTAGTGCAGAAGATCATTCGGAGGGAAAGGAGGCTACTAAAGAACCAAAAGAGGGAACAATTCAAATCAAATCAAAAGAAGGCTTTCCATGCAACTTGGGACAACAAAGAAGACATAGCTTACATGGCAAGACCGGAGGAGTCCGAGTCAGAATCCTAAGCCGAGTCCAACCACAACTCCGACTCCGACCTCGAAGACTACTTCGAGAGGAAACTCAAAGCCGGACCAAAAGGGAAAGTCAAGGTTAGCCGCTCTTTAATTAGTACACTTTACCTTACAATTAAAATGCTTACTAGGAAATTAACTAAGTCCGAGTCTAGGGTTGAGTCGTTACTTGAGGAGGTTGAAACTCTCAAGCAAGAGGCTACTCTAACCTCTTCAACTAGTCAAGTTCAAGAGGGAAACTCAACCCAAGTTGAAAAACTTGAGGACGAGAATTCTCTCTTGAAAAACTGAGTTCAAGAGGTTGAGGCTAGGTTGGAAAGGTTCACATTGGGATCTAAGAAACTTAACCGACTACTTGGAACCCAAAGAGCCGTGTACAACAAAGTCGGACTCAGGTTTAGTTCAAAGACTACGAATAGATCATATATGTCTATCGTAAATCGTAGTCATGAAAGAGTTCAAGCATGGGTACCAAAGGTTTTATTGAACTCACATATAAGGACTAATAAGTTTTGGATTCCCCATGATCAAGTTCATTATTTGAATAGGCCATATTGGTTCAATGGTCTAGGGAGAGCCAATACTAAAATAGTATACCCACTTACTTAGCAAAACCATTGCACATTTTATTTTAATTTTTAAAATGGCTAGATAGGAAAAATAGTTAGTCAACTCTTGACAACATAGTATCAGGATGCGGCGAGATGATAGTACGTTAGGGAAACAAAGTCTTGTGTATTCGAACTAGATAAGGCGTATCTAGCTTGGTGCACTTGACCGAGTGGAACTAGCTGAAGCTACCTCGTCGTATCCTAAACTAGTTAAACCAGGAAGTAACCCTAAGTGACTTAAGTGATATTTTCTTGAATTTGACTTTGTCTAAAGAAGTGGTTGTTGTTTCGATCAAAGAAGGTCCCTATGCCTCGCCACGACCTGTAAGCCAGTTTCTCGAAAAGTTACTTAACGATCTAAAGGTTAAATCCGAATCTAACCCAAGGTTGACTATCTTTAATCAATTTCAAATCATCTCACAAAACATATAAGGTGAACAAATTCTGAGACACATAGAATGGGTGAGATGTTAAGGATAATTGAAATATACTTAAAATATAACCT
Source organism: Wurfbainia villosa (assembly GCA_025175895.1). Lineage (NCBI taxonomy): Eukaryota > Viridiplantae > Streptophyta > Magnoliopsida > Zingiberales > Zingiberaceae > Wurfbainia > Wurfbainia villosa. The sequence goes on along the minus strand of CM046007.1, from coordinate 11,262,338 downwards.
CTTCAAAATGCTACTTATTTTCTCAACTATTATACTTAACGACTAGTTACAACTCTTAGGCTAAAGTTTAGCGCCCCCTACATCTATTATACTTTATATATTTGACTAAGGGGGAGAGCAAACTAACCCTAAGGGTTATATTACAAACCTTTAGATTATTGGTGCAGAGGGTCACACCTCGAACCAATTTATCTAACTAACGCTAGACGCATGCTTGGACTCATAGTTGATTTATCTTGATGCATGCATATACCATATTGTTTTTAAACCCCTATTTTATATAAAAAAAACCCCAACATTTGTCTTGATTTATAGCAAAAGGGGGAGAAGAGCGAAAGTTAAGGGGGAGTAACACAAAATTTATTTAATTTTGAAAACTAAAGTATATCTTTCAAAACTCACCTAGGGTTAAGGGGGAGTTTTTGGAAATGACATTCATCATCTACTATACTTGTTTTATGCTTTAATTTCCCTTAACTTTGTGTTGGTTTGCCATAGATCAAAAAGGGAGAGATTGTTGGTGCAGGGGCACCAGATAATCGAACTTGTGTTTTGATTATGGCAAAGACACAAAGTTAAGTTTACATCATTATCTCACAAGCTAAATCGAGTGTGCAAAAAAGTACTAAAGAAGGAGCTGAAGGCTAGCGATACCCGGAGAAAGCCGCGGTGGTAGGACGACACTCAAGTGACTTCGGAGGGAGCCGAAGGAATCGAGTGGAAGGTCAGAAGCGAGAGCTACAAAGTAAGTATCGAGGTAAGCTCGTGTGAGTGAGAGATGGTAAGGTCGTGTCCTCTGTACGGGGATTGTTAGGAATCGTTTGGAAGCTAGAGGGGGGGTGAATAGCGTAGATGAAATTTGATCCCGTTCGTGTCTACAATTTCGTTAGTGCGCAGCGGAAATAGAAATAATAAAAGCAATAACGAAATGGACACAACACAAATCACAACAAGAGCATATAACGTGGTTCGGAACCGAACCGGTTCCTACTCCACAGATTGGGTTCATACGAACCCTAGCGATGCCACAAACACCACTAACCAATAAAACTCCTTCTTGACACAAGTCAAGGGTGGAGAAACCCCTTACAAGTAATCTTACACCAATAAGATACAAATACAAGCAATTACAATAATGAATACGAAATGCAAGTAAAGAAGATACTTTACAACACTTGTTTTGATTGCTTGAATGCTTGGTTGCTTGCTTGCACTTGGAGACCTGATTTGCACCAACAAATCGCCCCAATAGCCCTCAAGAACCGATCCGAAAATCCTCCATCACGAGCTCCTTATAGGTCTATCACCGATCGATCGGGACCATCAGTCGACTGATGTCACTGTTGTCGTGAGACAACGGCTAGATCCACGCTGGATAAGTCCAACGGAACCTTCATCAGTCGACTGATCATGACCATCAGTCGACTGATGGAGCCTTCACTCGACCAGTCGAGTCTCGACTCCATTCGCGCCCGAATATCGAGCACCCCCGACGATCACACGATCGATCGCCGATCGCTGAGCCATCACCGACCGCCCACCTCTAGCAGTCGACTGCTAGGCCATAACCCGCAGTCAAACCCTAGTTGACTCGGTCCAGTCGACTGCCACATGACACCAGTCGACTGGCACACCTCAAATATGAGGTTTAAGCCAAGTATGGTTCCCCCATACTTGCTAGACTACCCTTAGCCTAGACCTAAGCCTTCTAGCCACCTCCATCAGCCTCACGCCTCTCGGATCCCTCCAAATCATCCATGACTTGTTCATCCATTGCGCTAGCCTTCAGGTGCTTCCATCGGCTATGTCATGCTAACGGTGTCTACACCGCCAAGGCACATTGGACTTACACCGCCAAGACTCCGCTTGGACTTTACGTCGCCAACTATTGGACTTATGCTGCCAAGACTACCGCTTGGACTTTACGCCGCCAATATCAATCCCCTTGGACTTCAAATGCCAACCCATGTTGGACTTCTCAAATGCCAAGACCATGCTTGGACTTTCCCTTGCCAACTCATGTTGGACTTTTACATTGCCAAGACCATGCTTGGACTTTCCAGTCCAAGAACTCAAGACTTGGACTTACCATGACAATTACATTGTCATATGTTTTTGTCAAAACATCAAAACACATCAAGACATCACTCGAGCCAAACTCGAGTCCTGGTCAATCGTGACCTGGGCCGATTGCACCAACAATCTCCCCCTTTTTGATGTTTGACAAAAACCAAACAAACTATTGAGTTAGAACACTAACTCAAATCCCTTACCAATTTTCCCAAATTGGTAAATACTCTCCAAATGTTCTCCCCCAAACATTCTCCCCCTTTTTGACTAACAGCAAAAAGGTTGTCTCCCCAAAAGGGTCAATGTCTCATGTCCCAATGAGATCTTACAATCTCCCCCTTGGTCCAAAAATACTTAGGATGCCTACCATCTTCCTAGTGATAAGTCTCATATCACTCAAAAGAGGCAATCCTATTCACTCTCCCAATTTCCAAATTGGGTATCAAGAATCCCATTTTCCTCCTCATGAGGAAAAAATCCCATCCATCATCCCATGATGGATACTTCCCCCTAAAGGCTTGCTCCCCATTGACCATTGCACCAACAATGTCCTTGGGAATTCCCTAAGCCAATAGGAATTTTAAGCCATCAAAATTAAGGTTAGAAATTCAATATTGAACTTTCCAGCATCTTAAAATTGATACAAACCCTAAACACCTCTCCTAATCCATATCCAATGGATTTTCACCCTTTATCATGCTTCCCAAAGCATATCATAGGGTTAAGAGTGGTTAGGGACCTTAACCGCAGCTAAAATCGGGTTAAACAACTTTGGTTACCCCGAAATCAGGCTATCAGTCGACTCTGTCAGCTACCAGTCGATGCGCGATCGATCAGTGATACTCGACGTTGCGATCGAGTCAAAACCGATCGATCGAGAAGCGATCGGTGATAGCGAAAACCTGATTTTCAAAAATCATACTCGACTTCTGGAAATGCATAAGTAATTCTACGTAAATCAAAAAATCACGAAACTTGATACGTATATTACTTAACACATATACAATCAGTGAAAAATTTTCGAAAAATATTTTTACCATTGAAATAGGAGATTGGTACAAAGTTCAAAACTATTAAAAACTTTAAAGTTTTTGATCTACTTTGTATCAACTTCTACAATGATGATGACTATCAAAAGATAGATTTCACCAAGATTTTCTAAATTGATTTTAAGATGTTTTTTGAAAACCTATTTTGAACCATAATTTATTGGCTAAATATACATAGCTTATATATTAGCTTTCCTTATGATTCTTAGTGATAATTAAAATAAGTTTAAGTTCATCTAGATGCACTACCTATGCACCTTGAACCTAACTTATTATCCTAGCATCTCACATGTATCTAGGATGTATAAATACACATACATGTCAATGTGATATGAGATGAGGGTTTGAGTTCACTTTATCTATGGTTTCATGTATTTCCTAGGCAACCCTACTTGATTCCCTTATAAATGGGACTTCAAGTCACGTCATAGTCCTTAAATCAATTTCAATCAAGTTAATGCATGAATGTATGATCATGGCATAAATGATAGCATTATTAAAACATGGCCAATGATCATGATGTCATGACATATGATGAAATTTAAGAACACATGACATCTAAAATAACTCTAAACAATGTCATGACATGGTATATGATAGGATGCAATTTCATGTCATAATATATCAACTTTCATAAGCAATACCATTATACAAACATTCATCCATACACACAAGATTTTTCAGAAACAAAGATTTCATTTAACTTAAAACTTGTCTTTTACATTCAAAATGGAGATTGGCTATGCTCAATCTCACTACAAAAAAATTGACAACCACAGAACATCTAATATCCTCTAATCGTCCGCAGGAGGTGGCGGTGGAGGAGGCTGCTGGACTTCGAGTCGGCCCGCATCATCTCTAGCATATCGAGCTGATGCTACTCTATGCGGCTCTGGGACTCCTCCATCCTATCGAGACGTGCGCTGAAGGATGCCTGGCCTGCCAATATCTATGACAGCCTAGAGTCCACCGACTGCTGATAGTTCTAAAATCTGGTCTCCAGTCGGCCACGGCGATCTGATGGACTCGCCGCTGATGTGTCTGTCGGCATCTGATCATCCTCATCAGTGGCATCTGCATCCTCGTGGTCCTCTGTCGCCTCTCTGGGTACCGGAGGAGGCTCTCTACGTGCCCTGGGGGGTGGTCAAGGCACCAACTCCATCTGTCTAGCGCCCATCCGTAGCTTTGCTAACGAGAAGTTATGAACTGATATACAATCGTACACCTCCGATAGCGCTCGCAGAGAGCCCCTGTGGATGTTGACGCCTACGGAGTCTAGCCATGCTGTGATGATATGACCAAATGGCATATGCACTTTCCCTTGTACAGGGGAAATGAAGTGCACAATGCAGTGAAAAATGTTTAATGCAAAGTTTATATCTAACTGATGACGCATGACATATAGAAGAAAAAGATGGGGAGGCCGAATCTTGGCCAGACCCCGAGTGACAATGGGAAGAAAACACCCAACAATGACCTTGTAAAGGACATTGTCAGTCTGTTTCTTCGATAATAGGAAATAGATTCTGGGCCGGTGGACGAGGATAACCAAAGATATGCTCATGCATGGACTCCATAGAGATATGGTCAAAAGGTTCAAGTAAAGGAAAATCCATGGTAGGGTAAAAGATAAAGGTGTCATCTGAAGGCCTACACTCGAGAAACTCCTACAGTATCGCAGGAGTGAACTCTAACTCGCGTTTTGCAACGCGAGTAGTATAAGTAGGGCCGTTATCCACCTTTTTAAGGTTTTGATAGAATTCCTTAACAAGGTCATCATTAATTGGATGCGTGCATAAGACGATTTTCATTAGATTGTAGTATGCAATTAATTCCATGACATCACTACAATGTCGATTGAAAAAATCTCTATCGATGTACCTAACCAACATAGGTTGGTACAATCGAGATTCACCCTCGGGTGGATCATTCCTACGGGCTCTCCTATTATGAATGCAATGTAATGATATGACATGCAATGGCAATAATACACGATTAGATAAACCTAAATTGTAATGGAAATGAATTTTAGGGCTCGGAAAAAAAATCGTTACTTAGGCGCCATTTGAAGATGTGGCCAGAGGGAAGACTCAAATGTTCTTTGAGAATTCGCCAAAAAGTCACGGAGAACTTCAGACGCCGGAACCCTAATCGGAACAAGGAAAAATAAGCCCTAAATCGCGTGAACTAGGGCTCCAAATAGGTGGAAAATGGAAGAGGAGAGACTCGTCTATCAAACCTAACACTTGGGAGGTTGGCACGGCCGGAAGAGTTGGTCGGAGAGGGAGACGGCGATCGGAGAAGGAAGGGAGAAGAAGGGCTCGTCGCGTGAAGACGCCGAACCCTAGCGGTTCGGCGTTATAAAAATGCGATTCAGTCGACTGATGTGGAGCATCACGATCGGTGATGCTTTATTAGGTTTACCGAGCCGTGATCGACCGATCGGCAATCGATCACGAACCTTCGTAACGTGCTACGAGTATCGGGCCGATCGTGATGTTGCTCATCAGTCGACTGATGAGCACATCACTCTACTGCTCGTCGAGCACTCGACTGATGACCCTCGGCCTCGGTGAACAGTACCATCAGTCGACTGATGTTCAATCAGTCGAGTCATGAAGCTAGCACTCGACTGATGGTCGTATCGTATCGCTACATATCGCGATAACTAAGATCTCGATTTCATCATCTTAATTATTCCATTTTATCACGTTAGATCTTGTATATCGAATGTATTGATGTTATACTTTTATTCATGTATTTGTTAATGTATTTTAATGTTTTATTTCATTTTTGCAAACATTAACATTCAATGATTTCCAAAACCTAACATCTCACCCTTTCTAAGTGTTAAAATACACAATCAAGGTAAAAGACTTGTTTTGTGAGATGCAATCTATCCTAGACATTCCTTCCATGCAAACATATGGTAAAACATATGAAGCATGGTGAGTACAAGACATCAAGTTGTGTGGCACTTGAGTATCACTCTAGATGTTACTTTTAACATCTTAAACACACATCTCTTGATACATGAACTTCCAAAGTGTGCCAATAATCAAAGTTACACACTATGACCTCTAAATCTAGATTGTGTCAATTTTATTGATTTTCATGTTTTCAAGATATATATTGACACATCCTAAAATTCTTTGAAGTTAAGGCTCAAAGATATTTCCAAGGTAACCATAACCTTGGAAGTAACCTAAGGTGTCACCTTTATCATGGTTGAGTTAACTACCAATCCAATCAAGGTTGGCACACCCTAAACCCATTTAGCGTGAATCAATCACGCTCTTAGGAACCCAAAACCGATTTGAGCTCCTAGGGTTAATTAGGTATTCCTTAGGGATAACCTCCCTAGATACCTTCCTAATGACCCTCCTAGGCTTATTAGCCTTGGTCATTTTGGTCTTGCCTAGGTTAACCTTAGGGATTGCCTCCCTAACAACCTTCTTAGTGGCCATCCTAGGTTTCTTCGAAACCTTGGCCATTAGGCACAAACCTTGGTCAACTCTAGGAATGACTTTCCCATTGACCTTGGTCTTTCTAGACCTAGTTAGTGTCCCATAGTCGAATGGAACACTATGGTAAGTCACCTTGGACTTAGGTTTGTGACCCAAACCATTCTTGCCCTTGGTTGACTTTTGACTCTTAGGTCCTAGAGTTTGACAATTTGACCCTTGAAATTGATTTTGTATCTTGTTTAGGGTCTTTTCCAATGTCTCAAGCCTTGACCTCAAGGCTTGGTTCTCTAATTCTAATTGCCCAATTTTAGAATTTTTATTTAAATCTTGGGCATTGGACTTTCTTGGCATATGCCTAGTCCATTTTGGATTAAAAACTAGATGTTCTTGTATTTTCTTAATAGATTCCCTAGGTATTGTTTTTCTAGGGACATTAGTCCCAAATTTCTCCTTATTCTTAAGGTGAACATTCTTAGCTCCTAAACAAATATGTTTGTTATTTCTAGCATGCTCTTTATGATACATAACAAAATTGCTAAAATTAGTTCTAGCATGCTTTTTAATATTTAAATTAGACGGAGCATTATTTAAATATACCTTAGGGTTTGCCTTAGTGGCTCCCCCTACTTGTGATGCTCCCCTTTGCCCCTTCTTCTTCTTTGGGCATTGACTCCGGTAATGACCCGGTAGTCGACATTTGAAGCAAATGACATGCTCCTTGCTCTTTGAACTTGGAGAACCGGCGTCCGTTGACTTTTGTTGACTTTTAGGCACCGGAGGAGCTTTCTTGATCCTCTTTGGGCATTTGCTCTTGTAATGCCCATACTCCCTACACTCAAAGCACATAATATGATTTTTATTTGAAAATAAAGTGTTTGAGTTACCTAGGGTGGTGGTAGGTGCCGGAGTTGAATTTTGAGCTTCCTCATCTTGATCGGATGTTGAAAGCTCTTCTTGAGGTTGCTCCGGTGTAGAGGATGGTCTCTCCTCCTCAATCCTAGAAGTAGATGCTTCTTCCACCTCTTCTACTTCTTCTTTCTCCGATTCGGAAGTTGACTCCATCTCAACTTTCGATTCCTCACTTTCACTTGAGGATGAACTCTCCTCATGGAATCTTGCCAATTTTCTCCATAGCTCCTTGGCATACATGTAATCCCCTAGCTTGCACAAAACATCATTAGGGATTAAATCTTCCAAAAGTTTTGTTACCTTAACTTCGGTCTTGAGTTTTAGGCGTTGCTCTTGGGTCCACTTTTTCAATTTTAGGACATTCCCCTTCTTATCCCTAGGGGGTTCAAGGCCTTCAATGAGGATGAACCAATCCTCTATGTTCATCATCAAGAATGTTTCCATTCTTGCTCTCCATGCCGGAAAATCTTCTGGATCATATGGAGGTGGAGTGTTGATTTCCCATCCAAGCTTGTCTTGGAATTCCATCTTCACCCTCTAGCCTTTTGCCTTAGCTCCCGGTTGTTAATCCGTAGAAGAGCCCCGGGCTCTGATACCACTTGTTAGGAATCGTTTGGAAGCTAGAGGGGGGGTGAATAGCGTAGATGAAATTCGATCCCGTTCGTGTCTACAATTTCGTTAGTGCGCAGCGGAAATAGAAATAATAAAAGCAATAACGAAATGGACACAACACAAATCACAACAAGAGCATATAACGTGGTTCGAAACCGAACCGGTTCCTACTCCACAGATTGGGTTCATACGAACCCTAGCGATGCCACAAACACCACTAACCAATAAAACTCCTTCTTGACACAAGTCAAGGGTGGAGAAACCCCTTACAAGTAATCTTACACCAATAAGATACAAATACAAGCAATAATGAATACGAAATGCAAGTAAAGAAGACACTTTACAATACTTGTTTTGATTGCTTGAATGCTTGGTTGCTTGCTTGCACTTGGAGACCTGATTTGCACCAACAAATCGCCCCAATAGCCCTCAAGAACCGATTCGAAAATCCTCCATCACGAGCTCCTTATAAAGCTTCAACATGTCGAGGTCTATCGATCGACCGATCGGGACCATCACGATCGATGCCATATTGTCGTGAGACAACGGCTAGATCCACTTGGATAAGTCCAACGGAATTACTCATCACCGACCGATCATGACCATCACGATCGATGGAGTCCTCATCGACCACCGAGTCTCGACTCCATTCTCGCGGTCGGTTTCGAGCACCACCGACCGATCACACGATCACGATCGCTGAGCCATCACCGACCGCCCACCTTCGCAGCCGATCGCTAGGCCATAACCCGCAAATAAACCCTAGTTGAGGTCCAATGATCGCCACATGGCACCCGACCGGGCACACCTCAAATATGAGGTTTTAGCTCAAGTATGGTTCCCCCATACTTGCTAGACTACCCTTAGCCTAGACCTAAGCCTTCTAGCCACCTCCATCAGCCTCACGCCTCTCGGATCCCTCCAAATCATCCATGACTTGTTCATCCATTGCGCTAGCCTTTAGGTGCTTCCATCGGCTATGTCATGCTAACGGTGTCTACACCGCCAAGGCACATTGGACTTACGCCGCCAAGACTCCGCTTGGACTTTACGCCGCCAACTATTGGACTTATGCTACCAAGACTACCGCTTGGACTTTACGCCGCCAATATCAATCCCCTTGGACTTCAAATGCCAACCCATGTTGGACTTCTCAAATGCCAAGACCATGCTTGGACTTTCCCTTGCCAACTCATGTTGGACTTTTACATTGCCAAGACCATGCTTGGACTTTCCAATCCCAGAACTCAAGACTTGGACTTACCATGACAATTACATTGTCATATGTTTTTGTCAAAACATCAAAACACATCAAGACATCACTCGAGCCAAACTCGAGTCCTGGTCAATCGTGACCTGGGCCGATTGCACCAACAGGGATGACCATAGGCGGCGATCCGACTAAGACTTCCTGTGGAAGGTCTATGTCGAGATCGGACAGTTAGAAATCGTTGCATTTACCATTTTCTGTGATAACATCTTACTGCAGGGAAGTGGTTAGGTCGGAATGACCATCGAACATTGGGCGCCGATCGATGCTCATCACCGATGATGGGAGGCATCACGATCGCGATGGCGATGAATCAGCCTTTGCGCTAGGTCAAAATGGATAACGTTTGACGCGGCCACTTCGCGATAAAATTTGTTACCACTTTGTGATCTGTTCCGAAAGATGAGGAGACATATTCTGAGGATAAACTCTATAAAAGGAGGGGAGCATTCCAACCCAAAGCATCATCAAGATTATTCTTAAGTGCTCCTACAACGCTAAAGCTCCAACACCGTCATAACGCCGACACGACGCCAAGCTTTCACCTTCTTCATCGGCAGCAGCAACAAGTAACATATTTTGTTATTGTATTCTTTGTTTTTATTCGTAATGAGGTGAGGTAGGCTTGTTGCCTCATCCTCGTACTTTCGGTTTTGTGATCGTTGTCTCCTACCTCCAACGAGGAGGAGACATTATAGTGTTTTGCCCTCTGTACATGGTCTAGGACCGTTAGGACCTTGGAGTAGCAACCGCTGGGTTGTGAACCAAGTAAAAATAAACGTGTCTTTTTATTTTTCCGCTGTGCGTACTCGTGTATCGAACGAACGAACGAACGAACGAACGAAAAGATTTACGCTTGCTATTCACCCCCCCCCCCCTCTTGCGACGCTTCTCGATCCAACACAAATTGCCTAGAGGTGATCAGATATTAAGAATTCACATTTTGATGGATGTCTGGATGGTGAGAGATTTATATTAGAAAAATATGGAACTGTCACATTGGCAAGCCCCCCTATCGCTACCCCTACCCCCTACCATAGAGAGGGAGGGAAGGGAGGGAGGGAGGGGGGGGGTTCATCAGGACCCCAATTGGCAAGTACAAAAGAAGGGGGTCATCGATGACCTAAGGTGATGAATTCTCCGGGAATTAACCCTTGTCTACTACGGACAAATCCCTTTGCACTTGCCAACTGGGATATGCATGGGGGCTATGAGAGGTTTATATTACGATATATCTTCATGTTGTTAGGAAGAGCTATCATTTGTAAAATTGTCAAACAGACATTGATAGCCACCTTAATAATGAATGATGAATTAGTAAACTATTATAGAACATCCAATTATAAAATATGGTTATAGAATTTATCACAGGATTGAAGATCATTTGGGGTCTTGATGGCTATTTAGGATCAACTATGATAATAAATTTGTGAAACTTTAGGTCAAGAACAACCGTGACATGTCAAATTCATTTGCATTGACATAAAGTGCATGACAGTTCAAAGAAAGAGTTCAGAGTGGTCAAATATTAAGAGCATATTCAGACAGACTTTATATTATCCATTATCAGCTTGGGCTGAAAATGAAAGCTCTTCATATAGATGAAGTACTCATTAAGTTAGAGTCATTATTACTTTGTTATTCAAGATGTTTTATAATTAGGACATATTAATATTTTAATTTATTATGCACACTAAGATAGGAAAATACATGTGCATTTTATCTTTGACACTCTGTATAAAGATATCACAATTTAATAATGTGGTTTGCATATAGTGCTTGTCAATGTGATGTAAGACTTTATTTTGAGACATGAGATTGTGGTCATGGTTTGCTAATGCACTTGCATATATTGTTTGCAAATGTGATCGAGAATTTGTTATGGGTCATAAAGAGGACCAATTGAAAATTAATATGTGTAGATCATATTTCATGTAATTCTCATACTACACATCCACATCTGATATATGTTATTGATGACATTGGTGTTGTGATTAGTGATGAGTCCTGCTACCAATTATATATAGAGTAGCTACGATTACTTTAATCCTATACCAATAAAGTTGATGGACCAAATTGATTTTATTCAATACGACATAATGAGCTTAACTAAAGAATTTTAGTCATGCATTTCATACAGAATCATATGTAGCCCAAGTGGGAGATTATTGACAGTGGTCTTACATGTTATTATCGTAATCGTTGGATTGTATCATATTGGTTCAAACGCGATTAAGTGGTATACTTGATGGTTTACGGGTTTCAATTTATTGGATGTGGGTTTAATATGTAAACCCCATTAGCCTGTATTTGTTGTTGATGATTGGTCGATAACAAATCCAACCCGATATCTATATATAGGGCATGGTCCCCATAGGGCTAGAGATCCTGATAGTCTCTTTGTATCCTATCGACAAGGAGGGTTTATAATATCGTCAACTCCAGGACTCTTCAGAAGACCTACCTTCTTTTTATAGGAAATTCGGATCTATTGATGATGCAAGATCAATGGTCGCTTCGCTGAATCAGGTTCTACTTATGATTTCGCCATCGTTCATTTTATGTATTTTATTTACTATAAATTTTGATAAGACTAGATATGCTTTAACGAATCATGCATGTTGTATCTATTCGATTTCTTGTATATGTCTTAAATTCGTGTTTTCATCATTACAAAGAATTTGATCCATGCTTAGAAAAAAGCCCTTGGGATCTTTTCATGTGTATATAGGCTATGACCATTTTATATGAGATGATATTCTCATTGGATGAATTGTTTGTCATTCATTATTTCTGTTGTGAGATGCATCTCTATGTGAATTATAAATCGTTCATCCCTTATATAATTATATGCTATATTTTATATTGATGGATTGCAGATTATTCATCTCATGTATATATCATACATCTTTATTGAATGGATTGCTAGTTGTTCAACTATATATTTATATATGTTTATGATGCATTTCAATTTAGATGGATTATGGTTCATTCATCTCTATATATTATGCTTCTTTTATTAGCCAATGCAGATCATCTACCATTGGGGAAAAAAGGTGATGCGTTCACCCCAGACACCCCTCATCATCAATCTCACAGCTAGATGAAGGAAGATAAATTACAAGAGACATTTTTGCCCAACTAAGAACTAGCATGGTGGGAGAGTAGGCACCCTGAAAAGCTTTGCAAGTTCCGAGGATTGATCCTTGCTCTCTGAGACAATTCTACTATCCGTGTTAGCCACTTAATCCTCTCGTGGGATGCAAATCATCTACCCTTATATAATATGTACATAAGCAGATCATCTAACTTATTGTCCCCTTAGTCTAGGACCCTACCTAGTCATACTCATCATACATGATGATTTAATCTAAAAGTTCAATTGAGCTGACCCGCCTTATTTTAAGGGCCTAGGCGAAAACTCCTAATTGGGCCCTTATCTATAATAATTTTTGGCATAAAAAATTTTTTGGGCCCTAAATAAAAGATGGATTTACTATATGAATTTGTGGGCCCTAGGCGATCACCCTAATAGGTCTGGCCTAGGGTCGACTCTGAAGTTCAATCTCCAAGATTATATTTCACTTATGCTTTGTAATACCCTTGAGTTTAACTTGAATCAACCTCTCAATCCAAGATCTATCAAGCCCTTCAAGTTTATTCCAATATGTTATCCTTTGTTGTTCAAAGTCTACATCCTATTATGCTACTCTAAAGGATGCCTTGTTAAGATTTTTGGTCCTTCAAATGCTCTACACCATTTTTTACTAAAAACCTACAAGCTTACACTACAAAAATACATAAAAATAGCGATGAAATTTGGCAACGAAAATAATTTGTTGCAAATTTATAACAAAATTTGCAATGAATTGCAAATTTCGTCGGAAATTAGTAATGAAATTTCTAACAAAAATTTTTTTGTTGCAAACTTATTTACATTTACAACAAATTAAATTTCGTCACAAATATCATCACAGTTTTGCAATGAATTTGATTTTTCATCGCAAATTTATGATAAAAAATCAATTTTGTTGCAAACTTTTGCAATAAAATATAAATTTATCGTAGAATTTGTAACAAATTATGAATTCATTGGAAAAATTTGCAACAAATTATATTTTCGTTGCAAATTTGCAATGAATCTATAATTTGTTGCAAATTCTTGTAACGAATTCACAATTCGTTGCAAAATTTCCGACAAATTTAGCGATGAAAGATTTTCATCGAACATTTCAATTATTTGGCAAAAATAACAACAACGGGAATTAAGAAATTTGCGATGAATTTAATATTCGTCGCTAATTTACCAATGAATTTAATTTTCGTCGCAAATTTTTCAACGAAAAAAAAAAATTGTCACAGAATTTTGCGACAAAATGTAAATTCATTGCAAATTTTACAATGATTTAATAGTTCATTGCAAAATTTATAATAAATTTAGCGACGAAAATTTTTTCGTTGGTATTTTTAATTGGCGACGAATACAATATTCATCGTCAAATCAGCGACGAATATTACAATGAATTATAAATCGTCGCTGATTTTCCCTAATTAACATCCCCTCCTCCTTTCCTCCTCACATGCTCCTCCCCGTCGCTCGATCGGGTACGCCTCTCCTCTCTTCCCGTCTTCCACTATCGGAGCAGCGACATCGCTGTCGTAAGCTCGCACAGTAGTGGCATCTCACTGCCACGAGTTTGCGCAGAAGTTGCCGTGAGGTCGACCATGATCTCTCACGGCTGTTTTTGCACAAGATCGCGGTAGCTGCCACAAGCGAGAGATCGAGGCCTCGTGGCAGTTGGCACAGGCACACGTCATAGGGGCACGATGATGCAATGGGGGGGGGGGGGGGGGGTTTATCGCCGCCCCTTGGATCATGCACCTGGGTAGTTCATCGCTGCCCCAGATGGAGCTAGCATTTATTCCAGGCTCCGCCATGCCCCAGTTGGGTGGTTCATCGCCGCCCCTAGATCGCGCACAACTATTGTGGTGACCCGTCCCTCCGCATCATGTACTCGACCACAGCAGAGTCAACATGTTATTCAAATTAAATTAGTAATGTATAATATATATACAAAACTAATATTTTATTTTTCTTAGGTTTGTCGTACTTCGTCCTTCAAGTGATCCGTGTGTTCGTGAAGTCTTCAGCTATGAGCTCATCTGTTGCTTCCACCAGAACAGGTATATTGTATATTCAAAAATTTATAGTATTATCATTTTATAATATATATAATTAATGTTTGATTTTAAGTAATTTTTTTACTATAAATATATAATATTTGTTCGATATGTTATAGTTTGTAATTCAATATCATACAAAAACACAGTAAGCACTAGAAGAATTTATTTTGAGTATAAATTTATTGTTAAATTAATATGGATGGAATATGAAAAAAAAAATAGAATTAATCCTTGATATAAGTTTAGAAACATGACAAATGGAGAGAGAAAGGAGTTGGATGCATAAAAAGAATTTACCATAACGTCGTGGTTTAACCGATGAATTTATTATTGGGCTGGAATAATTTTTGAATTTCGCTAGTAGCAATGTTGAATTTATGGATGGGAATAAATTAAGGTGTCCGTGCAAAAAATATCATAATGGTAAATTTTTTCAGTGTGATAAAGTTCGAGAACATCTTTGTAGATTTGCTTTTACTCCAAATTATTATAATTGGACATGTCATGGTGAATAGTTCATATCCGATGAAGAGATTGGACGAAACATACAAAGAACAGTTAGTGGAGATCAAAGATATTATAATCAATTCAATTCATATCAAAGGATGATAGTGTTGAGGATTCAGTGGCCGCTAGAGGGGGGGGTGAATAGCGTGTTTCGATGCTTAATGGAATTCGTTCGCGTTTGATCATCTACAATCTTGTTAGCATGGCGGAATAGTAATAACAAAAAGAAATAACAAAAAATACAATCACACAAACACGATAATATAACATGGTTCAGAACCGAACGGTTCCTACTCCACGGATCGAGCTCAACGAGCTCTAGCGATACAACCACACACCACTAATCAAGAATAACTCCTTCTCGGAATAATCCGGAGGTGGAGAAACCTCGCACAATGTATACAACAGTAATACAATAAAAATACAAGCAAATACAATGGAATGCAAGTAAATAAAACTTTACAAAGAGCTTGCTTGTTGATTTCTTGAACCGTGGTTGAAGACCCTGATTTACACCAGCAAATCACCTCAAGAATGTCCAAGAAATCGCTGCCAAAATCCCTCTTCCGAGCTGCTTTTATAACCTACAATCGGGCTAGATTTTCGCCTATCAGTCGACTGCTTGGGACCATCAGTCGACTGATGACACTGTTGCTGTGAGACAATGGTGCAATCCACGCTGGAAAAATCCAACGGATAGGACATCAGTTGACTATTCATGTCCATCAGTCGACTGATCGAGCCTTCACTCGACCTGTAACCCCAGCAATCGAGTCCGACTCCATTCTGTGCTTGAAATATCGAGCACCAATGGACTGATCACAAGATCAGTCGACTGCCCACCTCTGGCAATCAACTACTAGGGCACTCCCCGCAGTCAAACCCTAGTTGACTTACACCAGTCGACTGCCACATGGTACCAGTCGACTGATACACCTCAAACATGAGGTTTAAACCCAAGTATGGTTCCCCCATACTTGCTAAACCACCCTTAGCCTAGACCTAAGCCTTCTAGCCACCTCCATCAGCCTCGCGCCTATCGGATCCCTCCAAGTCATCCATGACTTGTTCATCCATACGCTAACCTTCAGGTGCTTTCATCGGCTATGTCATGCTAACGGTGTCTACACCGTGAAGGCACATTGGACTTACGCTGCTAAGACTCCGCTTGGACTTTACGCCGCCAACCATTGGACTTATGCTGCCAAGACTCCCGCTTGGACTTTACGCCGCCAATATCAAACCCCTTGGACTTCTCAAATGCCAAGACTCAAGCTTGGACTTCCCTTGCTAACCCATGTTGGACTTTCCATGTCAAGACTCATGCTTGGACTTTTCCTTTCCAAGACCCATGCTTGGACTTTACATGCCAAGTACTCAAGACTTGGACTTTCCATGACATGGTCAACTCCAGTCAACCATCAAAATCTCCCTCGAGTTAAACTCGAGTCAGGTCAATCATGACCCGGGTCGATTGCACCAACAATCTCCCCAAAACATTATCATACATCAATGTCAAACCTTCATGTCAAACATCAAAACATCGCTCAAGTCAAACTCGAGTCCGGTCAATCGTGACCTGGGCCAATTGCACCAATAGATAGTTGATGCAGTTAGTTATAATTTGAATACCGAATTAAATGCTGCAAGTTTTAGTTATCCTCAAACTTTTGAACACATGTATACTAGTTATTCATCGTCATTGGAGGAGGTAGAAGTAACTGATGTTCATGAAAATATATACAATGAACCATATCTTAAATATCAAGAAGTGTTGAGATCTACAGATGAACCCGTATGGTCTGGTTGTGACAGTCACACTAAATTATCTCTCATCGCAAGATTGTTGAATGTTAAAGCTGAGCATAATGTGTCCGAAGATTGTTTCAATGATTTCGTTCAAGTTATTAGAGAAGTATTATCACGTGATCACATAATTCCCAATGATTTTTATAGTATGAAAAAACTTGTGAAAGATTTAGGTCTTCCGATATAAATAATTGATGTTTGCAGAGATGGTTGTATGTTGTATTGGGGAGATAATACAAATTTAGAGATTTGTAAATTCTGTAATCAATGTAGGTACAAGAGTATCATGAGATTGAATCGTAATAAGCGATGTAAATCATTCAGACAAATGTTCTATTTGCCTTAACTCTTAGATTGCAAAGGTTTATGCATCAAAGGTTATTGCTAAACACATGACTTGGCATGCAAATCATGAAACAGAGGAGGGGCTAATATGTCATCCATCCGATGTAGAGGCGTGGAAAAAATTTTATAGAACATATCCTGAGTTTGCGAATGAGACTCGAAATATCAGGTTGGGTCAATGTGCTGATGTATTTGCTCCATTTAGCAAATCAGGAAGAACTTATTCTTGCTAGCCAATTATCGTAACTCCGTATAATCTTCCACCCGGTATGTGTATGGAAACCCATATATGTTTTTAACATTGATTGTGTCTGACCCTCATAATCCCCAGAAGTTAATAGATGTTTACATGCAACCACTGATTGTCGAGCTGAAACAATCATAGGATGAGGGTGTTTCTACATATGATGTTCATACTAATCATATGTTCACAATGAGAGCTACGCTTCTTTGGACTGTAAATGATTTTCCTTCTTATGGTATCTTATCGAGATGGAGTACCGCTGGGATTTTAGGATGTCCAATATGTATGGAGAGATCAAAGTCATTCAGATTGAAACATGGAAAGAAACCGAGTTATTTTGATTGTCATAGATAATTTTTATAACCAAATCATAAATTTATAAGAAATAAAGAAGAATTAACTAAGAATAAAATTGAAAGAACATTTCCACCATTGATATTCACCAGTCAATTCTTATGACATAGAGAGTTTAACTTTCCATTTGTTATTGAAGAACTAAATGTTACAACATATGACTATGGAATTATGTATAAATGGACTAAATAGAGTATATTTTAGGATTTATCGTATTGGCAGAGTAATTTGATTCATCACAATCTTGATGTGATGCATATTGAGAAGAATGTTTTTGATAATCTAATAAATACTATGATGGATATTCCTGAAAAAATAAAAGACAATCCGAATGCAAGAAAAGATATGCGTCTCATATATAAGCGACCCCCCTTGATGTTGATGAAAATAGTAGGAGACAAGAACCAAAAGTAGTTTATACATTGAATAAGGATCAGAGATGAATTGTTTGTGAATGGTTGAAATCATTAAGATTTCCTTATGGTTGTCTCTAATCTTGGCAGATGAGTCGATTTGAAGGAATGTAAATTGATTGGTTTGAAAAGTCATGACAGCCATATATTCATGGAAAGACTAATTCCTATTGCTTTTAAGGAAATGTTACCAGATTTTATATGGGGTGCAATTATGGAATTAAGCATTTTCCTTCATGATATTTGCTCGATGGCATTGAGTCATTCACACATGGAGACATTAAAGAGAGACATTCTAATCATTTTGTATAACTTAGAAAGAATATTTCCATCGACATTTTTTGATTCCATGGAACATCTTTTAATTCACTTGCCATATGAGGCTAAAGTTGGAGGTCCTATTCAATTTCGATGGATGTATCCATTTGAAAGGTAAACTTTTTTTATCATTATTAGTGCATTTGATTAATTTTAGTATAAATTAATTTCTAATACATTTTATTTTATTACTATTATATTCCTCTATCACTTGAAAAAAAAAGTAAAAAATAAGGCTCATATTGAGATTTCTATTGTTAATGCATATATTGTAGAGGAAGTTATAACTTTTGCATCATATTATTTTGAACCTCACGTTCAATGCAAAAGTCGAAGAGCAGGAAGAAATGATGAGGGTCCTATTGATCCCAATTTGAAGTCATTCTCAATTTTAACTACCTTGGTCGACCGAGTGGATCTTGTACAAGTAGATACTTAACTGGTCAAGAGTGACGAGCATCTCACACATATATTTTACTGAACTGTCAAGAAGTAACGTTGTATTTCAAGTGAGTATATAAATGTTATATTATATATTTTATATATCGTAAATTATTGTTCGTGTTATATTTAATTTTATGGTAGGAGTTTCCAAATCCTATATTCTGAGCTTCCGGAGCATGAGTTTGATCGTTTCTGTGATAAAGAATTTGCACCATGGTTCAAAAAATATGTAAGTAGTCTATAATAATAAATTGGATAAATCGATCTTGACTTTAACACATACATATTTGACTTTAGGTTCTTGATAATCACATTTACATTGAGCAAGAACTAGTAAAGCATCTGTCATGGGGTCCAAACTCAGTGGTAAAAGCTTGGTCGACATATTTCATAAACGGATATAATTTTCATACTCAAGAATATGGAACTGGGAAAGCTACAATGAATAGTGGAGTTTGTGTTCAGTCATCTAATGATTGAGGTGCAAGGAATGATTTTTATGGCTTGCTAGATGAAATTTTAGAGGTAGCATACCCAGGCTCAGATTTGCGAGTTATTTTATTTATGTGTCATTGGTTTGACCCTATCAAAAGCATGAGGGTGCATCCACAGTTTAATTTGGTTGAAATAAATTACAAAAAATTATACAAGAGGTATGAACCATTTGTATTAGCACAACAAGTGATTCAAGTATTTTATGCTTCATATCCTAGTCTGAGATGAGATAAAAGTGTTTGGTGGGGTGTTTGTAAAACAAAAGCACGTAAAAAAATTGAGGAACATTGGGAAGACATAGAATATCAACAAGATGAAGTTGGCAATACATTTCATATCGAAGAATATAATATTTCAATATTACGAGATCCCAACGGTGTAGTAATAGTCGTTGATGCAAGTGAAATGAATGAGGATGAAGATGAGGAATTTAATTTAGAGGATGACGATGACGATGATGATATCGAATAGACGTATGACCAGGATGAAAATCACAATGCGGACTTCGATTTATAATTATGTGTAACTTTTATTCAGTACCAATTATGTTTCTATTTACTGTCTAATTCTAAATTTCATATATTTGATATATTAATGAACCGTCTTTTTTTTGTAGGTTATTCAATTGCTAGGAATATGGTAATTTTTTCGTATTGTTCATATTATAAATTCGATATGCAAATGTAATTTTTTTTTTACTGTCATATTCTTCTAATAATTATGATTGTTAGTTTCAACGTGGCAGTCATAGACGGAGTAGCGATGGAAGATCACAGTCTTCCTCTGCTTCAGCCCCTGCACAGTCTGATGCTCTTGCAGAAAATGTGCCCTCCACCTCTTCTCTAGTTGCAGGATCTTCTGGTTCTCAATAGATGTCTACTAATGTATCTTCCCTAGTACAACAATCACTCATTGAGAGGAAAGATACGAGAGAATTGATATCTCCGCGCGGAGATTCATAAGTTTCAAGTTTTTGATTATCTATGTGTTTTAATACGATATGTATTTTTATAAGTATCTAACATGGTTTATTTTTATTTTATGTTAGATTTACAAATTCTATACATATTATTCATGAGGTGAATAAAATAGTGAATAACCATTGGGGCGGAGCTTCTATGACTTATACGATCAAGTCAGAAGAAATAAAAAGATTATGGTGGAATGAGTTCAAGGTAAGTTATTTAAATCATTTTGTATATAAAATTATATTTAATATAATCAATTCAATTTTTCTCTACTGCATCGGTTATTTACTTGGGAGGAGAGTGAAACACTAGAGATTAGAAGGATTTTCAAGAAAAAGTGTGGTGACCATATTAAAAATATACTTAATCATGCGAAAACCAGAAATAAAAAGCCACATTGTATAACCGAGGAGAATTGGAATAAAATTGTTGTATATTGAGATCTGAGGATAGCAAATGAAGGAGTGAGCAGAATAAGAAAAATCAATATTGTAATTCCGGCGCTATATCTGCTACGTATGAAGGAGGCTCAATCAATATCGATGAGCATAGACATCGATTGCTGAGTTTTTTCAAATCCTAATATTGTAATATAATACTCACTAATTTATAAATTATAATGATCTTTGTTTAGGCCCAGGAGACGAGGATTGAGTCATTATTCATAGACACTTTCACCCATATTGTCACGCCCCGAGAGTATACCGTGCCGAAAAGTAAACGGACAGCATCTCCCCTGTACGTGGCAACATATCGGGTTAATACAAGGTCCGTAGGCCCACAACAACAATATATATAAAGATATCAACATACCAAAGACAGCGGAAACATACTGACAGATAAAACAAGATACAAAAACACAACTGTGCACTCCGGAGTGACTTGACACGACAAGAAACATAATAGAAACCACATCAAAGGCTAAATACATACAACACATCCGTATATCACAAATACGGAAATAATACAGGGTAAAATCCCAAAACAGCAATCCATAAAATACAACAATACGGAATACATCCATCCGTTCGGTGTGAGATGGGATCAGCTGGCGGAGCTCTGAACGTCCAAGGAATCTGCTACCTGTTACCTGGGCGACAGGAAACCTAGGGTCCCGGGGTGGTGAGTATAAACTCAGGGGTAATATGTAGAAAGTGCATGAACAACATATAAGGACATAGAGATCTACAAGTATACATGTGAAGATCTACAGGTATACAACATGAGTCCAATATACATACAATCCTATCCAAAACTAATAACAAGTAACCACAGTATAGTCATACTCAATGTATATACTAAACTGATCAACTGAACATGAAGTAATGTATCAACGTACCTGAAGATCTGCAACACCATAAGCTATATCCTGAACATATATACAATAACGTAACCCATATAACATACAAAGTCAATCTCATATCTGACCAATACTCAGACACATGAATAGTATATAATCACAAGTAATAACATCCCGATTCATACCACACTATAACATGATGCTAATCAAATGCATACAACAGTCTGGACCAACACATATATCATGTTCAACACACAACAGTATATAATATGCAAATGGTATGTATCATGATGTACAAACATATGCAGCAAACAAATGCAGCATCTCACAGGCATATGTAAAACATATATCGAATACATGCATACATATATATCAGCAATGCATATGCATGGTCATGTCTGCGGACCCGTCCAATCATGACCCCAGTATGGTTCGGGTGGCACAACATGACAACTATCCCGACTCCAGCCGCCACCACTCTCGAGTGATCGAGATGGGTAGTATGAAACGGTAGCTAGCCGCCATAGAGTTATATGCTACCCACACGGGGGGTCCCTGCTGCTAGCCGCTCCGTCCCTACCCATGAGTAGACGAGCACCGCACCCAGGACAACTGCACATCATACGACCACCGTCTATAGTGGGTGAGTGCGCTAACTACCACTCCGCAAAGTGATCAAGTACGCATCTCCAGCTACCACCATCCATAGTGGCCGAGAACGGCACTCACATCAATGCTCTGCCCTCAACCCTGCTACCACTACCCCGAGTGGCCGGGGAGGCAGGATGACTGACAACTCGTCTCAACCACAAAGGAGACTCAGTCTACAGCATGCATGCAATGTAATGATGCATAGCTCCATACATGTATCCTCGCCACACTCCTTATCCCACGGGGAGTCCTGGTCAACCAAAAGTCAACTATACAAGGACTACAATCCACAAGACTCTCTCTATCACACAAAGAGTCGTATACATCTGACAATCAACCACGCTAAGACCTCTAGTCAGTAGCGGGATACTATCGACAATTCATATAACTATACACAGATATACGATCCATAATGGATATACCATCACGCTAGGACCTCTAGTCCATGGCCACATACTGACAATCACACACTTATCTATGCACAGACAACTAGATCCACCATAGATGCACCACTAATACGGGTATGATATAACAATCGACTCCATAATCCAATCCATCACCTAACCCTAGTGATGTAACACAGTAACCCAATCTGAAGTCACAAAGATAACTCTAACCACATGTACTTATTGAACATCTATCAGCTAACACATAATAGGGTTTGTAGTTCATATCCATGATAGATAATCAATGAAATAACAGCAATATATCTCAAAGGTCAAAGGAAGTACAAGCATATGATTAAACATGAGTGGATTTAAGGTAAACAGGTATAAACATATATCCAAATTCATGCACTGAAATTTAATAAAAACAACCGGACCAGGTAGATATTACCCACCTGATACGAAGCTCGAACTATCCTCACGGTCGTGGACGCGCTTCGTATCCCAAACCTGCATATAATATCAAACAATGATTAAGTACAAGTATCCAACAAACATAGGAATTAAACACTACATCGTTCCTATACTTGCATCCTTTCCTCACTTACGAGTTATAACCTCGAACACACACCTCTTGTAACCCTAAACCTATCATCTCCAAAATCCACAAGATTATCAATGCTCAGAATAATCTAAACTTATCCCAATATCCAAATCACATACTACAGGTCTGAAACACCCTGCACAGAACAAGATAAGAAGGGGAAAAACAAAGTTCATATCGGAACTACACTCAATATTGCATTCACCCAAAACATAGAGCAGTTTATCAATATATTCTACAGTCATGGCAGTTACCTCCCCAACAGCCAGATCAATCAATAATCCACTACTTCCAATCATTCCCAAAAATCAATTAAAGGAACTAGAATTAACAACACTTAGAAATAATCCATCCTTACCTCAAGCACAATCCACATCTCCACAGATCCTTGAATCAATCATAATTCACTATCTCTAACACCCACGGATCAACCTAACGTCAATTGAATCTCTCAACTCCACCCAGCTATCTTCTTCTTCCCACTCACAGCCGGCACAACACCTAATCCTGAACACCATGAACATATCACAACACAAATACCATTGTTCGTAGCACATTGAATCACGATCGGATACCATTCCATCGAATACTATAGGCCTAGACACACCATGAAAATACAGCAATTATTAGCTGAGAAGAAAAGGATGGATCGAGCTTACCTGCCCTAAATCTTCACCGACAGTCACCCCTCTTTTAACCTCTGTTCACCGGAGAAAACGAAGCTCCAGAACACTGCCAAACCACAAATCAAAACTCAACCGATGAATCCACAGCTAGATCTAGAGGAAACAACAAATTAAACCTAACCCTAATAGACCCCAGTACCTGGATCGGTAGCTTGCTACCGCGGCGACAACACCGTCGGTCCGCCAAAAGAGTCAACAAGATCTCCAAGTGAGGAATCCAATGATCTTTGGTCGGAAATCAGCTGAGGTAGCAGCGCTGTCGAGCTGCTCTGATCGGAATGCCGACAAGCTGAGATCGGCGGCGGAATCACACAGAGAGGAGAAGGAGGCAACGAAAATGGGAGAGGGGAAATCGCAGAACGAACTCGGCGGCCGATCGGCTTTTCCAACTGCACAACACCCCTCCCAACGGCCGGATCCTCCACCATCAGCAGCAGCAGTCGCCGGCTCACGAAGGAAGAAGAGGAGCCGAAATCGCCGTGAGAGGGGAGGAGGAAATCACGATCCCTCACCCGATTCAAGCCCGGCAAAGCTTGGTCGACCTCTTTCCCTCAGCCGGATCACCTACCGAAGGCGTCGACAGCAGCTAGCTCATGGAGGAAGCGAGGTGAAGATCGCCAATCGTGCGAGTGAGGAGAAGGAAAAAGAAGCGATCGGTTTTGTTCAGTTTTTAAATGTCGTTCGAGCGATTTGGTTAGACCAACCCAAGTTCAATCCAATTGGATTTAGCCCAACTGGTTTAGACCCATTCCAGCCCAATAGCTTTGGCCCAATGAATTCAGCCCAATAGCCCAATCCTCAAACCCATTCACTAATTAGACCTAATTAACCCACTAATTAAACCCAATTAATTAAAGGGGTTATCCATATAAATTTTTTTTTATCGTATTTTACATTCTCCCCCACTTATAAAAATTTGGTCCCCAAATTTCTGACTCATATACGAGTATTAGATGTCACAACAACAATCTCAAGTATCCAGAGCAAAGTCACACCTCAAGTGACTAAGTGGGGTACTGAGCTCGAATATTACATTCTAGCTCTTATATACACTCTCAATCAACCTATTAATAGGTCAATAACTGTACCAGAGTGGAGCTCTTGACTCGTAACTGATGGGAGACTTTGCTAGAATCGTAAGGTGAATCATGAATCACTATGAGAAATAATACTCAAGGATACTCCATGGATATAATTCCATCAAGCGATCCAACGAAATTCATCTTATGGCTCGGAAGAAAATGAGCGGACCTAGCTAATCGATTGTCGATTACCCAAATCACATCAAGTCCTTTTCGAATTCTAGATAATCTCCCAACACAGTCTAATGCACTAGGCTCCCACTTCATCACGGTATGTAACCCTACCGATCAAAATATTCCACCTTTGCTTGTGGGCATACCCAACATCAAACTACGAAATCAACCATGTCCTACATGTCGTTCCACCACAAAGGATGTCTCAAACTCGCTATTTTCGGATACGCTCCGAATACATCACTCACGAATGAAGAGTCTCCTGAAACAACTCTTCCTAAAGCGAATGCAACTCTGGGAACCACTATCTTTCCCAGAGACGGAGATTTATTCTCACAAGAGAAATTAATTTAATGTCCAAAATTCACTCTGTCACACAGAACTATAAGTGTCTGGGAGACCGTAATGACCAATCTCCCCAGTTACATCTATCCGTGTTCTAACTACCCTATAGTAGCTAGCCAAAACTCCCTGAGCACTCCTGCTCTATTCATCTACTACTCGAGATAATAACTGCTAAGCTCCACGTCATATATATGACAGCTTATCTCGCAGTTCCTCAACGGACGTAGGCATAAGACACGTCTCATACAATTGCATCGGAATCGCTCCAATCCCTGAAATGATGCATCTGTGTACAATACCCTTCCATTCATATCGGACGGATTAACTAACACTGACACAAAAGTCAACCACCTTCTAGGCCTTGAAACCTAGCTTCACAAACTTCCGACCAGGTGATTTCCATCACCTTCTTGGTCCAACAAGTCGACGGTATAGTATCGCTAGAACATCCTATCCTCATCTATGGTAAATACCAAATCAATCTAAGGACCACAACTTCCCTTAAGATTGTGAATATATCCCCAATCATATATCCTCTACAGATATGACGACAATCGATCTCAAATACTCCAAGAGTACTTGATTCCTTAGATCCATGAACGCCTAAATCGTCGATAAGTCTAACAACACTATCAACATCTCCTAAGATTCATACCAAGTATGAAATGTCGTCTTCTACACACCTACATCCTTTTTTCTCTAAGCTGATGATAGCTCGATCATCAAACCGACAATGATAATTGTATGATACTAAGTCACTACAATATCAACCCTCCAATCGTAGATCAACCCTAGGATATACACAGGGGTCCTTTAGCTGATCTAAACAGATCCTCTATCCATGTTGAAGGATATTCATTCTCAACAACTTCCACATTCCAACATCGATAATCGATGCATAACCTCAAAGGTCTGTCCCTCTCTTAACAAAGAGTTCCGGACCTTCTCTAGAAGGAATACTGATATGGATAAATATCCCATCCAACACCTCCTATATTCGCAACTTACGTTCTTCCAATTTCCCCAGTGTTTAGCAGCACTGATACCAATAAAATCATCTCCCGGTATGAGGTCTCAATATCGGAACTATTTCCGAAACCACTCCAATCGCTTACTCCACTTGCCCATGCAGTGCAAGCCCGAGAGTTCATCCGAATCTACATCCAAATACTCTCGGATTAATTATATCCCCAATTTTAACCATTTAACTATCCGTAAGGATATGTCTATAGTAGAGGTATGTCTAGCAAAGGCTAAGGGTATCCCCTGACTTCTTGGTTGTTGATCAACATCTCACCAAACGGTAGAGAAAAATCACCAACCCACAAGTCGATAGAAACCCTTCCAATCCCATCTAAAAATGTTCTAGATAAAGATACCTATAAACCACCAATATCTCTCGATGCATCCGCAAATAGGGTAACCTAAAGTAATACCCCGAATGTCCAATTCTTCGGTCTACTATACCCCTTCTACTCGAGTAACCATGTAAACTAGCCCAACATCTGTTCTTGACGGCTGAGTTCCTGTAAGTGCAAAGGACTACCATGGAGGAACTGAAGTCAACTGCTGAACTGAGGTACAAACTGAAACAACTACAACGGAGATGATAAACACTGTTGTACTGGCAAAGGGTACACATCCGGCTGTAAAATACTGTAGAACTGTCGACATCGTAGCATGCTCCAACTCTGTAAATGGTATAGCTGCAACTGGAGAATACCACATAGATACGACCATCGTCGTAGACTCTCTCTCCTCTGTACAAATCATAACCACGCCTGGGAAGATAACAGTTGTTGTCGTCTGGAGAGTTAACCATTGTTGTCTGGACGTCTGAGTCTTCTGAGATATCTTCTGCTGATACTGTTGAGTAATTTGCTTCTCTCGGATAGAAGTATCAAAGAGCTCCAACTATATCTGAGGTAGTAAATCGCTGTTGATGTGATAACCTAATCTTCTGTAATGATCTTAGCTTTCGAGGTTGTGGATCATCCGCTTGAAAGCATCATCCATAGTCTTCAACTGAGTCTTCAAAGTACATACTCTCCTTGTAGATATCGACTGCTTATAGTAGAAACAGATAAAATGATCCATCGGATAATCTAACTCTGCATCTCGTCGTGACCCGCACTTCACGCACATAATCTCCCTTCGGAGTCTTTCCTCTGATTTCACTGATAAACATAAGAAGATGTTGACAATCTGCAATTGGTCTTCTATGATCGGAAAACTCTCCAATAGTAGCTCATGTCTCATAACTCCAATTTCGCTCCTTTTATCCAACATTTGGAGACTTCGGATTCCAATAATTTTGACTTACAATATCTTCTTATCAATTCTCTAACTCTTAAAGCACTTGCTACAGAGTCATTTCTATACACACGACTCGGTCTAACGCCTTTCGATAGGATCTGATAGGAGACCCAAACATCCTGATCAAAATGTCAACCGATAAACCGTAGGTGGCTTAAGACATGTCGATCACATTCTCGAGTTATTAGGTGGTCGTAACCCTCACAAGTCTAGCAAGAACTCCATGACAATGAGCCAAAGAAGATGACGTGGGGAAATACTATCTCACAACATCACTGAACTGTGACCAAGTGATACATTATTTCCCGTAAGTTACTTTCCATCTCTTCCACCAAGTACCGGCTAAATCCGGATAATGGTATTCAACTAACACTACTATCTTCGTATAACCCGAGTCAAGTACTCCAAAAGTACTCCCAATGTTATACAACCTAGAACGACCAGTCCGGGGATCAAAATCCCCATGAATATCATCCACTAATTTTCTACTATCTGCACCAGCAATAGTATACTCGCTTAGTCCATTATCCCATAGGTAATGATCTGACTAACATAATTAGTGAAAATCTTAGGACTGTAATCCTTGATCTCCACAAGAGATGTGACTACCTAACCCCTGCTTTCCGACTCGGTATCAATCGGCTCTCAAAGGTAATTACCTTTTCGATAGCAGGTACATGTCTAATAAGCTCAACATGTCGTTCCCGTGGCCAACTCAAACCATGGTTACGAATAGTGACCAATATCCTACAAGTTATCCCTGTTATAAGCAACTAAATACATAGCTAACAGAAGGATATGTAATAACAGTTAACATACCTTAAACCTTATAGCTTGGAGATGTCCGCAATAGCCAGATCCCAGAACTCACAAAACCAAAACCGAGTAAAGCAAAACTCGATGTCCGAACGAAATAAAATCCGAAAATGGACTTCGCAACCTAGGGCTTTGATACCAATAAAATTGTCACGCTCTGAGAGTATACCGTGCCAAAAAATAAACGGACAGCATCTCCCTTGTACGTGGCAACATATCGGGTTAATACAAGACCCGTAGGCCCACAACAACAATATATATAAAGATATCAACATACCAAACACAGCGGAAACATACTGACAGATAAAACAAGATACAAAAATACAACTATGCACTCCGGAGTGACTTGACACGACAAGAAACATAATAGAAACCACATCAAAGGCTAAATACATACAACACATCTGTATATCACAAATATGGAAACAATACAGGGTAAAATCCCAAAATGGCAATCCATAAAATATAACAATATGGAATACATCCATCCGTTCGGTGTGAGATGAGATTAGTGTGAGTTCAACGCCCAAGGCGTCAAGTACTGCTACATTGGCGTAAAAACCTGTGGTCCCGGGGTGGTGAGTATAAACTCAGGAGTAATATGTAGAAAGTGCATGAACAACATATAAGGATATAGAGATCTACAAGTATACATGTGAAGATCTACAGGTATACAGCATGAGTCTAATAGACATACAGTCCTATCCAAAACTAATAACAAGTAACCACAGTATAGTCATACTCAATATATATACTAAAATGATCAACTGAATATTAAGTAATGTACCAACGTACCTGACGATCTGCAACACCATAAGCTATATCCTGAACATATATACAATAACGTAACCCATATAATGTAACAAGTCAATCCTATATCTGACCAATACTCAGACACATAAACAGTATATAATCACCTGTAATAACATCCCGATCCATACCACACTATAACATGACGCTAATCAAATGCATACAATAGTTTGGACCAACACATATATCATGCTCAACACACAACAGTATATAATATGCAAATGGTCTGTATCATGATGTACAAACATATGCAGCAAACAAATACAGCATCTCACAGGCATATGTAAAATATATATCGAATACATGCATACATATATATCAGCAATACATATGCATGGTCATGTCTGCAGACCCGTCCAACCACGACCCCAGTATGGCCCGGGTGGCACAACATGACAACTATCCCGACTCCAGTCGCCACCACTCTCGAGTGACCGAGTTGGGTAGTATGAAATGGTAGCTAGCCGCCATAGAGCTATATGCTACCCACACGGGGGTCCCTGCTGCTAGCCGCTCCGTCCCTACCCATGAGTAGACGAGCACTACACCCAGGACAACTACACATCACACGACCACCGTCTATAGTGGGTGAGTGCGCTAACTATCACTCCGCATAGTGGCCAAGTGCGCATCTCCAGCTACCACCATCCATAGTGATCGAGAACGGCACGCACAATAATGCTCTACCCTTAACCGTGCTACCACTACCCAGAGTGGCCGGGGAGGCAGGATAACTGACGACCCGTCTCAACCACAAGAGAGACTCAGTCTACAGCATGCATGCAATGTAATGATGCATAGCTTCATATATGTATCCTCGCCACACTCCCTATCCCACGGGGAGTCCTGGTCAACCAAAAGTCAACTATACAAGGACTACAATCCACAAGACTCTCTCTATCGCACAAAGAGTCATATACATCTGACAATCAATCACGCTAAGACCTCTAGTCAGTAGCGAGATACTATCGACAATCCATATAACCATACACAGATATACGATCCATAATGGATATACCATCACGCTAGGACCTCTAGTTCATGGCCACATACTGACAACCACACACTTATCTATGCACAGACAACTATATCCACCATAGATGCACCACTAATACGGGTATGATATAACAATCGACTCCATAATCCAATTCATCACCTAACCCTAGTGATGTAACACAGTAACCCAATCTGAGGTCACAAAGATAACCCTAACCACATGTACTTACTGAACATTTATCAGCTAACACATAATAAGATTTGTAGTTCATATCCATGATAGATAATCAATGAAATAATAGTAATATATCTCAAAGGTCAAAGGCAGTACAAGCATATGATTAAACATATAAGGTAAACAAGTATAAACATATATCCAAATTCATGCATTGGAATTTGATCAAAACTACCGGACTAGGTAGATATTACCCACCTGATACGAAGCTCGAACTATCCTCACGGTCGTGGATGCGCTTCGTATCCCAAACCTGCACATAATAGCAAATAATGATTAAGTACAAGTATCCAACAAACGTAGGAATTAAACACTACATCGTTCCTATACTTACATCCTTTCCTCACTTACGAGTTATAACCTCGAACACACACCTCTCGTAACCCTAAACCTATCATCTCCAAAATCCACAAGATTATCAACGCTCAGAATAATCTAAACTTATCCCAATATCCAAATCACATATTACAGGTATGAAACACCCTGCACAAAACAAGATAAGAAGGGGAAAAACAAAGTTCATATCGAAACTACACTCAATACTGCATTCACCCAAAACATAGAGCAGTTTATCAATATATTCTACAGTTATGGCAGTTACCTCCCCAACAGCCAGATCAATCAATAATCCACTACTTCCAATCATTCCCAAAAATCAATTAAAGGAACTAGAATTAACAACACTTAGAAATAATCCATTCTTACCTCAAGCACAATCCACATCTCCACAGATCCTTGAATCAATCATAATTTACTATCTCTAACACCCACGGATCAGCCTAACGTCAATTGGATCTCTCAACTCCACCCAGCTATCTTCTCCTTCCCACTCACAGCCGGCACAACACCTAATCCTGAATACCATGAACAAATCACAACACAAATACCATTGTTCGTAGCACATTGAATCACGATCGGATACCATTCCATCGAATACCATAGGCCTAGACACACCATGAAAATACAGCAATTATCAGCTGAGAAGAAAAGGATGGATCGAGCTTACCTGCCCTAAATCTTCACCAGTAGTCACCCCTCCTTTAACCTCTGTTCACCGGAGAAAACGAAGCTCCAGAACACTGCCAAACCACAAATTGAAACTCAACCGATGAATCCACAGCTAGATCTAGAGGAAACAACAGATTAAACCTAACCCTAACAGACCCCAGTACCTGGATCGGTAGCTTGCTGCCGCGACGACAACACCGTCGGTCCGCCAAAAGAGTCAATGAGATCTCCAGGCGAGGAATCCAACTGATCTTCGGTCGGAAATCAGCTAAGGTAGCAGCGCTGTCGAGTTACTCTGATCGGAATGCTGACGAGCTGAGATCGACGGCGGAATCACACAGAGAGGAGAAGGAGGCAACGAAAATGGGAGAGGGGAAATCACGGAACAAGCTCAGCGACCGATCGGCTTTTCCAACTGCACAACACCTCTCCTAATGGCCGGATCCTCCACCATCAGCAGCAGTCGCCGGATCACGAAGGAAGAAGAGGAGTCGAAATCTCCGCGAGAGGGGAGGAGAAAATCGCGATCCCTCACCCGATTCAAGCCAGGCGAAGCTTGGTCGACCTCTTTCCCTCAGCCGGATCACCCACCGGAGGCATCGGCAGCAGCTAGCTCGCGGAGGAAGCGAGGTGAAGATTGCCGATCGCGCGAGTGAGGAGAAGGAAAAAGGAGCGATCGGTTTCGTTCAGTTTTTAAACGTCGTTTGAGCGATTTGGTTAGACCAACCCAAGTTCAATCCAATTGGATTTAGCCCAACCAGTTTAGACCCATTCTAGCCCAATAGCTTTGGCCCAATGAATTCATCCCAATAGCCCAATCCTCAAACACATTCACTAATTAGACCCAATTAACCCACTAATTAAACCCAATTAATTAAAGGAGTTAATCCATATAATTTTTTTTTACCGTATTTTACACATACATTCCAAAAGAAAGATAAGACGTGGAGTGGGGAGAGAGCTAAAACAATAAAGGTTTGTAATTTAAAAAATTTAAATTCTTATGTTAGTATTTAACTTTTTTCTTTCAAAATAGGAGAAATACGATGAACTTGCACAGAGAAATTCGAGTGCAAATAATGATGTAGTCAAATTTGAGCCTTCTGTTAGCAATATTAATTTGGCTCAAAGCAATTGGAGGGGCGAAAAGTGGAAGAATAATTGGACTCGGTTCTTTGAGTCGAACCTATAAATCCCCTAGTGCTTCTTCTTCATCTTCCCCAGCAGTAAAAGCATAAATAAATCAATTGACCGAAGAGGTTACTCATTTGAGGGAGTTACTAGTGCAAAAGGAAAATGAATCGAGACAAAGAGAGCAGGAAGTAAATGAATAGATGAATGAACTTCGGAGGCAACATATATTAATTATGGAGCATCTTCAATTAACATCTCATTCAAATCAACTTGTTCCTTCTCAATCTGCTCCTCCTCCTGATCCCTGTAATAATGATAATGATGATGTATTTTTTTATGATGATGGTGGTGACGATAGTGGTTACGTTTGAATTTATTTGTTGTATTTAAATGTTGACTTATAACATACGATATCTATGTATTGTAAGTTATGTTTATATTTGTTATGTATATATTGATTTGGTATTGAAGTTTGATATGTAAATTAGTTTATATTGTTATATATGTTTGTTGTAAAATAGGAAAAATAGTATAATTTATCATGATATTTTATTTTTATTTTTCTAGATTAGCAATGAAAATAAATTTCGTCGTAGATTTACAATGAAAAATCATTTTTTGTCTCCAAATTGGCAACGAAAAAAAATCCATTACAAAAAATGAAGCAATAGTCGACTGTCGCATGTGTTCGGTCGACTGGTATACTATCAGTCGAGTGGGCAATCGAGTAAAAAAGGTTCTCTGACCAGCTTCTCCACCACCAGTCGACTGATGCCCGCCATCAGTCGACTGATACATGTGAATTTGCGATGAAATTTTTTTTTCGTCGCAAAAATTGTGTCAAAAAATTTTTTTATCGTAGATTATCCATTATTAGTCGACTGATCAACATGATCAATCATCTGATTTACTGTATCACCTTACAAAATCTTATTTAGCCGACTGCCCAGTCGACTGTTCACTCGCCAATTGACTGATCAAAACGATCAGTCGACTGTTATATTGTTGCACCTTATGGAACCTTTGGTAGTCGATTGACCAGTCGAACTGGTCAGACATCAGTCAATTGATAGTATTCATCAGTCGATTGGCCTTGAATATTTTGTAACGAAATTTTTTTTCCGTTGCAGATTTGGCGATGAAAAAATATTCGTCGTCAAATTTATTTTTATTCATGAAAATATATTTATTAGACTTTTGTGATGAACTATGTTTTCGTCGTATATTTGGCGACGAATAGTTATTTTCGTTGTCAAATTTATTTTCGATACAGAGTAATATATATTAGTTTTTTGCGACGAACTATTTTTTCGTCGCAGATTTAGCGCAAACTATTTTTTCATCGCAGATTTGGCGACGAACTATGTTTCGTCGCCAAATTTGGCGATGAATAATTATTTTTGTCGCCAAATTTGACAATAAATTTTACAACGAAAATTTTATTCGTTGTATTTTTTGCGATGAATTTTTATTTTCGTTACAAAATTTAACGGCGAATTATTTACAACAAAAAAAATCATTGCAAAAAAATTTTATAATAAATTTTTATTTAAAATTCGTTACAAAATTTGTCACTAAATACTATATTTTTTATAGTGTTAGCTTGTTACAGGATATCAACCCATCTAACTTCATGCTCCTTGTCTATATCTCATCAAATTCTTCTCCGATTATCTACACGTTTATCTTATTATGGATCTCTAAGTAAAAAATGAAAGTCTCCAAAACCAAAACTACGGTGTAGAATATTCAGCTTGGCTCTAGATACTTATGACTCAATCTTAAACTATGATGAATTTATAAAATTTTCTTCCAAATAAAAAAATAAATCAGAGAAATTATGATTATTCGTATAAGCACTCTTTGATTTATCTTCTTTTTTTTTCAGATATGGGACAGTCGTAAAGGTATCGTTAATGTGACGATTTTATATTTTTTCTAAGTAAAAAATTAAAATAATTCAACCTTAAAACATCAAATCATCTATAATTATTTGATCTTATTGAGCTCCATATGTACTCTTCTGAATCTTTGCATACTTTATTCGCACATTAGTACTGCAAGATAAATATTAACTTGACTCTCAGTCAAACACATCAATGTAACTCAATTAAACCCGATACCGACACATGAGAGATCATTGCACCAATAATATAATCTGTCCTTTGACAATTCTCCATTTACAAATAACACTTGATTATGATTGCAATCCTCACCCACTTTGAGTCATCAATTCCAATTTATTCAGGGACAACTGCTCTATTCATTTATTAACAAATAATTTCATTAACAATAAAAAAATAAAAAATTGACCATTCTTTGAACCATCTCAGACAATATAACGGTGAAATCATCTTTATATATTTTTTTTCTAAACTAAACTTTTTGTCACACTTGTGAGCTCTGTCTGGATTCATTATTGACGCTCTCACGGCTTGACATAACACATGAAATTTTGGAGTCAATTTTCAACTAATACAAAATGTCTTGTTGGATCCGTGATCTCTCCAATACCAAGGAACCTCTACACCAGGATATATAAAACTTTCTGTGATTTATTATCCTTAAATAAGTCGGAGAGCCAGCCATAAAAGACGCAATTGACGTAAACGATATCACGTTTTGTAATACGGAATCATCATTGACCTCTCCCTAATGCTGAGCAAATAAACCTCCCAATCTCAAGAAGGTGGTCCTCTCCTAAATGATGAGCACCTTTGTCTCTTCAAATGGATTCAAAATTCTTCCAATCTCCCAATATCGCAATCTCAACTGGATTCCTAAATGAAGAATAGAAACAGTCAGTTTCACAAGAAGCAAAAGTGGAGAGAAAGCCAGAATTAGAAGAATAAAAAAAAAAAATTCAAACGGTTGAGTTTATCTTAATTGCTATGTGAGCCTTTAAGATCCATGTCCTTCGATCTAGGTCCCCCCATAAGATGAAGATCAATCAGTTATGGAAGGCTATATTCTCTCGCTCGAGAAGCCAACGATCACTAACGCGGATTCAGTTTTGTTTATGAAAACTTGTTTCTGAAAGTAACAAAAAAAAGAAAGGAATTTAGATTCCACTGTTTGGTCAACCTCGCAAACCATGCAATGCAGAACCGTGTTCAATTGACGCAATTCATCATACATTTCAACTGCACACGTTTGAATGTGTATAGACGCATAAAATTAAAACAGGGAACAGGGTACAGCATATGAAATAGAGTCTACAAGATAATCTAGGGCTTTTGGCTTCAATTAAAAGGAATAATCTGGTTTAAGGAGTCTCTTCATCGTTGGCTGTGGCTCTACATTACGTTTCTCTGCTTCCTCATCCTCGCTCTGTTCCACTTCCTCCCCTGTTTCTTCCTCCTCGAATGCAGGGTGCGTCAGGATGCTGCGGAGGAGCTGCGTTCCCCGGAGAGCGTTGGTGAGGGGCAGGTGGCCCTCGGGTGTGACGTCGGTGAGCTCCCACATGAACTCGCTGGGGAACGACCGGTAACCGTACTGCTCCACCTCCGACTCCAGCTTCTTCATCCACCCGAGCCGGATGAAGAAACGCGTGAAGTCGCGGCTCGACTTCTCCCACAGCCGGCGCTGCACGGCGTAGCCAAACTGGCCGCCGCTGTGATTCTTCCACAGCCGATCTATGGCGCGTAGCTCCTCGGCGGGGATGAACTTCACCTCCGAGAAGAACACATAGCCGCGCTTCTGGGCGGCTTCGCCGGCGAAAGCGATGAGGAGGCGGCGGGTCTCTTCGTCTGCCTGGCGGAATTCCTTTGAAGACAGGTGGGCAGCGAGGGCATCGAGGGCAGTGGAGGAGGAAGAGGAAGAGGAAGAGGTGGTGAGGGAGGAGGAGGGGGAAGAGAAAATGGTGAACAGGCTGTAGGATTTGGTAGTGGGCTTCAAGGAGATTGATTCAGGGGAAGAGGTGAAGAAATGGTGGTGGTGGTGGTGGTGGAGAAAGGATTGGTGGAGGGATTGGAGGGAGGTAGCGGTGGCCATGAAGAGAGAGAGAGAGAGAGAGAGAGAGTGCAAGGAATGGATCGGTTGAATGAGAAGAAGGGTGGGAACGGATCAAAAAGCACATCTAGTGAACTCAAATGGAGAGCTGTGATTGGTCGAACGAGGGTGAGGCAAGATACTGCTACAGTGACGTTGGCGAGGATGAGGCGACCACGTCGGATGGCCTCGATCTTTTACGGAGACCGGTTCGACCAATCTGAACTGATTCGTTGAACGTAAAAATAAATTGACGTGGTCGGTTTTTTAACAAAATGTATTCTTCACGGCTATAGTAATAAAGTTTATCAAAATTAAAACACGTCAAAGGACATAGTTGATATTCTGACGATAATTCTCTAATGTTTAAGTTAGATAAGACTTTGAAGAAAGAAAAATATATATAATACAATATAACTAATGGAGAAGAAGAAGCCCCCTCTCGCCCTTATCTAAATCTGTTCTTATATATGAATTCCACCTCATTTGGTTAATCAGATCATCCATTAGCTATATAGCGGTTAGGAGATAAATATTGCACAAGACTCCTCTACATATTCTCTCTTTGCCATATATAAATGAGATTAAAAGATTCTAAGAATCGCCATGTGGGTCATATGCATATATTTTGGAAGGACGACACGCATGACTTTGGAAGAGCAGCATTCGGGAAGAATCACTTGCATAACTCAACCTGCATGATTCAGGGAGAGTCACCTGAATGGGCTTGCATGACTTTGGAAGACCTGACTCGGGAAGAATTATTCAAGAAGAGTTGCCCGAGAAAGAAACACTGCGACTCGACGGGAAACTCGACACTCGAGAATGCGCAAGCGAGCGATGCTCGAGCAACTCAGGAATGCACGAATGAGCGATGCTCGAGCAACTCGGGAGGTAACTGCAAGACTTGGGAAAGAGCTCTGCAAGACTCAGGAGGCTGTGGGACAACCATGAATCTTCACCCAGAAATCCCAACTATCATCATTATCTTGGGTCAATTTCAACAGTATCATTAGTAACCCCCCAAAATGGTCAAACGATTCACTCTGATGAATCCGACTTCAGTTGTACTACTTCGTCGCCTTAAGTCTAACTATATCTCAACTCACTGTTCCTTTAGTCAAGGATATCATATTTAGCAATAATGTCCTGTTGAGAATTGCCTCGGTGGGCCAGAAAATAGTTAGCATGAGGGCTAACTGTCTCGGCCGAATGAGAAGAAGGTTGGCATGAGGGCTCATGAATTGTCTCATCCAAATAAAAAGAAGGTCGACACAAGAGCTTACGAACTGTCTCGACCAAATAAGAAGAAGGTCGGCAAAAAGGCTTACAAATTGCTTCGGTCGAATAGGAAGAAGGTCGACATGAGAGCTTACGAAATGTCTTGGTCAAATAGGAAAGAGGTCGGCACGAGGGATTACTAACTGCCTCGGCGAATAAAAAGAAGGTCGATGTGAGGGCTTACGAACTACCTTAGCCAAATAAGAAGAAGGTTGACACGAGGGCTTACGCCTCAGCTAAATAAGATACGAGGGCTTACTAACTACCTCAGCAGAATAAGAAAAAAGGTTGGCATAACGGCTTACGAACTGCCTCGGCCGAATAGAAAGAAGGTTGGCGTGAGGATTTACGAACTGCTTCAGCCAAATAAGGTCAACACGAGAGCTTAAAAACTGTCTCGACTAAATAAGAAGAAGGTCGGCACGATGGTTTACAAACTTCCTCACTCGAATAGGAAGAAAGTTGATATGAGGACTTACGAACTGTCTTGTCCAACTAGGAAGAAGGTCGGCACAAGGGCTTATGAACTGCCTCAGTCGAATAAGAAAAAGTAGGCACGAGGGCTTACAAACTGCCTTGGTCGAATAGGAAAAAGGTCGGCCCCAGGGCTTACAAATTGCCTTAGCCGAATAAAAAGAAGGTCGGCGCGAGAGCTTATGAACTGCCTCAACCAAATAAGAAAAAGGTCGGCGCGAGAGCTTATGAACTACCTCAACCAAATAAGAAGAAGGTCAACACGAGGGCTTACGAACTGTCTCTGCTAAATATGAAGAAAGTTGGCATGAGGGCTTACCAACTTCTTCGTCCGAATAGGAAAAAGGTCGCCAGAGAGCTTACAAATTGTCTCAATCGAATAGAAAGAAGGTCGATGCGAGGGCTTATGAACTGCCTCAGCCAAATAAGAAGAAGGTCAACACGAGGGCTTACGAACTACCATGACCAAAAAAGAAGAAGATTGATACGAGGGCTTATGAACTTCCTCAGCCGAATAGGAAAAAGGTCGACATGAGGACTTACGAACTGTCTTAAACGAATAAGAAGGTCGTCAACACGAGAGCTTAATTACGAACTGCCTTAGCCAAATAAGAAGAAGGTCGGCACAAGGGCTTACGAACTGTCTCAGCGGAATAGAAAGAATGTCGACGCGAGGGCTTACGAACTAACTCAACTGAATAGAAAGAAGGCCAGCGAGAGGGCTTGCGAAATGTCTCAGCCGAATAGAAAGAAGGTCGGTGCAAGGGTTTATGAACTGCCTCAACCAAATTAAATAAGAAAAAGGTCGACACAAGAGCTTACGAACTGTCTCGACCAAATAAGGATAAGGTTAGCACGAGAGCTTTACGA
Source organism: Wurfbainia villosa (assembly GCA_025175895.1). Classification (NCBI taxonomy): domain Eukaryota; kingdom Viridiplantae; phylum Streptophyta; class Magnoliopsida; order Zingiberales; family Zingiberaceae; genus Wurfbainia; species Wurfbainia villosa. The sequence continues at coordinate 11,222,722 of CM046007.1, read as the reverse complement.
ACTGCCTCAACCGAATAAAAAGAAGGTTGATGTGAGGGCTTACGAACTACCTTGACCAAATAAGAAGAAAGTCAACACGAGGGCTTACAAACTGCCTCGGCTAAAAAAGAAGAAGGTTCACACGAGGGCTTATGAACTGCCTCAGCCGAATAGAAAAAAGGTCAGCACGAGGGTTTACAAACTGCTTGGGCTGAATAGGAAAAAGGTTGGCATGAGGGCTTACGAACTGCCTCGGCCGAATAGTAAGGGGATAACTAACTCAAGGACTTACAAATTACCTATGATAAATATAATAACTGCTACCTTCATCTCATCTCCTCCTTAGTGTAACCTCAGTCCAGGGAAATAAGCATTTCGGATGGTCCAAGGGTTACGAATGGCCTGGTCATGTCAAGCTAAGACTAAGCGCTTCGAGCGGTCAAGGACTTACGAATGGCATGTTCGTGTTGAGGTGAGAATAAGCACTTCGGACAATCCAGGGCTTACGAATGGCCTAGCCGTGCCGAGTAAAAAATAAGTGTTTCGAGTGATCCAGAGATTACGAATGGTCTGGCCATGCCGAGTAGAAAATAAGCACCTCGGATGGTTTAAGGCTTAAGAATGGTCTAGCTGTGCCAAGTAGAAAATAAGCGTTTTAGGCAATACAAGGCTTACGAATGGCATGGCCATAGCGAGCTCTTTAGGGGTCCAAGGCTTATAAATGGTCTAGTCATGCCAAGTAGAAAATAAGTGTTTCAAGCGGTCCAGGGCTTACAAATAGCCTGGTCGTGCCGAGTAGAAAATAAGCACTTCGAGTGATCCAAGGCTTATGAATGGCTTGGTCATGTAGAGTAGAAAATAAGGACTCCGGGCAGTCTAGGGCTTACAAATGGTCTAGACTTGTCGAGCGTTACAGGTGGTCCAAGGCTTATGAATGGTCTGGTTGTGCCGAGTAGAAAATAACCACTTCAAGTGGTTTAGGGCTTACAAATGGCTTGGTTGTGCCAAGTACAAAAAAAGTGCTTCGGACGGTCCAGGGTTTACAAATAGTATAGCCGTGTCAAGCGCCTCGGCCACCGTGTCGAGTAGAAAATAAGCACTTTAGATAGTCTAGGGCTTACAAATGTCCTGGTTGTGCTGAGCGCTTTGGGTAATCCAAGGCTTACAAATGGCCTAGCAGTACTGAGTAGAAAATAAGCGCTTTGGGCAGTCTAGGGCTTATGAATAGTCTGGCCGTGTCGAGTCAAAAATAAGCACTCCGACGTATCCAAGGCTTATGAATGGCTTGGTCATGCCGAGTAGAAAATAAGCGCTTCAAGTGGTCCAGGGCTTACGAATGGTCTAACCATGTCGAGCAATTCAGGTGGTCCTGGTCTTATTAATGGTCTAGCCGTGTCGAGTAGAAAATAAGCGCTTCGGGTGTTCTAGGGATTACGAATGGTTTGGCCGTGTCGAGTTGAAAATAAGCACTTCTGACAGTCTAGGGCTTACGAATGGCCTAGCCATGCCGAGCACTTCGGGTGGTCCAGGGTTTACCAATGGCTTGGTCGTGCCAAATAAGAACTCCATTCCTCCCCACTGCACTCTGTCAGAGGAACAATAAACTATGATTGGACCAAGGGCTTATGAATGGCCTCAACCTTATGACAAGAAAATGAGTGATACTCCCAATGATGTGGCATCGTCGATCAACTAATGAGCAAGATATGAACCATGAAGAAGAAAGCTTGTGCTTTGGAGTAGCATCGAAGACCTTGTTGGTGCAGAGAGCATCAATCCTTAGTTTTGATGCATGAACCAAAGTTAAAGTTAGGACTTACTTGTGTTCTGATATGAGTGTTAAGTGTACAGGCTTAACAGGAAAGTCTTAGCAGGTTGAGTTGATCGGATATTAGGCAGATGTCTTGACAGATCAGGAGGACCGAACACCAGGCATGAAGTCCAGATGGGTCGAGCGGAACGAACATTTGGCATGAAGACCGGTTGGGTCATGAGACCAGACAATCGACAAAAAGTCCAGCTGGGTCAGGAAGACTGGACAGCTAGTGGAAGCCATAGTGGATCAAATCGGATGTCAAGAATGGTAAGTCCGACAGGGTAGCTGACACGTAAGCCTCAAGTGAAGAGGTGAGGTCGAGTCCTTTGTAGGGGACAATGCTAGGCGTCGATCCGACGGATAGTCCGTGTGGGACTTAGAAGTTAAGATCGAGAAGTATTACTACTTCTATCATGTTGTATATTATTTGCTTGTGCTAATCTCGTTTTGAAGGAATCAGTTGACTGAATGGATTCTAGTCGACTGAAGTCCAGTCGATTGGGTATGGGTCAGTCGACTGAATACCCAGTTGGCAAGATTAGCTGGTGATCGATCGAGGAGCTGGCATCCCAGATGGAAAGAGTTCCAGTCGACTAGAAAGGCAAACATCCCGATGTGGAGGTAGGTGATCGACCGAAGTACCATATCGACGGACTGATGTGGAGTCAACTGGAGGGTATTCCAGTCGACTAGAAAAGCTTTATAAAAGAAATAGCCGACCAACTCCGAATAGAACTCATCTACTGCGTTCAAGTGCTGCTACTATTGTTTGTCATCTGCAAGAGCTTCATCCCTTCGCATTGACGCAATTCCGACACTCCGTGCCTAATTCGATAGCCCTAAAAAGTGTCAGTATACCTTAGTTTTACTTATTTGTCTTTATTTCGCTTTTGTGTACTTAATTTCAAAGAGAAGGTAGAGTGTTACCTATCTCTTATTCATTGTAAAAAGCGAACTCCTCTGAAGTCGAGAGTTCTTGAGTCGGAGGGCTTTATAGTGATTGCCCATCGAGGTAGCTCTCGGAAGAGCTACAGGCCTTGGAGTAGCAACCCGGCTAGGGTTGTGAACTAAGTAAAAAGCTTGTCTCTCTATTTTATTTATTCCGCTGCATACTCTTGTTTCAAAATAAGTTTTAATTTCTAAAGAAAATTTATAATCTCCGAGATTCACCCCCATCTCTCGGAGTATTTCGATCCTACAATTGGTATCAGAGCAGGGCCGCTCCGAATTTGGTGCAACCACCATCAAGAGCTTTAAGATTTTCTTTAGTTTTAGCATTTTTTGTCTTTTAATAATTTTTGCATCAATATTCATTTTTTGCATTAGAATGAATTTTTGTCTTGCTTTAGTATAAATTTACTTTTTGCACAATATTATTTAATTTGAATAAATCTAGAAATAATTCTGAATTTTAATTAATTTAAATAAAAATTTAATAAACAAAAATTTATTAGTAATGTCGCATTTAGTAGAAGGGTATAGCACCGTTCGCCCTCCTCTCTTCAACGGAATGGACTTTTCCTATTAGAAGAGGCGAATGAAGTGCTACTTGAAAACTGACTTAGAAGAATGGTTTTCAATTAGGAAAGGTTTCATTTCTCCGGCAGATGACTCGGGTGAGTTGTTAGAACTAGAGAAATGGACCGTGGATGTTAGGAAACGAGCTCAAGTCGATTACAAGGCCCTTAATACCTTGCAATGCGGACTTATCAAAGAAGAGCTCAATAGAGTCGGTCCCTTCGAAAACTCTAAGGAATTATGGGACAAATTAATTGAATTACATGAAGGTACTAATGATACTAGAATAGATAAATAGGACATGTTACTTAATAAAATTTTTAATTGTAAAATGAACAAAAATGAAAATGTTATGTATAAGATTCGGTGATCGCTAGAGGGGGGTGAATAGCGTTTCGATGCTCGATAGAATTCGTTCGCGATGCTTGCTATAAATGATTAGTGCGCAGCAGAAATAAAGCAATAACAATATACAAATACGCAAACACAACTATGTAACGTGGTTTGGAACCGAATGGTTCCTACTCCACGGATTGGGCTCGTAAGAGCCCTAGCGATGCCAATCACACACCACTACTAAATAAACTCCTTCTCGACACAAGTCGGAGGCGGAGAAACCTCGTACAAATATTCTTACAACAATAAGAATAAAATACAAGCAAATATAAGTAAGCTACACAAATATAAGTAAGAAAAACCTTTATAAATGTGAACTTGATTGCTTGACCTTTGATTGCTTGAATCGTGGTTGAAGATCCTGATTTGCACCAACAAATCGCCTCAACAATGCTCAAGAAATCGTTTCTTCAAACTTCCTCCATGAGCTCCATTTAAAGCCGTCACTGGCCGAAATCGCTTATCACCGATCGACGGACTATCAATGATCGATGACATCTTGGTCGTGAGACAACGGTGCAATCCACGCTGGAAAAATTCAACGATAGGACATCTATCGACTGATCATGTCCATCAGTCGACTGATCGAGCCTTCACTCAACTGCTAATCCCAGCAGTCGAATCAGACTTCATTCTATGCCCGAAATACCGAGCACCAGTCGACTGATCACAAGATCAGTCGACTGATCAGTCTTGTAGTTGACTGCCCACCTCTGGCAGTTGACTGCTAGGGCACTCCTCACAGTCAAACCCTAATTGACTCACACCAGTCGACTGTCACATGGTACCAGTCGACTGATACACCTCAAACATGAGGTTTAACCCAGTATGGTGCCCCCATACTTGCCAGACCACCCGTAGCCTAGACATAAGCCTTCTAGCCACCTCCGTCAGCATCGCGCCTATCGGATCCCTCCAAGTCATCCATGACTTGTTCATCCATACGCTAGCCTTCAGGTGCTTCCATCGGCTATGTCATGCTAACGGTGTCTACACCACCAAGGCACATTGGACTTACGCTGCCAAGACTCCACTTGGACTTTACGCCGCCAACCATTAGACTTATGCTGGCAAGACTCCCGCTTGGACTTCTCAAATGCCAAGACTCACGCTTGGACTTTCCCTTGCCAACCCATGTTGGACTTTCCATGTCAAGACCCATGCTTGGACTTTTCCTTGTCAAGACTCATGCTTGGACTTTACATGTCAAGTACTCAAGACTTGGACTTTCCATGACATGGTCAACTCCAGTCAACCATCAACATCCCCTCAAGCCAAACTCGAGTCCGTTCAATCATGACCCGGGTCGATTGCACCAACAATCTCCCCAAAAACATTATTAGACATCAATGTCAAACATCATTGTCAAACTTTCATGTCAAATATCAAAACATCGCTCAAGTCAAACTCGAGTCCGGTCAATCATGACTTGGGCCGATTGCACCAATAATCTCTCCCTTTTTGATGTTTGACAAAACCATATACCTTTGAGTTAGAACACTAACTTAAATCTTCTTACCAATTATCCCAAATTGGTAATCCCATAAATTTTCCCAAGCATTCTCCCCCTTTTTGACTAACATCAAAAAGATTTTCTCTCTAAGGAGGTCAATGTCTCATGTCCCAATGAGATCTTACAATCTCCCCCTTGGTCCAAAAATACCTAAGATGCCTACAATCTTTCTAGTGATAAGTCTCATATCACTAAAGAGAGGCAATCCTACAAACTCTCCCAATTTCCAAATTGGATATCTCAAAATTCCCATTTTCCCCTTATGAGGAAAAATACCATCCATCATTCCATGATGAATACCTCCCCCTAAAGGCTTGCTCCCCCTTGACCATTGCACTAACAATGTCCTTGGGAAGTCCCTAAGCCAATAGGAACTCTAAACCACAAAAAATAAGGTCAAAGTTCAACATTGAACTTTCCAACCCCTTAAATTTGATACATCACCCTAACAACTCTCCTAATCTATATCCAATGGATTTTCACCATTTATAATGCTTCCCAAAGCATATCTTAGGGTTAGGAGTGGTTAGGGAACTTCACCGTAGCTGAAAACGGGCTAAACAATCTTGTTTTTCTCAAAATCAGCCTGACAGTTGACTCTATCAGAGATTAGTCGATCACATGTTCATCATCGATCGCTAGATAATGATCGATAATAAAAATCAGAATTTCAATTATCAGAAATAAAATTTGGAAAAGTGTAAGTAATTCTACATATATCGAAAAATCGTGAAAATTCATATATATATATTACTTATGACCAATACAATGGGTGAAAAATATTTGAAAAATATTTTACCCATAAAATATCGAAATTGATACAAAGTTCAAAAGTGAAGAAAAACTTCAATGTTTTAGCTCACTATGTATCAACTTTATAAATGGTGATTGCTATCAAAAGATAGACTTCACCAAGGTTTTCTAAAGTGATTTTAAAATATTTTTGAAAACCTATATTGGATCATATTCCTTGGGCTTAATGTACATGACTTGTACACTAGCTTTCCCAATGATCCACTTTTTGATAAAAGATGAGTTTTAGTTCATCTAGATGCAAAAACTATGCACCTTGAACTTAACTCATATCCTAGCATCTCACATATATCTAGAGTGTATCAATACACATACATGTCAATTTATATGTGAAATGTGGGTTTTGGTTTATCTTAAACTAAGGCATCGTGCATTTTCTAAGGCAACACTACTTGACTCCCTTATAAATGGGACTCCAAGTCATGTCATTGTCCTTAAATCAATTTTAATCAAATTAAATGCATGAATGATCATGGCATAAATAATAGCATAATTAAGCATGACCAATAATCATGATGTCATGGCATATAATATAATCTAAAAACACATGACATTAAACCTTAATCCTAAATATGATCATGACATATTAAATGGTTAAAAATAAATATAATGTCACGGCATGTTATATGACAAACAAAACATGGCACATAAAATGTATAGGTATAATAATACCTAAAATTTAATATTGGTTGTCATTTGTCATTATTAAGTATATTTTGCCAGATTATCCAAATTTCTCAAAATGTGTCAAAAACCCAAAATGGCACACCAAGACCTCTAAACCTATATTGTGCCAATTTGATTGATTTTTCATAATCCCAACAATGTATTGGCACATCCTAACATCTTTTAGGGTTAAAAATCAAATCTATTTCCAAGATACCCATAACCTTAGAAATGACCTAAAATGCCACCTTTACCATGATTAGGTTAACTACCTATCCATTTAAGGTTGGCACACCTAAACCCATCTAGCGTGAATCAATCACGCTCTTAGGAACCCAAAACCTATTTGAGCTCCTAGGGTTTACTAGGTATTCCTTAGGGATGACCTCCCTAGATACCTTCCTAATGACCTTCTAGGCTTTTTAGCCTTGGTCATTTGAGTTTTGCCATGGTTAACTCTAGGGGTGACTCCCCTTGTAACATTCTTAGTGGTCACCCTAGGTTTCTTCGAAACCCTAGCCACTAGGTACTTACCTTGGTCAACCTTAGGAATGACTTCCCTATTGACCTTGGTCTTCCTAGATCTAGTTTGTGTTCCATAATCAAATAGAACACTATGATAAGTCACCCTAGGTTTATGTTTGTGACCCAAACCTTTCTTGCCCTTGGTTGACTCTTGTCTCTTATGCCCTAGGCCTTGACTCTTGGACCTAGACCCTTGACTTTGACCATTTGACCCTTTTATTTGGTTTTGCATAATCTTAAGGGTCTTCTAAAGTTTTTCAAGCCTTGACCTCAAGGCTTGATTCTCTAATTTTGTGGGCTCATTGTTTCTATGATCATTTTTGCCCTTCCTAGGCATGTGTATAGAATTCTTGGAGTTAATGTAAAATACTGTAGAAAAAAATATATAAAACAAAATAAAATAAAATGTTGGATAATTGGGAGAATACCCTATGGAATTTTCTAGGAATTTTTAGATATTTTTCTGGATTTAAATAGAGGTTCTATAGATATTTCATGGGGATAAAGTAAACAGGCTTTTGTAAAGCATGTTTAGACTATAATGAGGTGTTAAATTTCTCAATAAATCTGATTCCTTCGTTTCCCGTCGGTTTCTTATCGCAACTCACCGTCGGCCGTTTCTCTGTCGCGCGACCTCTCCCCTTCGTCTCCGGAGCGACCAGAGCCCGATCCCTCTTCCCGATCGCCTTCTCTTCTTCTCATCTTCGCCCGATCCAGTTGATTTCCGTGGAGCTCACTATCGTCGCCATCCCTACTCGACGCGGGATCGATTCTCCGTCGCCTCTTCTTCTCTGCTGGTCCAACAACAGCGGATGCCGACGCCCTTGAACTCGACTTGCCGCCGCCGTGCCATTCGCCGCTTGCCTCGCCGCCGCGAGAGAGAGTTGTCGCCGGTGCCGACCTCCGCCCCGTGCTCGCTGCCGAGCGCCTTCTTCTGAGTCTGCCATCCACCTCTCTGCCCTGTGGCTGGTGCTTGGCCGGCGGGAGGGAAGGAAAGCCGAGGTACGCGACTTCGTCTCTTCCAGCCGACGTGCGTGACCTTTCCTCCTCCAGCCGATGTGATCGCTGTCGCTCAAGCCCAGCATTGCTGCCCTCCTCACCTTGCTCAACCGCTGCCCTCCAACTGGTGAGCCAACCTTGGTCAGTCGTTTCCTCTGCCTCACAGCTTGATCGATTCCGATTTAGAAGCGTGGATTTGCTCCGAGGAATAGGGGAGTAGGAGGAGATTTGCGTAGGTGGAGTTGCTAGGGCAGGGACAGCGCTTCGATTGGAGGCTTCCACAGTGGTCACCGGAGCAAGGTCAGGGAAAGGTAAGCATCGATCTTGGTTCTCCTTACCTTGAACAAGAGTAGGATGCTCTGTGGATTTGCTGTGGCTAAGCTCGAAACTTGATTTGGGCAGTGGTTTGATTTTAGTCGGCTGAGGATTTGGGAAGGATCATTCTGCCGGTGAAGTTCCTACTATCGGTAAGCCTAAATTCTCATTAGTTTACCGTCTGTTCTTCCCTTGGCTGAGACCATTGCGATTTTGGGCAGTGGTTGTTTCCGGGAGCGGTGGAATTTGGGAAAGGTCATACTGTCGGGGGAGGATCCAATTTGGGTAAGCTTGATCTAACCTGTGTTGTTCATTTGCTAATTTCTATATGTGATCCTTATGGGGATGTTGGGTCTCTGTCGATGGGTATGCCGGTTAAGGGATGCTGTTTGAGAGGTTGGTTCGGTTATGGATGAATATGAGCTGTGGGTAAGTGAAGAAAGCTTGGGGGTGTTGTGTGTTCATCCAGGGTAAGTCAGAATCCTACGTCTTTGTGTGCGAATGGTGGGTAACAAACTGATAGGTATAATGCTCTATTTGTATCGGTGATGGTTGTGCATGGAGCTGTAAAGGCTGCAAATTTGGGATCGTGAAGAGTTGTGAACAGCTGTGAATGACTGTGTGTGTCAATGAGTGTTGTTTAGATCTAATTACTTTAATTGATCTGGTGGATGTTGGTGGTCTGTTGTGGATTGAGTTTGGTGTGAATCGACCAAGGATGAATGTATATTTGGAGTTACGAGAGGTGTGTGCTCGTAGTGTTAACTCACGTTCGGTAAAGGGACGGGAGTATAGAAACGACATAGTAGTAATGTATTTATCGGATACTTGTACTTAAACATAGTTTGCTATTATGTGCAGGTTTGTGATACGAAGCAGGTTCACGGCTGTGAGGACTATTTCGAGCTTCTATCAGGTGGGTAATTTTCCTACCTGGTCCGGGTAGATGTATTGCATTCAGATTTAGTCATAGATATGAGCATGTTAGGTGTTCATATTACCTTGACCCTGCTCTTATTATCGTATGCTTGAACTTATCATTGGATATATTTATGCTCAATTGTTGATATCACATATACCCTATCATGATTTAGGAGTTATAGATGTGATGTAAATTGGCCTAGATGTTTAGCAGGGTGTAAATGTTAGTACGGAGGATGACCCAATTTATAAATTGGCAAAAAGGTCATCCATGGGTAGGTAATGCCCTAAATGTAGGATTTACTTCCAATACCTGTATGTTGCATACTGTTACCAACCATGAGTTGTGTAATGGTTAAGTGAAGGGTGATTAGTGGGTTTCTGCGGACCGGTGGTCCCAGCTTGGTATGATTAGTCGAGTACGACTCTCTATCGGATAGAGAGTGTGTTGATCAGTCGAGTACGACTCTCTACAGGATAGAGAGTTCGTCGATCAGTTGAGTACGACTCTCTACAGGATAGAGAGTGTATTGATCAGATGGGTACGACTCTTTGTTGAACAGAGAGTCTGTGGTAGATGGATGTACGAGTGACAACATACTCATGTCATATGCATGCATTCTGACGACATAGTCTCCCTTGGGGTTGAGAGAGTCGTCAGTCATCTTGCCTCCCAGAGCACTCCCCGAGGAGTAACTGGTGTGAGGGCAGAGCATCTGTTGTGCCGCACTCTACCACTATAGACGGTGGTAGTTGGAGTTGTGTGCAGTTGTCCTGGGTGCGTGGTACTCGACCACTCATTGGTAGTGTTAGTCGGAGTGGCCAGCAGCAGGGACCCCCGTTGTGTAGCGAGCTCTTTACGCTCATATGCTACTTGATCATATTGCCCACTCGACCACTCTATAGCAGTGGTTGGTGTGAGTTGGGACAGTTGTCATGTCGTGCCACCTAGGCCACACTGCGGTCGTGGTAGGGAGTAGGGGTGAGCAGGCATGACCATGCATGCTGCATTACCGTATCTTATGGCACTTTGCATATTACCATATATATATACATATATGCATGTATATATATATATATGAATGGTTGAGATTAATATATATATAGATGTGGTCTATATATATATATGATTGTTGTAATGTTGCATTTGATTGTACTATGTTTGCTGCATTTGGGTGTACATCATATTCATGTATGTTTCTTGCATTTGTAATACGATTGTGTCGGATACTGGTATGGGTTGGACAGACCATTAGATACCTTGACCTGTAGCTAGAGTATATTGTGAGTTGATCTACTCTTCCTATTATATATATATATGTTGGATATATGTTCAGGTTGGATCAGAGTAGCATAGCAGACTTCAGGTATGTCTGCATTTTTATGTTGTTTATTTGGTTAGACGGTATATGCTTGTATTTATATACTATGCTGATATACCTGTTGTACCTCTAGAGTATGTTGTTGAAAATACATGTGATATGGCATATATACATATTTTTTTATTACCTGCTGAGTTCTACTCACCACCCCCTACGAACCCTGGGTTTTTCTGTCGCCCAGGTAACAGGTAGAAGACTTCATGACAGCTTAGAGCACCGCTGGCTGACATCTCATCTCACCTCCGAGGCTCCCGTATTGGTTTTGCGCTTTGCGTCCGCCGTGTTATGTATTCGAAATTTTCGTGATGTTATGTATTATGTGATGTGCACACATGTTGGTGCGGGTTTTGTCGAGGTTTTCTTTATGTTCTGGTGTTAGTCATACCGGTATGCATGTGTGGGATTGTATTGTTGTGGTATCGTTTCCGCGGTGTATTTGTTGTAGTAGTTTGTTATGTTGTTGTGGTTTGGTGATATTGTTATATATATTGTTGTTATTGTGGGCCTACGGGCCTTGTATTAACCCGAAATGTTGCCACGTATAGGGGAGATGTCATCCGTTTGATTTTCGACTCGGCATGCTCTTGGGGCGTGACAATTTTAGTGGTATCAGAGCCCTAGGTTCTGCGATGTCATACGATGTTATTTTTGTGTCGAGTCTTGGATTCTCGGGAGTTGATTTATTCGGTTTTGGTTTTCTGAGATGAGATGGACAGCGGCCTGAGCTCCAAGCAGCACAAGGTAAGAATTCTTGAAAACTTATGGTTTAGTAGATATCTATCTAAACTTGATCAGTAGATGTATACAGTATAGTTATGACATCTATATAGACTTGTTGTAGGGGTCATCCACCATGGCGACCAACCGGAGTTGTCGTTAGGGTTTATACTCCCGGTTTGTTGGCTATGCATTTAGATGCTTATAACATGAAATAACCTATAGTATGTTGGTTATTGTTCGTAGTCGTGGTATGAGTTGACCTCGGAAACAACCTGTTGAGTTTGTGAGTCTTGAACCTGTGTCGAGGAGGTGATTTACCTCTGAGAGCCGACTGATACCGAGTCGGAAAATAGGGGCCAAGTCATCACATTTATTATGGAAATCAGAGACTACAGTCTTAGAGATTTCCACTAACTGTACTAGTCAGATCATTACCTGTTGGGTAATGGACAAGATAAATTGTCTATTGTTGATGCAGATAGCGGAAGGCTAGGTTACGGTGTTTCATAGGGATTTTATCCCTGAGTTGTTCGTACTGAGTTGTATAACTTTGAGAGTACTTTTGAGTATTTAACTCATATTATACCGAGAAAGAAGAGTTGGTTGCATACCATTATCGGGATTAAGCCGGTATTTGGTGATAAATGCAGAAAATAATCTTCGGGAAATAATATATCACTTGATCATGGTTTAGTGATGATTGAAAGAGAATATTTCCCCGTGTCACTTTTAGTGACACATTGTAAGTAATTCTTGAGCTTCAAGAAAGGGTGATCGGTTAGAAATAGTGTACTGTGCAGAGTCGTGAGACTTGCAGAAGTTGCGACCACCTAATAGCTCAAGAAGATGAATGAATGATTTAAGCCACCCAGAGTTATTTGCTTATAGTTGGATTGAGATGACAGGATGTTCTCGTGGATATCAGCACAATCAGAACAAAGACTTCGAAGGGATTATATGTGTGCAGTGCAGATCACGAAGACACGCGAAGCCAGATTATCCGTTGGAGCAGTTCAGCTGTTGCTATTGTTGATCAACCAGTACAGTGGAGGAGGTGTACTTTGAAGACTCAGTTGAAGACTATCGATGGTATTCTGGGAGGATGATGCACCGTCTCGACAGTGAAGATCAGCACCGAAGATTGGGTTATTTCATCAGCATCGACCTACTACCTCAAGCGTGATTGGAGTTCCTTGATACTCCCCTTCAGCAGAGATCAGCACAGAAGCAGCATCAACAGAAGAGATCTTAGAAGATTCAACAGTTATCCCCAGATGTGATTTGCTTAGTACAGAGGAGAGAGTATACAACGATGGTCGTATCTATTCGGTATTCTACAGTTGCAGCTCGTAGGATTAAGTGATGGGATCAAATGATCTAGGAAAAATCCTCGGATCATTCATTGTAGAAATGCGACCGTGTTATTGCGGACTGTTGGATCTAATCTTCTTCTCTTCGGAGAAAGGCCGAGACTTGCGAGGAGCCTTTGAATCAGATCGACGGATAACGGATTGTTCAGGGTATTACTTTAGTTTACCCTCAAGGTTAATATATTGAGAGATGCTTGTAGTTACAGGTATCTATGTCTAGAACATTATTAGTTCGGATTAGAAGGGTTCCTATGCATCGACCTGTGGGTCGGTGGTATCTCTACCGTCAAGTGAGATGTGGACCAACAATTAAAAAGTTAAGGGATGTCCTTAGACTTTGATAGACATACTTTTATTAGACATATCCTTACGGATGATCAAATTGCTGCAAGTATGGTATGATATGTCTCTCGGATGTGCGTATAATCCGAGAGCCTTCGGATGTAGTTCAGATGAACTCCAAGGTTTGCCGTTGTATAGGCAAGTGGAGTAGGCGATTGAAATGATTGCGGAAATAGTTCCGGTATTGAAGATCCTATACCAGGTGATAATTTGACTGGTATAAGTGTTATTAAGCACTATGGAAATTGGAAGAACGTATGTTGTGATTATAGGAGATGTTGGAGGAGATATTTACATATCCCAGTATTCCTCCTTGAAAAGATCCGGAACTCTTTGTTGAAAAAGAGATGGACCTTTGAAATTATGCATCGATTATCGAAGATGGAATGCGATAATAGTTGAAAGTGAATATCCTCCGTTGGGGATAAATGATCTGTTTAAATCAGCAAAAGACACCTGTGTATACTCTAAGGTTGGTTTATGACAGGAATACTGATATTGTAGTGACATGATGTCATACGATTATCATTGTCGTTGTGATGATTAATATATATCATCAGCTTAGAGTAAAGGGGATGTAGGTGTGTGGAGACGACAATTTCATACTTGGTATGAATTGTATGAATTTTGATTAAGTTAGACTAATTAACGATTTAGTCGTCCCTGGATTTGAGGATCGTGTACTCTGAACACGATTTGATCAGGTTGTGGTCGTTGGAGTTGCGTAACTTGGCCACTATTGATTGTGGTAGTTGGAGTTGCGCAGTCGACCACCGTAGTTGTTGTTTCCTTGTATTGATTTTGTTATTCCTACGAATGTGGATGGGATGCTTTTAATCATTAGTATACCACGAACTTGTTTAACAAAGGTAATGTTGGAAATTATTTAGTCGGAAGCTGGTGAAACTAGTTTACAGGATTTAAACGGCGGTTAATTTTTACATGAGTATTAGTTAATCCTTCCGGAGTAGATAAAAGGATGATGTACGTAGATGCATCGTTTCAGGGATCGGAATGATTCTGATGCAGTTGAATGAGGCATATCTTATGCATACGTCAGTTAAGAAACTACGAGATAGTCTGTCATATACATGGCATGACTTTAGTAGTTATTATCTGGATTTGTAGTTGTATGGAGCAGAAGTGCTCATAGAATTTAACAAGCTACTCGGTAGCTACTATAGAGTTGCTCTAACGCGAACAGTTACAACTTGAGAGATTGATCGCTATAGTCTTCCATGCGCTTACAGAGTGTGTGGTAGAGTGGATTTTGAATGGTTGATGGACTTCTCTTTTGAGAAGATAATTCCCCGTCTCTGAGAAGGATGGTGGATTCCGGAGTTGCAGTGTTTAAGGAAGAGTTGTTACAGAAAGCACATCATTCGAGATGGGCTATATACCTTGGAGGTACTTGGATGTATTGAGATTTGAAATGTTTATACTGGTAGAACGTATAAAGAGAGATATAGCCAATTTTGCTGCTCGATGTTTAGTATACCAGCAGGTGAAGGTTGAACATCAGAAATCCGATGGATTGCTCCCAGAAAATTCCGATTTCGGAATGGAAGTGGGAGCGTATCACTATGGATTTCGTTACGGGATTGTCTAGAACCCATAAAGGACATGATGTGATTTGGGTGATCATGGATCGACTAACCAAATCAGCTCACTTCCTTCCTATTAGTGGGTCATACTCGTTGGATCATCTGGCAGAGTTTTATTGTCGAAAGATTATCAGATCGCGTGGGGTACTTTTGAGTACTATATCTGATAGAGATCCGCATTTTACCTTGCGATTTTGATAGAGTCTGCATCAAACTATAGGCACAGAGCTTCGGCTCAGTACAACATTTCATCCGTGGACTAATGGACTGTCTGAGCATGGCATTCAAACGTTGGAGAATCTATTTAGATCTTGTGTCGTGGATTATGGAGGTGTAGCTTATCGGTTGGTTTTACCTCTGACACTTGCGGGTGCTCACAATGTATTTCCTGTTGTTATACTGAGAAAATACGTGTCGCATGTTGATTATGTTCTGAAAGAGGTTCTGAATTCTACCTCAATCTAATGCGACTTACGAGGTGATTCCAGGGTGGAGCCTGGGTCGCAAGGAGCGACAGTAGTGGGACGAAAACCATCTGACTCGTAAAGGTTGGATGACAGCATCATACCGATGAGGAGGCTATGTTGGAGCTGGAAGATACTATCCGAGCTCGATAGTCTCATCTGGTCACTTGAGGAAGGTATGTGGTCCTTTCGGAAATCTTACTTGAAGTAAATTTTTGCATGTTAGTACGAAATTTGGGGACCAAATTTTTATAAGTTGGGAAGAATATAAAATACTGCAGAAAAAAAATATAAAACAAAATAAAATAAAATGTTGGATAATTGGGAGAATACCCTATGGAATTTTCTAGGAATTTTTAGATATTTTTCTGGATTTAAATGGAGGTTCTATAGATATTTCATGGGGATAAAGTAAACAGGCTTTTGTAAAGCCTGTTTAGACTATAATGAGGTGTTAAATTTCTCAATAAATTTGATTCCTTCGTTTCCCGTCGGTTTCTTATCGCAACTCACCGTCGGCCGTTTCTCTATCGCGCGACCTCTCCCCTTTGTCTCTGGAGCGACAAGAGCCCGATCCCTCTTCCCGATCGCCTTCTCTTCTTCTCATCTTCGCCCGATCCAGTTGATTTTCATGGAGCTCACTTTCGTCGCCGCCCCCGCTCGACACGGGATCGATTCATCGTCGCCTCTTCTTCTCTGCTGGTCCAACAGCAGCGGATGCCGACGCCCTTGAACTCGACTCGCCGTCGCTGCACCATTCGCCGCTTGCCTTGCCGCCGTGAGAGAGAGTTGTCGCCGGTGCCGATCTCCGCCCCGTGCTCACTGCCGAGCGCCTTCTTCTGAGTCTGCCATCCACCTCTCTGCCCTGTGGCTGGTGCTTAGCCGGTGGGAGGGAAGTAAAGCTGACGCATGCGACTTCGTCTCTTCTAGCCGACGTGCGTGACCTTTCCTTCTCCAGCCGACGCGATCGCTGTCGCTCGAGCCCAGCATCGCTGCCCTCCTCACCTTGCTCAACCGCTGCCCTCCAACTGGTGAGCCAACCTTCGTCGGTCGTTTCATCTGCCTCATAGCTTGATCGATTTCAATTTAGGAGGGTGGATTTGCTCCGAGGAACAGGGGAGTAGGAGAAGATTTGCGTAGGTGGAGTTGCTAGGGCAAGGATAGCGCTTCGATTGGAGGCTTCCACAGTGGTCGCCAGAGAAAGGTCAGGGAAAGGTAAGCATCGATCTTGGTTCTCCTTACCTTGAACGAGAGTAGGATGCTCTGTGGATTTGCTGTGGCTAAGCTCGAAATTTGATTTGGTCAGTGGTTTGATTTTAGTCGGCTGAGGATTTGGGAAGGATCATTCTGCCGGTGAAGTTCCTACTATCGATAAGCCTAAATTCTCATTAGTTTACCGTGTGTTCTTCCCTTGGCTGAGACCATTGCGATTTTGGGCAGTGGTTGTTTCTGGGAGCGGTGGAATTTGGGAAAGGTCATACTGCCGGGGGAGGATCCAATCTGGGTAAGCTTGATCTAACCTGTGTTGTTCATTTGCTAATTTCTATATGTGATCCTTATGGGGATGTTGGGTCTCTGTCGATGGGTATGCCGGTTAAGGGATGTTGTTTGAGAGGTTGGTTCGGTTATGGATGAATATGAGTTGTGGGTAAGTGAAGAAAGCTTGGGGGTGTTGTGTGTTCATCCAGGGTAGGTCAGAATCCTACGTCTTTGTGTGCGAATGGTGGGTGACAAACTGAGAGGTATAATGCTCTATTTGTATCGGTGATGGTTGTGCATGGAGCTGTAAAGGCTGCAAATTTGGGATCGTGAAGAGTTGTGAACAGCTGTGAATGACTGTGCGTGTCAATGAGTGTTGTTTAGATCTAATTACTTTAATTGATCTTGTGGATGTTGGTGGTCTGTTGTGGATTGAGTTTGGTGTGAATCGACCAAGGATGAATGTATATTTGGAGTTACGAGAGGTGTGTGCTCGTAGTGTTAACTCACGTTCGATAAAGGGACGGGAGTATA
This sequence comes from Wurfbainia villosa, assembly GCA_025175895.1. Taxonomy (NCBI): domain Eukaryota; kingdom Viridiplantae; phylum Streptophyta; class Magnoliopsida; order Zingiberales; family Zingiberaceae; genus Wurfbainia; species Wurfbainia villosa. The sequence goes on along the minus strand of CM046007.1, from coordinate 11,205,366 downwards.
GAAACGACGTAGTCGTAATGTATTTATCGAATACTTGTACTTAAACATAGTTTGCTATTATGTGCAGGTTTGTGATACGAAGCAGGTTCATGGCTGTGAGGACTATTTCGAGCTTCGTATCAGGTGAGTAATTTTCCTACCTGGTCCGGGTAGATGTATTGCATTCAGATTTAGTCATAGATATGAGCATGTTAGGTGTTCATATTACCTTGACCCTGCTCTTATTATTGTATGATTGAACTTATCATTGGATATATTTATGCTCAATTGTTGATATCACATATACCCTATCATGATTTAGGAGTTATAGATGTGATGTAAATTGGCCTAGATGTTTAGCAGGGTGTAAATGTTAGTACGGAGGATGACCCAATTTATAAATTGGCAAAAAGGTCATCCGTGGGTAGGTAATGCCCTAAATGTAGGATTTACTTCCAATACCTGTATGTTGCATACTGTTACCAACCATGAGTTGTGTAATAGTTAAGTGAAGGGTGATTAGTGGATCATTGCAGACCGATGGTCCCGGCTTGGTATGATTAGTTGAGTACGACTCTCTATCGGATAGAGAGTGCGTTGATCAGTCGAGTACGACTCTCTACATGATAGAGAGTTCGTCGATCAGTTGAGTACGACTCTCTACAGGATAGAGAGTGTATTGATCAGATGGGTACGACTCTTTGTTGAACAGAGAGTCTGTGGTAGATGGTTGTACGAGTGACAACATACTCATATCATATGCATGCATTCTGACGACATAGTCTCCCTTGGGGTTGAGAGAGTCGTCAGTCATCTTGCCTCCCAGAGCACTCCCCGAGGAGTAACTGGTGTGAGGGCAGAGCATCTGTTGTGCCGCACTCTACTAGTATAGACGGTGGTAGTTGGAGTTGCGTGCAGTTGTCCTGGGTGCGTGGTACTCGACCACTCATTGGTAGTGTTAGTCGGAGTGGCCAACAGCAGGGACCCCCATTGTGTAGTGAGCTCTTTACGCTCATATGCTACTTGATCATACTGCCCACTCGGCCACTCTATAGCAGTGGTTGGTGTGAGTTGGGACAGTTGTCATGTCGTGCCACCTAGGCCACACTGGGGTCGTGGTAGCGAGTAGGGGTGAGCAGACATGGCCATGCATGCTGCATTGCCGTATCTTATGGCGCTTTGCATATTACCATATATATATATATATATATATATATATATATATATATATATGGATGGTTGAGATTAACATATATATAGATGCGGTCTATATATATATATGTGATTATTGTGATGTTGCATTTGATTGTACTATGTTTGCTGCATTTGGGTGTACATCATATTCATGTATGTTTCTTGCATTTGTAATACGATTGTGTCGGATACTGGTATGGGTTGGACAGACCATTAGATACCTTGACCTATAGCTAGAGTATATTGTGAGTTGATCTACTCTTCCTGTTATATATATATATATATGTTGGATATATGTTCAGGTTGGATCAGAGTAGCGTAGCAGACTTCAGGTATGTCTGCATTTTTATGTTGTTTATTTGGTTAGACGGTATATGCTTGTATTTATATACTATGCTGATATACCTGTTGTACCTCTAGAGTATGTTGTTGAAAATACATGTGATATAGCATATATATATGTTTTTCTATTACCTGCTGAGTTTTACTCACCACCCCTCACGGACCCTTGGTTTTTCTGTCGCCCAGGTAACAGGTAGAAGACTTCGTGACAGCTTGGAGCACCGATGGCTGACATCTCATCTCACCTCCGAGGCTCCCGTATTGGTTTTGGGCTTTACGTCCGCCATGTTATGTATTCAGAATTTTCGTGATGATATGTATTATGTGATGTACGCACATGTTGGTGCGGGTTTTGTCGAGGTTTTCTTTATGTTTTGGTGTTAGTCATACCGGTATGCATGTGTGGGATTGTATTGTTATGGTATCATTTCCGCTGTGTATTTGTTGTAGTAGTTTGTTATGTTGTTGTGGTTTGGTGATATTGTTATATATATTGTTGTTATTGTGGGCCTACGGGCCTTGTATTAACCCGAAATGTTGCCACGCACAGGGGAGATGTCGTCCGTTTGATTTTCGGCTCGGCATGCTCTCGGGGCGTGACAGTTAAAACCTAGATGGTCCTCAATTTTCTTAATGCTTGTCCTAAGTAAGGTTTTTCTAGGGACATTAGTTTCAAATTTCTCCTTATTATTAAAATTAACACTCTTAGCACCTAGACAAAACTCCCTATTTTTAGCATGCTCTTTATGATAAATTGCAAGATTGCTAAAATTATTTCTAGCATGCTTTGGCCTATAATTTAAAGAAAGAGCATTATTTAAATATACCTTAGGGTTTGTCTTAGAGGCTCCCCCTACTTGTGATGCTCCCTTTTTAGTCTTCTTCTCCCCCTTTGGGTATTGACTCCGGTAGTGACCCGGTAGTCGGCATTTGAAGTAAATCACTTGCTCCTTTCTTTTGATTGTTAGGGGGACCGACATCCTTGACCTTTGGTGCCAGTTGAGGCTTCTTGACCTTCTTTGGGAACTTGCTCTTATAGTGCCCAAACTCCCTACACTCAAAACACATTATATGAATTTTATTTGAAATTGGTATATTTGAGTTACCTAGGGTGGTGGTGAGGGTCTCTTGAGCTTGCTCTTCCTCTCGACCGGATGTAGATGTTTCTTCTTATTGTTCCAGTATTGAGGATGCCCTAATCTCCTCCCCCTCAATCCTAGAGGTGGAGGCTTCTTCCACCTTTTCCAATTCCTCTCCCATCGATCCGGAAGTTGACTCATCCTCAACTTTCGAATCCTCACTTGAAGTCGGTGATGGTCCTTCTTCTTGAAGCGGTAATGAATCTTCATGGAGCTTTGCCACTTGGCTCCATAGCTCCTTGGCATCTATATAATTACCTAACATACACAAGATATTGTTAGGTATTAAATTAATCAAAAATTTCATTACCTTATCATTTTCTCGAAGGCTTGGACTTGCTCTTCGGTCCATCTCTTCTTCTTGAGGAACCCTCCCTTCGGTCCTCTTGGATAGCTAAATCCCTCCATCAAAATGGACCATTCTTTAAAGTCCCTCATCATTAGGAAGTCTTCAATTCTTTCCATCCATTGCCTAAACCCTCCTTGTCCATAGAACGTGTAAGGCACCGGTGTGTTGATGTCCCAATTTAGTTGTTCTTCAAACTCCATCTTCACCCTCTAGCGTCTTTGCTCTCGGCGGTTAGTCCGTAGAAGAGCCTCGGGCTCTAATACCAATTGTAGAGGATTCGATGACCGCTAGAGGGGTGTGAATAGCGTTTTAATGCTCGATGGAATTCGTTCGCGATGCTTGCTACAAATGATTAGTGTGCAGCGGAAATAAAGTAATAACAATATACAAACACGCAAACACAACTATGTAATGTAGTTCGGAATCGAATGGTTCCTACTCCACGGATTGGGCTCGTAAGAGCCCTAGCGATGCCAATCACACACCACTACTAAATAAACTCCTTCTCGACACAAGTCGGAGGCGGAGAAATCTCGTACAAATATTCTTACAACAATAAGAATAAAATACAAGAAAATACAAGTAAGCTACACAAATACAAGTAAGGAAAACCTTTACAAATGTGAACTTGATTGCTTGAATCGTGGTAGAAGACCCTGATTTGCACCAGCAAATCGCCTCGACGATGCTCAAGAAATCGCTTCTTCAAACCTCCTCCATAAGCTCCATTTAAAGCTGTTGCCTAGGCTGGAAATCGCCTATCAGTCGACTGATGACACTGTTGCTGTGAGACAAAGATGCAATCCACACTGGAAAAAACCAACGGATAGGACATCTGTCAACTGATCATGTCCATCAGTCGACTGATCGAGCCTTCACTTGACTTCTAATTCCAGCAGTTGAGTCAGACTCCATTTTGTGCCCGAAATACCGAGCACCAATCGACTGATCACAAGATCAGTCGACTGATCGATTCAGCAGTTGACTGCTAGGGCACTCCTCACAGTCAAACCCTAGTTGACTCACACCAGCCGACTGCCACATGATACTAGTCGATTGATACACCTCAAACATGAGGTTTAACCCAAGTATAGTGCCCCCATACTTGCCAGACCACCCGTAGCCTATACCTAAGCCTTCTAGCCACCTCCGTCAGCATCGCGCCTATCGGATCCCTCCAAGTCATCCGCGACTTGTTCATCCATACGCTAGCCTTCGGGTGCTTCCATCGGCTATGTCATGCTAACGGTGTCTACACCGCCAAGGCACATTGGACTTACACTGCCAAGACTCCACTTGGATTTTACGCCGCCAACCATTGGACTTATGCTGTCAAGACTCCCGCTTGGACTTCTCAAATGCCAAGACTCACGCTTGGACTTTCCCTTGCCAACCCATGTTTGACTTTCCATGCCAAGACCCATGCTTGGACTTTTCCTTGCCAAGACCCATGCTTGGACTTTACATGCCAAGTACTCAAGACTTGGACTTTCCATGACATAGTCAACTCCAGTCAACCATCAACATCCCCTCGAGCCAAACTCAAGCCCGGTCAATCATGACCCGGGTCGATTGCACCAAAAATCTCCCTAAAAACATTATTAGACATCAATGTCAAACTTTCATGTCAAACATCAAAACATCTCTCGAGTCAAACTTGAGTCCGGTCAATCGTAACCTGGGCCGATTGCACCAACATGTTAGTCAACTCCACACAAGAATAAAAGATATTTTAAATGGATTGCATTTAATAAGACATCAAATAGAAAATAGGGACGTAATTAGGTATACACTTAAGGCATTCCCGAGGAATGTCTTATGGACATCCATCGTCGATGCCTATAAGGTCTCCAAGGATCTTTCCACAATTAGACTAGATGAATTATTTTGTGAACTTGAACTACACGAACAAGCTAACTCGGGTCAAACCGAGAATGGTATTACTTTAGTGGCAAGTTTGACCAAAAAAAAAGAAAAACAAAAAGTGAGTCCGAAGACAAGTCGGAATCGAACCTAAATGGAGAAGAGGAAATCGTAAATATGGTCCGGAAAATATTCAATCGAAAAAAGAGGTTTACAAAGAAGGATGCTAAGAAGGTCGTCGACAATAAGCCAAGGCCTAGATCGGAAGTAACTTGCTACGAGTGCAATGGAAAAGGACACTACAAGTCGGAATGCATGAATCTAAAAAAGGAAGAAAAACCCAAAAAGGAAAAGAAGAAGAAAGCACTTAAGGTAACTTGGGACGAATCGTCCTTGGAAGAGTCGGACGCAGAAGAGATGAAGCGAAGCTTCATGGCATTCATGGCCGAATCAAGCTCCAGAGCCAAGTCAAGTTCCGAGTACGAGTCCGAGTTCGAGTCCGAGAGAAGACATGAATCCACATCCATTTCCGAAGGACTAGACAAGGTAACCTCTCCTTTAGAAGATAGACTTTACTATATAATTACATGCCTAGGAAGGAAATTAGCTAAGTCCGAGAATCGAGTCGACTCTCTTCTTAAGGAAGTCCAAGTACTTAAGGAGCAAGTAAACTCGAAGACTTTGACTTGCCAAATTAAAGATAGAGACTCAACTCAAGTTGCAAAGCTTGAGGAAGAGAACTCAGTCCTAAAAAGGCAAGTAGAAGATCTCACCGAATCATTGGAAAGGTTCACTTCGGGCTCCAAGTATCTAAACATGATGCTTGGGTCTCAGCGAGCCATGTACAACAAGTCCGGACTCGGACATAAAGCTAAATCCTCATACAAATCATACATGTCACTACTTAGCCGAAACGCTAAGAATCGAGTCCAAGCATGGGTTCCTAAGTCTAGCTTAGTCAACCAAGTTGGACCAAATCAATTTTGAGTTCCCAAGAGTCAAGTTCACTTAGTGAACAAAACTCAACTAAGTTATCACTTAGGGAGAGCTAATACCTTGCTTGTTTCCTTGTTTAGTTAAACTCTTGCATGTCTTAGTTTACTTTACTTGCTTAATTTAAAATGGACTAGATAGGAAACAAAGTAATTTAAACTTGAACAACCTAATACTAAGACGAAGTGAACTGATAGTAAGTTAGGAAAGTTCTTTGAAGTGCATGTCTAGGAAGTGGTCCATCCGATATCCAAGAAGGTCATATGCCTAGCCATGACCTGGTGCACTAAGTTGAGTGGAACTGACCGAAGCTAACTCACTAAGTCTTTAACTAGTTAGACCAAGACTTAGTCCAAAGTGAGTCAAGCATTTGATTCCTTCATTTACTTTGTCTAGGAAGTGGTTCATCTGATATCCAAGAAGGTCGTATGCCTCGCCACGACCTGGAAGTCAATGCTGGAAAAACCTACTTGATTAACTCAAGCTAAGCTTGAATCTAACACAAGTTTAAAAACTTTGAAATTGATAATTGAATTTAATTAAGATAAAAAGAAATCTTCATCTCACAAAAACCCATAGGATTAATGTGTGTTGAAAACCTAGCTTGGATGAGATGAATTAGAACTTAATCAAGCTTAAATAGTTTAAATAAGCTTCCCTCAATTAAACTCAACAAATTTACTTAATTAAACTTAACTTATTTACTCAACTTAACTAAACTAATTTACTCAACTAAACTAAACTAAACTAATTTACTCAACTTAACTAAACTTAACTAATTTACTCAACATAACCTAACTAATTTACTCAATTCAACTAAACTAATTTACTCAACTCAACTCAACTAATCTACTCAACTCAACTAGACTAAACTAATTTATTCAACTTAACTAAACTTAACTAATTTACTCAACTTAACCTAACTAATTTACTCAACTTAACTAAACTAATTTACTCAAATTAACTAAACTTAACTAATTTACTCAACTTAACTAAACTTAAATTAACTAATTGACTCAACTCTCTTCGTAAAAACCTTGAACCAAGACATTTTTATTGCTCAAATATATGTATATGATATAGTATTTGGATCAACAAATTCAAATTTCTTAAAAGAATTTATGAACTTAATGGAACAAGAAATCGAAATGAGTCTAGTAGGTGAGTTAAACTTCTTTTTAGGTTCACAAATAAAACAAACAAGAGATGGTAACTATATATACCAAAACAAATATGCAAGAGAGTTGATTAAAAGATTTGGAATGGAAAATGCAAAAGACATTAAAACACCCATGACAACAAATGTTATATTAAATGAAGACAAGGAAGGAAAATTTGTAGATCTAAAGTACTATAAAAGTGTCATAGGTAGTTTACTATACTTAACTGCAAGTAGACTCGACATACTATTTGCAGTAAGTATGTGTACTATATATCAAACTTGTGCTAAGGAATCAAATTTAACACATGTCAAAAGAATCCTAAGATATATAAAAGGAACAATTAATGTAGGTATGTGGTACCCAAGATCTAATAGCTTTGAGTTAGTAGGATACTCTGACTTAGACTATGCGGGGTTCAAACTAGATAGAAAAAGTACTAGTGGAGGGTGTCAACTTTTAGGATCATGCTTAGTAAACTGGTTCAGTAGGAAGCAACATTGTGTTGCTCTTTCCACAACTGAAGCCGAATACATAACATTAGGAGAATGTGTGGCACAATTATTATGGATGATGCACATACTTAAAGATTTTTAATTAGATTACAAAAAGGTCAAAACATTATTTGATAACATAAGTTCAATAAACTTAACTAAAAATCCAATCCATCATTCACATACTAAACACATTGATGTTAAACATCATTTTGTAATCATGTGGCAAAGGGTAGTATTGAACTCAACTATGTTGAGTCCAAATCTAACCTTGCTGACATCTTCACTAAACTACTTCAAAAGGCTGAATTTAGTATGCTTAGAAGACAACTTGGATTATGTTTAGTAGACTAGGATGCTTTCATTACTAAAAATCTATTTTGTTAAGTAATATTATTTTCTTAAAGGAAAATTAAAAATCAATCTAGCCTAGGTCAATTTAGATTTCATAATCCTATAGACCTAAGTAAGCCTTTGCATCTCACAAACACCTAGGATTATTTGCTTGTGTATTGAGCCATGAAGATGGGCGTGAGATGCTAGGACTGCACCCCAAGTTCTAGATATAGATTTAGTGCATCAATATGAACCAACACGGGGTTTAAAAAGAAAATCAATCACTTTGATGACTAACTCTAAGCTTGATGATAATTCTATATCACTTGAGCTAGTAAAGAGTTGGAAATTTACTTTAAGAATAATTTTTAGATGTGTATTTTTAAGTATAACAATAATATTTAGGAATTCATGCTTGGACATTTTTCTATCACATTTGCATAATCTTAACTTAATGATAAAACAAATGTTGAAAATTTTGAAAACTTTAAGTTTCATTTAAAACTTTTTAGCTTTTATTGAGGGAGAGTTTTGTAAAGTTTTGAAGATTTAGAATTTTGAAAATTTCAAAATATTTTTATTAAGGGGAAGTTTCAAAGGTTTTGAAAATTTTGAAAAATTTTAAGGGGAAGTTTCAAAGGTTTTGAAAATTAAGATAGTGTGAATTTTGAAAATTTTAAAAATATTTTTAAGGGGGAGTTTCAAAGGTTTTGAAAATTAAGATAGTGTGAATTTTGAAAAAATAGAAAAATATTAAGGGGGAGTTTCAAATGTATTGAAAATTAAGATTTTTGAAAAGTTCAAAAAAATTTTAAGGGGGAGTTTTGAAAATTGAGATATTGAGAGTTTTGAAACATTTAGAAATTTAATCTTTTGTACAGGCTAAATACTTTTAAAAATCTTGATAAAGGGGGAGATCCCACTTTTAAAAGAAAATCTTATTGCATGGATTTAAGGGGAGCATAGATAAATTATTTTCACAATTTTGATAATGATCTTCAGTAAACTTTAATTCTCATCTTTAAATTGTGGCATTTTGTGCTTTATAATGATTTCGATGTATGCCAAAGGGGGAGAGAGGAGATTTAAAGTTAGAAAGAGAAGATTTAAAGTTAGAAAAATTTAAAGAAAGTTTTTCATGCACATGAGCATTTCATGCATATACATTTTTAGCTCAATGCATTTCTAATATATGCCAAATTTGAATATTGAAAATTGATTCTCCTAACTTTAACTGATGTGTTGTCATACATCAAAAAGGGGAAGATTGTTGGTGCAGAGAGCATCAATCCTTAGTTTTGATGTATGAACAAAAGTTAAAGTTAGGACTTACTTGTATTCTGATATGAGTGTTAAGTGTGCAGACTTAATAGGAAAGTCCTAGTAGGTTGAGTTGACCAGATACTAGGCAGATGTCTTGACAAATAAGAAGGACTGGACACTAGGCATGAAGTCCATATGAGTCGAGTGGACTAGACATTTGGCATGAAGACCGGTTGGGTTAGAAGACCAAACAATCGGCAAAAAGTCCAGTTGGGCCAGGAAGACCGGATAGTTAGTGGAAGCCCTGGTGGGTCAGATCGGATGTCAAGAATGGTAAGTCCGACAGGCCAGCCGGTAGGTAAGCCTCAAGTGGAGAGGTGAGACTGAGTCCTTTGTAGGGGGACAAAGCTAAGCGTCGATCCGACGGATAGTCCACGTGGGACTTAGAATTCGAGATCGAGCAGTATTACTATTGCTAACATGTTGTATATTATTTTCTTGTGCTAATCTCATTTTGCAGGGATCGGTCGACTGAATGGATTCTAATCGACTGAAGTCCAGTCGACTGAATGGATTCCAATCGATTGAAGTCCAATCGACTGGATACCCAGTTGGCAAGATTAGCTGGTGATCGATCGAGGATATGATAGCCCAGATGGAAAGAGTTCCAGTCGACTGAAGATGTCCAGTCGACTGGAAAGGCAAACTTCTCGATGCGGAGACAGGTGATCTGGAGTGGATAGGAACAGGTTCAATCGAATGGAGATGCCGAAGTACCATATCGACGAACTGATGTGGAGTCAATTGGAGGGTATTCCAGTCGACTAGAAAATCTTTATAAAAGAAATAGTTGACCAACTCCGAATATAACTCATCTACTATGTTCAAGTGCTGCTACTATTGTTTGTCATCCGCAAGAGCTTCATCCCTTCGCATTGACGCAATTTCGACACTCCGTGCCTAATTCGATAGCCCTGAAAAGTGTAGGTATACCTTAGTTTCACTTACTTGTCTTTATTTCACTTTTGTGTACTTAATTTCAAAGAGAAGGTATAGTGTTAACTATCTCTTATTCACTGTAAAAAGTGAACCCCTTCGAAGTCGAGAGTTCTCGAGTCGGAGGGCTTTATAGTGATTGCCCATCGAGGTAGCTCTCGGAAGAGCTACAGGCCTTGGAGTAGCAACCCGACTAGGGTTGTAAACCAAGTAAAAATCTTATCTCTCTATTTTATTTATTCCGCTGCATACTCTTGTTTCAAAATAAGTTTTAATTTCTAAAGAAAATTTATAATCTCCGAGATTCACCCCCCTCTCTCGGAGTATTTAGATCCTACAATTGGTAACAGGAAACTCCTAGTAGGTTGAGTTGACCGGATACTAGGCAGATGTCTTGACAAATCAGGAGGACCGGGCACCAGGCATGAAGTCCAGATGGGTCGAGCGGACCGAACATTTGGCATGAAGACCGGTTGGGTTAGGAGACCAGACAATCGGTAAAAAGTCCAGCTGGGTCAGGAAGACTAGACAGCTGGTAGAAGCCCTGGTGGGTCAGATCGGATGTCAAGAATGGTAAGTCCGGTAGGGTAGCTGATAGGTAAGCCTCAAGTGGAGAGGTGAGGTCGAGTCCTTTGTAGGGGGACAAAGCTAGGCGTCGATCCGACGGATAGTCCATGTGGGACTTAGAAGTCGAGATCGAGCAGTATTACTACTTCTATCATGTTGTATATTATTTGCTTGTGCTAATCTCGTTTTACAGGGATCAGTTAACTGAATGGATTCCAATCGACTAAAGTCCAGTCGACTGGGTATGGGTCAGTCGATTGAATACCCAGTTGGCAAGATTAGCTGGTGATTGATCGAGGATTTGGAAGCCCAGATGGAAAGAGTTCCAGTTGATTGAAGATGTCTAGTCGACTGGAAAGGCAAACATCCCAATGCATAGTTAGGTGATCTGGAGTCGACTGGAACAGGTTCAGTCGACTGGAGATGCCAAAGTACCATATCGACGGACTAATGTGGAGTCGACTTGAGGGTATTCCAGTCGACTAGAAAAGCTTTATAAAAGAAATAGCCGACCATCTCTAAATATAACTCATCTACTGCGTTCAAGTGCTGATACTATTGTTCGTCGTCCACAAGAGCTTCATCCCTTCGCATTGATGCAATTCCGACACTCCGTGCTTAATTCAATAGCCCTAAAAAGTGTCGGTATACCTTAGTTTTACTTGTCTTTATTTCGCTTTTGTGTACTTAATTTCAAAGAGAAGGTAGAGTGTTATCTATCTCTTATTCATTGTAAAAAGTGAACCCCTTCGAAGTCGAGAGTTCTCGAGTCAGAGAGCCTTATAGTGATTGCCCATCGAGGTAGCTCTCGAAAGAGCTACGAGCCTTGGAGTAGCCACCCGGCTAGGGTTGTGAACCAAGTAAAAAGCTTGTCTCTCTATTTTATTTATTCTGCTGCATACTCTTGTTTCAAAATAAGTTTTAATTTCTAAAGAAAATTTGTAATCTCCGAGATTCACCCCCCTCTCTCGGAGAATTTCGATCCTACATAGCTCAGGCTTGTAGTCATAGCAGATAATTCAGGAGGCTCAAATTAAGGTTCGGGACTCTTTCTTTTTCTCTTTGCTCAAACTGGAGTTTTTCTTACATAAATCAAAAACCTATCTCTCTTTTCACTTGAGGTTGTCTTTTCTTTTATTGTTTGGATTTTCAATCCTTTTGTCCATTTTAGCGAATGAGGCAATTTGTTACCCTCCTTTCCTCTTCAAGTAGTAACTCTATGATTATCAATGGAACTTCAGACTGGGAAGGTTGGTGCTCATGAACATCAATATTGTCGAGGAAGAATAACTTTGGTGCTCAAGAGTGCAAGTGCACTCAACCAAGCGAGCTCTTAGGAAGGGGCTCCGCTGCTTGGGCGAGCAAGCATTCTGAAGAAGGCTCTGACCCTCGGCGAGTGATCGCTCGAGAAAATACTTCTGCTACTCAGATGGATCTACACTTGGGAAAGTTCTTTGAGTGCTCAGACAGGCGAATGCTCGTAAAAGTCGAATGGTGCTCGAACTAGAATGTTTCTTGGGTGCGCAGGCGAGGCATAGGGAACTCCAACCACTTTCGGAGGAAATCATTGAAGATGATGACATGGGAGATAGATCTGATTTCTGTGGAGTGCTCCTCGAGCATGCTTAGTGAGGAAAGCATGGTTAGCCAACCGGAGCCAACGCATCTTTGTTCGAAGGGGGACGATGCTACCGGTGACAAGGAGTTGTCGGTGGTTCAGGTAGAGAATGAATGGAGTCAAAAGAATTTCTCTGGTTCAACTCTATTTGGAATTATTGTTGCAAAGGATGTGGAAATGGTGGTGAAGCAGCTAGGAGAGCACAACGGCTATTGATTTCGACTTATGGTATGACTCACCAAGCTATGAAGAGCACCCACCACTATTTATAGGTTGGTCACTATTCTCTCTCCACCGTGGAGCTATCGAAAAATTCATCTCCTGCTGAATGTCCAAAGGAAATGGCTAGGGAGAGGTGCTGAGACATCATTGTGGGTTGTTGTGAGGCTTGAAGAGTCGTAGGTGCATTCGTGATGCCGGAAAAGAATACTCTAGCGATCTACAGTAAAGTTATAGTAGCAAGCCTGATTGTTCCCAATGTAGCTTGTGGCACCCCATAATTGAATCCTCACATAAGATCATTCACTTCCCCTTCTCTCTTGCACTGGCGCTCTTGGGAAGAGAACTTTGGCACTTAGATGGTGGGGAGGGATGAAGCACATTTTGGATGTGCAACTGAATGGAATGGAAAAGAACTCACCTTGGTCGAGCGGCTAGAAAGGATGAAGTGCGACTTGGCCGAGGGGGTGAGTGAAAAAGAGTTCACCTCGACTGAGTGGACAAAAGGGGCAGATTGTACCCTCGGGCGAGCTACCGAGTGAAAACTTAACTCGGTCGAGTGGTCGGCAGGGACAAAGTGTGTCTTCAACGAGTGGCTGGGAGAGAGAACGCTACGAAGCCCAATAATCCAGAATTGGGAGAAGTCACCCAGCCAAGTATCCAGGACAGAAATAAGGACAATGCACCTTTGCTCAAGTTTAATCAGGAAGATCAACGGTTCACCTTCACAGCCACTGCTCCCTGAAGGATCTTAACTGAGATTGATGTCTTTGGAGACGGATCGATGACATCCCCCACAACAGACCAATGTGAGACATAGCTTCTTCGCATATGAGAGGAGCAAACGTCGGTAGCTAGTGGCTAGTGGAACAAGGAGGAAGCAACTCGGGAATGCATGGGCAAGCGGTGCTCAGGCAGCTCGAGAATGCGTGGGCGAGCAGACAACTCGGGAATGCACAGGCGAGCAGTGCTTGGGCGACTCAGAAGGTAACTGTAGGACTCAAGAAAGAGATCTACAAAACTCGGGAGACTATGGGATAGCCATGAATCTTCACCCAGAAATCTCAGTTATCATCATTTATCTTGGGTTAATTCCAACAGTATCATAAATTAACCCAAGAGCAATTGCCACTTAGTTAATTAAATAACTGCCTATTTAAAAGTACTCACTAATACAGAGAGATATGTGCATCTGATTTGGAGAAGATGCGATCGACATAATGAACGTATCATCTTATGGTGTCAATTTGAATTTGGCTTAGGATCACAGTGAATGCGTCCTAGTAAACTCAGCTTGAAAATTTGATGATTAGGTTGATTGGAGGCCGACCTAATAAAAAGGGCAAATAGGTGGTAACGTTTCACCTCCTCATCTCTGACAATTACTAAGATTAATGGAAGATTTCTATTGTCACGCCTCGAGAGCATGCCGAGTCGAAAATCAAATGGACAGCACCTCCCCTGTACGTGGCAATATTTCGAGTTAATACAAGGCCCGTAGGCCCACAATAACAATAACATAACAAATAAAAACACAACAACATAACGAAACACAGTGGAAACTAATACAACGACATACCCATAACCCCACATATACAATACATCCACATCATGCATACCGGTATGACTAACACACCACAACCACATACAGTACATCGACAAAATCCGAATCTACAAGTCCACAACACAGTACACTATGAAAACTCCAAATACAATACACGGCGGACGCAAAGCCCAAAACCAATACGGGAGCCTCGGAGGTGAGATGAGATGTCAGCCAGTGGTGCTCCAAGCTGTCACGAAGTCTTCTACCTGTTACCTGGGTGACAGAAAAACCCAGGGTCCGTGGGGGTGGTGAGTAAAACTCAGCAGGTAATAGAAAAATATGTATATATGCCATATCACATGTATTTTCAACAACATACTCTAGAAGTACAACAGGTATATCAGCATAGTATATAAATACAAGCATATACCGTCTAACCAAATAAACAACATAAAAATGCGTATATACCGAAGTCAAGTATGCTACTCTGATCCAACTTGAACATATATCCAACATATATATATATAATAGGAAGAGTAGATCAACTCACAATATACTCTAGCTACAGGTCAAGGTATCTAATGGTCTGCCTAACACATATACCAGTACCCGACACAACCGTATAACATATGCAGGAAGCATGCATGAATATGATGTACAATCAAATGCAGCAAGCATAATACAATCAAGTACAACATCACAATAAGCATATATATATAGACTGTATCTATATATATATTAATCTCAATCATCCATATATATATATACATACATATATGTATCTATATATGGTAATATGCAAAGTGCCATCAGATACGGCAATGCAGCATGCATGGTCATGTCTGCTCACCCCTACTCGCTACCATGACCCCAGTGTTGCCTAGGTGGCACGACATGACAACTGTCCCAACTCACACCAACCATTGCTATAGAGTGGCCGAGTGGGCAGTATGATCAAGTAGCATATGACCATAAAGAGCTCGCTACACAATGGGGGTCCCTACTGCTGGCCACTCCGACTAACACTACCGATGAGTGGTCGAGTACCACGTACCCAGGACAACTGCACGCAACTCCAACTACCACCGTCTATAGTGGTAGAGTGCGGCACAACAGATGCTCTGCCCTCACACCAGTTACTCCTCGAGGAGTGCACTGGGAGGCAAGATGACTGATGACTCTCTCAACCCCAAGGGAGACTATGTCGTCAGAATGCATGCAAATGACATGAGTATGCTGTCACACGTACAACCATCTATCACAGACTCTCTGTTCTACAAAGAGTCGTACCCATCTGATCAATACACTCTCTATCCTGTAGAGAGTCATACTCAACTGATCGACGAACTCTCTATCCTATAGAGAGTCATACTCAACTGATCATAACTCTCTCTCTAATAGAGAGTCGTACTCAACTAATCGACGCACTCTCTATCCTGTAGAGAGTCGTTCTCGACTGATCATAACTCTCTCTCCAATAGAGAGTCGTACTTAACTGATCGACGCACTCTCTATCCTGTAGAGAGTCATACTCGACTAATCATATCAAGCTGGGACCATCGGTCCGCAACGACACACTAATCACCCTTCACTTAACCATTACACAACTCATGGTTGGTAACAGTATGCAACATACGGGTATTGAGAATAAATCCTATATTTAGGGCATTACCTACCCACAGATGACCTTTTTGCCAATTTATAAATTGGGTCGTCACCCGTACTGACATTTACACCCTACTAAACATCTAGGCCAATTTACATCACATCTATAACTCCTAAATCATGATAGGGTATATGTGATATCAACAATTGAGCATAAATATATCCAACGATAAGTTCAAGCATACGATAATAAGAGTAGGGTCAAGGTAATATGAACACCTAACATGCTCATATCTATGACTAAATCTGAATGCAATACATCTACCCGGATCAGGTAGGAAATTACCCACCTGCTGCAAAGATCGTACTGATTGTCTTCATATCGGAATCTCTGTCGTGAATCAACATCCTGCAACCAAAGAATGCAATATATATTTAAGTTCTACTATCAATCTAATAGTATAACTAAACCAATTCCTTTATCAAATACGAATTAGAACTCCCAATCATCAATCTTCAACTCACAGATCGATCATTATATACAAATCAATTGTCTCGATACTAATTAAATTCTCGATCACACCTCCAACATCACTTCGGCTATATCACCGTAAGTATACCCACTAGATCCAATTAACAATTCACAATAATCCAAATCAACACTGTAAACATGAACAACTCATCCATAACTAGTAATCATCGAGTCAATACTAGTTCAACTATAACATAGTATACATCCATATAATTAATCTTCTATTAGCAACAAATCCATCACAAGATCAGTTTATTCACAACGATAGTGATATACATTCATAAATTATCCAAACTCAACTCACCTTGCCTAGACTCACTCCACAGCTTCTTGTTCCACCATAGGAAACACTGATCTATACGATTCAAATGCACGAAGGCAACAACCCATCTGATGTAGAGCGTGCTAAAAACCATCATGTCCGAAAACTCTTTCTCAATTCAACTACCTGTGACCAAAACACATCATATAACCAAACACTAACATAATCAAATCGGAGGAATAAGGATCTAACCCGATCTTGATAAATGATCGATTAACCAAATCACCAACCATTCATTAATTCTCCAACCATATCATTACCAGATCAAAGCTTACCTTGATCACAGCTCCCACAGTCCCATTGTTACACTTACATAACCTCACTGCCCCTTTTTCGACTATTCACAGCCACACCTTCATCGTCGGCATAACTTCACAGCCAAGAACAAAGCATCACCATCATTTACAGTCACTCACAACGATTCACAATCATCCTCAACTCCAAACACAGTCGAAATTCTCAACAACACATCACAGCCAAGACACACAACAAATTTACAGATGGAAAGCAAGGGTTAGATCAAGCTTACCGGCCCCAAATCTCCACCGGCAGTAAATCTCCCTCTTATCCCTGTTTTGCTCGCCGAAAAAACCCCCTAGCTCCGACGACCACCGGCAGCAAATCTCCTCCTTCCATCTCCAATTCACCGGTCAACGACCCTGCCCAATATCCACAGTCCATCGGAAACCAACAGAGCCATCGCTGTCATAGTCCCAAACACGAAACTCTGGGTTACAATCGGAGAAACTACGATCTAAGATGGATCTCACACGAGGTCAAGGAAAAAGGATCAAGCCTCACCTTGTGCCGGCAGAACTCGCCGCTCGCGAGATTGAAGACGCGCATCGACAGTCTCTGGATCGCGGAGAAGCAAAGGGGCACCGACTTCCTTCCTAGTCGTTGTCTGTTCCGGTAGAGGTCTCAGACGGCAGAAGGTCCGATCGACGGCGATCAGGAGTTGCGACGACGCTCGATCGAAAGCGCGATCGTGGCGCGAGCCGCCCAACAAAGCGAAGGGCGGCGACGGCGAGTTGAGCGACGAGCGATTTGAAGGAGGAAGTCGCGCAGGGGAAGGAGGAGGAGGAAAGGTCGGGATCGCGAAGAAGAAAAGAGGAGTCGCGAACATTGAAACCGATGGGAAACGGTGGATTTAGTTTAATTAAACCATTTACTACAAGATAGTCTAAACAGGCTTTACAAAAGCTTGTTCGTTTTATCCCCATAAAATATCCATAGAACTTCCATTTAAATCCATAAAAAATTTAAAAAAAATCCTGAAAATTCTATAAGATAATTCCTACTTAGCAAGGGATTTTTTTCGGTATCTTACATTCTCCCCCACTTAATAAAATTTGGTCCCCAAATTTCGTACTAACATGTAAAAATTTACTTCAAGCAAGTTTCCGAAAGGACCACCTACCTTTTTCAAGTGACCAGATGAGACTATCGAGCTCGGATAGTATCTTCCAGCTCCCACATAGCCTCCTCATCAATATGATGCTGTCATCCAACCTTTATGAGTCGGATGGTTTTATTCTGCAACTGACGCTCATTGCGACTAGGAATACACACTGAAATCTTCTCGTAAGTCGCATTAGACTGAGGTAGAATTCGGAACATCTTTCAGAGCATGATCAACATGCGACATGTATTTCCTCAGTATAAAAATAGGAAATACGTTGTGAGCACCCGCAAGTGTCGGAGGTAAAGCCAACCGATAAGCTACACCTCCATAATCCACGACACCTGATCTGAATAAATCCTCCAACGTCTAAATGATACACTCAGACTGTTCATCTGTCTGCAGATGAAACGTTGCACTAAGCCGAAGCTCTGTGCTCATAGTCTGGTGTAGACTTTGCCAAATCGCGAGGTAAATCGCGAATCTCTATCCGATATGGTACTTAAAAGTAGCCCACGCAATCTGATAATCTTTCGGTAATACAATGATGTCGGACGATCCAACGAGTACGACCCACGAATAGGTAGGAAATGAGCTGATTTGATCAATCGATCCACAATCACCCAAATCGCATAACGTCCTTTACGGGTTCTAGGCAATCTCATAACGCAATCAATCGTGATATGCTCCCACTTCCATTCTGGAATCGGAATTTTCTAGAGCAATCCAGCGAGTTTCTGATGTTCAGCCTTCACTTACTAGCATACTAAACATCGAGCAGCAAAAACTGCTATAACTCTCTTTATACCATTCCACTAGTACAAACGTTTCACTCTCGGTACATTTGAGTACCACGAAGGTATATAGCCCATCCCGAATGATATGCTTTCTGTAGCAACTCCGGAACCCACTATCCTTATCAGAGACGGGGAATTATTTTCTCAAAAGAGAAATCCATCAACCATCCAAGATACACTCCATACATGTTGTAAGTGCATGGAAGACTATAGCAATCAATCTCCTTTGTTGCAATTGTTACAACTGTTCGCGCTCCAGCAACTCTATAGTAGCTACCCAGTAGCTAGTTACAATCTCATGAGCATTCCTGCTCCATACAACTACAAATCTAGATAATAACTACTAAAGTCACATCATGTATATGACAGACTATCTCGTAGTTTCTTAACTGACGTAGGTATAAGATATGCCTCATTCAACTGCATTGGAATCGTTCCGATCCCTGAAATGATACATCCGCGTACAACCTCCTTTTATCCACTCCGGACGGATTAACTAATACTCGTGTAAAAGTTAACCACCGTCTAGGTCTTGTAACCGATTTCACCAGTTTTTGACTAAATGATTTCCATCATCACCTTTGTCAAACAAGTCCGTGGTATAGTAATGTCAAGTATTCTATCCACATCTATGGAATTAACCAAAACATACTAGGCAAACCACCATCCACGGTGGTCGAGTGCGCAACTCCAACTACCACAATCAATAGTGGCCAGATTACGCAACTCTAACAACTACCAACTGATCCAATCATGTCCAGGATACACGATTCTCAAATCCAGTGGCGACTAAATAGTTAATTAGTCTAACAACTTAATCAAAACTCATACAATTCATACCAAGTATGAAATTGTTGTCTCTACACACCTGCATCCCCTTTACTCTAAGCTGATATATATTAATCATCACAACGACAATGATAATCGTATGACATCATGTCACTACAATATCAGTACTCCAGTCGTAAACCAACCTTAGAGTATACACAGGTGTCTTTTGCTGATCTAAACAGATCATTTATCCCCAACGGAGGATATTCACTTTCAACAACTATCGCATTCCATCATCGATAATCGATGCATAATTTCAAAGGTCCATCTCTCTTTCAATAAAGAGTTCCGGATCTTTTCAAGGAGGAATACTGGGATAGGTAAATATCTCCTCCAACATCTCCTATAATCACAACTTACGTTCTTCCAATTTCCATAGTGCTTAATAACACTTATACCAGTCAAATTATCACCCGGTATAGGATCTTCGATACCGAAACTATTTCCGAAATCATTTCGATCGCCTACTCCACTTGCCTAAGCAACGGCAAGCCTAGGAGTTCATCCGAAATTACATCCGAACACTCTCAGATTATACGCACATCCAAGAGACATATCGTACCATACTTCCAATAATTCGACCATCCGTAAGGATATGTCCACAGTAAAAGTATGTATATCAAAGTATAAGGGTATCCCTTGACTTCTTAATTATTGGTCCACATCTCACCTGACGGTAGAGATACCACCGACCCACCAGTCGATGTATAGGAATCCTTCTAATCCAAACTAGGAATGTTCTAAACAAATATACCTGTAAACAAGTATCTCTCAACATATTAACCCAGAGGATAAAACTAGAGTAATACCCTGAATGATGAAATATCTGTCGATCCGATCCCAAAGGCTCCACGCAAGTCTCAGCCTTTCTCCGAAGAGAATAAAATCATATCCAACAGTCCGCGACAAAATGGTCGCATTTCTGCGATGAATGATCCAAGGATTTTTCCTAGATCATCTGATCCTATTACTTAAATCTACGAGTTGCAACTGTAGAATACAAAATGGATACGACCATCGTCGTATACTCTCTCCTCTGTACTAAGCAAATCACATCTGGAGATAACTGTTGGTGTCTGCTGAATCTTCTACAATGTCTTCTATTGATGCTGCTTCTGTGCTGATCTCTGCTGAAGGGGAGTATCAAGGAACTCCAACCACTCCTGAGGTAGTAGGTTGATGCTGATAAGGTAACCCACATCTTCTGTGCTGATCTCTGCTGTCGAGACGATGCATCTTCCTCCCGGAACACCATCGATAATCTTCAACTGAATCTTCAAAGTACACCTCCTCCACTGTACTGGTTGCTCAACAATAGCAACAGCTGAACTGCTCTAATGGATAATCTGGCTTCGCGTGTCTTCGTGATCTGCACTGCACGCACATAATCCCTTCGAAGTCTTTGTTCTGATTGTGCTGATATCCATGAGAACATCCTGATGATCTGCGGTTGGTCTTCCATAATCGGAGAGTAGCTCAAAGCCTATGACTCCGATCTTGCTCCTTTTATCCAATAGTCGGAGACTTCTGACTCTAATAAGTTGACCTGCAATATTTGCTTATCGGTCTCCAACTCTTAAACCCTTGTACGGAGTCATTTCTAAACTCCTGTCTCAATCCAACGTCTTTCGGCAGGATCTGGTAGAAGATCCCGGCATCTTAATCCAACAGTAAGCCAATAATCGTAGGTGGCTTAAAATATCCATTCATCTTCTTGAGCTATTAGGTGGTCGTAACCTCCGCAAATCTCACGACTCTGCACAGTACAATATTACTAATCGAGCACCCTTTTATTTTTCTTGAAGCTCAAGAATTCCTTACAATGTGTCACTAAAAGTGACACGGGGAAATATTCTCTTTAAACATCACTAAACCATGATCAAGTGATATATTATTTTCCGAAGATTATTTTCTGCATTTATCACCAAATACCGGCTTGATCCCGATAATGGTATGCAAACAACTCTTCTTTCTCAGTATAATATGAGTTAAGTACTCAAAAGTACTCTCAAAGTTATACATCTCAGTATGAACAACTCAGGGATAAAATCCCTATGAAATACCGTAACCTAGCCTTCCGCTAACTGCATCATAAATAATCTACAAGTCTGTTCATTACCCACATGTAATGATCTGACTAGCACCGTTAGTGAAAATCTCTAAGGCTGAAATCTCTGATTTCAACCAGAAATGTGACGACTTGACCCATGTTTTTTATGACTCGGTATCAGTCGGCTCTCAAAGGTAAATCACCTTTTCGACACGGTTCAAGACTCACAGACTCAACAGGTCATTCCCGTGGTCAACTCATACCACGGTTACGAATAATAACCAACATACTATAGGTTATTCCTTGATATAAGCATCTAAATGCATAGCCAACATAACCGGGAGTATAAACCCTAAAGGCCACTCCGGTTGGTCGCCTCGGTGGACGACCCCTATTACAAGTCTGCACAAGTGTCATAACTATATTGTATACACCTACTAATCAAGTTTAGATAAATATCCACTAAACCATAAGTTTTTCAGGAATTCTTACCTCGTGCTACTTGGAGCTCAGGCCGCTGTCCATCTCATCTCAAAAACCAAAACCGAATAAATCGACTCTCGAGAATCCAAGACTCGACACAAAAACAACATTGTATGGCATCGCAGAACCTTGGGCTCTGATACCACTAAAGTTGTCACGCACCGAGAGCATGCCAAGCCGAAAATCAAACGGACAACACCTCCCCTGTACGTGGCAACATTTCGAGTTAATACAAGGCTCGTAGGCCCACAATAACAATAACATAACAAATAAAAACACAACAACATAACGAAACACAGCGGAAACTAATACAACGACATACCCATAACCCCACATATACAATACATCCACATCATGCATACCGGTATGACTAACACACCACAACCACATACAGTACATCGATAAAATCCGAATCTACAAGTCCACAACACAGTACACTATGAAAACTCCAAATACAATACATGGCGGATGCAAAGCCCAAAACCAATACGGGAGCCTCGGAGGTGAGATGAGATGCCAGCCAGCGGTGCTCCAAGTTGTCACGAAGTCTTCTACCTGTTACCTGGGCGACAGAAAAACCCAGGGTCCGTGGGGGTGGTGAGTAAAACTCAGTAGGTAATAGAAAAACATGTATATATGTCATATCACATGTATTTTCAACAACATACTCTAGAAGTACAACTGGTATATCAGCATAGTATATAAATACAAGCATATACTATCTAACCAAATAAACACCATAAAAATGCAGACATACCTGAAGTCTGCTACGCTACTCTGATCCAACTTGAACATATATCCAACATATATATATATAACAGGAAGAGTAGATCAACTCACAATATACTCTAGCTACAGGTCAAGGTATCTAATGGTCTGCCTAACACATATACCGATTGACACAATCAGTATAACATATGCAAGAAGCATGCATGAATATGATGTACGAAGCATAATACAATCAAGTGCAACATCACAATTAAGCATATATATATAGTATCAGATCTATATATATATTAATCTCAACCATCCATATATATATATATATATATATATATATATATATATATATATATATATATATATATATATATATATATATATATATATATACATACATATATGTATCTATATATGGTAATATGCAAAGTGCCATCAGATACGGCAATGCAGCATGCATGGTCATGCCTGCTCACCCCTACTCGCTACCACGACCCCAGTGTGGCCTAGGTGGCACGACATGACAACTGTCCCAACTCACACCAACCACTGCTATAGAGTGGCCGAGTGGGCAGTATGATCAAGTAGCATATGAGCGTAAAGAGCTCGCTACACAATGGGGGTCCCTGCTGCTAGCCACTCCGACTAACACAACCAATGAGTGGTCGAGTACCACACACCCAGGACAACTGCACGCAACTCCAACTATCACCGTCTATAGTGGTAGAGTGCGGCACAACAGATGCTCTGCCCTCACACCAGTTACTCCTCGAGGAGTGCACTGGGAGGCAAGATGACTGATGACTCTCTCAACCCCAAGGGAGACTATGTCGTCAGAATGCATGCAAATGACATGAGTATGCTGTCACACGTACAACCATCTATCACAGACTCTCTGTTCTACAAAGAGTCATACTCATCTGATCAATACACTCTCTATCCTGTAGAGAGTCGTACTCAACTGATCGACGCACTCTCTATCCTGTAGAGAGTCGTACTCAACTGATCATAACTCTCTCTCCAATAGAGAGTCGTACTCAACTAATCGATGCACTCTCTATCCTGTAGAGAGTCATACTCGACTGATCATAACTCTCTCTCCAATAGAGAGTCGTACTCAACTGATCGACGCACTCTCTATCCTGTAGAGAGTCGTACTTGACTAATCATATCAAGCTGGGACCATCGGTCCGCAGCGACACACTAATCACCCTTCACTTAACCATTACACAACTCATGGTTGGTAACAGTATGCAACATACGGGTATTGGAAATAAATCCTATATTTAGGGCATTACCTACCCACAGATGACCTTTTTGCCAATTTATAAATTGGGTCATCACCTGTACTGACATTTACACCCTTACACCCTACTAAACATCTTGGCCAATTTACATCACATCTATAACTCCTAAATCATGATAGGGTATATGTGATATCAACAATTGAGCATAAATATATCCAACGATAAGTTCAAGCATACGATAATAAGAGCAGGGTCAAGGTAATATGAACACCTAACATGGTCATATCTATGACTAAATCTGAATGCAATACATCTACCCGGACCAGGTAGGAAATTACCCACCTGCTGTAAAGATCATACTGATTGTCTTCATATCGGAATCTCTGTCGTGAATCAACATCCTGCAACCAAAGAATGCAATATATATTTAAGTTCTACTATCAATCTAATAGTATAACTAAACCAATTCCTTTATCAAATACGAATTAGAACTCCCAATCATCAATCTCCAACTCACATATCGATCATTATATACAAATCAATTGTCTCGATACTAATTAAAGTCTCGATCACACCTCCAACATCACTTCGGCTATATCACCGTAAGTATACCCACTAGATCCAATTAACAATTCACAATAATCCAAATCAACACTGTAAACATGAACAACTCATCCATAACTAGTAATCATCGAGTCAATACTAGTTCAACTATAACGTAGTATACATCCATATAATTAATCTTCTATTAACAAAAAATCCATCACAAGATCAGTTTATTCACAATGATAGTGATATACATTCATAAATTATCCAAACTCAACTCACCTTGCCTAGACTCACTCTACAGCTTCTTGTTCCACCATAGGAAACATCGATCTATACGATTCAAATGCACGGAGGCAACAACCCATCTGATGTAGAGCGTGCTGAAAACCATCATGTCCAAAAACTCTTTCTCAATTCAACTACCTGTGACCAAAACACATCATATAACCAAACACTAACATAATCAAATCGGAGGAATAAGGATCTAACCCGATCTTGATAAACGATCGATTAACCAAATCACCAACCATTCATTAATTCTCCAACCATATCATTACCATATCAAAGCTTACCTTGATCACAGCTCCCACAGTCCCATTGTTACACTTACAGAACCTCACTGCCCCTTTTTCGACTATTCACAGCCACACCTTCATCGTCGGCATAACTTCACAGCCGAGAACAAAGCATCACCATCATTTACAGTCACTCACAACGATTCACAATCATCCTCAACTCCAAACACAGTCGAAATTCTCAACAACACATCACAGCCAAGACACACAACAAATTTACAGATGGAAAGCAAGGGTTAGATCAAGCTTACCGGCCCCAAATCTCCACCGGCAGTAAATCTCCCTCTTATCCCTGTTCTGCTCGCCGGAAAAACCCCCTAGCTCCGACGACCACCGGCAGTAAATCTCCTCCTTCCATCCCCAATTCACCGGTCAATGACCCTGCCCAATATCCACAGTCCATCGGAAACCAACAGAGCCATCGCTGTCGTAGTCCCAAACACGAAGCTCTGGGTTACAATCGGAGAAACTATGATCTAAGATGGATCTCACACGAGGTCATGGAAAAAGGATCAAGCCTCACCTTGTGCCGGCAGAACTCGCCGCTCGTGAGATCAAAGACGTGCATCGACAGTCTCTGGATCGCGGAGAAGAAAAGGGGCACCGACTTCCTTCCCAATCGTCGTCTATTCCGGTAGAGGTCTTAGACGGCAGAAGGTCCGATCGACGGCGATCAGGAGTTGCGACGGCGCTTGATCGGAAGATAGAAAGGCTACTGTAGTGCTCACACAGCTTGGCGACAGCGGTGACTGTGGACGATGAGCTGCTCCAACAGGCGGCGACGGGCGGCGACGGCGAGTGGAGCGACGAGCGATTTGGAGGAGGAAGTCGCGTGGGGGAAGGAGGAGGAGGAAAGGTCGGGATCGCGAAGAAGAAAAGAGGAGTCGCGAACACTGAAACCGATGGGAAATGGCGGATTTAGTTTAATTAAACCATTTAATACAAGATAGTCTAAACAGGCTTTACAAAAGCCTGTTCGTTTCATCCCCATAAAATATCCATAGAACCTCCATTTAAATCCAGAAAAATTTTAAAAAAATTCCTGAAAATTCTATAAGATAATTCCTACTTAGCAAGGGATTTTTTTTTCGGTATCTTACATCTATAGCATTTCATTTGAACAGTTTTAATAGTTGAGAAATTAAATAATAGTGGTCAACTGGAACAAACTCATTCGGATAAGATGTGCAAAAGTTATTCATCCACCCTCGTATTTGTATAAAAGCAATGTCTAAAAGAATGGATCTAAGTAACTTCTAATTCTGTTCTCTTTCTTGCTTTCTTATCTTCTGCTCTGTTTTCTTCTTTTTATCACTTAAATTTGACTTGACATTAGAGTTAAAAGAGAGCCTAGGGGCACCCCTTGCCTCTCTTCTAACTCTTCCCTCTCAACAAAAAGTAGGAATCATTCGTTGTAGCTTAACAGACATAATCTTCATCCAAGATGCACGCCAAATCACATATCAGAATAATAATTGAGTCGGTTGTTAGTGAAAGCCCTAGAGTCAATCATGTGATGATTGTTGTATGAACTTTATTGTATCATATTCCTATTTATAAAGGCATGGTTATTATATTTACTTGTATTGGTGCCAAATAACTAAATATAATAATGTTCTTGAGTAGTAGGTTCTTATCTATATCAATCGATTGGTTGAATCGATAATGAGATGATATAGAGAACACTATTCTTAATCATTCCTAGTCAAGTATTAACATTCAGGGACAATGTTAATGCATAGAGACTAGCATGTAGGTCAACATGATGACTTGATCTCACAAGTCATGGATATGAGATATCAAGTTGACACATGGGCATGCATTGGAGAATGTATACTGAATGACCCGCCATGAGAAAGTATCATGGATCGTTATATGAGTGTCATATACTTTCTCATGTGGCTATTAGTATGACTATTAGTCCTTAGACCTGAAGTCACCATGGTTCCCTACATAAGGAGTTGCATACTTTGGCTTCGTCAAACGTCACCCGTAAATGGGTGGACTATAAAGGCGATTACTGGGTATGTAACAAATTATACGGAGGGATGTGAGTGATGTAGATGGGATCTATCCCTTCTATATGACGGGAGTGACATCGATATTCTTGATAGAGTGAGACCACGAAGTGCATGGCCATGCCCAAATGAGTCAATATGAGATATTGAGCTCATTTGATTAGAGTGAGTCTACTTGGAGTTCAAGATTTAAGATTGTACCGAGGATGACACGGTCTATGCCTCGATTGGTCAATCTAGATGTCAAGGATAGAGGGACATTGTCACATATTGTGAGAGTCACAATTAGTAGTCACAAAGGTGATGTTGGAGCTCAACATTCTTGTAACTTGGGTAGCAATGATGTGTTGCTAGATACCTCTCATTGCTTATGTTCCTAAATCGGTTTAGGGACATTGCCAACGTTACAAGAACCTATAGGGTCACACACATAAGAGCAATTAGATGGAGATTAGGTTCATGTGATGAACCATGAGGATTAGGTTCATGGGATGAACCAAATTGGATTAAGAGTAATCCAAATTAGACTAATTGAGTTAGACTCAAGTTGATTCAAGTGTTGAATGAGTCTAATTTAGATTTGATTCATCAAATCAATTTAAATTAATGAATAGAGATTCATTAAATTAAATTGACTTGAGTCAAGTGGTTAGATTTGATCAACCATGGGAGATTAGAGGTCAAGTTTGACTTGACTTGAGAGGGAAGATGAAAGGTCAAGTTTGACTTGACCAAATGCCATGTCATGATGATGACTTGGCATGGCCGGCCAATGATGATGCTCCACATCATCATTGACTTTGTCATGTGGTGCCACCTCATGAGGGAGACCAAGAGCCATGGGAGTTACATGCATGCATGTAACCTCCCAAGCCTTGAAGTGGCTGGCCACTTCAGGGGTTTTGATGGTGAAATTCATTTGGTGAGTTACATACAACTTCATCTTCTTCCTTGGATCAACTTCCCTCAAGCTCTCTCCCTCTCCTTCCTCATCTTGCCGAGCATCTGAGTGCTAGCACACTCAAGATTGCTTTTCTCCACCTTTTGCTTGTGTGGATACCAATAGAGAAGTGTGCACTTGACGCTCTTGAGTTTCGGCGAACCTTTTGGACGAGCGGGATAAGCGAAGGGTGTCGCTACGAGGGTAACGTTCTAATCATATAGATCTAAGGTAGATCTAGAGTTTTAAATAAGCACATACATTTTTTATTTTAATACATCTTCACACGGATCCGTGGTCGGGGTTCCAAAGTTTCCGCAACGCAAAAAGCGGTTTTTGCGGCTCGAAAAATCCCAACAGTGGTATCAGAGCCACGTGCGAAGCATGTATGTGTTTCATTTTTATAATTTTTGTATTAGATATAAAAATTACAGATTTATATGTTTCTATAAATTTCCTATTTTTATAGAATTTTTGGGTATTTTTCTCGAAGAATCGAAGCAACGAGTGTTGTGACACTTGTAGGCTTCAACCGTCGAGAAAAACTCTCCGAAACGGTGAGTTCTCGCTTTAGGTTTTTGGGACAGCGACTTAAGTTGCTGTAAGATCATTGTAGGGACACTCGCAAAGTTCATTTTGCGAGTAGGGGCGCTGCCCCTATCCCCGAAAGGGGCCTTGTCCCACGATCGCGCCCGGAAATCGCTTAGCGGGACCGTTACGGGGAGGTGACTCATAAGATTGAAAAAAAAAAAGGAAAAATTATAGAAATTTTCTGTAAAAAATACATAATTTAGAATTATGTATAATTCTATGATTGTCATGGCCCAATAACCCCAATTTCATTGGATGATGTGTTGTAATTCATAATACGGTATGCGTACCGTTTTTGTGGTTGTGCATGGTGTATAGTGTATGCGACCTGCGCATCGTACCTCTTCTTATGATATTCTAGTTGTAAATAGTTTTAGACTCGAATGTAACTCGAGTTTCATATTTGTAATGTACAAAATGGAGCGGTGAAAAGTCCACTTGAAGACGAGGTTACGAGAAGGGTGCCGACGACACATGACGGTCAAAGGAAGCGCTTGGAGAAGCCGCTAGCCTTAGGTTGACCATCCGATCTTCTCATTGGCTTGAGAAGATCGTAGTAGGGCCATGACTTTTATGTTGATTTTGCTTGTATGTATGTGATGCATGCTAGTAGAATAATGTTTGTATGTATATGATGCATGCTAAGATAATTTTCTTGTATGTATATGATGCATGCTAGAATAATGATTGTATGTATGTGATGCATGCTAATATAGGATAATAAAGGTCTAAATGCGTATAAGATACACATTACGATTAGATTAGATCATAATCGAATCAACTCGAAAATGCCTACCGAACCTTGATACCCATCACTACCTCGATCATTTGTTGTTGTTGAATCTGCCAAAGCAGAGCAACGCATATTATCTTGGTAGGGTGCGAAGGGACAATCTTGGTCCCGCCTATCACGCTTGGGTTAGAGTAAGCTCAATTAGATTGAGCAAAACTAGTTAACTCAATTGGATCGAGTAGAACTATAGGCATATTCCAATCGTTGGAAAGATAGGTTAAGATCGCATTTACACTAAATCTTGGGCGATTTAGCCAAAGCTAACTCAAGGTCTTTTGTAAATGTGGGTCTTGATCCTATAAACAAGAGTTGCATAGAGATGTAATTGATAATGTTTTACCCACCGATCGTACTAAGTCTTGGGCGATTTATGTTAGGGCAATCTCTTGTCGTGATATGGTTTTGATGTGTGTGGCAAAGGGTTTAAGTTAGTTTGTAATTGTTATTTGATATGTGCGTTGAAGTCGTGCAGGACTTAGTAATTCGCACATGGAGCCGTGGCAAGTTTCACAACTCATGACTCGGTCCTTGAGTCAGTGAAGGATGGCTTTGCGGAAGCCGTGTGCTTGGAGCATCCGAGGGACCGCCGGACGAGGAGCTTGGAGTGAAGCCGGATGAAGTAGACTTCGAGGCAAGAGACGCGAAGGAGCATTGCAGAGCCGTGCGCCTGATGCTGCCGAGGGACGTGGCCAAGAACGAAGATAACTTCAAAGGCGAGGGACTCTGAGAGATGAGAGTGAGCGAATGTAACCCAGGAAGGGGTAGTAGCTCTTAGGTGAAACTTGGTCATTTGGCTAAGTGTCGGATGGGATTTCCCGACACCAGTCGACTGCCATGGAATGGCAGTCGACTGCTCTGAGTCGAACGTGGTTCGACTGGTATTCGACTGAGTGTTTTGAGGCCAGCAGTCAACTTCCATATGTGGGCAGTCGAGTGCCAAGACCATCAGTCGACTGCTGAAGGTAGCAGTCGACTGGTCGAAAGGGTTTTGCCACAGAACCGCTCGTAGCCGACTGGACAGTCGACTACGGAGGCAGCAGTCGACTGATGAGGTCCATCAGTCGACTGCCAAGTGTTCCGTTGGACTACAACGGTCGGGATCCGATGTGTTCGGAGGTCGTTGTAGTGGCGGCAGTCGACTGCCAAGGGCAGCAGTCGACTGGTGGCGGCCAACGGGAAGAAAAGCTTCCTCTATATAAAAATAGAGGGTGTGAGCCTTTGAGAGGTTAATGCTTATGCTCTAAGTGATCTTCCAAGTGCCCCACAAGCTTTAAATTCTTCTTACTTGTTTCTACTCCATTCTTATTGTAAGAAGAGTGATCTTGATTGTAAAGGTTACCTCCACCTAGCTTGGTGCAAAGGAGAGACCAATAGTGATTGGCTTTGGAGGAGTGATTCACTTCGGACGAATCGGGATCGTGGATTAGCGGCGTAGCCGTGAACCACGTTACGACATTGTGTTACCATTGTCTATTTCTTTTGCTTTGTCTTTATTTATTTAATTTGCTTGTATTGTTGTTTCCGCTTGCGCTAATCTAATTGTAGACAAGCAAATTACGACATCCATCGTAAGAGGGCTATTCACCCCCCTCTAGCCGGCCAATCGATCACCAACAAATGGTATCAGAGACAAGGAAAGCTTGTCGAGGACTAATCGCCACAACAAGCAACATTCAATATGGCCGGCTCTAATATTCATCCGCCGAAGTTCGAAGGGGAATTCGCTTGGTGGAAGAAGCGAATGGAGGTATTTTTCGAGACCGATTTAGAAATTCCTTTAATCATGGAAAATGGTTTCGAATTGCCTAGGAATGAAAATGGGGAGCCATTGGAAAAATCAAGGTGGAGCAAGAGGCAAAGAGAAGAATACTTGGCAAATTCTAAGGCCAAGCACCACCTATACAATGTCCTCCCCCAACAAGAAGTCAACCGGATAGGAGAGTGTGCTAGCGCCAAGGAAATGTGGGAAAAACTAATAGAGATTCATGAAGGCACATCCGAGGCAAAGCTATCAAGGAGAGATGTCCTTCGCTCCCAATTGTCCAATATAAAACTCGAAAAGGGAGAGAAGGTAAAATCTCTACACTCTAGATTTAAGAAAATTCTAACCGGTTTGACAAGTGTAGGTGAAAAGCTCTCCAATCGGGATATGGTAATGAAGGCCATAGATGTCTTTCCCCGATCCTCAAGATGGAGCTCCATGGTGGATTTATTTTACATCTCCAAGAACTTGGAAGTAAGTACCTTGGAGGAGTTTTTCTCAACAATGGAGATACACGAAATGAGGCTTGAAGGAATACAAGAAGAGCCAAGAATCCAACCTTCAAGAGGAGTAGCATTTTTGGCAAACAAAGGGAAGAAGAAGATAGAGATTCCCTCCTCCGATGATGATGAAGCTTCCTCCTCCTCCTCCATGGATAGCACAGAAGAAGCTTATATGGTAAGGAGGGTAAGGCGTGCATTAAAAGGTTTTAGATTTAACAAATCAAATGATAGGAATAGAAGATCAAGGGGGAAAATCATTTGCTACAATTGCCAAGGAGAGGGCCACATAAGGGATAATTGTCCCCTCCTAAACAAGAGCAAGGAAGAGAGGAAAAAGAAAGAAGAAAAGAAGAAGAAAAAGGGGAGCAAGAAGAAAGAGGAGAAGAAGGCAAAGGAAAAGGAGAAGGCTAAGGCATTCAAAGCAAAGACATGGGATGACCTTTCTTCCTCTTCCTCATCCGAAGAAGAAGAACATGTCTACTCCAACCTTGCATTGATGGCCTTCGACGACTTGGATTGCTCTTCCACCGAAAATGAAGAATCAAGCTCAAGTGGAGAGAGCTCAAGTGAAGGGGGAGCCTCCTCTACATCCTCCTCATCCGAAGAAGAAGAGGACATGGAAACTATGGTAACAAATCTTTCACCTAGTAAAATAGTTTCCATGATTTCTAGTCTCACTAAGGATTTATTCAGAGTCAAGAAAAAGAATAAGAGCATGCTAGATAAAATTAAGGAATTAGAACAAAAACTATAAAAAGCATGTGTTAATGATAGTGATGATGATGCATGCTCACATGATCTTTATGTGCCATTAGATGTTAATGATGCATGCATAGAAGAAAATAGGGCTTTAAGGGAAAAGGTAGATTATTTAACCAAAGCCCTAGAAAAGTTTACAATTGGCTCCAACACCTTGAACATGATAATTGGGAGCCAAAGAGCTAGCTTCAACAAAAAGGGCCTAGGTTATAAAGAAAAGAAAAATGAAAAGGCCTACAAATGTCTAATAGCTAGGGGACAAGATAAGAAGAAAGTAATTGCTAGGAAATGGATTCCTAAGGAATTTCTAGTGAACCCCATAGGCAAGAACTTATTTTGGGTTCCAAAATCCATTCTTAAGGGTTAGAAAAATCCTAGGGTAGTCAACCATATGGACTTAACCTATATCATATTTTGGTTGACTTAGGATGGCGGGACAACTTTTTGAAATAGTGTTAGGTGATGATAATGTGCCTATAAATAGTTAATAATGCTTAAATAATGATATTTAATGAAATTGCTATGTATGTTTGCAATCATGATTTATGATTTTGAAAATTGGCACATCATCATGAGAAATAGGTTTAAATCATGCTTTAGGTGATACTTTTGTTTATTATCATGATATCATACCTAATGCATGATTATTGTTTGATGAACACATGTTCTTCATGATCATAATGTGAAATTAAGTCATATATATCTTTATGATTATGAGGTTTGCTAGGATGATACTTAACCTTGATAGAATTGCATGATTATAATGGTTAAGTATATACAAATACCCTCTAGGATGCATCTCACACTCACCATAGGCTACCATGATTGAAAACTTAGCATGGGTGAGATGTTAGGATGATACAAATGTCCACTAATGTCTATGGCATTTAGATGGTCATTTAAGGTATCAAAATAGAATAATAGACCAATCATGGGGAAGGCTTATGTTTAATTCATAGACATATTGCCCAAAGGTCATGGTTGGATATTTCATATATTTTCAAAACAATTTCTTACTCTAAAATCTATGTATTCATGTTTTGAAACAATTGGAACCAAAACTAGGTGTTAAACTTGATACTCACATGATCAAAAACCTAGTGGTTTTTAAAGCTTTTGGATTTTTGACAAATACGTGAAAATATAATGATTTTTCATAAAAAGCTATTTTTCACTGATAAAGAAACTTAAAATAAATATGTTCCCCAAATTTCATGATTTTTCGAATTTTTTGGAATTTTTAATGCATTTAAATTACCAAAATCGTAATTTGAATCCATTGTGCACGATCGCCATATCGATAGCAATGATCGCCACTGAAAAATAGACCAGTAAAGGCTAAATTCGGTTTTTAACCCAATTTTTGGTGTTCTCCTTCTATTAGACTTGATGCCATGAGCTTATAACTTAATATTAATCTTTTTGATGGTGTCAAAGGGGGAGAAATGTATGTTTAAGTAAAGGAGAATAAATTTAGGGGGGGAAATGATTATGCTTATGATAGGGGGAGAAATATGTATTGGGAGTTTCATGGATTAAGGGGGAGTTGCATGTTGCTATATCATGTTTATGTTTACATACTTTCTTACCTTAGATTTTCTATCAAATGTTTTTACCTAACTTAAACGGATTGTCACACATCAAAAAGGGGGAGATTGTTAGGACAATCTCTTGTCGTGATATGGTTTTGATGTGTGTGGCAAAGGGTTTAAGTTAGTTTGTAATTGTGATTTGATATGTGCGTTGAAGTCGTGCAGGACTTAGTAATTCGCACATGGAGTCGTGGCAAGTTTCACAACTCATGACTCGGTCCTTGAGTCAGTGAAGGATGGCTTTGCGGAAGTCGTGCGCTTGGAGCATCCGAGGGACCGCTGGACGAGGAGCTTGGAGCGAAGCCGGAGGAAGTAGACTTTGAGGCAAGAGATGCGAAGGAGCATTGCAGAGTCGTGCGCCTGATGCTGCCGAGGGACGTGGCCGAGAACGAAGATAACTTCAAAGGCGAGGGACTCTGAGAGATAAGAGTGAGCGAATGTAACCCAGGAAGGGGTAGTAGCTCTTAGGTGAAACTTGGCCATTTGGCTAAGTGTCGGATGGGATTTTCGACACCGCCGATCGCTAGCCATGGAATGGCAATGATCGCTTCCGAGTCGAACGTGGTTCGACCGGTATTCGACCGAGTGTTTTGAGGCGCAGCCGAATGATCGCCATATGGGCAATGATCAGTACAAGACCATCACCGATCAAGGCGCAATGATCGGTCGAAGGGTTTTGCCAGAATCGCTCGTGAGCCGATCGGGCAATGATTACGGAGGCGCTGATCGACTAACGAGGTCCATCGCCGATCGCCAAGTGTTCCGTTGGACTACACGGCCGGGATCCGACGTGTTCGGAGGTCGCTAGAGCGGGCAATGATCGCCAAGGGCGCGATGATCGGTGGCGGCCAACGGGAAGAAAAGCTTCCTCTCTATAAAAAGAGAGGGTGTGAGCCTTTGAGAGGTTAATGCTTATGCTCTAAGTGATCTTCCAAGTGCCCCACAAGCTTTAAATTCTTCTTACTTGTTTCTACTCCATTCTTATTGTAAGAAGAGTGATCTTGATTGTAAAGGTTACCTCCACCTAGCTTGGTGCAAAGGAGAGACCAATAGTAATTGGCTTTGGAGGAGTGATTCACCTCGGACGAATCGGGATCGTGGATTAGCGGCGTAGCCGTGAACCACGTTACGACATTGTGTTAGCATTGTCTATTTCTTTTGCTTTGTCTTTATTTGTTTAATTTGCTTGTATTGTTGTTTCCTCTTGCGCTAATCTAATTGTAGACGAGCAAATTACGACATCCATCGTAAGAGGGCTATTCACCCCCCTCTAGCCGGCCAATCGATCACCAATAATTTAGCCAAAGCTAACTCAAGGCTTAGTATGATGTGGATCTTGTCCCGCAAGAATTATAGCTAGTTTGTATGAATCTAGTAATGTGGTTTGACCACACCCATAACTCGATTCTACAAAATTCCTATAATTCAGTGGGAGCATCATTTGATTAAAGGCCTAATTAAATGATAAAAGGAATATGATATTAATTCTTTGCATTGTATGTTGTAGATAACTATGTCGACAAACACGAACACTCTCTCTCTGCGTTCTGTCCTTTAGAAGGACAAGCTCAATGGAGCAAATTTCCTGGACTGGTACAGGAACCTGAGAATTGTTCTCACCCAAGAAAGGAAGTTGTACGTTCTGGAGCAGCCCATTCCGAAGGCACCTCCTGCCACTGCCTCGCGAGCTGACAAAGATGCTTACAAGAAGCATCAAGATGATGCATTAGATGTGTCATGTCTAATGCTTGCGACCATGAACTCTGAGCTTCAAAAGCAACATGAGTTCATGAATGCTTATGATATGGTTGGACATCTTTGTCAACTATATCAAGGACAAGCAAGGCATGAGAGATATGAAGTCTCTAAGGCATTATTTGGGTCCAAAATGCAAGATGGGACTCCCGTAGGTCCATATGTACTCAAGATAATTGGGTACGTAGAAAACCTACAAAGGCTGGGATTCCCACTTGGCCAAGAGATGACCATTGACCTAATCTTGCAATCTTTGCCACAAGCCTATAATCAATTTGTCATGAATTATAACATGAATGAAATTGATAAGTCATTGCCTGAGATGCTCAGCATGTTGAGAACTGCTGAGCTTAACCTTAAGAAGGGAAAATCTGACACCATTTTGATGG
Organism: Wurfbainia villosa; assembly: GCA_025175895.1. Lineage (NCBI taxonomy): Eukaryota > Viridiplantae > Streptophyta > Magnoliopsida > Zingiberales > Zingiberaceae > Wurfbainia > Wurfbainia villosa. The sequence continues at coordinate 11,169,093 of CM046007.1, read as the reverse complement.
TGCACAAGAAGAAAGGCAAGGGCAAGCCTAAAGGTAAGGGAAAGTCCCAAGCCAAGGGCAAAGGCAAAGAACTTAAACCCAAAGGAGGGGTAGCTAAGGAAGGGGTTTGCTTCCACTGCAAGGAAGCTAGACATTGGAAGCGTAACTGCAAAGCTTACCTGGAAGATCTTAAGAAGAAAAGAAGTGAGACTTCTACTTCAGGTAAAAATGTTATAGAAGTCAATCTATCTATTTCTTCATCATGGGTATTAGATACCGGATGTGCATCTCACATTTGTACCAATGTGCAGGCGCTGAAAAATAGCAGGGCATTGACAAAGGGCGAGGTGGACCTACGAGTAGGCAATGGAGCAAGGGTTGCTGCTGTTGCTGTAGGAACTTATGATCTATCTCTGCCCTCTGGGCTTGTACTAGAATTAGGTGAATGTTGTTATGTGTCTGCCTTAACTAAAAATATCGTTTCAGTTTCTTGTTTGGACAAGAAAGGATTTTCATTTATAATAAAGAACAAATGTTGTTCAGTTTATTTAAATGATATGTTCTATTGTAGTGCACCTCTAATGAACGGACTCTACTTTCTAGACTTAGAGAGCCCTATCTATAACATAAGTACCAAGAGGTTCAAGTCAAATGAGTTGAACCAAACCTATCTCTGGCATTGTCGCTTAGGTCACATAAATGAGAGTCACTTATCTCAGCTCCATAAGGATGGGTTGCTAGACTCATTTGATTTTGAATCATATGAGACATGCGAGTCTTGCCTTTTAGGCAAGATGACCAAGACTCCCTTTAGTGGACACAGCGAAAGAGCAATAGATTTGTTAGAACTTATACATAGTGATATATGTGGTCCTTTCAATGTTGCTGCTAGAGGTGGTTATAGGTACTTCATTACATTTATTGATGACTTCAGTAGATATGGTTATGTGTATCTTATGACACATAAATCAGAATCCTTTGAAAAGTTCAAAGAATTCAAGAATGAAGTACAAAACCAGCTTGGCAAGAGTATTAAGATACTTCGATCAGATCGAGGTGGTGAATACCTTAGCCATGAGTTTCGTGACTATCTAGCTGAGTGTAGGATTCTATCCCAACTCACTCCTCCTGGAACACCACAGTGGAATGGTGTATCCGAAAGGAGGAATCGTACCCTATTAGATATGGTACGATCTATGATGAGTCACACAGATCTTCCTATATCCTTTTGGGGATATGCTCTAGACACAGCAGCCTTTACCCTTAACCTTGCATCATCCAAGGCTGTCATAAAGACACCATATACGATATGGACAGGGAGAAATCCCAAGATGTCTTTCATGAGGATTTGGGGTTGTGAGGCTTACGTTCGACGTCAAGTCTCAAACAAACTGGGACCCAAATCTGATAGGTGATATTTTTTTGGATATCCCAAGGATACAAAGGGATATTACTTCTACATTCCCAATCAGCACAAAGTGTTTGTGGCAAAGACTGGAGTTTTTCTAGAAAGGGATTTTGTTTCTAGAAAAACTAGTGGGAGTACTTTCGATCTTGAAGAAGTTCAAGATAAGGACCATAGAACTGAGGCCTTGATGGAGGTTGAACAGGAACCACAAAGTGTTGTGGGTGATGAGGTTGTTGCACAAAGAGTTATGGAACAACCACCTGTTCAGGTAGACCTACCTCTTCGCAGATCTGATAGGGTACGTCGTCAGCCTGAGAGATACTCATTTCTCTTGTCTGACCATGATGACGTTATGCTCATTGAGAATGAACCTACCTCCTATCAGGAAGCTGTGATGAGCCTAGATTCTGAGAAATGGCTAGAGGCCATGAGATCCGAGATGGAATCCATGTACACCAACCAAGTATGTGTTGGGTTTCCGGCACCGCGGCGTGTGTGTGTTCGATCACGTTTCGTAAATATGAACACAGCGAAAGCAATAAAAATAATAAATCTACATTTATTACAACACACACAACGCACGCATGCATATTACAACAAGTGTAGACATAACCGTAAATTTAAATTTGCAATAAAAGGAAATTTATCTACGTTATACCTTTCGTATGACGTGTAGCGGGAACGGCATCAATCGGAACGATCCTCGCTAGAATCGTCTCTATCCGTATCCACGCCGAGTTCCTCGGGATGACTTCGCTAAGCCACGAGCTTCGTCTTCGTACGGGTTACTAGCCTCGTGTTGAAGACGACGTGATCGAGAGATGATCACGATCCGAATCCAAATTCGGATCCTAATACGAGTTCTCAAAACTCGCTTCTCCGGAGAGGTATTCGTCAACTAATTGACGAATCCTTCATCCTCCACCTCAGAGGATTACCGGAGATCGAATCCCCGGTAGTTTAGCCACTGTCGGAGCTCAAACCGTCGTCCAAACGACGCTCCGACGAGAGGAGAAGAAGCTGTCCAGAAAACTGGACAGCTTGGTGGAGGAGTAGGCGCCGGCCAAAACAAGGAAGCCAAGTGCTCACCTTTTCACCGAGGCCTAGGAAGATCACCGGAGGGTCGCCAGAGGATCACCGGCTGAAGCTTGGACGCCGGCAAGGACTTGGACGGCGGCACAAGAAGCTGGGCGGCAATGGAGTTGGTCGGCAATGAGGGTTGGGCGGCAACTCCTTGCTAGGGCTTGGATTAGGGCTTAATTATCCATTAAGCCCTCTTTTATAGAGAACTAATTCTCTTAATGGTTATTGGATCATAACTATTAGGCCCGTTAACCCGCTCCATTAAGATAAGTTAAAATAAACCAAACCATGATGGTTTATTTTAAGTTAAAACGAACCGAACCAACTTTTGGTTCATTCGTTTAAAATAAACCAAACCCTTTGGTTTATTCTCCTCCATTGGATTAGAACCAAACCATTTTGGTTCATCCATTATGTCTTCATAAGACACGGCCCATCCACGCTTCCATTGCGACTGAAACGATTTCATGCTCGCTTTATGTTTGGTCCAACCAAACCTAGTTTCTCTCGGTCTGAGAATCCCATTCTCAAGCTCATTTTAAATCCTTTGGATTACGCTGCACAGCGTGTGACCAAATAGGTTCTCGGTTTATGTTGGTCGTCTATAATTAACCATTAATTATAGAACGATCATGAGTGGCACCTAGTAGTACATCATGATCCCCAATTAACCAAAAAGATCAACGGTTGATCCAGAACTATTTCTGAAACCCTTCAGCAGCTCGAATGATTCGTGCCCCATTCCCTTCACTCATCTTATACCCACTTGGTTCAGGACATGGTCTATTGTGTCACCCTCACTAGGTCGACTACGCCACACCTAGCCCAAGTATCATTTCCTCGTCCCACGATTCTAGTTACTCCACATGTATCAAGAGTACCTTACTCTAAACATGTAATGCTTTGGCCAAAGACTTTAGTAACAATCCGACGAGAGGCCATGGGTATACATCTCCTCGCAAGGAGTGGTGAATCCTTTATAGGCTATTCAAACACCTTCGATCACTCGACTTATACCCAATCATCCCGGGTCCACATCTCCTTAGAGATGTTTGCTTAAGATGTCAAAGCATAAGTCTCCATGATCAAGATGACTTGAATACCGCAAGTCAAAGGAACATCGCACTTAAGCTACAGTAAGAACTTCATTGACATATCTATATATGTAGAGAACCATATAAAGTCTTACGGCTGGTCACTCCAATGAACTAGTTATCATAACTAGCATCCACGATCAACTCCGGACATCACAATGTCTCCAGTCAGTGAGAATCAGCTGCTTGGATACACCAAGGAGTATACCTCGTGCTAGTCTCGACAGAATTGATGGTGTCCAAATCCATCAATTCATCGACTAGGGATAATTCTGATACATCACAATTACACATGTAGAGATACTCACTAGTTGTGATCCAATCACAAATTCTCTCATGCTGTGAATCGCATCGTGGACATTCAGTAAATGAGTTTAAGATCCAATCAAATACATGAAACATGTATACTCAAATAGTGAATCTTCATTTATCATATAAATGGTTCATACATAAGGCGATTGTCTTAGGACATCTCTCATATATTACTAACAGTATGGACTTTGGTTGATCCACCTGAAGGGGTCAAACCCATTGGATGTAAGTGGGTCTTTAGGAGAAAGACTGACATGGATGGACTTACGCATACCTATAAGGGTCGATTGGTGGCTAAAGGTTTCAAGCAAATTTATGGTATAGACTATGATGAAACCTTTTCTCCAGTGGCGATGTTTAAGTCCATTCGGATCTTGCTTGCTATTGCAGCATACCACGATTATGAGATCTGGCAGATAGATGTCAAAACCATGTTTCTGAATGGAAACTTACTCGAGGATGTGTACATGACACAACCTGAGGGTTTTGTAGATCCACAGTATACTGGGAAGGTATGCAAGCTGCAAAGGTCCATTTATGGGCTAAAGCAAGCTTCTCAGAGCTGGAATCTTTGATTCGATGATGCAATCAAACAGTTTGGTTTCATCAAGAATGAAGATGAACCCTGTGTCTACAAGAGGGTTAATGGGAACACAGTTGTATTCCTTGTATTGTATGTGGATGACATACTGCTCATTGGGAATGACATCCCTTCGCTACAGTCTGTGAAGACTTGGCTGGGGACGTGCTTCTCAATGAAGGACTTAGGTGAAGCAGCCTGTATTCTAGGCATCAAGATCTATAGAGATAGATCTAAGAGATTGCTTGGCCTAAGTCAGAGTACATACATTGACACGGTATTACTACGGTTTGCCATGCAGAATTCCAAGAAGGGACTTCTGCCGATGTCACATGGTGTGAGTCTTTCGAAGACTCAAAGTCCCTCTTCTAGAGAGGAGAGAGACCGCATGGATAAGATACCTTACGTATCTGTTATAGGATCTATCATGTATGTCATGCTGTGTACTCGTCCTGATGTCTCGTATGCTTTGAGCATGACGAGTAGATACCAGTCAGATCCAGGTGAGCGTCACTGGATAGCAGTCAAGAATATTCTTAAGTACTTGAGAAGGACTAAAGAATATTTCTTGATATTTGGAGGCGATGAGGAGCTAGCTGTAAAGGGTTACAGTGATGCCAGCTTCCAAACTGACCAGGATGATTATAGATCGCAGTCAGGGTTCGTGTTTTGCTTGAATGGTGGCGCTGTGAGCTGGAAGAGTTCGAAGCAGGACACAGTTGCTGATTCTACAATAGGTTTAGTATATCACCGCATCCGAGGCAAAGAAAGGAGGCAGTTTGGATCTGCAAGTTCATTACTGAGCTTGGGGTGGTTCCTAGCATTGCAGATCCTATAGAGCTCTATTGTGACAAAAATGGAGCGATTGCACAGGCTAAGGAACCTCGCTCACACCAGCGGACCAAACACATATTACGGCACTTCCATCTCATTCGAGAGATTATCGATACAGGAGATGTGAAGATTTGTAGAGTACCCACAGAGGCTAACATCGCAGATCTCTTGACCAAGGCTTTAGCACAGAAAAAGCATGATGGTCACACTAGGTCATTGGGTATTAGATACTATGGTGATTGGCTCTAGTGCTAGTGGGAGATTGTTAGTGAAAGCCCTAGAGCCAATCATGTGATGATTGTTGTATGGACTTTATTGTATCATATTCCTATTTATAAAGGCATGGTTATTATATTTACTTGTATTGGTGCCAAATAACTAAATATAATAATGTCCTTGAGTAGTAGGTTATTATCTATATCAATCGATTGGTTGAATCGATAATGAGATGATATAGAGAATACTATTCTTAATCATTCCTAGTCAAGTATTAATATTCAGGGACAATGTTAATGCGTAGAGACTAGCATGTAGGTCAACATGATGACTTGATCTCACAAGTCATGGATATGAGATATCAAGTTGACACATGAGTATGCATTGGAGAATGTATACTGAATGACCCGCCATGAGAAAGTACCATGGATCGTTATATGAGTGTCATATACTTTCTCATGTGGCTATTAGTATGACTATTAGTCCTTAGACCTGAAGTCACCATGGTTCCCTACATAAGGAGTTGCATACTTTGGTTTCGTCAAACGTCACCCGTAAATGGGTGGACTATAAAGGTGATTACTGGGTATGTAACAAATTATGCGGAGGGATGTGAGTGATGTAGATGGGATCTATCCCTCCTATATGACGGGAGTGACATCGATATTCTTGATAGAGTGATACCACGAAGTGCATGGTCATGCCCAAATGAGTCAATATGAGATATTGAGCTCATTTGATTAGAGTGAGTCTACTTGGAGTTCAAGATTTAGATTGTACCGAGGATGATACGGTCTATGCCTCGATTGGTCAATCTAGATGTCAAGGATAGAGGGACATTGTCACATATTGTGAGAGTCACAATTAGTAGTCACAAAGGTGATGTTGGAGCTCAACATTCTTGTAACTTGGGTAGCAATGATGTGTTGCTAGATACCTCTCATTGCTTATGTTCCTAAATCGATTTAGGGACATTGCCAACGTTACAAGAACCTATAGGGTCACACACATAAGAGAAATTAGATGGAGATTAGGTTCATGTGATGAACCATGAGGATTAGGTTCATGGGATGAACCAAATTGGATTAAGAGTAATCCAAATTAGACTAATTGAGTTAGACTCAAGTTGATTCAAGTGTTGAATGAGTCTAATTTAGATTTGATTCATCAAATCAATTTAAATTAATGAATAGAGATTCATTAAATTAAATTGACTTGAGTCAAGTGGTTAGATTTGATCAACCATGGGAGATTAGAGGTCAAGTTTGACTTGACTTGAGAGGGAAGATGAAAGGTCAAGTTTGACTTGACCAAATGTCATGTCATGATGATGACTTGGCATGGTCGGCCAATGATGATGCTCCACATCATCATTGACTTTGTCATGTGGTGCCCCCTCATGAGGGAGACCAAGAGCCATGGGAGTTACATGCATGCATGTAACCTCCCAAGCCTTGAAGTGGCCGGCCACTTTAGGGGTTTTGATGGTGAAATTCATTTGGTGAGTTACATACAACTTCATCTTCTTCCTTGGATCAACTTCCCTCAAGCTCTCTCCCTCTCCTTCCTCATCTTGTCGAGTATCTAAGGAGTGCTAGCACACTCAAGATTGCTTTTCTCCACCTTTTGCTTGTGTGGATACCAATAGAGGAGTGTGCACTTGACGCTCTTGAGTTCCGGCGAACCTTTTGGACGAGCGGGATAAGCGAAGGCCGTCGCTACGAGGGTAACATCCTTATCATATAGATCTAAGGTAGATCTAGGGTTTTAAATAAGCACATACATGTTTTGTTTTAATACATCTTCGCACGGATCCGTGGCCGGGGGTTCCGAGGTTTCCGCAACGCAAAAAGCGGTTTTTGCGGCTCGGAAAATCCCAACATCGGTAAAATGCCAACCCACTAAAAAGGGTCGACTCAGTGTGCCAACCTATTAACAAGGAATGACTTATAAGTTTACCTACCAGAGGAATCAGACTCAATCGACTCATCAAAGCAAAGAATCCCTCATGTTGAAACTCATTTAGAACTCCAGAGAGCCCAACCCATCTATTGATCTAGAACCAGATCATTTTTTACATCGCCTATGGGAATCGAGTTGAGATCTTGAGATGGGAGACACTAGAAAAAGTTAAGAAGAGCAAGGATCAATCTAAAGACCATGGTCGTACTATTCCCCAGAGTCAAGATCCCCAGTTGCTTGGACTATGGAAAGTCTAAGTAGAATTATCATGACTAAAGTCAAGGAGCTTCTCCGGAGGCACCCTATGTCAATTCTCCCACCTATAGAAGTGCATAGGGAAACGTCAGTCCCACAAGAGGAATAATCATGGGAATCCATGGCTCGTGACCCTCTAATAGAAGACTTCGAGAGGAGGCACCGAGACAAAAGAAGATAGTAACAACCAAAAAAGGCATCACTTTTTTCGAAGAAGATCCTTAGAAAGGAGTTTCCAAGTCACTTCCAACCTATATAAATTGGGGAGTACATGAGAGCTTCTGATCCCGAGGAGCACCTCTATCGATTCGAGAATGCCTCCTTATTGTATCAATACAGGGATGGAGTGAAGTGTTGAGTCTTTTTAATGACTTTGGTAGGATCAACACAATGTTGGTTCAACCACTTAAGTCGATGTCCATCAGTTTGTTCGAGGAGGTTAGTGCTCTATTCTTGCACCACTCGAAAGTAGCAAGCACTACCACAAGGCCCCCCCCCCCCCCTTTCAACCTCTTCTCAATGAAACAACAAGGTTAGGAGATCTTGAAAGAATATATTCAACGCTTTAACCGTCTCACACTGAATTGTCATCCACTACCTTTGAAATTCAAATAAGTGCTTTTTCACAAGGGTTATCAGAGGACTTTTTTATCATTGGCTAAAAGGCCTACAATTAGTTATGACGATTTGATGCAGAGGGTGAAAAAATATATCGACATGGAGAAATCTCAGTGTGCAAAGAAGACGGAACTCAACTTTGCGCGACTAGGAATGAGTTAGCAAGAGAGGCCTCCTCCCCTAATCCTTGGAATGTTATCGCAAGACTCTTTCTCATTTATCGATATGAACGACCCACAGAGAAGATTGTATAGATCCTCGAAGGGGAGCATGTGCAAAGGCAACTAGGGGGTTTATGTAGTGAGACCTTCTCTCTTATACCAAGATTGTTTTGTGCTTTCCATCAGATATATGGTCATTTTACTCAAACTTCTAGGAGATTAGTAGAGGAGATAGATCGGGCAATCTAACATCGCCACCAAACTCGCCCTCATGAAGATGCATTGGTAATATGAGTCACCATAGTCAATTATGAGGTGGCTTAAGTGTTCGTGGACTCAAGGATTTCTGTGAACATTTTTTTCAAAGAGACCTTCAACCAAATTCAAATCGATCTAGATGAGCTTTGCCACCTATCCACCTCCTTGTTCGGTTTCGCTAGGCATGTAGTTCGACTACTTAGATATATTAGTCTTCCTTTGTCCTTGGGAGAGGATCCCCTAAGGAGAACTCACTCCACAGTTTTCACACGAGTGGAGGCCACCTCGACTTATAATGTGATTTTAGGTAGACCTGCGATGAGCGCCTTCAAAGTTGTGGTGTCCACATACCATTAGAAGGTCAAGTTTTTAATTCGTGGGTGAGTGGGAGAGGCAGAATGAAGTCAGGTCACATCCAAGAAATGTTATGTGGAGATGGTCTAAGCAGACCAGAAAAGAGCTAGAAATGAGGAAGGAATTCAAGCTCATCAAAGTCGGGGTAGGGCAAAGGTCCAGATAGTACAATGACTCCCTTTACCCGACCCTAAAAACACAGAACTGGAGGATGTCCAAATTGTACAGGTGCATCTAGAAAGAACCACTCGGGTAGTTATCAACCTCTCAAAGGAGTTGAAGTGATGGATGACCATCTGTTTGAATAATAATAAAGAATTCTTCACATGGTCACCTCATAAGGTTAAAAGGATTTCTTTCAGAGTCATGGAGCACAACTCAACATATTCCCTGTTGCTCGACCAGTTAGGCAGAAGAAGAGACACTTTGACCCAAAGAAGGACAAGATCATCAACACTGAAGTAATCAAATTATTAGAAGCAGGTCATATCTGGGAAGTTCAATTCCCTACCTGATTAGCCAATGTGGTATTGGTGTTGAAACCTAGATACAAGTGGAAGATTTGCATTGATTTTCAGGGACTTGAACAAAGCATGCCCGAAGGACTATTATCCTCTCTCCTAGATAGACCAATTGATGGATTCCGCGTTCAGGTATGAATTTATTTGCATGTCAGATGCTTATCAATGTTACCATCAGATACCACTGATGTTGAATGATCAGGAGAATGTTAGCATCATTACTTCAAATAACACCTTCTAATCTATGATGATACCGTTCAGTCTTAAGAATACGTGAGCCACTTATCAAAGATTGATAACCCTTATGTACCCTATAACCAAATGCATACATACTTATGTATACATGAGGCTCTCTATAGCCAAAGCATAAGGAAAACACCCACTGAGCTTGACATATTTTACTGATCAATGAGCTTCTCTCTAAAATCGAATGAGGTAACCACCTAATTAAAATTTATGTTATCAATGACATAATGTCAAATTTAAACTATAAATAGACTTATTTAGTTTGTATACTAGGTATTTTGAATCATTAGAATCAAAGTTTTTTGGTTGTACCATGTATATGGCCTTCTCAATATCTCCATTAAGGAATGTAATCTTAACATCCATTTGATATAGTCATAAATCATAATGAGTGTATCATAATTATCCTTATAGAGTCTTTCGTAGACACATATGAGAAAATCTCCTCATAATCAATATCCACTTTGTGAGTGAATCCTTTGGTTACAAGGCGTATCTTATACATTTCGACATTGCCCAGTAAATCTCATTTAATTTTAAATATTCATTTATAACCAACAAGTTTCACTCCTTCGAGAAATTCAATTAGCTCTCAAACTCCATTGTCCGCCATGGACTTCATCTCAACTTTCATGGCTTTAGTCCACTTTTCAGGATTAGAACATTGTTTAACTTCCTGAAAATTGAAGAATAATCTTCTAATCCAATGTCAAACTCATGTTCCTAAAGATAAACATAATCATATGAACTTGTGGATCTCCTTTCCCTAATGGATCACTACATATGCACTTGTGCTTCATGCACTTGAGGCGCTTGAGGAACCTACTCAACCTAGGAGGATATACCTCAACTTGAGCTTATGGTTTCTCTACTTATATAGGGGAGGACATAGGGACATCATGAAGTACTACTTCCACTGGATGTGTAACACCAACAACATAGGGTATAAAAAGCATATTACTGATGGTTACACCTATAGTATCTAAAGTCCAATGACCAATGCTATCCTCTTTAAAAGTACATCTCCGAGTTTATTGCTCCCACTGTCCTTAATGAATTTGGTATTTTCTATTTCAAAAAATGACTTGTTTGAGGGGTCATAAAACTTAAATCCCCTTGACCTTTCAAAATACCCTATACAAATGACATCTAATCATTCTTGAGTCTAGTTTCCTTTTATTAGGCCTATAAGGTCCAACATCAGCTAGACAATCCCAAATGTGTAAATGCTTAACTCTAGGCTTCTTATTCGTTCATAGCTCATATGGAGTTTTACTCACTGCTTTGCTAAGTACTCTATTGAGTAAGTAAACTATAATCTTGAGTATTTTATCCCACAAGGACTCCGGTAAAGAAGTGAAAGACATTATACTTCTCACTATGTCTTTTAGTGCCTAGTTCCTTCACTTAGTTACACCATTCTGATAAAAAGTACCATACATGGTATATTGAGCCATAATCCCACACTCATGTCACTAATTGAAAAAAAAAACTTAGACGTTGTTCATTGGATCCATGATAATGATCGTTATATTTACCTCTACGGTCAGATCTAACGACTTTGATCTTCTTGTCTAGTTGTTTTTCAACTTCATCTTTGAATATCTTAAACACATCCAAGAACTTTGACTTCTCATATAAAAGATATAAGTAAGCATATTGAGAGTAGTCATCAATAAAACTAATAAAATATATTTGTCAATTCCAAAATATCTTAGAGAATGATCCACATATATCTATATGTATCAGTTCTAAAGTGTTAGTACATCGACTTATACTTTTATTCTTTTTGTTAGTTATTTTTCCTTTAATACACTATATGCAAACATCAAAGTTTGACATGTTAAGGGAATGAAGAATTCCTTATGTCATTAACCTTTCTAGGCATTACCTAGATATACTTTCTAGATATATTGTGCGTTGCTTCGTTATCTATGAGAGCTATGGTGTTTAACTTATATAGCTTATCAAATAGGAAACTTGTACCAATAAGTATTAAATTTTAGAAAATACTAAATGTTTCATTTCCAAATGAACATGTGTATCATAATTTGTCCAAACAAAAAATGAAAATTAAGTTCCATCTAAATAATGGAATAACAAATATATTTTTCAAATTCAGAATACATTGGTTCATAAACAAAGTTTGAAAACATCTATAGCAAACACTCTAGCCTTCTTATCATTACCAGTATAGATGTATCTTTCACTATCAACAGACAATCGACTACTAAGATAACCATTCTTAGTGTTATTCATTTGAATAGTAGCCCTAGTGTCTATAGGTGTCATAGCAAAATTGACTTGTTGACTAATAAAACTGAGAATTTCATTACCAAACATTACAATTTTAGTACCTTTACTCATACTAATGGTCCTTTCGTATTTCAGTATTTTCTAAAAGTAAAATTGATGGAATGTTATTGTTATAGGCATATACCTTATGTGCACTAAATAAAAAGAGAGAGTATAAAAACATAATCTCACATTATTGCCAAGAACATAAAGAGATAATAATGAATAAATAACACACATTGTATGCATATATTAATATGTATGGGTAGAAATGAGATCCCAAATTCAACATCACATTTAGTCTTTGGGTTGCAATGTGATTTATTAGCATTACTCTCAAAATTATAATTCATGATAATCTTCGTTGGCTACACCATGTGCCTTCCTTTGGGTTGACACATGATGCACATAACATAAAATTATCCTTTATATGAATTATATCTTTCTAAGTCTATGGTTTACAAACCCTTAATATATCATACAAAATGCCTTTCTTTGGGTCGATATCATGTGTGCATGATCAATAGAATTTATCGATAGAACCTGTTCTTTATATATAAACCATTATGAACATATATCTGGCATAAACATAACTTTTTTTTGGCTCAATTATGTTTAGCATAAATATACATCTATCTATACAATATGTCATAAACCTCCCTAATAGTTCTCACTTTGATGATAATATTAGTTTGAAATATAATCATATGTATGGAAAGATATATTAGAAAACCTAGTAAACTCAACTATACTATTGTAGTGTACTGATGTGGAAAATGACCTCAACATCGGACTAAAAACTTTGAAGACTTTGAAAAGACCTTAAATGATCATTTTTAGGGCTGAGACAAGCTAATGGAGGCTAATAAACATAGAACTCTGAACAAGCTTCGAAACGCAACTAGGAACACCTCAAAACTCATCCCGATCAAAAAATTATGATCTCCAAAACTTTCCTACATCAAACTGTACTCAAACTCATCCACAACAATACCAATCGACTAATAATAATGGTAGTTGACTACCTTAGCCATTTAAAAAATATTTTGTGGATAATTTTATGAGCACCAATCGACTGATACAATTAATTGATTACTCTAGTCGACTTGTAACCCTTCTGTGTTCAACCAATCGAGTGCCTCAGTCGACTTGAATACCTTCTGTACCTAGGTTAAGCACATCAATTGACTAACATATTCGATCAAGTCCTATAATCAACTCAGAAACATTCTGTTTGACTTTCTTTAGATGCAATAGTCGACTGATGCAATGCATCAGTAGACTGATAAGTGACTGCAAGGTGATTTTATCGGGTTAAACACGAGAGTTTCACCACAAATTGTGGTGGTTATGTCGCCGTTCTTTGTGCTCTTTATGAAAAAAATTCAAAGTCAGGTCTAACACCTAAAACTAGGTTTTCTATTTACGTTTTCGTCGAATAATCATTATTTTGCAAAAAAAAATTCATATCTCATGCAAAATCGACAAAAATGATGAAAAATTCAATCTAATGCTATAAAAATGGATAAAATGACTCACTCTGATACCAATTGATGGAAAATATGAATCTAAATACGTATTCAAGAAATCAAAAAGAATATAACATTATTCATGATACATATATAATTTTACCGAAATTTAAAATGAATAATAAAAAACATAAAATGAACGATCACATGAAATAAATAAAATTCGATTACAACAGAGCAACCATCGCAGCGTCATTTATCAAATCCAATTTAGAGTTCTTGCGAAGAAAAGAGAGACAGGTCTTGTATAAGATTATGGGATGACAACATCATAAAACTCTCCTTGTCGATAGAATATAAGAAGTCTATCATAATACCCAATTCTACGGGGAGCATACCCTATACATAGATATCGAGTTGGATCCATTATGTAGAGACTAATGTGGTCACACTAAAGGGGGGGTGAATAGCATTTCATCGATTTTGTTGCTTTCGATTGCGTGCTTGTCTACAATTATTATTAGCGCAAGGGAATACAAATACAAATAATACAAAATCATACGCAAACACAACGATATAACGTGGTTCGAAACATAGGGTTCCTACTCTACAGGTCGAACTCAAGTGAACTCTAGTGATGCACGCCACCACTAAATCTTCTCTTTCTCGGTGACATGCCAGTGCTAGAGAAACCTATTTCAATGAATTACAATAGTAATAAGAATAAGAAAACCAAATACAAGCATATAAATGAAATGAAAGAAACAATACTTTACATAAGTGAGCTTTTTTAATGCTTGAGCTTTTGGTTGCTTTAGGATGTCTTAAAGGTTTGGAATCACAGCAGCAACTCCCCTTCAAATCCTATAGAATCGACAGGCATCTTCCTCCCCTTTGAGCTCCTTATAAAGAACACTTTAGGATGGATTTCTGCCTAGCAGTCGACTGCTCTTACCCAGCAGTCAATTGGTCACTTAGTTGTTGCCTCACAATGACAGCATAAGTCCAACATGGGTTGGCAAGGAAAAGTCCAAGCATGAGTCTTGGCATGGAAAGTCCAACATGGGTTGGCAAGAGAAAGTCCAAGCTTGAGTCTTGGCATTTGAGAAGTCCAAGGGGTTTGATATTGGTGACGTAAAGTCCAAGCGAGAGTCTTGGCAGCATAAGTCCAATGGTTGGCGGCGTAAAGTCCAAGCAGAGTCTTGGCGGCATAAGTCCAATGTGCCTTGACGGTGTAGACACCATTAGCATGACATAGCCTATGGAAGCACCTGAAGGCTAGCGCAATGGATGAACAAGTCATGGATGACTTGGAGGGATCTGAGAGGCGTGAGGCTGATGGAGGTGGCTGGAAGACTTAGGTCTAGGCTAAGGGTGGTCTAGCAAGTATGGGGGAACCATACTTGGGTTAAAACCTCATGTTTAAGGTGTGTCAGTCGACTGGTGTCATGTGGCAGTCAACTGGAATGAGTCAACTAGGGTTTGACTACGGGAATTGGCCCAGCAGTCGACTGCCAGAGGTGGGCAGTCGACTGATTGGTCGAGCAGTCGACTGATCTTGTGATCAGTCGACTGGTGCTCGGTTTTTCAGGTACAGAATAGAGTCTGACTCGACTATTGGGGTTAGCAGTCGAGTGGAGGCTCTATCAGTCGACTGATGGACATGATCAGTCGATTGATGATGGATCTGTTGGATCTTTCCAGCGTGGATCTAGCCGTTGTCTCATGACAACAATGGCATCAGTCGACTGATGGTCCCGAGCAGTCGACTGATGGCGATTTCCAGCATAGGTTGAAGCTTTAAAGGGATCTCGTGGAGGAGGAAAATGCCATGGTTCTTTGAGGAGTTTTTTGGGCAAATTGCTGGTGTAATTCAAGGTCTCCAAGTGTCACTCAACCAACCAAACAAGCAAGCTCTCAAAAGATCAATTGTAAAGTTTTCTTTGCATTTCTTCACTTGTATTTACTTTTTGTATTTAGTATTATTGTTGTAATCATTTGTACGAGGTTTCTCTACCTCCGACTTGTGTCGAGAAGGAGTGTTTACATAGTGGTGTGTTTGTGGCATCGCTAGAGCTCTTTAGAGCTCGATCTATGGAGTAGGAACCGTTCGGTTCCGAACCACGTTAATCACTTGTGTATTTGTGGTTGTCTATTTCATTATTGCATTATTTCTATTATTCCGCTGTGCGCTAACGAAAATTGTAGATGAACGTCAAATTGAATTCTATCATGCAACGAAACGATCTATTCACCCCCCCCCCCCCTCTAGCTTCCAAGGATCCCCTACATACGTTGGACAGAATCCAATGTGGATTAGTCCGTTGTGAGATAACAAATAGGTGAGCAATCAACTACTAGGCGTGAAATCAGTCCGATGCAAGTTATAAAAGGAGTAGCTTAGAGAGGATTTTGAAAGTAATTTTTGAGGCAATTTTGAAGGGGAAGTGTTATTGCATTCTAGACCTTCAAGGGCAATCCAAAGCAATCAACAAGCAAACAATCAAAAGTTCTTCTTGTAAAGTTTTCTTTACTTAGTGGTGTATTTGCTTCTTGTATTTGATTGTAGTTTATTGTTTATTATTGTAAACATATTGTAAGAGGTTTCTTCACCTTCGGTGTCATACCAAAAAGGAGAAGTTTGATAGTGGTGTTGTGCATCACTAGAGCTCGACCCGTAGAATAGGAATCCTAGTTTCAAACCACATAAAATACTCTTGTTGTGTGTGTGCTCGTCTTTATTCTTGTTGTTCATTTCTATTGTTGTATATTCCGGTGCGCATTAATAAGTTTTGTAGGTGATCATACGAACGAACGAAGAGAAAAATACTATTCATCCCCCTCTAGCATGACAATTGATCCTCAACAAGTGGTATCAGAGTTTAGTGCGCTCGAAAGAACAAGTCGCCCTGATTACCAACCCTACAAGTGGTATAAATGGGGCACTCTTCACCAGATTAACAATCGAGAGATCAACGTGCTACAAGAAACAAAGTTTCAAGAAAGATTGGGGATGACATCATCATTTTGCCTTTCTTCGACCGCGAAAATTTCGCATATTGGAAAGGTAGAATGATATATTTTCTTATGTGTAATTTTGATAATTGGATTAGCATTGTAGTAGGGTTCAAAGCTCTAAAGGATAAGAAGGGGAGAATACTCAAGAAGAAGAAATGGATCAAGGAGCAAATTCGATATTTTGAAATAAATAATAAGGTAATGAAAATGTTAGTTAATTTGTTACCTAACGATATTTTGGAAAAGTTAGGTGAGTTTAGGGATGCTAAGGAATTATGGACTAAGCTAGCCAAGCTCCATGAAAAATCCTCACCAGCTCAAATAGAGGAGGAATCCAAAGAATCAAACTCATCATCTCAAGAACTTGAGGAATCGAGAGTTGAGAGATGCTCAACATTTGAGGAAGAGGAGATTGAAGAAGCCTCCACTTCTAGGATTGAGGGGGAGGAGAGATCATCCTCAATGTCGGAGCTAGAGCAAGAAGAGGAACCCTCTACCTCTAGAAGAAATGAAGAAGAAATCCACCATTCAAGAAGGTAACTCAAGTTCATTAGTTAAAAATAAAAATCACATAATTTGCTTTGAGTGTAGGGAGAAAAGACATTATAAGAGAAAGTGCCCAAAAAGAATCAAGAAGATGACTCAAGTGCCCAAGGGGAAGGAGAAGGTCAAGGAGGATGGAGTCCCAACACGTAAAGGCAAGAAGCATATTGTATGCTTCAAGTGCCAATAACGGGGGCACTATAGAAGTCAATATCTGAAGGAGAGTCACCCTATGAAGGAATTGAGAGGAGCATCATATGTAGGGGGATCTAAGACAAACCCTAAGGTATATTTTAATAATGCTCGTAATTCACGTAATAATAGAAAGTATGCTAGGAATGATTTTAATTTACTTGCAATTGTTTATGATCATAAGAAGCATGCTAGTAATAAATATTTCTGTTTATGTGCTAAACATGTTAATTTGCCTAAGGACGATTCTAGAACCATTCCACCTAAGGATAAGAACGATCTAGGCATTAACTCTAAGAAATCTAGACACATGCCTAGGAAGAAGAATTTCTCAAGAAATAATGAAAATTCAAAAATTGAGATATTAGAAAAGGAAAACCAAGCCTTAAGAAATTAGAAAATACCTTTACAAAAATGACAAATTCAAGTCAAGAGTCAAGTAGTCTGAGGTTAGAGTTTAGGAGGCAAGCATTGCCTAAGGACAAGAAAGATTTGAGTCACAAATCTAAGTCTAAGAAATCTATGCCAACCTACCATAGTGTTCCATTTAACTATGGAGTCAATTCTAGATCTAGAAAGGTCATGGTCACAAGGGAGGCAATCCCTAGAGTTGACCTTAGGAAGACCGAAGTGACTAAGGCCTCTAAAATGCCTAAGAAAGTCACTAGCAAGGTTACAAGGGGAGTTACCCTTAGAGCTAACCTTGAGAAAACCCAAATAATCAAGGCTTCAAAGTCTAGGAGGGTCATTAGGAAGATACTTAGAGAAGTCATCCCTAGCGAGTACCTAGTTAACCGAAGGAGCTCCAATAGGTATTGGGTTCCTAGGAGCATGATTCCCTCACGCTAGATGAGTTTAGGGCATGTCAACCCTGATGAATAGTTAATCTAACCATAGTGGAGTTGACACTTTAGGATATTTCAAGGTTATGTGATACCTTGAAAATGAATTTAGATTTTATATCCTAAAGCATTTTAAAATGTTCCAACAAAATTTGAAAAGTTTGAAAAATCAATCATAATTGACACAATTAGATTTTAGAGTCATAGTGTGTCATTTTGAATTTTTGACACACTTGAGGGAAATTGACCTTTATGGCAAATTGGTATAAATTTGGTTATTATGGAAAAAATGGGGTTTAATCATAGAAAATGACAATTAAGCTTGAAACTTAGGTATTCTTATACTTTATATCTTAATTGTCATGTTTTGCTTGTCATATGTCATGTCATGACATCATGCTTCATATAATTATTTAAATGTCATAATCATACTTAGGGAAATATATGTCATGTTTGTACTTAGATTTATATTTATGACATGACATTATGATTGTTGGCAAATGCTTTAATTATGCACATTTTATGCCATGATCATATTCATGCATTTAGGATAATTAAAATGAAATTAAGGACAATAACATGATTTGAAGTCCCATGATAAGGGAATCAAATAGAATTGCCTAGATAAAATGCATGAACCCTCAGATTAGGAAAAACAAAACTCGCACCTCACAAAGACCATAAGGAAGACATGTGTGTGTATTGATACAACTTAGATACATGTGAGATGTTAGGAAAATGAGTTAAGTTCAAGGTGCATAGATGTTGCATCTAGATGAACTCAAACTCATAATATGGTATTGAAGAATCATGAGGAAAGCTAATGTACAAGTCATGTACATCTAGCCCATAGACTATGATTTAATATAAGATTTTAAAAATATTTTAAAATCACTTTGAAAATCATTGGTGAAGTCTATCTTTTAATAGCAATCACTATTGAACAAGTTATCACAAAATTAGGCAAAATATTGAAGTTATCAATGGTTTTGAACTTTGTATCAATTTCACAATTTAATGGATATTTTTTATTTTAAAATTATTTTTTACCCATTATATTTCATGTAAGTAATGTACTTATGAATTTTTAAGATTTTTCAAAATGCGTATAATTACTTATGATTTTCTGAATTCGACTAAAAACTCTAATTTCTAAAAAATCAGAGTCCAATTGACTACTATCAGATAACAGTCGACTGGTGGTGTTTTCAGTCGACTGGTAGCTAAAATCAATCGACTGATATGTCTGATATTGGTGGATAAGGGTTGTTTAGCCATTTATCAGCACCCCTAACTTCCCTAACATTTCCTAACCCTAGGATATACTTTGAAAAGTATTGGAAAGGTGAAATAATCATTCAAAATGATTAGGAGAGTTATTTAGGGTGAAGTATCGATTTTTAAGGGAGGTTAAAGTTCAAGTTTGAACTTTTACCCTTATTTTTTATGGTTTAAGTTTTCTATAGGCTTAGAAACTCTCCAATGACATTGTTGGTGCAATGGTCAAGGGGGAGCAAGCCTTTAAGGGGAGTGTATCCATCTTGGGATGATGGATGCAATTTTGATTATAAAGGGGGATAAATGAGGGTTTAGGTACCTTTATTATGGATTGCTTCTCATTTAGTGATATGGGGCTTATCACTAGAAAGAGTGAAGGCATCCAAAATATTTTTAAACTAAGGGGGAGAATGTAGAATTTCTTTGGGAGATGAGACATTGAAAACCTTGGTAAGTTTTTTAATGTATGTCAAAGGGGGAGAAGTGAGGTTTAAATTAGGTAAACTATCACTATGTTTTGTCATTAGAAGAGTTAAGTTGAGTTATTATTAGCCTAACTTAAAAGTATTATCAAACATCAAAAAGGAGGAGACTGTTGGTGCAATAGGCCTCGGGTCAATGTTGATCAAACTCAAGTGGGACTCGAGTAGGATTTTGATATTTGATAATTGGTTTGACCATTGTTTGACCATATATATGGGTTTGACCATATGTTGACCATATGACTAGTTGATGATTGAGATATCCAAAGTCATATGGGGGAGATTATTTGGAGGAGATTGTTGGAGCAATCAACCTCGGAAGTCAAAGTTTGGATACTTAGCAAGGAAAGTCTAAAAATGGATATTTGGCAAGGGAAGTCCAAAGGTAAAGTATTAGCAGCATAAGTCCAAGTGTGTAGTCTTGGCGGCATAAAGTCCAAGTGAACTTTGACAATTGAAAAGTCCAAGTCAAGGGTACTTCGTGTTAGATCGAGAAGCATCGCTAGAGGGGGGGTGAATAGCGAGCGTAAATCTTTTCGTTCGTTCGTTCAATACACAAGTAAGCACAGCGGAAAATAAAGAGACACGTTTATTTTACTTGGTTCACAACCCAGCGGTTGCTACTCCAAGGCCCTATCAGTCCTAGACCGCATACGGAGGGCAAAGCACTATAACGTCTCCTCCTCGTTGGAGGTAGGAGACAACGATCACAAAACTGAATGTACGAGGATGAGGCAACAAGTCTACCTCTTCTCGTTACGAATAAAAACAAAGAATACAATAGAATATGTTTACTTGTTGCTGTTGCCGACGAAGAGGATGAGAACTTGTCATTGCGTCGGCGTTATGACGATGTCGGAGCATTGGCGTTGTAGGAGCACTTGAGAATAAACTTGATGATATTTAGAGTTGAAATCCTCCCCTCCTTTTATAGATTTTGGCCTCTGAATTTGTCTCCTCATCTTTCGGAACAGATCACAAAGTTGTACAAATTTTATCGCGAAGTGGCCGCATCAAACCTTATCCGTTTTAACCTAGCCAAGGGCTAATTTATCGCCATCAGTCGACTGCCCAATGTCCAGCAGTCGACTGCCAGCCTGGCCACTTCCCTGCAGTAAGAGATTAGCTCAGAAAATGATAAATGCGACAGTTTCTAACCGTCCGATCTTGACCTAGACCTTCCACAGGAAGTCTTAGTCGGATCGCTGCCTATGGTCGTCCTCGTAAAAAGGACACGACCTTACCATCTGTCACTCACACGAGCTTACCTCGATACTTTGTAGCTCTCGCTTATGGCCTTCCACTCGATTCCTTCGGCTTCCTCCGGGTGTCGCTAGCCTTCAGCTCCAACTTTAGTACTTTTATGCACACTCGATTTAGCTCGTGAGATAACGATATAAACTTAACTTTGTGTCTTTGTCATAATCAAAATACAGGTTCGATTATCTAGTGCCCCTGCACCAACACTTTGCAATTGAAAGTCCAAGTCATGGGTACTTGGCAAAGGTAAAGTCCAAGTTTGAAGTCTTAGCCATGTAAGTCCAAGTGTGTAGTCTTGGCGGTGAAAGTCCAAGCATTGAGGCTTGGCAATGGGAAAGTCCAAGGGTGAGATTTTGGCAGCTTAAAGTTCAAGCATGAAGTCTTGGTGGCATAAGTCCAAATGAACCTTGACAAAGGACACGGTTAGCATGACATAGAGGATAGAAGCACCTGAAGGCGAACGCGAAGGATGAAGAGTCGCCAACTCGAGAGATCCGAGAGACGTGTGGTTGATGAAGGTGGCTAGAAAGCTTAGGTCTAGGTTAAGGGTGGTCAATCAAGTATGAGGGAATCATACTTGGGTTAAACCTTATGGTTGAGGTTTATCAGTTGACTGGGACTTTGGGTCAGTCGATTGATCGAGTGTTCAATACTCGAAAGCTGAGTCAACTCCGAACAATCAACTGAGATTATGACCAGTCAACTGGTCGAGGAGACGACTGAGGCTCGACTGCTCGGCTGAGGCTGTGGCAACTGACTGCCATGTATGGATAGTCGATTGGCCTTAAGAAGTTGACTACCATGGATGGGCAATTGATTGATCATGAGTGGCCAGGGCACAAAAGCTCTAGTAGTCAACTAGGCAATTGACTAGTTGTGATATAGTTGAATGCTGGTATGGGCAGTTGATTGCTTAGATATACGTTGGACATAATCCAACATGGATTAATCCTTTGTGAGACAGTGGATAGGTGAACAGTCGACTGGTGGCTTTGGGCAGTCGACTGCTATGTACGAAATCAGTCCAATGTAAGTTATAAAAGGAGCAGCTTAGGGAGGATTTTGAAAGCAATTTTTGAGGCTATTTTGAAAGAGAAGTGTTGTTGCATTCCAGACCTTCAAGAGCAATCCAAAGCAATCAATAAATAAGCAATCATAAGTTCTTGTAAAGTTTTCTTTACTTAGTGTTGTATTTGCTTCTTGTATTTGATTGTAGTTTATTATTTATTGTTGTAAATATATTGTAAGAGGTTTCTCCACCTCCAGTGTCATACCGAGAAGGAGAAGTTTGATAGTGATGGTGTGCATCACTTGAGCTCGACTCATGGAGTAGGAACCTTAGTTCCGAACCACATAAAATACTCTTGTTGTGTGTGTGCTTATTTTTATTCTTGTTGTGCATTTCTATTGTTGTATATTCCGCTGTATATTAACAAGTTTTGTAGACGAGCATACGAATGAATGAAGCAAAAATTGCTATTCACCTCCCTCTAGCGCGATAATCGATCCCCAACAAAACTCACACAATGGCAACTCGACCTTAGTTAGCTAACCTAATATGTCACATAATGCTAACCGACCCATTCTCTCTTGCCCTATGTCACCAAGTCTACTATACTATATATTCACATCATCCACTGCACTATCAAATGCAAAGGCAATAAGAGAATTAGGATAAAATTCATGAAATGAAATCAAATTTAGTGCATAAAGCCTCTCATGGATTATACCGAAGCATGTTAAAGTATTGTCATACGAGATGGAAACTTTAGAGTTTCCAATAGAAACATAGTATTTTAACTGGTATAGACATCGGCCAGAAACGAGATTCTACCTAATCTCTAGAGCATAGAAGACATCATGGAGATACAGGACTTGATTACTTTGTAGCAACAACTTGCAAGTGTCAATCATTCTCACCTCCACAAATGCCCCATTCCCCACATATAGTCTTCTTGCATGTGGACTTAAATGACGAAATTCCACATATGCACTTCTATCACGAGCTATATGGTATGTTTCTTCTGAGTCTATAATCCACAAAGGAGAAGGGTTAGTGAACATCATACTAGATGACACATAACTTAAACCATGTAAAGAAGAAGAATATATCTTTCGCTTGCTACACTCGCATATGAAATGCCCAAGCTTATCACATACATAGCATCGAACATTACTCTTTACAAGCTCCTTCTTCTTGTGTTTTTGTCCTTTTTCATTTGTCTTGACAAATGACTTCTTCTTGCCATGAACTTTATTTTCTTTTCATGTTTGTGTCACTTGCACTTTGTTCCCCGGGAGCCCTTACTCGACTCTGCAAGATTAGTATGACCTAAAACTGACTTGGTCACCTCATGGTGCTCCTCCTCGAGCTCACAATGCCTACTCATATCCATAAAAGTACTGATACTTTCAGTGTGTGTAAAGTAGGTCTTCACTATATCCCAAGAGTTTGGCAATGACTGGATCACTCCCAGTACCTGAAGCTCATTCGACATAATCTCTCCCATATTCTTTAGAGAAGAAATCATACTTGACATATGCATTGAATGTTGCTTCATAATATGATCGGTTCTCTTCTTATAAGTGATGAATTTATAGATCAGCATCCACAACTTAGGAGTTGATGGGGCGCCAATATGCTCTTTAAGAGCATGCCAAACTAACATCGTTGTAGGATACTGCTCATAAATTAGGATTAGCTCATCGTGCATGCTACTAAGAAGAATTATCCTAGCTTGCACATCCTTCTTTTTCCAAGTGTGATATACCTCTTGATCCCATCTCACCTGAGTTGTGGTACCTCCTTGAGGTCCACCATCTCGTGCTTAAAAACCTCCCTGAGTTCTTATTCTTCGAAGAAAAATTGAACCTTCCGGTGCCAAATGTCATAGTTGTCACGTTCAATTTGTCTCCCTTCACAAGATCCAGTATAACATTCTTTATTGTAGTCATGCCTCTGTCACACAGAATAGAAAGACGCAAGTGACAATTGATGCTTAATATCTCAACTTTGTGTACCCTACTAATCATCAAGACTCAAAATGACTTGAATACAAATTTCAAGATGAGTGTATGAATCAATAGACACCATACACCATAACCTAGAATTGCATCTCACCATTCGAATTAAAATGCAGTACACAAATAGTCACGTATACTATAATATCCTCGGTAAGCCTATGTGCCACTTTGAGGGTTTACACGTCGTCAAACACTGGCAATTCTTTGTTACACATCTCAAAGTTAGACCTCTTTGTCTTCTCCAAGATGCTCAGCTTAGGTCTAATCAGAGTGGACTACTCCCACTCTTTTGACTAAGTCCAAGTGAATTTTGGACACTCATCTTATTCAGACACTCTCAAAGTTTGAATTGGGTGTCAAGTCCGAGAAAGTCGATTATCTACTCAACCCACTAACTTCCCACTCGACATGCCTTGTTCCCGAGTATTTGCCAACACTTCAGCTCAGACGTCCGATAAGCACTTCTTATTGTGCTGAGAACCTCAGCGTTGTGTCGAGCACCTCGGCACTGTGCCGAGCATTTCATCATGTGCCGAGCACCCAAGAATATCGCTCGTGCTAAGCTCCCGAGCTTCTTGGCTCTTCCTAAGTACCTGAGAACTTCGCCTGAGTCACGCTCCCAAGAAGCACACATGGTCCAGACCACTGAGCTCCTCTACACACCTGACACCACTGTGCCCAAGCACCGCATCCCGGGGTTCTGAGCATGCTCGAGCATCACTACACGCTTTAAGCCTGAGCACAGCGTCTCGCCCAAGTAATGATGCTCCCGAGCACCGCTCGCTCGGGTCCCAAGTACTGCTGGGGCCCGAACACCTTTGCACGCCGAGCTCCACATCTCGCCCGAGCAACGCATCACCCAAGCATTGTGTGTGCCCGAGCACCTCTACACCCGAGATCCACATCCCACCTGAGCAATGTGTCACCCGAGCACTGCATGTGCCCGAGAACCTCTATGCTCGAACTCCGCATCTCGCCCAAGCACCGTGTTGCCCAAGCACTGAGTCGCCTGAGCACTGCGTCGCCCAAGCACTATGCACTCTATTGTGATCTTTTCCTCTGGGACGAGCGCCTAAAGTACTCGGTCGGCACAGAGAGATCCATTCGACAGAGTTTTCTCACTCGGGAGCACCAAGACCCACTCGCCCTCACCGACTTGACGACACCGTGTTTCTCACTCGCCCTCACCAACTTGAAGACACCGTGTTTCTCACTCGGCAGTGCTATTCAACACTGTTCATCATCTTCTCTACAAAGACAGTGAGAAATTGACGAACATAAAAATAAAATTCATATTGCACAACATCGAACGAGTACAACGAACGAGAACCACATTCTGCGATCTCAGACTCGACAGTCATTCGTGAGTATTAACTCAAAAAATTATTGAATGCAAAATCGTTCGCATTTAACCTAACTCCAATACCAATGATAAACTTATGAAATCGAAATTGCGGAACCATAAGTATTATACCTCGTTGTTTGTAGATGCCAAAGTTGAACAACGATCTCCAATCACTTGCAATCAGGATGAAAGTCACAAAACTAAATTTGAACTTCCACCGCAACGTCACAACGGCGCAATCAAAATCCAGTGATGTTTGTGACGATCTCTTGTTCTTCTCAACAAGAGATGAGAATTTTCTCTGCACCTTGCACTGTCTACCTGCACGCACAACACTCGCACAAGAAAAATCTCAACTTCAAGAAAATCTCACAGTGCCACCCTCGTATTCATCCACCATTTTCCAATAGTAGATAGAGATTATATGGGAGGTTATTAAGCCTTGAAATAATGTGTGGTTATCCATTATCCATGATTCGATGCCCCAACGTTGACATAACCAACAAAAAAAATACCTTATCCATGTTACTCAATCGATTCAATTAGAACACACTGAATTTGAAACCAAGGACCATCTGCTGGTGCATTCCTAATGTACCATAGAATTCAACATCAAATGGAGGCCAAGCAGATTACAGAACATCTCTGTAAGTTTTCAGATGCTTGCTGATCCCCAATCATGGGAAAGGAGAAGAAATGTAAGTCTCCAACATGACTTGACACCAGGGTTGGAGCAAATGTTTATCTTTCCAGCAATACAATAGTTAAATCCAAAAGAGAAACTTGAACTATTGAAGGAGAACAGGTATATACAAAAAAGGTTCCTGATCGAACAAGGTTGGAGAATTCAACCTTCATCAAAGTTTTCTTGGCAAATCAGAAAAACCAGGATCAAACCTTGAAATACATTGGCATATGTGCTAATGATTGAAGTACCTTCAGACTTGCCAGATAAGGAGTATGTTGCATTGATTCATAAATCACTAAGATTGTTTCATCTTTCCCAAGTCAGATGCCTTAAAAGACCTACATTTGAAGTGAACGTCTGAGAATGGCATACAGTCAGACAATATTTTTTTCTTGTTTATTTACCTTGACAAATGATAATAGTAATATGCTTTTTATCCACTATCAGTCCGAGGCTTTAAACTGCGACTTTTCCCACTAAAATCTTCACCATTTGACAGCTGAGCCCAGATACTATGGCTTTTCCCACTGCTGCTAAATTCCTCTTGCCAACCTGCGATCATTTTTAGTAGCAATGATGGGCAATTATCTTTGAGGAATTCAAATCCACTGGAGCTGCAATTAGAAGTAATCAATTATTTCTTCAGAAGTGAAACAGGAGCATTCTACAACAT
Source organism: Wurfbainia villosa (assembly GCA_025175895.1). Classification (NCBI taxonomy): domain Eukaryota; kingdom Viridiplantae; phylum Streptophyta; class Magnoliopsida; order Zingiberales; family Zingiberaceae; genus Wurfbainia; species Wurfbainia villosa. The sequence goes on along the minus strand of CM046007.1, from coordinate 11,142,103 downwards.
CTGTGGAATATGAATGATATGAAATAGAATATCTGAGTTGAAGAATAAACCCTCTTAACGGCATATGAATAACACAAAAAGGGTATCTTAGAAGACACGAAAAACCAGCATTGTCCTATGTTTTGGCTCCTTGAATGTGTGATCCTAGCATTATTCCAATGATAAGCCAAGCATAGTAACGAAGGGACATTGTGTATGCCACAAGAATAAATATCTGAACTGGAACTGGGTCAGAAATGAGCTGTTCAGTAAAATAGTAGCATTAGCAGCACTGCAGTAGCAACTTCAATCATTTCTTCTCCTGTTCTGGTGCATCTCCTAAGTTAAAGGTTAAAGTTATATAGAGAGAGAGAAAGAAATCTGAAACTGTAACGATTAATACTTCTTTGTTTCTTAGTATGCCTTTGACCAAATTTTGATGGCTAATCAAGTGTTTCTCTAGTGTAGCTTATATCCTGAATTCATGCAAATTTTTGTCTCATGAACTCAAATTTGATGGAAACCCTTACAGCAAAATTTAGGTACAGCATGCAGGATGAATGTTACAAAAGCAGTAATAAAAACCCAACGTACAATAAAGGTCCATTTGATTCAACTGATTGAATAGTTCATGTTTTAAAGTCTGTTTTATTCCACCTGATTTCAATCTGGTCAACCTCCCTAGCACGGAACGGAACACCCTATTTTCTTCTTTGGTGTAGCCTGGTGCCACTACTGACATACAGCACGTATGTCGAACAGATGCAGCAGCAGGATAAATCTTGTAAAATCTAAATATCCATTGATGTACAATGCTCATATTTTAAATTGATTCCACACAATATGACTAAAACCAATCTACACTTAAACAGAGATGGTGATTGGATCGAACTGTGTCATCCGATCCGGCACGGTCCGAATCCAAATGCAACCCAAACAGTTCGACTGGTGATCAGCCCAATCGGCACATTTTGACACATCTAAACTGAACCAACTAGTTTTTGGCAACTCATCTTGTTTGATTCAAAGTCTAAAGTCAAAAAATCAAAATATGCCAAACTGTTCGAGCCCAACAAAGAATCAGTCAACCTGGATGAAAATCAATTAAACCAACCTGAATCTCCTAGATCCACATTAGGATGAGCATAGGTACTAAAAATGCAACAATAATAATAAGATCTCTATCACATTTGGATGACCATTTCTTTTGAAAAATGTTGATATAAAGATTATTATAGTATCGGATTGAGTTTTATAGAACTTTTGAATGTCTTCTTGAGCGTGATGGAATGCTACACCAACCCATCAGAGTCCATGTATATCATGAGCTAAAAGCTTCTATGTTCCATGTTCTACATTTTAGACTAATTGGAGAAAGTGAGGCGACATAGTCCATGGTCAAAAACTAAATTATTAGCTCTATTTTTCGAACCAGTGCTTAGCAACAATGAGAAGAATCTAATTAATGTGAAACAAATTGAATATTGCTATTCAAATTAAATGCCATAATTCTAAATTTACAAAATCAAATTAGAAAGCGTGGCACAAAATCTCAGGGAAGAATTTGATGAACGATTGAAATCTTAGAAAGTTTCAAACTCAACAGTAGCAGAAATTCAACATGTGATCGCCTGACAGATTTTCTGCTATAAATTTATGACCAGAAGTTTTAAGTTCCATAGCACGATGTTGATCTGCCAAAGCAAGGATAGTGGCAACTGAGTTCACATATAGTTCCCTGCATAAATAGGCCTCACATAGGCGTCGAAGTCTTCCCGAGCCATATTTGTTAGCTGCAGCTAACAGGTTTACTATCAGTGTATCTGATAATGAAAAATCAGAAGAGTGTGGCGTATGAAGATCATATTCTACTTGTGTATCTCTGTAGGTAAAATGTAGCACTCATTGCCTCTATTCAAGGAGGTAAGCGAAAAAAATAAGAGAAAGGTTCATAATAGGCATTAGTTGGCAAGCAAGTAAAGGACAGAAAGGAAAGTGAAAAAATAGGCCCATACCCTGAAAAGCCGTGGTTCCATATCTACAAGAACAATCTCATTTCTTTCACCATTTAACTCTTCAAAAAACTGAGAACGGAAGACTGGGGATCTAGCAGCTAGAACCAACTTATGAGCATGAAAATTTTCACCAGCGACATCTGTAAAATATGAATATATATATATATATATATATATATTTTGGATTAAACCCTTTAATTAATTGAGATTAATTAGTGGATTAAATTGGACTCAATAAGTGAACTTATTGGGCTTGGGCTGTATTGGGCTTGGGCTGGAAATGGGTTAAATCTGATTGGTTTGACTTGGGTTAAGGGCTGAACCCAATTGGATTGGGTTGGTTTTATCGAATCGGGCGAACGGCATTTAAAGCCTGCCGAACGAAACGAACGCATCGCGATTTCACCATCTCCTTCTCTTCTCCGCCTCGGTTCTTCGCTTCGCACGCGTCGGCCGATCTCCTCAGCTCGTCGGCGTCCCGGTGAGAGCAGTCGACGGCGCCGCCACCTTGGCTGATCTCCGGCCGAAGGTCAGTGAGTTCTCGCATGGGGATCTCGGCGATTCCTTCGGTGAATCGACATGTTGGCGCCGCAGCAGCGAGCTGCCGTTGATGTCTGTCGGCAATGAGGGATGCCGGATCGGCTCCATTGGCATCGTAGCCAGAGTTTGTGGAGCTTGGTGGTCGCTGGCGAACAGGGGATTTGGGGAAGGAGCAAGGTCGGTAGATTCTAGGCGTTGGGAGCTAGGGATCGGCAATAGGTTTTGCTGTTGGATTTGGGAGCAATCTGCCGTCGCCATCGAAGCAAGGTAGGTTATTGAATTGATTTTCTGATCTTGGATGGGATCTAATTTTTCTCTGTGGTGTTCTCTTCCTCGCGTGTAATCTCGTTGTCGCTCGAGCTCAGGTCGTCGCCGCCGCACGAGCTCAGGTCATCGCCGGAATACAGCTCAGATCGATTATTGGACTCTCATTGGTTGGTTGTCTTCGTTTTCCCTTGGTCACGAGCTGCTGCTATTTTGTATTCTGACGATAGTCGTGTCTACATCAGAACGGAGGCATTGTGGGAGGTATCAGCCGGTTGTTTCCTGGTTTGATCTTGTATGATGGTTGCGAGGATTTAGCAAGCTATTGAAGTGTGTTTTGGATTTCTGTTTGTAGACCGAGAAACAGGGCAGTGAAGTGTTGAGGGAAATTTGGATCAACGAAGCGGTGGAAGCGAGGCTCGGATGGGTAAGCTTGAAATTGAAACTTATGATTTGTATTTAATATGGATCTAACTAGTATTGGATTAATCTGATAATACACTTATTGTAGGAGAAGGGTGATAAGTGTGATTTATGTGTGTGTAGAAGTTTGATCGAGATATGAGATTGAGGTAGAATTTGATTCGATCATTAGATGTGAGACTGCACTTAACTGTATCCTATTGTTACAGGACTTTGATTGTGATAGATACATGGACGTGGAGATGGATAGCACGGATTACATAGCAGATTGAGGTAAGATCTGTATTGATTTATGATTTGGTCGTATTTCTATGCTTCACATTGGAAGAAGTTGTTTATTTGGTAGAGATTCGATTGATGGATTTATGTGGATACTTGATTAGGATAATTGGATCAATCTAGTTGATCGAGATATAAAGTGGATATAGGATTAGGATTTGATCCTAATATTAGAATTGACAGCATGATTGGATCAAATATGTTCTGTTTGCAGGATGTTGATTTCAGGACTTGATTAGTGATGATGCTCGTAGTTAGGGATGGCTGATACGAGCTACATATCAGGTGGGTAATATCTACCTGGTCCGGTAGTTTTGATCAAATTCTAGTGCATGATCTTGGAGTTATGTTTATACCTGTTTACCTTAAATCCACTCTTATTTAATCATATGCTTGTACTGCCTTGACCTTTGAGATATATTCTCTGTTACTCATTGATTATCTAGCACGGATAGGAATTATAAACCCTATTATGTATTAGCTGATGGATGTTCAGTAAGTACAAGTGGTTAGGTTTATCTTTGTGACTTTGATCGGTTATCAGACACATCACTAGGGTTAGGTGATGGTTTGGATTATGGAGTCGATTGTTATATCATATCCGTTTTAGTGGTGCATTTATGGTGGATCTAGTTGTCTGTGCATGGATAAGTGTATGGGTGTCAGTATGTAACCATGGACTAGAGGTCCTAGCGTGATGGTATATCCATTATGGATTGTGTGTCTGAGTATGGTTATATGGACTGACCGATAGTATCTCGCCATCTTGACTAGAGGTCTTAGCATGGTTATCAGTGTGTATGACTTTGTGTGATAGAGAGAGTCTTATGGATTATAGTCCTTGCATGGTTGACTTTTGGTTGACTAGGTCTCCCCGTGAGTTAGGGAGTGTTGCGAGGATTTGTGTGTGAGCTATGCATCATTACATTTCATGCATGCTGACGACTGGGTCTGCCTTGTGGTTGAGACAAGTCGTCATCCCGCCTCCCGCCACTCGTAGTGGTGTGGTCGAGAGGCAGAGCATTGTTGTGTGTGCCGTTCTCGGCCACTATGGATGGTGGTAGCTGGAGATGCGCACTTGGTCACTGTGCGGAGTGGTAGTTAGCGCACTCACCCACTATAGACAGTGGTCGTGTGATGTGCAGTTGTCCTGGGTGCGGTGCTCGTCTACTCCTGGGTAGGGACGGAGCAACTAGCAGCAGGGACCCCCGTGTGGGTAGCATATAGCTCTATAGCGGGCTAGCTACTGTTTCATACTACCCAACTCGGTCACTCGAGAGTGGTGGCGGCTGGAGTTGGGATAGTTGTCATGTCCTGCCACCTAGGCCACACTGGGGTCGTGGTAGCGAGTGGGGTATGCAGGCATGACCATGCATATGCATTGCATATATATATATGTATGCATGTATTTGATATATGTTTTACATATGCCTGTGAGATGCTGCATTTGATTGAGCTATGATTGTTGCACATGCTTGTTCATCATGATACATGTCATTTGCATTTTATTTACTGCTATGTGTTGAGCATGATACATGCGTTGATTCAGACTGTTATATGCATTTGATTAGCATCATGTCATTGTGTGGTACGAACCGGATTATTATACAGGTGATCATATACTGTTCATATGTCTGAGTATTGGTCAGGTATGGGATTAACCTGGTACATTATATGGGATATGTTATTGTAAATCTGTCAGGATGATATAGCTTATGGAGTTACAGACCATCAGGTACGTTGGTACATTACTTTATGTTCAGTTGATCAGTTTAGTATATACCTTGAATATGATTTCACTGTAGTTACTTGTTATTAGATTTGGATATGACTGTATGTCTATTGGACTCATGTTGTATACCTGTAGATCTTCACATGTATACTTGTAGATCTATCCTTATATGTTGTTCATGCACTTTCTATATATTACCCCTGAGTTTATACTCACCACCCCGGGACCCTGGGCTTCCTGTCGCCTAGATAACAGGTAGAAGATTCCTTGGACGTTCGGAGCTCCGCCAGCTGATCTCATCTCACACCGAACATTTGGGGTTTTCCACGTATTTGCTTCCGCTGTTATTTTGTATTATGGCCATGTATAATCAGTGTTGTATCTGGCTGTGGATTTGTACGTTGTTGTGTGTAGTATGTTAGAGTCGCACCGGTGCGCACCTCTCGTGTTGTTTTGGATATATTGTTTGGTATTGTCTATTTATATATTGTTGTTGTGGGCCTACATGCCTTGTATTAACCCGATATGTTGCCACGTACAGGGGAGATGCCGTCCGTTTGCTTTTCGGCACGGCATACTCCCGAGGCGTGACAACATCAATAATGATATCTGAACCTTCCTGTTTATCAAGAAGAACACCAAAATGCATCCCGATATCAGATTCAGAAACTTGGATGAAGTGCAGTCTGGAAGACTCCATTACAGACACAACTCCGACAGTACATGATAATGTAATAATACGGTTAAATGATTAGAATACTGAGTCAAGAAAAAATAGCTCGTGAAATTAATTGAGTGATGAAACAACTCGGAAAGTGAGGCGGGTATTGAGTCGAAAAAAGATAGTTCGGGAAGTAGGTCAAATGTTGAGTCGGAAGGAAACAACTCGGGAAAGGGGCTAAGTGCCGAGCCAAGAAGGAAATAGCTCAAGAAGAAAGCGGAGTGTTGAGTCGGGAAGAAAATAGCTTGGAAAAAAGTGGAGTGCTGAGTCGGGAAGGAAACAGTTCGGAAAATAGACAGAGTACTGAGTCAAGAAAGAATTGACTTAGGAAGCTAACAGAGAACCAAATTAGAGAAAGGAATAATAAATCAGTTAAGGTGGGACCTCATGAAATATTCTTTTGATGGTTTGTTAGAGTTTATTCATGCACGTCATCTTTAGTAACGGATTGAAGAGGCCTCATAGGCCCCATAAAAAATTCCTTATACGGTCATTCTCTAATGGCCTAACAGGATCATCATTTGGACCGGCGTGACTTTCCACGTGGACGGTCATCTCGTAGTTTATTATGCAACATTTTGCCCTAAGACAAGGGGGAGGAGTCATGGAGAAGGAGGAAGAGAAGAGCCAACTTCCCAGGGCCCCCCGTAGGGTTGGCTTTATGTAAAACCATGTCCCTTATTTGAGACATTTGAGGTATTAAAATCGCCCCAAACACCACTATAGAAGAAGCTCTCATCATTCTCCATTTAAAGCTCCGTTAGGGTTTATTTTCTGCCTACCAATCGACTAGTCTTACTCATCAGTCGATTAGGCACAATATCGTTGTCTCACAACGGATTAATCCACATAGGATTAGGATCGATCAGTCGACTTCCCTTACTCAGTAGTCGATTGTCATGACCACTAGTCGACTGTCAAACCTTCTATTTTCATGTCTACCTAAACTAGTTGACTGCTCAACCCTAGCAGTCGACTATCAGTGATCAGTTGACTATTAAACCCTAGCAGTCGATTGCCAGAGCCATAGGTCACAGTTGAGCCTCAGTTGACTACACGACCAACCAACTCAGTCATAACTCCAGTCGACTGCTAGAGTCAATTAAGTTTTCAAGTGTTAAACACTTGACCAGTCAACTGACCAAAGTCATCAGTCGATTGATAAATCTCAAACATAAGGTTTGACTCAAGTATGATTCCCTCATACTTGATACTCACCCTTAGCCTAAACCTAAGTCTTCTAACCACCTTCATCAGTCTCACACCCTCAAGGTCCATTCGAGTCCTCTACGACTCGTTCACCCTTCGCGCTAGCCTTCAGGTGTTTCCATCAGCTATGTCATGTCAACAGGTCTCCTTTGCCAAGGGGTCATTCCTCCAGGACTTTTCCATTGCTAAGCCTCAATGCTTCGACTTTTATCGCCAAGACTATACACTTGGACTTACATGACCAAGTCTACACCCTTCGACTTTTCCTTTGTCAAATATCCATATTTAAACTTTCGCCACCAAGACTACATACTTGGACTTACACGACCAAGATTACACCCTTGGACTTTTCGTTTGTCAAATATCCATACTTGGACTTTCCTTTGCTTAAACTTCACCCTTGAACTTTTTCTTGTCAAGTATTCATACTTAAACTTCTCCATTGTCAAGAATTCAATCTTGGACTTCTACTCGAGTCTCACTCGAGCTTGGTCAACCTTTAACCTGAGATTGATTGCTTCAATAATCATCTCCTAACAATCTCCCACATATGACCTTTGATATCTCAATCATCCACTAGTCATATGGTCAAACCATATTGATAAACACATTGACAATTCAATTGTTAAACTCATTGTCAAACATCAAAATCCTACTCGAGTCTCATTCGAGTCTGGTCAATCGTGACCTGGGTCGATTGCACCAATAAGAACAAGAGAACTTCCTTCAAGTATAGGGGAAAGGTCTCCGGATGCAGCAACGTCATCCTCTGAGGGGGAAGGGGGAGGATTGTAGTGATGGAGGCGATGACTAAGAGGAGGAGGACTAGAGGAGCGGGAGGTAGAAATTACAGGAAAGAAGGACTAAGTAGAGGGGTTCCCTTTTAGTCGGGATGATTTCCTTTGAGGGGGGAAAGGAAGGGCTTGTTGAGATGGTTGGGGGATGGAATGCTCTTCGGAAGGTAAGGATATTTCCCTGGTAGTTAAATCTATTGGTGCAGGGGCACCAGATAATCGAACCTAGGTTTTGATTATAACAAAGATTCAAAGTTAAGGTCATATTGTTATCTCATGAGTTGAATTAAGTGTGCAGGAAATGGTTAAGCTAAGATGAAGGTCAGCGACGCCCGAAAAATCTCGAGTCAAGAAACCATGGTGACCCCCCCTCTAGCGACGCTTTTACGATCCAACATAATCATGAGGAGGAGAGGAAGGGCGGATTGGAGACTTCGTGCGTTTGCGTTTTCCTTTTCTTTTTTTGTCATAGCCTCCAATACACTCATCATTGCTTTCTGCATGAGATCATCTGCAACCAAGGAAAATGATATCAGTCATTAGTCGTTAGTAAAACTTTATATCATAACAATGTTCATAATAATACACACCATCTATCAAAACTATGTCATCCAGAACAAAAGGGGACAATCCAAAATGACCTAGAAGATAAGCATCCAGTAGTAGATTAGAGTTGTATTAATGGTCTTGGAGAATTCTCTTGACCTCTGCAAAAGGGCATTGTAGCCGGCATTCTTGGAAGGAAGGTTGAGGAGGTCTGTTCGGCAAATTTTCCAGTGAGGTAAAAGGGTAGGGAATCAAACCATAAAATATAATTTCTTCCAACCCTTGTGTGTCAAGGGCATATTTCGAAAGAATTGACAATCAGGACGGCTAGCAAAATAAAATACCCTGATGCTAGAAGACTTGAATTGGAATAAACTGTAGAGCATTAGGGGAGATAGGTCTAGCCCTAGATGTTTAAACACAATGACTGCCCCAGTCAAAATGCGAAAGATATTTGGGGCTAGTTGGTTCACCGCTATTTTGTAGAAATTTATGATGTCGAAGTAGATGGAGGGGCAAAGGAGGCGGAAACCATTTTCTAGTTGCCCGATGAAGAAGAAGTAGTGGGGGAGAGGGGCAATGAGGTCACCGGTCAGGTAAGGCAAAGAAGCATTTAGCATCTTTATCAATATACATTTTTCTGACACTGCGAAAGTAATGGATACCATCTATGCATGTAGGAATAGCTTCAAACTAAGGAGTCTTGATAAGGTTTCAAAAAGGAGGGAGTCATAAGTGAGGAACTGTGAGGAAGAGGGAATATCATTTACTTGGGACTAAAAAGTGACGATTGAGAGAGGGAGAGAAACTTCTTGGTACTGGGAAGGAGAACTGAGAGCGAAGTGCCTGTTGACTAGGGCTACCACGTAGGGCGAGGAATTTAAAATTGGGAAGAGAGAAAGATGATGAAAGTTACGACAAAAGTGGTGGGGTGAGGGAGGAGCCTCTTAAGTTCATGTATTACAATGCTCTATCTTAGAGTATAAATAGCCTGGGCCCACTAGTAGGATACTTGGATGCCCTGGCTAAGATAAAATGGAAGAGGTGTATTTATCGCAACCCAATAAATGTAGAGCGACAAGGCCAATGGAATGGGCAGGAGTCAGCTGAGTACCATCATGCTAAAGAGAAGGACATGGTATTCAAGGAGTGAATAAGAGGAAATGAGAAAGTGGTGTATATGTGTTACTAACGTCAGACAAAATAATTAGTTTGACTATTTTGGGGTGGCTAATGATACTGTAATAATACGATTAAATGATTAGAAGATTGAGTCAAGAAGAAACAACTCAAGAAATAAATTGAGCGGTGAGTCTAGAAGGAAACAATTCGGAAAGTGAGTCGGGTGTTGAGTCGGAAAAAGGCAGTTCGGGAAGTAGGCCAAATGTTGAGTCGGAAGGAAACAGCTTAGGAAGGGAGTTGAGTGTCGAGTCAGGAAGGAAACAGTTCAGGAAGAAAGCGAAGTGCTGAGTCAAGAAGGAAACTACTTGGAAAGAAAGCATAGTACTAAGTCGGGAAGGAAACAACTCAGGAAACAGGCAAAGTGCTGAGGCAGGGAAGGAATAATAAATCAGTTAATGTGGGACCTTATGAAATATTTCCTTAATGGTTTGTTAGAGTTCATTCATACACGTTGTCATCTTTAGTAATGGATTGAAGACGCTTCATAGATCCCACAAAAGATTCCTTACATAGTCATTCTCTAACGGCCTAACAGAATCATCATTTGGACCGGCATGACTTTTCACATGGACAATCATCCTCGTAGTTTGTTTTGTAATAGGGTGCCCTGAGACATAGGAGAGGCATCGTGGAGAAGGAGAAGGAGAGATATATAAGCCAGAAGCGGAGGAGAAAAGGAGACCGATCTCATTAATTGTTCTTACACCTTTGGTGGCTTAAGATCAAAGAAAAACAATCTACACCGCATCAATACAATTGATCTTCAAGCAGTCATCCTCGAGGTTATCTGATGTCTCAAGTGCGGTTCGTCGGAAGAAGCGTTTGTAACCCCTGGAGGATCAAAAAATGAATAATACATGCATGAACTGTTAATATCAATCTAAAATAACAAAAAACATTATGACAGAAGTAATGAGGAGCAACTATAATACCATGACCTGTTAAGCAAATATAAAATTTCTTCTCACAATTCTAAGCCTGAACCAACCTTAATTCCTAATCCAGACCAACCCTAACATCAGACACCTGCTGATTGGATTCTCTTAATTTGGCTAATAATACACCTACATTCAACAAGGTTTTGGTCAGGATCATCTTAAGTTAATTACTCTTCAGCCAATAGCATGCTAATACATATTGGCAATATAATCAGCATTAGACCCTCAACTCTAGTAGGCAATTGGAGAAACAAATTAAAGCCAAAATTAACCTTTCCCAGTATACGGAGATGTGATCGACCATGAGCAATATGATTATATTCTGTACAGGAAAAAAATATGCACTTCGAGCGTAATTCATGACTTCCGTTTATTCATAGTATTACTACATTGAAATTAAAATTAAGCTTTGTATTTAATAGGAGAATTTCCAGCAAAACTCTTTTATCGGAGAGCCTTTTTCATCGGGTCTATTGATACGGCTTTATCATCGGAATTACAAATTGATACTATACGATTTTAATTCTCCTAATTGCTTATATATATCATTACTCTATCTATTCCCGTAACACACGCTAATTGTCATGACTTATTCCTCTAATTTTATAGATATTTGATCCATAGCCAAAAACTTGACTTATTCCTGTAATTTTATAGATATTTGATTAATAACCAAAAACTAACCGCAATTGTCAAAAGCAATTTTTTTTTAATTTTAATTAATTTTCGATTGCACAAATAATTCAATTTTACGCAGACGGATAAAATTTAATTTCTAATTTGATATAGTTAGCATTCGTTTGTATGAAATCGGTGGAATTTAAATATTGATTCCATATTTTTATTGTTCGAGTCGCCATTAATTATATATAGTTGTAGTTTGATGTTATTACTCATTAAGAAAAGAGTAATCCTGTTTTAAATTAAATTAAATTAAACGTGTAAAAAGAATTAATTTTTAATTAAATCAAAAACCCAACGGATGGGATAAAAACCTAAAGGGGATGATAAAATCGCATGGAATGAAAAATTTCCTTCTTCTCGCAGAACACGCCCAGCCGGCTGCTATAAAAAGTTTCCTTTCTTCTTTCAGATCACGCCCCGCCGGCTGTTCTCGTCGTCTAGGGTTTCTCGCTCAATTTTCACGATTGTTTATTTACCCGCGATGTCACCTTTGTCCCGTGCTTCCAGAAGAGCTTGGTCGTTAACTCGGCAGACTGCCGATTTCCGTTCGTTGTTATTGCGGTGCTCTTCTTCTTCGCCGGATGAAAATGAAGCGATTCCTGTGCAGCGACGTCAATAAATTAAATTCATATCTGGTATTTATTAAGTTTATAAATCTTTTACAGATTAGAAAATTAAAATCGGAGGCGCAAGGATCAACTACCAATTACATTACAGTAAATATCACCGCGATTAAAAAAAAAATCAAAAAGAGGTGATACGCTCGTTTGCGTTAGAATCTGAATTATATAAAGTTTTAACATTTTTTTAATTGTTTTGTAGATTTACTATGTTTTTGTTTTTTTTTTTTTTGAAAATTTATAATTTGTTTGGTGTTTGCACAGTTTGAAATTATTCCTGATTATACTCCGTCACAATTGATGTAAGAAATGAAGAACATACAGGTAAAATGAAACGTAAATATATATTTATTTTGTTTTTAGCTAATTAACAAATAATCTTTTCCATTTTAAAAATTATTATCATTTAAATAATTATCAGTTTTTTATTTGTTTTATTTTTAATAATTATATTTAGTTAATTGGAACAAAATTATTCATTAGAATATTTTATTTATTAAAAAGTTTTAATTTATATTATTTTAATAAATACTGAAAGGTATTAGAGTATTAATATTTTTTTTAACATTTTTATTATCAATATTATTAGTAGGTATTATATACTTAATATGTTTATATATGATTTTATTTTCTTAATAAATTAAATTTCTTTCCACTTAATCAAACCGTTTTATCATATTTCATTACTATTCTCAATCTGTATTTATTTTTTCATTCCGTTCTCTTTTTACTTTTTTTTTTTTAAATACTCTTCCTAATTTTATCATCCTTTTAAATAGATGTTTTTGTTGGATATTGGATTTTAAATAACTAATATGATTTTGCAAAAAAAAATTAAAGTGTCATCAATCGATGAAAGTCTAAATTGACTTCAAAATTGAAATATATATTTCGCTTAGATGAATTTAAACTATTAATTTATTCAAAATCGATTACGGATGAATGATAAATTAATTATTTAAAGTCATTCCAAAATAACATTAATTGCATATTAATGTTATAAAAGAAATTAGATGGGGAATAATCTCACATTGGAAATTCCAAAGGGGATTTACTTCCTTATGTGTTATTGGGTTAATGAAGTTAACATAAAAAGTACAGATGGTCTCTTCGAACAGGCGAGCAAGTGCTCACACCTGCGAGCCTACAGCCTGCCACCCACCACACACGTAATGGGCGCATTGTTGGCGCACTTTGCACTTGACGAGGAGCACTGAAGAGCTTAAATTTATGCTTCATATGACGTGACAGTGTATACGCGACATTCAGGTGATGTGGCGTGCTTATGTGACACTCGGTTGGGGTAGAGAGAGCTAATTGGGATACTGACTAGGCAGGCAGATGACAACCATTAGATCGAAGAGGGATGATGGATCATCGCAAGTGACGTGATCTGGAGTATTGATCGCGAAGAGTCGCGATCTGATCTTTGGTGATGAAGGGTGATCTGAAGCGTTGATCGAGTGGATCATTATATCCATATCTGATAGTTGAGATCAAAGGGCTATCTGCGGAGTTACAACTCTCCAGATTGAACAACCCAGATACATCCTGACTAAAGGATACAACTAATCACCAAAAAGTACCTCACCTCTTCACTTTGTATAAATAGGATCCTCTAGATGATGAAATTCACTCAACTTAAGTTCACTCAATCTACTCTCAATCCATTCATTCAATAGCTCTCATCTTCTGCATCCAGAGTCCAAAAAGCCTACGAGAATGTTCATATGTCTCAAAAATTATAGTACTGCTATTTTGAGACATCATCGTTGTATCTTGGGAAAGGAATTACTGCTATCCGTAAACACCTGTAACGGAGCAATATCATTTTACGGGGATAATATTGAACACTAGCCTCGACGATCTGATATCAGTTTGCATTCTCCCCGACAACAATCACAGAATCGCTCACAACAATTTTAAGTTATTTTATATTCTAATTAGTAAAGATGGATTTTAAATTATGCATAATTTGGTATCTCATCTCTAATTAGAAAATATCTTGTGTTGGAGAATATATTTGGAGTGTATCTATCTTTAGTTATAATTACTTTCTGATATAATCTTCATAGTTACTATTTATTTATTTTTCATCTTAATTATTGAATTCTACAAAGGACAGTTCTCAATTAGTACATTCATATTATACACTTAGCAATTCAATTTCTTTTAGTGAATTCGATCAATTAAGTCTAATGTACACAGCCATTTATCACTAGTTCAATGCGGATATTTAACTAAATTGGGCGAATTCACTAAAAAAATGTTTAGATGTGTCTAACTTTATTCGTGCCGAATTCACTAAATTGGTCTAAATCCTAAACCTCAAATTCAAGTTTTTATTTGGGCATTGAAATTTTAAACATGTCTAACTTTCAAATAAAAAAGTGATGTGCTCCAGACTCTTTCATCATCGATACCATAGCTAGATGAAAGAAGATAAATCACGAAGAATATTTTTATCCAACCAAGAACTAGCACGATGGAAAGGTAGACATCTCGAAAAATTTTAGACCCTCGGGGATTGACCTTCCTTGAGATGATTTTACTATTCGTGCTAGTCACTTGATCCTTTCGTAGGGACATCATATGTCTAACTTTGACATGACAATTGGTTGATTTTGCTTTATTATTTTAGAAATTAGAATAAAATTATATCGAATAATAAATAATTTCCTAAAAAAACAAATTAGATTGGCATATGCCTCAAGTATTTGATTATGAAAATGGATCATCTATTTCTTTGTTATAGATAATATTGAGATTATTTTTTATCATGTTATTTTTAGTGATGTATATTATTTAAGCCGAACTTTTAATTAGTATAATATTTCACCTTTTAAGTATCATTGATTTTATTTAGGTTTTTATTTTTTGACTAGTTTGACTTGAAAATTAGATTTAACTTTTTAACTTTGTCTTTGCTCTATCTCGTTATTTAGATTCAATGATTTTACTTTTATCATGATCATATCTATAATTAGTCATGCATTTTTATTATTAGAATTTGATAAATATTAAAGTAGAGAATGTCTGAATCTCAATTTTATTTCTATTATATAATTGATAATATTAGAAATTCCATTTATTTTGTTATTTTATTGGAATATTACTTATGTATTAATTAATTTGAATATTTTGTTATCAATACTTTTATGAAATTTCGTTAAATTATTAAAAAAAACCCATATTAATTTTTTTTCATTCAAACTTTATTGACTTTTCATTATTTATTTCACTTATATACATTTTTTATTTATTTCAGGACAATAATTTTAACAAGATTAAACAAGAACTTGAGAAAATGGAGCTGAAATTTGCAAACAAACTTGAAAAAATGGATTGGGTAAAGTATTTTGATAGTTTTCTATAAACTGTTTGATTTACCATTACTGATTTATTTATTTTATTATTATTGTTTATAGAAAATCTCAACACTGAATGAACAAGTGCAAAATTTAAATATGGAAGTCATGAAGCACCGTCGTGATGCTTTTCTTTCAACTGCAATTGTTTTCATGGGAGTATTTGGATGTTGGATGAAATAGAAAAACGACATTGTGTCGTGACTGGTAAGGAAGGAATCATGAATATATATATATATCATATTGTTCGTACTAGTAGAATAAAACTTTCATTGACTACTTCCTTCTGATGTTTTGTGCATTCTTTTATTTTCAGAAAGTTCTCGCGAGAAAAATAAATATAATTTAAATTACAGTTCGGGTGAAAAAATTAAGGGGCGTTTGGCAGGCGAAATTCTTTTCATTTTTTATTTTTATTTTTTTTTAAAAAATAAAAAAAATATATTTAGTTGGTATTTTTCATCTTCGTTTTTTAGAAAATAAAAAGGTATATGTTGAGCCCTGAGTGTCTATTGTCGAGGTCGAGAGTCAAGTGGTTTGAATATTGAATTCTTAAGTGTCGATTATTAATCATTCGATTGTCGAGTACTAAATCGATCGATTGTTGATTGGAAATGTATGCTCAGCGCTGCTAAGGTTATAAATTTTTTAAAATAGATTTATCTCTTTCAATCAAACTTCAAAATTATATTGAACATTTGATCTCGGATTCAATGGCGTTACACAATCACAATCAAACATTAATTGTGCATGATAAATGACAAATTGAATGTGTACACTCGAACATTATCACAAGTAAACGGAAAGGGGGTCCTCAAGCGGCCGGAGCGCTTGGCAAAAAGAGGGAGATCGTATGAGAAAGTGGATGGAATCATTATTTTTTCTTCTTTTTTTTATTGTATTATTCTATTCTTTTATTTCTTTTGCTAAGAGTTTCATCAGTATTAATTAACCTAATAATTAATAGTCGAATTTGTAATTTCTGTCCATCTAGCTCGAAATGTTAATAGTCGATCAGCAATAGTTGTCTTACTATTGGAGTAGCTATGAATCTGCAAATAACATCTGAGCATCTAGGGTTTAGAATTTAGGTTGATCATTAATATATCTATTTTGCACTTGAATAGATAAAAATAATAATTATTTAGCAAACTTTACCTAATCGATCTAACATTTAATACACGTAAATTAAACTCGTACAAAATTCACTTGAATTTAGTGTAATTCATGTTCTAAAATTGCACCCCTTACGGGCATGCTCATACTCGGATTGAGTTTATTCCTAGTCCAACATAAACTGATTTTTAGTCCATCATACTGAGTTGAATTAGTAAATTGGGTTGTTGCTCATTTGAGCCCACAATGTAGCCCATAAAGTGAACACTTAGCCCAAATAAGGCCTATCGATGGCATAGCTTGGAAGTTCATTGTTAAGGTTGATTAGATTATGAGGAAGGTTTTTAATTAGAATTTCACCCCTCTTAAATTAAATTCAAATTGAAGGGAAACACTTAGTCATCCTTACATTCTTTGCCTTTTATTCTTACAATTATTAAAATTAGATTCCTCTTCTTGCAATTTTAACTATCTAATCTATGAATCCAAGCATTTCCTCTCCTTTTCTTCTTTTGAATATTTCTTTTTCTCTTTTGGCAAGTTTAAAGGTGCAAAGTCTTTATTAGTCATGGAATTTAAAGTTCTACTCTTTCATAAAGAAGGTCATTATATGTTGAAAAATAATTATCATTTTGCTTGAGCCAATTATAACAAAGAAGGTGCAAAGTGTTTGTTAGTCACCATCGAAATCACAAATAGATAAACTCTTTATTGTCAAAAAGAAGGTGCAAAGTGCTTGAGCCAATTACATGGTTTTATCGTCGCCTTGTATTAAACTCTTTTAATGCGTATCATAGAAATCACAACTAGATAATCACCATTTATGCCATTTTAATTCTCCCAATTGCTTATATCAATACCTTTTCTTGCTTTCTTTCGGGTTTCTCCTGCTCTCGTCTCGGATTTTTTTTCATGATTGCTTATCTACTTGCGATGTCACCTCTGTCCCATACTTCCGAAAGGGTTTGGTCACTAATTCAGTTGACATTAGCATTTGTCGATGTTGCAATGCTTTTCTTCTTCGCCAGTCGTGAAGACAGATGAAAAATATAATTTATGTAGTTGATACAAAGATTTGGTAAGTCCTATACAGTGATGTCAAATTTGTTTGTGGAGGATGCACTACTCTTAGAGTGCGTTTGGTTCAAATTATAATATATAACTTTGATAATCACATTATTAAAATTATGGAGAATGAAATAATACCAAATATTATTTGGTTCAATCTAAAGTAATACAACCAAAACTTGTTTGTTTGGAGGTTTTAAAGTATCATCTAATTTAATATTTTACTATATTATCCTAAACCAAACAAGGTTCTTATAGTCAAAGTTTTAATATATGAGTCAACGTTTAAAGTTAGGATATATCTGTGAACTGATATAAGTGTTAAACATATAAGACTTAACAAGAAAATCCTAGTAGATCAAGTAGACCAAATACTAGGCAAAAAATTTTGACGGATTAAAAGAATCAGATAATTGACAAGAAGTCCTGGTGAATCAGAAGATCACACATCAAGCAATGAAAATCCAAACAGATCAGATGGATCAGAATTTTGGCATGTAAGCTCCTGAATAGAGAGGTGAGGCGGAGTCCTCGGTTGAGGACAAAGATAGGCATCAATTTGACTACGGGTCCAACCTAGACTTTAAGGTCGAGATTGGACAGTAATACTACTATAAATTTGACTTATATATTTATTTGTGCTAACTCTATATTGCAGGGTTTCAGGTGACTTGACTTGGTCTAGGCGACTGGACCGCATCCAGGCATTTAGGATGCAAATATGGCCAGGTCAGACTCAAGGAAACTGGAGTGTTTCAAGTCAACTTGGAGTTAGCCTCGGCTGGTAGGTACAGGCAGACAACTAGCCTCGGGTCTAGGCCTCTGGGATTGAAATATATCAAAAATACGATGAAGCGAATAAGTGTGACCTAGAGTCGCCTGGATTGGATCCAAGTGCATGGGAAGGCATAATTGCCTAATCGATAGGTTGATGTTGAGGCAACTGGGAGGTGGTCCAGCTGCCTAGAAAAAGCCTATAAAAGAAGGGTCAATCAACCTAAAAAAAATAACTAATTCAATCGTCCCTCAAGTATTACACCCTCTTCTACAATCTAGAAATCCTTTGCGTGTCATTCTGACATCCATTCGACAATCGAGCATCAACTTACTACTCTCCAAATTATCGGGTATAATTTTGATTGTTAATTGCATTTATATTTTTATTGTTGAGGGAAAGTACCTTGCCCTTATTTCTTGTAAACGAATCCTCTCCAAGTTGGAATGTTTTTGAATCGGAGAACATTTAGTGTTTTACCCATCTAAGTAGCCCTAGATAAGGGTTACGAGCCTTGGAGTAGCAATCCAACTTGGATTGTAAGCCAAGAAAAAATTATATTGTGTCATTTATTTTTTCCATGGTGCACTCTACTTTAAAAAGATAAGAAGAGTTTTTAATTTAAATTAAAAAAAAATTAATTTCGATATTCACTCTCCTCTCTCGGATATCTTCGATCATACAATTAGTATCAGAGCGGGGACACTCTTAATATGGTGCAACCATCGAATAGAGAAAAATATTTTTTTTCATTAGATTAAATATTTGTCTATTTTTAGTTATTTTTTTTACCACACTACTTACCAAGACTTAGTATTGGAATTTTCTTTCGACAATTTACCAAACAGCACACGTGAAATTTAGAATTGCCCAAACAGTGCCCCCATATTTTCATATTTACCAAATAACACACTTAATTTCCTTTTTACCCCTCCCTCCAAACAGATCTGCACCACAATGGAAATCCCGAACCATCCAAATGTGGTGCTGGGAATTCAAATTCCAACACTATAGTGGTGGTGCTGGGATTGCAACACCATAATAGTGCAGGTCTGTTTGGCAGGAGGGGTAAAAAGGGAATTAAATGTGCTATTTGGTAAATATGAAAGTATGGGATGCTGTTTGGGCAATTCTAAACTTCACGTGTGTTGTTTGGTAAATCTGTCGATTTTCTTTTAGTTTATTTGTGTGCTAAATTTTTTAAAAGTGTCTATGTTACATCAAGAGGGTGTTGGTGCAATCGGCCCAGGTCACGATTGACCAGACTCGAGTTTGACTCGAATAGTGTTTTGATGTTTGACGATAAGTTGACCATTGTTTGACAATGGATTGACTATATGGTTGACATGGGGTTGACCATATAATGGAGAAGTCCAAGTGGGACACTTGACATGGAAAGTCCAAACATGGGTCTTGACAATGGTAAAGTCCAAGTCATGAGTACTTGGCATGGAAAGTCCAAGCATGGATCTTGGCAAGGAAAAGTCCAAGCTTGAGTCTTGGCAATTAGAAAGGCCAACATGGATTGACAAGTAAAGTCCAAGGGTGTAGTCTTAGCCACGTAAATCTAAGTGTGTAGTCTTGGCGGTGAAAGTCCAAGTCATGAGTACTTGACATTTGGGAAGTCCAAGGGTTGATATTGGCGGCATAAAGTCCAAGGGTGGAGTCTTGGCAACATAAGTCTAATAGTTTGGTGGCGTAAAGTCCAGTGTATGTCTTGGCAGCGTAAGCCCAAATGTGTCTTGGCGGTATAGACCAGCTTAGCATAACATAGCTGATGGAAGCACCTGAAGGCTAACGTATGGATGAACAAGTCATGGATGACTTGGAGGGATCCAATAGGCATGAGACTGATGAAGGTGGCTAAAAGACTTAGGTCTAGGCTAAGGGTGGTCTAGCAAGTATGAGGGCATCATACTTGGGATTAAACCTCATGTTTGAGATTTGTCAGTTGACTGGAATTATGGCTCAGTCGACTGATCAAGTGTTTTGACACTTGGCAGCCAAGTTGACTCTGAGCAGTTGATTGAGATTATGACCAGTCGACTAGCCGAAAGTCGATTGACGTTCGACTGTAATTGTGTGGCCTTGACGATGACCGCCAAGATTGGGCCGATCGTCATGAGCACCAATTGTCATGGAGGGTAGTCGATCAGGTTTTGGTCATGAGGGCAAAACGCCAGAGTCGATCGAGCAATCGGCTACGAGCCAGTATATCCGTTGGCTGGAAAGTTCAAGTACTTAAGGAGCAATTCAACTCAACCTCTTTAACCTGTCATTTTCAAAATGGAAACTCAACTCAAGTTGCAAGACTTGAGGAAGAGAATTCCACCTTGAAAAGTCAAGTAGAAGAACCCAAGGGAATGTTAGAAAAGTTTATCTTGGGTTCCAAGTATCTAAACATGATGTTTGGATCCTAGTGAGTCGTGTACAACAAATCTGAACTCGAATACAAGTCTAATTCAATAAATAAATCCTACATGTCTCTATTTAATCGAAATGCCAAGAGTCGAGTCCAAGTATGGGTCCCTAAGACTTCCTAATTAGAATTGGACAAAATTAATATTGGATCCCCAAAGGTCAAATTCATTATGTGAACAAGACTTATCAATGCAATAATTCAGGGGAACTAGTAACTTATTTTTTTTAACTAGATAAAATACTTATATTCTTAATTTTATTTGCTTAATTTAGAATGGTCAGATAAGAAAGAAGAAAGTTTAATCTTGATAACATAGTACTAGGATTAATTGAATTGCTAGTAAGTTAAGAAAACTCATCAAAGTGCATGTCTAGATTGGATGATGTGCATCCTACCTAGTGCAACGAGCTGAGTAGAAATAACCGAAGCTAACTTAGTTCATACTATTTAGACCAACGTTTAGTTCTAAAGTTAGTCAAGTGTAAATTTCTCATATCAACTTTGTCTTAGTAAGTGGTACATCCGATATTCAAGAAGGCTCCTGTGTCTTGCAACAACCTATAAGCTGATTTATGAAATGACTATTTGACTAGCTCATAGATAAACTTGAATCTAACATAAGGTTAAACACCTTTTAATAACTACTGAATTTAATCAAGTTAGATTGTAACATCATCTCACAAAATAATTAAGGATACCTTGCATTAAAAACCTAGATCGGGTGAGATGAATTAAAGAAAAAAAATATTTATGAATTCTTTAACGACACAAACTTACGGAGAGCTTAGAACATAGGGAAACTTCATTATCAAAATTATTTTTAATAAAATAAAATATTTTGAAACAGACGACTAGATCTGGTCTAGGTGCCTTGAAAGACACAAGCGATTAGACCAGGTCGAGTTGTCTCAAGCGCAATGTAATCAATTACGACGGTAATTCCTGTGACCCTAGGTGATTAGACTAGGTCCAAGTGCCTTGGGTGTCATCCTCAGTAAATGGATAAGACCAATGCAGGAAACTAGATTAGGTCCAATCGTCTTGAAAGTTACCCACAGTAAATAGACATGACCATCCCAGGTGACTAGACCAGGTCCAGGCACCTCACCCAGATTTATAGAATAGCAATCGAAGCACAATTCCAAGATGACTCAACGGTTATTTTTTCCTCAAATCTTTCTTCTTTCTAGTCGGCGATACGCTATTAGGTCGTCAGTTCTTGTATTTTTCTCCAACAATAACTAGGTAACCGTTCAAACTCAATTCTTAAAATTATTTTACTAACTTTATCAATATTTTAGAGCTAAGAAAAGGGCTCCTAAGGTTGGTTCCTTCTCCACTCCTAGTTTGAACCTTAGATTTCCAACCGAGACACTTAGGCTTAGGTTCCATAACACTACTTTTATACATATACCCACTAGGCATCTGGGTAGATCATTTTTTATTAGATCATGTATATCTATTGTAGAGGTAATAGATTTTTATGGGTTAGATAAATTAGTTTATTGTATAAGTTCAACCAATGTATATTTATGTGATAAATTCTATAATAATCTAATTAAAATAAATGATCTCATATATTCTACTAGAATAAGTGGTAGAGACATTATCTTTACCCTATTTTTATTGAGAGATCACTTAGGACTTAGGCATTCATCATGCCTTTTTGTCTGTTTCCCACCTAGCGAGTTGCCTTTTGGTGACCCATACTCACACATTACCCTGGATACGATACATTTGTACCTTTTTGAGGAGGAGCAGACTCCTACTATTAGTCAATTCAGTTTCACTAGACTTAGAGTACATAATTATATCATGTATAGAGTCATAGTAAATTGAATTTTACCACTTAGTACCAGGGACTTAGCTATGAAGCATCCTTTCCACTCATTTCTTCTTTATGCATTTATCCATAGGTTAGACATTGATATTAGCTTACACATGTTTCATTCTATCATTTGTTATTCTAGGATCATTACTAGTGGTAGGGTTCATATGCTCTACTTCCATATTTTGGCATTCTTACTAGCTGCACTAGAGTTTGACATTACTTCAAAAAAAAGCAAATGTTTTCAAAAGTAAATATTTAGAGTTTAAGTCGCATGTTTGGAAAAGTTGAGTTTTATAAGTTAGTTCATGTTTTCAATCTTCAAGTTTATTTTTTAGTTTATCTCAAAAACAAAAAGATATTTTTTCAAACTTTGAAATATTTTGGGGAAAGTTTTGGGGGAGTTTCAATATTTGAAGAAAATTTACAACTTTTGAGAAGTTGCTTTCTTTTATCTTTGGCTTTACTGTTCAGAATTTTGATGTATATCAAAGAGGGAGAGAATGTGTTAGTTAAAATTAAGTTTGGGGAGATTGCATGTGTACATATCATGTAAATTTTATAGTTAACTCTTTAATATACTTTTTCCTAATTTTAAACGATTGTATTGTCATACATTAAAAAGGGAGAGATTGTTTGTACAAGGCGAACTGCTCCAAAAGTTTTGATGTATGAGCCAACATTTAAAACTATAATATATTTGTGAAATGATATGAGTGATAAGTGTAGGACTTAATAAGAAAATCTTGGTAAGTCAAGTTGGTCAGATACTAGGCAAAAAGTCTTGATAGATCAGGAGGGTCGGACACCAAGAAAAAGTCTAGTTGGGTCAAAAGGACCAGACAACTAGTAAGAAGTCTAGATAGGTTAAGAGGACCAGACATCTGACAGAAGTTTAGTTGGGTCGGGAGCATCAAATAATTGACAAAAAGTCTTGGTGGCTCAAGAGATCAAGTGTCAAACATGAAAGTTCAAACAAGTCAAGTGGACAAGATGCTTGGCAGGTAAGCTCTTGAGCAGAGAGGTGAGACGGAGTCCTCGGTTGAGGAAAAAAGTAGACGTCGATCCGACTAAGGGTCTAACTTGGACTTCAAGGTCAAGCTCATATAGTAATACTACTGTCAATTTGACTTATATATTTGTTTGTGCTAACTTTGTGTTACAGGGTTTCAGGCAACTTGACTTGGTCTAGGTGACTGGACTGGGTCCAAGTGCCTGGGATGCAAATATGGTCAGGACGGACTCAAAGAGACTAGAGTATTTCGAGTCGACTTAGAGTTAACCTCAGATGACAAATGCAGGTAGACAACTAGATTGAGTCTAGGTGCCTAAGATTGAAAAATATCATAAATATGAAGAAGCGAATAAGGGTGACCTGAAATTGCCTGGACTGTGTCTAGGCACCTAGGAAGGCAAACAGGTTGATGTGGAGGTGATTGAGAGGTAGTCTAGCGCCTGAAAAAAGCCTATAAAAGAAGGTTCGATCAACCTTGAAAGAATAACTAATTCAATCATCTCTCAAGTGCTACACCCTCTTTTGCAGTCTAGAAATCCTTAACGTGCCATTCCGATGTCCATCTGACAATCGAGCATCAATTTATTACTCTCTAAATTGTTGATAT
Organism: Wurfbainia villosa; assembly: GCA_025175895.1. NCBI lineage: Eukaryota > Viridiplantae > Streptophyta > Magnoliopsida > Zingiberales > Zingiberaceae > Wurfbainia > Wurfbainia villosa. The sequence goes on along the minus strand of CM046007.1, from coordinate 11,117,978 downwards.
AATTTTGATTTTGTAATTGCATTTATATTTTTATTGTTGAAGAAAGGTAGGATGTTACCTTTGTCTCATTTATTATAAACGAACCCTCTCTGAGTTTGAAAGTTTTTGAATCAGAGAGCAGTTATGTTTTGCCCATCGAGGTAACCCTAGACGAGGCTTACAGGCCTTGGAGTTGCAATCCGACATGGATTGTGAATCAAGTAAGAATCAAATTGCGTCATTTATTTTTCCGCTATGCACTCTACTTTACAAAGATAAGAAAAGTTTTTAATTTAAATTAAATAAAATTTTAATTCTGAGATTCAACCCCCCCTTTCCCTTCCTCTCTCGGACATCTTCGATCCTACAAAATTCATATACGTGTTTAGCAAGTTTATAAATATTTAGATTTTTATAGGTTAGAAAATTTGAGGTGCAAGAATTGCATAGCAATCGGGCCAAGGCCATTATAGCAAATGTCATTGAGGTGGTAAATAATAGTTTGGAACATGTGATTTGAATTGGATAAGTTTGTAACATCTTTTTAAGTGTTTTGTAGATTTACTATGCCTTTGTTTCTGAAAGTTGATAATTTATTTTTGTTTCTAAAAGTTGATAATTTGTTTATTTGGTGTTTGTACAATTTGAGGTGGTTAAAAGTTTTACTTTCTCACAATTCATGTCCAAAATGAAGAAGGTACTATGGAGTGTAAATATCTTATGTTGTGTTTAGCTAATTAACAAATACTCTTGACCATTTTAAAAATTACTATGTTATAAATAATTATCAATTTTTTATTTATTTTTAATTGAAAAATATTTTTATTCATTAGAGTGTGTTGTGTATTAAAAAATTATAACTTCAATATTCTAGTAAATACTTAAAGACGTTGGAGTATTAATATTTTATTTGCACTTTTTACTATCATCATTCTTCTAAGTTATACTTAATATGTTTATATATGATTCATTTTCTTAGTAAATCATTTCTTTTTCACCTGAATCAATAACTTTTTAAAACACAAGACAAACACTCCACACTGAGGCATCAATAATTTACTTGGTTCATAGCCTCTCTAAATTGCTAATCCAAAGTGTACTATTATCACTATCAAATTTTTCCTTTCTTTCTTAGATAAATATGAAGGTGAAGAAATCTCTCATAGCAAAATAATTTACAAATTACAATTAAAAAAATGAGAAAAGAAAATAATTAGAACATTTTAAGCATAAACACTCTTCCCTTTTTCTATCTAAGATTACTGAGAGTTAGACTTTGAGAAACAAAAGTTTATATGAATTCGAGAGCAATTATATTGAGAAAGGAGGCCAAATCCCCTTCATAAACACTCGTCAATCGAGCTATTTTCTATATCTTTTGTTGAGGAAATATTGACCGCTAGAGGGGGATGAATAGCTCATTTTCATTGCGTAATGATTTCGTTGCGTGCTCGTCTACAAATCTTCGTTAGCACAGTGGAAATAAAGAAATAACAATACAAGCACACAATTACACAATCATATAACGTGGTTCGGAACCGAACGGTTCATACTCCACGGATCGAGCTCTAAAGAGCTCTAGCGATGCCAATCACGCGCCACTAATAAACACTCCTTCTCGACACAAGTTGGAGGCGGAGAAACCTCGTACAAGTGATCTTACAAAAGTAAGAGATAAATACAAGCAATATACAAATGAAATACACAAGTAAAGAAAACAACACTTTACAATTGCTCTTGGATTGCTTGCTTTGTGGTTGCTTGAATTGCACTTGGAGACCCTGATTTGCAGCAATAAATCGCCCCAAAACACCTCAAGAAACGCTAATGATTTTCTCCTCCACGAGCTCCCTTTAAAACTGCTGCCTGGGCTAGAAATCGCCGATCAGTCGACTGATGCCACTATTGTCGTGAGACAACGGCTAGATCCACGCTGAAAAAATCCAACGGATCCATCATCAATAGACTGATCATACCCATCACCGATCAGCTAATCCGCAATGAAGTCTCGACTCCATTCTCAGGCCGAATTCGAGCACCAATCGATCGATCACACGATCGATTGATCTCGAGCGCCAGCTGATCGCCCACCTCGGGCAAATGATTCGGGATACTTCCCGCAATCAAACCCTAGTTGACTCATATCAGTTGACTGTCATATGACACCAGTCGACTGACACACCTCAAACATGAGGTTTTAACCCAAGTATGGTACCCCCATACTTACTAGACCACCCTTAGCCTAGACTTAAGCCTTCTAGCCATCTCCGTCAACCTCACGCCTCTCGGATCCCTCCAAGTCATCCATGACTTGTTCATCCATACGCTAGCCTTCAGGTTCTTCCATCGACTATGTCATGCTAACGGTGTCTACACCGCCAAGGCACATTGGACTTACGCTGCCAAGACTCTGCTTAGACTTTACGTCGCCAACCATTGGACTTATGCTACCAAGACTCCCGCTTGGACTTTACACTGCCAATATCAAGCCCCTTGGACTTCTCAAATGTCAATACTCAAGATTGGACTTTCCCTTGCCAACCCATGTTGGACTTTCCATGCTAAGACCCATGCTTGGACTTTTCCTTGCCAAGACCCATGCTTGGACTTTACATGCCAAGTACTCAAGACTTGGACTTTCCATGACATGGTAAACTCCAGTCAACCATCAAAATCCCCCTCGAGTCAAACTTGAGTCCGGTCAATCATGACCCGGGTCGATTTGTGCCAACAATCTCCCCAAAACATTATCAGACATCAATGTTAAACTTCCATGTCAAACATCAAAACATCGCTCGAGTCAAACTTGAGTCCGGTCAATCGTGACCTGGGTCGATTACACCAACAATCTCCCCCTTTTTGATGTTTGATAAAAACACATACCTTTGAGTTAGAACACTAACTCAATTCTTCTTACCAATTATCTCAAATTGGTAATCCCAAATATTCTCCCCAATTCTCCGAATTGATAACACTCTCCATAACATTCTCCTCCAAAACATTCTCTCCCTTTTTGACTAACATCAAAAAGGTTATCTCTCCAAGGAGGTCAATGTCTCATGTCCCAATGAGATCTTACAATCTCCCCTTTGGTCCAAAAATACCTAGGATGTCTACCATCTTCCTAGTAATAAGTCTCATATCACTTAAGAGAGGCAGTCCTATACACACTCCCAAATTTCAAATTGGGTATCTCAAAATTCCATTTTCCCCCTCATGAGAAAAAAATATCATCCATCATCCCTTGATGGATACCTCCCCCTAAAGGCTTGCTCCCCCTTGACCATTGCACCAACAATGTCCTTGGGAAGTCCCTAAGCCAATAAGAACTCTAAACCATCAAAAATAAGGTCTAAAGTTCAACATTGAACTTTTCCTTACCTTAAAATTGATACAAACCTAAACAACTCTCCTAATCCATATCCAATGGATTTTCACCCTTTTTAATGCTTCCCAAAGTATATTCTAGGGTTAGGAGTGGTTAGGAAACCTTACCCTAGCTGAAACATGGGCTAAACATCCTTGTTTATCCGAAATCAACATTAGCAATCGATCAGACGTAAAAACATGACTCGAGTCTATCGGCCGACACCAATCGTGATCGTGATAATCGCGTCGGCGCTTTGCGCGGTGGTTTCCGCTAGGGCGATTTCCGCTAGGGCAGTTCTGCTTGCCGTGCGCTAGGGCAATTTTCGCCAGGGTAGCGCTGCCCCATCAGTCGACTGCCAAAAAGTGGCAGTCGACTAATAACTGAAAACTCAATTTTTCAATTATCAGAATCAGATTTTGAAAAATCATAAGTAATTATACATAACTTGAAAACTTACGAAATTTCATATGTATAATACTTATAACCAATACAATCGGTGAAAAATATTAGAAAAATAATTTATCCATAAAATAGTGAAATTGACGCAAAGTTCAAAACCATTGAAATTTTTAATGTTTTGGCCATACTTTGTATCAACTTCATCAATGGTGATTGCTATCAAAAGATAGACTTCACCAAGGTTTTCTAAAAGGATTTTAAAATAATTTTGAAAACCTATATTGAACCATGGACTCTTGGCTAGATGTACATGATTTGTACATTAGCTTTCCTCATGATTCATATTGATGATTGAGATAAGTTTAAATTTATCTAGATGTACTATCTATGCACCTTGAACTTAACTTATTTTTCTAACATCTCACATGTATCTAAGATGTATTAAGCACACACAAGTTAAAGTAATTGTGAGATGTGGGATTAGGGTTATTATAGCCTCATGCATTTTCTAGGCAACTCTATTTGACTCCCTTATATATGAGACTTTAAATCATGTCATAATCCTTAACTCAATTTTAATTAATACATGAATGATCATGACATAAATGATAATCATAAATAAGCATAACCAAAGATCATGATGTCATGACATATGAATTTGCTCTAAATATGACATAGAAAATAATTCTAAATAATATCATGATATATCATATGATAAAATAGAATTTGATGTCATGACATGACAAATTTGAATATATAAACACATTAACACACACATAATCAAACACAAAATACATGATTTTTGATAAACAAAATATTTCATTCAAATATAACTTCAGTTTTTACAAGCAAAGTAAATGTCTAAAAACTCTCAACCTCACTACGAATACTAAAAATAAGACTCCTAATCTGTCTAGCTGTCATCCCTGATAGATGGTGGAGGCGGTGGAGGTTACTGGCTCAGCATCCAGGTCCGCATCATCTCGTACATATCAATCTGACGCTGCTCTATCCGGGTGTGACACTCCTCCATCTGGCTGTGGTGCTCCTCCATCCTACCGAGCCGCCACCCATGGAGGATCGCCTGATAAGATCTCTCTCGCCACCGTGAGTCAACCGCTCATCGTAGTCCTCGACCGACCTCCACCGGCAACACAATCTGGGAGACTTGTTGCTGGTGTATCTGCTGGCATAGGATTATCCTCGTCAGCAGCAGGCCCCTCATACTGTCCTGCAGGCTCTTAAGGCTCCAGAGGTGGCTCCCCATGTGCCATGGGCTGAGGTCGAGGTACCAACTCCATCTGTCCAGCTCCAGTCTGCAGTCCAACCAATGTGAAGTTACGCACTAAGATGCAGTCGTATACTTCGGATAGCACCCTCAATGATCCCCTGGTTATGTTAATGTCGATGGACTCTAACCATGCAGTGATAATATATCCAAAAGGCATATGAACTTTCCCTTGTATAGGGAATATGAAATGGACAATGCAATGAAAGATGTTCAATGCAATGTTCATGTCTAACCTATGGCGCATGACATACATGAGAAAGAGATGGGGAGGTCGGATCTTGGCCTGACCCCGAGTCACAATCGGGAGGAAGCACCCAACAATGACTTTGTAAAGAACATTGTCAGGTGCAGATAATTCACTGATAGGGAAGAGGTTCTGAGTTGGTGGGCGAGGATGACGGAAGAAGTGCTCATGCATGGAATCTAATGAAATGTGGTCAAAAGGATTAGAAAGAGGTGCATCAAAAGTAGGATAAAAGATAAAGGTATCATCCGATGCCCTACACTCCAGGAACTCCTGTAAGATCGCAGGAGTGAACTCCAGGTCGCATTTTGCAACGCGAATGGTGTAGGTAGGGCTATCGTCTACCTTCCTCAAGTTTTGGTAAAATTCCTTGAGGAGGTCACCATTTATAGCATGATTGCAAAGGGTGATCTTCATCAGCTGATAATGCAGTAAGATTTCAATGACATCGCCACAGTAGTATCTAAAAAATGATCATCGATGTACCTAACAACCATTGGTTGGTACAAACGCGATCCACCCTCAATTGGGTTATTCCTACGTTGTCTTCTACATGATTATATGATGAATGCAATGCAATGCAATGTAATGACACAAATACCATGAGTAGATCAAAATGTTGTGTAAAAAAAATTAGGGTTTAAAGGGTATAGAGATATACTTTGGTGCCATTACTAGACTGATGGTTGTGAGAGCCTAACTGGACAGCCTATTTGCAGGAGAGAACGTCGAAAAATTACCAGAAAGAGAATCTCGCCAGAACCCTAGCGCCGGAGGAAAAATAAAGGCTTTGAGACGCCATTTTAGCTATAGAGAGTTCAAAAAACATGAATGAGAGAGATGACTTTCAAACCTAGGGCTTTTGGTCACCGACGTGGATGGGGAAAGGCAGGTCAGAGAGGTTTGGAGGCGATCGGAGAGAAGAAGTCGCGTGAAGAAGGCATGAAGATGCCAAACCCTAGCGGTTCGACGTTATAAAATTACGACGTCAGTCGACTGATGTGCGACATCAGTCAACTAATAGCGGGTTAGTGAACGGTTCACCGAACCAGTAGTCGACTGCTCCGGCTCGACACTCGACTGTCGAACGTTCTGTGATGAGCTACAGTAACATTAGTCGACCGATGTGACCAGAACTCGACTGCTGGACGAGCCACTCGATTGTTGGCTCTTCTGCCCCGACGAACAGTACCATCAGTCGACTGATGTACAAATCAGTCGAGTCTTGGAAGCAACACTCGACTGCTGGGCTCGTGGTGTCGTGCTACAGAGTTAACAATCGACTGATATACTGTATCAGTCGATTGATATCTGATTTTTAGTACTGAAATTAAGTGAATTTCAATTTCTTCACTCAATTTTGTTTCATTTTACCATGTTTATTCATGTATATCGAATATATTAGTGTTATGCCTGTGTTCATGTATTTGTTAATGTATTTTGGTATTTTATTTCATTTTCACAAGCATTAACATCCAATAGTTTCAAATCCTAGCATCTCACCCTTTTTAAGTGTTGAAATACACAATCAAGGTGAATGATCTATTTTGTGAGATGTAATACACCATAAATATTCCTTCCATGCAAACATATGATAAAACACATGAAGCATGGTAAGTATGAGACATCAAGATGTGTAGTACTTGAGTATCAATGTTAAATGTAATTTCTAAGCCTTAAGATAATTTTCTTGATACACTAATTCCCAAAGTGTGCCAAAACCCCAAATTGTACACCAATACCTCTAATTCTACACGTGCCAAGTTTAATCAAATTTTTCACAATTCTCAAGGCTTATTGACACATCCTAAAATCCTTTAGGATTAAAATTCAAAATTATTTCCAAGGTATCACATAACCTTGAAAAAGCTATAAAGTGTTAACTTTACAATGGTTAGGTTAACTATCCACCAATTCAAGTTAACACCCCCAACCCACTTAGCATGATGGAATCATGCTTCTAGGAATCCAATACTTGTTTGAGTTCCTTGGGTTAACTAGGTATTCCTTAGGAATATTTTCCCTAGATACCTTCCTAATGACCCTCATAGGCTTAGAAGCCTTGGTCATTTGGGTCCTATCATGGTTAACCTTAAGGATTGCCTCCCTAGTAACCTTCTTAGTGGTCTTCCTTAGTTTCATAGAAACCTTGGCCACTAGACACTTGCCTTGGTTAACCTTAGGAATACCTTCCCTAGTAACTATGGCCTTCTTAGACCTAGGTTATGTTCCATAATCGAATGAAACACTATGGTAGGTCTCCTTGAGCTTAGGTTTGTGACCCAAATCTTTCTTGCCCTTAGATGGACCTTGCTTTATAGACCCTAGGTTTTGAAAATTTGGTCCTTTAATTTGATTTTGCATCTCTCTAAGAGTCTTCTCCATTTTCTCAAGTTTTGACATCAAAACTTGATTTTCCTTTTCTAATATCTCAATTTTTGATTTTTCACTATCTCTTGAGATATTCTTATTTCTAGGCATGTATCTAGTCCATTTAGGATTGATGCCTAGGTGATTTTCTATTTTCCTAATAGATTCCTTAGGTAATATTTTTCTAGGGACATTAGTCCCAAATTTCTCCTTATTTTTAACCTTGTTGCTCTTAGCTCCTAAGCAATAAAATTTATTATTCTTAGCATGCTCTTTATAAAACATAGAGAAATTACTTCTAGCATGCTTATTCTTATTACTTAAAGAATGAACATTGTTTAAATGTACCTTAGGGTTTGCCTTAAAGGCTCCCCCTACATTTGATGCTCCTTCTTGATCTCTCTTCTTCCCCTTAGGGCATTGACTTCGGTAGTGCCCTCTTTGGTGACACTTGAAGCATACCACATGCTCCTTATTTTTAGGAATGGTGACTCCGACATCCTTGGTCTTTTCTTGAGATTTCGGTGTCGGTTGACTTTTCTTGACTTTTCTAGGGAACTTACTCTTATAATGCCAATGTTCCCTACACTCAAAACAGATAATATGATTTTTATTTGAAATTGAAGTGTTTGAGTTACCTAAGTCAATGGCGGTGGCCGAAGTGAGAGCTTCTTCATCTTAACCGGATGTTGAAGATTCTTCTTCTTACTCCGGTGTGGGAATTCTCTCCTCCCTCTCAATACTAGAGGTGGAGGCTTCTCCCACTTCTTCTTCTTCCACCGATTCGGAGGTTGACTCCCTATCAACTTCCGAATCCTCACTTGCTTGTGAGGATGAGCTCTCTTCCTCCTCTTCCTGTTCTTCTTGAATTGAGTGAGGCTCTTCATGGAATTTTGTCAATTTTTTCCATAGCTCCTTGACATCTAGATATTCACCTAGCCTAGATAAAACATCATTAGGTATCAAATCTTCTAAAAGTTTTGTTACCTTGGCTTCGGTCTTGAATTTTAGCCGTTGCTCTTGGGTCCATTTCTTCAACTTTAGAACTTCTCCCTTCTTATCCCTAGAAGGTTCAAAGCCTTCTACGAGGATGAACCAATCCTCTATGTCCATCATCAAGAATGTCTCCATTCTTGCTCTCCACGCCGAAAAATCTTCTCGGTCATATGGTGGTGGAGTGTTGATGTCCTATCCAAGCTTGTCTTGGAACTCCATTTTCCCTATAGCGTCTTTTGCTCCCAGCGGTTAGTCCGTAGAAGAGCCTCGGGCTCTGATACCAATTGTTGAGGGAATGTTGACCGCTAGAGGGGGGGGTGAATAACTCATTTTCGTTGCATGATGGATTTCATTGTGTGCTCGTCTACAAATCTTCGTTAGCGCAGCAGAAATAAAGCAATAACAATACAAGCACACAATTACACAATCATATAACATGGTTCGGAACCGAACGGTTCCTACTCCACAGATCGTGCTCTAAAGAGCTCTAGCAATGCCAATTACACACCACTAATAAACACTTCTTCTCGACACAAGTTGAAGGCGGAGAAACCTCGTACAAGTGATCTTACAATAGTAAGAGATAAATACAAGCAATATACAAATGAAATACACAACAAATAAAGAAAATAAAACTTTAAAATTGCTCTTGGATTGCTTGCTTTGTGGTTGCTTGAATTGCACTTGGAGACCCTGATTTACAGCAGCAAATCGCCCCAAAACACCTCAAGAAACGCTAATGATTTCCTTCTCCACAAGCTCCCTTTAAAGCTGCTGCATGGGCTGGAAATCGCCGATCAGTCGACTGCTCGAGACCATCAGTCGACTGATACCACTATTGTCGTGAGACAACGGCTAGATCCACGCTGAAAAAATCCAACGGATCCATCATCAGTCGATTGATCATACCCATCAATCGACTGATGGAGCCTTCACTCGACTACTAACCCCGCAGTCGAGTCTTGACTCCATTCTGTGCCAAAATTCTCAAGTACCAGTTGATTGATCACACGATCGATCACCGACGCCGAGCCAAGATGTCTACCTTTGGTAGTCGATCATTGACACTTCCCCAAACCAAACCCTAGTCGACTCATATCAATCAGGCCACCACCTTGCGGTATTGCTTTTCCTCCAAGCGTGGGGTTTTAACTCAAAAGTATTTGCCTATACTTGCTAGACCATTCTTAGCCTAGACCTAATCCTTCTAGCCACCTCCGTCAGCCTCACGCCTCTCGGATCCCTCTAAGTCATCCATGACTTGTTCATCCATGCGCTAGCCTTCAGGTGCTTCCATCGGCTATGTTATGCTAACGGTGTCTACACCGCCAAGGCACATTGGACTTACGCTGCCAAGACTCCGCTTGAACTTTATGCCATCAACCATTGGACTTATGCTGCCAAGACTCCCACTTGGACTTTATGCCGCCAATATCAAACCCCTTGGACTTCTCAAATGTCAAGACTCAAACTTGGACTTTCCCTTGCCAACCCATGTTGGACTTTCCATGTCAAGACTCATGCTTGGACTTTTTCTTGCCAAGACCCATGCTTGGACTTTACATGCCAAGTACTCAAGACTTGGACTTTCCATGACATGGTCAACTCCAGTCAACCATCAAAATCCCCCTCGAGTCAAACTCGAGTCCGGTCAATCATGACCCGGGTCGATTGTGCCAACAATCTTCTCAAAACATTATCAGACATCAATGTCAAACTTCCATGTCAAACATCAAAACATCGCTCAAGTCCAGTCAATCGTGACCTGGGCCGATTGCACCTACATATTTTTGTCATTACCAGTCGACTATTGTTGAGGTGGACTATTAACTCGAACGTTGAACGATAAATGACATCTGATGAAAGGTTGCAATTGACCTAATTTTTGAATGTTAGTTGACTGGTAGCACCCACCAATTGACTGATAGCCCTCAATCAAGTTGTGATCTTTCTGTGTTATTTCAAAAGACACACCAATCGACTGGTCATAATCACCAGTTGAAGTACTTAATATGTTTATATATGATTTCATTTTCTTAGTAAATCAGTTTTTTTTCACTTGAATCAATAACTTTTTAACACATAAAACAAACACTCCACGCCACAACACTAATAATATACTTGGTTCATAGCCTCCCAAATTGCTAATCCAAGGTGTATATCTATTGTACTACTACCACTATCAAGATTTTCTTTTCTCAGATAAATCTGAAGGTGAAGAAATCTCTTATAGAAAAATAATTTACAAATTACAATTTCAAAATAAAACAAGAAAAGAAAACAATTAGAATATTTTAAGCATAAACACTCTTCCCTTTTTCTATCTAAGATTATTGAGAGTGAGACTTTTGAGTAGCTAAAGTTGATATGAATTCGATGTTGGAGATCGTTTGGAAGCTAGAGGGGGGGGGTGAATAGCGTATTCCGTATGATGATGGAATTCTTTCGCATTTGATAGTCTACAATCTTGTTAGCACAGCGGAATGGTAATAACAAATAAATATAACAAGACACACAATCACAATACGATCATATAACGTGGTTCGGAATCGAAACAGTTTCTACTCCACGGATCGAGCTCTAACGAGCTCTAGCGATGCCAATGCAATCACTAATCAATAAACTCCTTCTCGACAACAAGTCGGAGGCGGAGAAACCTCGTACAAACGTTTACAACAATAAACGAAAGAAATATAAGCAAATACAAAGGAAATGTAAAGAACACTTTACAAAACTAGGGTTTGAGCGCTTTGCTTGTTGGTTGCTTGGATGAGGTTGAAGGGCCCTGAAATGCACATGCAAATCGCCTTCAAATCGCCTCAAGAAAGCTCCTCTTTTTGACCTGCATCGGACTGGATTTCCGCCTATCAGTCGACTGCTATAAGTCCCCAGTCGACTGATGCCACTGTTGTCGTGAGACAACGGCTCAATCCACGTCGGACAAGTTTCAACGGGACTCTTGGCGATCATTGCCGGCACCCATAGTGGATCGCGGTTAGCTCTACGGTTGCCGCGTTCGACACAGAACTACCGCGATCGCCATCCCTTAGCCGATCGTGCCGACATCGACGATCGCTCCAATGAGCGATCATTGATCGCGAGCACCGACTCTTAACCGGCAGTTGAACTTAAGTCGACTCACGGCAGTCGAACCAGCCATATTGCCAGTCGACTGCCAACCTCAAACATGAGGCTTTAACCCAAGTATGGTGCCTCCATACTTGCTAGACCACCCTTAGCCTAAACCTAAGCCTTCTAGCCACCTCCATCAGCCTCACGCCTCTAGGATCCCTCCAAGTCATCCATGACTTGTTCATCCATTGCGTTAGCCTCCAGGTGCTTCCCTCGGCTATGTCATGCTAACGGTGTCTACACCGCCAAGGCATATTGGACTTACGCCGCCAAGACCCCGCTTGGACTTTACGCCGCCAACATCAATCCCCTTGGACTTCCCAAATGCCAAGACTCAAGCTTGGACTTTCCCTTGCCAACCCATGTTGGACTTTTCATGCCAAGACCCATGCTTGGACTTCTCATTTGCCAAGACCCATGCTTGGACTTCTTATGCCAAGTACTCAAGACTTGGACTTTTCCAAATGCTAAGTACCCATGACTTGGACTTTCCATGCCAAGTACCCATGACTTGGACTTTACCTTGCCAAGACCCATGCTTGGACTTTCCCATAATCACATGGTCAACCCTGGTCAACCATCAAAGTCAATTATAACTTGGATCGATTGTATAAATAATCTCCCCAACATATTAACCAACATCAATGTCAAACATCAATGTCAAACCACTTTGTTAAACATCAAAACATCACTCGAGTCAAACTCGAGTCTGGTCATTCGTGACATGGGCCGATTGCACCAACAATCTCCTCCTTTTTGATGTTTGACAAAACAAACCTTGAGTTAGGCCACTAACTCAAATTTCCTTACCAATTATCCCAAATTGGTAATCCCAAATACTCTCCCAAAACTTCTCCCCCTTTTTGACTAACATCAAAAAGGTTATCTCTCCAAGGAGGTCAATGTCTCATTGTCCCAATGAGATCTTACAATCTCCCCCTTGATCCAAAAATACCTAGGATGCCTACCATCTTCCTAGTGATAAGTCCCTTATCACTCAAGAGAGGCACTCCTATACTCTCTCCCAATTTCCAAATTGGGTTTCTCAAAATCCCATCAATTTTTCCAATTGATGATACTCTCCCAATAACTTCTTCCCCTTTCAAGAAGAGAAACACATCCATCATCCCAAGATGGATAACTCCCTCTAAAGGCTTGCTCCCCCTTGACCATTGCACCAACAATGTCCTTGGGAAGTCCCTAAGCCAATAGAAACTCTAAACCATCAAAATTAAGGTTAAAAGTTCAAACTTGAACTTTCCACACCCTAAATTTGATACGTTGACCTAACACCTCTCCCAATCCATATCCAATGGATTTCCACCCTTTATAATGCTTCCTAAAGCATATCCTAGGGTTAGGAGTAGTTAGGGACCTTTACAATGGCTGAAATTAGGCTAACCAAACCTTGTTAACCCGAAATCAGACATGACAGTCGACTCCTAATAGTAATCGATCATTGCCACTCACATCGATCATTGCCACCAGAGGCGGTCGACGATAGATGAAATTTCAATTTCAATCAATTTTGACAATTCATAAGTAATTCTACGTATTTTGAAAATTCATGAAAATTCATACGTATATTACTTATAAGCAATACAATGGGTGAAAATTATTTGAAAATTATTTTACCCATAAAATAGTGAGTTTGATACAAAACTCAAAACCATTGAAATTTTCAATGTTTTGGCCCTATTTTGTATCAACTCTATCAATGGTGATTGCTATCAAAAGATAGACTTCACCAAGGTTTTCTAAATTGATTTTAAAATGATTTCAAAACCATGTCTTGGATCATATTCCTTGGGCTCTATGCACATGACTTGTACACAAGCTTTCCTAATGATCCATTATTAAAAATAAGATGAGTTTTGGTTCAACTAGATGCAAAAACTATGCACCTTGAACTCAACTCATATCCTAGCATCTCACATGTATCTAGGGTGTATAAATACACATACATGTCAATCGAATGTGAGATGTGGGTTTTGTTTCATTTAAACTAGGGTTTCATGCATCTTCTAAGGCAACCCTACTTGATTCCCTTATGAATGGGACTCCAAGTCATTTCATAGTCCTTAAATCAATTTCAATTGAGATTTTCTTAAATGCATGAATGATTATGGCATTAATGATGATATAAATAAGAATATGCTCATAATCATGATGTCATGGCATAAGATGAAATCTAAAAACTCATGACATTTAAAACATTAATCCTAAAACATGAACATGACATATAAAATGATTAAAAGTAAGCATGATGTCATGACATGTTATATGGCAAACAAAGCATGACATATAAAATATATAGGTATAGTAATACCTAAATTTTAATATTAATTGCCATTTGATATAATTAGGTTTATTTTGCCATATTAATCTAAATTTTCCCAAATGTGCCAAAAACCCAAATTGACACATTAAAACCTCTAAAACTAAATTGTGCCAATTTGATCAAATTATCAAACTTCTTAATTAATATTGGCACATCCTAAAAACCTTTAGGATTCAAATCAAACCACATTCCCAAGGTAACCATAACCTTGAAAATGACCTAAAATGCCACCTTTATCATGGTTGAGTTAACTACCCATCCAATCAAGGTTGGCACGCCCTAAACCCATCTAGCATGAATCAATCACGCTCTTAGGAACCCAAAACCGATTTGAGCTCCTAGGGTTAATTAGGTATTCCTTAGGGATAACCTCCCTAGATACCTTCCTAATGACCCTTCTAGGCTTGTTAGCCTTGGTCATTTGGGTCTTACCTAGGTTGACTCTAGGGGTAACTCCCCTTGCAACCTTCTTAGTGGCCACCCTAGGTTTCCTAGAAACCCTAGCCACTAGGCACAACCTTTGGTCAACCTTAGGGATGACTTCCCTATTGACCTTGGTCTTCCTAGACCCCATAATCAAATGGAACACTATGGTAAGCCACCTTAGGCTTAGGTTTGTGACTCAAACCTTGCTTGCCCTTGGTTGACTTTTGTCTTTGAGCTCCTAGGTGTTGGCTTTGAGTCCTAGACCTTTGACTTTGACTTTTGGACCCTTGATTTTGACCACTAGACCCTTGCATTTGATTTTGCATAATTTTGAGGGTCTTTTCTAGTTTCTCAGGCCTTGACCTCAAGGCTTGGTTTTCTAATTCCAATTGCCCAATTGATTTTTGATTAAATTCTTGGGCATGGGACTTTCTAGGTATATGCCTAGTCCATTTAGGATTTAGACCTAGATGTTCTTATACCTTCCTAATTGTCTCCCTAGGTAAAATTGATCTTGAGTTATTTGACTTAGGTTTGTCCTTAGGTAAATTGCTTTTAGGGACATTAATCCTAAATTTCTCCCTATTATCTAAGTAGACATTCTTAGCTCCTAAGCAAAAATACTTGTTCCTATTAGCATGCTTTTCATAAATTGCAAGTGAATTGAAATCCCTAGCATGCTTTTGCTTGTAAATTGAAGAAGGAGCAAAATTATAAGTTACCCTAGGGTTTGCCTTAGTTCCCCCTACATATGATGCTCCATTTTGAGTCTTCTTGTCCCCCTTCTTGCATTGACTCCGGAAATGTCCCGGTTGTCGGCACTTGAAGCAAATTACTTGTTCTTTGCTCTTTTGCATTGAGGGACCGACATCCTTGACCTTTGGAGCCGGTGGAGCTTTCCTATTCTTCTTTGGGCACTTGCTCTTATAGTACCCGGTTTCCCTACACTCAAAACATATTATATGCATTTTATTATTAACACATATGTTTGAGTTACCTAGGTTAATGGAGACCGAAATTGGACTTTGGGCTTCTTCATCTTGACCGGATGTCGAAGCTTCTTCTTGATGTTCCGGTGTGGAAGTTATCTCCTCCCCCTCAATCCTTGAGGTGGATGCTTCTTCCACTTCCTCCACCTCCTTGAAGATTGATGGCCTCTCAACCTCCAATTCTTCACACTCTCCTCTTGCCCCGGATGTTGACTCTTCTTCAACTTCCGAATCCTCACTTGCTTGTGAGGAGGAGCTTGCTTCTTCGGCCTCTTCCGATTGAACCGATGAGCATTCTACATCTTCTTCTTCTTCTTGGACCAGTTGAGGGTTTTCATGGAGCTTGGCCAAATCGCTCCATAGCTCCTTGGCATCCACATAGTCACCTAGACTACACAAGAGGTCATTAGGAATTAAATCAAAAATGAATTTGATTACCTTCTTGTTTTTCTCGAATTGTTGGAGTTGCTCCTCACTCCACTTCTTCTTCTTGAGAAACCCTCCCTTTGGTCCCTTAGGATATTCAAATCCTTCCATCAATGCGGACCACTCCTCAAGGTCTCTCATCATCAAAAAATCTTCAATTCTCGCCTTCCAAGAATTAAAACCTTCTCGTCCATAGAAGGTATAAGGGATAGGTGTGTTGATATCCCATCCAAGCTTGTCTTGGAATTCCATCTTCACCCTCTAGCGTCTTGCTCCCGGTTGTTAATCCGTTGAAGAGCCACCGAGCTCTGATACCACTTGTTGGAGATCGTTTGGAAGCTAGAGGGGGGGGTGAATAGCGTATTCCGTATGATGATGGAATTCTTTCGCGTTTGATCGTCTACAATCTTGTTAGCACAGCGGAATGGTAATAACAAATAAATATAACAAGACACACAATCACAACACGATCATATAACGTGGCTCGGAATCGAAACGGTTCCTACTCCACGGATCGAGCTCTAACGAGCTCTAGCGACGCCAATGCAATCACTAATCAATAAACTCCTTCTCGACAACAAGTCGGAGGCGGAGAAACCTCGTACAAACGTTTACAACAATAAACGAAAGAAATACAAGCAAATACAAAGGAAATGTAAAGAACACTTTACAAAACTAGGGTTTGAGCGCTTTGCTTGTTGGTTGCTTGGATGAGGTTGAAGGGCCCTGAAATGCACCTACAAATCGCCTTCAAATCACCTCAAGAAATCTCCCCAAGAACTGGTTATGAAATCCTCCACGAGCTCCTCTTTTTGACCTGCATCGGGCTAGATTTCCGCCTATCAGTCGACTGCTATAAGTCCCCAGTCGACTGATGCCACTGTTGTCGTGAGACAACGGCTCAATCCACGTCGGACAAGTTCCAACGGGACTCTTGGAAGTCGACTGCCAACATTGGCGCCGATCACAAGACCTATAGTGGATCGCCAACACGGAGCGCTCGTGCTCGACATACGTAACTAGCGATGATCGCCATCTCTTGCAAGTCGATCGCTGTCGACATCACCGATCGGCCCAATGAGCAATGATCGCCGAGCAATTCCAGTAACCGATAAATAACTTTGAGGCTTTAACCCAAGTATGGTGCCTCCATACTTGCTAGACCACCCTTAGCCTAGACCTAAGCCTTCTAGCCACCTCCATCAGCCTCACGCCTCTAGGATCCCTCCAAGTCATCCATGACTTGTTCATCCATCGCGCTAGCCTCCAGGTGATTCCCTCGGCTATGTCATGCTAACGGTGTCTACACCGCCAAGGCATATTGGACTTACACCGCCAAGACCCCACTTGGACTTTACGCCGCCAACATCAATCCCCTTGGACTTCCCAAATGCCAAGACTCAAGCTTGGACTTTCCCTTGCCAACCCATGTTGGACTTTCCATGCCAAGACCCATGCTTGGACTTCTCATTTGCCAAGACCCATGCTTGGACTTCTCATGCCAAGTACTCAAGACTTGGACTTTCCCAAATACCAAGTACCCATGACTTAGACTTTCCATGCCAAGTACCCATGACTTGGACTTTACCTTGCCAAGACCCATGCTTGGACTTTCCCATAATCACATGGTCAACCCTGGTCAACCATCAAAGTCAATTATAACCTGGATCGATTGTATAAACAATCTCCCCAACATATTAACCGACATCAATGTCAAACATCAATGTCAAACCACTTTGTCAAACATCAAAACATCACTCGAGTCAAACTCGAGTCTGGTCAATCGTGACCTGGGTCGATTGCACCAACATTCGAGAGCAATTATATTGAGAAAGGAGGCCAAATCCCCTTCATAAACACTCATCAATCAAGCTACTTTCTATATCTTTTTGTCATTACTAGTTGACTGGTATTGTCTACCAGTCGACTATTATTGAGGCAGACTATTAGCTCGAACATCAAACGATAAATGACATTTGATGAAAGGTTGCAATTTACCTAATTTTTGAATGTTAGTTGACTGGTAGCATCCACCAGTTGACTGATAGCTCTCAATCAAGTTGTGATATTTCTGTGTTATTTCAAAAGACACATCAGTTGACTAGTTATAATCACCAGTTGACTAGTGAACATTTTATGCTCTTTGAAAAGCTACATCAGTCAATTGGTCACAGGCACTAGTCGACTAGTAAATTTTCTGTGGACTTTGAAATATAACTAGTCAAGTTCATCAGTCAATCAAGAAATATTCTATGAACTTCTAATTCCATGTCAGTCGATTGACTAACTTGAATGTTAGAATCATTGTACATAAACCTTTAAAATCCACACATCTTATTCTTCTGTTGTGTGCCTATCAACTGATATACACTATCAATCGACTAGTATACTATTTTCATCCACTCTAATGGTTGATATCTATCTATCTTCTCTACCATCAATCAAAACATATCTCATGTCAGATGAACCTCCTATTCTCTAAACTTTGATGCATTAATCTTTGTCTCTAAAACTTCGTTTGCCTTGCATCTAATCTTTTAATCATCTCGGACTTCTTCTTGCAAGAGTGTCTCTAACCTTCTTGGACTTGTTGCCTCACATTTAGTTTCTTAACCTGTAGGACTTCATCTTGCCAATAATTTGGCCTCCAAGCTCCTTGGATTTTTCTGCCTTACATCCGGTCACCAAACCTGTGAGGCACACTTGTTACACAAGTGAGATTCCAAAATTCACCTTAACTTAAATAGTGTAAAATATCAAAATATTATATGTAGGATATATAATTGCACCAATAATCTCTCCTTTTTTTATGTTGACAACCTATTTAAGTTTAAGCTCTTTTAACAATTTTATTATACAAATCTAAATTATTGACATCTCCCCCTTTCATAAATATTTTTTTTAAAAAATTCTCTTGCTCCTATCTTATATTCCATACATCAACATCCTTAAATCCCTTTTTATAAAAACACTGATCATATTTGAAAGAAAAATCTCTCCTAAATGTCTGCTTCCCCTTAACTATTGTATCAATAATGTCTTTACAGAGTTCCTAAATCTATAGGAGATTTTAGAATCTAAACATGAGGTCAAAAGATCAACTTTGAACTTAAACAACATCATCAAATTTAGTTCTCACCGTATTTAACTCTCATATTCATTTGCACTAAAAATCTGCTCCTTATAATGTTGGATCAAGCATATCAGAGGGTTGAGAGTAGTGAAACTATTTAGGGTTGATTTGAAATGGCTAAACAAGACTTGGTCATCCAAAAACAACTTTATTAGTTGACTGAGAGTGACACTAATCAATTGACAATTGATAAGCATGAAAATAGTTAAACTTCAAAAATTCATAAGTAATTCTATATTTTTCAAAAAATTATAAAATTTCATATAGATAATGTTTTATTAAATACTATAGGAGAAAATAATTATTTGTGAAACACCCATTATTTTTAAGGATGGATACAAAATTAAAAGTCATTAAAAAACTTTAATGTTTGAGCCCAACTTTATATCAATCCTATCAACAAATAGACTTCACTAAGATTTTTCAAAGTGATTTTAAAAATATTTTTAGAAACACCAGTCGACTAGAAAACAACATAGAAAGATCACAACTCGACTACCTAACAAAGAAAACCTTCTGTGAATGAATTATGAGCACCAGTCGACTAGTGTCTGATAGAAGTCGACTGATCAAGTCAATCGATTAGAGCTATGAACGAGCTTCAAAAGGCAACCTAGAACTCCTCAAAACTCATCCCTAGCAAAAAGTTATGGCCTCCAGAAGTTAGCACTAGTCGATTGGTGTCTGATAACAGTTGACTGATCAAGTCAATCGATTGCTCCAATCAACTTGTAACCTTTTTGTGTGCAATCTTAGACCCATCAATTTATTGATGACTTATGATAGTCAACTAAGACAAGCCATTACCCTACTATAACAAACGTAGAGCTCTGAATGAGCTTCGAAATGAAACCTAGAATGCCTCAAAGCTCATCTCGAGCAAAAAATTATGGCCTCTGGAAGTTCCCTACATCAAATTAAGTCCGACCTCATCGACAACAATAGCAGTCAACTGATGTACATTAATGCCTGGTCAAATTAATGCCTTAGTCGACTAAAAAATCTTCTGTGGATGATTTTATGAGCACAGTCGACTGATATCTGATAGCAGTCGATTGATCAAATCAGTCAATTGCCAATCAACTTGCAACCTTTCTATGTGCAATCTTGGGCCCATAAGTCGACTGATGCCTTATGGAAGTCAACTGAGATAAACTATTACCCCACCATAATAAATGAAGAGCTCTGAATGAGCTTAAAAACGCAACCTGAAACCCTTTAAATCTCATCCTGAGCAAAAAGTTATGACCTTAGAAAGTTTCCTATATCATATTGTGCTCAATTTCATCCACAACAATGCTAGTCAACTGATGTACGTCAATCTAAGAAACCCATCTGTGGATGACTTTATGAGCACTAGTCAACTGATCAAATTAGTCAATTGCTCTAATCAACTTGCAATCTTTTTGTGCACAATCTTGAGCCCATTAGACGACTGATGCCTTATAGAAGTCAGCTGAGACAATTGGTTACCCCACTGTAACAAACGTAGAGGTCTAAATGAGATTCGAAATGAAACCATGAATGTCACTCAAAACTCATCCTGAGCGAAAAGTTAAAGCCTCCAGAAGTTTCCTACATCAAACTGTGCTCAATCTCACACACAACAATACCAATCGACTGATAGTAATGGCAGTCGATTAATGTACATCAGTTGAATGACTTAATGTACTAGAAAAACTTCTCTGGACAACTTTACGAGCACCAGTCAATTGGTGTCTAATAGTAGTTGACTGATCAAATCAGTCGATTACTCTAATTGACTTGCAACCTTTCTATGCACAATCTTGAGCTCATTAGTCGACTGATGCCTTATGGAAGTCAACTAAGACAAGATGTTATGGGGGGTTTACCCTTACTATAACAAATGTAGAGCTCTAAACGAGCTTCGAAACACAATCTAGAATGCCTCAAAAATCATCCCGAGCGAAAAGTTATGACCTACGAAAGTTCTCTACATTAAATTGTGCTCAATCTCATCCACAATAATACTAGTCAACTGATAGTAATGGAAGTTGACTGATGTGCATCAGTCGAATGCCTTAATTGACTAGAAAACTTTCTATGGATGACTTTATGATCACTAGTCGACTAGTATTTGATAGCAGTCGAATGATCAAATCAGTTGATTGCTCCAATCGACTTGCAACCTTTGTATGTGCAATCTTGAGTCCATGAGTCGACTGATGTCTTATGAAAATTAACTTAGAAAAGCTGCTACGGAGGGTTTACCCCACTATAACAAATGTAGAACTCTGAACGAGTTTCGAAATTCAATCTGGAACGGCTCAAAACTCATCTCGAGTGAAAAGTTATGACCTCCGAAAATTTTCTACATCAAACTATGCTCAATTTCATCTACAACAATACTAGTTGACTGAGAATTGTTAGTGCAAATAAGATTTATATATCTTCACAATGACATGATATTGTCCACTTTAGGCCTAAACCCTCATGGTTTTATTTTTGGACTTTACCCAAAATACTTTATTCTAATGGAGATATCTTTTCATCTTATAAGCACATGATCTTTTCCATGTCTTACCAATGTGGGACTTTGATTGTCTTCTCAATACTCTCAACAATCTCCCCCTCAAACGAAGGACCACATTAGGCCCCCCTCAAGCCTATTTGTCCTCAAAGGACTTCCTCTGCTTGATGTTCTATCCTCAACTCACCAGGACTTCTTGCTAGTTGTCCAACCCTTCTGGCCCAACTGGACTTCCTGCTAATTGTTCGGTCCTCCTGACCCAATTGGACTTCCTGCCTGGTATCTGGTTCTCTTGATCCGGACATGAGAGCTCCAATTCCTTCATTCAATGTTCATGACTTGACATGGACCATAGCTCTGATACCAATTGTTAGTGCCTATAAGATTCATATATCTCCACGATGATATGATATTGTTCACTTTGGGCCTAAGCCCTCATGGTTTTATTTTTTGGCTCTACCCAAAAGGTCTCATTCCAATGGAGATACCTTTTCATCTTATAAGCACATGATCTTTTCCATGTCTTACCAATGTAGGACTTTGATTGTATCCTCAATACTCCCAACAAAAATAATGACAGCCGACTAATGTACATTAGTCGAATATCTTAGTCAACTAAAAAATCTTCTATGAACAACTTTATGAGCACCAATCAACATGTCTGATAGTAGTCAACTGATTAATCAGTCACTCCAATCAACTTGCAACCTTTCTATGTGCAATCTTGGGCCCATCGGTCGACTGATGTCTTATAGTAGTCAATTGAGACAAGTTGTTAGGGGGGATTTACCCTACTATAACAAATGTAGAGCTCTGAACGAGCTTCGAAACACAATCTTGAATGCCTCAAAACTCATTCTGAGTTAAAAGTTATGGCCTTTGGAATGCTCTGCATCAAATTGTGCTCAATCTCATCCACAACAATTCTAGTCAATTGATGTACATCAATCAAATATCTTAGTCAACTAGAAAACTTTCTATGGATAATTTTATGAGGATCAATCGATTGATGTCTGATAACAATCGACAGATCAAATCAATCAATTGCTCCAATCGACTTTGCAATCTTTTTGTGTGCAATCTTAGGCCATTAGTCGACTAATGCCTAATGACAGTCAACTGATCCACTAGTTGAGTGCCTCAGTTGATTTGAAAACCTTTTGTACCTAGGTTTAAGCACATCAATCGACTGAACCTTAATGGCAGTCGATTGACATGTTCAGTTGAGTCCTATAGTCAACTTAGAATCATTTTGTTCGACATTTTTAGGCGCAATAGTCGACTTATGGAATGCATCAGTCGATTGATAGGTGACTCAGGGAGTTTTTACTAGGTTAAACACAAGAATTTCACCACAAACAACAGCGATTATGTTGTTGTTCTTTGTGTTCTTCATGGAAAACTCAAAAACTCTATATTTAGCACCGAAAACTAGGTTTGTTTACTTACATTTTCATCGAATAATCATTGTTTCGCGATAAAATATCCACATCTCATGCAAAATTGATGAAAAACAATGAAAACTCCAACTGAATGTCATAAAAATCGATAAAATGATTGGCTTTGACACCAATTGATGGAAAACACAAATTTAAGCATGTACACAAGAAACCAAATTGATATAATATAATTCACAAATAGATCTAATCTTATCGAAATTTATAGCGAATAAGAAAATACATAAAATGAACGATGACATGAAATAAATGACATTCAATTGCAACAGAGCAACCATTGCAGGTCTATCAGATCTAGTCTAGAGTTCCTGCAAAGAAAAAAGAGATAAGTCTTCCATAAGATTTTGGGGTGATAGCGTCATAAAACCCTCCTCGCCAATAGGATACAAGGAGGCTATCAGAATATTCAGCCCTATGAGGATCACGCTCTATATATAAATATCGGATCGAATCCGTTATCGATCTATCATCAATAATCGATCCAGACTAATGGGTTCTACACATTAAATTCAATACATCCAATAAATTAAAATTCATAAACTATCAAGTAGACTACATAATCGGGTTCAAACTAATATGATATAATCGGACGATTATAATAATAATATGTAAGTCAACTATCAACATCCTCTGCCAAAGATCGATGTGTATCCAGGATTGGAAGCAGAGAGTTAAATGCAACGGGTTGCTACCCTATATAATTTTTTGTTTGATTGTCATATATCAGAAGCCATGATTTTTTCCTTTTAAGTTCATTGGAATGAACATGGCCTTCAAATTGTGTTTGAATTTTAGAAAAAATTAATGTATATGTGCAGTTCATTTGACTAACTTTGATGTTAGGACCATGAGACTGTATAGCCAGAGGACAGCTACAGGGGATGAATAACATTTAACCTGTAGATGAACTTTTTTGTCGATGAGTCAACCAACAGAAATAAGAAGTGTACCAACACTATCAGTATGGTGATGTGCTCATAACCCTACTAAATGCACTCTTGCTCTTAGTAATGACCTAGAAAGGTCAATTATAAATAATTAGTTGACAGAGTGTGCAAGTTATATAACAAAAACTACTAAAAAAAAACCCAGGGCTTGGTGTGATGATAACGGTGGAACAAAGATGCTCATGCAATGAGAATTTAATTTTCATGCTACATCAATATTTATCAATGATGTTCAAATAATTTATGATGTTAGGCCATCCATTGAAATCCAAGTATTCTTTCTGAATTTATTCTGATGGTCAATGAAAATTTTTGTACGACTGAATCATTCACCTCCAAGATTAATCGAATCATAAAAATTGAATATTCAATTTATAAAAAAAAACTACTAAATAAATTGAAGAATCAACTGAATGATATTTGATGAAACTATGAAAATATATCCCAAAAAATCCTTGATTGATGGGCATTGATTGTGTTTCTTTTTCCAGCATGCTCGGATCCCTCCTCCTCTTTCATCCGTAAGAGATGGAATGCACAAGATCTGGAAAAATGCTGCTAGGATTCCTGATCTGCAATAGAATTGAACGCTTATGGGTGGGGCGACTTTATCGATGTGGCCCCTCTGACGCTCAAGTCAGTATCAATCGAGGAGATAAAAGAATACAGTAAAAGACAAGCGAATAAAGGAAGAAACTTAAAAAAAAAAGTTATCTCTGCGTGCCAGATAGAGAAACATTCATCCTCTCTCTTTCCTTTCCAGCCCTTTATATAGGAGATAGCCACTGCCTTTCTCCCCCATCTCAATTAAACTATAATGCCCTTTGGAGTATTAAGAAACAACCATTATGCACAATGAAGATTGGGGCGAGGAAACTAGTGATCGGGTGATTGAGAAAGTCTAAGTGTAAGGATTATCCTCAAGCAGTCAACTACCATAATGAGGTAGTCGACTGGTACTGAAGCACAGGGTTATACTCGAGCTAAAAGGCAAGCGCTTGGATGAAGGATAGGTGTTCGGGTGGAGTTTGTTGGTGCAATCGGCCCAAGTCACGATTGACCAGACTCGAGTTTGACTCGAGTAGTATTTTGATGTTTGACGATGAGTTGACTATTGTTTGACAATGGGTTGACTATATGGTTAACATGAGGTTGACCATATGATGGAGAAGTCCAAGTGGGACACTTGGCATGGAAATTCCAAGTGTGGGTCTTAGCAATAGTAAAGTCCAAGTCTTGAGTATTTGACATGGAAAGTCCAAGCATGGGTCTTAGCAATAGTAAAGTCCAAGCATGGGTCTTGGTAAGGGAAAGTCCAAGCTTGAGTCTTGGCAATTAGAAAGTCCAACATTGGTTGGCAAGGAAAGTCTAAGGGTGTAGTCTTGGTCACGTAAGTCCAAGTGTGTAGTCTTAGAAGTAAAAATCCAAGTCATGGGTATTTGGCAATTGGGAAGTCCAAGGTTTGATATTCATAGTGTAAAGTCCAAGGGTGGAGTCTTGGCAGCATAAGTCCAATGTTTGGCGATGTAAAGTCCAAGCGTGTGTCTTGACAATGTAAGCCCAAATGTGTCTTGGCGGTATAGACCAGCTTAGCATGATAATAGCCGATGGAAGCACCTGAAGGCTAGCGTATGGATGAACAAGTCATGGATGACTTGAAGGGATTCGATAGGTGTGAGGTTAATGGAGGTGGCTAGAAAGTTTAGGTCTAGGCTAAGGGTGGTCTAGCAAGTATGAGGGCATCATACTTTGGTTAAAACCTCATGTTTGAGGTGCATCAGTCGACTGAGGTTATGGATCAGTCAACTAGTTGAGTGTTGTGACACTTGACAACCTAGTCGACACTGAACAGTCGACTGGGGTTACGATCAGTCAATTGGAAGGAGTCGACTAATGCTAGACTACATCGTGCCCGGCTTTGACGATCCAAGCGATGTGGACTAATGATCCGACTACCATGAATGATAGTCGAGTGAGGCATGCGGCCACAGACGCGAGGCAGGCTCGACCAGCGCCTCGACTATGCATCAGTCGACTGCTAGGGTTTGGCAGTCGACTGATGGGTTAGCCGTTGGAGTTTCTCCAGCGTGGATTAAGTCGTTGTGAGACAACGACTACATGAGCAGTCGACTGATAGGTATGGGCAGTCGACTGATAGGCGAAAATCAACCCGAGTTGTAGCTGTAAAAGGAGCACGAAGGGGAGGTTTTTGGTCATGGTTCTTAGGGCGATTTGGAGCAATTTGCTTGTGCAATTCAGGATCTTCAAGTGCAGCCTAAGCAACCAAACAAACAAGCATTCAAGCTCACATTTGTAAAGTTTTCTTTACGTGTTTTTGTGTATTTCACTTGTAATTGCTTGTATTCCGTTATATTACTTTTGTAATCATTGTAAGAGGTTTCTCCACCTTCGGTGTGTCACCGAGGAGTGTTATGGGTTTACGTGTTTTTGTGTATTTCACTTGTAATTGCTTATAGCATTTTGATGAGCCATTAGATGTATCATTACATAGTAATCATAGACCAACTATGGGAAAAACAAATGTTTAATTCATAGACATCTTGCCCAAAGATCATAGTTGGATATTTTTAATGATTTAAAAACATTTCATGTTTTGAAAATTGAGAGTTTATGATTTGAAACATTCTAAGGCAAAACTAGTGTTCAAATACAAAATTTTAAAGCTTTTGAGGTTTTGCCAAATATTTGAAAATTGAATGCATTTTCATGAAAAATCATTTTTTTCATGGTAAAGGAAGTCATAATAAATGTGTTCCCCAATTTTCATGATTTTTTGAATTTTCATGAATTTTTAATGTATTTCTGAAGTTGACTTCAGAAATCAGAAATGTTAGATTTCAAGAACCAGTCGACTGGTAACTGTCCCAGTAGACTGATGACACTGTGCACAAGCACAACAGCTTACTTTTGAGCCTTTTCAATCAGTTTTTGGTATTTTTCTTCCCTTAGATAGTGATATCTCATTGTATAACATATGTATGATGTTTTTGGTGTTAAAGAGGGAGAATTGTTAAGGTTTAAGTTAATCATGATTAGAGCATGTATTAAGGGAGAGTTTGATTTCCATGTTTGATTTACATGCTTACTTTCCTTAAGTTATTTTTACCTAACTTAAACATATTGTCACACATTAAAAAGAAGGAGATTGTTAGGGCAATCAACCCAAGTATGATCTTGATTTTGATGTGTATGGCAAAGGGTTTAAGTTAAGATGTTTATGTGGTTTGATGTGTGTGTTTAAGTTGAGCAGGACTTAGTAAATTACACATGTGTAGCTTGATGAAGCATTGACGAGTTCATCATCTCATGACTCAGGTCCTTGAGTCGGTGAAGGATGGCACGAGGAGAAGCTGTGAGCTTGGTGCATCCGAGGGACAGTCAGACGAGGAGCAAATGGAGTGAAGCCAAAGGAAGCAGACTTCAGGGTAAGACACGAAAGATGGCACAGGAGAAGCCGCGGGCTTAGTGCATCTGAGGGACGCAGGCCGGACGAAGAGAGCTTCGGTGAGGGACTCCATAGGAGATGAGAGATTGAGCGATTGTAATCCGGGACGGGGTAGCTCAAGTAGGTGAACTTGGTCAAGTGGCTAAGATTAAGTATCGGATGCTCAAACATAGTGTTTGAGGTTTTACCCGATAGTCGGATGCTCAAATACTTTGTTGTTTGAGGTTTTACCCGACATCAATTAACTGATATAGGTATCAATCGACTGGTCTGAGTCGACTGCTTATTGACCAGTGTCAGCTAGGGTTTTGTGGCCCATCAGTCGACTACTAAGGGATGACAGTCGACTGATATAGGTGGAAACAATCACAGAAGCGAGGCAGCTCGACCAACGGCTCGACTGCACGAGCATCAGTCGACTACTAGGGTTTGATAGTCAATTGATTGGCTATCCATTGGTTGGGATGCCACGTGGATGAAGTCGTTGTGAGACAACGACTATAGTAACAATCGACTGTTGGCATGTAGTAGTCGACTGTTGCATGCCCAACGAGAAGAAAGCTTTCTTCTCTATAAGAAGAAGGCTTGGGGGCCTTGGGGAGGTTAATTCTTCCACTCCTAAGTGCTCTTCAAGTGCCCTAAACGTTTTACTCTCCTCTTTCTTGTTTCTATCTCTATTTTATTATAAGAGGGAGAGATTGTGTAAGAAGGTTTCTTCTCCACCTTGGTTAAGCAAAGGAGAAGCTTAGTGCATTGGTTGAGAGAAGTGATTCGCCGAACGAATCGTCCGTGGATTAGCGGCAAGGGTCGTGAACCATGTTACATCATTTGTCTTAGGGTTTGCTCTTTCTCTTTTGAGCCTAATTGTCTTAATTAGCATATTCCGCTGCACTAATGATATTGTAGACAACTAAGCACGACAGAATTCCATCGAGCACGATCAAGGCTATTCAACCCCCCTTCTAGCTGGGCCACGATCTTCCAACACATGTATGGGCAGTCGATTGATTTAAGTGGACACGAGCACAGAAATATTTTTAGCCGATTGATCACTTGAAGCAGTCGACTGATCAAGTGGATGTTGAGTAATGATGATCGCAATCAGGCTTCGTTAGAAGTCGTTGGATTCGATCAACAGTAGCATCAGTCGATTGATGTCGGGCTCAACAGGCAAAAACAGTCATGCTCTATAAAAAGAAGCTAGGGAAGCTTGGATGGGGCTAATACTTTCATTTTAAACGTTCATCCTAAGCTCCTCAAGTCTTCCTCTAAGCTTTCAAATGTTCTTAAGCTCTTCTTCCCAAACTCAACTCCATCATCTTATAAGAAGAAGAGTATGATTGTAAAGAAGGCTTCTCCACCTTGGTGTTCTCATCAAAAGGAGATTCTAATGAAAACTTGTAAGGAGTGATCCCCACACACACATACATATATATCAAACCGAATCTATTATTATCAGATTCATGCTAATGATTTCTACATACAAAACCCCACATTCAATATATAACCTAAAACCAAAAAATCTTCAATTAGATCACTTTATCAAATTTGATCCAACATGATATAATCGAATGCATTATGATACCAATATATAAGCCCACTGAATTAGGATATCAAATCCAACAATTTCTCACTTGGTGACATATGATCTTGTATATAACATACACAATCGAAATTTCTTATTTGAGATCAAAATGTTATATTTTATAAAACAATATAATTCATTAACTTCGTTGGTATAGAATTAAAGTGATCATCATTACTACATAAACTATAACAAAATACATTAGTAATCATAACATTAATGTCATCAGCTACATATATTAAATATGGATGAGTAATATAAGAATTTTAAAATATATAATATGCATATGTCAATTCCCGACTGATCCTTCGTATAATCTAAAATAGAATCTCATTCATGTTTGTAAATATCACATACTAAACCACAATAACAATACATGATAACACTTTTGTTGGGAATTGACCGTCGCTAGAGGGGGGTGAATAGCGTTTCGACGTTGCGTGATGGAATTCATTTGTGTGCTTGCCTATGATTGTTAGTACGCAGTGGAATATATAAATAATACAAACAAATACACAATCATAAATACAAGCACAAGAACACAACAATATAACGTGATTCGGAACCTCAAGGTTCCTGCTCCACGGGTTGGGCTCGAATGAGCCCTAGCGATGCCAAACACCACTAATAATCAAAACACTCCTTCTCGGAACAATCCGGAGGTGGAGGAAACCTCTTACAATAATTCTTACAACAATAAGAAGCAAATACAAGCTAATACAAGTAAACTACACAAAGACAAGTAAAGAAAATTTTACATAATGTGAACTTGAGTGTTTGTTTTTGGTTGCTTGAGAAGAGTCTTGAAGGTCTAGATTGCAGCAGCAAATCCCCTCCAAATCGCCTCAAAGAACCATGCCAAAATCCTTCTCCACGAGCTCTTTTTAAAACTTCACCTCGAGCTGGATTTCGCCTAGCAGTCGACTGATCGAGACCATCAGTCGACTGCTCCTGTAGCCGTTGTGAGACAACGGCTTAGTCCACGTTGGATAAGTTCTAACGGATACATTGGCAGTCGACTGTCATAACCCAGCAGTCGACTGCCAGGGTCGTAGCCAATTGACTAGTCAGCTATCGAGCATTCTGCTCCCGTAACCCCGACCAACAGTCGACTGCCATGGATGACAGTCGACTGCTCAAGCCATCAGTCGACTACCCAATGCTGGTAGTTGACTGTCAGGTTATTTCCTGCAGTTGAACATCAGTCGACTCTGAGCAATTCGACTAGCCATAATCCCAATCGACTGCTGCAAGTCGACTCGACTATCAAGTGTCAAAACACTTGACCAGTCTACTAGTCCAAATCCCCAATCGATTGATAACCTTAACCATGAGGTTTAACGCCAAGTATGATGCCCTCATACTTGCTAGACCACTCTTAGCCTAGATCTAAGTCTTCTAGCTACCTTCGTCAGCCTCACAGCTATCAGATCCCTTTAAGTCATCCTTGACTTGTTCATCCATACGCTAGTATTCAGATGCTTCCATCGGCTATTGTCATGCTAAGTTGGTCTATACCACCAAGAAACATTGAGCTTACGCTGTCAAGACTACCGCTTGGACTTTACGCCGTCAACCATTAGACTTATGTTGCCAAGACTCCACCCTTGGACTTTACGCCGTCAATATCACCCCTTGGACTTTCCTTGTCAATCCATGTTAGACTTTTCATTTGTCAAGACTCAAGCTTGGACTTTCCCTTGCCAAGACCCATGCTTAGACTTTCCTTGTCAACCCATGTTGGACTTTCCAATTGCTAAGACTCAAGCTTGGACTTTTCCTTGCCAAGACTCATGCTTTGGACTTTCCATATCAAGTACCCATGACTTGGACTTTTCATGCCAAGTACACAAGACTTGGACTTCTCCATCATATGGTCAATCACATGTCAACCATATAGTTAAACAATGGTCAAACCATCGTCAAACATCAAAATACCACTCGAGTCAAACTCAAGTCCGGTCAATCATGACCCGGGTCGATTGTACCAACAATCTCCCCAAAATATTGTCAAACATCAATACACTACTCGAGTCCAACTCGTGTCTGATCAATCGTGATCTGGGTCGATTGCACCAACAACTTTATGGCTCCAAATGGAGTTCAATATCTTATTTACAAATACTATATACTAAATTGTATTAGTAAATCATGATAGTTTTATTCAGAGTATCAAAAAAAAAATATACACATGCAAAAGAAAATTTAAGTTCGTACAATAACAAAAAAATTACATGTGTTCATCATATAGAGTGTCAAAGTGAATATAGACTTCCACTGAATAAGTACTTTATCCATATAAAAGATCTCATGCTCATCGCACACTAATAATAAATTTTAGGCGCAAGGCCTTAGTAAATGGATCCTCCAATCGGGAATATATATGAATATACTATTATCATATAAAGGACCTCATACTCATCACATCACATGCTTCAATCGCCTAGAAGAGCCTCTGGTAATTTGGACTATAATTGCCTAAAAAGATTCTGATCACTTGGACTATATTCTTTCCATTTACCAAGCACTCGATCCTTATAATTTCCCTTAGGTTACCTAGAATTTCATCTAGTCATCCTGATTTTGGTCACTTGGAAGTGGTCTGGTTGTCTAAAATAAACTATTACCAAAATTTTACCTGGTTAAATCTTATCCGATTAACTTCCATACTAGTCGACTATATAACATTCGGTTGCTAGGACTTTTGGTTAACTTAAAAATCTTGTATCGCCTAGAAGCTGAGGTAGCATTTGGTCTGTGAAAAAAAATTTATTTTTCATTTTCATTTTTTGAGAAAACAAAAAAATATGGAAAATGACATTTAGTGGGCGTTTTTCACCTTCGTTTTTCAAAAAAATAAAAGAGTATTTTATGAAAAATTGAAAAATACAGAAAAATCTTTTTATGTTTTCTGGAAAAAGGAAAATGCCCTCCAAACCAAACACTCCCTAATTTTTCCTATATCACAAATTTAATCCAAGAAAAATATATATTAAAATTATATTAAAAAATAGTTGACTTAACAACAATTATCTATTTAATTTTGACTTTGAAACTAATGTTGATTTCTTAGTTAAGTTAACCGTCTTGGTGTTCGAAGACTTCCTACATCCCAGATACAAGGACTCTCCCTCATGGCCTTCTTTATTAGTAGATTCTCCTCTTGACTTACCTTGTTTAGTTACTCAAGACTTAGCTTGTCTAGTTGCTGGTCCTACTAACCTAGCAAGACTTATTTTTCCTAGTGTCTAGCCTTCCTAACACATCCTCTGTTTAGTGTATGGTCTAGTCTCCTTGACCCATTAGAACATCCTTCATCGAGTTATTTGCACTTTAACACTTGAAAATCCAATGTCTAACTTTAAACCTTTTAGTATACATCAATTTAATCATTTAATGTTGCTTGTACTAACAATTCACCTAAAAGATCATAGCGGTGGAATAGGGGTCCAAGGGAAGACAATCGAATCATATTAAACACCAAATTCTATCAATTTGGCCTCTTGTTTCTTGTGTGTTGGTAGATTTTTATTATTGTTGTTGTTGTTGTTGTCATTTTTACATAACTCTTTTTAGGAACACAAAATAAGAGAGTGTATTCACCTCCTCTAAATGCATCCCACGATTCAATAATTGATATCGATACATTTTTGAATGACTATCTGCCAAACGAAGCAACTCTAAGAGGGCATGGCAACTCAAGAAGATTATAGCACAGTGATGCCACCATTTTTTAACATTCTAAACATTACCTACTAGAAAGGTAAGATAAAGTACTACTAAATGACTATGTTAAAACTTGGTTTAGTGTGAAAGAAGGATTCAAGATGTTGATCAATGAGTTTAGTAAAGTCCTCGAATGAAGCAAGTGGACAATCTATTTGAAAAAGAAGGTATAAGCAAATGCAAAAGTGACTCTAGCCTTGTAATTTGGGTTGGTGTAGAACCAACTCGATGATGTAGGACCTTTCAAGAGTGTCAAGGAGTTATAAGAGAAGTTCATAGAGCTCCATGAAGGAACACATGATTCAAGGGTAGCAAAGAGAAACCTCCTCATGAATCAACTATAAAATTTCACCATAAATGAAGTGGAGACTATGAGCCAAATTTATGAAAGATTTAAAGAATTCCTTGATAGACTATAGAATCGAGGAAAATGTGAACAATTGCAACTTTATGAGATATGCGTTAAAGGCATTTCCTTATATAACTTTGTGGTCATCTATAGTAGATGCTTTCAAAGTGTAAAGGGACCTTTCTAAGGTAAGGTCAGATGAGGTATTTTATGATTGAATTTTATGAATAATCTAGCCTTGGTCCAAAAGAGAGAGCTTTGACCTTCATTGTAGAAAAGAAGAAATTCAAAGGAGAAGAAAGCACCTACAATAGGAACATGAAACCAAAGATGAGGATGATCTTTCATTCAGTAAAATGTTGCATTTTGTTAAAAGGATGATGAGGAAGAGCAAGAGCTTCAATAAGAAGGATGTCAAAAGAATATTTAGAGATCCAAAGAAAGAAACTAACCAACTCAAAATGTACATCAAATCTAAGTCAAATACAATGTGTGTTGGTTGTAATAGAAAATGGCACTACAAAACAAAGTGTCCAAAGATGCACAAAAAGGAGGGAAAAGCCAAAAAGAAGAAAAAGATGTTAACAGCCTTGGAAGAACTTTGTGAGATGACCTGAAACATGGCCTTCATGGCCATAGATGATGGTGCATCAAGTGATGATAAGAAGGAAACTTCATCATGTGGAGAAGCACCATACTCGTGTAAGAAGGGTCGTCATCAAGAGATGACGATGACGTAAACTCTCCCATATTAGATAGACTTTATGAAACTATTGCATGTCTAACTAACTCTCTAGCTAATTTTAAGGAAAGAGTCAAGGTGTTCCAAAAGGAGCACAAGGCTACCTTAAAGGAAGAAAAGGTTCATCCTCCACATGTAGAGAACAACAATATTCCCCTTCTACAATTGAAAAACTTGAGAAGAAAAATACATCCTTGAAACTACAAGATGATGAGATGACCACCTTAGAATGTTTCACTTTGGATTTCAAGTATTTAGATATGATATTCAAAAGGCAATGAGTCATCTATAGTAAGGCTATTATGGGGTATAGACAAATATAAAAGGACGTGGCTTATATTTCTCTTGTTGATAGAAACACCTCTTTCATCCTTACAATTGCCATTAAGGGAATTGACAAATCTATAATAGATAAGACTTTTGGATTCCTAAACAATTTCTAGTCAACCCATCCGAACTCAAAA
This sequence comes from Wurfbainia villosa, assembly GCA_025175895.1. Taxonomy (NCBI): domain Eukaryota; kingdom Viridiplantae; phylum Streptophyta; class Magnoliopsida; order Zingiberales; family Zingiberaceae; genus Wurfbainia; species Wurfbainia villosa. Next base: position 11,083,655 of record CM046007.1, on the reverse strand, counting down.
TAGGGGTACCAAAATTTCCAATTTTTCATGTTTGATATGTTTGTGGCAAAGAAAAATGCTTGGACAAATGGCTGCTAAATAGCATGTATTCTATAGAGATATGAGAAAGTTCAACACATTTGAACATAAAGACAAGAGAATTATCTCTTTGAGTAATAGTGGGGATGTCAAGATAATTGATACAAATGCATTAAATTGATATCAAAACTTCTTTATTAAGAAAGTATTGTTACCAAGAGACATGAAATTTATTTTTTTAGGTGTAAACCAACTATATAATGCCTAGTACAAGGTTAACTTTCACAAACTAAGTTTTTAGTGAAAAAGAGTGAGCTTGATATTGTCATGTTAGTAGGTTATAGGAAGATAATATTTATTATATTAATCTTCCTTGTAGTATTAGTTCCTTTGCAAAAATGTTTCACATCTAAGTAAGATGAAATTTATTTGTAGCATAAACGATTGACCCACACTTGCATGCGCCAAGATGACAAAGGAGTTGATGAAAGGACTACTAAAGATTTGGTTTCACAAGAACAAGTCATGTGATGTAATATTAAATGGAAAGTGTTTTTTCTTTGTTTTTTCACCATGGACTCAGGCTCGGTACGATGGTTAGAACGAAAGAGTGACAATTGGACATTACTCTTTGGAATTTCAAATTGAGTTTGCTCCTTGGACTGTTAAGTGTGAGCCCCCATTAAAAGAGTTTAGACCAAACCATGAATCATTTTCTGATCCTATTGTACTCCCTTGATTTATCTTGATGGATGGTATCCGTGGAATAACACCGATACATCTCTATAAATAATCAAGCCAAAAGTCTGGACACCTAGTTATAAAAAAAATAGAAGGTATTTTTATCAACAGAAGTATAGAGGTATATCTTATTACTCACAAAGTATAAATGATATATCTTGTTTATTTCTTTAATTTCCATTATGAGTATACACTTAACACAACAATGATGTATTAGTAAAATACTATTATTTGTATTTATGTACAAGAATTAGAGATTTGAGGTGTCATCTATTCAATTCATCTCCTCTCAAACAACCATTTTCACAATTTTAATGGAAGGTGTTTTTATCAAAAACATCTTAAACTTTTCAATAGTCAAAAAGAGATAATATAAGCCTCAAGAATTCATTCAACCTACCTCGAAGCTCAGTGCGATGGTAAATAATAAGACAATTTTTCAAATAACCAGAGTTTAAGATTTTCCTATCAAACGTTTGCTATGTTTAAATCACTCGTGATACTAAATCATCTATTCAAATATATTTGTATTTATCGAATTTATCTTGAAAATTTATTTGAGCACTATTAATAATTCATATTTTGATGCATTATTTTGATTCATTCTTCAATATCTTAATCCACTCGTATGCTTAATTTGTCATATTTATCATATTGTACGAGCATTGAATTAATTTAGTGTCTTGATGCAGATGCGTGCTAATTTGATGTCCTTAGTACTGATTTATTGTATATTTTATTTTTTAGAGCATTTGAAGAATAGACCGTGATCCCAAGCATGACTAAGCCATGACCTGAACTACAGAGATGAAAATGAGAAAACATGGTCTCTAAAGGGAGACATGGTCGAGTCGTGCCAAAAAGGCACGACCGTGTTCGCTACTAGATAAAGGCGACCGTGTGAAAAAAAAAACACACGGCCATATAGCACCTTAGGTAGAGGGAAGCATGGTCGTGTGGCGTCCTTCACCTCAATCGGGAATGAGTATAAAAGGATTTTTGGAACATCTTCTCCACTCATGAACCCTAGCACACGCCTCCACAGCCCTCCATCGCCATGTCTTCATCAGATTCGACGAAGAATCGCTCCATCGAAAGAATTCAACGATGTTCTCCACATTCAATTGACCGTCATCTTCTCCTGTAGATTCGTGGAGGAATTTCACCTCGACAACATCATCCTAGCTCCATCGGATTCAAGGAGAGTGACGAGCCACCATCAGCCTTCTAGATTTGAGAGTTTACACCATCTACGGCCATTGTTTCACTCTAGAGACTCGATCGAGCTCCGTTGAACATAGCCAGAGTATTCTGCACATTATTCGAGCATATCTTAGTGGGATGATCATTTATTTCATTTGGTTGCTTAGTACACGCAATTTATAGTTATCAATTCCTTTACATGAATTTGAATGAATTTTTAGTTGTGATTGTTTAATTATCTTGTGTTTGATGAATTGCTTCTTAAGATAACCTTGTGCATTTTATTAATAGGTGGTTAGTTAATAGAGTTGTTGCAAAATTTTCTTTTAATGTTATAGTTTATTTTCGCAATTCATATTGTCCTGTGTAGTTGCATAAATGTCAAATCCAAACCCCCAACCTATTAAGAAAACTCCAAATTCTAGAGCCGACTTACACGGCTACTTTCTTTTCCTTGTAAGACGATCCGAATCGTTCCCTATGCTATATTAGTATAGAGAGGATATAATAATAAATTTATAATCACGTACATTATCAACTATAAAAAAAATTATAATACGTTCTTTGATAAATATCAAACGTTGCCACTAAAATCATAGATGATATCCACACAAGCATATTAGTTGGTAACTCATTACCATGCCCCCACGAGTGTATCCAAATTGATACTCGGAAAGATGCTTACCATATGAAAACAGAGGTCGATCTTCGAAGCCCCCCAAAAGTATAACCCACCAATAGGTAGAGACGATTTGAGGTGAACGAATCACCTTTTGCCACATGGTAAGTCTTTACCATATTTGCTGGTGGTTGATAATATCATCATAAATGATAAACTTTGATATAAAAGAGCAAATATATCCTTTCCAACACTAATAATCAAGTGTTTAAACTTAAAAGCACTTCCTACAGATCTTCAGCTGGTCGTAGCAAGTCTACTGCACAAACATAGCTAGATTTGCATGTTTTTGCCTCACCTATAAACACATCTGACCGTCAGTACGTCTGCGCGAGGTCCATAAGCCTTGTATTTTATCCAAGATCAGGGACAGTGAAGAACTCTTCATCGTCCAAAAACTCAAGTCTTGGCTTCTTGAAGGAAGGTATGCCATATTTGTTGGCTCTGTAAAAACCTGTATTGTTGCTTGCCTGTGAATTGGTAAATTTGTTGGTTCTGAAGACACCTATGTTGCTTGCTTGTGGAGCAGAGAGTTCAGGAACTTGAGCTGCTGTTTGGATTCCCTTAGGCATCTGGTCATGGAAGAGATCAATACCTGCAAACCAGTCCAACTCCCCAAATCCAACAGGAGAACCCTGTGATGGGTTTGTTTGAAAGCATCGATAGCTTATTTGAACAATAACTGAGTGGACAAATCACAGGAATGTCAATAAGGCGAACAGTACCTTGTGGCTGGTTTCATGGTCTGAAAGTTGGAGGAACTCATCCACAGCCAATGCTGAGTTCATGAATGATGAAATTACTTGGGTTGCAGGAACTTTTCTGGCACTGGCAACTGCTACAGCTGGCGCTTCAGTGGGTGGTTCATTGTTATCATTGGAATCTTTATTACAGATTGTGCTCAGAGCTACACGGATTCCAGTTGCTAAATAACGCTGATGGTTTGCAGAATGGGTACCATCAACATGGATGGATTCGTCACAGTCCTGACAAAAGAGGGCCCTGTCCTCGACACAGAAAATGAAAGCCACCTTCTCCTATATCAAATCCATTTCAAACATGGAAAAAATGAAACATCATAGTGTTTTCATGATCTTGAAAAATTAGCCAAGTGGAAAATTTATCTTCTCTTGATATTTCATGTAATTCAAATAGTTGTCAAGCAAAACAAGCGCAAGCCTAAGCTTCATCTTAAGAGATTTCCTGAACACTTGAAAAATATTAAGTGTCTTGAGGAAAATTAAGTTCAAAGAAAAAATTTGTTTGTGGTTTTATGGATATTGTGAATTATTCTGCAAAATAAAGGAAGTTCAGCTACAAACAGGTCATACAAAGTATTTCGCTATGATTTTCCTTTGGTATTCCCATAAAAAAATGTATAGTATCTCATTCGTAGTAAAACCGTTTGGTGATTTGATGTTTTCCATGGACAAGACTTCAAAATTTCTTGAGTTGTATCTCATCCTAGGTTTGATAGCTTGAGTTTGCATTTCCCTCGTGTGTTTGCTTAGATGCATGTGGGTTCTAGTTACTAAAAGAGTTAGTTTTTGCATAAAGTGCCACCCACATATTATTATACAGAAAATCTTCTACTAATTATCAATTCTATCTGCATATAATAAAAATTAATTTCTTTTTGTTTCCAGAAAATGAAAAAAGACAATAAATCCACCTGCACTCGATAACTTGCAGATTTGATAACTTGGTCATGAAGTTATCATTTCTTCATTTCCATTTCCTGTGTTGCTCTAAAAACTTTCCACTTCATTGTGGAATCAACAAAGTGATAAACTCAATTTGAAAATATTCTCTATTGAGTAAATTTCTATATGAATCAAGTCCTACAGAGTTGATTTCTGTTAAAGCATCCAGAACCTAAGGTGTATGTCCTCCCTTTGTTAATTTCTTAACTTCCATCTTTCTTTGAGCTAGCATCTCTTCTCAACTCATATACCCATTTAGAGGTGTAATGTATTCATAGATCAAAAGACCATTTTTCCTCAAAGCATTATGGAACCACTTGACACTGCAAGGCTTCAAAAAGCAACGAGCGCTTTCTTTCCCTCCATCTCCTTAAACTGCTTTCTCCTTTCGCTTCCTCCCTATCTTCAGGATGGTATTGACTGACCTCCACTGCATATCAGTGGATAAGGTGTTAATCAAATCAAAACCATCTTGTGCTGAACCCCAGGAGTGATGGAATGAAATTGTGAACCTTGAATGGAATGTTTACAATATACTCTTTAAACTATGTAACTGCAGTGAGTGAAGCAATCCTAGCATCATGGATTCATATTAATAATCAAAAGATCACCAGCAAGATCAACCCCAACAAGTTGGAAACCGGAACTCACAATCTTAAACCACCAACATAGATGGAAACCAATGCTCCTAGAATGTCAAATCACATTGCAAAGAAGCTGTAGTAAAAATTTTGTCACCCGCTAAAAGTAATGCGACTGAACACGCAGTTGAGAACAACCACTTCCAACGCAACAAAATAGAAAACACTAACATACAACAAAAGGAATAAAAGCAATAATGTGGTTCAACATAAGTCTACTTCATGAGAAGAATATAAATAGGATAGCAAAGGTACATAATAATTTAGAGAATTTGTTTCCTAAACAATGTAAAATGACGAACTTATGCCTCTTAAAAGGACCAGAGGTAAGCACGAGTGCGAAGAGAGATGGTAAGGTCATGTCTTCTGTACAGAGATGACCGTAGGCGGCGATCCGACTAAGGCTTCCAGTGGAAGGTCTAAGTCAAGATCAAACGGTAAGAAACCGTCGCATTTATCATTTTCCGTGCTAACCTCTTACTGCAGGGAAGTGGTCAGGCTAGCAGTCGACTGCTGGCTATTGGAAGTCGACTGCTGCACATCAGTCGACTGATGAAGGGCATCAGTCGACTGATGGAAACAAATCAGCCTTTTACGCTAGGTCAAAAAGGATAATGTTTGACGCAGCCACCTCGTGATAAGTTTCAAAAGTTGAGGATCTGCATCTAGACTTATTCCAAGGCACAAGTCTATAAAAGGAGAGGAGGACTCCAACCCAAAAATCATCAATCTTATTTTCAAGTGCTCCTACAATGCTAAAGCTCTAACGTCAACGCAACGCCAAGCTTACAACTTCTTTGTCGGTAGCAGCAAGTTTGTTTCTATTTAGTTATTGTATTCGTGGTTTTAATCGTAACAAGGTAAGGTAGGTTTGTTACCTCATCCTCGTGCTTTCGATTTTTGTGATCGTTGTCTCCTACCTCCAACAAGGAGGAGACTTTATGGTGGATTGCCCCTTCGTACGCCGTCAAGAATCGCGGGACCTTAGATTAACAACTGTTGGGTTGTGAACCAAGTAAAAACAAATTTGTGTTATTTATTTTTCCATTGTGCATCTCTGTGTTTTAATCGAACGAACGAAAAGACGAAAAGATTTTACGCTCGCTATTCACCCCCCCCCCCCTCTAGCGACGCTTTTGATCCAACAATTGGTATCAGAGCGGGGGCGCTAAGATTTGGCGTAATCACCAATCTAGCACTTTTTGGCTTTCTTTTTGTATTTTTCAATTTGTGAATTATTCCTATTATTTCTCCCGCACTACTAATCCAAGACGAAGTCTTGGTACCCATTTTTGATTGTGTATTTGCAAGTATCGATCGAACTATTCGCTTTTGGAGTAGTCGACGGTCAAACGGGCATAACTTTTCACACAAGTGGACCCACAAAACATGCTACCCACCAAATCGAAGCTCTCTCAGAGTTCTACACTTCTTACCAGAGTTTACCCTTGTAACAAGCTATTTTCGTCCCCAAAAACCAACATTTAGTACCCTTTCGGGGACATCGAAGGTCGTAAGTGCGTAGTTTTTTGTTTAGCCTTTTATCTCTCATTTATTCCTTATTATTTCCTGCATTACTAATCCAAGACCAAGTCTTGGAATTCCTTTTAGTTTTTATTCGTGTTTTGCAAGATAATTAATGACTCATATTGAGGGGTATAGCACCACCCGACCTCCGTTCTTTAACGGAAATGATTTCCGTTATTGGAAAGGTCGGATGGAGTGTTTCTTGAAAACACAAGTCGAGACTTGGATAATAATCCAAACCGGCTTTGCTCTACCCACCAATGATCAAGAGGAGCCTTTGGATTTCGACAAATGGACCAACGCAACTAAGAGGCAAATCGAAGCGTATGCAAAAGCAACCCAAATGTTGCAATGCGGCTTGTCCAAGTAGGAGCTCATTCGAATTGGACCGTTCAATAGCGCCAAAGACCTCTGGACCAAATTAATCGAGCTACATGAAGGGACATCCGATGCTAAGGTATGCAAAAGAGACTTGCTATTGAATAAATTGTATAATCTAAAGATGCAGGATCACGAGACGGCTTTACAACTCTATGCGCGGATCTAAGACATCTTGAACGGCCTACACGCCATCGGACAAAAGGTAGACAATCGAGACACAATAAGATACACACTCAATGCATTTCCTAGGACCACCTTGTGGGCATCCATGGTTAGTGCCTACAAGGTATCTAAAGATTCATCCAAGATTAGGTTAGACGAATTCTTTTCAGAATTTGAGTTACATGAACAAACTAACACGGTCTCGGTCGAAAAAGGTGTAGTGTTGTTTGCAGGACAAAGACGAAAAGCAAAGAGCAAGATACCTCCCGAAGAAGAAGAATCTGAATCGGAAGGTGAATCTGAATCAGAATCCGAAGAGGAAATGGAGGTCGAACTAGCCAATCTAGTTCGGAGAATCATCAAAAAGAAAAGGGAGCAATTGAAGAGCAAGAAACCCCCACAAACATACACATGCTATGGGTGCAACAAGAAGGGGCATTACAAGTCAGACTGCACAAAAATGAAGCCAAAACACAAGCAACCAAAGCAAGCATTTCAAGCAACGTGGGAGGAACAAAAAAATCAAGACAATGACTTAACATTCATGGTAAAGCCGGTAGAGTTCGAGTCCGAGTCTGAAGCCGACTACGAATCCAACTTCGACTCCGACTCCGAGGATGAATTCGAGTCAAGACTCAAAGCCAGATAAAAAAAAAGATTAAGGTAAGTCGCTCATTAATTGCAAACTTATATTATGTAATTAAGTTGCTAAATAGGAAATTGACTAAGTCTTAGTTTAGAGTTGAGTCGTTACTTGAGGAGGTTGAAACCCTCAAGAAGAGGCTACTCTAACCTCTTCAACTAGTCAAGTTCAAGAGGGAAACTCAACTCAAGTTGAAAAACTTGAAAAGGAGAATTCTCTCTTGAAAGGACGAGTTCAAGAGGTCGAAGCTAGGTTGGAAAGGTTCACGTTGGGATCCAAAAATCTTAACCGACTACTTGGAACTCAAAGAGTCGTGTACAACAAAATTGGACTCAGATTTAGGTCAACAACTACGAACAAATCGTACATGTCTATTGTGAATCGTAGTCATCAAATAGTCCAAGCATGGGTCCCAAAAATTTTATTAAATTCACATATAAGGACTAATAAGTATTGGATTCCCCAGAATCAAGTCCACTATGTGGATAGACCAAATTGGTTCAATGATTCAGGGGGAGCTAGTACTAAAATTGTATACCCACTCTCTTAGAATCTTTGCATATTTACATTCTTCTTTTGAATTCTAGAATGGTTAGATTGGACAAATAGTTAGTCAACTTTGACAACATAGTATCAGGACGCGACGAGATGATAGTACATTAGGGAAACAACGTCTTGTGTATTCGAACTAGATAAGACGTATCTAGCTTGGTGCACTTGGCTGAGTTGAACTAGCTGAAGCTATCTCGTCATATCCTAAACTAGTTAGACCAGGAAGTAACCCTAAGTGACTTAAGTGATATTTTCTTGAATTTGGCTTTGTCTAAAGAAGTAGTCGTTGTTCCGATTAAAGAAGACCCTTGTGCCTCGTCACGACCTGGAAGCCAATTTCTCGAAAAGTTACTTAACGATCTAAAGGTTAAATCCGAATCTAACCCAAGGTTGACTGACTTTAATCAAGTTAAAATCATCTCACAAAACATATAAGGCAAACACATTTTTGAGACACATAGAATGGGTGAGATGTTAAAAATAATTGAAATACACTTAACATAACTTTTTCAAAATGCTACTTATTTTCTTGCACTTAATGAATAATTATCACTTCGATTGGCCAACACTAAGTATACAACTCTCTAGGCCAAAGTTTAGTACCCCCTACATCTCATATATTTCATATATTTGACAAAGGGAGAGCAAACTAACCCTAAGAGTTATATTACAAACCTTTAAATTATTGGTGCAGAGGAACACACCTCGAACAAATCTATCTAACTACTGTTAGACGCATGCTTGGGCTCATAGTTGATTTATCTTTAATAATTTTAGACGCATGTTGCTTTTAAACTTCTATTTTATATAAACACCTCCAATTTTTTTTTATTTATGGCAAAAGGGGGAGAAGAGCGAAAGTTAAGGGGGAGTAACACAAAATTTATTTTAAAATTAAAGCATCTCTTTCAAAACTCACCTAGGGTTAAGGGAGAGTTTTTGAAATAGCATTTATCATTTACTCTACTTGTTTTATGCTTTAAATTTCCCTTACTTTGTGTCGGTTTGTCATAGATCAAAAAAGAAGAGATTGTTGGTACAGGGGCACCAGATAATCGAACCTAGGTTTTGATTATGGCAAAGATCCAAAATTAAGGTCATATTGTTATCTCATGAGCTGAATTAAGTGTGCAGGAAATGGTTAAGCTAAATCGAAGGTCAGCGACACCTGGAGAATCCTGAGTCGGAAAACCATGGTGGTCGGGTGACACCAGGAGAACTTCGTGAGAGTTGAAAAATCCAGGTGAAGACCGGAAGCAAAGCGACAGGTTATAAAGGACCAGAGGTAAGTACGAGTGCAAAGAGAGATGGTAAGGTCATGTCCTCTGTACGAGGGCGACCGTAGGCGGCGATCCGACTAAGACTTCCAGTGGAAGGTCTAGGTCGAGATCGGACGGTAAGAAACCGTCGCATTTACCATTTTCCGTGCTAACCTCTTACTGCAGGGAAGTAGTCAGGCTGGCAGTCGACTGCTAGCTATTGGCAGTCGACTGTTGCACATCAGTCGACTGATGGCGATGAATCAGCCTTTTGCACTAGGTCAAAAGGGTTCATGTTTGACGCTGCCACCTCGTGATAAGTTTCAAAAGTTGAGGATCTACATCTAGGCTTATTCCAAGGCACAAATCTATAAAAGGAGAGGAGGACTCCAACCCAAAAATCATCAATCTTATTCTCAAGTGCTCCTACAACGCTAAAGCTCTAACGTCGTCATAATGCTAATGCAACGCCAAGCTTACAACTTCTTCGTCGGCAGCAGCAAGTTTGTTTCTATTTAGTTATTGTATTCGTGGTTTTAATCGTAACGATGTGAGGTAGGCTTGTTGCCTCATCCTCGTGCTTTCGGTTTCTGTGATCGTTGTCTCCTACCTCCAACAAGGAGGAGACTCATAGTGGATTGCCCCTTCGTATGCGGTCAAGGATCGATGGGCCTTGGATTAACAACCGTTGGATTATGAACCAAGTAAAAACAAACTTGTGTTATTTATTTTTCCGTTGTGCATCTCTGTGTTTTAATCGAACGAACGAAAAGACGAAAAGATTTTACGCTCGCTATTCAACCTCTCCAAATGACGCTTCGATCCAACAGCGAGTTGAGAATTGAGTGAAAATGTTCTCATGTAGAATAGATTCCAACTAATGTGGACTTGGTCATTAGATGAGCCATAGCCAACATACAAGTCACAAGGCTTTCCTATTTCAAAAAAAAAATCAGGGCAGGATCGTTATGAATGTTGATGGCAGTGTCAATAAATCTTCCCTATCCACAATTTCCATGTGGAGTATAATGCTAAGATGGCTTATGGAGCCTGTATCCTATTATCTTGAGCCTTGTGACCGCTGTTAAGGAAATGTGAGTGTAATTTGAACAAATCTACAGAAAAACAAGAAAAACTCATTTAGATCAACTTTAAGTGAGAGATAAGTTTCCTTTCACAAGAATCACATACCATTTAAGAAGTTTATCTTTATATGATTATTTAGAGGAGAGCCTTAGCACAACGGTAAAATTGTTGTCTTGTGACCAAGAGGTCACGGGTTCAAATCTAAGAAACAGTCTCTTGCAAAAAGCAAGATAAAGTTGCGTACAATGGATCCTTCTCCGGGACCCCACATGGTGGGAGCTTCACGCACCGGGTTGCTTTTTATCTTTATATGATTATTTGGAATTAAACGGATAATTAACTCTGATACTATAGAGAAATTATTAACATTGTATTCTGATCAAGGAAACAATCTTTAGCAAACAAATTGAAAATGAGACCTTAATTTGAACAAAATTCAAGCTGAAATTCTAAATCGCTTCAAAGCATCAAATTCTCGCCCATGGTGAAATTTTATCTTAACTAGTTACTGAAGAAGCTTGCTCAAAAATTTTAGCAACAAATAGACCTGCACTTGACATTGCACTTTTTCAAAACAAAGTAAATATGTGTATTCTCAGAAATGTTGGGTGCTAAAGTTTCCATGAAAAGCTCGTTTATGTTTTAGTGAATCAATGCAAAATAAAGAATAGAAAACAATTCTTTTGTAAACATTGTGAGAAGCAAGAATGTGTGATTGAAATCATCCTTGAGGTGTTCTTCAAAAAGTGAAGATTCAAAAGACTGTTACTTCCGTCATGGCTAATCCTTCATCTACAGCTACTTCTGCTGTTCGAGTGTAAATGACACCTACTGCTTCAACTTCATCGCTTTACCTAGAACTTATTCAAGAAGTAATCCAGATTCTTTGCACATCCAGGTTTGAAAAGACTCACTTTCCAAATTTATAGATTCTGGAGAAACACATCATATGAATAGAAATTTATATATTTTAAACTCTAGGAGGATATGTGTTGCTGCTAATGGGCAAAGCCTTCCAATTATGGGGGTTAGTTCACTAACAACAATATCTCCCAATTCACCTCCATTTTCTCTTCCCAAAAATTGTATATGCCAAATCTTTCTGCCAATTTAATCTTAGTTTGTCAATTAGTAAGACAAAACTACATGATCATGTTTTCTTATTCTGAGGTCTCATATAGGACTGTAAATGGGTTGATAATTGGGAGAGGATATAAGAAATGGGAACTATTTTACCTTAGACTTATTTTGTGAACCATATTCGCCTACTTGCTTTTTTGCTACTATTTCAGATGAAATAAATTCCTCAAATGTTATGGAGACTTTGACATTGCATCCACATTCTTCAAAATTAAGTTCTTTAAGTTGATAAATTTGATATAAATAAGGATTGTGAAGCCTATGCTCTTGTAAAATTTCATATATTGTGTTTTATTAGAAGTGATAATCTTGTTACCTCCACATTCGATCTTATCCTGATTTAGGATCATCTCCTGTTGGTTAATTGGAAAACTTTATTACATGTTTTTTATCATGATTCATTGAGATTTTCTTGGATTTAATTTCAGTGATACAATTCTAAAGTTTTGTTAGTCTTCAAGTACTTGTGTACACAACGACACAAACTCAACAAAAAGATAAAGGTGCTTCAAAATGACTCTAGAGGAATATGTATCCACAATTCACTAAAAGGGAGAAAATTCATTAGAAACTTACCTGTGTTAACTGCAACAAAATTTTGTTGCTAAACAAAACACCAACCTCTTAAAATGGTATTCAGCCAAAACTACCACAGATTCTCCAGACCAAAAATATATCCACATTAAACTACTAATCCATCATTTGCCAACATAGATAACACATAATGACACACCTTTGCAAATTATACGATTATCTTCCAAATTACCAACTATTACTACTTTTAGTGTGTGTGTGTTTTGCATCTTTGGTGAATCTCAAGGTTTAAAAATTAGAGAAAATCAATCTGATATATTTCATTTGGCTATTCAGGAACACAAAATAGATATTGATACTATCATTGGAAAAAAAATAATCCGGTGTATGAAGTTTCCACTAATATATAGTCCCGGAGAAGGGCCTATTGTACACAGTCTTACCTTATTTTGCAAAAAGTTATTTCCGTGACTCGAACCCATGACCTTCAGGTCATATGATAGTAACTTTGTTATTGCGCCAAGGCTCCCCTTCTGATACTATCATTCGAAAACTTTAGAAATATTAAACTTCGTGAAAATACCAATAAGAAAACTACCTGCACCCAAAAATATAAGTCATTCATAGTTTCTCACAACTCACATGCCAAGAATTCACCTCTAGGACTTCTTGTTTGCCAAGAGGTCTCGCTTTAAGGTCTTCCTCATCTACCACACATCCGGTTGATCTTAACCTACCAAGACTTCTCCACTTTTAAAAGACCACACTTCCAAATGTTCCTTGTTACGTGGTCGGCCTCAACCTACTAAGATTTCTTATCTGCCAAAAGACATTGCCTCCGAGTCCTGCTCATCTACTAACTTAAGTCCAATTGAACTTCCAAAATTACCAACACCTATAGGACTTCTATTTTGCCAACTTGAACCATTGCTCCTGCAACAAAATGTAAGTAACATGCATCTGCACATTTGACCCACAACATGAGTAATATGATATGGACATGACTTTTAAGTCTTTGTCAAACACATAAAAACAAGACTCAACCACTTGGGGTATGATTGCACCAATAGATCTCACTATCAATCATCTAGATATAACCATGTGGTATATATGGTTAATCATTTTGCCTCGAATCCTAGTGTACCACTCGTAACAACCTTTATCTCATTATATTTCATCTTTACTTAAGTGCAACCATAGAACACTTCTACTATAAATATCCTAAGGGTTTATGGGATTCAAGATTGTTGATACGTTGGATATAGAGACACACTTTGTTTTACTCTCAATTATTGCATTCTTAGGGATTCACTTGTATCTTGGCAATCAAATAACTCTACAACTAAAACTTAAATTATTTATGATTGTGAATATATTCTAAATTTATTTCTAAGTTCCTAATATTTAAAGACAAACAGATAAATTGATTTTAAGAACACTAATATTTTTAATTAAATTTAAAATTATCATTCTAACTTGATTTCTAAAACTATTTTTTTCAAGAATAAACAGAGTTAGTTCCATAACTTAAAAGTTATTTTTAATTATATAGTTTTAGAAAAACAAAATTCTTTAAATAATTGTAGAGACCATTGGATGCAAAAATAAGTTCTGACAACCCGGTGCACGAAGCTCCCGCCACGCGGGGTACCGGAGAAGGAATCCATTGTACGCAGCCTTACCTTGCTTTTTTTGCAATAGGCTGTTTCCAGGATTTGAACCTGTGACCTCTTGGTCACAAGGCAACAACCTTACCATTGTGCCAAAGCTCCCTTCTGCAAAAATAAGTTCTAATTATTAAAATTATTGAAACTAAATTTTTTGGAATTATGATATTTGAATAATAATAAATTTCAGAAATTTCTGTGGACACTTTTAAATAGTACGAATGTTAGTCTCCACAATAACTCTATAGTATATATTCTAAAAGTTTTAATATTTTAAGAGAAAATTTAAAGTTAGTAACTTTTTAAGGATGTACCAATGTTTAAAATATTTAACAACTAATCTGCACCCAAATTATTAGATTAACATATAAGGGAAATTGATAGTATTTTACAGGGTTGTTAAATTAGACTTTTAGATTTGTCGTAAAACCATTTTTATTTTAAAAAAGGATATAAAATTAGAAAATTAATTAACAAAGAACCTTAACATGTGTGCGAGTGAATAGTTAGTTCTCCTATAAAAGAAGGTGCTCGAGTGTATTCCTGACTCCTGAGAAAGGATGCTTCTGAACGAATTGTAGAAAATTGGGCCTTTTACTTTCCAATTTATATTGTGAAAAACAAGCGAAGAACAAGGGACGTCGGGACTTTGCCCTTTTTGTTTTACAGAGAAAATGAGGTCAAGCCTAATGTATAAATTATAAAAGAAGCAATAATCTAGCCCGATTATTATAGAATGAAAAGGAAAACAAAAAAAAAAAATTAAACCTAACATAAGAAGGTGCATGGAGAACCTGGCAGATGTCACAGCGAGGGAGCTTGGTGGAGAGGCAGTCCAGTTGAAGCCTTTGATGCTTGCTTGCGAGCTTGTTGGCTGCGTGAATCTCCACGTCACAGGCGACGCAGAGTGCAGCCTCGTCGGCGCAGCATATAACCGCGGCCTGCGCCTTCTCGCACACATCACACTGGATCTTCATCTCCCTCGCTCTCTATCCAAAATGCGTTCCCCCTTTCCTTGACAAAGCCCCTTCCAAGTCAGTCTCCAAGACCACGATCGCCGACACAAAAAACAACAAAGAAATTGCGGAAGATGAAGCGGTTAGCGAAAAACTCGCGGTGTTTACCTCTCAGCAGGATGAGATAAGGCTGTTGCAATTGAATCCAAGACGACGGAACATCGAGATGCAGCGGCAGCGAAGTTGTGGGCATGCTCGAGCTTCCAAGTTGTGGACGAGGACGGCCAGTAGAAGTTGTGGTCAGGAGCGCCTTCGCTGCTGATTACATTATTTTATTTCTATTTATTTTTTAAAATAAAAATTAAATTAATTCTGACCATCCAATTATTTGATACAAATAACTCAAAATAATCTTGAATATTTTATGTAATTTGTAGAATATATTAAATTTAAACATCAATAAAATCGATCAGTTTCATATTCCAAATGTATTTGAAGGAATAACTTGGCAAGTTTAAATTAACAAAAGTTATTTTGTAAACATAAATAAATTTCAATTAAATAATTTTTATGAATATTTTTTTAATAATCTAAATATCCAAATTTTATCATTCGATTAAATTTTAGAGATAGTAAAAGTCTTTTATCAATCATTGAAATAAAATTTTAATAATCCAAATGAAGTACCTAAATCTTGTTGTCTTCTCACGTGAAATTGTGATTGAAGTACTCTTTATTCAATTTTTTTGGGATGGTCTGTTAGTTAGAATAGCACTGATATTATTATAGATGGACAAGAAATGATTCTCGATTTGAAATTTAAAATTCTCATTCAAATTTAAAAAATCCTTCGTTGTTTTGGTCAGCAGATCGAGAAGTATAATTCTTCGTGATTTATTTTTTTTTCATCATCAACGAAAAGACCGATAATGAAAGATATCATGGACAAACATAATTATCTTTTATTCTTTATTCAACTCTAAAATATTTCATGAATTTCTAAAATGCACCCCACAACTTTCTAAATTCCCAAAAGATACTTTTCTATTGTTAGTTTTACAAAATTAATTCATATTTTTAAAATGAACCTTTTATCATTTTAAAAACCAATATTATTAGTAGATTTGTGATGACAAGGTATATATTTAAAAACAAAATACTTGAAATCAGCTATTTTAGTGCGTTAACAACTCATGTTAAGTGTTTAATAGATTATGTTTAATGAAAGCTATATGCAGTGGAAAATATCAACCATTGCTATATGCAAATTTATAGGATCTCAAGCTTCGGAATTATGGTACAACGATAAAAAAGTTTTGTAGTCATTCAGACATCTAAAATTCAATCTTCAATGACAATGCGCCGTAGAGATTTTCCTTTCATAGAGTAACAAATCTTAGGATATTAGATTTTCTATTGCACGTATTTTTCAATTTATTTGGATGATCAATAGGAATTTTCGTAGGATCGAATCAACCATCTTCAAAATTTAATCGGATCGAAAATTTGAATACCTAGATTATCAAAAATAATATAGGATCCTTTAAAAAAAAATATTCAAAAGCGGCACACAACATAAAAGAAATTAAGGCACCAATACAATACAACATATATATGTAGGATCTCGTGTGAATTTAAATATTGTAGATTTTCTTGAATTGTCGATGATCATCTGTTCCTCCAATCTAAAACTTATCGTGTAAAGGATGATCACGATTTGTAGAATCGAAAGATCCCTACTATTCCACAAATCAAGATTCGACGCCTTGGATGTTCTTCCGACCGCACTTCCGTTGTGATCTTCTTCTACAGTTCTCTCCGACAGCTTGACAATACTCTCGCCGACCTTCCCCTCTCTCACTTGGGACGCTCATCCCCTTTATAGGGGTGTATGATAGTACACTGCTCCCTGAATTGTGTGTACACACGTTGTCATATGTTCAACGTGTGGAGTTACAAGAGTTGTGTGTGCAGTTATAGAAACTGTTTACATCTCTCACTCGTTTAAGTTATGTCACATAGGTAAAATGGTCACATAGACCAATAAGAGGCATTTAGCCATGTAAACTAAATAGAGTCAGAGTCCATAGTCACAAAGACTAAAAGAACATAAATCAATAGTCACAAAAGACCAATAGAACAACCAATTCATACTTAGGAAAATGATTTGTGCGACAACAAGCACACTGAGTATTTATTGCTAAGAAAGTTCTTACATCTTACATAGCTGCTCATAGAGCGATCAATGCTAAGAAAAGTTATTACATCTAACTTAGCCGCTCCCCAAATAGTACATAATCATTCTCTGAATGACACATAACCATTCTTCCAAGTGTCACATAGTTGTTCTCCAGGTGGTACACAACTATTCTCTTAGTAGTACATAACTGTTTTTCTAGATACATTCATGTCTTGCTATTTATCCAAATTGGATAATCTTCATTTACATCAATATGAACATCTCTAATCTCTCATAATGACCATCATGTCAAGAGTATGTTCCATATTCTCAATATTCACAATCATTTCTATACATGACAGAAATGGATCAACCAGTGAATAACATCAAAAGATGTAAAGGTATTTAATCTTCCTTTTTAGCTCAAGTCTATTCATTTTAATCAGTCGCTTTCCTAGTCATGTTTTATAGATCGAATCATCCATAGTCATAGGTTTACATGAAAAAGTAGTAGGCCCTGATTAAAAAGTCAAGTAAACAGCTAAATAGTCACTTAGGACAAATGTTGAGATCAACATATAATTTCAAAGGGCTCACATAGTAAATAAGCAAGGATCCATTCTCCTACTACCCTTATTTTCATCATAGCACATGTGGTATGAATCATATGTTACGATGTTATTCTCTTTACTAATAAAGAATGCATATTTTCTTCAAATCAACATCGAACATATTTCGATCTAGACATTCCCAATGTCTAATCCAGAATTCAACATATAAATTCTAATTTGGCTCCAAACAGGTATAGTATGGCGAGTGCATTTACTTCGATCATCAATTTCTAAACAATCTTATCTTGATCCAAATATCAAGGCGACCCCACCTTGTAGGTATGTCCATATATACATATAGTTTCATAAGTTATCCTATAAGCATTAGGCTTACCGCTATTCATACATAACAAATAGAAGTGATTGTCCATGTGAGAGGACCAATTATTATCTGCCAACATACTTACCGAGATCTTATCACAAGAATGTAATATTTCACATACACTGAATAGATTATGACATTTCATATAATTAAATCACAATATCTAATTGTCAATTACAATATTGTTACATTCTACGAAGTCTCATAAACTTTACATGCTCATTGAATGACTCTCTAGTTATTGACTTAGTAAAAGGATCTACAAGCATAGCACGTGTGGGGATATACTCAAGGATCACCTTCTTCTTAGCAACAATATCCCTCATAAAATTGTACTTTATAGCTATATACTTGCCCTTGTTGTGATATTGGGGTCCTTGGCTAAAGCTATTGTAGCTTGACTGTCACAATAGTTTGACTCCCACTGTCCCCAACAATCTTCATATGCTTTAGGAACTTCCTTAATCAGACTGCTTCTTGCATAGCTGTTGAATATGCCACATATTTAGCTTCCATTATTGATAAAGTCACACATGTCTATTTCTTGCTATTCCAGGAGATGGTGTCACCATTCATAGCCTGATATGGATTTTCTATAATCTAGGTCTCCAGCCAATCTGCATCTGAATAATCCTTCAAGCTCATATATGATCCTTAAAAACAGAGACAATAATCTGTTGTCACTTTTAGATATCTAAATATCCTCTTCATCGCCTTCCAATGTCTCGGTCCTGGATTTAACTGGAACTGACTAACAAAACCAATAGCATAGCTAATATCGAGATGAGTATACAACATAATGTACATCAAACTACCAATAGCATTGGCATATGATTTTTTTATTCATCTCGGTTATTTCTTTTGGAGCCTTGGGACACATACTCTTACTCAGAACAGTACCCTTCACAATAGGTGTCTGTTCACTGTTGCAATCAGACATGCTGAAATATTATAACATCTTATGTATATAAGACTCTTGAGACAAACCCAAAAGTTTTTTAGATCGATCTCTCACGATCTCTACTCCTAAGATGTATTCAACTTCTCTTATATCTATTATGTTAAACTATGATGAAAGTCACTCTTTGACTTCTATCACAAACCCTATGTCATTTCCTGCTATCAGCATATCATCAATATATAATGATAAAATGACTTTTTTTTTTCCATTTTCAGAAAAACACAATGATCCTCATTGATCATTTCGAAACCATAAGAAAAAACAACTTTGTTAAATCTTATATTCCATTGTCTCGACACTTGCTTTAGCCCATATATAGATTTTTTAAGTCTACATATTTTTTCCATTTAGCCTTCAGCAATGAACTCTTCTAGCTGAACCATATAGATTTCCTCATCAAACTCACCGTTAAGGAAAGCGGTTTTTACATCCATCTGATGTAGTTCTAAGTCATAATGTACCACAAAAGCCAAAATAACTCAAATTGACATAAACTTTACTACAGGAGAAAACGTCTCTTCAAAGTCAATACCCTCCAGTTAGGTAAATCCTTTTACAACCAAATGAATCTTGTATCTATTAATCAATTTATCTACTTTCCTCTTTATTTTGAGAATCTATTTATTCCCAATAGCCCTTTGTCCAAGAGGAAGATCGACTAAATCTCAAATATGATTTTGAATCATCGACTCCATCTCTTCTTCAATTAAAGCTTTGCACTTTTCTCTAACTCGCTCTACATCCTAATGCTTCCTCAACAAATTGAGGTTCATCATCCTCAACTGGGAGTATCATCATTGCCTTATTCTCAATATCAAACCTCTTCTTAGGTTTGATCTTACGAATACTTTTTCGTAAGTTGGGCTATTGAGATGTCACCCCGTGACCAAGCAAATTACTCCCACTCGATTGACTAGGTTCAAGTATCCCACTTGACACCTCTCTTGTTGATAATGTCTCATCCTCCTCAAATAAAGGAATTGTCTTATCAACCTCACCTTTCATTTGGAATTCAGTTTTGAGAAAAGTAGCATCTCTCGAATCTAATTTGGAGATGGTTCCATCTAGTTGCTTACCTATGAAAGCATAACCATTGGAGGTATCAAAATATCTTATAAAGATATATTTCTTACCTCTAGACCCTAGTTTTCTATACTTGTGAGAACTGTCATGAATATAGGCAGCTGACCCCCAGGGTCTTAGATTTCCTAAATTTGATTTTCTGTCTATCTAACGTTCATGTGGGGCAGATGGAACTGACTTTAAAGATGTTTTGTTAAGTATATAGATTACTGCTAATAACACATCTCCTCAATAGGAGATCGACAAATTAGCCTGAGCCATCATAAACCTAACCATTTCAAGAAGAGTTCTATTTCTTCTTTCAGCAACTCCAATTTGCTGTGGAGTTCTTGTTGGTGCAATCGGCCCAAGTCACGATTGACCAGACTCGAGTTTGACTCGAGTGATGTTTTGATGTTTGACATTGATGTCGGTTAATATGTTGGGGAGATTGTTGGAGCAATCGACCCGGGTCATGTTTGACCGGACTCGAGTTTGACTCGAGGGAGACTTTGATGGTTGACTAGGGTTGACCATATGACTATGAAAAAGTCCAAGCATGGGTCTTGGCAAGGTAAAGTCCAAGTCATGGGTACTTGGCATGGAAAGTCCAAGTGGGACACTTGGCATTTGGGAAAGTCCAAGTCTTGAGTACTTGGCACGGAAAGTCCAACATGGGTTGGCAAGGGAAAGTCCAAGCTTGAGTCTTGGCATTTGAGAAGTCCAAGGGGATTGATATTGGTGGCGTAAAGTCCAAGCGGAGTCTTGGCGACGTAAGTCCAATGTGCCTTGGCGGTATAGACACCGTTAGCATGACATAACTGATGGAAGCGCCTGGAAGCTAGCGCGATGGATGAACAAGTCATGGATGACTTGGAGGGATCCGAGAGGTGTGAGGCTGATGGAGGTGGCTAGAAGGCTTAGGTCTAGGCTAAGGGTGGTCTAGCAAGTATGGGGGCACCATACTTGGGTTAAAATCTCATATTTGAGGTTGGCAGTCGATTGACATTATGGCCGGTTCGACTGCCATGAGTCGACTCGAGTTCGACCGCGGTTTAGGTGAAAATTGCTCGCAGCGATCGCTCATTGAGAAGTCGTGATGTCGATGGTCGATTGCAAGGGACGATCGATCGCCACCGAGTGTCGAGCAGAATGCTCCGTAGCCGACCGCCACGGCTATGGGCGCGCAATGATCGCCAATGTTGGCGATCGCGCAAGAGATCCGTTGGAGTTTTTCCAGCGTGGATCGAGTCGTTGTCTCACGACAACAGTGGCATCAGTCGACTGGTGACTTATGGCAGTCGACTGACAGGTGAAAATCCAGGTCGTTCACAAGGATAAAAGGAGCTCGACGGGAGAGTTTTTGGCAACGATTTCTTGGACGTTTTTAAGGCGATTTGCTGCTGCAAATCAGGGTCTTCAACCACGGTTCAAGCGATCAACAAGCAAGCAATCTAAAGGCATTTGTAAAGCGTTTTCTTTACTTATATTCCATTATATCTCATTTTATTTTCTTGTTGTTATTTGATTATTGTTGTAATCATCTTGTACGAGGTTTCTCCGCCTCTGGATTGTTCCGAGAATGAGTGTTTTATAGTGGTGTGTGATTGGCATCGCTAGGGTTCGTACGAACTCGATCCGTGGAGTAGGAACCGTGCGGTTCCGAACCACATTAAACAATTGTGTTCGTGTGTTGTGTATTTCGTTATCATTATTATTTTTCTATTTCCGTTGCGCTAATGAAATTGTAGAGACAACCACGAACGAATTCCATCTGCGAACGAACACGATGCTATTCACCCCCCTCTAGCGGCTTCAAATCTCCTAACAAGTGGTATCAGAGCCCGGGGCTCTTCTATGGACTAACCGCCGGGAGCTAAGACAAAGAAGCTAGAGGGTGAAGATGGAAGAACCATTGGGATGGGATATCAACACCCCAATCCCTTACTCCTTCTATGGACAAGAAGGATTTAGACAATGGAAGGCGAGAATTGAGGACTTCCTAATGATGAGGGATTTCGAAGAATGGTCCATTTTAATGGAAGGATATAGCTATCCAAGAGGACCAAAAGGTGGATTCCTCAAGAAAAAGAGATGGATCGAAGAACAAATTCAAGCCTTCGAGAAAAATGAGAAGGTAATGAAGTTCTTAATTGATTTAATACCTAACAATATCTTGTGTATGTTAGGTAATTATGTAAGTGCAAACGAGCTATGGAGCCAAGTGGCCAAGCTTCATGATAGCCCATCAATGGTCCAAGAGGAAGAGACCGAAGAGGCTAATGCATCATCCTTACAAGGAAGTGAGGATTCGGAAGTTGAGAAGGAATCAACTTCTGGATCGGTGGAAGAATTGGAGGAGACCTCCACCTCTAGGATTGAGGGGGAGGAGAGAACTTCCACACCGAAACATCAAGAAGAAGCTTCCACATCCGGTCAAGATGAAGAAGTTTCAATTCCAACACCTACCACCACCATAGGTAACTCAAACATATCAATTTGTAATAAAAAATCATATCATATGTTTTGAGTGTAGGGAAGCCGGGCACTACAAGAGCAAGTGCCCAAAGAAAATTAGGAAAGCTCCACCGGCTCCAAAGGTCAAGGATGTCGGTCCCTCAACGCAAAAGAGCAAAGAACAAGTCATTTGCTTCAAGTGTTGACAACCGAGACATTTCCGGAGTCAATGCAAGAAGGGGGACAAGAAGACTCAAAATGGAGCATCATTTGTAGGGGGAGCTAAGGCAAACCCTAGGGTAACTTCTAATTTTGCTCCTTCTTCAATTTATAGGCAAAAGCATGCTAGGAGTTTTAATTCTCTTGTTATTGTACATGAAAAGCATGCTAGAAGTAATAGACATATTTGTTTAGGTGCTAAAAATGTCCACTTAGGAAACAAGGAGAAATTGTTGGTGCAACAATGCCCCAAGCATTTATATGTTTTGATGTTTGGATAATCATCTAAATTAGGCAACAATTTTTGATCTAAATTGTGATGATGTTTAAGTGACAGGAAAATCCAAGTATGAAGACTTGGTGAAAGAAAAGTCCAAGGTAAAGGTTTGGCGGCATAAGACCAAGCATGTTGCCTTTGCAGCATTAAATCCAAACGGACCTTGGCAAAGGGAGTCCAAAAGCAAGTCTTGGCAGCATAAGTCCAAGCATGTAGACTTGGCGGCGTAAAGTCCAAGCACGCTTTGGCAAAGGAAAACCCTAGACATGACAAAATCGAAGGAAGCTCTTGGAAGCAAGACGCAAAGGATGAACAAGTCGCAGACTCGGAGGGATCCTGAAGGCGCAAGGCTTAAGGAAGAGCTAGGAGGTTAAGTCTAGGTCTAGGGGGTGAAATCAAGTGTGAAATATTCACACTTGATGAGTATCGATCGGATCGATACGATGTATCGACCGATCGGGTCAGTGCTCGACCGAGTCGGTGAAACCACGACTAGCGATCGCGACTAAGGCGCGATCGATGATGTTGCACGATCGCCAACAGCGGCGATCGATCGATAGACGTAAAAATAAGCACAGAATGGAGTCGCACTCGACTGCGGCCGTGATCACTCGACTGATCACTCCATCAGTCGACTGATGGAGGGATCAGTCGACTGATGAAAGTGTCGTTGGATGAAACGACTCTAAATCCCGTGAATCCAGCTATCCAGAAGCCGTTAACCACGCCAGCAGTCGACTGATGCTGTACATCAGTCGACTGATCGTGCTCCAACGGGAAAATTAGTCTCTTCTCTATAAAAAGAGGGCTGGTGGAGGTTTTTGGAGTTAATGCTTATTCTCTAATCCCTCTCAAGAGCCTCCACGAATTCTCTAGCTTTCTAAGTGATTTAAATCTCCTCCTCTTCTCTCTAAGCTTAGATCTTCATTCTTTGTAAAGAAGAGGAGTTGTTTTGTAAAGAAAGCTTATTAGTGGATATTGCTTGGATTGATCCACCTTAAGGATCACCGTGGAGTAGGAGCGCTATCTCCGAACCACGTAAAAGGCCTTGTTTGCGTTTTGTTATTGTTTTTACATATATTATTGTGTTTGCTTCCGCTAATCATTTTTGTAGAAATCGAAAAACGCTATTCACCCCCCTCTAGCTTCCAAACGATCCCTAACAAGTGGTATCAGAGCCCGGATCGCATCGGAAGATCTAGCAATCAACCGGAGCAAAGATGGCATTTCAAGAGGGGTATAGCACGGCGAGGCCTCCGTTCTTCGACGACAACAATTTTGGATATTGGAAAGGTAGGATGGAGTATTATTTAATGAACGATATTGAGAATTGGTTTAGTATTGTAGATGGTTTTGAGAAGTCGGTCGACGAATTCGGAGCACCACTACCGACAAAAGATTGGACAAGAGAGATGGCCAAGAAAGCACAAACAAATGCAAAAGCAACGACCACACTTCAATGTGGTCTATCCAAGGAGCAACTCTCTAAGGTCGGGCCATTCAACTCCGCAAAAGAGCTTTGGGAGAAGCTCATCGAACTCAACGAAGGATCCAAAGAGACAAGAAGGACCAAGAGGGATCTTTTGATTGGCCAACTCCAAAGCTTCACTATGAAGACAAATGAAACCGTGAGCCAAATGCACGGGCACTTCAAGGAAGTAGTCAACGGACTACACGTTATAGGTGAAAAGGTCGACAACCGAAACCTTGTAAGGTATGTATTACAAGCTTTCCCTAGGACCACCTTATGGGCCTCAATGGTAGATGCCTATAAGGTCTCTAGGGATCTTTCATTAGTTAAATTAGATGAGCTATTTTGTGAATTTCAATTGCATGAACAAGCTAACACTTCATCCAAAGAGAAGGGTATAGCTCTTTTTGTAGGAAAGAAGGAGAAGAAGAAAAAGAAAAAGAAGGAGGTGTCTTCCTCATCCGAATCTGAGGAAGACTCATCAAGTAGTGAGGATGAGCTATCGGCAAGTGAGGTGGCACACTATGTCAAGAAATTTGGTGGGAAGTCAAGGAGGCTCACCAAGAAAGATGTGAAGAGGATGTTTCAATCCTCAAGAGGTAAATCTTCAAACAATTCAAATTCTATTTCTAACGTGATGTGTTTTGGTTGCAACAAGAAAGGGCATATAAAGCCAAATTGCCCGGAACTAAAGAAAAAGGAGGAGAAGGAAAAGAAGAAGAAGGAAAAGAAGGAAAAGAAGAAGGAGGCGATGATGGCACAAACATGGGATACTCTAAGTATGGAGGAGTCTTCCAACGATGAAGAAGTTTGCCATACAACCCGGAACTTAGCCCTCATGGCATTGGAAGAAACCGAAAGCTCAAGCGAGGAGTCTTCTTCCTCTTCAAGCGATGAATCATCATCAAGTGATGATGATGAGGTAAACAACTCACCCAAAGTAGATTTACTTTATAAGACTATTGCATGCTTACAAAATGCTTTAAATAGATCAAAAACTAGGATTAAGGATCTAAAATTAGAGATCAAATCATTTAAGAATGTAGATGCATCATGTGATAAACCATCTAGTGATAATGATGATTGTACTCTTAGGGATGAAAATGATGAGTTAAGAAAAGAAATAGGTAAATTAAGAGCATGCCTAGAAAAGTTCATAAATGGTTCTAAATATCTAGATATGATTATTAAAGATCAAAGGGCAATTTACAATAAGGCCGGATTAGGATATAGACATAAGGAGAAAGACGTAGCATTTGCATCCCTAGTTAGTAGAAAATCAATGATTAAAAGCAAGGGGAGAAAGGCATGGGTACCTAAGAAATTTATAATTGATGCTAGTGGTCCTAAGATTTGGGTACCTAAGAATTGTGTTTTTCATGTGATATAGGTAGAAGAACCAAGCTTGTGGATAGTTGATAGTGGGTGCTCAAAGCATATGACCGGGGATGAGAGAAAATTCTCCACTATCAACCATACTAGCAAAGGAAAGGTGTCATTTGGTAATAGCGGTAAACTTAAAATTCTAGGAAAGGGTACCATTGAGGTATCTCCCAATCTTGTCATTCATAAAGTTCTATTAGTTAAAAAATATGAAATTTAACCTACTTAGTGTAAGCCAATTATGTGATGCAAATTTTGATGTTAAATTTGATTCCTCAAAATGCTTTATAAGACACAAAACTATAAATGATTGCATGTTAGTAGGCTTTAGGAAATCAAATATATATTATGTTGATTTATCCTATGCTACTAATTCTTCCACTAAGTGTCTTATTGCAAAAAAGGAAGAAAGTTGACTTTGGCATAGGAGGCTATGACACATAAACATGAAGAATATAGCCAAAATAACAAAATTGAAGCTAGTCAAAGGATTGCCTAGAGTCAAATTTCTCAAGGACAAGATGTGTGATGCTTGCCAAGAAGGGAAGCAATCAAAAACATCACACAAAGGTAAAAATTTACTTAGTACCGTTTTACCGTTAGAATTATTACATACGGACCTATTTGATTGCCATAGTACCCCATCTATAATTGGTAGTAAATATTACTTGGTAATAGTAGATGATTTTTCTAGGTTTACTTGGGTGTTTTTCTTGAAAAATAAAGATGAAACCTTAGAAATAATCATAGGATTTAGCAAAAGAGTAGAAAATGAAAGAAAACTCAAAATCAACCGGATCCGTAGTGATCATGGTGGAGAGTTTGAGAATTCTAACTTTTCAACTTTTTGCTTAGAACAAGGGTACAAGCATGAATTTTCTTGTCCTAGAACACCCCAACAAAATGGGGTTGTGGAAAGGAAAAATCGTGCCCTACAAGAAGCGGCTAGGACAATGCTTAATGCATATTCCTTACCTAGCTACTTGTGGGCGGAAGCGGTTAATACCGCTTGTTATATCCAAAATAGGGTATTGATTCATAGGTTCTTAGGAAAAACTCCATTTGAATTGTGGAATGGTACAATTCCAACAGTTCATTATTTTAAGGTCTTTGGATGTAAAGTCTATATCTTAAATACCAAAGACAACCTAAGTAAGTTTGAGTCCAAAGCGGATGAGGGAATCCTAGTTGGATACTCATCCACTAGTGTAGGATATAGAGTTTACAATAAAAGGACTCAAAAGATTGAAGAATCTTCGAATGTTCAATTTGATGAAAATTCAAATACATACCCTAGGAAATCCCCTATTGATGATGACATAAACAATGAAAATCAAGGAATTACCCAACAATTGTAAGATTTAACCTTAGGGGGTAATGATCAAGGGGGAGGATTGGATCAAGGGGGAGTAAGGGATGACTCCGATGATGAACATAGGATTGAAGTTAATCATGATCAAACTCAACTTGATACACCTCCTAGAACCATAAGAGTTCATCAAAGTCACCCATTAGATCAAATTGTGGGTGAATTATCTCAAGGAGTTAGGACTAGGTCATTCCATAGGGATCCCACTAGTCATATAGCTCTAATTTCTCAAATTGAGCCCAAAAACATTAAAGATGCATTACTTGATCCGGATTGGATCTTAGCAATGCAAGATGAGTTGGCTCAATTTGATAGGAGTCAAGTGTGGGAGTTAGTTCCTAGACCAAGTGAAAATACTATTATTACTACAAGATGGGTCTTTAGGAACAAACTAGATGACCAAGGGAATATCACTAGAAATAAAGCATGATTAGTTGCAAGGGGTTTTAATCAAGTTGAAGGACTTGATTATGATGAAACATATGCTCCGGTTGCTAGATTAGAGTCCATTAGAATACTTTTAGCATATGCCTCCTATATGGGTTTCAAACTCCATCAAATGGATGTCAAATCGGCATTCCTAAATGGGTTTATTAAGGAAGAGGTGTATGTAGAATAACCTCCCGGGTTTGAAAATACGGACTACCCAAATCATGTATACAAGCTTAGGAAAGCCTTATACGGTTTGAAACAAGCTCCCCGGGCTTGGTATGAAAGATTGTCAACTTTCCTAATCTCTAAGGATTTCAAAAGGGGTAGTATAGATCAAACTCTCTTTATAAAGTCAACATCTAAGAACATCTTTGTAGCCCAAGTGTATGTCGATGACATTATCTTTGGGTCAACAAATGATGAACTTCTTCAAGACTTTATTCAAAATATGGAAAAAGAGTTTGAGATGAGTCTAGTTGGAGAATTAAATTTCTTCCTAGGTTTGCAAGTTAAACAAACTAGTGAAGGAATTTACATTTATCAAACCAAATATGCTAAGGAAATGATTAAGAAATTTGGTTTGGAAAATGCTAAGGTAGTGTCAACTCCAATGGCAACTAATACTAAAATAGATAGTGATAGTGAAGGAAAACAAATAGATCTTACCCTTTATAGGAGCATGATTGGTAGCCTCTTGTATTTAACCGCTAGTAGACCCGACATATTATTTGCGGTTGGTATGTGTGCTAGGTATCAATCATGTGCTAAGGAATCTCATTTAGTTGTCGTTAAAAGAATTTTAAGATATGTCAAGGGCACACTAAATGTAGGTCTATGGTACCCTAGGACTAGGTCTTTTGATTTAATTGGGTACACTGATTCCGATTATGCCGGTTGTAAATTGGATCGAAAGAGTACTAGTGGTGGATGCCAATTCCTTGGGTCCTCCCTAGTGAGTTGGAGTAGTAGGAAGCAACCTTGTGTTGCTTTATCTACCACTGAGGCCGAATATGTGGCTATGGGTGGTTGTGTAGCTCAACTCTTATGGATGAAACATACCCTAGAAGATTATGAGCTATCTTACTCCAACATGAAAGTATTTTGTGATAATGTGAGCACCATTAACTTGACCAAAAATCCGGTACATCACTCTAGGACCAAGCACATTGAAGTGAAGCATCACTTCATTAGAGACCATGTGGCTAAGGGGGATATTGAGCTCAATTATATTGAATCCAAGTCCAACTTAGCCGATATATTTACCAAGGCTCTCCCCGAAGTAGAATTTTCATCACTTAGGAGAGAACTTGGAATGTGCTTGGTTGAGTGAAGGTGTAGGTTTGCATGATCCTATAGAAATACTAGGTTTTATACCTTTAACCATCTCACAAAATACCTAAGAAACCATGATTTTTGTATTGAGCCACCTAGACAATATGTGAGATGTTAGGAAGATGCACTTGGTTCATCATGCTTGTTATGATGCATTACTATGGACCAAAGTGTCATCTAGAGACATTAATCCTTAATTGGACCAATCATTGGGAAGACTTATACACAATTGATGTGCATATAGCTCCAAGAACATGATTGGAAATGTCAAATAAAACATATTTTAAACTATGTTTACCATACTTTAAAAAACAATTTTCAAGTGAAACACAAAAGTGATACAAAGTTTGCAAAATTTTAGAACCTTTTGCTAGTTTCCAAAATTGTATCAATATTGAAATTTGGTAAACATATATTTTTCAAAATATTTTTCCTTGATAAAGTATGTGTTGGGTTTCCGGCACCGCGGCGTGTGTGTGTTCGATCATGTTTCGTAAACATGAGCACAGCGGAAGAAATAAAAATAATAAATCTACATTTATTACAACACACACAACACACGCATGCATTTACAACAAGTGTAGACATAACCGTAAATTTAAATTTGCAATAAAAGGAAATTTAACTACGTTATACCTTTCGTATGACGTGTAGCGGGAACGACATCAACCGGAACAATCCTCGCTAGAATCGTCTCTATCTGTATCCACGCCGAGTATCCTCGGGATGACTTCGCTAAGTCACGAGCTTCGTCTTCGTACGGGTTACTAGCCTCGTGTTGAAGACGACGTGATCGAGAGATGATCACGATCCGAATCCAAATTCGGATCCAAAATCGAGTCCTCAAAACTCGCTTCTCCGGAGAGGTATTCGTCAACCGTTTGACGAATCCTTTGTCCTCCACCTCAGAGGATTACCGGAGATCGAATCCCCGGTAGTTTAGCCTCTGTCGGAGCTCTAACCGTCGTCCAAACGACGCTCCGACGAGAGGAGAACAAGCTGTCCAGAAAACTGGACAGCTTTGGTGGAGGAGATAGGCGCCGGCCAACCAAGGGAAGAAAATGCTCACCTTGATGCCAAACCTATAGGAGATCACCGGAGGGTCGCCGGAGGATCACCGGCTGAAGCTTGGTCGCCGGCAAGGAGCTGGACGGCGGCACAACAAGCTGGGCGGCAATGAGGGTTGGGCGGCAATGAGGGTTGGGCGGCAACTCCAACTTAGGGGTTTTGGATTAGGGCTTAATTATCCCTTAAGCCCTCTTTTATAGAGAACTAATTCTCTTAATGGTTATTGGATCATAACCATTAGGCCTGTTAACCCGCTCCATTAAGATAAGTTAAAATAAACCAAACCATGATGGTTTATTTTAAGTTAAAACGAACCGAACAAACTTTTGGTTCATTCGTTTAAAATAAACCAAACCATTTGGTTTATTCTCCTCCATTGGATTAGAACCAAACCATTTTAGTTCATCCATTACGTCTTCATAAGACTCGGCCCATCCACGCTTCCATTGCGACTGAAACGATTTCATGCTCGCTTTATGTTTGGTCCAACCAAACCTAGTTTCTCTCGGTCTGAGAATCCCATTCTCAAGCTCGTTTTAAATCCTTTGGATTACGCTCGTTGTGCGTGTGACCAAATACGTTCTCGATTTATGTTGGCCGTCTATAATTAACCATTAATTATAGAACGATCATGAGTGACACCTAGTAGTACATCATGATCCCCAATTAACCGAAAAGATCAACGGTTGATCCAGAACTATTTCTGAAACCTTTCAGCAGCTCGAATGATTCGTGCCCCATTCCCTTCACTCATCTTATACCCACTTGGTTCAGGACATGGTCTATTGTGTCAGTCTCCACTAGGCTTTCTACGTCACACCTAGCCCAAGTATCATTTCCTCGTCCTACGGATTCTAGTTACTCCACATGTATCGAAGAGTACCTTACTCTAAACATGTAATGCTTTGGCCAAAGACTTTAGTAACAATCCGACGAGAGGCCATGGGTATACATCTCCTCGCAAGGAGTGGTGAATCCTTTATAGGCTATTCAAACACCTTCGATCACTTCGACTTATACCCAATCATCCCGGGTCCACATCTCCTTAGAGATGCTTGCTTAAGATGTCAAAGCATAAGTCTCTATGATCAAGATGACTTGAATACCGCAAGTCAAAGGAACATCGCACTTAAGCCACAGTAAGAACTTCATTGACATATCTATATATGCAGAGAACCATATGAAGTCTTACTTTGGTCACTCCAATGAACTAGTTACCATAACTAGCATCCACGATTAACTCGGACATCACTATGTCTCCGGCCGGTGAGAATCATTGGATACACCAAGGAGTATACCTCGTGCTAGTCTCGGCGAATTGATGGTGTCCAAATCCATCAATTCATCGACTAGGGATAATTCCGATACATCACAATTACACATGTAGAGATACTCACTAGTTGTGATCCAATCACAAATTCTCTCATGCTGTGAATCGTATCGTGGACATTCATAAATGAGTTTAAGATCCAATCAAATACATAAAACATGTATACTCAAATAGTGAATCTTCATTTATCATATAAATGGTTCATACATAAGGCGATTGCCTTAGGACATCTCTCATATATTACTAACAGACTCCCACTTGGCCTAATGTCAATCGCTACGGTATCCTATACCATAAGCTCTAACATGACCCTCAAACTTACTTTGAGGTAATGCCTTAGTCAAAGGATCCACTAAGTTCCTTTCAGTGGGAATTTTCTCGATTTGTATTTCGTTCCTACTGATGATCTCTCTGATAAGATGATAGCGGCGAAGCACATGTTTGGATCATTGATGAGACCACATCAAGTTCAGAGATGAACTTCTTGATCCAAACCACTTCCTTTGCTGCTTCCAAAGCTGCAATGTATTCTGCCTTAGTGGCAGAATCCGCTATAGCGTCAAGCTTGGAACCTTTCCAACTTATTGCACCTCCATTCTAGGTGAATACATACCCAGACTGAGACATGGAATCATCCTTGTCTGTCTGGAGCTGGCATCCGTATACCCACGTATCACCATGTACCCTTCTCCATATATTAGGAACACATCCTTAGTTCTTCTCAAGGACTTAAGGATCGTCTTAACAGCCACCCAATAATCCATTCCCAGATCGGACTGGTATCTGCTCGTGACACTCAGAGCGTACGATACGTCGGGCCTTGTACATAACATAGCATACATGATAGATCCTATTACGGATGCATAGGGAATCTTACTCATGCAAATCCTCTCGTCTTCTGTGCGCGGACACATAGACTTCGAAAGGTGTACCCCATGCCTGATGGGTAAGAAATCTTTCTTGGATTCCGACATGCTAAACCTCTTTAGCACTCGGTCTATATATGTAGACTGCGAAAGACCAAGCAACCGTTTCGATCTATCTCTATAGATCTTAATCTCGAGGATGTAGGTTGCTTCTCCCAGGTCTTTCATGGAGAATGTCTTGGATAACCAAACCTTCACTGACTGTAAGATTGAAACATCGTTTCCTATAAGTAGTATGTCATCGACATACAATACTAGGAACACGACTGCACTCCCACTAACCTTCTTGTACACACAAGGTTCGTCTGAATTTTGTGAGAAATCAAACCTTTTGATGGTCTCATCAAAACGGATATTCCAGCTCCTGGATGCTTGCTTCAATCCATATATGGATCGTCGCAATTTACATACCTTGGTTTTATCAACCGATGTGAAACCCTCAGGCTGTATCATATACACGTCTTCGAGCAGGTTTCCATTAAGGAAAGCTGTTTTCACATCCATCTGTCATATCTCATAATCATAATGAGCCGCTATGGCCAGGAGCATCCGAATGGATTTAAGCATAGCTACAGGCGAATAGGTTTCGTCATAATCAACACCTTGTTTTTGATGATATCCTTTCGCCACCAATCTAGCCTTATAGGTAATCACATTACCATCCATGTCAGTTTTCTTCTTGAAAACCCACTTGCACCCTATAGGCTTTATCCCTTCAGGTGGGTCAACCAAGTTCCAAACTTAGTTTTCATACATGGAATCCATTTCCGACTTCATGGCACCAAGCCACTTATCCCTTTCTGAACTTGTCAGCACTTCTTCATAACTGGTAGGCTCCTCATCATCAATGAGTAACACGTCGTTCGATTCACTTACGAGAAATCCATATCTCTCAGGAATATTGTGTGTTCTACCAGATCTACGAAGATGTGGTGTTACAATAGGTCCAACCGATTGCTCATCACTATGAGTTGTCGGCTGTTGTGCTTCACCAGGTATCTCATTAATGTCTATTTGAGTCTCTCGAGCCTCCTCAAGCTCGACGACACTCCCACTGTTTTCTTGCAAGAGAAACTCTTTCTCTAGAAACACAGCATGCCTTGAAACAAACACCTTTTGTTCCACAAGATGATAGAATTGGTAACCCCTTGTTTCCTTAGGGTATCCAATAAATAGACATTTATCAGACTTAGCATCCAATTTGTTTGATACAGTCCGCTTCACATAAGCAGGACAACCCCATATCTTCAAGTAAGATACATGAGGTTTCTTACTATTCCATATCTCATATAGAGTAGTTGAGACTACCTTGGTAGGCATTCTGTTTAACAAGTAAACAACTGCCTGAAGTGCATAACCCCAAAAGGACTTGGGAAGAGTCGCATGATTCATCATTGACTTGACCATGTCCAACAAGGTCCGGTTACGCCTCTCAGATACACCATTATGCTGTGGTGTATATGGCGGAGTCCATTGAGACAATATACCATTGTCTCTTAGATAATCAAGAAACTCTTGACTTAAGTATTCACCACCTCGATCCGATCGAAGTATTTTAATACTCTTATCATGTTGTTTCTCTACTTCATTTCTGAATTCTTTGAACCTTTCAAAGGCTTCAGACTTGTGTTTCATCAAGAACACATACCTAAACCGTGAGTGATCATCGGTGAAGGTAATGAAGTAGCTATAGCCTCCCAATGCTTGAGTTGA
This sequence comes from Wurfbainia villosa, assembly GCA_025175895.1. Taxonomy (NCBI): domain Eukaryota; kingdom Viridiplantae; phylum Streptophyta; class Magnoliopsida; order Zingiberales; family Zingiberaceae; genus Wurfbainia; species Wurfbainia villosa. The sequence continues at coordinate 11,049,651 of CM046007.1, read as the reverse complement.
CATAGGTCCACATACATCAGTATGTATTAGTCCTAGTAACTCTCCCACTCGTTCACCTTTTCCAGTAAAAGGTAAACTTAGTCATCTTGCCTTTTAAGCATGATTCGCATGTATCGTATGAATCCAATTCAAACGATTCCAGAATTCCACATCGGTGTAATTCGGACATGCGTTTCTTGCTTATATGGCCAAGACGACAATGCCACATATAGGAGTCTATTTGATTATCCTTTCGAGCACGCATGTTGCTCGCTTCGATATTGAAAATGTCACTGGATACGTCCAACGTATAAATGCCATTACTCAAAGTTCCAGTTCCATAAAGTACGCCATTCAAAGTTATATAACAACAATTGTTACTAAACGTCAAATGGAACCATTTCTATTTAAGCAGGAAATAGAAACAATGTTCTTTATTAGAGAAGGAACATAATAGCAATTCTCCAGTTCTAAGACTAGTCCACTATGGAGCTTCAGCAAATAAGTTCCGATGGCGACCGCAGCAACCTTTGCTCCATTTCCAACTCGCAAATTTGACTCCCCTCTGACAAGTCTTATTCTATTCCTTAGCCCCTGTATGTCATTACATATATGTGAGCCACACCCAGTATCCAATACCCAAGTGTCTAAGGAAATAGAATGACAATCAATAACAAAGATACCTGAAGAGGATGGGGCATCGGATGCCTTCTTCTTCTTCATGGACTCAAGATAAATCTTGCAGTTTCTTCGCCAGTGGCCTTCCTTGTCATAGTGATGGCAAGTGCCCTTTTGCGCTGGTTCTGCCTTCTTTGCCTTTTTCTTCTGTTCTTTTGCCTTCCTCTTAGAACCTTTCTTTGAGGAATCAACTAACAGAACCGCCTTCTCCTCATGCTTCACAGAAGGCTCCACAGTCTTCAGCATATTGAGGAGCTCGGGAATGGTGGATTCTAATTTGTTCATCCGATAGTTCATCACAAATTGTGAGAAACTCTTGGGCAAACAATGCAGAATTAAGTCAATACTTAACTCATGATCCATCACAAAATCGAGGGTGGCTAGCCGCTCGATGTACTCGTTCATCTTTAGCACAAACTGCACTACAGATGAACCTTCTTGCATCTTCGTGGTGAAGAGGAGCCTAGAGACCTCGAACCTTTCGGATCTCGCTTGATCATCGAACAACTCATGAAGATGGAAGACTATAGTATTAGCATCCATATGCTCATCTTTGCTTTGCGGCTCGGTACCATCGCCGCTAGCATGATGCAACTCGCCCATTTCGAGAATCGCACATGCTTACGATAGACCAACATTTGATGCAGGTTGCATCGATCGTCCTTAGATCGGGGAAGAGGCTCTTCAAGGACATATGCAAGCTTTTCCGCCTTGAGAACAATTCTCGAGTTTCTAAGCCCGATCCGGAAGTTAGGCCCGATCGGTTTGTTCGAATCCAAAATAGTGCGCAAATTCAAAGCGTCATGATCAATTTATTGACCTAGAAATACAAAACGAGCATATATGAGAAAATGATTTTAAAATGCATCAATATACATTTATAAATCCCATTCATTTTTCGAATTTCAAAAACCCCAAAATCACTTCGGGAGATTGTAGGTCCATCTCCGAATGGGCTGATATCCATCATAGTTATGAACAACCTTGGAGAGAGTCCAACAAGCCATTCATAACTACGACGGTAGGTATCAACTATACCGATTGCATATCACGTATATGCAACTATCACAATGTGCTATCAACTAATTGAATGTTCACACATACATCGGGTTGTTAACACATTAATAAGTATGCATCATATGCATAGCACCCAACTTCACCTCCCTTTACATCGACCTTGGAGAGAGTCCAACAAGCCGATGCTCCAGGTTAAAGCCAACCCATTAATCGGGAAATAGTTTTAATATGGTTAGAGCGCATTCAACCAATTAGCCCAGCTTGGAGAGAGTCCAACAACCAAAGCTAACGATTGACCTCTGACTCTTACCATATTAGTATTAAACTATTCAATGGTTTGAACATGTTCGGGTTCGAGCCGGGCTTGGAGAGAGTCCAACAACCCAAACAAGAAACGGAACTCTGGTTCTAACCATATTAATGGAAGGTGTAGGCTTTAATATTGTTTAAGGGTTTTTATGTCTCATCCTCTTTGCATGCAAATAACTATTATCTACATGGCATGACATACATGACATACATCTACATGTCACGACACGCATGGCATAATGTTATGCATCTAATGCAATTACATGGCATACAATTATGTCATGTATATATTTCCTTATATGTCATAACTATTTATGGAAATAAAATATTTTTAAGATTTGATTCTCCAAATTAAATCATAATTAAATTAGGAAACAAATTTCCAAATCTAATCACATATTTTATTCATAGAATTATTTGATTAAGGAAACCAATTTTCTAAATCATTAAAACTACTTATGGAAATAAAATATTTTAAGATTTGATTTCCCAAATCAAATCATGATTAAATTAGGAAACAAATTTCCAGAATCTAATAAAATATTTTATTTATGGAAAATATCAATTTCCATAAATACTTCCAACTTTCCAAAAGTGGAAGATTTCCATAAATACTTCTAGACTTTCCAAAATTAAAAAATTTCCATAAATACTTCTAAATTTCCAAAATTAGAAAATTTCTAGAAATAACATTATGACTATCGCAAAACCATTTTACGATTATGTCGAAACACAACCTGGGCTCTGATACCACTGTTGGGTTTCCGGCACCGCGGCGTGTGTGTGTTCGATCATGTTTCGTAAACATGAGCACAACGGAAGAAATAAAAATAATAAATCTACATTTATTACAACACACGCATGCATTTACAACAAGTGTAGACATAACCGTAAATTTAAATTTACAATAAAAGGAAATTTAACTACGTTATACCTTTCGTATGACGTGTAGCGGGAACGGCATCAACCGGAACGATCCTCGCTAGAATCGTCTCTATCCGTATCCACGCCGAGTATCCTCGGGATGACTTCGCTAAGTCACGAGCTTCGTCTTCATACGGGTTACTAGCCTCGTGTTGAAGACGACGTGATCGAGAGATGATCACGATCCGAATCCAAATTCGGATCCAAAATCGAGTCCTCAAAACTCGCTTCTCCGGAGAGGTATTCGTCAACCGTTTGACGAATCCTTCGTCCTCCACCTCAGACGATTACCGGAGATCGAATCCCTGGTAGTTTAGCCACTGTCGGAGCTCTAACCGTCGTCCAAACGACGCTCCGACGAGAGGAGAACAAGCTGTCCAGAAAACTGGACAGCTTTGGTGGAGGAGATAGGCGCCGGCCAACCAAGGGAAGAAAATGCTCACCTTGATGCCAAACCTATAGGAGATCACCGGAGGGTCGCCGAAGGATCACCGGCTGAAGCTTGGTCGCCGGCAAAGAGCTGGACGGCGGCACAACAAGTTGGGCGGCAATGGAGGTTGGGCGACAATGAGGGTTGGGCGGCAACTCCAACTTAGGGGTTTTGGATTAGGGCTTAATTATCCCTTAAGCCCTCTTTTATAGAGAACTAATTCTCTTAATGGTTATTGGATCATAACCATTAGGCCCGTTAACCCGCTCCATTAAGATAAGTTAAAATAAACCAAACCATGATGGTTTATTTTAAGTTAAAACGAACCGAACCAACTTTTGGTTCATTCGTTTAAAATAAACCAAACCCTTTGGTTTATTCTCCTCCATTGGATTAGAACCAAACCATTTTGGTTCATCCATTACGTCTTCATAAGACTCAGCCCATCCACGCTTCCATTGCGACTGAAACGATTTCATGCTCGCTTTATGTTTGGTCCAACCAAACCTAGTTTCTCTCGGTCTGAGAATCCCATTCTCAAGCTCGTTTTAAATCCTTTGGATTACGCTCGTTGTGCGTGTGACCAAATAGGTTCTCGGTTTATGTTGGCCGTCTATAATTAACCATTAATTATAGAATGATCATGAGTGTCACCTAGTAGTACATCATGATCCCCAATTAACTGAAAAGATCAACGGTTGATCCAGAACTATTTCTGAAACCTTTTAGCAGCTCGAATGATTCGTGCCCCATTCCCTTCACTCATCTTATACCCACTTAGTTCAGGACATGGTCTATTGTGTTAGTCCCCACTAGGCTGACTACGTCACACCTAGCCCAAGTATCATTTCCTCGTCCTACGGATTCTAGTTACTCCACATGTATCGAAGAGTACCTTACTCTAAACATGTAATGCTTTGGAGACTTTAGTAACAATCCGACGAGAGGCCATGGGTATACATCTCCTCGCAAGGAGTGGTGAATCCTTTATAGGCTATTCAAACACCTTCGATCACTTCGACTTATACCCAATCATCCCGGGTCCACATCTCCTTGGAGATGTTTGCTTAAGATGTCAAAGCATAAGTCTCCATGATCGAGATGACTTGAATACCAAGTCGAAGGAACATCGCACTTAAGCCCACAAGAACTTCATTGACATATCTATATAGAGAACCATATGAAGTCTTACGGTGGTCACTCAATGAACTAGTTACCATAACTAGCATCCACGATTAACTCCGGACATCACTATGTCTCGGCCCGGTGAGAATCGGTGCTTGGATACACCGAGGTATACCTGCGTGCTAGTCTCGGCGAATTGATGGTGTCGAATCCATCGATTCATCGACTAGGGATAATTCGATACATCACAATTACACATGTAGAGATACTCACTAGTTGTGATCGATCACAAATTCTCTCATCTTTGTGAATAAATATCGTGGACATTCAGTAAATGAGTTTAAGATCCAATCAAATACATAAAACATGTATACTCAAATAGTGAATCTTCATTTATCATATAAATGGTTCATACATAAGGCGATTGCCTTAGGACATCTCTCATATATTACTAACAGTATGATTTCAGAAATGTGTACACAAATTTTCATGATTTTTCAAGGTTTCTAGAATTTCTGACGCATTTCTGAATTTGGACTGAAAAGGCTGATTTTCGTATTATAGGTGTAGCGATCATTGGTTGAAACGGTCATTGATATGCTGTGTTCGAAAAATTAGCCTCATTTTTTGAGATTTAGTGTATCGTTGATATCCTAAAACTATAGCATGATAGTATTGAGTCTAAACAACGTGTATGGCTATTTAATGCGATATTTTAGGGGGAGTTTCACAAAATATATCTTTCTCCTCGAAAATTTACATTGTTGGTGCAAAGTTAGGATTTAAACTTTCAAATTGTTTGATGACTTTAGCTCCACATGTATTTTATTCATCATAATCTGTATCTTGGATTAAGGGGAGTTAAAATTTTAAAATCTATGCCTTAGTTCAAGATTGTTAAACACTCAATCTTCTCATGAAATATATGCTTTTATCTTTCTTCTCTTTTTGATGTGTGTCAAAGGGGGAGAAGAAATGTTTAAGTTAGAATTGGAATTGGATATATGATGTGATAATATGCGTATCTTTAAAAGACCTAACTTAAATGATTGTCAAACATAAAAAAGGGGGATATTGTTGGTGCAACAATGCCCCAAGCATTTATATATTTTGATGTTTGGATAATTATCTAAGTTAGGCAACAATTTGTGATCTAAATTGTGATGATGTTTAAGTGACAGGAAAATCCAAGTATGAACACTTGGTGAAAGAAAAGTTCAAGGTAAAGGTTTGGCGGCATAAGACCAAGCATGTTGCCTTGGCAACATTAAATCCAAACGGACCTTGGCAAAGGGAGTCCAAAAGCAAGTCTTGGCAGCATAAGTCCAAGCATGTAGACTTGGCGGCGTAAAGTCCAAGCACGCTTTGGCAAAGGAAAACCCTAGGCATGACAAAACCGAAGGAAGCTCTTGGAAGCAAGACGCAAAGGATGAACAAGTCGCGGACTCAGAGGGATCCTGAAGGCGCAAGGCTTAAGGAAGAGCTAGGAGGTTAAGTCTAGGTCTAGGGGGTGAAATCAAGTGTGAAATATTCACACTTGATGAGTATCAGTTGACGTCGATACGTATGTATCGGCCGATCAGTCGGTGATCGGTGAGTCGGGGTGAAACCGACCGTGATCGGCCCGATGTTGCAGTCGATCATTGCCAATAGTGCGATCGTGATAGACATAAAAACAAACCTGCGAATGGAGTCGCGCTCGATCGTAGGTGATCACTCGATCGATCACTCCATCGATCGGCGATGGAAGGATCGATCGGATGAAAGTGTCGTTGGATGAAACGACTCTGAATCCCGCTCGGCTATTGAGCCGGCATGCGCCATGATCGGTGATGTTGTACATCAGTCGACTGATCGTGCTCCAACGGGAAAATCAACCTCTTCTCTATAAAAAGAGGGCTGATGGAGGTTTTTGGAGTTAATGCTTATTCTCTAATCCCTCTCAAGAGCCTCCACGAATTCTCTAGCTTTCTAAGTGATTTAAATCTCCTCCTCTTCTCTCTAAGCTTAGATCTTCATTCTTTGTAAAGAAGAGGGGTTGTTTTGTAAAGAAAGCTTATTAGTGGATATTGCTTGGATTGATCCACCTTAAGGATCACCGTGGAGTAGGAGCGCTATCTCCGAACCACGTAAAAGGCCTTGTTTGCGTTTTGTTATTGTTTTTACATATATTATTGTGTTTGCTTCCGCTAATCATTTTTGTAGAAATCGAAAAATGCTATTCACCCCCCTCTAGCTTCCAAACGATCCCTAACAGAAATTTGGGACTAATGTCCCTAGAAAAACCTTACCTATGGAATCTATTAGAAAAATACAAGAACACTTAGGTTTTAATCCCAAATGGACTAGGCATATGCCTAGGAAGTCCTATGCCCAAGATTTAAATCAAAATTCTAAAATTGGGCAATTAGAATTGGAGAACCAAGCCTTGAGGTCAAGGCTTGAGAAACTAGAAAAGACCCTTAGGAACATACAAAACCAATTTAAAGGGTCAAATGATCAAAAGTCTAGGTCCAAATCTCAAAGTCAACACTTAGGACCTAAGAGTCAAAAGTCAACCAAGGGCAAGCAATGTTTGGGTCACAAACCTAAGCCTAAGGTGGCTTACCATAGTGTTCCATTTGATTATGGAACACAAACTAGGTCTAGGAAGACCAAGGTCAATAGGGAAGTCATCCCTAAGGTTGACCAAAGGTTGTGCCTAGTGGCTAGGGTTTCTAGGAAACCTAGGGTGGCCACTAAGAAGGTTGCAAGGGGAGTTACCCCTAGAGTCAACCTAAGTAAGACCACAATGACCAAGGCTAACAAGCCTAGGAGGGTCATTAGGAAGGTATCTAGGGAGATCATCCCTAAGGAATACCTAGTCAACCCTAGGAGCTCAAATCGGTTTTGGGTTTCTAAGAGCATGATTGATTCATGCTAGGTGGGTTTAGGGTGTGCCAACCTTGATTGGATGAGTAGTTCACTCAACCATGGTAAAGGTGACACTTTAGGATATTTTCAAGGTTATGGTTACCTTGGAAATACATTTGAGCTTTAATCCTAAAAGATCTTAGGATGTGCCAATATTACTTGAGAAGCCTGATAAAATGATCAAATTGGCACAATTTAGGTTTAGAGGTCTTAATGTGCCAATTTGGGTTGTTGGTACATTTGGGAGAATTTAGGCTAATATGGCAAAATATATCTAATTATATCAAATAACAATTAATATTAAAATTTAGGTATGCTTATACCTATACCTTTTATTTGTCATGTCTTGTTTGCCATATAACATGTCATGACATCATATTTATTTTTATCATTTAAATGTCATGATCATGTTTTAGGATTAAGTTTTTAAATGTCATATGTTTTTAGATTTTATCATATGCCATGACATCATGATCATTGGCCATGTTTTAATAATGCTATTATTTATGCCATGATTATACATTCATGCATTAACTTGATTGAAAAATAATTTAAGGACAATGACATGACTTGAAGTCCCATTTATAAGGGAATCAAGTAGGGTTGCCTTAGAGAATGTATGAAACCCTAGATTAGGGAGAACAAAACCCACATCTCACATCCAATTGACATGTATGTGTATTTATACACCCTAGATACATGTGAGATGCTAGGATATGAGTTGGGTTCAAGGTGCATAGTTTTTGCATCTAGATGGACTATAACTCATCTAATTTCATTAGTGGATCATTGGGAAAGCATGTGTACAAGTTATGTACATAGAGCCCAAAAAATATGATCCAAAATAAGGTTTTGAAAACATTTTAAAATCATTTTAGAAAACCTTAGTGAAGTCTATCTTTTGATAGCAATCACCATTGATGGAGTTGATACAAGATAGGGCCAAAACATTGAAAATTTCAATGGTTTTGAGTTTTGTATCAAACTCACTATTTTATGGGTAAAATAATTTTCAAATATTTTTCACCCATTGTATTGACTATAAGTAATATACGTATCAAATTTCGTGATTTTTCAAAATACGTAGAATTACTTATGATTTTCTAAAACTCATTTCTGATAACTGAAAATCGGATTTTTCAGTTATTAGTCGATTGCCCTGGGTGGCAGTCGACTGATGGAGATGCCAGTCGACTGATTTCTGAATCACTCGACTGCCAGGTCTGATTTCGGGTTAACAAGGTTTGTTTAGCATAATTTCAGCCATTGTAAAGATCCCTAACCACTCCTAACCCTAGGATATGCTTTGGGAAGCATTATAAAGGGTGAAAATCCATTGGATATGGATTAGGAGAGGTGTTAGGTCAAAGTATCAAATTTAGGGTGTGGAAAGTTCAAGTTTGAACTTTTAACCTTAATTTTGATGTTTTAGAGTTTCTATTGGCTTAGGGACTTCCCAAGGACATTGTTGGTGCAATGGTCAAGGGGGAGCAAGCCTTTAGGGGGAGTTATCCATCTTGGGATGATGGATGTGTTTCTCTTCTTGAAGGGGGAGAAGTTATTGGGAGAGTATCATCAATTGGAAAAATTGATGGGATGTTTGAGAAACCCAATTTGGAAATTGGGAGAGAGTATAGGATTGCCTCTCTTGAGTGATATGGGACTTATCACTAGGAAGATGTAGGCATCCTAGGTATTTTTAGATCAAGGGGGAGATTGTAAGATCTCATTGGGACATGAGACTTTGACCTCCTTGGAGAGAGAACCTTTTTGATGTATGTCAAAAAGGGGGAGAAGGTTAAATTACCAATTTGGAAAATTGGTAAGGGAATTTGAGTTAGGGGCCTAACTCAAAGTTTGTTTTGTCAAACATAAAAAATGGGGAGATTGTTGTCAATGATCACCGCACTGAGCCCGACTCGAGTGATGTTTTGATGTTTGACATAGGAAGTTTGACATTGATGTTGGACATTGATGTCGATTAATATGTTGGGGAGATTGTTGGAGCAATCGACCCGGGTCATGTTTGACCGGACTCGAGTTTGACTCGAGGGAGACTTTGATGGTTGACTAGGGTTGACCATGTGACTATGGGAAAGTCCAAGCATGGGTCTTGGCAAGGTAAAGTCCAAGTCATGGGTACTTGGCATGGAAAGTCCAAGTGGGACACTTGGCATTTGGAAAAGTCCAAGTCTTGAGTACTTGGCACGGAAAGTCCAACATGGGTTGGCAAGGGAAAGTCCAAGCTTGAGTCTTGGCATTTGAGAAGTCCAAGGGGATTGATATTGGCGGTGTAAAGTCCAAGCAGAGTCTTGGCGGCGTAAGTCTAATGTGCCTTGGCGGTATAGACACCGTTAGCATGACATAGCCGATGGAAGCACCTGGAAGCTAGCGCGATGGATGAATAAGTCATGGATGACTTGGAGGGATGCGAGAGGCGTGAGGCTGATGGAGGTGGCTAGAAGGCTTAGGTCTAGGCTAAGAGTGGTCTAGCAAGTATGGGGGCACCATACTTGGGTTAAAACCTCGCTCATTGGAGCGGCCGATCGATGTCACCGCAGCCGACCGCCTGAGTGTCGAGCCGCGAGCGCTCCGAGCCGACCGGCCGACGATCGGCTACGGCATCGGGCTGCGATCGCCAATGTTGGCGAGCTGATCGCTAAGAGATCCGTTAGAGTTTTTCCAGCGTGGATCGAGCCGTTGTCTCACGACAACAGTGGCATCAGTCGACTGGTGACTTATGGCAGTCGACTGACAGGCGAAAATCCAGGTCGTGCGCAAGGATAAAAGGAGCTTGACGGGAGGGTTTTTGGCAGTGATTTCTTCGACGTTTTTGAGGCGATTTGCTGCTGCAAATCAGGGTCTTCAACCACGGTTCAAGCGATCAACAAGCAAACAATCTAAAGGCATTTGTAAAGCGTTTTCTTTACTTATATTGCATTATATCTCATTTTATTTGCTTGTTGTTATTTGATTATTGTTGTAATCATCTTGTACGAGGTTTCTCCGCCTCCGGATTGTTCCGAGAAGGAGTGTTTTATAGTGGTGTGTGATTGGCATCGCTAGGGTTCGTACGAACTCGATCCATGGAGTAGGAACCGTGAGGTTCCGAACCACGTTAAACAATTATGTTCGTGTGTTGTGTATTTCGTTATCATTATTATTTTTATATTTCCGCTGCACTAACGAAATTGTAGAGACAACCACGAACGAATTCCATCTACGAACGAACACGACGCTATTCACCCCCCCTCTAGCGGCTTCAAATCTCCTAACAGTTCTTGGGATCGTCAGTTGTCTAATAATCCCCTTATCATTACATATTCTCTTGAACATATCAGACCAGTATTCCCTCCCATGGTCAGTGCATAAAGTTTTAACCTTACGTTCCGTCTGATTCTCAACTTCGTTCGTATAACAAATGAAGCAATCAAATGCTTCAGATTTATGAGAAATCAAATACACTTGACCGAACTGAGTGAAATTAAATGTAATGAAATAGGAATCTCCATGCTTAGCCTTCACATTCTTACTACTCATAACTAAAACAACTCTAATAAACTAGATAGGCAATTATAATAGGATAAACACTAGTGCAATATAATCCAAACATGTCCTATCCTTTTAGGCTCAATTAGGACACTCTCGGCTAGAACACTCTCTGATTGTGGATAATACCAAGTCATAGATTCTTGTAAAGAATTCACAGAAAAGTTCTCTTCAGGTTATTCTTCTGGATCTTCTTCACACTTTGCATAGTGAAGTAACTCTATGCACAACTGTGCATATGTGATGCACCCCTCGTAGTGTTGTCATATCTGATGTGCAATATCACTCAGATTTTTCGACAATGAACAAACCAAAGCCCAAATCTTATAGTTATCCAGAATAGGAAACTTCTGCATATCAAGTCTTTAGAATAACCAATCAAGCCTTCCCATGTTCCACCGACTCCATAAGCAAGGTCGTACTCTATCCCTTAGATAGATTCCCTTAGTTTATTTCACAACACATCGAGACAAGTCATCATGGTAATCATCCATGCTATATGAAATGAAACCGGCTTCCCAGTACAAAAATCAATTCAATTCAATTTATGTAGGCATAAAACCAACACAATTAATCAAGAAAAACTAATCTTCTTGATTTTCAGGAGCTTCAGCCGATTGATCCATTGACCAATCGATTGACACTTTTACCAATCGATTGTCATCTCAGTTCAGTCGACTAGTACCATGAAGACTCAACTTGGCAGTGATTTGTAAGAACCTGAACACTACATGATTTGCTCCAAGCACCTCAGGTACCCTAGTACCATGCGTGATGTTCTGTCTTCTTAACATCCCTAGCCGACAACCCTAGTTCAGTAAACCTTTTTCGAGTTATTTTCCGAGTACAAGTTGTTCCAAACAACTACTCGACAATTAAATTATGAGTTTAGTTAACCATTGTCGACTTAAGCAAGTCAGCTAATGCTGACTACTTTGCACTGTGTTCACTCAGCTGAATACCAAGCCCAGCTCTCCTCAGCCGAGTATTAACATTGTGCTCACTTAGCCTGAACATTATTAGAAAATTTTGAGCACCATTAGGAAATTCTAAGCACCCTTAGGAAATTCCGAGCACCCTTAGGAAATTCCGAGCACCTTTAGAAAATTCTGAGCACCCTGAGGAAATTCCGAGCACATAGTGCTTTTGCCGAGCACCAAGTTGCCGAGCACCATATGTGCTAGCTGACCACCATAAGGTTTGGCCCAGTGCCATATATGTTAGCCGACCACCATAAGGTCTGCCTGAGCACCATATGTGCTAACAAACCACAATTAGGTCTGGCTGAGCATCATATGTTCTAGCGACCACCACTTGTGTTTTCCAAGCACTCAGTGCTCTGGCCGAACATCATATGTATTTACCGAGCACCCAGTGCTTTGGCCGAATACTATATGTATTTACCGAGAACTCAGTGCATGCTCTGGTCGAACACCATATGTGTTTTCTAAGCACCTAGCTTTGGTCGAGCACTATTTGTGCTAGCCGATTGCCATAAGGTATGGGCAAGCACTAAGTGTGCAAGCTGCCCACTATATGGCAAAATTGAGCACCTTGTGCTCTGCCCGAGTACCATATGGTAAAATCGAGCACTATGTGCTCTGGCCGAGTACCATATGGTAAAATCGAGCACCATGTACCATATGGTAAAACTTAGCACCATGTGCTCTGGCCGAGTGCCAATAGTGTTTCACATTGTTTTTCTCTCTTGTGCCCAAGCATAGTATGGAAAAACCTGTACTATGAAAAATCGCAGTTATTGTTCATCTTCTTCGTGATGAACAATAATAGAAATGTAAAATCTATCATTTTTCAAGGATTTCATGGAAAAATCACGCAAATTAGTTACGAACCTGTGCTCTGATACCACTATAGGATCTCTTTAACCATTGCATGAATTTAAATGTTATAAATAAAAACTTATAGTGAGTTTAGGTTCTGTCGATTTCCTTGAATTGTCAGCGATGATCTGTTCCTCCGATCTAAAACTTGTCGTTTAAAGGATGATCACAATTCGTAGAATCAAAAAATCCCTACTATTCCACAAATCAAAATTCGATGCTTTGGATGTTCTTCCGACAGCACTTCCGCTATAATATCCTTCCACAGTTCTCTCCGGTAGCTTGATGACACTCTCACTAACTTTCCCCTCTCTCACTTGGATGCTCATCCCCTTTATAGGGGTGTATGGCAATGCTTCCTGAGTCGTGCGTGCACACATTTCCATATGTTCAACATGTACAGTTACAAAAGTTGTGTGTGCATTTATAGAAACTGCCTACAATATAAGCACCAACACAATACAACATATGTAAGAGACCTCAAATCTACTCCTCAATCTACAATGTGTCAAATGTGTTACACTCATAAATTCCACTAAATGACCTCTTACAAGAAGTATGGGATAAACCTTTACGAACAAGGATAACAATTTGTTCCATACTGTTTTTATTTAACAAGCTATCGTAAGCTTTATCCTTATTTGAAATTTCACTAACAATAAATTATTGGAGCAATCAATTTCTAAAAAGTTTGGCTTAAGGGGGAGATTATGTTAGTGTAATTATAACCCAAGTGGTTTAGTCCTATCACATGGTTTTAATATGTTTGATGACAAAGGTTTAAAGTTAAATTCATATTATGTTACTTGTTAGTGATTAAGGCATCTTTTGGATCTGATTAAAGCAGAAAGAACATAATAAGAAAAGAAATACTGACTATAATTAAAACTTACAGTGATTCGTCCGATTCTTCTCGCGTCCTAGCAGTAAAGGAAGAAGACCTCTGCTCTCTTTCTGAGGACCGATCACAACGGAAAGCTCCTCAAATTTCCACGAGCCAAGTTTTGATGCGCCTTGGTGTTCTCTACTTTATGTGTTATCACTGACAGAACTTCTGCTGCGCTCTCTCTGATCCAGCCGCACCTCTCAGTTCGTTCTCTCTTCCAGCAGCCTCTGCAAAGCTTGGACGCCCACCCTTATAAGGGCTTGAGTGCAACCAGCGCAGTGAAATCATGGACACACTCACTCCCCGAGTGCGTGTGCAGTTACTACACAATGCGTGCAGTAACTGCCTCCACACTCTTCATCTCCCACTCGTCCAAGTTATGCCCTGGTCATATAGACCAATAAGAGGTATTTAGGCACATAGACTAAATAGAGTCGGAGTCATTAGTCCCAAATGACTAATAGAAGTATCCAGTCACATAGACCAGAATCGTGTCAGAAACCATAGTCCCAAAAGACTAATAGAACAGAGATTAATAGTCATAAAGACCATTAGAACAACCAATTCTTACTTAGGAAAATGGCTCGTGCGACAGCAAACATACTGAGCAATCCAATGCTAAGAAAATTGTTACACCTTACATAGCTACTCATAGAGCGATCAATGCTAAGAAAAGTTGTTATGCTTAACTTAGCCGCTCTTCAAATGGTACATAACCATTCTCTGAATGACACATAGTCACTCATCTGATGACCCATTGTCATCCTCTAGGTGGCTCACAGCCATTTGCCAGGTGGTAATGAACTTTTCTCCTAGTGGTACTTAACCGTTTTCCTGGATATTATGTCTTGCTATTTGCCCAGATTAAATAATCTCCACTTACATCAATATGAACATCTTTAATCTCTCATAATTACCATCAAGTCAAGAGCACATTCTATATTCTCAATATTCACAAACATTTCCATACATAACAGAAAGCAGGGATCGATTCTCCTACTACCCTTATTGTCGCCTTAGCACATGTGGTATGAATCACATGCTACGATGTTATTCTCTTCATCAATAAAGAGCACATGTTTACCTCAACACCGTACAGATTTTGATCCAGACATTCCAAATGTCTAATCCTGAATTCAACATATGAATTCTAATCTGGCTCAAAATAGGTATAGTAAATGGTGGGAACATTTACTTCGATCACTTTTCTTAAATGATCTTATCTTGATACATATATCAAGACGCCCCCAACTTATAGGTATGTATCTCATACATAACACTTCCAAAGCTATCCTATAAGCAATAGTCTTACCTCTATTCGTACATAACAAACAAAGATGATTGTCCATGTGAGAGGACCAATCACTACCTGTCAACATGCTCACCGAGATCTTATTAGAATATAACATCACATACACTGAATGAATTATGGCTTATATTAAAAACAATCAAATTATAATATTCGATTGTCATTACAAAACTATTACATTCTACGAAGTCTCATAGACTTTACATGCTCATTAAATGACTCTCTAGTCATTGGCTTAGTAAAAGGATATGCAAGCATAGCTCGAGTAGGGATATACTCAAGAATCACTTTCTTCTTTGCAACAATATCTTTGATAAAGTTATACTTTATAGCAATATGCTTGCCCTTGCTGTGATATTTGGGATCCTTGGAAAAAGCTATAGATTTAAGCATCACG
Organism: Wurfbainia villosa; assembly: GCA_025175895.1. Lineage (NCBI taxonomy): Eukaryota > Viridiplantae > Streptophyta > Magnoliopsida > Zingiberales > Zingiberaceae > Wurfbainia > Wurfbainia villosa. The sequence continues at coordinate 11,034,294 of CM046007.1, read as the reverse complement.
AGAAGCGATCATTGGACTCCCCTTGTCTTGAATTTTGGATGCTTTAGGAACCTCTTTAACCAAACCGCTTCTTGTACAGCTGCTGAACATGTCACATATTCAGCTTCCATGGTTGACAAGGACCTGTTTCTTGCTATTTCAGGAGATGACACCACCATTCAACAAGAACGCGTAGCCTGATGTGAATTTTCTATCATCCAAGTCTCCAGCCCAATCTGCATCTGAATAACCCTTCAGGCTCATATCTGATCCTTGATAACATAGACTATAATCTGTCGTCGCTTTCAGATATCTGAATATCCTTTTCACTGCCTTCCAGTGTCTCGGTCCTGAATTTGACTGAAACCAACTGGCTAAGCCAACAACACAGCTGATATCGAGACGAGTACACAACATAGTGTACATTAAACTACCAACAACACTGGCATATGGTTTTCTATTCATCCCGGCTATTTCATTAGGAGTTTTGGGACTCATACTCTTGCTCAGAATAATACCTTTCACAATAGGTGTCTGTTCACTATTGCAATTAGACATGCTGAAGTGTTGTAACATCTTATTTATATAAGACTCTTGAGACAGACCCAAAAGTCTCTTAGATCGATCCCTGATGATCTTTACTCCTAAGATGTATTTAGCTTCTCCCATATCTATTATGTCAAATTGCGATGAAAGCCACTTTTTGACTTCTATCACAAAACCTATGTTATTTCCTGCAATCAACATATCATCAACATATATTGATAAAATGACATACTTTCCTTTGTCCTTCTTCAGGAAAACACAATGATCCTCATTGATCATTTCGAAACCATAAGATAAAACCACTTCGTTAAATCTTATGTTCCACTGTCTTGATTCTTGCTTTAGCCCATATATAGATTTCTTCAATCTACATATTTTATCTTCTTGGCCTTCAACAATGAAACCTTCTGGTTGAACCATATAGATTTCCTCATCAAGCTCACTGTTAAGGAAAGCAGTTTTTACATCCATCTGATGTAACTCCAAGTCATAATGCACCACTAAAGCCAAAATAACTCGGATTAACACAAACTTTACTACGGGAGAAAATGTCTCCTCAAAGTCAATACCCTCCAATTGGGTAAATCCTTTTGTAACCAAACGAGCTTTGTATCGGTTAATCGATCCATCAGCTTTTCTCTTTATTTTGAGAATCCATTTATTCCCAATAGCCCTTCGACCAGGAGGAAGATTGACTAACTCCCAAACATGATTCGTAATCATTGACTCTATTTCTTCAACCATTGCAACTTTCCACTTTTCTCCAGCTCTAGAGCCCAGAGCTTCCTTAACTGATTGAGGTTCTTCTTCGTCAACAGAGAGTGTCATCATTGCCTCATTCTCAATATCAAACCTCTTCTTAGGTTTGATCTTATGAACACTTTTTCGTAAGTTGGGCTGATGAAAAGTCACCCTATGAATAGGCAAAGTACTCCCACTAGGTTGACTAGTTCCAGGTATCCCACTAGACACCTGTCTAGTTGACAACGACTCTTCTTCCTCAAATAGAGGAACTATCTTATCAACTTCACCTCTAGCTGAGAACTCAATTTCGAGAAAAGTAGCATCTCTTAAATCCAATTCGGAGATTGTTCCATCTTGTTGCTCACCTTTAAAAACATAACCTTTGGAGGTATCAGAATATCTAATAAAGATACACTTCTTACCTCTAGGTCCTAATTTTCCATACTTATGAGAACTATCATGAACATATGCAGTTGATCCCCAGGGTCTCAGATTTCCCAAATCTAGTTTTCTGCCTGTCTAACGTTCATATGGAATAGATTGAATTGACTTTGAAGGCACTTTGTTAAGTATATAGGTTGCAGTTAGTAATGCATCTCCCCAATAGGAAATCGGCAAATTAGCCTATGCCATCATAGACTTAACCATTTCGAGAAGAGTTATATTTCTTCTCTCAGCAATCCCATTTTGCTGTGGAGTTCCAGGGATCGTCAGCTGTCTAATAATCCTTTTATCATTACATACTATCTTGAACATATCAGACAAATATTCTCTTCCACGATCAGTGCATAAAGTTTTAACCTTACATTCCGTTTGATTTTCAACTTCATTCATATAATGAATGAAGCAATCCAATGCTTCAAATTTGTGAGAAATCAAATACACATGACCGAAACGAGAGAAATCATCAATAAATGTAATGAAATAGGAAACTCCATGTCTAGCCTTCACATTCATTGGATCACAAATATCCGAATGAATCAATTGCAACAGTGACTCTGCCCTAATAGCCTTACCGAATGGTTTTCTAATTGCTTTTCCAGCAAGATAATGCTCACATACAGACAAGCTAATCTTAGCTCGAAAGCCCAATAAGCCCTCTTTAGCTAACTGATTCATGCGATCTTGTCCTATATGTCCTAATCTAGCATGCCAAATATCATTAGTTATTTCTGCATCACTAGTAAGAGCAATGTTTGAAAAACAATTATCAATCGCACAATTGACATTTGGTTCCACGTCAAGAACCATAAAATCATTCGTTAAAAACCATAACCGATTGACAATGAGTCAATCTTGAGTTCAACACATCGACTGTAAAAGTTTATACAATACCCTAAATCAAGAAGACAAGTAACAAAAATAAGATTCCTACAAATCTCAGAAGCATACAAGACATCATGTAAAAACAAAGTTCTTTCACCCCGAAGGTTAAGTTTGCAAGTGTCGACTCCTTTGACTTCGACTCTTACATTGTTTCCTGCATATATCCATTTGTTGTCAGCTGGTACCCTGCGGTACTCCACATATGTAACTTGCTCCCGAGCTACATGGTTGGTTGCTCCTGAATATATAATCCACAAAGGATAAGAATCAGCTAACAACACAGAACTAGCAATAAAATGCTCAGAAGACAGACTAGAAGTTACCTTTCTTGGCTCAGTACACTCTCGAGCGTAGTGACCCTTTTTGTCACAATTAAAGCAAGTCACCTTGCTTTTAGGTTTCTTCCTTATCTTCTTGTTCTTATTCTTCTTGATTGGGTCTGTCCCACCTGTAGCAGCAGCTTTTTCTTCTTTCCCTTCCCCTTCTTGAACCATCTCTTTTTCTTGGATCCAGATGATCCAGCAGAACTGACAGCCAAATAGGCTTGGCCAAAAATCCTCACGGATTCTACTCTCTCCGCCTCTAATTCAACATGGTGCAAGGCATCAGCGAAAGTCTTAATACTCTCACTGTGAGTAAGGGTCTGCTTCATGGTCTCCCAAGAATCTGAAAGGGATCGAATAACTGCCTGAACTTGTTGTTCGTCAGTCAACTCATGACCTGCAATTTTAAGCTCCCGAATCATGTTCGATATCTCCCTAAGATGTTGAGCCATCGTAACATTCGGGCGCTTCTTATAGCTGTCAAACTTGATCGTCACTTGCCGAAGCTTGCTTAGACTGACTCCACTGTACTTATCCTTAAGGGCTACCCAAACAACATGAGCTAAAGAATAAGCCTCATACTCAAATATCAGGTCGTCCACTATTAAACTTATCAAAATGCCCTTAGCAATGAAGTCCTTTTTCTTCCATGCCTTATAGGCATCAAGATCTTGCCTATTTTGTGCAGTGGGACCATCTACAAGTTCTATCAAAACCTGATTTATAGCCTCAAGAACTTTTTGTTCCTCTAGGACATACTGTATCCTGAGGTGTCATATCTTATAGTTATCCCCATTCAGTTTCTCACCTTTATTGAGTTCGGCTATGATATTTTTGGTTGTCATAACCTAACATAAATAAACATATTATTTAGTTATTCATTGTATGTCTTTATGTATGTAATCTATAAATTGACTCATTGTAAATTCGATTTGGTTTACAAAATCAAGTGACAATTAAATTCCCACTCATCATTTGTATGTGTCAATCCAATCGACTTTGATCAATTATATTACATACATCCCATCTTAACATGATATTATTAAATAAACATATCATTTAAATTGTTCTCATTATGAACAAATCAAAGAGTAAATAAATATCATACATCATGTAGAGTTAACAGCATAAAATGAACATATCATTAAATTAAACTTGTTGTACATTGTTAATATATAACAAAGATAACTCTACTTAGAATGTTACACATAACATTCTACTAACTCATAACTGATAAAAAGAAAAGAAAACAACTCTAACAAACTAGATAGGTGATTACCACTCCCACTAGCACAAATACTAGTGCAGCAATAATCCAAACATGCCCATTCTTCTTGGACTGAACTTGAACATCTTCTGCCAAGATGCTCTTCAAATGATGCCAGAACGCAAAATCCTCTGAAGGACACCTTTGAAGAGATCTCATAGGAAAGACCTCTTCAGGGTCTTCTTCCGGATCTTCCTCTGGATCTTCACAATGCACCTCACAGTCCTCGTAGTGAAGCAGCTCAGTGCATAACTGGGTATATGAAATGCGCCCCTCATAGCGCCCCCAGATCTGATGCGCTATATCACTAAGGTGCTACAGCAGTGAATAGACCAGAGCCCAGATCCTGTAGTTCTCTAAAATAGGAAACTTCTGCATCTTGAGTCTCCAGAAAAGTTTATCCAGTCTCCCTATGTGCCACCCGACTCCATGTGATGAGTCATACTCTATCCCCTGGATAGCCTCCCTCAATCGGTTACGCAACACATCGCGTCTGGTCATCCTGGTAATCATCCGTGTCATCTGAAAAAATTGAAATTAATTAAGTCGGTACAAAACTGACAAACCAGTACACATACTGGCTTAATTCAATTTATATATTGGCATAGAACGAACACATTCAATCAAGGATTAATCTCCTTGATTCTGTGGAGAAAAGTCGACTGAAATGCTTAGACCAGTCAACTAATACATTTACCAATCAACTATCATCTAAGTCCAATCGATTTAAACTATTTTGACATGACCATTAATGTGAAAACTAAACACCTTCATTTCTCTCCAAATACCCCAGGCACTTGAGTAACATGAATGGTTGTTTATTTTCACATCTTCCCTAGCCATCAACTCTAGTTCTTTTTGACCTATCTATAAGTTGTTTTATTCGAGTTCTATTTGTTCCAAATAAATACTCGAAGATTTTGTTATGAGTTAAGTTGACCAAAGTCAACTTAGCCAACTTATGTTGACTGACAGTAGGTTTAGCCCTCTGGCCAGACCAATTTGTCATCAATTCAGACAGGTCATATGAATTTCAGACTGGTTTCTGAAATTCCAGACTGGTTTGAATTCATTCCAAATCAATTTCTGGAATTTCAGACCGATTTGAACAATTTCAGACCGATTTCCAGAATTTCAGACCGGTTTAAATAATTTCATACTAGTTTCTTGAAATTCCAGGGAAGTTTCGTGAATTGCTCAACTAGTCTATTTTCTGTGACGACACGGTCCATTATACGGTAGTTTTCAGAACCGCTTCTCTTGGACGGGTTTCAGATCGGTTTATTTCCTAGAGCAGCGATTGTTGCTTCTGAATCGGTTTGCAGACCGATTTATTTCCCAGAGCAATTTTCCAAAACTGCTCTTCTGAACTGGTTTCTAAACCGATTTATATCCCAGAGAGCAGCAATTATACTGTTTCAGAATAGGCGGCTTCAGATCGGTTTCACGAGCGAACACGATCACCAGTTTCTAGACCGGTTTGACTCTTTTAGACCAGTTGAAAAGCTGACCATCACTCAGACCAGTCTATATTCCAAACCAGTGATACCTGCCCATTTTCTAGGGCAGTTTTTGGAAACTGCTCTGGAAATGGGACCGATCTGTTCCCTCTCAAATCGGTGATCCAGACCGATCTATTTTCCATACTGGTCTGAAATCCAGGGTAGTTCATTTAAATCCCGAGCACTTTTGCTCGATTTCCATTAACTGCTTTGGAACTGCTATAACTACTCAGGAAGCGATTTTCTAGAACTATCCCCAGAGAACTGTTCCCACCAGAGGATTATTCTCATTAGGGGACTGTTCACCCGAGCAGTTTTCTTGGGAAGTAGAGTAGTTTTCTAGGGAACTGTTCCCCTAGAGTACTGTTACCCATCTTAATCGGTCTGTCTCTCAGACCGGTCTTTCACTGCTCGTGCCAGGGCAGTTTTTCCAAGAACAGCGAATTGCTCCCCTTCGAGACCGATCTGTATGTCAGACCGGTCTGAAACTACTCGGCAGTCTTTCCCAGGGTACTTTTCCCTTAGTGAAATCGGTCTGATTCTCAGACTGGTTTGAAACTGCTCCATTACAGAGCAATTTTGCCAGGGTTGTTTTGGGAAACTGCTCTGTACAGAGTAGTTTCGCCAGGGCAGTTTATCGTACATCTTCTTTGCGACTTCATTTTCATGATGAACAGTACATTTGCAAAAAAAAAAATCGAAAAATGGAACAAATGCTTCACCAACTTAGCTCTGATACCAATGTTGGTGATTAAGGCATCTTTTCGATCTGATTAAAGCAGAAAGAACATAATAAGAAAAGAAATACTGACTGTAATTAAAACTTACAGTGATTCGTTCGATTCTTCTTGCGTCCTAGCAGTAAAGGAAGAAGACCTCTGCTCTCTATCTGAGGACCGATCACAACGGAAAGCTCCTCAAATTTCCATGAGCCAAGTTCTGACGCACCTTGGTGTTCTCTACTCTCTGTGTTCTCACCGACAGAACTTCTGATGAGCTCTCTTTGATCCAGCCGCACCTCTCATTTCGTTCTCTCTTCCAGCAGCCTCTGCAAATCTTGGACGCCCACCCTTATAAGGGCTTGGGCGCAACGAGCGCAGTGAAATAGTGGACACACGCACTCCCCGAGTCCGTGTGCAGTTACTGCACAATGCGTGCAGTAACTGCCTCCACGCTCTTCATTACTCATAATGTATGTTTAGTGTGCTTGACACTTGCATTGCATGTGCAACGATTAAAGTCCAAATGACTTGAGGTCGACGAGACATTTGGCAGAAAAGGAAAGTCTAATAAGTGTTGAAAGATGTGGATAAAGATCAAATTGTTGAGATCAACATGCCATTTAGAAAAGGAAAAAGTCCAACAAGTGATGACAGATATAAAAGTTTGATAGGAGTTGACAAATAAAGGAGACCAAGAGGAAAGACCTCTTGTTAGATGAGAAGTTTCAAGAAATTGAGGTCAGTCAAATATCTAATATGCAAGAAGTCCCGAATGTAAAACTCTTGGCATGTGATTTATAAGAGACTATGAATGATCTATAATTTAAATGTTGGATAATTGAGGTCAAAACCAATAAATAAATTGATTGATAGTTACATTTATCAATTGATATGATTAGGTGACCAAGAAGTCACTTGAGGGCAAAAAACAAAAATCATAAACACAAAGATTATTGATGCGGTACGGATTTTCGACCTCTTTTGGAGTGAAGAGATCAATGAGAGGTTCAGGGGTCCTCTCCGGCCGCAACAGTAAATAAAATAAAAGAGTGAAAGATGTGAACGATGACAAGAGATTTAATATGGTTTGGAATTTCAATTTCTACTCCACGGGTAAGCTCCGGCGCTAGACACCTTTACTATAATCCCTCATTCTCAGAAATACTTTCGGAGGTGGAGAAAATCCCATACAGATAGAAACCTATACGAGATAAATGAAAGTAAGACTCGTATGTGCTTTTCCCCTTCTTCCTTCTCCCAGGATTTGTCTTCTCCTTTTCAGTGATCAACCTCCATTCAAAAAACTCCTCCGCCAATGAGAGTGAGAGAGAGAGTAAGAGAAGTTGAAGTGTCCAAAAGGTGAAGCCCTAGAGAGTGTGCCCCCTTCTTCTTCTTTCCTTCCTTTCTTTTATACCTGCTGCCCCTAGAACCGGTTGTTGTGTAACAAATCACCCAGATCACCGTCCACGTGGAGGGTCCTTCCAACCTGAAGAATAATTCTGTTATGATATTAGTGAATGAAATCTACCAAGAATTTTTTGTGGGATCTTCTAGGTGTCTGGGTTTGTTATACTACATAACAAACTCTCATGAGAAAACATGATAAGGCGCACCTTCCCCTTTTCTCTACCGTCACCTTACTGTGGGGCCCTTATTTTTCCTAGTTACTTCTTCTTATCTCTACCTCAACTCGGCTCTATTTTCCGAGTTGCCTTTGGCTTATTCTCTCGATCCCACATCATTCTAGTCGTTTAAGCTGAGGTGCATATAACCCAACTTGGCTCTTTAAGTTACTATTTGGCTTTGTTTTGGCCACCAGGCGAATGCACTTAAATCCCACCTTAATTTCCCAAGTTGCTCCCCCTCAATCCGACTCAATTTTTCGAGTCACTTATCTAATTTCCTTCTAACCACCGGACTTTCTCTTCCTTCCCCAAGTTGCCACCTCATCAATTCGGCCTTTTTCTCGAGTCAGATTTTGCTAGACTAAAACATATACCCTACATTATGATCCTTCCCTTCGATTTCATCTTGTCCATCATAATTCCTTTTTCTAGCTCCTAAGTCATATTATAGTTGTATCAATTATGTTTCGAGCTGAATTAATTAGATGTCAATTTAGTAAACTAATTCTTGATCAATTGACCTAAGATGGCATTCTTGTTAATAGACAGTTTTTGTTCCAAGATGAATTAATTGAATGTCAATTTAGTCAACTAATGAATGGTTAATTGATTGAATAGTCAACTAAAACTCTATGCTAAGGAATAGAATGTTTCTTTTTGTAATGGAGTTGAATAAGTAGTTGACTGAGGCTAAATAAGTCGATTGCATAATTGACTAAACTAATTATACTTTTGGAACGTTATATTGTTGTTGAACAAGATCTAGAGGAGTCAACTTTCATAACAAAGGATTGATTGAGTAAAAGTTGAGCCAATTGATGAGTTGTAAACAATGAATTGTATCATGATAGTTTGAAACTTAAGCCTGCAAACTTATTTAGACAAGTTGACTAATAAGTGTCAGAGTCAACTAGCATAGATAATAGTCGACTGAAAGGACTTTGAGTGAATTGAAAATAGTAGCTAGCAAAGATTAGTTTTGTGCATATGATCAAAGTCGTGTGTCGTACCATGGTATCAAAATAAATTAAAGTAATCGAACATTCTCTACACTAGTGTAGCATAAAGAAGATTCGGATCATCTCTTAAATAAGTGTAATCGACAGAATAGTAATCTTATTATTGTATTGTTGTTATTGCTTTGGTTTTTCTATGTAATTGGGAGTTGTGAAATTTAAATTCTAAATGAAAGACAGTATAATTAATTAAAATATTCAACAAGTAAAAAAATGCTGAAATTAAATCAAATACTTAAAGTGCAGTAAATAAAGTAACAAAATTGTATGAAACATTAAGACAAACACCTAATGTGCATAAATATAAAATTAACACTAATATGAGAGGCATTTAACCAAACATTTGACATGTATACAAAATTAAGTAACTAAGTGCAGGTAAAACAATAAAGATAAATGGTCTCTTTCCTCCGATGGTGGAAGTCAGAAGTGTGCTTATGGTTGAAGGTGTTCGCAGTGAAATCCAACGGAGTCTCAATCGAACCTCCGAAGATGAATCGTGGATGTGGAATGGTGTAGGCTCTGTAATTCGAGAGCTTAATAGGAGCTATGAGCTCTCATAGATTCGGTTGAGCTCAAAGAAATATCGTTGAAGATGGAGCTTCTTCTTGAATCCGCAGGAGAAAATGTCGCACTGATGAGATGGTTAATGTCATTGGAGCACCTCGATGAAGTGACTCTTCCCTCGAATCTAAGCGAAAAAGAGTGGAGGGAGCCTCTCCTAAGTGGGAGAGGTGGTGGAGGCGGCTACTAGAGGTTAGGGATGAAGAGATGGCCAGCCAAAACCTTTGAAAAGCCTTTTATACTCCCCCAAATGCCACTTCACCACAGATCCATGGTCGCGATGGCCACCATGACCTGATTGTGTTAGCCACTGTGACGCATCACAACCATGCCAGAGTGGTCCACAACTGTGGCCAGGGCCACGACCATAACCTAGTCATGGACCCTTATGGAAAGTCTTTTTCTTCGCCTTCTTCAGTTTTACAGGTTGGGACATGATCTGGAAGTGTTTGAGGCTATGATATGGTCGTATTCCCTTAGTAAATAGGTCTCAAAACTCCTCGATTGCTCTTCAAATGCCCTACAAAATAAAGCATGCACCAAATTAGTGCTAAAGAAGTCAAATTAGAATATATTTGCATCAAAGCATTAAAATAATTCAATGCTCATAAAACTTGATAAATACGATAAATTAGTCATACGAATGGATTAAAATATCGAGAAATGAATATAAAATAACATGTCAAAATGTAAATTATTAGCATATCAATCTCCAATTGACATAAATAATAATTAGTTGAAAAGACTTGAAGTGGATTGAAAATAGTAGCTAGGAAAAATTAGTTTTGTACACATCCAACTCTAGTGAACTAATGGTTTAAAACAAACAACTAACATCAATATAGAGTAGTTGTTAAAGTTTATTGATGCCCACTTGAAAGGTTATGAAAAGGGAGGCAAGGGGAGCTTGAAAAGTATATGAAATACAACTCTTCTACCACAATTACCACATTAATTTCTCTGCTTTTGAGTGTTTTATTATATTTACTACTTGTATTATTTTTATTTTTGAGATTAAGGTCTTTACCTCCAAGTTCATAGTTTTACAAACTCTTTCACTACACTTAATTTTCAAAGATTTCTTCTCCTCTAGAAGATTTCTAAGAAGAAGAAAAATAATGATTTTACAAGGGTTGACTCACCTTATGAGTTTATAGGTTATCGAATAGGAATACAAAGTCTCAAAGCGCCTTATTTCTTTACTTACTGCATCTTTATTTCCATTGTGCTTACAGCTCTAACTTGTGAAATTATTTTTGTTACATTATTCACCCCTCCCCTAGCTCCCATACACAATCTCACAAATTGTTGAGATGACAACACTTGAGTCATAGATGGGTTTTAAAGTAATTGGCAAAAAGTTCAAGTTAAACTTTATATAATGTGATTTTGTGTTAGGTGTGAAAATGTAGAAACTTGACAAGAATTGTAGTTGCAGTTGTGGAAAAATCCAAGTTAAGATTTGGCAACGAGAAGTCTAACAAGGCTTGGCAAGTAAAATCTCAAAGGTGAGCTCCTAGTAGGTGCAAGTCCGAGTGGTTCTTGGTAAGTGATGTCTTAGATAAAACTTCTGGCAAGTGAAAGTCTAAGTGAAGTTTCAAAGATGAAGTTGTTGGTGTCAAGTGCACCACAAGATCGAATTTATATTTTGATGTATGGAATAAAGTTTAAAGTTAGGATGTTCGGTGATCTAATTTGGTTTGTCAAGCGTGCAGGGGCAAAAGCTTGACAAATTAAGTCCAGAAATAGAGTCTAACAAAAAGACCTAGAGATCCCAGACAAAATAGTAGGTCCTAAAGGTCCCAGGTAAGACAAGGAAGTCTTAGGCAAGGCAAGAATTCCTGGAGGCCACAATCAAGGTAAGTCCTGGAGGTCGCAAGTAAAGTAAACTTAAGTGATCTTGGGAGTTCATTATTTCTGGAATAGAGTATACTTGAACTAGGCACTACTTTAATATAAGAGTGAGACAACTAAGGTATTGTATATGCATATTATATTGTATTAATACTGTAAGATATCGAAAAATAAAATAAAAATAAAGTATCCCTGATTGATTAATAAATTATCTTATAGAATTTTTCAAGAATTTTTAGGAATTTTTCTAGATTTAAACAGAATTCTTATGATATTTTATGGGGAAGGATTTAATAGGCTTTGAGGAAGCTTGTTTGGATTATCTGTCACTGAGGGGTTAATATCACTACAAAAAAAAACCCTTTAGAAGCGGTTTTAAAAAGCCTTTAGAACCACTTATCAACCGCTTCTAAATAATTAGAATCGGTTTTTAACCGTTGTAGATAATGGCGATGCTAAAGACAACCGAAGCGATAAAATAAACCGGTGGTTCAAAATAAAGAGCCGGTTGTGTTGGAGACCTATAGAAACGGTTTTTAACCGGTTCTAAAGAGTTTTCAACCGCTCCTATTGTACAAACATCACAAGCGCTTGTAACCGCTTGTGTTGGAGACCTATAGAATCAGTTAAAAACCGATTCTACAGAGTTTGCAACCGCTCCTATTATACAAACATCACAAGCACTTATGACCGCATCTATAAACATACATTTTAAAAGCGGTTAAAACCACTCCTAATGTGTCTGTTTGTCGATGTAATAAACAGAGTTTTAGGAGCGATTTTAACCGCTCCTAATGTGTTATTATGGCGATCCAATAAACAAAGGTTTAAGTGCGGTTAAAAACCGCTCCTAATGTATATATATCTCAAGCACAATTTTAGAAACGGTTACGGCCGATTCTATAATCATATTTTTAAGAGAGATTATAAGCGCTTCTAATATCGAGTTTGAACAATGATCTCATATCATATTGATACAATACCAAATTAAATCAATTTACAATATTCACATTTCACTTCACAAAACAAATTTATTGTATTATCAAACTAACACATAATATTCATGTTTAAGTTCAAAATGTTAATACATCTCATTAACATTTTACTCCACACTACATTTTACTCCACAAAAATAAATAAATTAAGTGCACGCAAACAACAATGACATGGGATCCACAACCAAGAATGCCATGAAACCAGCGGTGCACAAGGATAAGACATCTGCATCGATAATTAAGTGCACGCAAACCTCAGCTTTCCATCCTGTTCAGTTTCGAGCTTCAGGAAACCAGGAATCTGTGCAAGAAAACGAGGAGAATGTAACAGCAGCATCAGCGGCCCAGATGAGGGTCACCGTAGAACCAATGGAGATAGTATCTATACCTTCAGCGAGACCTTAGACATGCCATATTGGTTAAATGGCGTCGGAGAGGATGCGAGCAGCTCCTATTTCAACAACACTTGGATGATTATTTCCGTGTTGATGATTACCGCAAGATGCTACTCAAGAAAGGTGAGTGAAATCATTTTAATTCCAAAGATCTATCTAAATCTGTTTTCATGGATCAGAATTAAAAGCTCAATTACACAATCTATTGAGTTTCTTTTAGACATCAAGATCTGTCAAGAGACAATACCAACAAAATTTCACAAGATTGTCAAGTACTAAACTCGTAGTAATCTCATATGAAACTCAATTTTTTGCATATGGGTTTACTGGTTTTCCTTTGCAGCTTGGATACTGGAGAAGTAGAATATGGAGGAGAATGATAATGGCACGAACATTGTTACCAGCAAGTCATAAACATCAAGGCTCCTAGGATCTAGGTGTGGAGATAAGTTTACTCTTTAAGCGTGTTTAGGCTATTTAATAGCTAGAAACCTAAATTGTTCACGCATGCGGAGATTTAGGTAGAGGTCCTGTCTACTTCGTTGAAGTGCTCTCAAACATTGATCATGAAGAACTTAGACCAAACAAATCTACCAGCTGAAGCGAGTAATTAAAGATATCAATCATCATGTGACCTTCAAAGTTTAGTAAGATTGAAAGATTTATGACATCGATAAAAGAAACCAAGCCACAAAACGAGAAGCGATATTAAATCCAGGCACTTGGAGTGAATTTTCCACGTTCATTAGATCTGATCTAACATCGCCGACCGGATCTCAAGAAACACATGATCGAAGAAAATTGGTCTGAGAAACAATAAGATTTCAAAGGAAAGATCGTCACCTCCGCCACTCCCTCAGGAGGAAACCCTCTTCCCTCTGCATATGATCCAGGTCGGGAAGGATCGGACCATCCGAACTGAAGATCTCGCCGTTCTCCTCCACCCCGTGCGCCGTCCCGTTGGCCTGGGGCATCGTGAAGGGAGACGAAGAGAAGCCGTACCCCTCGTCGGGGACCGGGATTCCGTAGTCATCGCTGATGTCCGGTTGCTGGTGGTTAACAGGGACATCGTCGGAGAGGAAGACGAAGCCGTCTCCGACTCCGTCTGAGGCGACATCGACGGGGAAGGCAGAGGCGGGCGGAGCGGGGTGGTCGACATCTTCGGGAGGGGGGAAGGTGGAGAAGGAAGGAGCAGGAGGGGAGGCGGAGCCTTGATGTTTATGACTTGCCGTCGAGAGATGATTGTGGAAACGAACTGCGATCGGCGGCGAACCGAGGAGATGATTGCGAGACGGACAGCGGGCTCGTAAGGGGAAAGAAAATTAGGTTTTTCCGAGACGGGAGACGGATTTCGGGAGCTTAATGCGAGACGGAGATATAGCCGCGGGAATACGAAAAAAATTTCGTCGAAGAAGAGGGAAACCGGTAACCTAAAGGACGACCTTTAGGAGCGGTCGGAAACCGCTCCTGAAAAGGGTGCCAATAGAATCGGTCAAAATATACCGCTTCTAAAGGTTGCTAATAATATTTTGTCGAAGAATAGGGAAAACGGTAACCTAAAGGACCTTTAGGAGCGGTCAAAAATCGCTCCTAAAAAGTGACAATAGAATCGGTCAAAATATACCGCTTCTAAAGGTTGCTAATAATCTTTCGTCGAAGAATAGGGAAAACGGTAACCTAAAGAACCTTTAGGAGCGGTCGAAAACCGCTCCTGAAAAGTGACAATAGAATCGGTCAAAATATACCGCTTCTAAAGGTTGCTAATAATCTTTCGTCGAAGAAGAGGGAAAACGGTAACCTAAAGGACCTTTAGGAGCGGTCGAAAACCGCTCCTGAAAAGTGACAATAGAATCGGTCAAAATATACCGCTTCTAAAGGTTGCTAATAATCTTTCGTCGAAGAAGAGGGAAAACGGTAACCTAAAGGACCTTTAGGAGCGGTCGAAAACCGCTCCTGAAAAGTGACAATAGAAGCGGTCGAAAACCGCTTCTAAAGGGAGGGAAACCAGTAAACCTTTAGGAGCGGTTATTAAACGATCCTAAAATTATTATACAAATCGATTCTAAATAAACTGAACAGAATCAGAAAAATTAAAAAAAAATGTTCAATTGAAGCGGTATTAGGAGCGGTTATAATTACCGATTCTAAATATCTTAAACAGAATCGGAAAATTATCCGCTTCAAAAAATGGTATATTGAAGCGGTATTAGGAGCGGTTATAACCGCTCCTAAAGCAATAGGAGCGGTTATTAACCGCTCCTATAAAATTTATATAGAGCCGTCTGTTAACCGATTCTAAACATACGCAACAGAATCGAAAAATCATCCGCTTCAAAAAAAAAATCAATTGAAGCGGTATTAGCACTGGTTAAGAAAACCGCTTCTAAAAGCCCCTCCTTTACCATCATTTTCCCAACCGCTTCTAAATTTCCGATCCAAATGCCTCATTTTTTTGTAGTGTATGTTTCATTAACCTAAAGTATATGAAGAAAACTAAGTTTAGGTTTCGTTAATATCTCTTCATTTTCCCGATTATGCTTCCTCACTTGACTCCTCTTTCTCTTCCCCGATCGACAGCTCTTCCCACTCGTCGCCGCCAGAGCTCTCACTCGTCGTCGCTTGCATCACTGCTCAATCGCCACATCCATCACTCTCCTCTGCTTTCCTTCGTTTGTACACAGTGGTTTCCGGCTCAGATTGCCATCGCCCTATAGGCTGGCAATCGTCCAGCTGGAGACCCTGGTCAAATGACCAATGTTGTTCTTCACTATGATGATTCCAGAGTTGGATCTCCACCGCCCTTTGCTCTTGCCACTGTGGATTGCTTCCATGTTCGCCACGAGTGATGATCTTGCTGCCACTCTTTTCTCATCGTTGGATCATCACGTGAGCCAACTCGGCGACTTTTGAGGGTCCAGCCGGGCTCTCATCATGGCTGGGAAGAACACAAGCTGTTGGTGCAATCAGCCCAGGTCACGATTGACCAAACTCGAGTTTGACTCGAGCGATGTTTTGATGTTCGACAAAAATATATGACAATTTGATTGCCATTGTAAAGTCCAAGCATTGGTCTTGGTAAGGGAGAGTCCAACATGGGTTGGCAAGGAAAGTCCAAGCATGGGCCTTGGCAAAGAAAAGTCCAAGCATGAGTCTTGGCATGGAAAGTCCCACATGGGTTGTCAAGGGAAAGTCCAAGCTTGAGTCTTGGCATTTGAAAAGTCCAAGGGGAATATTGGCAGCGTAAAGTCCAAGGGTGAAGTCTTGGCAGAATAAGTCCAATGGTTGGCGACGTAAAGTCCAAGCGTGGTCTTAGCAGCGTAAGTCCAATGTGCCTTAGCGGTGTAGACACCGTTAGCATGATAATAGCCGATGGAATCACCTGAAGGCTAGCGTATGGATGAACAAGTCATGGATGACTTGGAGGGATCCGATAGGCGTGAGGCTGATGGAGGTGGCTAGAAGGCTTAGGTCTAGGCTACAGGTGGTCTAGCAAGTATGGGGGCACCATACTTGGTTTAAAACCTCATCTTTGAGGTGTATTAGTCGACTGGGACTATGGTTAGTTGACTGATGGGAGTCAACTAGGGTTTGATTGTGGGAAGTGGCCTGGCAGTCGACTGATGGCCTGAGCAATCGACTGATCTGGACATCAGTAGACTGATGGTCGGGATTTCAAGCACAGTAGATTCTCTAGTCGAGTGATAAACCTGAGCACTCGACTGATTGAGCCATCATTCGACTTATGGGTATGATCAGTCGACTGATGGTATATCCATTGGAACTTATCCAATGTAGCACATGTCGTTGTCTCACAACGGCTATAGAGGCAGTCGACTGATAGTCCCGATTAGTCGACTGCTAGGCAAAAATTAGCCCGAATGTAAGTTATAAAAGCAACTCGGAAGGAGGGTTTTTGACATCGTTCCCTTGGGCGATTTGGAGGGGAATAGTTAGTGCTTTCCAGTCCTTCAAGGCTAGTCCAAGGCAACCAAAGATCAAGCAATCAAAAGAGCATTTGTAAAGTTTTCTTTACATAAATTGTTGTAATCATTATTGTATTTGCTTGTATTCTTATTGTATTACTTTTGTAATCGTTGTAAGAGGTTTCTCCGCCTCCGGATTGTTCCGAGAAGGAGTTATTGTTATAGTGGTGTGTGATTTGCATCGCTAGGGCTCTTACGAGCCCAATACGTGGAGTATAAACCATTCGGTTCTGAACCACATTACATCTTGAATTGTGATTGTTCTTGTATTTATTTTCATTATATATTTTGTATTTCTGCTGCGTATTAACATTTTGTAGCAAGGTTGATTGAACGATAATCCATTGACAAGCAACAACGCTATTCACCCCCCCTCTAGCGGTCACCGAACGTTCCTACAATTGGTATCAGAGTGGGTCGCTCTTCACCATCTTCACATCCGAGGGAGCAAGCTAGAGGGAAGAAGATGGAATTTCAAGAGACTTTGGGATGGAACATCAACACACCGGTGCATTACAATTTCTATGGACAAGAAGGATTTGACCAATGGAGGGCGCAGATCGAAGAATTCATTATGATGAAGAACTTCGAAGATTGGTCCGCCTTGATGGAAGGGTTTGAATTTTTAAGAGGGACAAAAGGAGGATTCCTCAAGATGAAGAAATGAACCGAGGAACAACTCCAAGAATTCGAGAAAAATCAAAAGGTAATAAAATTTTTGGTTGAATTAATACCTAACAATGTTGTGTCCAAGTTAGGTGAATACAAAGATGCAAAGGAATTTTGGAGTGAATTGGTCAAGCTCCATGAAGAACCATCCATGGCTCAAGTAGAAAGAGAGCCCGAAGAAGAAGCTAGTTCATTCTCACAAGAAAGTAAGGATTCGGAAGTTGAAGAGGAGTCAACATCTGAAGAGGAAGAAGAGATGGAAGAAGCCTCCACTTCAAGGTTTGAGGGGGAGGAGAGACCATCCACTCTGGACCATCAAGAAGAAGCTTCTACTTCCGGTCAAGGAGAAGAGGAAGCTCAAAATTCGACCACCATTGATCTAGGTAACTCAAGCAATTTAGTTAATAGTAAAAATCTTATAATTTGCTTTGAGTGTAGGGAAAATGGACACTACAAGAGTAAGTGTCCTAAAAGGGTCAAGAAGGCTCAACCGGCTCCAAAGGTCAAGAATGTCGATGCCCCCACAATTAAAAGCAAGGAGCATGTGATTTGTTTCAAGTGCAATCAATGGGGCCATTACCGGAGGCAATGCCCCAAGGGGAAGAAAAAGACCCAAGAGGGAGCTACATGTAGGGGGAGCTAAGGTAAACCCTAAGGTAACTTTTAAGTATGCTTCTTCTTCATTTAGTTATCAAAAGCATGCTAGAAATAATGTTAGCAATCTTACTATTTATCATAAAGATCATGTTAGAAATAGTAGACACTATTGCCTAGGTGCTAAGAGTTACACTTTTAAGGATAAGGAGAAATTTGAGACTAATATCCCTAAAAATATTTTACCTAAGGCAAGCATTAGGAAGATTGAAAACCATCTAGGTTTTAATCCAAAGAACCATAGACATATGCCTAGGAAGTCTCATGTCAAAAGAATAGATGCAAAATCAAAAATTGGATAATTAGAGTTAGAAAATCAAGCCTTGAGGTAAAGGCTTGAGAAACTTGAAAAGACCCTTAGAAATATACAAAATCAAATGCATTGGTCAAATAGTCAAAGCCTAGGGTCTAGGAGTCAAAGTCAAAGACCTAGGAAACAAGAACCATCCAAGGGCAAGCTTAAGCCCAAAAAGACCTATCATAGTGTTCCATTTGATTATGGAACTCAAATTAGGTCTAGAAAAATCAAGGTCAATAGGGAAGTTATCCCTAAGGTTGACAAAGGTAAATGCCTAGTGGCTAGGGTTTCAAGGAAACCTAGGCAAGCCACTAAGAAGGTTACAAGGGGAGTCACCCCTAGAGTTAACCTAGGCAAGAACCAAATGACCAAGACTACCAAGCCTAAAAGGGTCATTAGGAGGGTATCTAGGGAGGTTATCCCTAAGGAATACCTAATTTACCCAAGGAGCTCCAATAGGTATTGGGTTCCTAGGAGCGTGATCGATTCACACTAGATGGATTTAGATGTGTCAACCTTGAATGGATAGGTAGTTAACCTAACCACAGTAAAGGTGACACTTTAGGTCATTTCCAAGGTAATGGAGTACTTTGGAAATAAGTGTGATCATTAATCCTAAAGGATTTTAGGATGTGCCAATATATTTTGAAGATTATAAAAAATCAATCAAATTGTCACAAATTAGGTTTAGAAGTCTTAGTGTGTCATTTTTGGGTATTGGCACACTTTGAGGATAATTGACAATATGGCAAAATGGGTTTAATCCTAACAAATGGCAATAAATACTAAAATTTAGGTATTATATACCTCTATATTTTATTTGTCATGCTTTGATTTCCATATAACATATCATGACATCATATCTATTTTTAATTATATAATATGTCATGATCATGCTTAGGATTACGGTTAAATGTCATGTATGCTTAGATTCTATTTTATGTTATAACATCATGATCATTGGCCATGTTTATTTATATCATCATTTATGCCATTATCATACTTCATGCATTTAAGTTAATGAAAATTGATTTAAGGACTATGACATGACTTAAAGTCCCATGCATAATGGAGTCAAGTAGTGTTGCCTAGAAAATGCATGAAACCTTAGTATAGGTATAACCAAAACCCACATCTCACATTACATTGACATGTATATATATTGATACACCCTAGATATATATGAGATGCTAGGATATGAGTTAAGTTCAAGGTGCATAGTTTTTGCATCTAGATGAACTCAAACTCATCTTATATTATTGGTGGATCATGGGAAAAGCTAATGAGTAAGTCATGTGCATTGAGTCCATTGATCATGATCCAATATAAGGTTTTAAAAATATTTTAAAATCATTTTAAAAAACCTTGGTGAAGTCTATCTTTTGATAGCAATCACCATTGATGAAGTTAATACAAAGTGAGCTAAAATATTGAAGCTTTTCTTCACTTTTGAACTTTATGTCAATTTCGCTATTTTATGGGTAAAATAATTTTCACCCATTGTATGTGTTATAAGTATTATACGTATAAATTTTCACGATTTTTCAAATTATGTATAATTACTTATGCTTTTTGCAATTTCGATTCTGATAATTGAAATTCAGAATTTTAGTTATCAGTCGACTACCGCTTGATGGCAGTCAACTGATGCATAGGGCAGTCGACTGGTGACTATAAGAATCGACTGTCAGGCCTAATTTTGGGTAAACAATGTTGTTTAGCTTGATTTCAGCTATGTTAGGTTTCCTAACTGCTCCTAACTCTAGGATATGCTTTAGGAAGCATTAGAAAAGGTGAAAATCCATTGGATATGGATTAGGAGAGTTGTTAGGGTGCGTATCAATTTTAAGGTGTTGGAAAGTTTAATGTTGAACTTTGGACCTTAATTTTTGATGGTTTAGTATTCCTATTGGCTTAGGGACTTCCCAAGGACATTGTTGATGTAATGGTCAAGGGGGAGCAAGCCTTTAGGAGGAAGTATCCATCATGGGATGATGGATGTTATTTTTCCTCATGAGGGAGAAAAATGGGAATTTGAGATGCCCAATTTAGAAATTGAGAGAGTTTGTAGGATTGCCTCTCTTAAGTGATATGAGACTTATCACTAGGAAGATTGTAGGCATCCTAGGTGTTTTTGGACCAAGGGGGAGATTGTAAGATCTCATTGAGATATGAGACATTGACCTCCTTGGGGAGAACCTTTTTGATGCTAGTCAAAAAGGGGGAGAATTTATGGGATTACCAATTTGGGAAAATTGGTAAAGAGTTTTTGAGTTAGGTGGCCTAACTCAATGGTGTTTGTGGTTTTTGTCAAACATCAAAAAGGGAGAGATTGTTGGTGCAATCGGCCCAGGTCACGATTGACCAAACTCGAGTTTGACTCGAGCGATGTTTTGATGTTCGACAAAAACATATGACAATGTGATTGTCATGGTAAAGTCCAAGCATTGGTCTTGGCAAGGGAAAGTCCAACATGGGTTGGGAAGGAAAGTTCAAGCATGGGTCTTGGCAAAGGAAAGTCCAAACATGGGTCTTGGCAAAGGAAAGTCTAAGCATGGGTCTTGTCATGGAAAGTCCAACATAGGTTGGCAAGGGAAAGTCCAAGCTTGAGTTTTGGCATTTGAGAAGTCCAAGGGGAATATTGGCGGCGTAAAGTCCAAGGGTGAAGTCTTGGCAATATAAGTCCAATGGTTGGTGGCGTAAAGTCCAAGCGTGGTCTTGGCAGTGTAAGTCCAATGTGCCTTAGCGGTGTAGACACCATTAGCATGACAATAGCCGATGGAATCACCTGAAGGCTAGCGTATGGATGAACAAGTCATGGATGACTTGGAGGGATCCGATAGGCGCGAGGCTGATGGAGGTGGCTAGAAGG
Organism: Wurfbainia villosa; assembly: GCA_025175895.1. Classification (NCBI taxonomy): domain Eukaryota; kingdom Viridiplantae; phylum Streptophyta; class Magnoliopsida; order Zingiberales; family Zingiberaceae; genus Wurfbainia; species Wurfbainia villosa. The sequence goes on along the minus strand of CM046007.1, from coordinate 11,012,960 downwards.
CTTAGGTTTAGGCTACGGGTGGTCTAGCAAGTATGGGGGCACCATACTTGGGTTAAAACCTCATGTTTGAGGTGTATCAGTCGACTGGAACTATGGTCAGTCAACTGATGGGAGTCAACTAGGGTTTGATTACGGGAAGTGGTGTAACGCCCGTGAAATTCTAAACTATGCAAAGTAATTATATAGGTTTTAAGGCTATAAAAGGTTTAACATAAAATAAAATAAAAGATGGTCATAGGTAGGATTTGAACCATGAACCCACTAATAGGGAGGTAGCCTTGACACCACTAGACCCTAGGATAATTTATGGATAAGATATATAAAGAATATACAAAGAATATATATGGGAAGATGAGGAGTGGGTTCATCCCCTCCCATGAAAGGATGGAGAGTGTTCATTCCCTAGGTATTAAAGAGAAGAATTAAGAAAAGAGAGGAAGTAAAACCCCACCTTCCTTCTTCATTCTTCTTCTTCCTCATCCTTGGCCGAATTCCCCATTTCCCTTTCCTCCCTTTTCATCCCAAGCTCTAGAAATTTTATAATAATTTTTGTATAAAATTTAATTTCATGTCTAGGAAATTATATATGGAATCTTGGAAAAAATGATAAAAGGATAAAAAAAGTGGAGAGGTGAGGTTTGAACCTTAAACCTCTTGGTAAGTTAACTCTTACCATCCATGTGATGACCAAGTGCTCAGAAGAGCTTCGTTGGAGAAAGAGGGGAAATTGTAGATAAGTGTGATGAGGGTAAATGAAGAGGCATGAAAAGAGAAGAGACACTTCTCTTCCTCCCTTTATAAAGAAGAGGGAAGGTTCCACTTGGCCACTTCTTCTTCCTTCTTCCTCCTTCCACCGAAACCCTAAGCCTCCTTCCTTGAAGTTTTGGCCAAAACAAAATAGGGTTCCACCCTAGAGAGTTAAGCAAGGAGAAGGCTAGGTTTTTGTTTCCTTAGGTCATCTTCCCCCTCAGAGCAAAGCGAAGGAAGTAAGATTCCCTCACCTGCAGTATATTAGTTTTGTAGGACATGTTACATGAAAGAAATATAAAGCTTTGAGCCCTACATGTTTCGGCCAACCAAGTTTTTGGGCTAGGGTTTCATGAAAATGCTACTAAGGAAATTTTTGTAGGTTGAAAGCTTCATGTAGGAATTTTTAGGTGACAAAAATCCAAGCTTTGAGCCCTACATGTTTCGGCCAACCAAGTTTTTGGGCTAGGGTTTCATGAAAATGCTACTAAGGAAATTTTTGTAGGTTGTAAGCTTCATGTAGGAATTTTTAGGTGACAAAAATCCAAGCTTTGAGCCCTACATGTTTCGGCCAACCAAGTTTTGGGCTAGGGTTTCATGAAAATGCTACTAAGGAAATTTTTGTAGGTTGTAAGCTTCATGTAGGAGATTTTAGGTGTCAAAAATCCAAGTTTATAGCCATACATGTTTCGGCCAACCTTGGGGTTAGGGTTAGGGTTCCATGAAAATACCCCCTTATGAAGTTATGTTATGTAGTATGCCTTCATGAATGAATTTATGTGACAAGAATCAAATTTTAGTCCCCTACATGTTTCGGCCAACCTTGGGGTTAGGGTTAGGGTTCCATGAAAATACCCCCTTATGAAGTTATGTTATGTAGTATGCCTTCATGAATGAATTTATGTGACAAGAATCAAATTTTAGTACCCCCTACATGTTTCGGCCAACCTTGGGGTTAGGGCTAGGGTTTCATGAAAACACCCCCTTATGAAGTTATGTTATGTGGATGATTATAATATGCCATGAATTATGCTTAGGTGATGAACATGTTTATGATGTAATATGCCATGAAATATGCCTATGAGATGAACATGTTTTATGATTTAATATGCCAAGAAATATGTTTATGAAATATGCCTATGTGATGAACATGTTGTATGATTTAATATGCCAAGAAATATGTTTATGAAACATGCCTATGTGATGAACATGTTTATGATGTAATATGCCATGAAATATGCCTATGAGATGAACATGTTTTATGATTTAATATGCCATGAATATGCCTATGAAATATGCTTATGTGATAAACATGTTTATGCTTTAGGACCCCTTTAGGGTACTCTTATGTTATGAATGCATGTATGCTATGAAATGCCTAAGATGGAGATGCTTCCCTTTCAAGTAAGGATTAAGAGCTCTCCTTATGATAAGATAAGATGGAGATGCTTCCCTTTCAAGTAGGGATTAAGAGCTCTCCTTATAATGAGATAAGATGGAGATGCTTCCCTTTCAAGTAGGGATTAAGAGCTCTCCTTATGATAAGATAAAATTGAGATGCTTCCCTTTTTATGCTGGGGATTAAGAGCATTCTTTATGATATGACAAGAAAGAAAGGAATTAAGTATTTTACTTTGTAAGAGATTAAGTACCCGACCCGTCAGGTGGTCGTTAATCAAATTCATATGGACATAAGAAGACGTAAGAGGTCTTGCCCTGGTAAGACGTAAGAGGTCTTGCTCTAGTAGGTCTAGTGGCTCGCTACCCCAGCCTATTAGGGAACGCGCATTATGTGGTACTTAACCTGGGGCCCCCCATTCAAGTTATGATTATGTTGAAGTACCTATATGTATATGTTTTGAAAAGAAAGGACTTGTATGAAATTATGAATGCTTATATCAAGTTTAAGAATGCTTATGATTATGTCCTTGATGCTTGTCTTTGATTTATGAAATTATGAATGCTCATGTCAAGTTTAAGAATGCTTATGATTATGTCCTTGATGCTTGTCTATGATTTATGAAATTATGAATGCTTATGTCAAGTTTAAGAATGCTTATGATTATATCCTTGATGCTTGTCTATGATTTATGAAATTATGAATGCTTACGTTAAGTTTAAGAATGCTTAGGACTATGTCCTTTATGCATGTTAGGGTTGATGATATCATGAATGCTTATGTTTAATTTATGTCCTGCTTAGATTTAATTATGTTTAGCATGCTTATGTAAATTGTATGCCATGCTTATGTTTTCATTGCGTTGGTAAGTTGATACATAGTGTTGTTATGAAATACTTATGCTGTTTATGCTAGTATGCTCCTATTTTCTAATTGTTCGATGAGGTTTGCGGCTTTTGTGAGTAGGCAAGAATCTTACTAAGCTATATGCTTATAGTTTATGTTGTCCATATATTGCAGATAAAGGAAACATGAACTAAGAGGAAGTAGCAGGAGGGGCCAAGTGGGTGTGATAGTGGCATGGTGGAAAAAGACCCTATTACTATCTGTTTATATTTATATGCTCAGTGAACACCTTAAGACATTTGCTTCCGCTTATAAGACTTGAGATTTATTAGTACCATGTTGAATGTTGCTTAGTTATGTTACTGATCAGTTACTTATAAAAGTTTGATATGCTAGAACTCATGAATGGATATTTTATGTTATGCATGTTATAAAAAGAGATAAGAGATGCTAACATGCTTATTACGAATATGATAGGTAATGCATGTATAAGAGAAGGTTTATGCCATGAAAACACGTTAAGTACGTAGATTGTGAAATGATCCCTATATGTCATGTTATAAAAAAAAGTAGCGCGAGAGCATATAAGGGCAAGGCATAAGTGGTACATGACAATGATCGCTAGAATTAGGCAAACAACCGATCCGAGATCGATCGACTAATGGTCGGGATTTCAAGCACAGTAGGCTCTCCAGTCGAGTGATCGGCCCGAACACTTGACTGATTGAGCTATCAGTCGATTGATGGTCTATCCATTGGAACTTATCCAATGTGGCACATGTCGTTGTCTCATAATGGCTACAGGGGCAGTCGACTGATGATCCCGATCAGTCGACTTGTAGGTGAAAATCAGCTCGAGTGTAAGTTATAAAAGCAGCTCGAAAGGAGGGTTTTTGCCATGGTTTTCTTAAGCGATTTAGAGGGGAATAGTTGGTGTTTTCCAGTCCTTCAAGGCTAGTCCAAGGCAACCAAAGATCAAACAATCAAAAGGGCATTTGTAATGTTTTCTTTACATAGATTGTTGTATTCATTATTGTATTTTCTTGTATTCTTATTGTATTATTTTTGTAATCGTTGTAAGAGGTTTCTCCACCTCCGAATTGTTTCGAGGAGTTATTGTTATAGTGGTGTGTGATTTGCATCCCAATCCGTGAAGTAGGAATCATTCGGTTCCGAACCATATTACATCTTGTGTTGTGATTGTGCTTGCATTTATTTTCATTGTATATTTTATATTTTCGCTGCGTATTAACATTTTGTAGCAAACACGATCGAACGATAATCCATCGACAAGCGACGACGCTATTCACCCCCCCCCCCTCTAGGGGTCACCGAACGTTCCTACACAAGCAACACAAATTGTTGGTTCAAGACAAATTTGGGAATCGATTATCTCTGGTTGCTAGTAAGTTCACTGGTAATTCCATGCAATTTTGGGTTTCAATGATTAGGGATTTATGGTTTCGGACAGTGCCGACATCGCAATTGGGAAGAACAGATATGGCATAGTTCGGTGGTTGAGGATGGAGATATGTGAAGCAACTAGTCATTTTCCTATGATATAATTATCAGATTTTCGATGTGTAGAATTTGGAGGTTGTCTTCAGTTTAACTGGATTAAGCAAGTTGGATTCATCATAGGGAATCAAGGAGTTGGGAGCCATTGAATCGGTGTGAGGTGATCGACAGGATTGTGCTTCTAGATCCACTGTAAAAAATTTGAATGACATGAGGTATGCTTAGATCTAGTAAGGGCATTGTGATATTTGAGATATATTGCAATCGTTAGATTATAAGGATGTACTGAGTGGTTTTTACCTCCATTTTGATTGTTGATGCAGGTTTGATACCCTAAACTAAGATCAAGACGTTTGCAACGGAAGCTAAGCTAGGTGAGTTCAGATTGGGATATTTTAGGAATGTATACTATTGTTTATAGTTAATTTTGTAGTTGGTTCGATGATTGATAATTGGTGAATGAGGTTATTCTGTTGGGAGTAGAGGATTAGTTGCTGTGAGATTTAATTTAATAAATTGATATGGGTATTGACTCTATTACCGAGTGTATGTTAAAACTTGGTTATATGTTGTATTCTTGGTTGCAGGTATTTGATTTGAGGTAGGTTCATGGACGTGAGGATCAACAACACAATTTATATATGAAGTGGGTAATTCCTTCCTTTGGTTCAGTAGATCGATGATCTTAGTGCATGAGCTTTGTTATGATGATAGTATCATTACCTTTACTCCACTCTTATTATTCCTGTGCTTGATATAAAGTCGTTGAACTTTGAGATACTCCATTCGTTTTCTATACAGTCTCGTTTCATCATTGTTGTTGATTATATATATATTATGTTTAGTTGATATATATAGATGTTGCATAAGTACATGTTACTGAGTACAGTTGTAGTTTTTGATCGGATCATTATGTTATATCACTAGTGTGAGTGATGAATATAATTGTAGGCTTGATTGTTTTATTGCTTATGCATTGCCATGTATGGTGGCGTATATGTGTGAGATACAGATTGCTCATGCATTGCCATGTGTGGTGGCATAGCTAGTGTGGTGGCGTATATGTATATGATATATATTGCATTTGCATTGCCATGTGCAGTGACGTAGTCATGTGTGGTGGCATATATATATGCTTGTGATACATATTGCATATGTCGTGAGATGTTGCATTTGGATAAGCTATGATTGTTGCATCTGGTTGTACATTGTCATACATGTCATTTACATATTACATATTGTTATATGGCGCTCCGGTGATTATAAGTTGTATTTATGCGTGATACTGAGTTGGATAGAACAGGTTGGTATATAACCGTTGATTAAGCTTATGATACCATATAGGATGGATCAGTTTGGTACTGTATTTGATTATACGTTGTTCATATGATTATTATAGAGGATTCGATGACCGCTAGAGGGGGGTGAATAGCTTCGTCACTCGTCGATGGAGGAATTTGATCACGATCGCGTGCTTGCAACAAAATGTGTCATACGCAGCGAAAATAGAAATAATAAAACAAATATAACATAAATACAAGCACAACATGAGGATGTAACGTGCTTCGAAACCGAATGATTCCTACTCCACAGATCGAGCTCTAAAGAGCTCTAGTGATGCACATGCAACCACTAATCACAAATAATTCCTTCTCGAAACAATCCAGAGGTGGAGAAACCTCGTACAATGATTACAAAAGTAATACATTAAGAATACAAGTAAGATATAAATGAAATACACAAAAACATGTAAAGAACACTTTACAAATTCGCTTTTGGATGCTTGATTCTTTGGTTGCTTGAAATACACTTGGAGACCCTAAATTACACCAGCAATTCGCCCCAAAAGCTCCCAAGAACCGGTGCTCTAAACCTCCTCCACGAGCTCCATTTAAAGTTACTACCTGGGCTGGAAATCGCTTATCAGTCGACTGATCGGGACCATCAGTCGACTGATAACACTGTTGTTATGAGATAAAGGTGCAATCCACGATAGAAAAATCCAACAGATAGGACATCAGTCGACTGTTAGAGCATCCACTCGACTGCTGACCCCAGCAGTCGAGTCCGACTTCATTCTATGCCCAAAATATCGAGCACCAATCGACTGATCACAAGATCAGTCAACAGCTCGGCCAATCAGTCAACTGCCCACCTCTGGGAGTCGACTGCTAGGGCACTCCCCGCAATCAAACCCTAGTTGACTCATACCAGTCGACTGCCACATGATGTCAGTTGACTGATACACCTCAAACATGAGGTTTAACCTAAGTATGGTGTCCCCATACTTGCTAGACCACCCGTAGCCTAGACCTAAGCCTTCTAGCCACCTCCATCAGCCTTGCGCCTATCGAATCCCTCCAAGTCATCCATGACTTGTTCATCCATACGCTAGCCTTCAGGTGCTTCCATCGGCAATGTCATGCTAACGGTGTCTACACCGCCAAGGCACATTAGACTTACACTGCCAAGACTCCGCTTGGACTTTACGCCGCCAACCATTGGGCTTATGCTGCCAAGACTCCCGCTTGGACTTTACGCCGTCAATATCAAACCCCTTGGACTTTTCAAATGCCAAGTACTCATGACTTGAACTTTCACCGCCAAGACTACACTCTTGGGCTTACGTGGCCAAGACTACACCCTTGGACTTTACTTGCCAACCCATGTTGAACTTTCCATGCCAAGACCCATGCTTGGACTTTCTTCATCACATGGTCAACCCTAGTCAACCATCAAGGTCCCCTCGAGTCAAACTCGAGTCCGGTCAATCGTGACCCGGGTCGATTGCTCCAACAATCTCAAAATATTATCAGACATCAATGTCAAATCTCCATGTCAAACATCAAAACATCGCTCGAGTCAAACTCGAGTCCGGTCAATCGTGACCTGGGCCGATTGCACCAACAATCTCTCCCTTTTTGATGTTTGACAAAAACACATACCTTTGAGTTAGAACACTAACTCAAATTCCCTTACCAATTATCCCAAATTGGTAATTTCACTTTCTCTCCCTTTTTTACATACATCAAAAAGGTTCTCTCCAAGAAAGTCAATGTCTCATGTCCCAATGAGATCTTACAATCTCTCCCTTGGTCCAAAAATACATAGGATGTCTACCATCTTCCTAGTGATAAGTCTCATATCACTCAAGAGAGACAATCCTATACACTCTCCCAATTTCCAAATTTGGTATCTCCTAATTCCATTTTCGCCCTCATGAGAAAAAATATCATCCATCATCCCATGATGGATACCTCCCCCTAAAGGTTTGCTCCCCCTTGACCATTGCACCAACAATGTCCTTAGGAAGTACCTAAGCCAATAAGAACTCTAAACCATCAAAAATAAGGTTCATAGTTCAAAATTGAACTTTCCAACCCCTTAAATTTGATACATCACCCTAACACCTCTCCTAATCCATGTCCAATGGATTTTCACCTTTTATAATGCTTCCCAAAGCATATTCTAGGGTTAGCAGTGATTAGGGAACTTTATCGTAGCTAAAAATGGGCTAAACAACCTTATTTTCTCGAAATCAGCCTGGCAATCGACTCTATATGAGATCGATCATTGTCAGATCCATCGATCGCCACTAAGGCGTTAGATGGATCGATAAATCAAATATCGTAATTTCATTATCGAAATGAAATTTGGAAATTCATAAATAATTATATGTAATTTGAAAAATCATGAAATTTCATACGTATAATACTTATGACCAATACAATTGGTGAAAAATGTTGGAAAAATATTTTATCCATAAAATATCGAAATTGATACAAAGTTCAAAAGTGAAGAAAAACTTCAATGTTTTAGCTCACTTTGTATCAACTTCATCAATGATGATTGCTATCAAAACATAGACTTCACCAAGGTTTTCTAAATGGATTTTAAAATGATTTTGAAAACCTATATTGGATCATATTCTTTGGGCTTAATGTACATGACTTATACACAAGCTTTCCCAATGATCCACCTTTAGTAAAAGATGAGTTTCAGTTCATCTAGATGCAAAAACTATGCACCTTGAACTTAACTTATATCCTAGCATCTCACATATATCTAGGGTGTATAAATACACATACATGTCAATTTAGATGTGAGATGTGGATTTTGTTCATCCTAATCTAGGGTTTCATGCATTTTTCTAAGGCAACCCTACTTGATTCCCTTATAAATGGGACTTCAAGTCATGTAATTGTCCTTAAATCAATTTTAATCAAATTTAAATGCATGAATGATCATGGCATAAATGATAGCAAAATTAAGCATGGTCAACGATCATGATGTCATTGCATAAGATGAAATCTAAAAACACATGACATTAAACCTTAATCCTAAGCATGATCATGACATATAAATAGTAAAAATAAATATGATGTCATGACATGTTATATGACAAACAAAGCATGACAAATGAAATGTATAGGTATAATAATATCTAACACTTAGTATTAATTGTCATTTGATATAATTAAGTATATTTTGTCATATTATCACTTTACTCCCAAGCGTGCCAAAAACTCAAAATGACACACTATGACCTCTAATCCTAAATAATTGATTTTTCATAATTCCAAAAATGTATTGGCACATCCTAAAATCTTTTAGGATCATAATATCAAATCTATTTTCAAGATATCCATAACCTTAAAAATTACCTAAAGTGTCACCTTTACCATGGTTAGGTTAACTATCCTTCCATTTAAAGTTGGCACACCCTAAACCTATCTAGCGTGACTCAATCACGCTCTTAGGAACCCAAAATCTATTTGAGCTCCTAGGGTTTACTAGGTATTCCTTAGGGATAACCTCCCTAGATACCCTTCTAATGACCCTTCTAAGCTTGTTAGTCTTGGTCATTGTGGTCTTGTCATGGTTAATTCTAGGGGTAACTCCCCTTGTAACCTTCTTAGTGGCCACCCTAGGTTTCTTCGAAACCCTAGCCACTAGGTATACACCTTGGTCAACTCTAGGGATGACTTCCCTTGTGACCTTTGCCTTCCTAGACCTAGTTTGAGTTCCATAATCAAATGAAAAATTGTGATAGGCCTCCTTAGGATTAAGTTTGTGACCCAAACCTTACTTTCCCTTGGTGGCACCTTACTTTCTAACCCCTAGGTGTTGACTTTTAGATCTAGACCCTTGACTTTGACCATTTGACCCCTTAAATTGATTTTGTATAATCCTAAGGGTCTTTTCCATTTTCTCAAGCCTTGACCTCAAGGCTTGATTTTCAACCTCTAATTGCCCAATTTTTGAATTTTGATTTAATCCTTAGGCATGGTTCTTCCTAGGCATATGCCTAGTCCATTTAGGATTAAAACCTAGATGGTCCTCAATCTTTCTAATAGATGTCTTAGGTAAAATATTTTTAGGGACTTTAGTCCCAAATTCCTCCTTATTCCTAAGGTTGACTTTCTTAGCTCCTAAACAATATTCTCTATTTCTAGCATGCTCTTTATGATAAATTGCAAGAGAATTAAAATTCCTAGCATGATTTTGCCTATAAATTAAGGTAGAAGATTATTGAATTTTACCTTAGGGTTTACCTTAGAGGATCCCCCTACATGTGTAGCTTCTCCTTTTCTCCTAGGGCATTGGCTCCTATAGTGTCCCGGTTGTCGGCATTTGAAGCACACCACGTGCTCCTTGCTCTTCTTCGTGGAGACACCGACATTCTTGACCTTTGGTGCCGGTGGAGACTTCTTGACCTTCTTTGGGCACTTACTCTTGTAATGCCCACATTCCCTACACTCAAAATATATTATACGCATTTTATTATTAACACATATGTTTGAGTTACCTAGGGTGGTGGTGAGGATCTCTTGAGCTTGCTCTTCCTCTCGACCGGATGTAGATGCTTCTTCTTGTTGTTCCGGTGTTGAGGATGCCCTAATCTCCTCCGCCTCAATCCTAGAGGTGAAGATCTCCTCCAATTCTTCCTCTTCTTCCACCGATTCGGAGGTTGACTCCCTATCAACTTCCGAATCCTCACTTGCTTGTGAGGATGAGGATTCATCTTCGGCCTCCTCTTCTTGAGTCGGTGATGGGTCTTCATGGAGCTTAGCCACTTGGCTCCATAGCTCCTTGGCATCTATATAATTACCTAACATATACAAGATATTGTTAGGTATTAAATTAATAAAAAATTTCATTACCTTATCATTTTTCTCGAAGGCTTGGACTTGCTCTTCGGTCCATCTCTTCTTCTTGAGGAATCCTCCCTTTGGTACTTTTGGATATTCAAATCCTTCCATCAAAATAGATCATTCCTCAAAGTCTCTCATCATAATGAAATCTTCAATTCTTCTTTTCCAAGAATTAAAGCCTTCTTGTCCATATAGTGCGTAGGGGACTGGCGTGTTGATATCCCATTCCAACGTCTCTTGAATATCCATCTTCTTCCTCTAGCGGTTTACTCCCGGGTGTTAATCCATAGAAGAGCTCCTAGCTCTGATACCAATTGTAGAGGATTCGGTGACCGCTAGAGGGGGGTGAATAGCTTCATCGCTCGTCAATGGAGGAATTTGATTGCGATCGCGTGCTTGCTACAAAATGTGTTATATGCAGCGGAAATAGAAATAATAAAAAAAATACGACACAAATACAAGAACAACACGAGGATATAACATGGTTCAGAACCGAATAGTTCCTACTCCACGGATCGAGCTCTAAAGAGCTCTAGTGATGCACACGCAACCACTAATCACAAATAACTCCTTCTCGGAACAATCCAGAGATGGAGAAACCTCGTACAATGATTACAAAAATAATACAATAAGAATACAAGTAAGATATAAACAAAATACACAAACACGTAAAGAACACTTTAAAAATTTGCTTTTGGATGCTTGATTCTTTGGTTGCTTGAAATGCACTTGGAGACCCTGAATTACACCAGCAATTTGCCCCAAAAGCTCCCAAGAATCGGTGCTCCAAACCTCCTCCACAAGCTCGATTTAAAGCTGTTGCCTGGGCTGGAAATTACCTATCAGTCGACTGATCATGACCATCAGTCGACTGATGACATTGTTGTTGTGAGATAAAGGTGCAATCCACACTGGAAAAATCCAACGGATAGGACATCAGTCGACTGATCATGTCTCTCAATCGACTGTTAGAGCCTCCACTCTACTGCTAACCCTAGCAGTCGAGTCCGACTTCATTCTGTGCCCAAAATACCGAGCACCAGTCGACTGATCGGCCAATCAGTCGACTGCCCACCTCTGGCAGTCGACTGCTAGGGCACTCCCCGCAGTCAAACCCTAGTTAACTCACACCAGTCGACTGCCACATGATGCCAGTCGACTGATACACCTCAAACATGAGGTTTTAACCTCAAACATGAGGTTTAACCCAAGTATGGTGTCCCCATACTTGCTAGACCACCCATAGCCTAGACCTAAGCCTTCTAGCCACCTCCATCAGCCTCGTGCCTATCGGATCCCTCCAAGTCATCCATGACTTGTTCATCCATATGCTAGCCTTCAGGTGCTTCCATCGGCAATGTCATGCTAACGGTGTCTACACTGTCAAGGCACATTTGACTTACGCTGCCAAGACTCCGCTTGGACTTTACGCCGCCAACCATTGGGCTTATGCTGCCAAGACTCTCGCTTGGACTTTACGCCGCCAATATCAAACCCCTTGGACTTTTCAAAAGTCAAGTACTCATGACTTGGACTTTCACCGCCAAGACTATACCTTTGGACTTACGTGGCCAAGACTATACCTTTGGACTTTACTTGCCAACCCATGTTGGACTTTCCATGCCAAGACCCATGCTTGGACTTTCTTCATCACATGGTCAACCCTAGTCAACCATCAAGGTCCCCTCGAGTCAAACTCGAGTCCGGTCAATCATGACCCGGGTCGATTGCTCCAACAATCTCCCCAAAACATTATCAGACATCAATGTCAAATCTCCATGTCAAACATCAAAACATCGCTCGAGTCAAACTCGAGTCCGGTCAATCGTGACCTGAGCCGATTGCACCAACAATCTCTCCCTTTTTGATGTTTGACAAAAACACATACCTTTGAGTTAGAACACTAACTCAAATTCTCTTACCAATTATCCCAAATTGATAATTTCACTTTCTTCCCCTTTTTTACATACATCAAAAAGATTCTCTCTAAGGAGGTCAATGTCTCATGTCCCAATGAGATCTTACAATCTCCCCCTTGGTCCAAAAATACCTAGGATGTCTACCATCTTCCTAGTGATAAGTCACATATCACTCAAAAGAGGTAATCCTATACACTCTCCCAATTTCCAAATTGGGTATCTCCTAATTCCATTTTCGCCCTCATGAGGAAAAATATCATCCATCATCCCATAATGGAGACCTCCCCCTAAAGGCTTGCTCCCCCTTGACCATTGCACCAACAATGTCCTTGGGAAGTCCCTAAGCCAATAGGAACTCTAAATCATCAAAAATAAGGTTCATAGTTCAAAATTGAACTTTCCAACCCCTTAAATTTGATACATCACCCTAACACCTCTACTAATTCATGTCCAATGGATTTTCACCCTTTATAATGCTTCCCAAAGCATATCCTAGGGTTAGGAGTGATTAGAAAACTTTACCATAGCTGAAAACGGGCTAAACAATCTTATTTTTTCCGAAATCAGCGTGGCAGTCGACTCTATCAGAGACCAATCGACTGCCGTGTCCATCAGTCGATTGCCACCAAGGGCAGTCGACTGATAACTGAAATATCAGAATTTCAGTTAGCAGAAATGAAATTCAGAAATTCATAAATAATTATACGTAATTCAAAAAATCATGAAATTTCATATGTATAATACTTATGACCAATACAATTGATGAAAAATATTGGAAAAATATTTTATCCATAAAATATCAAAATTGATACAAAGTTCAAAAGTGAAGAAAAACTTCAATATTTTAGCTCACTTTGTATCAACTTCATCAATGGTGGTGATTGCTATCAAAACATAGACTTCACCAAGGTTTTCTAAATGGATTTTAAAATGATTTTGAAAACCTATATTGGATCATATTCTTTGGGCTTAATGTACATGACTTGTACACAAGCTTTCCCAATGATCCACCTTTAGTAAAAGATAAGTTTTAGTTCATCTAGATGCAAAAACTATGCATCTTGAACTTAACTCATATCCTAGCATCTCATATGTATCTAGGGTGTATAAATACACATACATGTCAATTTAGATGTGAGATATGGGTTTTGTTCATCCTAATCTAGGGTTTCATGCATTTTTCTAAGGCAACTTTACTTGATTCCCTTATAAATGGGACTTCAAGTCATATCATTGTCCTTAAATCAATGTTATTCAAATTTAAATGCATGAATGATCATGGCATAAATGATAGCAAAATTAAGCATGGTCAATGATCATGATGTCATGGCATAAGATGAAATCTAAAAACACATGACATTAAACCTTAATCCTAAGCATGATCATGACATATAAATGGTAAAAAGTAACATGATGTCATGACATGTTATATGACAAACAAAGCAAGGCACATAAAATGTATAGGTATAATAATACCTAAAATTTAGTATTAATTGTCATTTGATATAATTAAGTATATTTTGTTATATTATCACTTTTCTCCCAAGTGTGCTAAAAACCCAAAATGGCACACTATGACCTCTAATCCTAAATTGTGACAATTTAATTGATTTTACATAATTCCAAAAATATATTGGCACATCCTAAAATCTTTTAGGATCATAATATCAAATCTATTTCCAAGGTATCCATAACCTTGAAAATTACCTAAAGTGTCACCTTTACCATGGTTAGGTTAACTACCCTTTCATTTAAAATTGGCACATACCTAAACCCATCTAGATGACTCAATCACGCTCTTAGGAACCCAAAATCTATTTGAGCTTTTAGGGTTTACTAGGTATTCCTTAGGGATAACCTCCCTAGATACCCTTCTAATGACCCTTCTAGGCTTGTTAGCCTTGGTCATTGTGGTCTTGCCATGGTTAACTCTAGGGGTAACTCCCCTTATAACCTTCTTAGTGGCCACCCTAGGTTTCTTCGAAACCCTAGCCACTAGGCATACACCTTGGTCAACTCTAGGGATGACTTCCCTTGTGACCTTGGCCTTCCTAGACCTAGTTTGAGTTCCATAATCAAATGAAAAATTATGATAGGCCTCTTTAGGCTTAAGTTTGTGACCCAAACCTTTCTTGCCCTTTGTGCGACCTTACTTTCTAACCCCTAGGTGTTGACTTTTAGATCTAGACCCTTGACTTTGACCACTTGACCCCTTAAATTGATTTTGCATAATCCTAAGGGTCTTTTTTATTTTCTCAAGCCTTGACCTCAATGCTTGATTTTCAACCTCTAATTGCCCAATTTTTGAATTTTGATTTAATCCTTAGCCATGGTTCTTCCTAGGCATATGCCTAGTCCATTTAGGATTAAAACCTAGATGGTCCTCAATCTTTCTAATAGATGCCTTAAGTAAAATATTTTTAGGGACATTAGTCCCAAATTTCTCCTTATTCCTAAGGTTGACTTTCTTAGCTCCTAAACAATATTCTCTATTTCTAGCATGCTCTTTATGATAAATTGTAAGAGAATTAAAATTCCTAACATGCTTTTGCCTATAAATTAAGGTAGAAGATTATTGAATTTTACCTTAGGGTTTACCTTAGAGGCTCCCCCTACATGTGTAGCTTCTCCTTTTCTCCTAGGACATTGGCTCCTATAGTGTTCCGGTTGTCGACATTTGAAGCACACCACGTGCTCCTTGCTCTTCTTAGTGGGGACACCGACATTCTTGACCTTTGGTACCGGTGGAGGCTTCTTGACCTTCTTTGGGCACTTACTCTTATAATGCCCACATTCCCTACACTCAAAACATATTATATGCATTTTATTATTAACACATATGTTTGAGTTACCTAGGGTGGTGGTGAGGATCTCTTGAGCTTGCTCTTCCTCTCGATCGGATGTAGATGCTTCTTCTTGTTGTTCCGGTGTTGAGGATGCCCTAATCTCCTCCCCCTCAATCCTAGAGGTGGAGGTTTCCTCCAATTCTTCCTCTTCTTTCACCGATTTGGAGGTTGACCCCTATCAACTTCCGAATCCTCACTCGCTTGTGAGGATGAGGATTCATCTTCGACCTCCTCTTCTTGAGGCGGTGATGGGTCTTCATGGAGCTTAGCCACTTGGCTCCATAGCTCCTTGGCATCTATATAATTACCTAACATACACAAGATATTGTTAGGTATTAAATCAATCAAAAATTTCATTGCCTTATCATTTTTCTCGAAGGCTTGGGCTTGCTCTTCGGTCCATCTCTTCTTCTTGAGGAATCCTCCCTTTGGTCCTTTTGGATATTCAAATCCTTCCATCAAAATAGACCATTCCTCAAAGTCTCTCATCATAATGAAATCTTCAATTCTTCTCTTCCAAGAATTGAAGTCTTCTCGTCCATATAGTGCGTAAGGGACCGACGTGTTGATAGCCTATCCCAACATCTCTTGAATCTCCATCTTCTTCCTCTAGCGGTTTGCTCCCGAGTGTTAATCCGTAGAAGAGCTCCTAGCTCTAATACCAATTGTAGAGGATTCGGTGACCGCTAGAGGGGGGGGGTGAATAGCTTCGTCGCTCGTCGATGGAGGAATTTAATCGTGATCGCGTGCTTGCTACAAAATGTGTTATATGCAGCGGAAATTGAAATAATAAAACAAATACAACACAAATACAAGCACAATATGATGATGTAATGTGGTTCGGAACCGAATGGTTCCTACTCCACGGATCGAGCTCTAAAGAGCTCTAGTGATGCACACACAACCACTAATCACAAATAACTCCTTCTCGGAACAATCCAGTGGTGGAGAAACCTCGTACAATGATTACAAAAGTAATACAATAAGAATACAAGCAAGATATAAACGAAATGCACAAGAACACGTAAAGAACACTTTACAAATTCGCTTTTGGATGCTTAATTCTTTGGTTACTTGAAATGCACTTGGAGACCCTGAATTACACCAGCAATTCACCCCAAAAGCTCCCAAGAACCGGTGCTCCAAACCTCCTCCACGAGCTCCATTTAAAGCTACTGCTTGGGTTGGAAATCGCCTATCAATCAACTGATCGGGACCATCAGTCGACTGATGACACTGTTGCTGTGAGACAAAGGTGTAATCCATGCTGGAAAAATCCAATGGATAGAACATCAATCGACTGATCATGTCCGTCAGTCGACTGTTAGAGCCTCCACTTGACTGCTAACCCCAGCAATCAAGTCCGACTTCATTCTGTGCCCAAAATACCGAGTATCAGTCAACTGATCACAAGATTAGTCGACTGCTCGGCCAATCAGTAGACTATCCACCTCTGGCAGTCGATTGCTAGGGCACTCCCCGCAGTCAAACCCTAGTTGACTCACACCAGTCGACTTTCACATGATGTTAGTTGACTAATATACCTCAAACATGAGGTTTTAACCTCAAACATGAGGTTTAACCTAAGTATGGTGTCCCCATACTTGCTAGACCACCCTAAGCCTAGACCTAAGCCTTCTAGCCACCTCCATCAGCCTCGCACCTATCGGATCCCTCCAAGTCATCCATGACTTGTTCATCCATATGCTAGCCTTCAAGTGCTTCCATTGACTATGTCATGCTAACGGTGTCTACACCGCCAAGACACATTGGACTTACACTGCCAAGACTCCTCTTGGACTTTACGCCGCCAACCATTGGGCTTATGCTGTCAAGACTCTCGCTTGGACTTTACGCTACCAATATCAAATCCCTTGGACTTTTCAAATTCCAAGTACTCATGCCTTGGACTTTCACCATCAAGACTACACCCTTGGGCTTACGTGGCCAAGACTACACCCTTAGACTTTACTTGGCAACCCATGTTGGACTATCCATGCCAAGACCCATGCTTGGACTTTCTTCATCACATGGTCAACCCTAGTCACCCATCAATGTTCCCTCGAGTCAAACTCGAGTCCGATCAATCATGACCCGGGTCGATTGCTCTAACAATCTCTCCAAAATATTATCAGACATCAATGTCAAATCTCCATGTCAAACATTAAAATATCGCTCGAGTCAAACTCGAGTCCGGTCAATCGTGATCTGGGTCGATTGCACCAACCATTATGAGTTGATCATAGGTGTGATGTTGTTCATACATGTTATTTATATGTGTTATGTTGTTGTATATTTGCTCAGGTTATCATAAGTTGTGTCATTGCATATTTTCAAGTATGTCAGTGCATTACATTATATCTGGTGGATCAGTTTGGTATATGTGTTGATTATATTTATATTGATGGTTATTTGTTATTACCTTTAAGGTTGTATACCTGGTGATCTCCATATATTATATGATGTTCATGCACTATCTTTCATATACTACTGAGTCTTATACTCACCACCACAAACCCTGGGTTTTTCTGTTGCCTAGGTAGCAGGTAGAGGATGTCGTAAGGAGCTTGGAGGTCCTATCTACCGATTTCATCTCACATGATGCATTTTGGGTTTGAATCCCTGATGATTGTATGTTTTGGATTTTATTTTGTATTTGTTTCTCAATTTGGTATATAGTGGTGTTGTTATGTACTTGGCCTTTGTTATAGGTTTGGTTTGGATGTTGGTTTCGGTTATATTTTCTTGTTGTATCAAAGTCACTCAAGAGTGCATCCTTATATCTTTGTATTTCTATTATTTATCGATGTTATTTCACTGTCATTTATGATTTGTATGTATCATCAACTATTTGGGTGTGTATCGGTAGTGCTTCTTATATTGTCACAAGAGGGTAGCATCCGATTGACGGACAAATATACTCTCGGGGCATGAAAAATATTGTGATGCAACAACTCAAGTTTATAATTTAGATCAAATCAAGTGAATCAGATGGATTCGGGCGCCCCTATCAGTTCCAAGTGACTAGAGGCCTGGGTGATCAGATCAATTCTAGGTGATCAGAGTTCAAGTTTAAGTCAAATTCAGATCAAGTATAAGTGTGTGATGACATGAAAAACTCTATCACAGAGAACACAAATCGAGGATCCATAGTGGTGTGCCATGTCAACGTTTGGGCAACTAGAAGGAAACTAAGCAATAGAGAAGACTGAAGATTGATAGAGTCAGATCAATTAGGCATCATTGAGGTTCTGTCACATTAGTATCTGAACACCTGAAAGGGATTTGAGTGACTGAAAGTGGATATAAGTCGATAGAATCAGACTCAATCAAGACTGAACTCGAGGTTCAAAAGGGCATCTGGGCAACCGAATATGGTCTATAAAAGAGAAGGCCAAGTAGCAGCTTTAAAACAACAACAAAATTTTTAAAAAAAAATCAAATCAAATCAATTCAATTAAGTGCTCTAAGCGCTCAATTTAACTTGCTCTTCTTCTCTAAGGCAACATATGTATAATTGGTATTATTTATTATTGCCTTTAATTATACTCTTACTGTGTTGCATTTCATACATTTTGTGTAAGAAATTTTTTCATCTCCAAATCTTCTAGAAAGGAGAAAAGATAATGGGATACTTGCATTTGATTGATCCATGTGACAAATCATAAACCATGGATTAGGATTCCAAGGGATTTCGAACTACGTTAAATATTTGTGTCACTTCACATTTCCACTACATACTCTATTTATATTGATTTGACTATTGTTACTTTTCTTATATTGATTTGGTTTACTCTATCAGTTTTAGTTTGTTTACTATTAGCTCTATACAATTTAAATAACTATATCCCCCCCCCCCCCTATCATTTCTTTGATCATATCAATTAGTATTAGAGTAAGATGAGCTAATAGTAAGTTCAGAAAGCTCAGCTTAATGCATGTTTAGGCTGGATAAAAAAGATCTTACCTAGTGCAATTAACTAAGTGAAACTTATTGAAACTATCTCACCTTATTCTAAACCAGTTGATCAAACTTGATTCTAAGTCCCTTGGGTGGTTAGCTTTGAGAAAACTCTATTTGAGGAATATGACTACTTTAAGAATGTCCTTTGTGACTCGCCATAAATTGTGAGTTTACGTTAAAAGAAATTGTTTGGTAAATCTAAAGCTAAGTTTGAATTTCTAACGTTTAGACAAGGGTTAAATCCTAATTAAAATTTACAATCAAAGCTAAATCTTACCCCACCTAAGTCTACCCTATTCCTTATTCTTAATCTCATAACCTAATCCTAAATAACTTTAACAAAATATTTGCTTGATATTTTGTGCTACTTGTCCAAGTACTTGAAAAGAAAACTTTTCAATCTTGGAGATCTACTATAAGGGTGTGTTTGGTTCAAGTTATCATGCATAAACTTGGTTATGTGATTACTAAGTAATCACATAATCAAGGTTATGGGGAATGAAACATAACTTATGTTGTTTGGTTCAATCCTAAGTAATGCAATAAAAATTTATTTGTTTGAAGATTTTAAAGTATAACCTAGTTTAATATTTTATTATATTACCCTTGATTCAATTATAAGACTCCCTTTACTCTTAAACATATTTTCTTATGGTCGTGTCAATCGGAACGATCGCCGTTGTCACCCGATGAGATGGTGGTGACGGTGATCGACGACTGATGGCGATGGTTGGCGATCGATGACCCATTGTGGCAATGGTCGGCCGAATATTGGGACCAGTGGGCGGTGATAGCTGACGACCGACGACCAGTGGGTAGCGATGGGGCAGCGGTCGATGGGCGAGGACCAGTAGTCGACAAGCAGGGACCGATGGCTAAGGAGGCAACGATGGAAGTCAACAACTGTGATTGATCGATTAGGATTTTAATTATATTAATAACTCATGTATGACCGGATTGACATTTGATAAATTGATAGAGGTATTTTTGTCCCAAAGGGTAAAAATTCAATGATAATTTTGGAAAAAAATTCATAACTCCGAAATCAAGGAAAACCTCACTTCTCCAAGGTTTTCTAATTCTAGGTTCCACAACTCTTTTGTCGACATGTTAGACATCCATTGTGACTCGATAATTGCTCAAATTCTGAACCAAATAAGGTTTTTATTGATAACCTTGGATAGATAACCAAGGCTATTGACAAATACCCCTAAACAAATGCACCTTAATGGTATTGCAAGAAGGCTATAGTACTTCTCATCCTCATCTCTTTAATGTCAATAACTTTGTCTATTGGAAGAGAAAAATAGAGTACTAACTCATGAATGAGATAGACAATTGGAGCATGATAAAGACTAATTTCGACATACCAAAGGATGAAAGTGGTCAATCTTTGAGCTTTGACAAATGAACTAATGACATTAAAAAGAGGGCTCAGGCAAATGCAAGAACTACTACAACACTTCAGTGCGACCTAACTTAAGAACAACTAAGCAAAGTAAGGTCATTCCAAAGTGTTAAGGAACTATTAGAGAAAATCATTGAGCTACACGAAAGAATAGTTGACTTCGGAATCGCCAAGAGGGAACTCTTTCAAAATCAACTTCAAACCATTCAAATGAAGGATGGTGAATCTATAAGTCAATTTCATAACAAGTTCAAGGAGATTCTGAATAAACTACATTCACTAAGTGAACAAGTTAAAAGTCGAGACTTAATCAGGAATGCCTTAAAGACATTTCTAAGGACGTCTTTATGGCATCTATGGTAGATGCATATAAAGTATCTAGAGACTTATCTTTAATTAAATTAGATAATTTTTTACAAATTTAAACTTTATGAACAAACTAATCTTGACCATTTGGAGAAAGATATAGTTTTGGTTGCCGGTATCTCAGAGTCAACTCAAGTTAAACTAAAGTCTAAAGTCAAATCCAAGGTTGCATACGAGTCAAGATATGAGTTTGAGTCAGAGTCTGGTGATGAAGATGTTGGAATGTATACTGAAAGCCAAGCTCTTTTTGTATTAACATTTTTATTTTGAAATAAGAATCACATGATCATTGTTTGCACTTTATATATTTATTATATGTGTGCATATTGTCTAATATTTTACATTGTAGATAACATGGTGCTTGGTGTGGCACAGAAGATCATGTTATCAGTATCTTGTAGAATATAAGTAGAGGCTCACAACCAAGATGTTTTTGGACAAACCATTGGCATGGTTGTAGTGTAACTTGGTATTGTTTTGTCTTGAACATAGAGTTACACTAGTACACTTAGGTGTATTGAGCAGGACCGACATAGAGGTGATTCAATTTATTGCTGACTACATAATTGAATCGGACCTCGGATATTATATTGTACATGCTCTTAATCCCAATATAATAACAGACACATGTACTTAGTATTTATTTCTTTGATTTACCAGAGGGTGAGATTTAGATGGATTAAATCAATATGCCCGGTAAGTTGGGAAATAATATTATTTACATGGTGTGCCGTTGATTATAGGAGGAAACCGTGTCCTATATATTAGGTTGATGATGTCCCCTTGAGGAGCTCATAAGGTTCATCATGTAAACCCAGCTGGTTGACTTAGTCAACATGATGATAAGGTTGAGTGGTACTACTCGAGGAATTAGATGTTAATTAATTGATGGTCAGTAAATCAATTAATTGACGGATATTCGATATCTTAAACATGGGGAGATGAATGTACAAATAATATATGGAGCCCATATTAATTTATGGGGGTTGGTGAGGTAGTTCAATGATGATCCTCTAGTGGAATGGAACATCATTGATGGATCAAGTGAGTGTAGTTCCGATCCATCGGGTGGCCAAGATCCAACTCCTCCTTATGGTCTCTATCATAGCCTAATATAATCCTTGTGAAGTCTAGATCCAAGAATGTAAAACAAAACTCTAGAACCAACGATTGGGATTAAATCCCTAGATCCGATGGTAGGGATGAAACCCTAGAACCAACGGTTGGGATTAAATCCCTAGATCCAATGGTTAGGATGAAACCCTAGAATCGACGGTTGAGATTAAATCCCTAGATCCGATGGTTGGGATGAAATCCTATATCCGACGGTTGGGATGAAATCCTAGATCCGACGGTTGGGATGAAATCCTAGATCCGACGGTTGGGATGAAATCCTAGATCCGACGGTCGGGATGAAACCCAAGATCCGACGGTTGGGATAAAACCCTAGATCCGACGGTGGAGATTAAATCCCTAGATCCGACGGTGGAGATTAAAGGAGTCCTAAGCCTAACTCTATAAAAGGAAAGCTTAGGGTTGGGCGGCAAGAGAATGAATTGGGGTTAGGGTTTTGAGTTGGGCGGCTAGGGTTTGGGAGCTAGGGCTTGGGCGGCAATCTTCTTCCATCAAATTGTTGCCGGCGCCCATCTTCCTCAATCAAGACTTGGCCGGCGCCCATCCTCTAGGCCTCTCTCTTATTCGTTGGCCGGCGGTTCTCCTTCCATTGGTGGCCGGCGTTAACTCCTCCAATCTCTCTAAGGTGGCCGGCGGTTCTCCTTCCATTGGTGGTCGGCGCTTCATCCGCTCGTTCCTTGGCCGGCGGTTGCATCAAACTCCTTTGCTTGGTGGCCGGTTCTAGAAAGGAAAGGTTTTGTTGGTTCTTCTCTTTGTTCGCAGCGGACAAGGAAGAGAAGAACGCGATCTAGAAGGCTTCTACTCGTGGAGGATCTTCGCCCACACGTCATCCATGAGGAGGATAGGACATACGGTAGAAGATCGTAAGGTATAAAGTGGTACAACTTTATTTTCAGATCTGAGCATGTTATTTTAATTGTCGATTATACAATTATGCATATGTATATATTTTGTATAATCTTGGACCCCGAAGACAAACACAAAAACCGGCGATCCGTCCGTCGTCTCTTCCGCGGCTAACCAACTAGAAGAGTTGTGTTGCTTGAACAACTAGTTTGTTCAAGCGACCACTCAAGTTGTTAGCACGACGACAAATTGGTTGTGCTAAGGAAGCTCATCTCATCCTGATTAATTCTCTCATTAGTGAAAATTTTAATCCGGGGACATGGGAGCCAATGAGCCTCCGAAGCAACTCCCTACAAGTGGTATCAGAGCCACGGTTTCCGGTTTTGTGTGTTTTGGATTCGGTTACTTTCATGCACATATCATATATTGAGTATGCCGGATAATAGTAGGATGTGCGTAGGCTAACTTTTTGGTTGCAGGCATAAGATCTGACTATTATGGCTATTTGGTTGTATGTGATTGTTTTGTGTGTGATTGTATGTATATTATTTGAATCCTCGGGGTTGACGAGGCTAGATTAGTATTTAATTTTTTTGTAATTAAATACGGCATTGTTTAGCCGCTCATTTTAGTTTACTTTTGATCTAGATTATTTGTACACTCCTTTGTGGAGTATAGGATCGATGGATGTAAATTAAAATAGTTTATCTCGGCTCGGATCTCTTTGGTGACTTGCCCACGGGAAAAGATGGAGCGGACGAGGTGGCGACACGACGGGATGCGTATTGGAGGACAATGCCATAATAGTTGGAAAAATTCTATTTTTTTCATATTTATTGCTTATTTGTTTTATATGCATGTTGTGTATGCTTTTAAAATTTCTCAATTTCAATTTACTAAGTGGGAGAGGGAAATTTTAATTAATTCCCGCGACCTCCATTACAATTTGACGTGTGATGCAACAAACTTGTGTGTTGGCTCTGAGTGCCTTCCTCCCTGCGGACGGATTTGTTTGTGGATCACTAGGTCAAATAATGGTTATAGAAAATTATCTAGGGGCATGTGTACTTCCACAACGGTAAGGCACATAATCCGAAAATAATTCCCTTAGTATCGTGTAATGGTGCACACTTAGATACAAATAAAAGTATCCTCCCCATCGGAGTCACTGCTTTTATTTGTAGGGCCAAAGAGGAACCAACTATTATTTTTATTTGTCAAAAAGTAAGGTTGACAAGATAATAAAATTAATGGGTAAAACCTCCTCTTACAAATGTAGAATTCATATACGTCCACACAGCATGGCATGCGATATTCTCGGTGATTTGAGGTGTTGGTTGATTTCGGGATTTTATTGTTTTGAGGAATCAATAATATTTGAAATCTAATATTTTGATCATTGTGATTCTTAGGTTTTTCAAATGGCTTTCAACCCACTTGCTGTAATTTTAAAAGAAAATAAGCTTATTGGACCAAACTACATTGATTGGAAAAGAAATCTGGATATTGTCTTAACTGCGGAGGAGTACAAATTTGTACTCTTCGAGGTCTGTCCTCCTAAGCCCTCCGATGACTCTGATGAAAAGGAGAAAGAACGTTATAAGAAATGGGTCAAGGTAGATGAGATGGCGCGGTGTTACATTTTAGCATCCATGTCAAATGTGCTGCAACATCAGCATCAGGCCATAGCCACAGCTTATGACATGATGTTCAATCTCAAGGAACTTTTCGGACATCAGAGTACGGCGGCTAGAGAGGAGGCAATGAGAAACTTGATGACGACCACCATGATCGAGGGAACACCCGTTAGGGATCATGTTCTCAAGATGATGGCTCATCTTAATGAGATGGAAGTCCTCGGAGCTGAGATCGATGGGGAAACCCAGGTCGATATCATTCTCCAGTCTTTGCCTAGGAGTTTTGAGCAGTTCCGCCTCAATTACAACATGAACAAGAGGTTGTATTCGTTGGCGGAGCTTCTAACAGAACTCCAGGCGGCAGAGGGGCTTTTTCGTCAAAGTGCTCAAGCCATGGTCGCTCAGAAGGTTTCTTCCTCTAAACCGAAAGGTAAGAAGAAGAAGAAGCAAGGTGGAGCGAAGAAAGTGGCAGTGGGACCTCAGGCAGGAGTGAAGAAGCGAAGGCAAGTGCTTCACTTGCAAGCTGATTTGGACATTGGAAGGCGGTTGTCCTCGCGAAGAACAAAGGTATATATTCTTGTTTAGTTGTTGAAACATGTTTAGCGGTGTTATCTACGAGCACGGTGTGTAGATCTGAAGCCAGCGATCATGTCTGCAATACTTTGCGGGGTTCGAAACCCGACGATTAGTGAGGAGATTACCGTCTTCATGGGCAATGCTTCAAAGGTGGCGGCTATTGCAGTGGGAGACGTTTATTTATCTTTTGAAAGGAATAAAGTTTTGGTTTTGAGAAATTGTCTTTATGTACCTACTTTTAGAAAGAATTTAATTTCAGTTTCTAAATTGTTTATGGATGGATATTCTGTTTCTTTTAATGACAAAGTGGTTATAAAAAGGAATAGGGAGATTATCTGTTCTGGTACATTGGTTGGCAATTTATATACTCTTGAACCGAAAACTCCCATGATGCATATAGAAGTCAATAACTCATCTTCTAAGTCTAATAAGAGAAAAGAACCTTCGCAAATGAACCAGACATATCTTTGGCATCTAAGGCTTGGTCATATTAACCTAAGCAGAATTCAAAGGTTGATTGCTGATGGACCTTTGGGTTCATTAGTGGTGGAGGATCTCCCAACCTGCGAATCTTGCTTGGAAGGTAAAATGACCAAGAGGGCCTTTCAAGGCCAAGGGGTATAGAGCCAAAGATGTGTTAAAATTGGTTCATTCTGATTGGTGCGGTCCTATGTCTATCCAGGCAAGAGGTGGTTTTAAATATTTCGTCTCTTTTATAGATGATTATTTAAGATATGGATACATTTACTTGATGCGCCGTAAGTCTGAATGCTTTGACAGGTTCAAAGAATTCAAGGCTGATGTGGAGAACCGTCAAGGTAAGAGTATTAAGACCCTACGATCTGATCGTGGTGGTGAGTACCTCTTGGGAGAGTTTAGGAATTACTTATCAGAGGCTGGGATTCATTCCCAATTGTCTGCACCTGGCACACCCCAGCAGAATGGTGTAGCAGAGCGAAGGAATAGGACTCTTATGGAGATGGTCATATCGATGATGAGTTATTCTGAGTTACCTGTTTCGTTCTGGGGGTATGCGCTGTATACGGCAATGTATACTCTGAACTTGGTTCCATCTAAATCAGTACCTTCTACCCCTGTAGAATTGTGGACTGGGCGAAAGCCTAGTCTGAGACATATTCGGATATGGGGGAGTCCAGCACATGTGCTGAAGGCTAATGCTGGTAAGTTGGAACCTCGTACAGAAGTGTGCATGTTTGTTGGCTACCCTAAGGGAACGAAAGGTGGTTTGTTTTATAATCCTAGAGATCAGAGGGTGATCGTTAGCACGAACGCCAGATTTCTAGAGGAGGATTATGTAATGAACCACAAGCCCAAGAGTAGGATTGTTCTTGAGGAGTTGGCGAAGTCGACTTGGTACCACCGGTACAAGAGGAGATACCACAAGTCACTGCACCGCGTGTCACAGAGCATACACAGGAGACACCTCGTCGTAGTGGGAGGGTTGTTAGACAACCCGAGAGATTCATGTTTTTGGGAGAGTCTTCGGACTTAGTCCCTGGTGAACATGAACCTGATCCCTGGACATATGACGAGGCACTCCAAGATAGAGATGCGGTATCTTGGCAAAGAGCGATGAATTCAGAGATAGAATCTATAGATTCTAATCAGGTTTGGGAGCTAGTAGAGCCACCCGATGGTGTAAAAGCCATTGGATGTAAGTGGATCTACAAGAGAAAGAGAGGGGTAGACGGGAAGGTTGAGACCTTCAAAGCTAGGCTTGTTGCGAAAGGGTATACTCAGAAAGAGGGCATCGATTATGAGGAGACCTTTTCGCCGGTAGCTATACTTAAGTCTATCCGGATTTTCTTATCTATAGCTACTCATATGGATTATGAGATTTGGCAGATGGATGTCAAGACAGCTTTCCTTAACGGAAGTCTTGAGGAGAACATCTATATGTGGCAACCAGAGGGATTCATTGCTAAAGGCAAAGAGCATCTTGTATGTAAGCTTAATCGGTCCATTTATGGATTGAAGCAAGCTTCTAGATCTTGGAACATCCGCTTTGATGAGGTAATCCAGTCATATGGATTTATTCAAAGTCCGGATGAGCCTTGTGTATACAAGAGATGTGACGGAAACGTAGTGGTGTTTCTTGTACTATACGTAGATGACATTTTGTTAGTTGGCAACAATATCAAAGTGTTATCAGACGTAAGAGTATGGTTGTCCAAACAGTTTGACATGAAGGACTTGGGAGAAGTGGGACACATCCTTGGGATCAAAGTTATAAGGGATCACAAGAAAAGGATGTTGTGCTTATCTCAAGCTTCATACATTGACACTATCCTTGATCGTTTTAGCATGCAGAACTCCAAGAAAGGTTTTCTACCTTTTAGGCATGGAGTACCTTTATCTAAAGAGATGTGTCCCAAAACATCAAAGGAGATATAGGACATGAAGGCGGTTCCTTATGCTTCGGCAGTAGGAAGCATCATGTATGCTATGCTATGTACGAGACCAGATATCTGCTTTGTCGTGGGCATGGTTAGAAGATATCAGAGTAATCCTGGACAGGGACATTGGACTGCGGTAAAGAATATATTGAAGTACCTGAGAAGGACTAGGGATTATATGCTGGTTTACCGGGCAGATCAATTAGTTCCTGTGGGTTACACGGATTCGGATTTCCAATCAGATAGGGACAAGAGTAAGTCTACCTCGGGGTTTGTGTTTACTTTTGGAGGTGGAGCCATAGTATGGAGGAGTGTCAAGCAGAAATGTGTGGCGGACTCTACCATGGAAGCTGAGTATGTGGCAGTCTCTGAGGCAGCCAAGGAAGCTGTATGGCTCAGGAACTTCTTGATGGACTTGGATGTGATTCCTAGTTTGCCCAGAACTATCATAATTTATTGTGATAACAGTGGTGCAGTTGCAAACTCGAAGGAACCACAAGCCCATAAGGCGAGTAAACACATAGAGCGCAAGTACCACCTGATACGAGAGATCGTAAAGCGAGGAGAAGTAGCTGTCGCCAATATTGCATCAGAGGATAACCTGGCGGATCCATTCACTAAGGCTCTTCCAGCGAAAGCGTTTGATAGGCATGTGGAGGACATGGGGATCAGATGTATGGCAGTGTGATGACAGCATAGTCTTTTAATATAAGTGGGAGATTGTTGGAATGTATACTGAAAGTCTAGCTCTTTTTGTATGAACATTTTTATTTTGAAATAAGAATCACATGATCATTTTTTACACTTTATATATTTATTATATGTGTGCATATTGTCTAATATTTTACATTGTAGATAACATGGTGCTTGGTGTGGCACAGAAAATCATGTTAACAGTATCTTGTAGAATATAAGTAGAGGCTCACAACCAAGATGGTTTTGGACAAACCATTGGCATGGTTGTAGTGTAGCTTGGTATTGTTTTGTCTTGAACATAGAGTTACACTAGTACACTTAGGTGTATTGAGCAGGATCGACATAGAGGTGATTCAATTTATTGCTGACTACATAATTGAATCGGACCTCGGATATTATGTTGTACATGCTCTTAATCCCGATATAATAACGGACACATGTACTTAGTATTTATTTCTTTGATTTACCAGAGGGTGAGATTTAGATGGATTAAATCAATATGCCCAGTAAGTTGGGAAATAATATTATTTACATGGTGTGCCGTTGATTATAGGAGGAAACCGTGTCCTATATATTAGGTTGATGATGTCCCCTTGAGGAGCTCATAAGGTTCATCATGTAAACCCAGCTGGTTGACTTAGTCAACATGATGATAAGGTTGAGTGGTACTACTCGAGGAATTAGATGTTAATTAATTGATGGTCAGTAAATCAATTAATTGATGGACATTCGATATCTTAAACACGGGAAGATGAATGTACAAATAATATATGGAGCCCATATTAATTTATGGGGGTTGGTGAGGTAGTTCAATGATGATCCTCTAGTGGAATGGAACATCATTGATGGATCAAGTGAGTATGGTTCCGATCCATCGGGTGGCCAAGATCCAACTCCTCCTTATGGTCCCTATCGTAGCCTAATATAATCCTTGTGAAGTCTAGATCCAAGAATGTAAAACAAAACTCTAGAACCAACGGTTGGGATTAAATCCCTATATCCGATGGTAGGGATGAAACCCTAGAACCAACGGTTGGGATTAAATCCCTAGATCCGATGGTTAGGATGAAACCCTAGAATCGACAGTTGAGATTAAATCCCTAGATCCGACGGTTGGGATGAAATCCTAGATCCGACGGTTGGGATGAAATTCTAGATCCGACGGTTGGGATGAAACCCAAGATTCGACGGTTGGGATAAAACCCTAGATCCGACGGTGGAGATTAAATCCCTAGATCCGACGGTGGAGATTAAAGGAGTCCTAAGCCTAACTCTATAAAAGGAAAGCTTAGGGTTGGGTGGCAAGAGAATGAATTGGGGTTAGGGTTTTGAGTTGGGCGGCTAGGGTTTGGGAGCTAGGGCTTGGGCGGCAATCTTCTTCCATCAAATTGTTGCCGGCGCCCATCTTCCTCAATCAAGACTTGGCCGACGCCCATCCTCTAGGCCTCTCTCTTATTCGTTGGCCAGCGGTTCTCCTTCCATTGGTGGTCGGCATTCACTCCTCCAATCTCTCCAAGGTGGCCGGCGGTTCTCCTTCCATTGGTGGCCGGCGCTTCATCCACTCGTTCCTTGGCCGGCGGTTGCATCAAACTCCTTTGTTTGGTGGCCGGTTCTAGAAAGGAAAGGTTTTGTTGGTTCTTCTCTTTGTTCGCAGCGGACAAGGAAGAGAAGAACGCGATCTAGAAGGCTTCTACTCGTGGAGGATCTTCGCCCACACGTCGTCCACGAGGAGGATAGGACATACGGTAGAAGATCGTAAGGTATAAAGTGGTACAACTTTATTTTCAGATCTGAGCATGTTATTTTAATTGTCGATTATACAATTATACATATGTTTATATTTTGTATAATCTTGGCCCCCGAAGACAAACACAAAAACCGGCGATCCGTCCGTCGTCTCTTCCGCGGCTAACCAACTAGAAGAGTTGTGTTGCTTGAACAACTAGTTTGTTCAAGCGACCACTCAAGTTGTTAGCACGACGACGAATTGGTTGTGCTAAGGAAGCTCATTCCATCCTGATTAATTCTTTCATTAGTGAAAATTTTATTCCGGGGACATGGGAGCCAATGAGCCTCCGAAGCAACTCCCTACAGAAGATTTATTATCAAAGATACCCAATACTGTCGAAAGGGTGATCAAGAGAAAGTAGTTTACAAAAAGGGAAGTTAGGAAAGAATTTCAAAAGAAGAAAGTCATATGCTACCACTGCAATAAGAAGGGTCACATCAAGTCAGAGTGTCCCCAACTTAAAGAAGCATATAATCAGGGGAAAATAAAAAAGAAGTTCAAGAAAGCTCTCAATGTGACTTAGGATGAGTTATCTGAATCTGAGTCAAACACAAAGCAAATTAGCTACTTATCTTTTGTAGCAGAAACATCAATTCAAGAGTCTAAATCAAAGTCAAGTTCAAGTTTAGAATCAAAACAAAAAGACTTAATTAGTGACTCAGATGAGTTAATTGATTAGGTAATGGATCCACTCACTGATAAATTGTATTACACTATTTCATATTTAACTAAATCTTTAGCTAAATCAAAGTCTAGAGTTAAGTCTCTTCTTAAGGAGGTCAAAGACCTTAAGGAGAAGACTCATGTTGCCTCTTTAATTGAGAAATCTTAGGGTGAAACTTCAACTCAAATGTCAGGACTTGATAAAGAAAATTTTATATTGGAGACTCAAGTTGAAGAGTTCATAATCTTATTAAATAAGTTTTTATTGGAGTCAAAATACTTGAATGTGATACTTGGATCCCAACAAACTATATATAACAAGACCAGACTTGGATTTATCAAAGCAATCACGTTTCCTATGTATCTTTAATTAATAGAAATAATCATGCTAAAACTAAGAGAGCTTGGGTGGCTATATCATGCTTATATAAGAAAATTGGAACTAAAACTTTATGGGAGCCTAAGTCATGTATATATTTTGTGAACCCACCTAGAATGTTTGTGAAATCATGATTAGTTTCTACTTGGAACAACTTAGGGGGGGACTTAGCTTAAATTTCTAGTTTAGGAATTATGTATGTTCAAAATGGTTTTCAAAGTTTATGTATGTTCAAAATAATTTGTGTAGTTTCAAAATTTATGTATGTTCAAAACTTGCTTTTAACTTTCAATCAATAGACTTAGGTTTTACCATAAAATTACATGGGCCTATAATTTTAGAAGCTTTATATCTCACAAAAATAGTAGGATCAACTGTTTGTGTATTTCACCAAATAGATAGGCGTGAGATATTAAGATTCTTTTTTGATTCCAGATACTTAGTCTATGCACCAACATGAACCAGGAATCACAAACATTGATCATATTATATGACCAATCTATTGAAGACTTATGTCTTATTGACATTAAGTTGGAAATATAAAGATTGGACATGTTAAAAATAGTTTTTAAACTTTGTATTTTTCAAAATAGATATTTTTATAAAAATTTATGATTTTACTATTTCAGACACTCAGAATAAATTTGGGCATCCTAATAGTTTATTTTAATATTAAAATTAAAATTTAATAATTCTCATGAAGTTTGACCACTCCTAGTGACTAGAACTTATCTAGGTGTCTGCATATACAAAACAGTAAATGAATCAGTAAGGTTTATGACCCCAAGCCCACAGAACGCTTCCAGACACCCAGATTATCTGTCATGCACTAGGCTGACTAGTCAAATCCAACTACCTAGAACCCTTCTAGGTGTCTAGATTAGTTGTATAAGTAGAGGCTCAGGGCTTAGTTTCCAAGCACCCGAACTCCCATCTCCTCTCCCAACCTCAGTCCAATTCCGCTCATGGTCATTTTATGCCTTCAAGTTCTTTTATAAACTATTAGCACTTGAAGCTTAATAGTTAACTTAGCTTGATAATTAACTTATTGACTTATTTGTCTCATTTGCAATTAACTCATTTATTTTGACTTATCACACTTAATGCTTAACTTATGTAACTTACTTGAAACTTGACATGTTTATTTGATCATTTACTTAAAGGTTGACTTATCTAGTTGGATTGTTTGACTTGACTTAATTACTTGCGAGTTGACTTTGTTGGGACCATTGGCACGTTAGAGGGGGTGAATAGCCTTCTTCGATTTCATGCTTTCGTTCATGTTCATCTACAAAATGATTAGTGCACAGCGGAATACAAAAACACATGTACAAACAAACACAAAGACACACACAACACAACACATGTTTTACGTGGTTCGAGACTAAGATTTCTACTCCACGGGCGAGCTAGTGATCTACCCTTACTATGCCTTCTCCTTCTCAACAATACGTCGGAGGTGGAGAAACCTCGTACACAAAACAATAAGCAAAATACATGTATACAATGAAAAATAATTACAAGTAAAGAAACCTTTACAAAGGAATGCTTGATTGTTGTTGTTGCTTTCTTTGAATGACTCTTGAAGGTCTGGAATGTAATATCACTTCCTCTTCAAAATCTCTCAAAAACTGTTATGAAGAACTCCTCCACATCCTCCTTTTATAAGCTTTACATGAACCATTTCACCGCCTTCAGTCAACTACTCATCACCCTCAGTCGACTACCGCATAAAATTCAATGGCTACTAACACTGTTGTTTCTTTGGATCACCGCTCAACAGATACATAACAGTCGACTACTTCGAAGAACTCCTCTGCGTCCTCCTTTTATAAGCTCAGCACGAACCATTTCACCGCCTTCATTTGACTGCTCATCACCCTCAGTCAACTACTACTCGAATCCAATGGCTACTGACACCGTCGTTTCTCTGGATCACCGCTCAAAGGATACATAATAGTCGACTGCTCATAACCCCAGTCAACTACAGTCTGCAATCGAGGCACTAGTCGAGCATGCCTCGCATATAACTGTCTGCTACAGTGTCCCCAGTTGACTACTATATCATAGTAGTCTATTGCTTATAGGAACACTATTTCTCCCATCGCCCGACCACCTAGGTTGATTCTCAACTTATTTCGGCCAATCAACTGCTCTTTCTCAGCAGTCAATTACCGAACACCATGCCTCATTCCCGAGCCGCATAGTGTCGAGCATCCAGTCTGAAATTCATGCCCCATAGTGGGAGTCGGCTTCCTACTAGATTAGTTGACTAAGCTAAATCAGCAGTCCACTACCGAGCACCTAGGCTAAAAATTGAGTCCCATGGCGAGAGTCGGCCACACTAGACCAGTCGACTAGGCAAAACCACCAGTCAATTGTCGAGAACCTAAGCTAAAAATTGAGTCCCATGGCGGGAGTCAGCCACACTAGACCAATTGACTAAGCAAAACCTCCAGTCGACTACTAAACCTCAAACATGAGATTTGACCCAAGTATAATTTTTTCATACTTGATCAATCATCCTTGGCCTAGACCTAAGCCTTCTAACCACCTCCATTAGCCTCACGTCCTAAGGGTCCATCTGAGCCCTCCATAACTCGTTCACCCTTCGCACTAGCCTTCAGGTGCTTTCATCGGTTATCATGTCATTGGGTACCCTTAGCCTACACCTAAGCCTTCTAGCCACTCCATCAACCTCACGGCTCTAGGATCCATCCCAGTCATCCACGACTCGTTCATCCTTCACTAGCCTTCAAGTGCTTCCGTCGGCTTTGTCATGCTAATGGATACCTTTGCCAAGAGGTCACGCCTCCAGGACTTCTGTTGCCAAGGCTCCATCCTTGGACTTTCCCTTTGCCCAACATCAATACTTGGACTTTCCTCGCTTGCCTAGCCTCCAGTCAACTATGACCTTCTAGGACTTCTCTTACCAAGCTCGATCCCCTGATTAGCTGGGTCTTCCCTTGCCAGACACGGCCTCTTAGACCTATCGGGACTTTCTTTGCCAAGAAAAGTCACTCTGTGACCTGCTGGGACTTTACTTCACCAAGTGTTTAGTCTCCTTTGACCAACCTAAATTTCTCTTGCCAACTTCATATGGCTACGGATATCTCATACCATCCCATAGTCCTATTATCATCCATACTCAAACACAATGTCAAACATCAAAACACTACTCGAGTCACACTCAAGTTTGGTCAATTGTGACTTAGGCCGATTGCACCAATAAGCTTCCCCTTTTTGATGTTTGACAACACCTTTAAGTTAGGCTTACTCATGAGCCCAACTTACCTCTTCTTATGCCCAAGCATAAAGAAGAGTTCCCAACTTCAGAATTTAAAATTTTGAGTTTTGGGGTTTTGTGTATATTGGATTTATAGGACATCTTTATGCACTGAGCATCTTGAGTCTAACTTAACCCCTTCCATTTCTCCCCCTTTAACACACATCAAAAAGTTTCTCATCTTCCAATGAGATCCTTCATTCTCTCCCTTGTGTCAAAATTATCCTACATGCCTTCATTCTCCCTAGCAATACACCCTTATCACTAAATGAAGAGCATTTTTCACTTCTCCCCCTTTGGTAAAAAATGCATCCATCATCTTTTGATGGACACACTCCCCCTAAAGATTTGCTTCCCCTATATCATTACCCCAACAATGTCCTTGGAGAGTTTCTAAGTCTATAGGAATTCTAAACAATCAAAAATAAGGGTAAAAGTTCAAACTTAAACTTTAACCTCCCTTAAAATTTGATCTTCACCCTAAATAACTCTCCTATTCAGTTTCATTGAAAATCTTACCCTTCCAATGTTTTCCAAAGCATATTCTAGGGTTATGAGTAGTTAGGGTACTTGGGGTTGAAGTCTAATGGTTAATTTAAACTAAATCAACCAAAAATAGACCCAATAGTCGACTGAGTGCTAGCTCAGTCGACTGATTTCTGAAATTTCAGAAATCAACAGATTTTTCAATTTTTAGTTATAGAAATGCATAAGTAATTCTATAAATTTTGAAAAATCTTGAAATTTCATATACATATTACTTATGCCAAGCACTATCAAGGAAAAATAATTTTCTATGAAAATAACTTTCAAATTCAAAGAATGATATAAGATTCAAAAGTATTGAAACTTTCAATTCTTAAGCCTAAACTGTATCAATATTGTCAATGGTGGTTTCTATCAAAAGATAGAATTCACCAAGGTTTTTAACAAGATTTAAAAATATTTTCGAAATCTTATATTGAACCATGGTCTATAGTCTAGATGTACATGACTTGTACATTAGCTTTCCTCGTGATTTCTTCCAATGATTGAATGAGTTAGAGTTCATATAGATGTACTATATAAGCATATGAACTTAACTCATTTTTCTAACATCTCACATGTATCTAGAGTGTATGAAAACACACACAAGTCATCCTATGGTCCTTGTGAGATATGGATTAGTTCTTCCCTAATTCTAAGGGCACATGCATTATTACCTAGACAATCCGATTTGATTCCTTTATATAGGACTTCAAATCATATCATTGTTCTTAAATTTAATTTAAATGCATGAATATGATCATGACATAAACAATTGCATAATTTAAAGCATTTGCTCATGATTCATGACGATAGCATAATATAGAATAAACCCAAGTATGAGTATGACATAAATAAATTTAAGCATTATCATGACATTTTAAAATGATCATATTAAGCATGATGTCATGCCATGACATATGACAAACAAAGCATGACAGACTTTATATAAGATACAAAGGTACAAGAATACCTAAGTGTTAAGCCCAAATTGTCATTTACTAATATTATACCCACTTTGCCTTAATAGACTAATTTTCCTCAAGTGTGTCAAAAATCCGAAATGACACACTATTGACTCTAAATCTAACTTGTGTCAATTATGATCGATTTTTCAAACTTTATACTTTCTATTGGCACATCCTACAATCTTTTAGGATAAAAATCTAAACTCATTTCCAAGGTATCACATAACCTTGAAAATATCCTAAAGTGTCAACTTTACCATAGTTAGGTTAACTACCCTTCCATTTAAAATTGATACACCCTAAACCCATTTAGTATGATGGAATCACGCTCCTAAGAACTCAAAACCGATTTGAGATCTTTGGGTTAACTAGAAACTCACTAGGGATATCTTCCCTTAGTACCTTCCTAATGCCCCTTCTAGGCTTGGAAGCCTTGGTCATTGAGTTTTTTTCAAGGTTAATCCTAGGACTTTCCTTGTAACCTTGTTAGTGACTTTTCTAAGTTTCTTTAAAACCTTAATCACTAGACATCTATCATGGTCAACTCTAAGGATGACTTCCCTTGTGACCTTGATTTTCCTAGACCTAGAACTTGTTCCATAGTTAAATGGAACATTATAGAAGGTTGGTATCACCTCTTTGGACTTAGGCTTGTGACCTAAGCCTTTCTTGTCTATAGTTGGTTTCTTCCTACCAACCCCTAGATTTTGACTGCTAGACCTTTTAAATGCATTTTCCATCTTCCTAAGGGGCTTTTCCATTTTCTAAAGCTTTGACCTTAAAGTTTGATTCTTTACTTTTAATACTTCAATTTTTGATTGTCCATTATACCTTTGGACATTCTTCCTCCTTCTAGGCATACGTCTAATTTTCTTGGGGTTAAAACCTAGGTTGTCTACCTTCCTATCCTTAGGTAGTGTGGTTCTTGAGGTAATACTTCTAGAATTGTCCTTAGGCAAATCATCATGTTTAACACCTAAGCAAACACCTAAGCAAACATATTTGTTTCTAGATTGATCCTTAGACTTACTACTAGCATGTCTCTTATGAACAATTGCGAGTAAATTGATACATGATATATTGTTGGCATGCTTTTTATCCTTACATAAAGTATGAGCATTATTAAAATATACCTTGGGGTTTGCCTTAGCTCCCCCTACAATTGCGAGTAATTAAATTGCTACATGATGCTCCTCTCATGTCCTTGGTTGGGTTCCTCCCTCTTGGACATTGGCTCCGGTATGCCCTTTTTGGTTGTATTTGAAGCACACTATGTGCTCCTTGCTCTTGTGAGTTAAGGCTCCAGCTTTCTTAACCTTCTCCTTCGCCTTATGTGGCGGTTGAGTTTTCTTCTTGATCAATTTTGGACATTTATTCTTGTAGTGCCCTTTCTCCCTACACTCAAAGCATATAAATATGGTCTTTATTTTTACAAGGTTTGAGTTGCCTAGTTCGGTGGTAGGGGACTCTTGAGCTTGTTCTTCACTTCTCCCGGATGTAGATGGCTCCTCTTCTTGTTCTAGCATTGAGGATGGTCTCTCCTTCCCCTTAATCCTAGAGGTCGAAGCTCCTTCAACCTCTTCCGACTTGAATGTTGAACATCTATCAACGCCCGACTCTTCAAGCTCTTGAGATACTGAGCTTCCATCTTTGGATTCTTCCTTATTGTCTTGGATCGTTTGAGGTTTCTCATGAAATTTGTCCAACTTGCTTTACAA
This sequence comes from Wurfbainia villosa, assembly GCA_025175895.1. Taxonomy (NCBI): domain Eukaryota; kingdom Viridiplantae; phylum Streptophyta; class Magnoliopsida; order Zingiberales; family Zingiberaceae; genus Wurfbainia; species Wurfbainia villosa. The sequence goes on along the minus strand of CM046007.1, from coordinate 10,975,158 downwards.
CTCCTTGGCATCCATATAGTCTCCTAGCTTGCACAAAATATCATTAGATATTAAATTTGTTAAAAAAATTTATTACCTTAACCTCGATCTTAAATTTTCAGTGTTGCTCCTTGGTCTATTTCTCAATTTTGAGGAATCTTCCCTTCTTATTCATGGGGGGTTCGAACCCTTCTACTAAGATGAATCAATCTTCAATGTTCATCATAAGGAAAATTTCTATATTCTCCTTCCATTTTTCGAAACTCCAAAATATGTAGACTTCGTAAGGAATGGGAGTGTTGATGTCGCAACCTAGTCCAAACTTTGATAACTCTATTCCTTCTCCTTCTCCTCTAGCGCTTGTGCTCTCATGGTAGTCAGTCCTTGCATAGAAACCTAGGGCTCTGATACCACTTGTTGAGACGTTGGCGTGCTAGAAGGGGGATGAATAGCACTCTTCGATTTCATGTTTTCGTTCGTGGTCATCTACAAAATGATTAGTGCGTAGCGGAATACAAAAACACACGTACAAATAAACACAAAAACAAATACACGTCACAACACACATTTTACGTGGTTTGTAACTAAGGTTTCTATTCCACAATCGAGCTAGTGATCTACCCTCACTATGCCTTCTCCTTCTCGACAACACGTCGAAGGTGAAGAAACCTCGTTCAGGAAACAACCAGCAAAATACACATATACAATGAAAAATAATTATAAGTAAATAAAACTTTACAAAGGAATGCTTGATTGTTGTTGTTTTCTTACTTTGGATGACTCTTAAAGGTTTGGAATGCAATGACACTTCCCCTTCAAAATCTCCCAAAATTTGCTACGAAGAACTCCTCCGTGTCCTCCTTTTATAAACTTCACATGAACCATTTCGCCCCCTTCAGTCGACTGCTCATCACCCTCAGTCTACTGCTTCTTAAATTCAATGGCTATTGACACTGCCATTTCTTGGGTCACCGCTCAATGGATACATAATAGTCGACTGATTACAACCTCAGTCGACTGCAGTCCCCAGTCGAGGTGCTGGTCAAGTGCGCCTAATTTCTAACTGCCTGCTACAGTGTCCCCAGTCGACTGCTCTACCATAGCAGTTGACTGCTTATCAGAACATTATTTCTCCCATCGCCCGACCACCTAGGTTAATTCCCAACTTTCTTCAGCTAGTCAATTGTCGAGCACCATGCTTCATTCCTGAGTCGCATAGTGTCGAGCACCCTGTCTAAAATTTAAGCCCCATAGCGAGAGTCAGCTTCCTACTGGACCGGTCGACTGGGCTAAACTACCAATTGATTGTCGAGCACTTAGATTGAAAATCGAGCCCCACAACAGAAGTCGGCCACATTGGACCAATCGACTGAGCAAAACCACTAGTCGACTACCGAGCACCTAGGTTGAAAATTGAGCCCTACAGCGGGAGTCAACCACACTAGATCAGTCGACTGAGCAAAACCTCTAGTCGACTGTTAAACCTCAAACATGAGGTTTGACCCAAGTATGATCCCTTCATACTTGATCAACCACCCTTGGCCTAGACCTAAGTCTTCTAGCCACCTCCACTAGCCTCATGCCTTCAGGATGCATTTGAGTCCTCCACGACTCGTTCACCCTTCATGCTAGCCTTCAGGTGCTTCCATCGTCTGACATGCCATCGGGTACCCTTAACCTAGACCTAAGCCTTCTAACCACTTCCAACAACCTCACGCCTCTAATATCCATCCGAGTCCTCAACGACTTATTCATTCTTGTGCTAGCCTTTAAGTTCTTCCGTCGATTTTGTCATGCTAACGGGTCTACCTTTGTCAAGAGGTTGCGTCTCTGGGACTTCTATTGCCAAGGCTCCATCCTTAAACTTTTCCTTTGCCAAGCATCCATACTTGGACTTTCCTCGCTTCCCTAGCCTCTAGTCAATCGCGATCTGTCAGGACTTCTCTTACCAAGTTTGATCCTCTGATCAGTTGGGTCTTCCCTTGCTAGACACGACCTCCTAGACCTATCGAGACTTCCCTTGTGAGACACGACCTCCTAGACCTGCTGGGACTTTACTTCACTAAGCATTCGGTCTCCCTTGATCGACTTGGATTTTCCTTGCCAACTCCATATGATTATGGATGTCTTATACCATCCCATAGTCATATTATCATACATACTCAAACACAATATTAAACATCAAAATACTACTTGAGTCTCACTCAAATCTGATCAATCATGATCTGAGCCGATTGCACCAACAAACTTGAAGTTTAAAATAACTTGTTCACTTTATTTGATTTAGTTACTTAACTTTTGTTTAACCCATTTTTTAATTCACTTAGTCTTAGTTAACTTTAGTGGAAAGTAAAGTAATTTTCTTAAAAAGTTTGCTAAACATGACTTTTGACTTGTGATGACGATGCATATTTTACTCTATGCTTCCTACTGGTTTTGACTTAATATTTTCTTGGCATGCTTAATGACATATTTATCTTACACAACTCCATGTTTTGATATATGTCGGAAAGAAAGAGAGGAGAGTTTAAAATTGAAATTAATTACTTGTCAAAAGGAGAAGATGCTAGTGCAATCGGCTCAGGTCACCATTGACAAGACTCGAGTTGGACTCGAGTAGTGTTTTAATGTTTGACATTGATGTCTGACAAGTGTTGGGGAGATTGTTGGTGCAATTGACCCAGGTTAGTATTTTGATATTTGACGATGGTTTGATCATTGTCATGGGAGAAGTCCAAGTCTTGTGTACTTGGCATGGAAAGTCCAACATGGATTGGCAAGGGAAAGTCCAACATGGGTTGGCAAGGGAAAGTCCAAGCTTGAGTCTTCGCAATTGGAAAGTCCAAGGGAAATATTGACAGCGTAAAGTCCAAGGGTAGAGTCTTAGCAGCATAAGTCCAATGGTTGACAGCGTAAAGTTCAAGCGGAGGTTTGGCAGCATAAGCCCAATGTGCCTTAGCAGTGTAGACCACATTAGCATGACAATAGATGATGGGAGCACCTAAAGGCTAGCGCATGGATGAACAAGTCATGGATGACTTGGAGGGATCCGATAGGCGTGAGGCTGATGGAGGTGGCTAAAAGTCTTAGGTCTAGGCTAAGGGTGGTCTAGTAAGTATGGGGCACCATACTTGGGTTAAAACCTCATGTTTGAAGTGTATTAGTCGACTGAGACTATGGTCAGTCGACTGATGGGATTCGACTAGAGTTCAACTACTGGAATTGGTCTAGCGATCATTGCGACATTGGGCGATCGTGATAACCTATAGCGATCAAGCGATCACGGAGATCGATCATTGTTGATCGAATCGAGCCGCGAAGCTTCCCGAGTCGACTGTTAGGGTTTGACAGTCGAGTGAAGGCTCGATCAGTCGACTGATGGTCTATCCGTTGGAACTAATCCGACATAGCTCATGTCGTTGTCTCACAACGGCTACAAGAGTAGTCGACTGATGGTCCCGATCAGTCGATTGCTAGGCAGAATCTAACCCAATGAGAAGCTTTAAAGGGAGTTCGAGAAGGAGGTTTTCGCCATTGGTTCTTGGATGTCTTTAGGGCGATTTGTTGCTGCAAATCGGGGTCTCCAAGTGCAACTCATGCAACCAAACAAGCAAGCATCCAAAAGAGTTTTTATAAAGTGTTTTTTACTTCTTTTGTTGTATTTCATTTGTAATTGCTTGTATTTCATTCTTATTGTTGTAAGAATACTTGTACGAGGTTTCTTCGCCTCTGACTTATTATTGAGAAGGAGTTTATTTGATTAGTGGTGTTGTATGCACTGCTAGAGCTCATTTGAACTCAATCCATGGAGTATGAACCATTCGGTTCCAAACCACATTATATCGTGGTGTCTCTTGTGCTTGTGTTGTATTTACTTTCATTATTATATATTCCACTGCGTTAACAAGTGTTATAGATACGAACGCGATCAAATTCCATCAAGCAATGCCGATGCGCTATTCACCCCCCTCCCCCCCCCCCTCTAGCGGCCACCAAGGTCCTAACAATTGATATTAAAGCCCGGGGCTCTTCTACGAATTAACAACCAGGAGCAAAGATGCTAGAGGGCAAGAAGATGGATTTTCAAGAAAAACTAGGATGAGACTTCAACACACTGCCACCATACGACCAAGAGAAATTTCCGACATGGAGGGCGAGAATGGAGACATTCTTGATGATGGACATAGAAGATTGGTCCATCATCATGGAAGGCTTTGAACCCCCTATGGATAAGAAGGGAAATGTTCTAAAGTTGAAGAAGTGGACCCAAGAGCAATGCCTAAAGTTCAAAACCGAAGTCAAGGTAACAAAACTTTTAGAAGATTTGATACCTAATGATGTTTTGTCTAGACTAGGTGAATATCAAGATGCCAAGGAGCTTTGGAGCAAATTGGCAAAGCTTCATGAAGGATCATCATCGGCCTCAAGCAAAAAACAATCACAAGAAGCCGAAGAATGTTCATCGGCTCAAGGAGAGGAGGAGGCCAACGAAGCAAGTTTATCTTCCTCACAAGAAAGTGAGGATTTGGAGTTTGAGAGAGAGTCGACATCCAAGGAGGAAGAAGAAGCACAAGAAGCCTCCACCTCTAGGATTGAGGGGGAGGAGACTAGGCCATCTTCAATACCGGAGCCAACTCAAGAGAAACCATCTACCTCCGGTCGAGAAGATGAAGAACCAATTTCGACCACCATTGACCTAGGTAACTCAAGCACATCAATTCAAAATAAAAATCATATTATGTGTTTTGAGTGTAGGGAATATGGGCACTATAAGAACAAGTGCCCTAAGAAAGTCAAGAAAAGTCAATCGGCACCGAAACCTCAAGAAAAGACCAAGGATGCCGGAGTCACCACCATTAAGATCAAGGAGCATGTGGTATTCTTCAAGTGTCACCAAAGAGGGCACTATAGAAGTCAATACTTTAGGAGAAAGGAAGGAGCATCAAATGTAGGGGGAGTCTCTAAAGCAAACCCTAAGGTAAATTTAAATAATGCTCATTCTTTAAGTAATAAGAAAAAGCATGCTAGAAGTAATCTTTCTATGTTTCATAAAGAGCATGCTAAAAATAATAAATTTTATTATTTAGGGGCTAAGAGTTACAATGTAAAAATAAAGAGAAATTTGGGACTAATGTCCCTAGAAAAATCCTATCTAGTGAAACCATTAAGAAGGTAGAGGACCATTTAGGCATTAACCCTAAGAAGGGTAGATATATGCCTAAGAAATGGAACAATGCCCAAAGATTAAATCAAAATTCAAAAATTGGGCAATTAGAGCTAGAAAATCAAGTTTTGAGATCAAAACTTGAGAAAATGGAGAAGACCCTTAGAAAGATACAAAATCAAATTAAAGGGTCAAATTGTCAAAACCTAAGGTCTAGGAAGCAAGGTCCATCTAAGGGCAAGAAAGGTTTGGGTCACAAACCTAAGCCCAAGGAGACCTACCATAGGGTTTCATTTGATTATGGAACTCAATCTAAGTCTAGGAAAATCAAGGTCACAAGGGAAGTCATCCCTAGGATTGACCATGGTGAGTCTCTAGTAGCTAAGGTTTCCATAAAACCTAGAAAGACCACTAAGAATGTTACTAAAGAGGCAATCCCTAAGGTTAACCATGATAAGATCCAAATGACCAAGGCTTCTAAGCCTAAGAGGGTATCTAGGAAAGTTATCCCTAGTGATACTTAATTAACCCAAGAAGCTCCAATAAGTATTGGGTTTCTAAGAGCGTGATTCCATCATGCTAAGTGGGTTGGGGGTGTTAACTTGAATTGGTGGGTAGTTAATCTAACCATAGTAAAGTTAACACTTTATAGCATTTTCAAAGTTATGTGATACCTTGGAAATAAGATTGAATGTTAGTCCTAAAAAAGATCTTAAGATGTGCCAATAAGCCTTGAGAATTGTGTAAAATTGACTAGACTTGACACATTTAGACTTAGAGATATTAGTGTGCAATTTGAGGTTTTTGCACACTTTAGGAATTCATGTATCAAGAAAATTATCTTAAGGTTTAGAAATCACATTTAAGATTAACACTCAAGCACTATATATCTTAATGTCACATACTTGTCATGCTTCATGTATCTTACCATATGTTTGCATGGAAGGTATGTTTATGGTGTATTGCATCTCACAAAATATATCATTCACCTTGATTGTGTATTTCAACACTTAGAAAAGGTGAGATGCTAGAATTTAAAACTCTTGGATGTTAATGCTTGTGAAAATGAAATAAAACACCAAAATACATTAACAAATATGTAAACTCAGGCATAACACTAATATATTCGATATACATGCATAAACACATTAAAATGAAACAAATTGAGTAAAGAAATTGAAATTCACTTAATTTCAGAACTGAAAATCAGATATCAGTCGACTAATAACACTGTAGCATGACACCGTGAGTTCAACAGTCGAGTGATGCTCCCAGCACTCGACTGATTGTTCATTAGTCAACTAACGATCCACAACAGTCAACTGATGATACTGTAGCTCGGGGCAGAAGAGACAACAGTCGAGTGCCCAAGCCAACAGTCGAGTGTTGGTCACATCAGTTGACTGACGACCCAAAAGCGATCGTGATACTCTGAGCTCAAGATGTAGAAGGTTCAACGATCGAAAGTGTCGAGCGTTCGATCGACTGGTTTTGTGAATCGCTCATTGAGCGCAATCACCGATCGGCGATATGGCACATCAGTCGACTAGCGTCACGATTTTATAATGCCGAACTGCTAGGGTTCGGCTTCTTCACACTTTCTTCTCGCGTGACTTCTTCTCCAATCGATCCCAAAACCTCCGACTGACCTTCTCGTGTCCACACTGGCGACTCAAAGGCTTTAGGTTTGGAACCTAACCCTGTTTTTTTGTCTTTTGAGTCCTTCTATCACACTAATGGCACCTCCACTCTCCTCCGCGAGTTAGGGTTCTGACGAGAGCTTCTTTCTGATGTTCCTCATGCGTCCTCTCCAGCAATTCGACTATTCAGTTCGTCCCTCACAAGCCTAAACTCAAAAATGGCACCAAAGTATACTTCTAAACCTTAAACCCCATCTTTTACATATACCACATTTTGATCTAACCATGTTACTTGCGTCATCACACTACATTGCATTACATTCATTGCATTCATGTAGAAAACAACGTAGGGGTAAGTCTAGGGGTGATTCTAGTGAGGTTGGGTCGCTTGCGTACCAATCGATGTCGGTTAGGTACTTGGACGAGCGATTCTTTAGAACCTACTGTAGCAATGTCATTCAGATTGTATGACATTATCAGTTGATGAAGGTCGTCTTTTGTACGCATTCCATAAATGATGATCTTCTCAAGGAGTTTGACCTCAATTTGAGGAAAGCCGATGATGGCCCGACGTACACCACTCGCGTTGCAAAATGCGACTTGGAGTTCACTTCTTCGATTTTGCAGGAGTTTCTGGAGTGTCGGTCATCCGATGACTCTTTTGTTTTTTACCCTGCTTTTGAAGCCCCTCTTCTTGCTCCGTTTGAGCATATATCATTAGAGCCCATGCATGAGCACTTCTTTCTTCGACCTCGTCCACTAGCTCAAAATCTTTTTCCAATCAATGACTTATCTGCACTTGACAATGTTCTTTACAAAGTCATTGTTGGGTGTATTCTACCTATAATGACTCGGGGTCAGGCCAAGATCCGGCCTCCCCATCTTTTCCTTATGTATGTCATGCGTCATCTTTTGGACATAAATATTGCATTGAATATATTTCATTACATTGTCCATTTTATGACCCCTGTACAGGGGAAAGTTCATATGTCATTTAGACATGTCATTACGGCATGGTTAGAGTCCATCGACATTAACATATCCAGGGGATCACTGAGGTTGCTATCAGACGCATACGACCGCATCACAGTGTGAAACTTTACACTAGCTGGGATGTAGACTGGGCTTGGACAGATGGAGTGGGTGGCTCGGCCTCAGCCCATGGGGCAGCAGGAGCCACCTATAGAGGCTGGAGATCCTGCGGTCGAGCATGAGGGGCCCGCTGCTGAGGAGGATGATCAGATGCTATCTGATGCTTCTTTAGAGAGTCTCTCGACACGGGTCACACGCTTGGAGACTCGCTTCGAGGAGTTTTATGAGGAAGCTGGCACGAGTTGGGTGGAGCTCAGTCTGGAGCAGTCCACCATGGCCGATCGCATGTCCTCCATGGGTCAGGAGTTGGGTCAGTAGCTCAGTCAGATAGAGCAACGCCAGAGCTTGATGGAGCAGCACCAGATTGATATATATGAGATGATGTGGACCTGGACCCTAGGTCAACAGCCTCCACCACCTCCAGGAGATGGCTTGAGGGATGATAGCTAGGCGCAAATTAGGGATTTTTTTCCTTTTTATAGTGAGGTCGAGAGTTTTTCTTGAACATCTATTTTGATTATAGACCTGCATTTATGATGAATGAAATATTTTGTTTATGAAAAATCATGTGTCTTTGTCTGATTGTGTGAGTGTTAATGTGTTTATATACTCTATTTTGTCATGTCATGACATCATATCTACTTTTAATTATATAAAATGTCATGATATTGCTTAGGGTTACTTTCTATGTCATGTTCATGTTTAGAGTCTATTCATATGTCATGACATTGTGATCATTGGTCATGCTTATTTATGATTATCACTTATGCCATGATCATTCATGCATTAATCAAAATTGAGTTAAGGACTACGACATGATTTGAAATCCCATATATAAGGGAGTCATATAGAGTTGCCTAGAAAATGCATGAAGTCATAATAACCCTAATTTCACATCTCACAATTACATTAACTTGTGTGTGCTTTATACACCTTAGATACATGCGAGATGTTAGGAAAATGAGTTAAGTTCAAGGTGCATAGATGTTGCATCTAAATGAACTTAAACTTATTTCAATCATAAATATGGATCATGAGGAAAGCTAATGTACAAGTCATGTACATCTAGCCAATAGTCCATGGTTCAAAATAGGTTTTCAAAATCATTTTAAAATCCTTTTAGAAAATTTTAGTGAAGTCTATCTTTTGATAGCAATCACCATTGAAGAAGTTGATACAAAATAGATAAAAAAACATTAAAATTTTAATGGTCTTTGAACTTTGTATCAATCTCCTATTTTAATGGGTATTTTATTTTCAAACTATTTTTCAACCATTATATTCCATGTAAGTAATGTGTGTATAAAATTTCAAATTTTTTTGAAATATGTATATTTACCTACACATTTTTAAACTTCGTTTCTAAAAACTTGATTTCTGAAAATCAGGGATCAGTCGACTGATGATGATTTTAGTCGACTATTATATGGAAGAGTCGACTGATAGGTTGATTTTGGGTAAACAAGGATGTTTAGCTCATATTTAAGCTATGTTAGGGTTCCCTAATCACTCCTAACCCTAGGATATGCTTTGGAAAGCATTAGAAAGGGTGAAAATCCATTGGATATGAATTAGGAGAGTTGTTAGGGTGATGTATCAATTTTAAGGTATGGGAAAGTTCAATGTTGAACTTTGGACCTTATTTTTGATGGTTTAGAGTGTCTATAGGCTTAGGGACTTCCCAAGGACATTGTTGATGCAATGGTCAAGGGGGATCAAGCCTTTAGAGGGAAGTATCCATCTTAGGATGACGGATGTATATTCTTTCTCATGAGGGGGAGAAATGGGAATTTAAGATGTCCAATTTGGAAATTGAAAGAGTTTATAGGATTGCCTCTCTTAAGTGATATGAGACTTATCACTAGGAAGATTGTAGACATCCTAGATATTTTTGGGCAAAGGGGGAGATTGTAAGATCTCATTGGGATATGAGACATTGACCTCCTTGGGGAGAACCTTTTTGATGTATATCAAAAAGGAGGAGAATTAATGGGAGAATGTTAGAATTACCAATTTGGAAAAATGAGTAAGGGAATTTGAGTTAGGGACCTAACTCAAGGGTGTTTTTGTCAAACATAAAAAAAAAGAGATTGTTGGTGCAATCGGCTCAAGTCACGATTGACCAGACTCGAGTTGGACTCGAGTAGTATTTTGATGTTTGACATTGATGTCTGACATTAATGTCTGACAAGTGTTGAGGAGATTGTTGGTGCAATTGACCCAGGTTAGTATTTTAATGTTTGACGATGGTTTGACCATTGTCATGGGAGAAGTCCAAGTCTTGTGTACTTGGAATGGAAAGTCCAACATGGGTTGACAAGGAAAGTCCAAGCATGGGTCTTGGCATGGAAAGTCCAACATGGGTTGGTAAGGGAAAGTCCAAGTTTGAGTCTTGGCAATTAGAAAGTCCAAGGGGAATATTGGCGACGTAAAGTCCAAGGGTGAAGTCTTGGCAACATAAGTCCAATGGTTGGCAGCGTAAAGTCCAAGCAGAATCTTGGCAGTGTGAGCCCAATGTGCCTTGGCGGTGTAGACCACATTAGCATGACAATAGCTGATGGAAACACCTGAAAGCTAGCGTATGGATAAACAAGTCATGGATGACTTGGAGGGATTCGATAGGCATGAGGCTGATGGAGGTGGCTAGAAGGCTTAGGTCTAGGCTAAGAGTGGTCTAGCAAGTATAGGGGCACCATAATTGGGTTAAGACCTCATGTTTGAGGTGTATCAGTCGACTGAGACTATGGTCAGTTGACTGATGGGAGTTGACTAGAGTTCGTCTACTGGAATTGGCCTAGCAATCGACTGCCAGCATTGGGTAGTCGATCGATGTATAATCGGCGATCGATCTACGATCGATCGACTATTAGTCGAGAATTCGACGCGAAGTTTCTCGAGTCATCGTTAGGGTTTCGATCAGTGAAGGCTCGATCGATCGGTGATCGTCATGATCAGTCGACTGATGGTGTAAAATATCAAAAAAATGAAATACCTCTTGTTCATGAAGAAATTTACATATAGAATTTTTCCGGTATTTAATTTTTCTGATATTTTACAGATGGTCTATCCATTGGAACTAATCCGATGTAGCTTATGTCGTTGTCTTACAACGGCTACAGGAGCAGTCAACTGATAGTCCCGATCAATCTACTGCTAGGCGGAATCTAGCCCAAGAAGAAGCTTTAAAGGGAGCTCGAGAAGGAGGTTTTCACCATCGATTCTTGGACGTCTTTAGGGCGATTTATTGCTGCAAATCGGGGTCTCCAAGTGCAACTCAAGCAACCAAACAAGCAATCATCCAAAAGAGTTTTTATAAAGTGTTCCTTACTTCTTTTATTGTATTTCATTTGTAATTGCTTGTATTTCATTCTTATTGTTGTAAGAATACTTGTACGAGATTTCTCTGCCTCTGATTTGTTGTCGAGAAAGAGTTTATTTGATTAGTGGTGATGTACGCATCGCTATAGCTCGTTTGAGCTCAATCCGTGGAGTATGAACCATTCGGTTCTGAACCATGTTATATCGTGGTATCTCTTGTGCTTGTGTTGTATTTACTTTCATTATTATATATTCCGCTATGATAACAAGTGTTGTAGAGACGAACGCGATCAAATTCCATCAAACAACGCGGATGCGCTATTTCCCACCCCCCCCCCCCCCTCTAGCAGCCACCGAGGTCCTAATAGAAGAGAATTTTTTTTTAACTTTTTCTAGATTTGTTATTCAAGGGTTTAACTTTCAAGATATGTTATTCAAGGGGAGAGTGCATTCATGTATGGTTTTCTCTTAACTTTAAATAAGATTGGTATACATTTTAAAGGGAGAGATTGCTAGTGTCAAGTGCACCACAAAATAAAATATATATTTTAATGTATGAAATAAGATTTAAAGTTAGGATGTTTGGTAATCTAATTTGGCTTGTCAAGTGTGCAAGTGTATAAACTCGATAGGTTAAGTCTAGAAGTGGTGTTTCATAGGAAGGACCTAGAGGTCCCAGGCAAAGCACAATAAGTCCTAGAGGCCCTAGGTAAGATAAAGAAGTCTTGGAGGTCCCAAGTAAGGTAAGTCCTAGAGGTCTCAAGCAAGGTAATCTTGAGTAGTCTTCTATTTTAGAATATAGTGATAGATTGTCAGTATTTTTGAGGACAGAGTAGACTCAAGCTAGGAACCACTCTGATATAAGAGTGAGACAACTGAGTTATTGTAGATGCATATTATATTGTGCTAATACTATGATGTAAGAACTTAGGTTTATAGGTTGGATCATATCAGCCAGATCAAATGAATTCAGACACCCCTATTAGATCCAAGCAATTGAATCATTTTCAAGAGTTTAGGTTTAGGTTATATCCAGATCAAGTCTAGGTGCATGATGATGTGATAAACTCTATTGCAGAGAATGCAGATTGAGGATCTATGGTGGTGTGTCATGTCAGCATTCGGGGTGACCGAAGAAGATGAAGACCGACAAAGTTAGACCGATCAGGTATTGCTTGTTGGTGTAATCAACCTCAGGTCAAGATTGACCGAGCTCGAGTTAAGCTCAAGTTGAGTTTTGATGTTTGACAATATGACAGTAAGTCGATGATGAGTGAAGGATGGTATGAGACATCTGAGATTGTGTGATGAAGAAGAAGATGATTGTGTGAAGAAGAAGGAGATTGTTGGTGTAGTCATTATTGGATCAAGTTGATCAATGATGCATGTAGGGTCAAGGTTGAGCATAAAGTCAAGTAGGTTGAGGTTGACCCGATACTTAATAAGTGAAAAAATTCAATTGGATTATGGAGGACTAGACATTTGGTGGTTGGAAGTCTAACAGGATGTTGACAAGTGCGAAATCAAGTAGGTCAAGGTTAACTAGATACTTGACAAGTGGAAAAATTCAAGTGGGTCAGAGAGGACCAGATATTTGGTGGTCATAAGTCCAACAGAGAGTTGGTAAGTGTGAAGACCTTAGGTCACAATTGACTAGACACTTGACATGAGATGGAAAGTCCAAACGGTCAAGGAGGATCGAATGTTCAGCGATGGAAAGTCTTGGCAGATCGAGGTTGATCAGATGCTAGATACGAGAGGAAAAGAGGACTGGATACTTAGTGTCGGTGAAGTTCCAATAGATTAAGGTGATCGAATGCTAGACAAGCGAAGTCCTAGCAAATCAAGATGATCAGATGCTAGGCAAGCGAGATCCCAATAGGTCAAGGGTGGTTAGATGCTAGATAGGAAAGGTCCTAATAGGTTGAGGTCAACTGGATACTAGGTGAAGCAAGAGTTAGCTAAAGGTTAAGGTTGAAATTGAGGTTTCAGTCAACTGATAGAATATATCAATCGACTGGTGCATCCCAAACTCTAAAATCAGGGGGTTAGGGAGTTTTAGGGGCCTTGACTCACTTGGTTTTCTTCTATTATCTAGTAAACTTTAACCTATCGACAATATCAAATAATATATTGCTCAAGTATCAAATCACAATACTTGGTCAATCTAGCCATGAGTTAATTGCACTAATATTTTTTAATTAAAGAACAAAAAAGTTTCTAATTTAGTTTATGGTCAATTTTAATCTTATCAGGGGCGGATTAGGGGGGGTTTTGGGGGGGGGGCCAGGGCCCCCCCAAAACCCCCCAAATTTTAAATAATTATTATAAAAAAAATTATTTATTTATTTTTTAAAATTAATATTATTATATTTTAGTATGACGGCCTCCCCAATATAAAATTCTGGATCCGCCTCTGAATCTTATCAAAAGTTTAGTCAATTGAATACATGAACTGAAATCTAACTCTAGTTGGTTGAAGCTCAAACAAAAATATTTATTTTCAAATAGAGACCCTTCCATTGACTCTTGATTTGAGTGAATACTCAAGTTGATTGAGGCTTATCTATAGATTTGTTTAGAGATTCCAACTTAACTTGTCTTGCACCCTTGCAAGCCTATACAAAGCTAGAGATCAAACTTGGCTATTGACTACAACTTAGAACCTATTGTTCCTTGGTTAAATGCTCTCTACGAGGCAACTATGAATTCCCTACCTAATTTACCCACATCATCCCTCTATTGATGTTTTCCAAAAGCGCAAGTTTTATATTACAATTCACAAGTTTTCAATTTCTATATTATTTTTGATGATGTTGCCTAAAGACTCTTGCCTCAAGGTCTACATATCGATTATCAAATGACTTCTCATTTTAGATCTTCAATCTGTTACTGAAAGGCTCCTCACCTTTAGGCCTTCAACCTATTTGACCAAAGATTCCCCATTTCTAAGTCTTTAATCTCCTTTTCCCAAAGACTTCTCTTCTTTAAGTTTTTAATCTCTTACTCAAAACTCCTTGCTCCAAATTTTCAATATTTTCAATAGCTTTTGCTTCTTGTCCTAGAATTCACCTCATTAGGAATTTCTAATCCTTCAGAAGTTTCATATCAGCCTTCACATATCACCTAAGAGTCTACTTCGTTATAGACCTTTGGGTCGGCGTTCCACTTGACTATGTCAAATCAATAAGCAATTTAACTTAATCATGGTAAGTCAAAAGCTCTCGGAGCTCCATTCACTCTCTACCAAGTTTATGCAAATTCAATGAACATACTATCGCTCCAAGCAAAACTAATTTAAACTTTTTACTAATGACAAAATAAAACTATTTAAATGTACTATTACACCAACGATATTCCACTTATGACTTAGGAATGTCACTGCACCAATAATACCAAAGTGAGAATCATTCTTAATTTAATTTTATTATGTATAAATTTAAACCAAATGGTTACTAAATGAATTGATTGTGTAATATATTCTTCCTTTGCGTTTATTGAGAATGATAACTAGTTAATTACTCTCTTATCATCTAAGATTAGTAGTATACCTAACAACAAGTCTACATACACCCCTTTTTAGAGGATGTATTGCACCATTGTGATCCTCTTATAAGATAGTATTAATCTTAAAGTCTACGAATAGTTGTTCATGTCAAACATGAGATCCTCATAGATGCTACATAACTTATCAAATGAATTCTTATGTGAGTTACATTTAGCGGGTTGTTACCCAATTTACTCAATCATGTGCTTTGTCTAGACATCACCATGCCTATATGAGTGAGAATGCGGCAATTTATCAAACAACGCATGTGGAGTTTAGAATTGTTCAAACAGTGTCCTATACTTTCATATTTATCAAATAGCGTACTTAATTCCCTTTTTACCCCTCCCACCAAACAGACCTGTACCACAGTGAAAATCTCAAATCATCCAAACGTGATACTGAAAATTCAAATTCGAGCACCACAGTGGTGTTGGAATCCCAGCACCACCGCTGTGGTGCTAAAATTGAAATTCCCAGCACTACAGTGGTGCTGAAATTTGTTATTCCAACACTACAGTGGTGCAGATCTATTTGGCAGGAGAGATAAAAATGGAATTAAGTGCATTATTTGATAAATATGAAAGTATGAAGCGCTGTTTGGACAATTCTAAACTTCACGTACGCTGTTTGATAAATCGCCGATGAAAATGCCCCTCTCTATCATATGGTAAAATATAGCTTGTATTAGTCTTGCCATAAGGTTGATATCATATTTTTAAGATCCTTATGATCGAGAACCTTTTCAACAACATCATACATGCTTTAAAATTGTATAATATTTTTCTTAATCTATCACTAAAGTAATGATATTGTTAAAAAATTTATCACAATCTACTAATTGTGTAAACTCAACAAGATTGTTAAAAGAGTGATTTCATTAAAATATATATTTAATTATAAATTACAATGATTTTTTTTATTGTTTTTAGGACATTAACCTTATATAGACAAAAAAAAACAAATTTTAATAGTAAAGAAGATTAAAAAAATATATGCAAGAATCGATTATAAAGTTCTATCAGGGGATTCAGTTGTGCAAGGGGAGGGCTCCTTTTTGAAGGGAAAAAAGTTGTTGCAACAACTATTGAAAAGATTTTCATAAGCTAACAAAATGTTATAAAATGAGCTTAACTGAATTTTTTTTTGATATTTTAGTGGTATCCAAATGAAAATTTTAAATTAGGAAGGAAAATATGTCCAAACAATTAAAATAAATAAACAAATCCATATATCAAGTAACTGCAAAAAAAGGCTCAATAGGAATGTAAAGGTTATACGTGGACAAAAGGGACAAAAGTAAATTAAAAAAAAAAAACTAAAAACCTTGACAACGTAGGAGACGGATGGAGCATTCATTCAGGCAGCGTTTGATTCGAATGCAAGAATATAAATGAAATGAATTTAATAATATATTAGAATGAGAATAAGTTTAATTATTTTAATATTATTATTTAGTTTATAAGTTGGAATTAAGTATAATTGTCGGCGACAGTAACAGCGGTGGTCGACGACGACCGATGATGAGTGACGGCGATGATCGACGACTAGTGGCGACAGCGGCCGACGATCGACGGTAGTAGTGGTCGATAGGCGACGACAGGTGGTGGCAGCGATTGACGATCGACGACAGGGGGCGGCATCGATGAGTGACATTGGCGGGCGTTGTTGTCGATCGCTGGGGGGGGGGGAGGGGACGACGTCGACGAGTGACATCTGTGAGCGATAGACGACGGGCAATGGATGGCGACGGTCGACCGAGGGGGGAGGGGAATTGACGACTGACGACTACCGGGGGGCGATGCTGATGGGCAATGGGGCCCGTCGATGGGTGGGCGACGGGCAATAGCGGTCGGGGGGCGGCAATGGGCGACGTGGATGGGCAACGGGCCACGTCGACGAGGGGGCGATGGGCGATGGCGGTCGAGGCGCCGAGTGGGCGGTGCCGACTGTCGACGATTGATGGGCGAGCAATGCCGGAGGTCTACGGCGAGTGGTAGGCGACGGGCGGTGGCGACGATGGAGAAGACGATGGTGGGCGATGAGAATGAATCATAAATCCATCATCCCTTAAATTTTATCCATTCTCTCAATTTCTAAACTCATTAATAAAATACTATAATTAAGAATTATTACATTCCCTCGTTCCTAAACTCTTAAAGCAAACACTCCCTCAATACATCGCGACATGCCCAACAGAAGAAAGCAAGAGCAACATTTGGATCCCGAATTTAGGTGGTGTCCAATATGACTAGGGCTTTAGGTGGTGAGTGAAGTTAACTTTTAGCACGAACAAGAAGAGCGGAAGTAGCATGAGCAATAAAATTCTTATAAAAAGTAAAAGTCAATTGTTGCAAAGTTTTTTAAAGTGTTTATCCGCCAATTATATTAATTTTTTGTTGGGCAAAATACCTATCGTGATTTACCTTCCATTATCTAGTTATGAGACTGACGATGAAGAATGCTTGAAGTGAATACATCACCTTTTATCTCAAAAAGAACGAAAGTAGTACCATATTGTATAAAAAGTTAGAATTCGTTAATCTAATGACCTCTATTAACTCACTCTTAGACTATCACAAAGGAGATAAATTACGATAGATCTTTGACCTTTGAAATTAATAACCAATAATAAAGGGATGACATCTTCGTATTTATGAAAAATTGATTCATTATTCTATTGTATAATATTATATGTGCTAGCTATTATGTCTTTCTCACTAGAGCATAAAAGTAGCACCATATTTATACAAAGGTTGGAACCACCAACATAAAAATAGCATCATAGAGAATACAAGGGAGGGAGGGAGGAAGACAAATTAAGAAAAGTGAATGATAAAATAGGATATCCCTATAACACTGGTTTGAGGGATACTTTTCCTTCCACACTTGATTTATTCCCCAAGTATGGTCTGCCCCTTGCAAATCAACTATCTGAAGTAAACAACGCATCGATCTCATGTTAGTTTAGGTGGACTTATTCAAAGCTTAGCTGGGAATCCTACAGAACTCGAGGACCTTTCATCTCTCCCTTAATTCAAGCGGAGCCACCAAGGGATGGCCTAACATGCAGGCTACCTTCCCTCCTCCTGTCCGCGGCCTTCACTCCGCCTGCAAGTAAACAAGTCGCGAAGTCGAGTCGAACCTTGACGGACATCGCGAGAAACTCCATCAGGTTCGCTTAATGGAACGTACCAATTACCAAAGGGCGGCTGATCTTGATCGGACGGTCGAAAAGACAAACTCGAGACCGTCCAGCCGTTTAGTTGTCTCCGTCGTGGAAACGGAGTGAGATTAGACATCGTCGCAGGGTTCCATCGTCTTTTCTTGCCTCGAACACGAACAGGAACAGGAATGCTCGGTGTCGTCGCAGTCGCCCTAAGCTTCGTAGGCTTAGCGTTCTTGCTCATTAAATTCGCCAAGGCCGATGGTTGATCCGCTGCCTTGATCCTATTTTTCCATCTATATTCTTTAAATCGAGGAATTTGTTTAACTTTCCGCCATTTTTTTCAGGAGATTTTACGGTGACGTCGAGGGGTCCGCCAAAGCGAAAAGAAGTGGAAGGCAAGGTAAGCATAGTGTGTTCATTTCAATGGCTATTGTACTGTGACTGTGTGCTATTCTGGTGCTTTTGTAGGTTGTGTGGATTACAGGTGCAAGCCGTGGGATTGGTAAGCGGATCGTTCTATTTCATTATATTTTACCTATTTCCCTTTATTTTGTGTTTTTTTTTCGTTAATGGATTGCTCGCGTTCAGTTTCATATATCGATTCAGCAACATAAGATCTTTCCCTTATCATGCTAATTTGCTTTCCGCTGTTAGTTAGGTGATTTAGTAGTTGCCACTATCCTTGTTCGCTTTCAACGGAATACGTATTCTTCTTTTGGTTGGGTTATGAGCTAACTGGTTTATCAGGTGGGCTGATAGCAAATCAATAAATGACAACATATTTCAAAGCTCCTATTGACAGCTTACTGTCCATCTGTTTGAGGGTGCTGAATAATTTAAATAACTAAAAACTACGCAGCAATTATGAAGCAAATGAAGCTTTTGTGATTTGGAATAAATTGTTCCATTGTCGAATGCCATTCCATCACAATAGAAAAGTATCATGCTCATATCCCTTGTTGACCTTAGCAATCACAGAACAAGGTCTTGCTTAAGAACATCTGGGGAGCTTTCTTCTTTTGTTATGGCTAAAGAAGCATACCACCTCATTTTGAGATACCCCTTTTCTACATTGGCAATTGCTGCTTTTTCACCCCTTGGCTCACATATTTGTACATCTAAGACTACAAATACCAGAAACAACCAAATCCATTGTTTTGACCCAGAATGATGTTGCAGCTTCTCACTCTTCATAAATTGGATTTACCATTCTTTTGATTGTGAGCTTAAATGTAAGTGGGGAATCCAATTGTATTATGCAACATGAAAATTTTACTTTATGAACTATGGCTTTGTTATTGTCAAGGGATGCTCAAGCTCCTCCTTATTTGTCTTGCAGTCTGAATTCACAATTTTTTTCTATACTTCAAAAGCCACTAGGTCTAAGATGTTTTCATTTAAAAATTTTAGGGGAAATTCTTGCAAATCAATTTGCTGGTTTAGGTGCAAAGGTGATACTCTCTGCTCGAAATGCATCCGAGCTTGAGCGGGTGAAATCTGAAATCATCAGTAAGTGCATTTGTTGGTATCTTGTGCCTGTAACCTAACATTTTGGTCTTTCTTGAACAATAATAAGAATATCTAAAGATTGGCATGCTTACATAGTTGTACTTTAGCTTGGCTTCATGTTTTATCCTTTCTCAAAGGTAAATACCCTGCTAGTAAAATTGAAGTATTGCCTTTGGATTTGGCATCGGGTGAGGAATCCATCAAAGAGGCAGTAAAGAGCGCAGACTCCTTTTTTTCCAAGGCTGGAGTCGATTTTATGGTCCACAATGCAGCCTTTGAGCGTCCTGTGAGTAAATTCCTTTTTCCATAAATTCATATTTGATTTTGGTGATATCTCCATAAATTAAAACCTGTTTGAGTTATTGGATGCACTATGCTGATGCTTTCAAATTAGCATTGATACTCCAATTATAATTGATTTATGGATATGATGGCAGAAAAGAAAAGCTCTGGATGAAACTGAAGAAGGACTTCGAGTAGGAACTTCCCATTTTATTTTACTGATTTTTCTGATATCGCCGTGTACTGTCACTGAATGCACTTTGTGTTCTTTTAGGCTACCATGGACATAAATGTTTTGGGGACAATAACTCTCACTAGCCTTCTTGCACCTTATATGCTTGAAAGAGGGAGAGGCCATTTTGTAGTGGTATGCTGAATGATGTATCTTATCAGACTTGAAGTCTTATTTCTTTTATTCTTCCTTGATTACTTACAATTGTTCATTTGTAGATGAGTAGTGCAGCTGGAAAGTGTCCTGCACCAGGCCAGGCTATGTATTCTGCTTCCAAGCATGCTCTGAATGGATATTTTCATACTCTGCGTTCTGAAGTATGGTTCAAATTATACATTTTGGTTGAGATCTAATCTTGCTATTTGCTGACTCTGGTTCTCAACATGATCTATGCTGTCCCTTTGTGGCAAAAAAATGCTGCTCACTAGTTTTATCTAGACAGTACCTGTTTTTTCTTGTCTTTTCTTTCTGATACCATCTTGCTTGTTCAATACTTATCCACTTATTATGCGTTATGATTGCTTTCCTTATCCACATAATTGTAGGAATATTGAGTTTTCCCTGCTTTTATCCCTTTTTTCTTTTTCATATGGCAGCTATATGACAAAGGGATTAAGGTAACAGTTGTCTGTCCTGGGCCAATTGAAACATCGAAATCTTCTAGTGGAAGTTCATCGGGAGAAGGTGGAGTCAAAGAGGTTTGTCCTTTCCAAGAGTATGCAAATTACCTTATAACCTTCTTATAATATAAATAAGACACAAATTTTTTTTTAATCTTTGATTAGATTTTTGTTGCTGAGTGAAGCATTGGTTTCCCTATAAAGTGCTTATTTAGAGGTTGGAGTAAAAGAGATATCTCTGGATGTCATTTGGAACAGTCACTCACTAAAGTGTTTTCTTAAACTTCTGGTTGATCTTTATTTGTCTAATTTTTTATGGAACTGTCAACAAATAAAAGTGAAAAATGAAGGAGGTTTTAGGTTCAGTGTGAAATTTATAGGTTCTTTAAATTTTTTATTTCATGGGAGTATAATCTTGCATCTGGCATTTCTATATTTGACAGAAGCGTGTGTCATCGGAAAGATGTGCTGAACTGACAATTATTGCTGCAACACATGGGCTTAAGGAAGCCTGGATTTCATATCAGGTTTTTTTTTTCCTGTGGCAGAGTATTCCCTTTTAATTTTCTTGAACCAACAGTTAAATCGTAAGACCAATGGATGATGTACTCTGTGTAGTTCAAACTTTTTTGCTTCCAATTACGGTATCATGTTCTTGAGATTACTTTTTCAGATGAACATTACAAAAATATCATCTCATCTTTGCCCTTCTTGTTAGTTCTCTATGACGTGTTTTAACCAATTTATGTTGTATTATGCAGCCTGTGCTTTTGGTAATGTACTTGGTGCAGTACATGCCAACCTTGGGATATTGGTTAATGGATCGGGTATCATTTTTACTCATCTAAATTTCATATATCCTATTACTTTGCCACTCCCTAAGTTTGTGCTCGATTTCATGTTTCTATTTTGGCATTCTTGAAAAAATGGGTTCATTTGAAAAGTCTATGCATACAATATTTCACTGCATCACTTGTACCATAATTGTTTTATTTTCAAGTCAGGCTATATGCATTATTTTATACTTTTTCAAACCCATTCACTAGATAAAATACTCATTTTATAACCTCAATGCACATTCACTAGATAAAATACTCATTTTATAACCTCAAGGTTTAATCAAATAGTAGAACTATCTCAAAGGCCTAGAGAGACCATTGTTGAAAATCACTACAAACTCTACTACATTTAAATTACCAGTCTGTAGGAAACCATCAACATCGTCAACTGATAAACATATTAGCCGATTACTAATTGAAAATTAGCCATTGCAGCTGCCAACCGTCTCTTGTGATATATGGGCTTTTAGTCGTAAATTCCTCATCGTTGTAATTTTATATTGAGCTTCAATTGTGCACATATTTGTTTGTTTTCCTTTCACCTCGAAGACTTCAAGAACCATATTGAAGCTCTCTAACAGAAATTGTAGCTACTTGATTTAGCATTCCTGACTCAACTCTTTTGGGATTTTTTTGTCATTTTTGGTTTTCAAATTTGTTTTGAGGTCCTTTGCAACCTTAAGAGTTTTTGCTTGCTTTCCTGTTTGTAAGTACTTGATTGCTTGCATGTTTGTGACATTGAGGTTTGGCTGCAGATCTATTTGGACCTTCAAGATTGTGATAAAGATGGCTTTTGGTTCTTATGAATAAATGAGATCCACTTGCTGTTACGATAAATTCATCTGACATCACCTGTACTGGAGTCAGTCCATGCAACAAAGTATTATAAAAGACTCATAGAAAATCTGAAAGACTGAAAGTGCAATGACCGTATAGTGGAAAGTGCAATGATCACAATAAAATGACTATAAGACTTAAATAATTTATTTTCAGATCTGAAAGGTTTGTAGGTACATTTTAAGAACATAAAAAATATAAAACGGACATCTAATTATTAAGAGAAACACTTAAATGACATAAGCAAAGATAAAAACTGATGATACCTCCTTAATGCATAGTGATACATCTCTAGAAGAGTACGACAACAGTGCCTCCAATGTTTGCCTCAGGTAAATCTAAAGGAAAATCTGTAAGAAATGTCAGCTAGGGTAATAGTGGGGTAGAAATGTAATAGAATGTAATGTATAATAACTATATAGTGACCAATAGTATATCATGCAAGAATTTAGTATAGAATAAGTAACAAATCAAGTAAGAAGGTATAAGATTGAAGCAGGAACATATGATATTCAAGGTAGTGGCATCATGGTTTATTAGTAGTTAGTTTTGCTTTTTATAAGCAAGGTTGAACAAGGTGTTCCCCTCTGATCTTCAAAAGAGTGGTATTCAGTAAGCATTGACCAAAAGTATGATTTCCAATGCATAACAATTTGCACACTCATCAAAAAGTGATTTGAGTGTGATATATGGGAAATAAATGAGTACTTTTGACATATTCAACAAGTTAACAAGAGATCTATAATAGTTAAACAAGCTCCCGATGAACATGATGATGATCCTATGCAACATATGTAACTTAAGCAAGTACAACAACTACTACTACTACTAAGTCTGATCCCACTAGATGGGGATATAACTTGAGCAAGTAACAAGCATAAAATCAAGGTTTTAAATATCGACCCGTTTCGCATGAGATGGACAGTATTTTTCGTTCCGATGTGGGACCGACACCGACATGCTCATGGAACAACATGCGATCAACGCGATTAAAAGTGCGTGACAAAAGGAAGTAGCGGTGAAGGCACAATTGAGGGTGGCAAGCGGTAGCGACGATTTCGGAGGTGGCAGAATTGTGCGATCGTCAACGACTTCGACAGTGGAATTGCGATCGTGCTCGCGCTGCGGGATCGAGATTGTGATAGCACTCACACTCGCACTGCAGGATTGCGATCAGGATTGCAATGGCGCTCTTGCTACGAGATCATGATCGCGTTGCGGGATCACGATTGTGCCTGTGGCGATGCTGGGGGATGGCAATCGCACGGGCGCTGCGCTATCACGATCCTGATCTAGGAATGGGAATTTGATAATATAATTAATAATATATAAATTATTAATTAATTAATATAAACTCTGTAAAATTATTTAATATAATACTGTAAAATTTAATTAATTAAATTATTTATTTATTAATATAATTATAATATATAATTTATATTTTTATTATTTTTATTTTAAAATATAAAAATAAAAAATATATTTGAATTAAAATTCTGTTTATAATTTCTTAAAATTCAAATCTTAAATTATTTTTTAAAAATAAATTAAAATTTCAAAAAATATTAAAAATTTTGAAATAATTTTAAAATTTAAAAATAATTTAAGAATTTTATAAAAAAATTCAACTAAAAATCATATAATGATTAATCATATCTAAGCTCGAGGATGT
This sequence comes from Wurfbainia villosa, assembly GCA_025175895.1. Lineage (NCBI taxonomy): Eukaryota > Viridiplantae > Streptophyta > Magnoliopsida > Zingiberales > Zingiberaceae > Wurfbainia > Wurfbainia villosa. Next base: position 10,951,258 of record CM046007.1, on the reverse strand, counting down.
ATGTTTATCCTTATCATGTATCATATCAGCTCCAATTTCAATGGCATCAGTTCCAATCCAACTTCTAGTGGTGAATCAAAATATATTGATGGATATGTGAAAAAATCAATATCAATATTGCATGTCATAGGATATTATTTAATTTGGACATTAGAGAATTTTGGGATTGATCTAAGTAGGACATTGCAAGAACTAATGCTTTCATTTGATTCATGACACTCCTTTTGGTATTAGTAAGATAACGTATTATGATGTATCAATTTTAATTTAAGTTAATGATATATTCAGTGTTGTCAAAAGCGAGCGCTTTGCTTGCTTAAGCGCGAAGCGGCGTGAGGCGCATGGGCTACGCTTCAGAGACCTTGGAAGCGCATGAAGTTTATGAAGCGTGCGCTTCGCTTTTGCGCTTCAACGAAGCCAATTTTTTTTTAAAGTTTTGCAACCCTACAACTGTCTGCCTCTATCTCTTGAGTCTTACTGACCTCCGACTCATGCTGTCGCTGCCTCGCCTCTGGCCTGCCGCCTCTTGTCTCCCTCTCGCTGTATCTCGTCTGCTTGGCTGTCGACACCAAGGTCTCCTTCGGTAAGAATCTTATTTTCTATTTTTTTTCACGGTTTTGTATTTTTTTTCCGTGGGGGCCTCACGCAGCCTCCGCGGCCTTACGCGAGCTGCGGGCACCTCGTGCGGCCTCTGCGGGGGCTACAACGACATCGAACGACCTCCATTGGGGTTGCGTAGGCGTCGCCAGCTTCTGCAGGGGCGTGAGGTCGTCGGGGGGGCTGTAGCGGCGATCGACGGTGATTGCAGTGAACTTAGGGTTTAATAATCAACTTCCCAAATTATAGTTCGGATAAAATAAATAAAATCAAATAAAATTTAATAAAATTATCTTAGTTTTAAAAATATTTCATAAATTATTTTAAAAATTATTTTATTAATTTATAATTGTAAATAATAATTTTATTATTATTAAAATTTATTTTATTTTTTTAATTCTATTTAATCAAAAATTAATTAAATTAATTTTTTATTGTTTAGTATTTTTTTTATTGATTCATTATTTATAACTTTGTATCTTTGTTGGATGCTAATATCTACTTTGATACTTTGATAAAATATTTTGTTCATTGTGCTTTTTTCCATAAAGCGTGCATTTTGCTTTGCGCATTAAGCCCCAAGACCCTTGAGCGCTTTTTTGCGCCTTGCGCTTTTGACAACTATGGATATATCAATTTTTTAAAGAAAAATATATTTATTTCCTTTTATCTCTTGGATAACAATCATCTCAAAAGAATATATCTAAATTTACTTAGCAATAAACACCTAAAATAAAATGAATAATGAGTATTTAAAATAATTAAATATTAATATTTAAAAAAATATATCAAAATCATATCGGCACATACGATATGATACTTAAACCGTATCATTCCGGTCACAGACCGAACCTGAGCATGGGTCGAGATTTTAAACTTTGCATAAAACAAATCCGACATGCAACGGTGTGTATGAACAATGGTAATAGCATAATCATCAATGGTTTTGGACGTGAAGCAAGCAGCAAAGAGTAAGGAAGGTTAAAGGGTTCTTCTTTGGAACTTAGGTTTTCTACCATGCTCCCTTAGCAAACCCGAATCCATTTAACCAATGGAACCAACAAGAATGTGAATAGACTCCAATTTATTTCCCTATAAAAGTTAACATTTAATAGCAGCATGCATTCAGTGTCACAAGTTATTAGAAGGTTTTAGGATTGTAATGGGCATCATTCCAACTGCTAAGCTTAAGATAATGACCTTGTACAATAGTTATAAGGGTCATAGATGCCCCACTTCAAACCCCTAAAATTCAAACCCCCACAAAATATTACCCTAGGCCACCACATGGTTAAGGATCCTATCAAGCTTTACTAGGGACACTAGGAACAAAAACGTAGCCTCAAAAATCTGTTGTATAGGAAGTAGCTCAATCCCTTAGGTCCTACTACCCCTGTTGTAATGATGCTTACTGGTCAAGGAAGTAGACACAAAGCTCCCTTGTTTTGGCTTAAATCCTCTCACCATTACTACAACCAGTCCCTTTATTTGCATTATTGTAAAAGATTTATATAACATGCAATTCTTAAGGTTGTAGTAACAAACATAACACTAGTAGCAAACTACCCTAGGCCACATGGTGAATCTTCTATTCAGCATAGGAACACTAATAATGAAGGGAAGGATCTTATCCAACGAATCTTATTGAGATCAATTTGTGATGGTAAAATTTATGTTTCTTGTTGCAAATGATACTTGTCATCCTAAATTAGGGTTATAGAATTTAAATAGGAAGAAGAATGACAAGATAGCTCGAGGAATGAAGAAGAGTGAAAGGGATTCCATGATCTTGTTAGTTGTAGAAGCAGAAGGGGGCAGTGACTTTGATAACTATCAACCAAAGGAGGTGCAAGCATCGATCCAAGGGGTAAAAATTATTGTTTTAGTAGAAGCAAGAGGTGTCATGTGAAGGGGCACTTACGGTCTAGACTACTTTGAAGAGTGAGTATGATGGTGGATCATAGGAGGTTAGGCCTCTTTGGCTTGTTAAGATCCCACCTCGCAAAGAAGAAATATGGGAAAGATGTGATAATGTTGAGCATTGCCTGATTTTCCCAACAAATATGGCAAAGAAGAAATATGGGAAACATGTGGATGTGGGAAGGATGTGGCAGCTATGTGCATCATAGTGGAGAGGCTTGATCTTTACTCTGCAAGGATATTAGATTGGGGAAGCAATGATTTATGTTTAGGTTTTCTTAGATGATCTGGTATTAGATATAAAATACTGCCCCTTTAACGAAAATTTAATCTCCAAATTTAAATTACTTAAGGTAAAGAAACAAGGAAAGTTATCTCTTGCATTCCTAGGAAGCCTTTTTGTTTAAATTATGTCGCTAGACTACTTTCACAAGTCTCTATGTCTTGTTTCTCAAAAGACATTCCTTATAATTCAAAATCTACAATAAAAGCTTCTCAAAACTTGTGTCTGGCTAAGCTTCCTATTGTGTGAGTGAGGGTTGGCATGTACTTTGTAATATTGGTAGATGAAAGACATTATGAATTTCATCCAATGAAGGTGAGAGGGTAAGTTTATATGCTACTGGATCAACTCGGTAAACAATATCAAATAAACCAATGTATCTAGGAGTTAGCTTCCTCTTGAGATCAAATCTCCTTGCACACTTTTGTAGAGGAAATATAAAGGAAAACATGATCTCCCATTTCTAAGTCTCAACACCTCTTATCAGCTTGACTCTTTCAGTAGCTTAGGCAATTGTTATCCTTTTCTTGATGCTTTATACTCACTCTATATTTCTCTCAAAATATTGGGGATCCAATTATTGTGCTCCCTAACATCGCTAAAGTAGCTAGAATTTATGGGTTTTAAAAATCCTATTTAAAATTGTTTTTGATTTTAAGTAATTTTAAAATTCTGTGTGTTAAGTTTTTGAGGTTTGTTATATATTTGTTTAAAGAAGCAATTTTTTTTTGGGATAAGATAGATATTTATTTGACAAAAAAAAATGTTCCTCTTATGTATTCATAAAAGGGGCTTGGATCTCATATAATTTTTATTTTTCCATCTATAGAATTGTTCCTCATTTTGTGATTTTAAGTCTTTTTGGTAGCCTGGTGCTATATTAATTTAGTATTAGCCTAGCGCTTTATCAATTTGGTTATCCGATATTTACATGTTATCCAACAGTTTTGGTTATTCTATGTTTAGAATGGCTAGATTCTTGATTTAATCTTGATATGAATTCCCTTGCAAGAAGCCATTTTTTCTGTGTGACAATTTTCTAAACACAATGTTTTTTGGTTTCACGGCCACCTTTTATGATTTGAGTCTTCCTCATTGATTCTCCATTGCCTAATGGATCCACCTCTAAAATTGGGCTCCCTCATCTCCCTAACAAACCTCGTGTGAACTCTCCCTTTGGCTTCACCCATTGAGGTCGTGAATCCATCAATCCCCTATTTATTGTCATTGTCCAAATCCTCTGCAACCTTAAACTTGACCAGATCTTCGCCAACCACGTCACAACGTTGTGCATGTAGGAAAGTTATGTTGTGACAACAAGCACCTCAAGCTTCCTAACCTGCCATTTGCTTCACTTCCTCCCCTTGAGAGCGCTCAACTCCCTAAATGGGTTTTGCCCCCTTCCTCTTAATGGTTGTCACGACCATTTTCAATCTCCATCTTTACATTATTGGGACAACATTGATGGTCACCTCTTTTACAAAGATTTTGTCTCTTGGTTCTGCATTTCTTGTGAGCCAATGCCATTGAAGCTATTCCTACTGTCATTCACTTCAAGACAAAGCTCACTTTCCGTACCACCTAACACGTGAAGTTCACTTAGTCATCTAATGTGCGAAGCTTGCTTCCCAAGCCACTTTATTTTTGTGTTGCATCAATTACTATGAGAACCATGTTTGGATCTAGTCTTGGTATGAGTTCTACTACACAAGAAGTCACTTTTTTTGTGTGACGACATTGTCTCAATGCCATTGGCTTCTACGGCTCTTCTGAATTGATTCTCCGCCACTATATCGCCCAAACACTCCATCCCTACCACGTGGTCGGGTCCACTCAGCTCCTCAACCAAACTCTAGTAATCACCTATGGCTTCCTTCACCCATTGGGGCTGCATGGTCCCCCACTATCACCCTTGTCTAAATCCTTTTCAACACCTATGGGAAAGTCGTGCTACCCAACTCTTCTCCTCAAGCTTCCTAGCCTACCATCTCTAGGTTTCTTCACTCGGAGAGCACCTTGCACCTAAACCTAGTGCCACCCCCTTGGTTCCAACATTTATCAGACCATCACATCTACAATGCCACCACCATTGGTCCATGTCGTTTGGGCAACCTTTGTTGATAAGATTTCTTCTCGAATAATGTCCCCCTCAAGAGCCAACACCACCTAAGCTCTTCCTACTTTTGCCCATTCTAGGTTGAAGTGTTCTTCTAAGATCACTTCATCTACGTGTTGCATCAATTGTCACACAACACAAGGGTTATGCATTCTCATTCATACAGTACCTCAAATGATGTCATCTCAACCGCTGAGTGGTGATTGATGATTGTTGTTATAGGTGAACTTCAAATGTTCCTACACCACCAAAGTCCAAAAAACAAACTCAAAGAAGGTCATCCAACATCAAAATAGTGGCTTTGTTATAACCTTCTATTGACGAAAGGTTTGTGTTGAAATAAAGCTGAGTACTCAAAGCATTTAGAAAGCTTTCCCAAAAACTCAAAGTGAAGAATGGTTTGTGTTTCAAGGTAGTTGTAATTGGAACATCCTGTAGCTTGATCTCTCTATAAGTTCAACAAGGCAGTTCAATCTCGCAGATAGTTAGGAAATGAACTTAATCAATCGTTCGACAAGGAGCCAAGTTTAGTTTGCCCCTCTAAACTATAGAAGCCATGGTATGAAGTTCATGGTGATATATTTTTATTTCTATTAAGGGATAAAGGTCCTCTTAAGCAACCAATCTCAAATGGTTCTATCTTAGAAAGCTTTCCTGAAATCTCAAAGTGAAGCATGGGTTGCAATTGAAGGTATTTCTAATTGGAACATTGTGTAGTTTGATCTCTTTGTGAGTTGTACAAGGCAATTGCAGATAGTTAGTAAATGAACTTAGTCAATCATTCAACAAGGGGACCAAGTTGAGTTTTGCCCCTTTCTAGACTTTAGAAGCTACAATACAAAGGTCGTGGTGATATATTTTCATTTTTATCAAGGGATAGAGGTCCTCTTAAGCAACCAATCTCTAATGGTTCTATCTTAGAAAGCTCTTCCAAAATCTCAAAGTGAAACATGGGTTGCAACTGAAGGTAATTCTAATTGGAACATCTTGTAGCTTGAACTCTCTGTAAGTTCAATAAGGCTGTTGCAGATAGTTAGGAAGTGAACTTAGTCAATCATTCGACAAGGAGCTGAGTCTGATTTTTCCCCTCTCCAAACTTTAGAAGCTACAATAGTGATATATTTTCATTTTTATTAAGTGATAAAAGTCCTCTTAAGCAACCAATCTCTAATGGTTCTATCTTAACTTACTGACATGCCAAACACTTGGCTATAAAAATTGATCATCTCTTTTTAACTCATACCACTAGTTGAACTCTTAGGCTCTCAATACATTAATGTACTGCCAGCACCACCGTAAAGCGTGAATAATGGGCCTCCTTGTAAAGTTCATCCTTGAAGGGTGTGACTTAGGAACACACAACTTGCCTCAAAATTGTAATTCTCTACCTACTACTCGAGTGAAATTGAATCTTAATCCCACTCTATCTCCTTGCTCATACCCTGAAGGTGATAATCCTCTGATTGGCTTCTCTTGGTCTGCTCCACCAGGGATGACTAAGATATAACTGTTGCTAAAAGCCACATTTTGTCTGACTGCCCTCGCTTAATCCTTACTCTAAGAATCGATTAGCTAGCTTTATCGCACAGCTATAAGATGGGCCTACATTCCATTGGTCTTTTTGTTTAATGCATATGCCACCATATCAGCCTTACCAGAATGGTTATTGATAGTGTAATCCTTAGTTCTTCTGGAGTTCAATCTATCTTTTTTGGTGCATGTTTAACTCCTTTTGGGCGAACAGATATTTTATAAATCAGATCTTTAGGGTGAAAACAATAGTAGCTAGCTTGAAGTTATGAATAGGGTAGCTACGCTAGTGCTCTTTAATCTCCGGGGAGGTATAGGTTAATGCTGTAATGCAGTGATAGTGATAAATGTCGATTGAATTTGCCTTTGTTTCTCCTTCAAAATCTGTATTTTAATAGCCTCAATTTCCATAGACAAACATACTGTTTGCAAATGATAAATGACTTCAATAGTAAAACTCAAGCCCTCTATTGAGTGTGCTTGCTTTGAGTGTTTAGTGGCTACCAGTTCTCAAAATAATTCCTCCAAGCTCACAAACTCAACTGCATACTCTGCCATATTGGGAGACTTGCATGATGTGCAAGAATTCCTCTCTCTAAGAATCCATAAACATTTCAAGGTGGAACTTCTCTTGGAAGGCTTCACAGCAGGCTACTGACGCAATGGGCACCCATCCTACTCTCAAGGCGTTCTCCATGATTCCATGAGGTTTAAGGTAGCTTCCATGAAATAAGAAGTGGCAAAATACACCTACCCTAAGCAGCCAAGCTCTCTGAACTCTCCTATGTTATCAAGCTAGTCATGGGTTGCCAAGGGATTGAATCCTCCTTTGATTGAACTAAACGTTTGGAAACACGTGAACTGCATGAATCATGCATTCTTTGTAGTCTCTGGCTAGATGTGGTATAGGTTTGTGTATATGCATAAATGGCTCATTACTAGATTCTTCCCCAGTAGTTACCCTCCAACCATGAGACCTCTACCACAGGCTCCATTGACAGGGCCAACCTTTACATTGAATTGTATAGGTGGAAGGGAATAAGATAATGGCACAATAAAGGAAGCGGCAATTATGCTAATTGTAAAGTAGTTAAACCCCTACTTATATTCTGAAACATATTGCTGCATGTCTGGAATCATGACATCCAAAAAACCAAAAAACTTGAGAAGTCTATGATGATAACAACTTGGCAATAGAGAACAACTGAAAACTTTAAACCTAAGCTGTGATTCCAATTGAATTATCATGGCACAAACGGCTCTTGGTACTATTTGTCAACCATGACAATTCCATCATGATCACCTATGTCGGGAGATGGTCCATGTGAAAAAGCATTATAGAATGTATGCATACAACACGACCTAAAGCCAATCATCTATGCTGAGCATATAATAGCAAGTGCAATATTCACAATTAAGTAATTGAAAGACTTAAAATGTATTTTCGATATAGGGGTTTGCAAGTACAAATTAAAAACATTTAAATAGAAGCAAATAACTACTTAGAGAAACATCTAAATAACTTAGCTTGCAGAAGAATAAAACAAATGATAAGTCCTAATGTGCAGCAAATAAATCTCCAGGAGAGTCCAACAGAGAGCCGGTCCTGATTTTAGAATTTGAACTTAAGCCCCGAGCGAAATTTAGAAATTGGGCTCCATTTTCTATTGAAAAATTAAGCTCTCCTTATGATTTTTTTTTTTGGGCCTTGGGCGAGGGCCCCAGCAGCCCTCTCCCAGGGCCGCCTCTGTCAGCGGCGCATGCCAAACAAATATAACATAAAGTTGTTGGGCCTTGGGCAAGGGCCCCAGCAGCCCTCTCCAAGGGTCGGTTCTGTCAGCGGTGCATGTCAAACTAATATAACATAAAGTTGTAATGTAAAAATAAAGTGGGCAATAGCATAACATGTAATTTTAATATAAGTGTAACAAATATATAGGGAGTTTTAATGTTTCAAACTAATGGCGCCATGATCAGTAAGCTTTATGTTTTATAAGCGAGGTTGAGCACGGCACTTTTATGTTTCCCCTTTGCTTTACAAAGGAGAGTTACTCTGTGTATGCTCACATGGGTAGCTATTCTAACACAACCCATAAATTCATTAATGGTTGATTGAGTGCAAAATACGGATAATAATAAGCAAGTGCCTATGACATGTTCAATGAGCTAGCAGGGTTGTATATGAAGCGGATATAGATGAATAAGTTTGGTGTTTGGTTCAATAAAGCTTGTTTATGTTCATTCAATTGTAAAAGGATATATAAAATAAATAAGCTTGAAAAATAGTGAGTTTGGATCGTTAATGTTCATGAATAATGTTTGTAAACAATTTATGAACAAAACTTATTAATTTATATAAAATTTAATTGCCAAGAATAGTATGTATGCAAAATGTTTGTGAATCAATTTTGTAATTTTTTTAATGTTCTTTTTAAATTTAGTATTCATAATATGTTAAAAATAAAGAAATAGTATAAATTTCATGAATAGATAAAAATTTAATGTAAATTATAAGAATAACAACGTTGATAATTGTGCTCGACTAAAGGCTTGAACAATGTTGAATTGGGCTCGAGCTCGATAAGATTTTTAATAAACAAACTTGAACAAGCTCGATAAATAAATAAGCTTAAACACAATTAAGTTTTGCTTGACTCAACTCGTTTACACACCTACCAGCTAGTAAAAGAGTTAAAATAACTACATAAGCTTCCAATGTGTTTTTTCAATTTAGCCTGTAAAAGAAGGTAGATATGTCATTTTATATATAGCAGCAATGATTTGATAGCACGAAACCAAAGAAGGCAATAACATCAAGTTGATAATATTAAGCCTGATAATAATACTATGCAAGTGCATATTACTTAATCAAGCAGCAAGCATAAAATAAATAGGGCATGCGCATGAATAATGGAAATATCATTAGTATCATTAGTGTTGAAAGCAATGCAAGCATTAAGAGTAGAGAATGTCAAAAAGTTCTTATATAGAATTTGGATTTTCCACCATGACCCCTAACAATTTGTATGTGCTTAACCACTACCGCCACTCACAAGAAAAATCTGGCTTAACACTTCAATTTCCCTACACATAAGTCAAAATTTAGTAGCAACTTATAGAATTTACTGTAATATGTAGATAGAAGGTTATGGGGCCTAACGGGCATCATTCAGATGCTAAAATGAAGATGACCTTGATATGCTACTCTCTGCACCGGTACAACAGCTATAAGGGTCGTAAACTCCCAAAAACTCAATAATTAACCCCCCCAAAATTTTATCCTAGGTCTCGGCCTGATCAGGTACATTAGGACATTAAATCCTTGCCGTTCAGGTTGGAATTGTATAAGTCAAAATTTCAGGAAAAGAAAATGTAGGATAACTTGATAATTCCTTTTCTTACTCAACAGAATGTTTGGTAGTAGAACTAAAATACCTTTTTTTTCCCTTCATATTTGTTGTTTAATATTAAGCCAAGCTCATGGTTTTTCTTGGTTGTCCAAGCATATGACCATGTTTCCTGATCTAGTCTGCAAATCTCCTGCATTATGCATAGCCACGTCACTGTAGCAAACATTGTTAGTTATTTTTTCACTTCCAGTGTAATTAGAGATAGCGTGGCCAGTTTGAGAAGGATCCCATTTTCATATCAACAAGTAACATTATGCTTACAAACTAAATTTTGCTACATGTATAAATATGGCAATTAAGGAAACTACTTGTGCTATTATTTTTCATATAGTTATCACTGTGAATTTTGAGTTCTGATATTTGCTTGAATCAATGTGTTTGTAGATTGGGGCAGAGCGACTGAACGCTGCTGCAAACAAGAAAAGTGCTTACAGTTGGAATCTATTATTTGATCAAAAGAAATCGATCTGATGCTCTCTCTGATCTTGGAGTTGATTACTGCAAGAAATAACTTTACTACATCAAATTCTTGTCAGCTCAACATCTTTAGTGTCAATTTATTATTGGAATTCTATCACTCGAACCGACTCAGCTATAAGTCAGTGAGGGTACAATTTCTAGTTTTAGCTTAGAGTTCTAAAACAACATGATGACAACATTGGGGGAGGAAAATCATGTGAGCTTTACCAAAGTTGGGTACAATTTCTAGTTTGTAATAATCATATGTCCCTTTTCTCTAATCTAGTTCAAAGTCCGTCCTTATTTTATTAGTTTTAAAACTGTGGAGGGTCATAAGAGTTTATATATATGACACCATGACTTTAGTCAACGTTGCTTGTTGGGTCAAGACATTTGAATGAAAATAAAAAATTGAACTCCTTATTCTCAATAATATACGTACTGTGTGATTGAAGTTTATTTGGTTTAACTAAATAATTGAGTAATTAGAAGACTAAAGATATATCTTCTATGCATTTAGAAGTGTGGATGACCTTTCTTTAAAAAAAAAAAAAGGATTAAAACTTTGATGCATTTATTGAGATTTTCATTTTTTTAAAATTCCTTTTACATAATGTGAGCGAGTTTAAATATGTACATGTCCATACAAAACAAAATGAAATGAAAATTTCTCTAAGAAGAACTGTCTATCCTTATTATAAATAGTAACAACTTTTGTACTATTTTAATCTACATGTATTAAAAAAAAAGAAAAATGGACACAAATTAAAACAACTCTCCTTTTTATTTTTATTTTTTTGTAAATTGTATTAAGTTGTTCAAGATCTTATACGAGACCCACTTAAAATTTGAAATACATGTGTTTGGGCTTTCTTAAAAATCCTTCATGTTAAACACACCCCCTTCCTATTGACATCTATTACGGATTTGCCATATTATGAGTTTTGCCAAATCAAATAAAGCATACACGACACGTCCAGATGACGGGCTTTATTGCGCAAGCAACCCCTTTGATGGTGTTGTTTGAACATGTTTAGAATCTTCACTGTCGTATTGATCATTGTGCTGATGTGCATCCAACTTCGTGCCTTATCCCTTAGAAGTTTAAGGAGTGGTCCGCAGTCTCGTCCATCCGTTGACACAATGGACAGATTTTGTAAGATTCGTACGACAGTTTGTGTTTCGTCCGCAAAACAACCTTCCTTTTTATAAAATCATGAAAGGGTGAACTTTGTCCCAAGACAACGACGGATTGATTTTCAATGTGTGCTGGCTATGTGTCATTTTGATTTATTCATATTGACTGTCGAAAAATTTTCGTGGGGTCAGAGCGAGCATCCCTGAGGATTAGTAGAAAAAGAAAAATCGTACCTTGATATTTCGGGTCAATCAAACGGGGAACTTTTAATTTAGCATTAAAAGAGGACTTTAAAATGCCTTGTATGATATTTCTACTATTTTTTTTTAAATTTTTTAAGTTATTGCATTCTCACCGATTTACCAAGCAGAGTTGTGTAAAATTAATATAAATTCTCTCATAATTTTAAAATTGCCATATGAATTATAAATTTAAAAATATTTTTAAAAAGTTATACATTTAAAAAATCATAAAATATTAAAAAAAAGGATTAACGTGCTATATTTTTTATTAGTTTACGAGAAATTGTTGATATAATTATACCATAAGCAATTAGATTATGAATGGACAAAAATGAATGGAAGAATAGTCTTATATTAAGAATTTTATTGCAATTAGGTTAGTTTATATTATATCACAACTTAAAAATATTGAGTCAATATTTTGAGCAATCATTAATCAAGCATTTCAAGCGAACTTAATTAGTATTTCTAGTTTATAAATAGAGGCTCTTCAACTTTTCTCACATTTTACTTTAAGCAGGGTAAAAAAGGGGACAAATTTGTATTAAGAAATATGTGTTTATAATAAGTCTCATTTGTGCTTAGCAAAGCTTTTACTCGACTTTGAAATCGTCTTATATTTTGACCTCCTGACCACCTAATTTAGCCTCACAACCTCTCTACTCCACCACTTGAGTCTCTTGGCAGGTCCACCTCCTGATTTGGCCTTTTGAGACATTCTATAACTCATCTCTTGATCTCCTAACTTGGCCACCTGAGTTTTTCTATAGTTCAACCTCTCGAATTAGCCTCTTGAGTTACTCAACAGTTCGACCTCTCGACTAGATCGACCTCTTGAGTTGTTTTGTGACTAGATCTCTTGACTCAGCCACTTGAGTCACTGAGTAGTTTAGCTTCTTGATCTTTTGATTTGGCTTCCCAAGTTGTTTAGTAGCTTGACCTCTCGAATCAATCAACAGTTTGGTTATTTGAGTACTCTCTGGCTCAATTGTTGCCCGAGCTCTCTAACTTTGTCCAATGTCTCAAGCATTGTGATTTGCTTCTATCTCCTTAGCACATCAATTAGGCTCGGTGCCCACTCAAAATGACTCCCCAAGCTTTCTTGTTTGAGTCAATGTTCTTAAAAACCCCTCCCTCTTGGCAGACCAGATAAGTCAAATCTTTATAATTTAATTTTTGTATCTCCATTTGTAATTTTATACTTGCCTGATCAAACAAGATTTTAATGTTTGTGCAAATGATTCAAGTTTAGTCTAGCATATTGTATTTGATATATATGTTTTTGTGGTACAATGACTTGTAGGGCACACATGAATTTTGGTGAGCTCATGACCCAACGAGGTTAAGTGATATTGATGATGGATTGGCTCAGTAAAGGCAACAAACTTAATGGCTTGGATGACTATTGGAGATTAAAGAAAGTTGCATGAGGCAACAAAGGGATCATTGAACTAGAAACACTGACGTCATGTCATAACAACTAGTGGATCATGAGTTGGCATGATCAAGTTGATATCTTGGTGGCTTAAAATCCAAAGAGATTAGAGAATGATGGAATGAAACATTTGAGGAACAATAAGATAAAGAGCATTGAGGCATAGCGTTGACGATTGGGGAGGGGTTAATTATATAAAAGAAATTTGAATGGAAAGATAAAGGAAGACTGAGAAAGATGTTCTATCATCCTTTCAAATTCGTTACATGGTAAGATAATGGAAGCTATGGAGAAGATGTTTTGTCATCTTTCTCATTGACATGTGAAAGATTTGTATTGAAACTCTGACATAAATGGTCAGAGATCAATGAATTAACAACAGATTTGGTGAATCGAGGCAATATTATGATCGACCTTTCAATTCAGGTAAATTAAAGGCAATAAAAGTCTTTATTCTACCATTAAAGAGTCTCTCTTATAAAAGGAGACGGGCTGCGAACTCAGGAGGGATAAGAAAATATTCCTCACTCTTTGTTTTCCCCACAGCAATAGCTTTTAGGTGTGTGTTTAGTTCGTCGCAGATGACCTGTGCTTGGTTGTAGCTACGATTTTTGTCGTTGTATCTGGAAAATAGACATTCGATGAAAACCTTGAAGCACGACTAGAGGAGGACAAATCTATTTTAAGGACACTATGTGTTACACAGGCCTTGGCGTTCTCTGTTTCTCATTTTTCCAAGCACACAGACTCGACTGCTCTGATTCTCAGTCGATCGCTCTGCTTTTGTCTCACCTTGGAAGCAACTCTCAAGCACTCGGTCGCTCCACTTCTGTCTTAGCTCGATGACAACTCCCGAGCACTCGGCCGCTCCGCTTCTGTCTCGGCTTGGCAACAACTCATGAGCACTTGACTGCTCCTCTTCTGTCTCAGCTCGACAATAATTCCCGAACACTCGGCCACTTCGTGTCTCACTCGGCTCGGTTGTTTCCCAACTCAGCTCGTCCTACTTGCACTTGTCATGTGCTCGACCAGCTTCCTAACGCTGCACTATTTCTCGACCTCAGCTAGCTGTGTTCTCACTCAACTAATTAGGTGGTAAAACTACAATGCTAGTGCCATCTCTGCATATAAGTCTTTGGACTTTCCTCATATCTCCAACATACTGTTATATATTTTGCAACAATCTTAAAACAGACTCATTCTGTTAAGATGTCCACGATGCAAGAGGTTGAGGTGCAACAGGCTTCATGTGTGATGGTTCCCTCTACCCTGATTGGAACTGTTACAATCAATCATGGGAAAAGGTCAAAGAAGTTTACTAGGTTGAATTTCAAGCGGTGGCAATAGAAGATGCTTTTCTACTTGACAATGCTGAATCTGACTCGGTTCTTAATCGAGGATCCTTCTAATGTACCTGAAGGTACGAGTGATGCCTAAACCTTTAATATTGTGGAGGCATGAAACTATTCGGAGTTTCTGTGTAGAAACTACATCCTCAATTGCCTTGCCAACTCACTATACATTATGTATAGCATGAAAAAAATGACTAAGAAATTGTGGGAGTCTTTGGACAAGAAGTATAAGATGGAGGATGTGGGGGCCAAGAAGTTCATCGTGGCCCGATTCCTGGATTATAAAATGGTTGATTCCAAGAAGGTAATCAGTTAAGTTCAGGAGCTTCAGGTGATTCTGAATAAGATTCACTCAGAATGTATGGTTTTGAGTGAAACATTCTAGGTGGAAGCTACCATAGAGAATCTACCTCCGAGCTGAAAAGACTTCAAGAACTACTTTAAGCATAAGTGAAAGAAGATGAATGTGGAATAATTTATTGTTTGGCTTCAAATTGAGGAAGACACAAGAGTTCAGAGAGGAACATGTTCTCTCAGGCTACTGTAAAAGCCAACGTAGTCGAGCACGATCAAAGTTTGAAATGAAAGAATTCTAATTCCTCTAAGATGAGACCCAAAGGAGGCGTTAGTGAGAAGAAGTTCATTGGGAAGTGCTTCAATTGTGACCGAGTCGATCACAAGTCTTCGAAGTGTAGAAAACCAAAGAAAAAATAGGAGGCCACCCTGAATGAAGGGCTAAAGGAGGACGATCTTTGTTTTGTGAACTCTGAACTAAATCTTGTGAAGTCTAACCCTAGACAATGATGGTTGGATACTGGTACCACCAGACATATGTACTGCAACAAGGAGCTCCTCCACAATTTTGAAGAAGTCAAAGGGGAGAAGTTGTACATGTGAAACTCAATAACCTTGGACGTTATTGGCCAAGGAAAAGTGGTGTTGAAGATAACCTCGGGCAAGGAGCTCACTCTGAACAATGTGTTGTATATTTTGGAGGTTCGGAAGAATTTGGTATCTAGATTACTATTAAGCAAGCATGACTTTCGTAATTATTTTAGAGTCGGATAGGATTGTTCTATTGAAGAATAGAGTGTTTGTAGGAAAGGATTATGTAACTGATTGACTATTTAAACTAAATGTAATGGTCATTAGGCCCAAAGTTGAAAGCTCTTCTAGTTATATGCTTGAGTCTTTGTGTTTGTGGCATTGTAGACTAGGACATGTTAACTACGATGTGTTGAGTAGATTGATTAATATGCAAAGCATACTTACATTCCATCTTGACCCGAAACACAAGTGTGAAACTTGTGTTGAAGTGAAAATGACAAGGTCATCCTTTCAACATGTTAAAAGAAGCAATGAATAACTCAACCTAATCCACACCGACGTATGTGACCTAAAAAGGACACTGACACATGGTGAGAATGAGTATTTCATCACTTTTGTTGATGATAATACAAGATATTATTATGTGTATCTTCTCAAAAGTATAGATGAAGCTATAGAGAAATTTGGTCTCTATAAGAATGAGGTTAAAAACCAATTTAATAAAAAGATTAAGGTGGTTCGAAGTGACCGGGGCATTGAGTATGTATCACTATTCATAAAGTTGTGTGTTGAACATGAGATCATACATGAAACTATGACTCCCTACACGCATCAGCAAAATGATGTTGCTGAAAGGAAAAAATCATACTATAAAAGAGATGATGAATACTCTACTACTAAGCTCTGGTGTATTGTAGCACTTGTGGGGGGAAGCAGTATTAACAGCTAATTACCTTTTAAATAAAGTACAAAAAAAAAGATAAGAGCCCTTATGAGTTGTGGAATGGTAGATAATCATCCTACAAATACTTGCGAGTGTGGGGGTGTCTGGCCAAAATTTTGGTTCTTGATCTGGGATCAAAATAGGACAAAAAATTATTGATTGCATATTTATTGGATATGCACATAACAATAGTGTATATAGGTTCCTTATGTGTGAGTCTCAAATTCCATAGATACATAAGAACTTGATTATGGAATCGAGAAATGTCTCATTCTTTGAGCATATATTTTCGTATAAGACTCGAGAGGATGCTAGCTAGCTCCTCTAAGCTGGTATACAAACCACAAGAGGAAGAAGAAAATGATGAACCGGTTGAGAGTGAGCCCAGACGAAGTAAGAGAGCTAGAGTGGAGAAATCCTTTAGATTGGATTTTATCATTTTCATGTTAGAAAATAATTCCCAAAGTTACTCAGAAGCAGTAAACTTGTCCAAGGGACCTCAATAGAAGGAAGCAATTACATCTGAGATCACTTTAATTTTGCAAAATCACACTTGGGATCTAGTGGACCTTCCTCCTGAGAGTAAGACATTGGGTTGCAAGTGGATTTTCAAAAGGAAAAAAAAATCAAATGGCACTATAGAAAAGTATAAGACTAGATTGGTAATTAAGGATTACCGACAAAGTGAAGGCCACGATTATTTTGATGCATATGCTCCAGTATCAAGAACAACCTTCATTAGGGTGTTACTTGTGATTGTTACTCTTTGGAATCTAGAAGTACATTAAATGAATGTAAAAACCACTTTTCTAAATGAGAATTTAGAAGAGAAAATCTACATGGAACAACCTTAAGGATTTTATACTCTAAGACAGAAAAACAAAGTATGTAGATTAATCAAGTTATTGTATGACTTAAAACAAGCACCAAAACAATAACATGAAAAATTTGATAATGTCATGCTGAAAAATGAATAAGAGTGATAAATGTATTTACAGTAAAGATAAGGGAGATGACTTTGTCATCTTATGTCTTTATATAGATGACATATATATCATTGGAAACAATGATAAGATAATTAAATCCACTAAAAGAATGTTGAATTCAAGATTCGATATGAAGGACATGGGTCTTGCTGATGTAATATTAAGAATTAAAATTATTAGAACATCAGAAGGACTTGTTATGTCAGTCTCATTATGTGGATAAAATTCTTAAAAAATTTAATAAAGACGATACTGTATTGGCACAAATTCTGATAGATAGGAGTTAACATCTATCGAAAAATCGAGGAGTGAGTATCTCTTAGGTAGAGTACTCTAGGATAATTGGAAGTCTGATGTACTTGATGAGTTGTACAAGACCAGACTTGACTTATACAGTAAGTTGAGCAGATTCATGAGTAATTCTAGTGTTGAACACTGGAAAGGGATAACTAGAATACTGAGGTATCTATGTTATACTCGTAATCATGGAATGCACTATATGAGATTTCCATCTATGATCGAAGGACACACCAATGTTAATTGGATATCTGAAATGAAAGACTCAAAGTCTATAAATGGATATATATTCACTTTAGGAGGTGCAAGCGTATCATGGAAATCTTCTAAGCAAATTATAATAACTATATCCACAATAGAATATGAGTTTCTAGCCCTTAACAAGTGTGGTGAAGAGGCTGAATAATTATGATAATTTTTAGAAGATGTTCTGAGATGGTCGAAACTTGTGCCAATAATATGCATACATTGTGATAGTCATTCAGCGATTGATCGAGCATAGAGCCATCTATATAATGGTAAGTCTAGACATATGCATCGTATACATAATACCATTAGACAACTACTCTGAATGAGAATTATCACTATTGAATATATAATAAGGTTAAAAGATAATTTAGCGTATATGTTGACCAAAGGATTAAATCGAGAGTTAGTTGTAAGTTCATCATTGAGGATGAGTTTTATGCCAATAAAAAATATTGGTATAAAGGAAATCCAACCTATGTAGATTGGAGATCCCAAAAAATAAGTTCAAAGGGACAACCTGACTGCACTAACTAAGTAAGATCATTATGGAGGCATGACCCAATGGAATAGTGAAAGGATGAAGGTTAAGCACACGACTTTTAATGGTCTAAAAGAGTTGTATAAAATATTCTGAAGAGATCACTTATGTGAGAAAGAAGTAGGGTCACTTTGAAGAGAGTTGGATGCACAATTCTTAAACTTTTTCGTAGAACCAGGCGTGTACATGGCCTAGATTGAATACACTCATGAGAAATGAACTACATTAGAGTAAGTCCAGTGTGAAATGTGATAATGCTTACATAAATGATCGAATAGTTAAAAAATAGTGTGTCTACTAGTCATCCAATACGTAAATATATTTTCACAAAGGAAGGTTTAAAGGGTCAAACCTACCGATCTTATACTGGACTTAATTACTGAAAGATGTCATATATCAATTTTCATTCATGTGGAGGATTGTTGGAAATTTGAATGAAAAGATAAAGGAATGATGGGGAAGACGTTCTTCCATCCTGTTAGAATATTATATACATGGATAGGGAGAATTTGTCTGAATATCGTTAGGGATAATTATTCATAGGATAGGGTTTGATTTATTCCTTTGACTAAGCCCTAATTTTTGTATATAAATAGGGCTTTCTCTATGTAATAAGGCATCTCTCTTTTTTATGAAATAACATGGTATCAGAGCTTTAGGTTTTTTGCCTTTAGCGTTTCTCTCCCGAATGCCCCTCTTCTACGTGTCTCTTCTCCCGAGTGCGCAATTTTTTTTCCCGTCGCTGCTCGCGAATGCGCCGTTCCTCGGGACACGGAAGAAACACCGTGAAAACTCTCCGTTGGGACATCCTCCGCGACATCTAGCAGCCGCACACGCATCGCCATTTCTCGCAGATCGACCGTCGCGCTCGTCGCCCTTCCCTGCGGATCATCCCCATGAGCTCATCGCAACCACGCGCTCTCCTACGAATCGATCACTCTTCCTTGTTCCCCGTGCCCTCTTTATCACCCGATCGTCGCTACCGCCGCCCTTCTTAATGCGACCGATTGCCGCACTGACCGCCTGCCCTTTCGTTCGCGTGCCATGCCCGATCGTCGCAAGCTCGACTTCACTTGCTCCACCGCAGCGCCTTCCTTTCTTCCCTTTGTTCAACCCAAAGAGTCGGAACGAGATCGCCTAGCTCTGCCCTAGCCGGAGAATACTTCTCACCGGAAGACAGCAACACCCGCAGGTAGTCTCCTCTTATGGTCGAGCTGTTGTCGACAGATCTCCTACATACCTTGGAAGCAGGACAACTCAAGCAGTGGCAGCCCAACATCATCCTCTTATGGCAGCTTCCTTTTGACCTGTCTGGCCTTCCTCTTTCATGGCTACCTCCAACACTTTGAAGCCAGATTTCCCAATTTTTACCAACCACATTACGACACTGCTCTCGTCCGAGCTCTTGGATGGTAAGAACTACTCCTCTTAGGTCTCTCACATTGAACTTTGGCTTGTTGGATAGGGTTATGAAATACATCTCATTCAAACTGAAGAGGATATTCAAGTTGTCGATCGTCCCTTATGGAAAAAGATTGATGCTCAGTTGTGTTGTATTGTCCGAGCCACCATCTATCCATCTCTAATGGATGTCTTCCGTACTCATAAGACCTACAAGGATGTTTGGACACAGGCTCAACAACTTTTTATGAACACTTCTCAACGTCTGTATCAAGTTTGTGATGACCTCATGACCATCCTTAATGCCCATCAGATCAAGGATTTTATGTCAACTTATTTGGGATCAGTCTTTAGCCTCCTATGTGAGTTCAATGACCTGCTTTCACCTGCGGCCACTCCTGTTGCAGAGCTTGAAAATCGAAAGAAATTTTTTATGTCTGTGGCCTTATATGGTCTATCCATAGATTATTCTCATATTCGTGATCAGATCCTGGGCAGACCCATAGAGGCCACCATGGACTCTACCTGGGTGACTCTCCTCCGTGTCCCTATCAAAGTCTTGACATTTCCATCTTCCATTCCTATTGACTCTTCAACTTTGGTCTCTCGAAACAACAATAAACCTCCACCTCATAAGGGTGGCAAAGGACATCCTTAGTGTGATCATTGTCACCGATCAGGACACGCGATTGATAAATATTGGAGTCTTCATGGTCGACCTCCTCGTGCTGCTCAGATCGCCCAAAGTTCTGTCACTTCTTCAGCTTCCACTTCACAGTCGACACAGATCCAACTCCATCGCCTTCCTATGATGACTTTATGAAATGGTATGAGGATCGATGGGATTCTAATTTCACTGCTGTCGTTACATAAGCTGGTAATTCCTTTACTGGCATATCTTGCTCTTTAGGTCCTTGGATACTTGACTCTGGGGCCACCGATCATATCACGGGTAATAGATATATATTTTCTTCATTATCTACTTCTGATTATTTACCCTGTGTTACCATGATAAATGATTCTCAAACTCAGTCCCAAGGTATTGGTATTGTTCATCCTTCCCCATCTCTTCTCATTCATAATGTTCTTTATGTTCCTAGAGCTCCCTTTAATTTGTTATCAATAAGTCAGCTTACTCGGTCTCTTGATTGTGTCATCTCGTTTACTAAATCTTCTATTTTATTACAGGACCGGAGTACGGGAAGGATGATTGACTTCGGATGTGAGTCTCATGACCTATATTGACTTCAGCAAAACTCTCTTGTTGGTGCGGCAGTAGCATCTCCACTTGTTATTCATGCTCAGTTGGGACATCCTAATCTTGATAAGTTAAAACAATTACATCCTAGTCTGTCTCACTTAGAATCTTTGTCTTGTGAGTCGTGTCAGTTAGGCAAACATGTTCGTAGTTCGTTTTCTCCTCGCATTATAAGTCGGGCTACGTCCCCCTTTGCTTTGGTTCATTCCGATGTCTGGGGTCCGAGTCGTGTTGCCTCTTCATTGGGGTCAAGATATTTTGTTACTTTTATAGACGATTTTTCCCGTTGTACTTGGTTATATCTGATGAAGGATCGTTCGGAATTATTTTTTATTTTTCAATCTTTTTTTAATGAAGTAAAAACACAATTTTGTATCCCTCTTCGATCCTTGTAGAGTGATAATACACGTGAATATCTATCTACTCCGTTTCGGACCTTCTTGGCATCTCATGGCGTATTACATCGGACGTCTTGTCCTCATACCCCCCAACAGAATGGAGTTGCAGAACGCAAGAATCGTCATCTTCTCGAGACCACCCGGACTCTTCTCCTTCACTCTCACGTTCCTCTTCGTTTTTGGGGTGACGTCGTACTTACTGCATGTTATCTCATTAATCGCATGCCTTCCTCCACTTTACAGGGTCAAATACCACATCATGTACTTTATTCGAAGCAGTCCCTTCATCCTTTACCACCTAGGGTCTTTGGTTCTACATGTTTTGCTCATGCTCTTGATCCTGACATTGATAAACTCTCTCCTCGGTCGCATAAATGTGTATTTCTTAGGTACCCACGATCTCAGAAAGGTTATAAGTGTTATTCCTCTACACTCCGTCGGTATTTCGTCTCTGCTGATGTCATGTTCTTTGATTCAGTTCCTTTCTTTGGGTCTTCAGAGTCGTCGTTCGAGGTTCATCCTTCTATGCTTGTACCAATCTTTGATCCTACGGAGGATTCTCTATCACTCCCAACCTCAATTCCTCCTCCTTTGCAGGTTTATCAGTGCCGTCCTCGTCCTGCTTTGTTGCCGCCCAACACTGACTCTGCCATGGGATCATCTTCGGAGCTAGATCCTCTGCTCCTTCCTCTGGTCCAGTCTTCTGATTCTGATATTCCCATTGCACTTCAGAAAGGTATATGTTCTACTCATAATCCTTCTCCTCATTATGTTTCTTTGAGTTACCATCGTCTCCTTCCTATTATTCTTGTCTTTCCTCCTTGTCCTCTGTTTCTCTTCCGAAGACTGTAGAAGATGCATTTGCCCATCCAGGATGAAAACAGACTATGCTGGACGAAATGAGTGTCTTGCAGAGTTGTGGGACTTGGGACCTCGTTCCTCTACCACCAGGAAAGTCAATTGTTAGTTGTCGATGGCTATATACAGTGAAGGTTGGTCCAGACGAAATGGTTGATCGGCTTAAGGCTCGTCTCGTTGCTAAAGGCTATACTCAGGTCTTCAGATTGGATTATGGGGACACATTTTCTCCTATTGCCAAGATGTCCTCTATACGCTTATTCATGTCCATTGCTGCAATTCAACACTGGCCTCTATATCAGTTGGACATCAAGAATGCGTTCTTACATGGTGACCTACTCGAAGAAGTCTATATGAAGCAACCTCCATATTTTGTTACTCAGGGGGAGTCTTCTTGTCTCGTGTGCCATTTACAAAAATCTTTATATGGTCTCAAGCAGTCACCCAGAGCATGGTTAGGTAGATTCAGTATTGTAATTCAATAGTTCGGTATGACTCCGAGTGAGACTGACCATTCTGTCTTTTATCGCCACTTATCTACTGGTTGCATTTACCTAGTGGTTTATGTTGATGATATTTTCATCACAGGTAGTGATCATCTTAGGATCTCACAGGTGAAACAACATCTTTTCAAATATTTCCAAACAAAGGATCTCGGCAGACTTAAATATTCTTGGGGATAGAAGTAGCACAGTCTAGAAATAGGATCATTATATCCTAAAGGAAGTATGCAATGAATATTCTAGAAGAAACAAAAATGTTAAACTCAAAGATAGTTGACAACCCTATGGATCCTAATGTCAAGCTCCTACCAAATCAGGGGGAGCCTCTACCAGATCCTGAACGATACAGGCAATTAGTAGGAAGATTAAGTTACCTTACTGTTACTCATCCAGATATCTTATTTGCAGTAAGTGTAGTAAGTCAGTTTTTCAACTCTCCATGTAAAGGGCATTGGGATGTTATGATTCGCATTGTTCGATATATCAGAAGCGCTCTAGAAAAGGGTCTTTTGTATTAAGACAAAGGACATACTCGAGTCATAGAATATTCTGATGCAGACTGGGCAGGATCTCCCAGTGATAGGAGATCTATTTCTGGTTTTTGTATATTTGTCGGAGGTAACCTTGTTTCCTGGAAAAGCAAAAAGCAGAATATTGTGGTAAGATCCATTGCAGAGGTAGAATATCGAGCTATGACCATAGCCAGTCAAGAGCTTATATGGCTCAAACAATTGCTTCAGGAACTAAGGTTTGGAGATGTTACACAAATGTCACTTATATGTGATAACTAAGTCGCCATGCATATCGTCTCAAATCCAATTTTTCATGAGAGGACAAAGCATATTGAAGTCGACTGTCACTTTTGTCAGAGAGAAAGTCATATTTGGAGAAATATCTACTAGTTTTGTTAACTCACATGATCAACTAGCAGATATATTTACTAAGTCACTGAGATGTCCCCGAATTGACTACACATGTAACAAGCTGGGTGTATATAATTTATATTCTTCATCTTGAAGAGGAGTGTTAGAATATTATATATATGGCTAGGGAGAATTTGTCTGAATATCGTTAGGGATAATTATTCCTAGGATAGTATTTGATTTATTCCTTTGACTAGACCCTAATTTTTGTATATAAATAAGACTTTCTCTATGTAATAAGGCATCTCTCTTTTTTTATGAAATAACACATCCTTTCAAATTTGTTGAATGGTAAATTGACAGAAGGATGGGGAAGACGTTTCACTATCTTTCTCATTTAGATGTGAAAGGTTCATATTGAAACTCTGATATAAATAGTCAAAGATTAATGAATTAATGGTAGATCAAGTAAATCGAGGCGGCATTATGGTTGACCTTTTGATTCAAGTAAATTAAAGACAATAAAAGTCTTTATTCTACTATTAAAGAGTCTCCCGTATAAAAGGAGACAGGTTGCGAACTTGGGAGGGATAAGAAAAAGTTTCTCACTCTTTGTTTTTCCCACAATGATAGCTTTTTAGGTGTGTGTTTAATTCGTCACGGATGACCTATACTTGGTTGTGGTTGCGGTCTTTGCCATTATATCCTAGAAAATAGACGTTTGATAAAAACCTAAAAGCATGACTGGAGGAAGATGAATTTGTTTTAAGAACATTGTGTGTTACACATGCCTTGTCATTCTCTGTTTTTCATTTTTCCTAGCACGGACAGTGCTCTCCCGAGAACTCATAGGACTCGACCGTTTCGATTCTCAGTCGGCCGCTCCGCTTTTGTCTCGGCTCGGCACAACTCCCGAGCACTCAACCACTCCGCTTCTGTCTCAGCTCGGCACAACTCCCGAGCACTCGACCACTCCACTTCTGTCTCAGCTCGACAGAAACTCCCGAGCACTCGTCTGCTCCACTTCTGTCTTGGCTCGACAGCAACTCTCGAACACTCAACCGCTTCATGTCTCACTCGGCTCGGTTATTTCTCGATTTGATTTGTGCTACTTGCGCTTGCTAGGTGCTCAACCAACTTCATAACGTTGCACTATTTCTCAACCTCAGCTAGCTGTGTTCTCACTTGGCTGACTAGGTGGTAAAACTACAGTGCTAGTGCCATCTCTATAGATAAGTCTTTGGAATTTCCTCATACTTCCATATTGTTATATATTTTGCAATAGGAGCTACTTGAGGGCTTGATGCATCCAAATGATGAGTAACTTGACAAAAGATGATCATGGTGATGAAGTTAAGTTTTAGAAGGTAAACTTTCATGATGAACTATTATAATTGAAAGACTTATACTCTTATGAGAGGATAGATATCAATTTAGACCAGCTTAGATCATTAGGATGGTCATAGTTGGAATTCTAGTTGATTTGACATAATTTTTATTGATTGAAGAGTTAAGTTAACTAAGAAGTCGTCTCGGGCTATGCAACTAGTGAACAAAATGCTTTTGTTCATAGCCAAGTCAACTAGAAAAACGATTGATACTAGGATTTAGTAGACTGATACCACAAAAGGAAAGCAAGAAACCATTGATCTATAAACTTTCACTCCAATAATTGGATAATCTAAGGGCTACAATAGTCTAGTCGATTGATGGAGAAGTGTAATCAACTTAGATCATCGTTGGTATTCATTGATGGGTTTTTGCCCACACCAAGGTGATTAGAGGAAGCTAGTCAACTAATCAGTGATAAACTAGTTGAACAAAAAGTAAAGAATGAAGAGGGATAAATGTTGTATAAAGGGAGCAAGTTGGAGGTCTATAGGTTGGCAAATTAGAGATTGGCAAATTAGAGATTGGTTAGACCGTATAGAGTCTCTCCATTGTAATCCTTAGCCTTCTTATTCACACTCAATTATACACTTGCATGTTTAAGAAGTTTTTTTCACTTTGGGTAGTTCATTGCAAAGGAGAAGGTTACTGGGCTTTCTGAGAGTGATTCATTGATGAAATTAAACATAGGCCATATAAACTTAGATCTTGCATATGTATTCAATATATTCATTAAGTTATAAAAGAACTCGGCAAGGTACACATGGAGCTCACAAAGCTCATGCGGCAATTTACCAAACACAGTTGCTAAAGTTTCGAAATGCCCAAAACGCGTAGCATGGTTTCAGATTTACCAAATCGCGCACCTAATTCCACTTTTACCCCTCCCGTCAAACAGATCTGCAATTTAATGATGAGAGAGAGTTTTCATGCATCCGAGCCACTACTGGAAATTCCGAACCATCTAAACGTGGTGCTGGGAATTCAAATCCCAACACCACCTTTTTTTTTATTTGATTTCTAATTTATATCGGTCTGATTTCTGAAATATTACTGTGAAACCCTAATAAAACCTCGAATATCAAAAATTTTGGCCACGGATACACAGAGGGACACTACTCAAATTTAATGGACTTTGATTGGATCGAAAAAGAAGTGAATAAGACCATCAATGGGTTTTGACCGAAACCCATTGATGGACTTAGAGAAGTCCAAATTTCGAAATCTTGACATAGACTGAAAGATCTTACAACATGAATTTTTGATATGTCGAGGAAACTTAGTTTTAATCCTCCTATCTCCCAATTTTAACTTGTGTCGAAAAAAAATGGTACTGAAAATTAAGAAACTGATGGAAGATAGTGATAGTGGTGCCAATGGTGTTGGAATCCCTGCAACACCATTGTGGTGCTGGGAATTCCAATCCCAGCACCACAGTGGTGCTGGAAATTCCAATTCCAGCACCACAGTGGTGCTGGAATTGTAAATTTCAGCACCACGATAAAAAATCCACTGCATGCGATAGACGTAGGGTTTCACACAACAACAACACTCGGGCTGACGGAAGATAAAAAATTCAGTCTTGATCTTTTACAAGGACAAAAAGATTAAAGCACCATTTCACGCTCGCGAAGCAATTTGTTAGTTACCCTATAAATCATTGTCGCAATACTTGATTTAAAACTGCAACAAAGAACTGAGTGTATGTTTACAATTCAAGCTTTTATTCAGTTCTGAGCATGGTGACTGGTAAAATTAGACACAAATTCAGTCTTGATCTTTTACAAGGACAAAGACTTTAGGAATGCGGACTAAGATTAAAGCAATCAGGAGGAAAGTTGAAGGTACAGCACATTAATCATCATTAAAAGTCATCTATTCTGATCAAATTTAATTACATGGTGGTGAGGCATATGACATAGCAAACTAGGATTATGAAAGCCAAACTCCAAGCTTTATTGAATGCATTAGCATGAGGTCTTCCGTCAGCCCGAGTGTTGTTGTTGTGTGAAACCTCAAGGCCCATCGTAGCATGCGTGGATTTTTATCGTGGTGCCGAAATTTACAATTTCAAGACCACGCGTGTCGAATTGAATTTCAAGCCATCGCGTGTCCGAATTAGAATTTCAAAGACCATCGCGGTGCTGGGATTGGAATTCCCAGCACCACAATGGTGTTGCAGGGATTCCAACACCATTGTGGTGCTGGGAATTCCAATCTCAGCACCACAGTGGTGCTGGAAATTTCAATTCCAGCACCACAGTGGTGCTGGAATTGCGAATTTCAGCACCACTATCACTATCTTCCATCAGTTTCTTAATTTTCAGTACCATTTTTTTTCGACACAAGTTAAAATTGGGAGATAGGAGGATTAAAACTAAGTTTCCTCGACATATCAAAAATTCATGTTGTAAGATCTTTCAGTCTATGTCAAGATTTCGAAATTTGGACTTCTCTAAGTCCATCAATGGGTTTCGGTCAAAACCCATTGATGGTCTTATTCACTTCTTTTTCGATCCAATCAAAGTCCATTAAATTTGAGTAGTGTCCCTCTGTGTATCCGTGGCCAAAATTTTTGATATTCGAGGTTTTATTAGGGTTTCACAGTAATATTTCAGAAATCAGACCGATATAAATTAGAAATCAAATAAAAAAAAAGGTGGTGCTGGGATTTGAATTCCCAGCACCACGTTTAGATGGTTCGGAATTTCCAGTAGTGGCTCGGATGCATGAAAACTCTCTCTCATCATTAAATTGCAGATCTGTTTGACGGGAGGGGTAAAAGTGGAATTAGGTGCGCGATTTGGTAAATCTGAAACCATGCTACGCGTTTTGGGCATTTCGAAACTTTAGCAACTGTGTTTGGTAAATTGCCGAAGCTCATGACTCGATGATATTGAGTGTGGATGATGATTTGGTATAGCTAAGACGACACACTTAATAGCCTAGAGGGTCAATAGAGTTCAATGAAGGTTGCAAGAAGCATCCTACGGAATGCAAGATGAGAAGCATTGAAGTGGTGTTAGAGTAGCTTGTGGGGTTTGATTTGTCATGACCAAATTGGTTAACTCAATGGTTTGAGGTCTATTAGAGATGTTAGAAGGCTGAAATGATATATTTGAGGGATCGTATAGGATGAGGAGTATCGAGATGTAACATTGGAAGTAGTTAGAAGAAGACAAACTACATAGATGAAGTGTCACTATAAGAAAAATAGAAAATAGGGATGAATTATTTTCCTCGTTAATACCAATAATTTGCCGTTAAATATATTTTACGACGAAACAATTTCGTCGCTAGAGTCGTCATAATAAGCTTGTCGCAAAAAAGCATTAGCGACGGATTAAAAGTATTTTCGTCGTTAATATTACCAACGGAAATAAAAACGTTACCAAATAAACATTTCGTCGCAAAATCTTGAATGGCGGAAATAGAAAAATCACCGATATTAGCGACGAAATATATAAAACTCGTCGCTAACTATTAGTCGAGTGACACAATAAAGCAGTCGACTGTCTATTTTTTTGCCTTCTATAGAATCGGGAGACACTCGACTAGCGCCTCGACTGACAGGTTAACGACGAAACAACTTATTTTGTCACTAACATCACTCGACTGATGCAAGAAAGCAGTCGACTATCTAATTTTTGGCCAACCACAGAATCGGGACACCCTCGACTGACGACTCGACTGGAGACACTTTTGCGACAAAATATATAACTTTCGTCGCTAATATCCTACAACAGTCGAACGCGTCAACTGTCGACTCGACTAATACCCCAAATCTAGTGATGAAATTTATATTTTCGTCGCTAAACCTCAAAATCCTAAAATGATATATCGATAGTTAGCGACGAAATTTCAAAAAATCATCGCTAACAATGAAAATATAGATTTTCAAAATCTATTTTATTTGTATTTGAAATCCTGTAATATAATATCAACCACACAATTTAACTTAACAACATACAACTAAAACAATAAAACCAACATATACATTTAAAAACAACTAACATAATATCAAATTTAAAGTCCAAAACATCCAAAATCACAAATTCATAGTATTAAAATGCAAACACATTCAAATTCACATTTTCATTAGTTCAAAATATAAATGTTCACAAACTCTAAGATGGAGGAGGAGGTGGAGCTGAAGATGATGTAGGGATGTATACTTAAAAGTCTATTTTTTATATGAACATCTTTATTTTGAAATAAGAATCACATAATCATTGTTTGCATATTTTTATGGTTATGCAATATTGTCTAATACTTTACATTGTAGATAACATGGTGTGTGGTGTCACACGGGAGTTCATGTTATCGGCCCCTTGAAAAGTATAAGTAAATGCTCACAACCGAGATGACTTTGGACAAACCATCGGAATGGTTGTAGTATGATTTGGTATTGGTTTGTCTTGACCATAGAATCACACTAGTGCACTTTGTGTGTATTGAGCAGAACCGACTTAGAGGTGATTCAATTTATTGCTGACTACATAATCGAATCGGACCTCGGATATTATATTGTACATACTCTTAATCCCGATATAATAACAGACACATATACTTAGTACTCATCTCTTTGATTTACCAATGGGCGAGATTTATAGATTAAATCGATAGGCTCGGTAAGTTGGGAGATGATGTTATTTATATGGTATGCCGTTGATTATAGGAGAAAACCATGTCCTATATATTAGGATGATGATGTCCCCTTGAGGAGCTCATAAGTTTCATCATGTAAACCCTGCAGGTGGATTTGGTCCGGCATGATGAAAAGGTTGAGTGGTACTACTCATGGAGTTAGATGTCGATTAATTAATGGTCAGCAAATTAATTAATCGACGGACATTCGAGATCTTAAACACGGGGAGGAAATGTACAAATAATATATGGATCTCATATTATCATATGGGGGTTGGTGAGGTAGATCAATGATGATCCTTTAGTGGATTGGATCATCATTAGTGGATCGGACTTTATGTGGGCTTGATCCATGGGTGGCCAAGACCCAACTCCTCCTCATGGTCCCTAATGTAGCCTATTAACACCTCATGATGCTTAGATCCAATGGATAGAAACAAAAGTCTAAGATCCATTGGTAGAGATTAAATCTCTAAGATTCGACGGTTGAGATTAAATCTCTAGATTCGACGGTTGAGATTAAATCCCTAGAACCAATAGAGGAGATTAATTCATGACTTATCCCTAACTCTATAAAAGGGTGTCAAGGGGTTGGTGTGAACTACATTGAAGAGGGCAAGGCTTGGGCGGCAAGAGAAGGGAATCCTAGTTGAGATAGGATTAGGATTAGGGTTAGGGTTTGGAGTCTAGGGCGGCACCAAATAAGACAAGTTTTCCTTTCTTCTTCCTTGTCTTGTGGCCGACATCCAGCAAGTTTCCAGGCCCTTCCCAGCCCTTGGCCAGTGCCCAAAAGCTCCCTTCTCCTTCTCCTTAGGTGGTTGAAACAAGATATAGGGCTTCCCTTGGTGTCTTGGTTGTTTTCCACCATCTTCTCCTTCACCTAGTTGGCCGGCGGCAATGATAGCTTTAGTTCCTTGTTGGTTGTTTCTAGAGAGGAGAAAAATCTTGTTTCTACTCTTCCTCTTGCTTTGGAAGAGCAAGGAAGGAAGATTTGTGATCTAGGAGCTTCGACTTTTGGTGGATCGTCGTCCACACGACGTCCAAAAGGAGGAAGGTCATACATTAGAAGATCGAGAGGTATACCTATTCTATTTTCTTCTTTTGTTTGTTGCTTGTTTTTGTTTTTCAAATATAAGCATGTTATATTTCTGTAAATGGATAAATAATACTTGGATCCGGAGCATAAACACGAAAATCGGTGATCCGGACATTGTCTGTTTCGCGGCTACTCGTAGAATAGAGGATGGTCGCTTGAACAACTAGTTTGTTCAAGTGACCTCTCTAAATGAATAGCACGACGATGACTTGGTGGTTTGAGCAATCCCTTTTGTCTAGGATTAATTTTTTTTTTCCGGGGACATCGAAGGGATCGCCATGGTCAAGCTACCGAGGTGAAGTGGGAAGCGAAGTTTCCCCTCACGGACTCGATAAGCAAAAACCCTTCAACTGGTATCAGAGCCAAGGTTTTCGGTTTTGTGTGTTTAGGATTTGGTTAATTTTTATGCACTTTTCATATATTATATGTGCCGGATAATAGTAGGATATGCGTAGTTTAACTCTTTGGTTGCAGGAATAAGATCCGACTATTATGGCCATATATGTGTATGTGATTGGATGTGTGTAAATATTTATTTTGTTGAATCCTCGGGATTGACAAGGCTAGTATTTAGTTTTTGTAAATTAAATACGGCATTGTTTAGCCGCTCTTTATTTTATTTTACTTTCGATCTAGATTTCATGTACACTCCTTCGTGGAGTATAGGATCGATGGATGTAAATTAAAATAGGTTTTAGTCTCGGCTCAGATCTCCGGAGGGCTTGTACATGGCGTAGGAGGAGCGGACGAGATGGCAATGCGACGGGAGACCTATTGAAGAACAAAGCCATAATAGTTGGAAAATAATTTATTTTTCATATTTATTGCTTTTTGTTTGATATGCATGTCGTAGGAAAATTCCTCATTTTCAAATAACTAAGTGGGAGAGGGATATTTTTATAAATTCCCACAGCCTCCATTACAATTTGACATGTGATGCAAACAAACTTGCGCATCGACTCTGAGTGCCTTCCTCCTCATCGGATGAGTTTGTTTGCGGATCACAAGGTCGAATATGGTTATAGGAAATTATTAAGGAGCGTGTGTACTTGCCCATCGTAAGGCACATAATCCAAGATAATTACCTTGGTACCAAGTAATGGTGAACACTTAGATACAAATATAAGTATCCTCCCCATCGGAGTCACTGCTTTTATTTGTAGGGACAAAGAGGAACTAACTATTAATTTTACTTGTCAAAAAGTTAGGTTGACAAGATAGTAAAATTAATGGGTAAAATCTCCTCTTACAAATGTAGAATTCGTATACGTCCACACTATCGTGGCATACGATATTCTCGGTGTTTAGAGGTGTTGGTTGATTTTAAAATTTTATTGTTTGAGGAATCAATAATTTTTTGAAATCTAATGTTTTGATTTATGTGATTCTTAGGTTTTCTTTCAAAATGACTTTCAACCCACTTGCTGTGATACTGAAAGAGAATAAATTTACTAGACCCAACTATGTAGATTGGAAGAGGTATCTAGATATTGTCTTGACTGCTGAGGAATACAAATATGTACTCCTCGAAGAGTGCCCTCCCAAGTCTGCAGATGATTCTGGGGAAAATGAGAGAGAGAGCTATAGAAAGTGGATCAAGGCCGATGAGATGGCGCGGTGTTACATCTTGGCATTTATGTCAAATGTACTCCAACATCAGCATTAAGCCAAGCCCACTGCCTATGATATGATGCTCAATCTCAAGGAGCTTTTTGGACACCAGAATCGGGCTGCGAGACAAGAGGCCATAAGAAACTTGATGACGACCACCATGATCGAGGGAACACCCGTGAGGGATCATGTTCTTAAGATGATGGCTCATTTGAATGAGCTGGAGGTCCTAGGAGCTGAGATCGATGGGGAAACCCAGGTCGATATCATACTCCAGTCTCTACCTAGGAGTTTTGAGCAGTTTTGCCTCAACTACAACATGAACAAGAGGTTGTATTCACTGGCGAAACTTCTGATAGAACTCCAGGCGGCAGAGGGACTATTTCGTCAGAGTGCTCAGGCGTATGCCGTGGTGACCCAGAAGGTTTCTACTTCTAAGCCGAAAGGCAAGAAGAAGAAGAAACAAATCGGGGCGAAGGCGGTGGGAGGTACTCAGGGAGGAGTGAAGAAGCCGAAAGGCAAGTGCTTCACTTGTAAGTAGACTGGACACTGGAAGAAGGACTGCCCCAACCGTAAGAACAAAGGTATGTCTTTTGGTCTAGTCGTTGAAACATATTTAGCGGTGTTATCTACTGGCACCTGGTGTGTAGATACGGGAGCCACTGATCATGTCTGCAATACTTTGCAGGGGTTCCAGGAAACCAGACGAATGACTGAGGGGGAGATTACCATGTACTTGGGCGATGCCACGAAGGTGGCGGCTGTTGCAGTGGGAGACGTTCATTTATCTTTTGAGAAAAATAAACTTTTGGTTCTTAAGAATTGCCTTTATGTACCCTTGTTTAGAAAGAATTTAATTTCAGTTTCTAAATTGTTTATGGATGGATATTCTATTTCTTTTAATGACAGAGTTGTTATAAGAAGGAATAGGGACATTATCTGTTCAGGTGCATTGATAGGAAATTTGTACACACTTGAACCAAAACCTCCCACGATGCAAATTGAAGTTAATAACTCATCTTCTAATTCCAATAAGAGAAAAGAACCTTCGAAGATGAACCAAACATATCTTTGGCATCTTAGGCTTGGTCATATTAACCTAAGCAGAATTCAAAGGTTGATAGCTGATGGACCTTTGGGTTCATTAGTGGTGGAGGATCTCCCAACCTGTGAATCTTGCTTGGAGGGTAAGATGACCAAGAGGTCTTTTAAGGCCAAGGGGTATAGAGCCAAAGATGTGTTAGAATTGGTTTATTCTGATTTGTGTTGTCCTATGTCTATCCAGGCTAGAGGTGGTTTTGAGTATTTCGTCTCGTTTATAGACGATTACTCAAGATATGGATACATTTACCTGATTAGTCGCAAGTCTGAATGCTTTGACAAGTTCAAAGAATTCAAGGCTGATGTGGAGAAACGTCAAGGTAAAAGTATCAAGACACTACGATCTGATCGTGGTGGTGAGTACCTCTTGGGAGAGTTTAGGAACTACTTATCAGAGGTTGGGATTCAATCCCAATTGACTGCACTTGGCACACCCCAGCAGAACGGTGCAGCAGAGCAAAGGAATAGGACTTTTATGGAGATGGTTAGATCGATGATGAGTTATTCTGACTTGCCAGATTCGTTCTGGGGATATGCTCTAGATACGGCGGTGTACATTCTGAACTTGGTTCCATCTAAATCAGTGCCTTCTACTCCCATAGAGTTGTGGACTGGGTGAAAGCCTAGTCTAAGACATATTCGGATATGGGGGAGTCCAGCACATGTGCTGAAGGCAGATGCTGGTAAGTTGGAACCTCGTACAGAAGTACGCATGTTCGTTGGCTATCCTAGGGGAACGAAGGGTGGATTGTTTTATAGTCCTAGAGATCAGAGGGTGATCGTTAACACGAACACCAGATTTCTAGAGGAAGACTATGTGATGAGCCACAAGCCCAAGAGTAAAATTGTTTTGGAGGAGTTAAAAGGGGAAGTCACTTCTTTAGTACCACCAGTACAAGAGGATATACCACATGTCACTGCACCGTGTGTCACAGAGGATACACAGGTGATACCTCGTCGTAGTGGGAGGGTTGTGAGATAGCTTGATAGATTCATGTTCTTGGGAGAATCTTCTGATTTGATCCCTGGCGAACATGAACCTGATCCCTGGACATATGACGAGGCAATCCAAAATAAAGATGCAGTATCTTGGCAAAGTGCAATGAATGCTGAGATTGAATCTATGGATTCAAATCAGGTCTGGGAGCTAGTAGAATCACCCGATGGTGTAAAAATCATTGGATGCAAGTGGATCTACAAGAGAAAGAGAGATATAGATGTGAAGGTTGAGACCTTCAAAGCGAGACTTGTTGCGAAGGGGTATACTCAGAAAGAGGGTATCGATTATGAGGAGACCTTTTCGCCGGTAGTCATGCTTAAGTCTATCCGGATTCTCTTATGCATAACAGGTCATATGGATTATGAGGTGTGATAGATAGATGTCAAGACAGCTTTCCTTAATGGAAGTCTTGAAGAAAACATCTATATGAAGCAACCAGAGGGATTCATTGCTAAAGGCAAAGAGCATCTTGTGTGTAAGCTTAATCGATCCATTTATGGATTGAAGCAAGCTTCGAGATCTTGGAATATCCGCTTTGATGAGGTAATCCAGTCTTATGGATTTATTCAAAGTCCAGATGAGTCTTGTGTATACAAGAGATGTGACGGAAATGCAGTGGTATTTCTTGTACTATACATAGATGATATTTTGTTGATTGACAACAATATCAAGGTGTTATCAGACGTAAGGGTATGATTGTCCAAACAGTTTGATATGAAGGACTTGGGAGAGGTGGGACACATCCTTAGGATCAAGGTTATAAGGGATCGCAAGAAAAGAATGTTGTGCTTATCCCAAGCTTCATACATAGATACGATTATAGAGCGTTTTAGCATGCAGAACTCCAAGAAGGGTTTTCTACCTTTCAGGCATGGAGTACCTCTATCTAAGGAGATGTGTCCTAGATTATCTGAGGAGATAGAGGAGATGAAGACGGTTCCTTATGCTTCGGCAGTATGAAGCCTCATGTATGTGATGCTCTGTACGAGACCAGATATCTACTTTGCCGTGGGCATGGTCAGCAGATATCACAGTAATCCAGGACAGAGACATTGGACTGTGGTAAAGCATATATTGAAGTACCTGAGAAGGACTAGGGATTATATGCTGGTTTACCGGGCAAACCAATTACTCCCTGTGGGTTACACGGATTTCGACTTCCAATCTGATAGGGATAACAGTAAGTCTACCTCAGGTTTTGTGTTTACTTTGGGAGGTGGAGCCATTGTATGGAGGAGTGTCAAGCAGAAGTGCATGGCGAACTCCACCATGGAAGCTGAGTATGTAGCGGCCTTTGAGGCGGCCAAAGAAGTTGTATTGCTCAGAAACTTCCTGATGGACTTGGATGTGATTCCTGGTTTGCCCAGAACTATCACAATTTATTGTGATAATAGTGGTGCAGTTGCAAACTCGAAGGAACCACGAGCCCATAAGGCTAGTAAACACATAGAGCGTATCACCTGATACGAGAGATCGTAAAGAGAGGAGAAGTTGCTGTGACCAAGATTGCATCGGAGGATAACCTGACAGATCCTTTCACTAAGGCCCTTCCGGCGAGAGCTTTTGATAGGCATGTGGAGGGAATGGGGATCAGATATATGGCAGTTTGAGGACAGCATAGTCTTTTAGTATAAGTGGGAGATTGTAGGGATGTATACTTAAAAGTCTATTTTTTGTATGAACATCTTTATTTTGAAATAAGAATCACATAATCATTGTTTGCATATTTTTATGGTTATGCAATATTGTCTAATACTTTACATTGTAGATAACATGGTGTGTGGTGTCACACGGGAGATCATGTTATCGGCCCCTTGAAAAGTATAAGTAAAGGCTCACAACCGAGATAACTTTGGACAAACCATCGGAATGGTTGTAGTGTGATTTGGTATTGGTTTGTCTTGACCATTGTAAAATACCTGAAAAATAAATAAATAAATAAATAAATAAATGTTGGGTAATTAGGAGAATACCCTATGTAATTTTTCAAGAAATTTTAGAATTTTTTTTTGGACTAAAACGGAGATTTCCAAGGCAAACTTAACGATCTTATAGGGTTATTGGATCCAACCCGTTAACTCCGCCCGACCCGCTAACCATTAAACATCGCCGTTTTCTCTCTTCCATTTCTCACCGCCGAAACGAACGTTTCTATTCCGCGATCTCTTATTCCTCACGCTTCAGTTTCTCGCTGACTCTTCATCCCGACTGAAGGCGACAACTTCTCCCTCTCGCTGCTTTCTTCCCCTCCTCTGCAAACACGATCGTCGCTGCTCGCCGGTACCCACGAACGACCCGGAGAAGCAAGTGTGGGTCGACGACATCTCCGCATCATTTCGATCGGGAGTGGTTTCGTGATTCTATCGGAGGAAGATAGGGCGATTTCTCCCATCGGTAAGTTCTTTTCTCCCATCTACGATGAAATCCATCTTCGCATGACTTTCTTGTTTTCGTGTAGCTCACAAACCGGGGGTGATTAGTGCAGCGGTGTTGTCATTAGGTTTCCGGCGAACCAAGCCGTCCACTGCCGGTTGTGGTCAGGGAAAGGTAAGCATCGATTATGGTTCTCCTTACCTTGAACAAGAGTAGATGTTCTGTGGATTTGCCGTGACCTAATTTGTGTTTGGACAGAATCGGTGAACAAGAAGTAGGAGGGGTTGGCTGTCGAATTTGGAGGATTACTCGACCGGTGAAATTCTAACTATCGGTAAGCCTAGTTTCTCCTTAGGTACTGTGATATTCTGTTCTTGGCTGACACCATTGCGAAATTTGGAGCAGGGGCTTCTATCGGTAGATTGAGGATTGGAAGGTTTGTGCTGCCGGTGAAAATCAAATTGCCAGTAAGCAAACTATTTTCCTTTTAGTTCTATCCGTGCAGATCAGTTCATTGTTGCCTTTGAGTTAGCTAATTAACAGTGGGAAAGGTTGATGGAGTTAGTTGTGAGAAGGGGTTGTTTAGTAGAAATAAGCGTAGGAATGTCCGGTTAGTATGGAATTGAATGTATAGACTGGTGTAGTGGTTAATTGGAAATGGGGGATTTTTAATTATGATGTTAACCGTATCGGTTGAGGGTCTAATGTGAAGGTTGGTTACAGTGAATCGACCTTGGATAATTTGAGGGATTTTCCTAATCCGTATTCGATAAAAAGGATGCGACTATATGAGCAAGATAGTAGTAAATAATATGTTGTCATGTGCTTGAACTTAATGCATATTATGGTTTGTGCAGGACATGGATACGAGGCAGGACCGCGGTCGTGAGGATCTTATTGTCACGAGCTTCTTATCATGTGGGTAATTCCTACCCTGGTCAGGTAGTTAATGCATACAGATTTAGATGCATGATCATCTTAAATGATCATGTTACCTTGACCCTGTTCTATTTATCTTATGCTTGATACTTTATTCGTTGGTTATTAACTCCTTTGCTGCTATCATGTTTATTTTACCATGATTAGGAGTTATACATATAGATGATGTAAATAACTTGGAATTGTTTAAGTTAAGTACAAGTATTAAAGTCCGGATGACGATCTGATTGTAAATTGGACAAAAAGGTCATCCGTAGGTAGATGATGTTTTGAACCTAGAGTTAGTTCTAGTAACCTTAGATTGCATGTTTCTACTGACCATGCATTATGTAAATGGTCGAGTGAATGATATTTAGGGTGTCGCTACGGACCGGTGGTCCTAGTCTGACACGATCAGTTGAGTACGACTCTCTACAGGATAGAGAGTGCGTTGATTTGGTTAGTATGACTCTCTGTAGAATAGAGAGTCTATGGTGGATGTCTGTTTGTGAGACATTTCATTCATGTCATTTGCATGCACGCTGACGACGATGTCTCCCTTGTGGTTGAGAGTGTCGCCAGTCATCCTGCCTCCACGGTTACTCATAGGAGGAGTAACCGGTGTGAGGGCAGAGCATTGTAGTGCTGCACTCTATCACTACAGATGGTGATAGTTGGATTTGCGTGCTGTAGTTCTGCGTGTGTGGTACTCGACCACTCATGGGTAGTGACTGTCGGAGTGGCCAACAATAGGGACCCCCATCATGTAGCTTACTCTTTATGCTTATATGCTACTCGATCATACTGCCCACTCAGCCACTCGAGAGTAGTGGTTGGTGTTGAGTTGGAACAGTTATCATGCTCGAGCCACCGAGGCCACACTGGGGTCGTGGTAGCTTTAGGGTGAGCCGACATGACCATGCATACTGCATTGCCGACTTATGACATTTATGCATATTACCATATATATACATATATGCATGTATATATATATGTGAATGATTGTGATTAGCATACATATATAGATGCAGTCTATATATATATATATGCTTATTGTGATGCTGCATTTGTATGTACTATGCTTGTTGCATTTGTTTGTACATATTCATACATGTTATTACATTTTCTGTATGGTAGTAGTCCAGCACTTGTATACTTGTTAGTTATTCACTGTGATACCTTTGACCCATAGCAGGATGTAGTATGAGTTAGTTCTATTCTTTATACCATATGTTGTGTATATGTGCTCAGGTTGGATAGGTGTAGCGTAGCAGACGTTCAGGTATGTCTGCAGTTCATATTGACTTTTGGTTAGATGGTATATATATGGATATATTATCATGCTAGTGATACCTGTAGATTTTCTGTCGAAATACATGTGATATTAATATACATGTTTATCTATTACCTGTTGAGTTTTACTCACCACCCCAACGAACCCTGGGTTTTTCTGTCGCCCAGGTAACAGGTTGAAGTCTTCGTGACAGCTTGGAGCTGCGCCGGCGATCCATCCCATCTCCTCTTTCTGAGTCTCCCAAGGATTTGTGTTTGTGTTATGGATTTTTGGTTCTATGTTATTGACTCGAGTTTATGTATGGACTTCGTCGTTATGTTGTGAACTTTGTTTTGTGTCGATGCTTTATGTACTATTTTAGTACTATAGTCTTGTCAGGTGGTGTACACCTCTATATTTTTGGTATACTTGTTGTGGGTATGTGTTTATGTTTCCGCTGTGTGTTTGATATACTTATATCTGTTTATTATGTTATTGTTGTGGGCCTACGAGCCTTGTATTAACCCGAAATATTGCCACGTACAGGGGAGATACCGTCCGTTTGATTTTCGGCACGACATACTCTCAGGGCATGACAACCATAGAATCACACTAGTGCACTTTGTGTGTATTGAGCAGGACCGACTTAGAGGTGATTCGATTTATTGCTGACTACATAATCGAATCCGACCTCGGATATTATATTGTACATACTCTTAATCCCGATATAATAACGGACACATATACTTAGTACTCATCTCTTTGATTTACCAATGGGCGAGATTTATAGATTAAATCGATAGGCTCGGTAAGTTGGGAGATGATATTATTTATATGGTATGTCGTTGATTATAGGAGGAAACCGTGTCCTATATATTAGGATGATGATGCCCCCTTGAGGAGCCCATAAGGTTCATCATGTAAACCTTGCAGGTGGACTTGGTCCGGCATGATGAAAAGGTTGAGTGGTACTACTCATGGAGTTAGATGTCGATTAATTAATGGTCAGTAAATTAATTAATCGACGGACATTCGAGATCTTAAACACGGGGAGAAAATGTACAAATAATATATGGAGCCCATATTATCATATGGGGGTTGGTGAGGTAGATCAATGATGATCCTTTAGTGGATTGGATCATCATTAGTGGATCGGACTTTATGTGGGCTTGATCCATGGGTGGCCAAGACTCAACTCCTCCTCATGGTCCCTAATGTAGCCTATTAACACCTCATGATGCTTAGATCCAATGGATAGAAACAAAAGTCTAAGATCCATTGGTAGAGATTAAATCTCTAAGATCCGACGGTTGAGATTAAATCTTTAGATCCGACGGTTGAGATTAAATCCCTAGAACCAATGGAGGAGATTAATTCATGACTTATCCCTAACTCTATAAAAGGGTGTCAAGGGGTTGGCGTGAACTACATTGAAGAGGGCAAGGCTTGGGCGGCAAGAGAAGGGAATCCTAGTTGAGATAGGATTAGGATTAGGGTTTGGAGGCTAGGGCGGCACCAAATAAGGCAAGGTTTCCTTTCTTCTTCCTTGTCTTGTGGCCGGCGTCCAGCAAGTTTCCAGGCCCTTCCCAGCCCTTGGCCGTCGCCCAAAAGCTCCCTTCTCCTTCTCCTTAGGTGGTGGAAACAAGATATAGGGCTTTCCTTGGTGTCTTGGTTGTTTCCCACCATTTTCTCCTTCACCTAGTTGGCCGGCGGCAAGGATAGCTTTAGTTCCTTGTTGGTTGTTTCTAGAGAGGAGAAAAACCTTGTTTCTACTCTTCCTCTTACTTTGGAAGAGCAAGGAAGGAAGATTTGCGATCTAGGAGCTTCGACTTTTGGTGGATCGTCGCCCACACGACGTCCAAAAGGAGGAAGGTCATACATTAAAAGTTCGAGAGGTATACCTATCCTACTTTATTCTTTTGTTTGTTGCTTGTTTTTGTTTTTCAAATATAAGCATGTTATATTTCTATAAATGGCTAAATAATATTTGGATCCCAAGCATAAACACGAAAACCGGCAATCCGGACATCGTCTGTTCCGCGGCTACTCGTAGAATAAAGGATGGTCGCTTGAACAACTAGTTTGTTCAAGTGACCTCTCTAAACGAATAGCACGACGATGACTTGGTGGTTTGGGCAATCCCTTTTGTCTAGGATTATTTTTTTTTTCTGGGGACATCGAAGGGATCGTCATGGTCAAGCTACCGAGGTGAAGTGGGAAGCGAAGTTTCCCCTCACGGACTCGATAAGAAAAAAACCCTTCAGATGACTCATGCATCAATGATTGTAATGCTTCAGGTGCAAGTCAATTCAGAATTGTTTCAAACATATCTTGTCTTGATCTCATTAATGTCAACTCATCTTAGGTGCTAGCTAATCGAACTTGAGTGTTTGCTAGCTCATCTTTCGTCCCCACTAATTCTTGTTGGGTGGACTGGAGTTGTTCACGCAGTGCTACGTTAGTTGTTTTGGAGGAGGAGCTGACATATGAAGAAGTGGATCTAACTGGTTTTGACCCACTTCCAAGTCCTCTAATATATCTAGAGCGAACACCGAGTACTTGATCACAAACCTGATCTGCAATATGAACTGCATCGGTGTCATCTCCGGTTTCTTATGACTGGATGTGTTCATCTCATAGTCTCACCATTTCACCCTAAGAATAACAAATACATTATTAATATGTTTACAAAGAATTATGCATATTTAAAAATAACTTTACTAAATTTTATGGATCATATCTTACGTATGCAACCTCGGTTCTCTCCCCACTCTATCCTTTTGACGAGCTACAGTGAGTTGTATTAAAGATAGTAATCCGATCTTTTCTTTGAGACTGATTGGTTTGAAAAATATTATAATGTGTTAATATTAAAAATATCAACCAATATACTATAACTATAAAATTTGTACTTACACCATCGTAACTGTATTGGATGAATGCTTTTGAGCCACCTCGATGAGTAAATGGTAGTTGTGCTTGATTTTGGGCATTTATTGTCGATCGTGTCTACAATATCAAAATTTGTTAAGATAAAATTTAAAACATGAGTTGCATATATTTTAATTTATATATAACTCAGCTAATTGGTATATATTGAGTTACCTGAAATTTTTTTGATTCAAACAGATCCCACGTATAGTGCCAATCTTCTTGTGTCTCACAAAACTCGCTCAACATATGATGTCGCCGCTCAGTGGGGGGAAGATGCAGTAGGCTCTTATAATGAGTGTGCATCTTATTTTGATTGTCTCTATACCTTGCACTCATTAATCTGTCGGTCTCCTTCCTTATCGACATTGGCTCCTCGACAAAACTGATATCGAAAACAGTCTGAGAAAAATACCAATATTGAAATTTATTAAGGAATGATGGTTGATTCTTAAAATATCAAAATACTCATACTTATTGAGAATCAGTCATATATCATCTATTTATTATCCACGGGGATATGCTTCCAACTCTTAGCTTGTAAAAGAGCGAACTTCTTAATTGACAGACCTAACTCTGTCATAAAAGCAGCTGTATTTATCCCGATAGGGTGACCATCGCTCTTACGAAAGGTAATGAGTAATATACCCCATTCCTCGATTTGCCGTCAGAGCCGATCGGAGTGTGTGCCTCGTGTCTCTCTACCAGTCGGATGAACTGTAAATCAAAGAATATTAACAATTATCAAGTTAAATAAATAGTAAATAATATATATATATATATATATATATATAAATATTATATACAGATCGACATATAAAAAAAGATTATCTAATCGCTATCATCATCTGAAAAAGATAAATAATCATCCACCTCACTGTCAATTTCACTATCTTCGCCCTCAGCAATACGATTACTTTGAGCTCCCATATTAAGATCCACTTGTGCATTTGCCATATTTATTTGTTGATGCTCAACATCTAATCAACATAGTTGAATTATCGCTAAGTCTTCACCGACTACTGAAGTTGAATCATTGGATGAAATCTCTTGGTTTGGGTCAATATTCAAGATATTACCACCCTCAAAATCTTCAGATACTTCATCAACTTCAGTTACTTTGTATATTTCTCGGTGGTGAACCCTTTGCATGACCTTCCAATGACTTCCACATTTGATATCATTCAAATAATAATACACTTGATTTGCTTGGTTTGTTAAAATGAATGGGTCATCATCGTACCATGTTTTAGAAGTGTCAATACACAAGAGATTATACTCTTCCACCAACGATTTTTTTTTGGGATTACATTGGAATCATTCGCACTAAAATAATTGGACTTTGTACTTGAAAGAGTAAAATATTTGAACCACATCCTTCAACACACAAAAAAAATCCAAATTGTCCCCATCGTCAGAGGATGGTACGCTGATCCCACTATTCTGAATAGTTTTGTGTGAATCACGAGACCTCGTATGATATTAAATCCCATTTACAATGCATGCATCATACAATTGAGCTTCAGCATCAGGTCCCATTGCTAAATAATACAAT
This sequence comes from Wurfbainia villosa, assembly GCA_025175895.1. Lineage (NCBI taxonomy): Eukaryota > Viridiplantae > Streptophyta > Magnoliopsida > Zingiberales > Zingiberaceae > Wurfbainia > Wurfbainia villosa. The sequence continues at coordinate 10,907,760 of CM046007.1, read as the reverse complement.
TTATCTGTGATCTCTGAATTTGTAAAAAGTTTTAGTGCTGCAATTTTATCTCTAAACCATAGTGGAAAATCTCGCTCATGATATTGCATAACTTGATCAGCATGAACCTTTTGGGACATAAGTTGTAGATGCTCAATGTATAAAAACTTAATCAATTTAAACTCTGTGAATGAAATAAAATTTAAGTAATAACTTAATATAAACACTCACTTTCGATATCGGTCGACTTCTTGACAATTGTTCAAAATGTACCAATGTGCTTTCTTAAACAATGATAATGACAATTTCAGACTTTGTTGGTTGCCAAAGACTCTTGTTTCATATGAGAAAACACTTAATTTGCATATTGATGGTTGAACATTTTTATTCCGTTTCGATCTAGAAAAACTTGTCTCAATCTGACTAATATATAATGAACTGAAAGTAAATGCTTCATTTATAATATACCCCTCTACAATAGATCCTTCAGGTCATGCTTTATGAACATATTTTTTTAGCCTTCCCAAATATCGCTCAAAGGGATACATCCATCGTGACGAAACTGACCCAGCCAACATAACTTCACGAGGTAAATGAGCTAGACCATAATGTCAAAAAATATCGGAGGAAATATCCGTTCCATCTTATTCAATATCAGGACTATTTGCTCCTCCATTTTACATATGTCCACTGTGCGTAAAGATCTTGCAGTGATCTTTTTGAAGAAATCACATAACTCAATCAATGAGTTATATATATCTTTTGGAAAAAATTTACGTATAGAAACTGAAAGTATTCTTTGCAACAATACATAACAATCATGTGAAGGATAATATGTGATGTGAACATAAATATTTTATTGAGTTAAGGGCTCATGCATTTGAGGGACGAGTAAGCTAGTAGGAGACAATTTTAGTGGCAAAGTCAAGCTATGAAGGCTAAGCTCTTGTTTGAGTCATTAGACTTGTATTCTTAGAAAAGGGTAGATCTCAAATTAGGTGAAGACTCGACCATTGGATGATTATGTCAAGGCTCTAATTGATTGAAGGTGGTTATAGTTGACTAATGATCTTAGTAAATTAAGAAATCAACCAAGACTTGGTGGTTTGCAAATAAAAATATCTCTATTTAGAACCTAATTGATTAGGTAGTCAAGTGTTTGAATTTAGTATATTGATGGCAAATCTCAGTTGATTGGTGAGTTGAGTTGACAGGGGAGTTGAATTAGAATTGGTGGATCATGAATACAATATTTTTGTCTAGGACTAAATTAATTAAGTAGTCAATTGTGAAGAATATTTATGCTTGCTCTATGAATTATACTTAATATTTCCCTTATATAATTTGTTTCCTCCAACTCAATTGTACTCTAATTCTCCTTATCTTATAGTTTCTCAAATGTTTCATACCATACTTCTTCAATCTCAAACAATCCTCAAGTCATTGAGTCATTATCAACTTTGACTATGTCAAGTCACCTCCATTTATATATTAACTAATTAAGCCATCCATGTATAAAATGCAAGTAACCATAACTTAAACTCTTTGCTTAAATATCAAATCCTATGATTAATCTTGATCACTAAGGGCATGATTACATTGACACTAGTTTCTCCCGATCAAAAGTATAACATCAGGTAGCCATTTTTTTATTAAAACTATTATATGGTCCTATATTTTGGATTTTTTCCTCATTAATCAGCATTTTTCTACTGTTCCGAGCTCTCGTAGTGTCATAAAATGCTACATGAACAATCATTTTCCAAACTAGGCACCTACCACGATTTTAGTCAAAACTTTTACTTGGTTCTAAATTGTCCTAAAATTACAAACAAACACTCCTTTATGTTCTCAAATCCTATTAGGTCAGGGACTTGATAGGATGCACATGGAATTTAATTGGTTCGTTAGTTTGAGATTAATTGCAGACCAAAGAAGGATGATATAAATTTGAGAGAGGGATGAGAAGCATAGAGATTTTAGTGTTGATGATAGTTGAAAGGAGACGAACTCTATTGGTGAAGTGTGAAGAATGATACGATTCATCTAAAGAATGAGTAATTTAGCACGAGAGTATTGGTGTCGAAGTCAAATTGCAAATACTAATTTTTCAAATCGTGAAAGTTGAGTGATTATTCATTCTTGATCGTTGGAATAGACTATTATAACATTTAAAGAAAAAATATTGATAGATCGATTACGATTTTTTTATCGTCGATCTCACAACTAGAGAAAGAAAAGTAAATTATGAAAGATATTTTTATCTAACTAAGAACTAGTACAATAAAAAAATAGACATTTCAAAAAATTTTACAATTTTCAAGGATCGATCCTTCTTTTTGGGGACAATTCCACTTGGTTCTCTTGTAGAAATAATCAATTACGATTATGATTTATTCAACCGAGTCCATGAATAATCGTCCCGGATTGAATTGGGAGTGGAATCTAGTGCGGTGGGTGCTCCAGTAAAATGCTCATATTATTATTATTTTTATATTAACTTTATTATTGGAAAATTTTGATGCCAAAGAAATTGAAAATTGTTTCTACTTCTCAACCCAATTCGGGCCTATAGATTTGTCGGCTCGGCCCATAATTTTAAACTAGGGTTAGGGTTTCCACGTCCGATATCAGTTCTATATAATAAACACGCAACACTCGCAAAGCGCAAAGGCTTACACGCCCCTTTTTTCTTTCAAAGCCGCTTGTTCTTCTTCTTCCTTAATGATTTGCTTGGGGAGTTTCAGATCAATCTTCTTCTATAAAGATTTGTGAATTTGTTTTTTTTTTCGTTTTTATTCAAAGCCAATTTGCAGAGCGGAAGCGCCTTGATCTTGACGGCGATTTCTGCATTGAAGGTCGGCGAGAACGAGCAGATGGCAGTTCTCCGTGCCACTCGAATGCCCCTTTTTGTTGATGGCCTCGAACAAACTGCCACATTTCCTATTTCCTTCTCTTTTCTTTGATTTTATGCTGGATGTTATGGAGTTCGCTCATTTTTATCCTGTTCCTTTTCATCTCCTCTGGAAGTTTTATGATCTATTTTTCAAAAGAGAAGATTTTTCCAAGTTCTTTTAGGCGATCTGCTCTCTGATTACGTTTCGATCGATTTGTTTCAAATTCTCCTTTCGCTAAATTTGTTTTCCTGTAAGAAATATTCACGCCGTGATTCTGTGCTTCGCTACTCCATCCTGCATGTCGTTTCGTGTTGCCTAAGTCTCATACATGATTTGTCTCGACGACAAAGGAGCAAAATGATATCTTGTAAAAGTTCATAAGATATTTTGAACATGTCGGATGAAATTGCTCCACGAAGAAGAAAAGGTTGGTTATTTGATTGTTAAATTTACACTGTTCTTCGTCTTTGGGCTTCGTTTCGTGTTTAAAAATATTTAAAATAAAAATAAAAGCTTTAGGAAAATAAAAGCAGGAAAACATATAATATTCATGTACATTTACAAATTAAGTATATATGTTATTTTTTTTTTTAAAGTAAAAGAATAAAGATTTTTTTTTAATGTATGTTGGTTTTTTTTGGTAAAGTAGGTGGCCTTTTTGATCACGGATTCACGGGTTAAGTCTCACTCTCCTGATTTATGTATTTTTTTAGAAATATAATTGGTAGTTTAACTAAATGCATAAAAAAGATTTTACTAGGAGTCATTTAAAATTTACTTAAAATATTTTTAGTATTAAAAATATGCACTTTAAAATTTAAGGAGTTTCTTTTTTAGTTTTTTTTAAAAAAAACCAAATAAGTTTCTTTTCATTAAAATCTAAGTAAATTTTATTTTGCACATTTTTAAAAATAATTAGGCAATTTGTTTCTTTTTAAAAATAATTAATTTGAATATCCATTTAAGTTGAATATTTTTTTTTGTAGAAAATTAAAAGGATGTTCTTCATTTAAAATTTATCAAAAGTAGCGTGATTTTGTATTTGAATCTATTTTGGCGTGAGTATCAATTATATCTTTGGAGAATTTTTATAAAACCAATTATATCGTGAGTAGGGTGATTTTTTTTTCTTGAGTAGTATGATTTTGTTCTATAGTATTTAAAGGATGTTCTTCATTTAAAATTTTATCAAAGTAACGTAAAGTTGTGTGAGTACCATTTATACCTTTCAAAGTTAATATTTTAAGCAACGTAATTTAGAGTGATTCTGTATCAAAATTGCGAATATTAATGTCATGATTTTGATTTTTCATAATCAAATAATTAATTTATTAAATTAATTTTGAATTTGATTTAGGATCTTCAATAGAATTTACATTCACATATATTCGAATAATCACATCTATGAACCATGTGCAACTTTTGTTTGATCATACTAAATTAATCTTCCATTATTCATCTCAATAATAATAGATATTAATTTTTTATTCACACAAAAAATTAGTTTAGTATAGTATAAATTTTAATTAGGGTTTAATTCCGATATAAATGCGAGTTTGATCTTAGGTTAGATTCACATTTAGCTTTAGATCCAATAAGCAATTCTTTTTAATAGTAATTCTCAAGTTGTGACAAATCGGATGTTCTTAAGGTAACCATATGCTTTAGACAGAATTTCCTCAAACTAACCACCCAAAGGATTTGATACTAAGTCTTGATCTAATTAGTGTAAAGTAAGGTAAAATAACTTTGGTTAGTTCCACTCAATTAATTGCACAGATAAGTTCTCTTTTATCCAATCTAGATATGCATTAAGTTAGCTTTTCTAACTTACTATCAACTCACCTTAATTTGATACTAATTGATAGGATCCAAACAACAGTAGAGAAGAATATCATTATTTAAATTTTATAAGAACTGATAGTAAGTAATAAACAAATCAAATACAAGCAAAGTAATATAAACACTAAATAGAGTTTAAGTAACAGAAAAATAAATTGACACATGTATTTAATGTGATTCAACTTTCCTCTTGGGTTCGTACTGTACGACCTATGATCTGTCATGTAGATCAAATGAATGTAAATAACCCACTATATTTTTATTTTCTCCTTTCTGAGTTGAAAAAATCTCTTACAAAAATATATATTAAATAGAGTACAATGAAAGTAAAAAAAAAAGAATAATGCAACAATTAAATATACTGACTACAGAAGGTAACCTTGGAAGAGAAGAGAAACTTGTTTGATCACTTGTAATTGCTTCTTTTGTTGTCATTTGCTATTGTAAGTCCTTCCCTTTTATAGATTTGATCTAGGTGCCCAAAAGTTCTTTCGGGCACTCCAATTTAGCCTCGATCTAGTTCGACTCCTTTGATTAATATCCATCTCTAGCCGCTCGAATACCTTCTGGGCGCCCAAATGCTAACATGGTAGAATCTCGTCGACATTTGATCATTCCAATTATGTTGATCTTTATCTTCCTCCAATCACTCGATCTACTTTCGGTCGTCGGGATGCTGATGTGGCATAACACTTAGATTGATTTGGACTTGGATTTCGACTACCTAGATTCAATCTAGTTGTATGGACCTTCGGGCCCCTAGATATGATATAGTCAATTGGATCCTCTAATCCGATTGATCTAATTCAATCTAAGTTTTTGCATCACAGAGTTAATACATAAAAGTGTATGTCTATGTAGTAGCTGAGTTGCCTTACTCTTGACTTACACCAAAGTGGTGCTTAGTTCAAGCTTATCTTCTCCCCAGAAATAGTGATACTCCCTCACTATTTATTGAACTAAAAAGTCACTTAAGCTTATCTTACTTGAGACTTCTAGGACTTACCTTACCTAGAACTTCCAAGACTTGCTTTTGCCTAAACCTCCAAGATTTAACTCTGCTTGAGATCTCCAGGACTTGTTTGTCACTTGACCACCTTGTCAGAATATACTTCTGGACTTCACTTATCAAGCTTCTATACCTAAATACTTAACATATCATATTAGATCACAAAACATCCTAACTTTAAATCTTAATTCATATATCAAAACATAGATTTGATCTTATTATGCCCTCGTCACTAACAACATCTTAATCCAACAACATCTTCAATCCCTTTAAACCCATTTTCAATGTTTATTAAATAATACTTCATCCTATTTTTTCAATAGATTGAATTGTATTATATTCCTCTTGCTGAAGGTAGTTGAGATACTGCACACGCACTGCACATAGTGCAGCGCGTGCCCACTATCTTTGGGTGTGGGCATGTTGGACATGCACGCCAAAAACTGCCTCACACATTATAAATGGGTGAGCATCAAAGCGAGATAAGTGACGAGGGATTGGTTGTCGGAAAACAGAGAGACTTTGTGTCTCGTGATTTCGAAAAGAACATCCAAGGTGTGGCTGAGATTTGGTTTGTGGTACAGAGGAGACTTTTCATTTGTAATTATCTTCTTGATAGTAGACAAAAAATTGAAAGATCTTCTTCTTCATAGATCGACAAGACAAGAAGAACTCCGATGAACTCACTGTATGTTTTAGAGTTTTATTTGCAGTTTTATAATTCATGCAAACATTATCACAAAATACCAACATTGGTATTAGAACAAATGTTGGTTTGCATCTATTTGTATGATTTGTTTGTAAACCCTAAAATTCGTTGTTCATCGAAGAAGATGATGAACAGTGAATCGTTGAGTGAGTCTCGACTGGAAAAAGTGTCACCCGAGCACTTTACATGCTCAGGACAGAGGAGTGCAAAGCACTCGACTTTTCTTCGAAGTTTCCCAAGTGGGAAACTTATAGTCATGGAGTTCTCGAGTGGGAAATCGCTTGTCGATCAGTTCATCAGTGGGAAAACTGCTGCAGACATAATGCCCGAACATAAGGTGCTTGAGTGCGCAGTGATAAGCACGAGGTGCTCGACACCACGTGGACGTGTGTTGCTCGATCACCAAATGCTTCGGACTGTGAAGAAGGAACCACACACAATACTGTGCGCGCTCAGGCGTGGTAATCGAGCGCAATGTGCTCGGCAAACCCCACAAGTGCTCAGGAGCCTAGCACCCACCCAAGCACAGGGTGCTCGGGAGCGAAATATGGGGTGCTCGGGCACCGAGCACATGGGGTGCTTGGGCACCGAGCACCTATCTGAGCACATGGGTTGTTACACTCCAAGAGTATATTTGTCCCTCAATTGGACGGTACCCTCTTGTGACAATATAAGATACACTACCGATACATGTCCCAAATAGCTGCTATCACAAATAAGTCATAAAACACAGCGGAATACACCAACAAATAATAAAGATATAAAGACCCAAATATGTGCATATCGGTACGACTTTGACACAACAAGCAAACATAGTCGAAACTAACATCCAAATCAAACCATAATAAAGCCAAATACATACAACACCACCATACACTCAAAATGTGGAAACGATATAGGATAAATCCCAAAATAAGCAATCCAAAATAATACAACAATAAGGAATAACATCCATACACTCAGTGTGAGATGGGATCAACTGGCGAAGCTCCGAGTACCCAAGGAATTTTCTACCTGTTATCTGGGCGATAAGAAAACCCAGGGTCTGTGGTGGTGAGTATAAAACTTGTTAGTGTCAGCCTTAGTGCCAATCATGAGATGATTGATAAGGGATCATGTGTATCATATTAAAAGGCAAAGATTGTTTATTATATTTACTTTATGTATGTGCCAGCTAAAATAAATATAATAATGCCCTTGAATAGTAGGTTCTAATCTACAGTATATCAATTGGTAGAATTGATTATGAAAAGCTGTAGAGAATACTATTCTTAATATTCCTAGTCAAGTATTAATATACAAGGACAATATTAATACATTGAGACTAGCATGTAAGTCAATGGATGACTTGATCTCACAAGTCATGAATATGTGATATCACATTGATATATGGGGGTATATATACCAAATTGACCCGCCATGAGAAAGTATCATAGATCGTTATATGAGTGTCATATACTTTCTCATGTGACTATTGGTATGAATAATCCTTAGACCTGAAGTCACTACAGTTCCCTACATAAGGAGTTATGTACTTTGGTATCATCTAATGTCACGCCGTAACAGGGTGACTATAACGACGATCACTGGGTATGTAATGAATTATGCAGAGGGATGTAAGTGATGTAGATGAGATCTATCTCTCTTATATGACAGGAGTGATATCTTTGGCCTCTTGATAGAGTAGGACCACGAAATGCATGATCATGCTCAAATGAGTCAATATGAGATATTGAGTTCATTTGTTTGAGTGAGTCTACTTGGGGATTAAGAAACATAAAAATCGATAAGGGGATGACACGACCTATGCCTCATTGATCGATCTAAGATATCAGAGATAAAAGGACACCGTCATACATGATAATAGTCACGGAAAAGTTGTCGGATCTCGACGATCTTGTAACTTGGGTAGCAATGATGTATTGCTAGATGCCGCTCATTGCTTATGTATCTAAAAAGAGTTTTAGATACATTGCCAACGTTACAAGAGCCTATAGGGGCACACACAAATGACATTCTGTTTTGGAGAAGGTTTCTTTTAGTTGGACTAAAAGGACAATTGAGCATATGACCAAGATTTGAGTTAGACTCAAACTGGTTAAACTTGAGTTAGACTCAAGTTGAACCATGGAAGATGATTCATCATCATGCATGATTAATTTGATTAATCATGCATGGGAATACCAAGAGCCTTGGTATTCATGATGAGAATTCATGAAGGAGAATACCAAGGGTCTTGGTATTAAGAGATGTCTTAATGAGGAGATAATGACATTGATGCATGGGATTAAAATGACCTTTCTTTGGTGTTTCACGTTGATCAATTGGTGTGGCTTTTGTGTTTGGGCGTGCAAGCCAAAAGGGCCAAGAGAAAGTATTCTCTCATCTCCTCTTTCCTCTCCTTCTTCTTCCAAAATAGTTCTTGGCGTTTTGCTAGGGGTTGCTAACACAACGTGACTCCAAAGCTAGTGTGGGTGTTAGTGTGGATACCATAGATATACGGTTACCCTTACCGTATTGAGATCCGACAACGTTTGGAAAAGCGGGATTGCGAAGGGCACGCACCGAAAGTATATTCCTCCTCTAGATAAGATCTAGACTAGATAGAAAATGATTTATATAGTTTTGCATGGATCTCTGGTGGGATCCGGTATAATTATTGTTTCCGCTGCGGTTGTGCGAAGTATTCGCTCGCAATGTTGTGAACATCAGATCCGGACCGGTTTCCCAACAAAACTCAGCGGTAATATGAAAGATAGTGCATGAACAACATATATCATATAGATATCTACAAGTATACATATGGAGTTCAACAAATATACAGATGGAGATCAACGGTATACACATTTAAAGGTAATAACAAATAACCACCAGTATAGTCATAATCAATGCACATAACAAACTGATCAACTGAATATAATGTAACGTACCGACATACCTGAAAGTCTGCAGAGACTCAATTCACAACAACTTGAACAAGTATACAACAATGTAGCACATACCAATAACGTACATAAACAATACCACATCTATGATCAACATATAATCATATGAACAACGTATAATCAAATGTATAGACAAACCTGATCCACACTCTATAATAACATGATGCTGATCAAATACATATAACAGTCTGATCCATTAGGTATACTGCACATACCTATGTCAATGTCAGCCCTTAGTGCCAATTATAAGATGATTGATTAGGGATCATATATATTATATTTTATTAATAACAGACAAAGATTGATTATTATATTTACTTTATGCGTGTGCCAACTAAATAAATATAATAATGCCCTTGAATAGTAGGTTCTAATCTATAGTATATCAATTGGTAGAATTGATTATGAGAAGTTGTAGAGAACACTATACTTAAACATTCCTAGTCAAGTATTGTATTAATAAACAAAGGGATATATTGATACATTGAGACTAGCATGTAGGTCAATGGATGACTTGATCTCACAAGTCATGGATATGTGATATCACATTGATACATGAGTATATATATTGGAGAATATATGTACTGAATTGACCCGCCATGAGAAAGTGTCATGGATCGTTATATGAGTGTCATATACTTTCTCATATGGCTATTGATATGAATAGTCCTTAGACCTGAAGTCACTATGGTTCCCTACATAAGGAGTTATATACTTTGGTATCGTCTAACATCACCCGTAACAGGGTACACTATAACGACTATTACTGGGTATGTAACGAATTATGCGAAGGGATGTGAGTGATGTAGATGAGATTTATCCCTCCCATATGACGGGAGTGATATCTTTGACCTCTTGATAGAGTATGACCACGAAATGCATGACCATGTTCAAATGAGTCAATATGAGATATTGAGCTCATTTATTTGAGTGAGTCTACTTGGGGATCAAGAAACATAAAGATTGATAAGGGGATGACACGGTCTATGCCTCATTGATCGATCTAAGATATCAAGGATAGAAGGACACCGTTATACATGATAATAGTCACGGAAAGGTTGTCGGATCTCGACTTTCTTGTAACTTGGGTAGCAATGATGTATTGCTAGATGTCGCTCATTGCTTATGTGTCTAAAAGGGGATTTTAGACACATTGCCAACGTTACAAGAGCTTATTAGATCACACACAAATGACATTCTATTTTGGAGATGATTTCTTTTAGTTTGGCTAAAAGAACAATTGAGCATATGACCAAGACTTGAGTTAGACTCAAGTTAAACCATGAAATATGATTCATCATGCAGAAAATCCAAGGGTCATCTATCACTTTGCATGATTAATGTGATTAATCATGCAAGAGAATACCAAAGGCCTTGGTATTCATGATGAGGAGATGAGAGGTTTTATTCATTGATGAAATGGAATACCAAGGGTCATGGTATTGATTGGGAGATAATGGAGTTGATGGCTTAGGGGGTTTTCATATGCTTTCAACGTGAAAGCTTTGGTGGGCTTGGTGCTTGGGCGTGCAAGCCAAGAAGCCTTCTCCTTCTTCTCCTTCTTCTTCCAAGTGTTCTTGGCATTTTTGCTAGGGTTGCTAGCACAACGTGACTCCAAAACTACTGAGTGTCAGTGTGGATACCTTAGAGATACAGTTATCCTTACCGTATTGAGATCCGGGAGCGGTTGGATTAGCAGGATTGCGAAGGACTCGCATCGAAGGTATACTTCTCCTTCTAGATAAGATCTAGACAAAGTAGAATAAGAAAATGATTTAAATGTTTTGCATGGATCTCTGGAGGGATACGGTTTATATTATGTTTCTGCTGTGGTTGTGCGAAGTATTCGCCCGCAATATTGTAAATGTCACGATCCAAAATTTTTCCCTACAACCTAAACAACGATCCACACTGATTCTACTCATACCCAAATACTCCATATACCACAGTATAGAACATGCAAATGATATGTATAATGTTGTACAAACATATGTAGCAATCATAGTTCAACCAAATACAACATCTCACAAGCATATGTAAAACACACACACACACACACACACACACATAAGCCATCACTGTAGGATCGAGAGAGGGGGGTGAATCTCGGAGGTTAAAAAAATATTTTAAAACTATTAGAATATTATGAAAACTATTGTATGTAGTGGAAAATAATAACACTTTATTTTACTTGGTTCACAACCCTAACTGGGTTGCTAGTCCAAGGCTCGTAGCTCTTCCGAGAGCTACCTCGATGGGCAATCACTAAATGCCCTCCGACTCGAGAACTCTCGACTTCGGAGGGTTTTACTTTTTACAAATAATAGAGATGGGTAATACACTACCCGCTCTTGAATTTAAGTACAGAAGAGAAAAAGTAAATGAGCAAGTACAAGACATATACCGACACTAAGTAGATGGTAGAAGTATGCTTAGAGTGTCAGAAGATTGTCTTGTTGTGGGAATTTAGCTTTGGTGGACAAGAATGGATTTCGATAGTACTTTGACATAAATTGAATGTTTTATTCGGATCTGGTCGAGCACTTATTTTATAAACCTTACTGAAATGCCTTCTAGTCGACTCCACATTAGCCTGTCGATTAGGAACTTCTGGTCTTCCAGTCGACTGAAACCTCTCCAGTCGACTCCAGATCACCTGGCTCTGCATTGGAAAATTTTCCTCATCAGTCGACTCAAACACTTCAGTCGACTGAAATCCTTTCCATCTGCATCGCCATATCTCTGATCAATCGCCAGCTGATCCTGCCAAGTAGGTATCCAATCAACTGATACATATCCAGTTGACTCTAATCTATTCAGTCGACTAATCCCTGCAAAACAAGATTAGCCCAAATACATAATATAAAATGTGATAGCAGTAGTAATACTGCTCGATCTCAACTACTAAGTCCCATGCGGACTTTCCGTCGGATCGACGCCTAGCTTTGCCCCCCTAAAGAGGACTCGACCTCACCTCTTCACTCGAGACTTACCTATTGGCTACCTGCTGGACTTACCACTCTTGACATCCGATCTGACCCACTACGGCTTCCACCAGCTTTCCGGTCTGCCTGACCCAGCTAGATTTTTTGCCGATTGTCTGGTCTCCTGACCCAACCGGTCTTCATGCCAGATGTTCGGTCCACGCGACCCATATGGACTTCATGCCTTGTGTCTTGTCCTCTTGATATGTCAAGATACTTGCCTAGTATCCGGTCAACACGACCTACTAGGACTTCTTATTAAGCCTGCACACTTAACACTAATATTAGAAACAAGTGAATCCTAACTTTTAACTGTGGTTCATACATCAAAACTAAGGAGTGATGCTCACTGCATCAACAATCTCCTCTTTTTTGATGTATGACAAAACATCAGTTAAAGTTAGGATAATCAAATACCAATATCCAAATATTGACATGTATAAGAGATGAACTATCAAATTTTGACATGTATAATAGATGCATAAAGCCTTATCAAATTTTTGCATCTTCCTTTCAATAAATCTCTTCTTTTTCTAACTTTATATCTCTTCTCTCCCCCTTTGACATACATCAAAATAAAGATCAATTTTAAAATGCCAAAAAGATGTAGTGGAGAATTAAAGTGTTCCAAAGATGATCATTAAGCTAAAAAATTTAGTTTGAAAAATGCTTAAACCTCAAAAATAATCTGTATTTAAATATTCAAAAGCTTTAATTCAAACTTTCTTTCAAAAACTTCTTAATTTACAACATCCCTTATTTTAAAAAACGGTTTCAAAATTTTTCACATTTTTCAAACTTTCCAAACTTTTTCAAAATTTTCAAAATTTTTTTAAAAATTTTAAAACTTTTTCAAACTCCTCCTGAACTTATTCTCAAAAATTTTTAAACTCCCCCTGAACTTATTCTCAAAAATTTTCAAACTCCCCCTTATTTTCAAAAATATCCAAAATTTTCAAAAAAATTTAAAACATTTTCTAACTCCCCCTGAATAAAAACATATTTTCAAAATTTTAAAATTTTCAAAATTTTCTAACTCTCCCTAAATATATTTTTCAAATTTTCAGTTTTCAAAAATTCTAGCTCTCTCTTAATAACAACATTTTTCAAAAATTTCTCAAAATTTTCAAACTCCCCCTTTATATTATAAATTTTCAAAACTAAGAACTTTTTCATAATATTAGAACACTTTTGAGACTTTCCCTCAATTAAAGCTTTACAATGTTTAATTATTTTCTTCTATACATAGAAACCTAAGTAGAATTTTTATGTATTTTAAACTTGAAAATATTTAAGCTTTTCAAAAAGCATTCAAGCTTAAGTTTTTCTCCCCCTTAATTAACATTTTGAAACTTCTCCTTAATTAAAACTTTAAGTTTTCAAAAAGATAGTTTTTCATAGATTCTTAGCTAGCTTTAAATTTTTTTGTTTCCCCCTTAAGAATATTTCTTATCCAATTCCATTTCAAAGCATATTTTATGTTCCCCTAGACTCTTGATCTCCCCCTTAAGGTAACATTGTTATATTTATACTTAATTTCTTTTTAAAATAAAATTTTAAATGTTTAACTCCCCTTAGAATTATAATATATCTTAACTCCCCTTAATTATGTTGATTCTCTTAGAATTAAAGTTGAGTTGATTGAATTAATTAAAATTGAGTTGAGTTGATTAGAATTGAGTTGAATATGTTGATTAGGGTTGAATTAGTTGATTAGGGTTGAATCGATTAAATTGGTTAGGTTAGGTTGTTTAGTTAAGTTTAGTTGGGTTAAGTTAAGTTTAATTGTTTAGTTAAGTTGTTAAGTTTAGTTATTTAGTTAAGTTGTTAAGTTAAGTTGTTAAGTTTAATTAAGTTGTTGTTAAGTTTAATTAAGTTGTTGTTGTTAAGTTTAATTAAGTTTTTGTTGAGTTTAATTAAGTTGTTATTGTTAAGTTTAATTAATTTGTTATTAAGTTAGATGAATTGTATTAAACTAATTAAGCTTGATCATCTCACCCAGGCTAGGTTTTCAATACACGTTAATCCTATGGGTTTTGTGAGATGAGGATTTCTTTTTATCTTAATTAAGTTTAATGAGCAATTTCAAAGTTTTTAAACTTATGTTAGATTCAAGCTTGGTTTGAGCTAGTCAAGTAGATTTTTCCAGCATTGACTTCCAAGTCGTGGGGAGGCACATGACCTTCTTGGATATCGGAGCAACGACCACTTCCTAGACAAAGTCAATGAAGGAATCAAGTACTTGATTCACTTTGGACTAAGCCTTAGTCTAACTAGTCAAAGACTTAGTGAGTTAGCTTTGGTCCGTTCCACTCGATTTAGTGCACTAGGTCGTGACGAGGCACATGACCTTCTTGGATATCGAAGCAATGACCACTTCCTAGACATGCACTTCAAAAAGCTTCCCTAACTTACTATCAGTTCACTTCGTCTTAGTACTAGATTATTCAAGTTTAAACTACTTTGTTTCCTATCCAGTCCATTCTAAATTAAGCAAGTAAAGTAAACTAAAATATGCAAGAGTTTTATCTAATTAAGGAAACAATCAACAAGTTAGCTCCCCTTGCATAATAGCTCTGTTGGGTTTTGTTCACTAAGTGAAATTAACTTTTGAGAACCCAAAATTGATTTGGTCCAACTTGGTTGACAAAGCTAGACTTAGGAACCCAAGCTTGGACTCGACCCTTAGCATTTCTATTAAACAAGGAAATGTATGATCTATTTGTGTCCTTAGCCTTGTATCCGAGTCCGGACTTGTTGTACATGACTCGTTGAGACCCAAACATCATGTTGAGATACTTGGAGCCCGAAGTGAATGTTAAATACTGAAAAATTTAAAACACTAAATTAAATGGCCAAAATTAGGAAAATAATCGTAGAAATTATTTTCGGATTTTTTGAAGAATTTTAGAAATTTTTCTGGAAATTTTCAGGAATTAAATGGTGCTTGTAGAGGGTATTTATGGAGATAAGGAAAACCGACTTTTAAAAGGCCTGTTTGGATTATTTAACCTAAGGTTTTAAATAGAAAACCTCCCCGATTTTTTTTTGTTTCTCCTCCGCGCGGCGATTTCTTCTCCTTGCGACTGCGGCCACACCGACGCCCGACGCCCTCTGCCGTCGCCTTCTCCGCGTGCACGCCCAAAGCCAGCGGCCGCCATCGTCGCCCTTGGATCCGCTGACGACCACCGCCGCCGCAGTCTTCTCCTCCACAGCGCCGATTCACCACCGCCGTGGGCTGCCACCACTTCGCCGCCCTATTCAACGATCGCCTGTTCTTTTTCTCGCGCCGACCTCCACGACCATGGAATCGTCGCCGGCCACAGTCGCGACAACAGGATCGCGCCGACCTCCTCTGCCCTAGATGACGAGCACCGACCTCCTTTGCCATAGTCGCAGGCGCCGGCGTCTCGGCCACCGATGCCGCTCGCCTGAGCCCCACGCCGACATCCAGGCCACTGCTTGCATTCGCAGTCGTTTCTCAGCAGCCCCCATCCGCGGCCAGCCTCCGCCGCCACGAGGTTCGTCCGAGGCCAGTCACCGTCACCTCCTGCTCCTTTCCTAGATCACCGTCGCCCCATCGCGACTTCCTCTCGGTTCCCATTTTCGCCGCACGCCTCGCATTTGTTGCCGACGATGTAACTCGGCCGATGTTGTCACTGCCAGCCATTCAGATCTCCATTTGTGATGCATTGCCGAAGCTTTCGAGCTGATGTGGGATCGTGCAATTGCTGCATTTAGGTAACGAATCAAGTTAATTGATTAGGGATTTATTTGTTAATTTGATTAGTCCTATAGTTCACATGGGCTTAATTAATTAAGTTGGGCTTGATTTGTTAATCAGTTAACTAATTTGTTTTAGATTGTTTAAGTTTGGTTAAGAGATTAAATTGGACTAGTAAATTGAGACGGACAATTGAATTAAATAGGGTTGTTTAAATTGGTTAAAGGTAGATTTATTGATCAGGTTAAATAACAGATTCGAGAATGGAAAGCAGAAGCAATCCTCGGATTGGAAGATAGCTCGGACATTCTACGTATCAGGTTTCGGTCACGAGGCAGGTTCACGGGCGTGAAGATAGTTATCATGAGCATTATATAAGGCGGGTATTTTGACTTGTCTTTTTGATATAGTCACGTTGATATGCTAGATAGTTATAGCTTGCAATAGTTTTCATGTTTATCTACCTTGCATGTTATTATGCCTATTTGACACATGCATTTGATCTGTTTATAGTTATACTTTCCCTGTTTTACTTGGATCATGTATATGTACCTTTTTATTGTGCATATTATTCGGATACGTATGTTAGTTGGTATTACATGCTTTAGTGTCATGCACCATCTTGCATGATTGCATGCTGGCTGGACGGGGTTCCATTATTGTTGAGCCCGCAGCCAGTTACATGGCCTGCACACACTGTCACTCATGGGTTAGTGGTACATCAGGAGGGTGTGTGCAGTTGCTCTGTCAAGCTCCGCTGGTCCGCTTATGGGTAGCGATGAGGCAGCGTGGTAGCGGGCAGGGATCCCTCCTCTGGTCTATGACACCGGGAGATGAGAGCTTAGCTCCCCCACTATGTTTGGGGCAGGAGGATAGGTGTACTTCGACATCCTCGCCCACTCGGTCATCACTTTCGGGGCGATGATAGCGAGTGCCGATTGTCATAGCCCTACCCACTCGGCTTCACCATCAGCGTGTGAGGCGGGTAGCGTCGAGGTGACCATGTCATTGCACGACATGCATTTTGCAGGATTGCATTTGTATTGTGTTTCTTTGCATTATTGTATTGATGCCTTGGATGTTGCATATGATTGCCATGCATCTGAGATTCACTATTCATATATGATGATGACTTTATCTCTTATAGTAGGGCACATGCTCCTATATCGAGGTAGGAGATTCAGTGAAATCTGATCCTTTTGCATTTAGTTCTTGCTTACCATATATATGAGATTGTACTGGCATGATTAGTATTGTTAGCTATATCTTGCTATTCATATCGACTAATATCCGCTAAGTTCTTTGAACTTACCCCGTGGTTTTATTTTTATTTCAGGATGAAGCTGTCAGGAGAGTCCAGTTGCCATATCCCCCCTCGTAGTGACAGTTTCTTAGTTGTTTGAGTTATGGTTTGAATTTTGTATAGAAGATATGTTTAGGCTTGGAAATGGATTTATGTACTCGTGGATTTTTTTTTGGGTTCTTGTGGACCATTGGTCGGATCGTATTTTGATTGGTTTGGTTGGGTATTCCTGCCCAGATGGTAGAAGGGGTAAGTCTAGTTAGTGTAGACTTTTGTTTACCTAGATTTGTTGGCCTGAGGCCTTATTATTATCTGCGTGTGTTGTTTGGATTCCGGTCGTGTTGACTGATGTATAGTGGCCGTGTAGGCCTTGTATAAAAATTGGTATCGTCACCCGTACAAGGGAGATGCTGCCGGATTTTCGTCTGGCGGGGACTCCCTTGGGGCGTGACAATTTATTTGGTATCAGAGCGTAGGTTTCCGAGTTCCTTAGGGTCTTTGGGTTTTTGGAGTTCGCCAAGTTTGGCGGAGTTAATCGGGTATTTTTGGGTTATGCAGATTCGATGATTTTTATGTTTCGGAAATTCGAGGTATTATTGACGAGGTCAATATGGGGGATTTGGCGGCGATAGGACATCTCCAGACAGCTAACAGGTAAATACATTCTAGAAAATTTTCTAGATTTAGTACATATTTATATTGGTTATGCGGTGATATCATGTTTGGTCTGGTATTGTTTTAACCTGATATCTATTGGACTGTTAGATTTTTAGGTTGTTGGTTTATAGATAGCATTTGGTTATAAATTGCTATTACTGCTATACGTAGCTTGTTATCATTGTGATAAAAATAATTAGATATTATTGGTAGATGTTTACCACTTAGGATTTGACTAGTATTAGGATTATTAGACTAGTTGAATAATATGACTAAGATGGATAAATTCGTAGAAGGCATGAGGACATGATTACATAGCTTATGTAGTTTAGAGTATATATAAGCATTTGATGCTTTATTTATATATTGCCTTGACTTTGTTCTGGCATTGATTTTGTTCTGGCATGACCCTTTAGTAATACCCTAATTAATTTCAGCCATTGATTCCCATTAGCAGGACTATGCTGTCGTTTATCAGACAACTTGTTATATGTTTATATGTTTCTGTGTTTTTTTACGATGGACACCCTGATAAAGACTAGTAGAGATAGAATAACTTAGATAAGGTTATTCGATAGGAGCGGATCTCAGGAATGAAACAATATTAGTAGAACCCTAGGTGTGGAAACCCTAGGTGTAATAACCCGGATGTGCATATTGGTATAGGTTTATGCATTTACTATTTCAGCTGATATGGTGATCGGATTAGTAGAGGTCATATGATTAGGATGCGATTAATCCTTAGAGGGTATATAACGTTGTTCATATTTATCGGCTGCTAACAATATCACCCATTCGTGGTTGAGGAAAGTTAAAGTAGAGTTTCCCTAAAGAGGCTTTTGTGTATTTGAGGTCGAATAGGTCTCCCATGTATGGTTGAGATAATCTACTGTAAGGTTATACTCTTGCGTTATTCGTTCAGAGTTGGTGATAATCGGATTCGTATGATGTCTGTAGCAAGATAGCTACTTTACAGGTTAAGTACCCACGAGATCTGTTCGTGGTAGCATGTTGGAGCATGCATGATTGAATTGGTAGGACGGTATAATTTAGGCTTAATCCTTTTGCAGGGCTTGATAGTAGATTTGTGGTCCTTATTGGCCTAGATAGACGATTCCTGTTAGTTGGGACGAAACCCTATGATTAATCATCTCGACGTGATTATTAGTGGACTTATGATTTTGATCGACCTTGATACCGATCATGTTAGAAGGGTTGGAATGCTAGATTTAATCATCTCGACTTATTTATTTATAAGTCGATGATCTTTACCGACTTTGGTAAACATTTTGTATTAGAGGTGTTGAAACCCTCGCTTAACCGCCTCAATGGGTTTAATTGTAGATCGGTGATCTTTATCAACTTGGATAGTCGTTCTATGCAAGATGCATTGGGTAATCTTAGGCTTAACAACCTAGGATAATCGACTGTCCACGAGTTCCATTCGTGGTAGCATGTAGTTGCACGTAGACAGTGCTATTGATTGTCGACCCACGAGTTATGTTCGCGGTAGCTCATAGATAGTTCCCTTGTATTACCTCGAGAGCCACGAGACTTTGTCGTGGTATCCGGATGTGCACTGCTTGTTGCAGTGGTTGTGTATGTTACGGGTATATTTATTATACTGCTGATTTGGTTAGTTGCAGACTGATATTGGTACTCTGAGAGTTGGGTTACTCTAGCTTGTTCCCTGTGACTTCCATTGGGTGCATTATGATTATGCACTATTGTCTATACATCCACAGAGTGGTTGTACTTACCCCTCCTCATTTATCCTTTAGATTAACTGATGGAGGACGTGTCCTGTTGACCTACCTTTGAGTCGCTCAGAGAGTTCCTTGCCGTGCTTGTTCTACTGCATCGTCGAGATGCCGCTTTGTTTACTTTATCGGTATTGCATTTTGATTATGCACTTTGGATTTTGTCGCAGTTTGATTTGGTGTCATAAAACTATTTTACTTTAATGGATATATGTTTAGTCGTGCATGCATGCAGTTGTTAAAATACTGGTATTTCTATAATTATTTTGAGGTTTTTACTAGATTTGGTCCATGTATTTCGGAATATTGTCACTAAGGGGCTCCTTTGTCACTTGGATGACGGATATACCCCCAGGACGTGACAATTTTATTGGTTTACGGTTTTGGTTTGCGGGTTTTGTGTTTCGAGGATTATCTTTTCCTTGGATATTTGGGAGTTCTCGGGTTTTGGGATCAGGCGAGCAGAAGGATATCTCTGAGCTATAGGAAAAGTATTGTCTTTAGTGGTTACTGTACTTTAATGGTTAGGAAAAGTATTGACTTAGTGAAATTGCCCCTACTTATGGTCGTGGACGAGTTCGACGACGTATTGATCTTGAGGAATCTAATGATGATTTCAGAGGTACGGATTCTTTAGAGGTGCCGACTGATGTCGAATTAGGAAGCTAGGAATATGACCTGCTAGTCACCCATTTAAAGGTCAAGGAGTAAACCCTCAGAAAATATCAGTCCCTACTAAAAGTGATTTGGTTATGGATAAGGCGTGTATGCCTACACTGGTTAAGACGCTGAAAGATTGTTTTACTTTATTATAGGAGGTGTTGTATGGGATGTTTATCTGTCCCAGTATTTTTCTAGAGAAAATCCGGAACTCTTTGTTAAAAGAGAGATGAACCTTGGAGGTTATGCTTCAATTATCGATGATAGAATGCGGTAGTTGTGGAAGGAAATGAATATCCTTCATTGTGGATAGAGGATCTATTTAGATCAACTATAGGGCATCGGTGTATGCTCTAGGATTGATTTATGATTGATGGGTTGATATTGTAGTGACATGGTGTCATACAATTATCATGGTCGTTGTGATGATTGTTATATCATCAACTTAGAGTAAAGAGGATGCAGTTGTATAGTGACGACAATTTCATACTTGGTATGAATTGTATGAGCTTATAATTATCTTATTAGACTTAATGACGACTTAGTCGTCCAGGGATTTAGGAAGTTGTGTATTCTAGACACGATTGGCTCAGTTGTGGTCGTTGGATTGCGTAACTTGGCCACTGTTGAGGGTGGTAGTTGGAGTTACGCACTCGGCCATCGTAGATGGTGGGTTTTCAGGTATTGATATGATTATTACGATAGATATGGATAGGATGCTCTAGCGGTACTACATCGCTGACTGGTTGGACCAGGAAGGTGATGGAATTTTTTGGTCTGAAGCTTGTGAAACTAATTTCAGGGCTCAGACGATGGTTGACTTTTACGCCAGTGTTGATTAATTATTCTGGTGTGGATGGAAGGGTAGTGTATATGGATGCATCATTTCGGGGATCGGAGTGATTCTGATGCTGTTGAATAGAACGTGTCCTAACCTTATGGCAGTTAAAGGACTGCGAGATAAGCCGTCATATATAATATGACGTGGACTTAGCAGTGATTATGTTGTTTTGTAGAGGTGAGGAGCATGAATGCTCATGGAGTTGGCTAGCTTTTGGATAGCTACTATAGAGTAGCTGGAACACGAACGGTTGTAACAAGGAAGTTTGGTCACGATAGCCTCCCATGCACTTACAGAGTGTGTGGTGGAGTGGATTTTAGATGGTAGATGGACTACCGTCTTTGACTCCGAGGAGGATAATGGTTTCCGGAGTTGCATTAGTTTAAGGAACAGATGCTTCAGGAAATTCCGATTCCGGAATGAAAGTGGAAGCATATTATTATGGATTTTGTGGTGGGTTTGCCTAGAACCCGTCAAGGTCATGATGCGATTTGGGTAGTCGTTAACCGACTAACCAAATTCGTGCACTTCTTAGCTATTCGGAAGACGACTCTTTGGATCGTTTGATAGAGTTATATTGTCGGGAGATCATCAGATTACATGGTGTTCCTTTGAGCATTATATCAGATAGAGATCCCCGGTTCACATCTAGGTTCTGGTAGAGTCTGCAGCAGGCTTTAGGCATACAACTTCGGTTTAGTACTGCATTCCATCTGCAGACAGATGGACAGTCTGAGCAGGCCATTTAGACACTCGAGGACTTGCTAAGGTCCTGTGTAATGGATTTCGGGGGCAACTGGGAGGACCAGTTGCTAGGACCCATAGAGCTCAGTATGAGGCAGGGTTGGTCCGTACTATCAGACGTAGGATGACAGAGGCGCAGGTTCGCCAGAAGAGTTATGCTTTAGATCAGAGACGGAGACCTCTAGAGTTTTTTTTTTATTGGTGATCATGTATTCTTGCGAGTCTCACCCATGAAAGGGGTGAAGAGATTTGGACTCCGTGGTAAGCTAGCTCCTAGGTACATTGATCCGTTTGAGGTTTTGGAGAGGATCGGAGCAGTCGCTTATTGTCTAGTGCTACCACCGTACTTGGCTGGTATCCATGCTCTGTTTCATGTGCCCATGTTGAGGAAGTATGTGTCATACCCTACACATATTCGGTCAGGTGTGTTAGGTTCTATTCAACCTGATGCTACTTACGCAGAGGTTCCGGTACGGATTTTGGATCACAAGGAACGACGGTTGTTGAATAAAATTGTGCGACTTGTCAAGGTCGGGTGGAGTCACCTCACCAATGAGGAGACTACTTAGGAGTTTGAGGAAAAGATCAGAACTCAATACCCCCACTTGTTTACTTAAGGTACGTGAGGTATATTTTCAATACTTGTGGTGTTTCTTACTCGTTGTGCATTTGAGTAGGAAATTTGGGAACCAAATTTTAATTAGTGGGGAAGAATGTTAAATACTGAAAAATTTAAAACACTAAATTAAATGGCCAAAATTAGGAAAATAATCGTAGAAATTATTTTCGGATTTTTTGAAGAATTTTAGAAATTTTTCTGGAAATTTTCGGGAATTAAATGGTGCTTGTAGGGGGTATTTATGGAGATAAGGAAAATCGGCTTTTAAAAGGCCTGTTTGGATTATCTGACCTAAGGTTTTAAATAGAAAACCTCCCCGATTTTTTTTGTTTCCCCTCCGCGCGGCGGTTTCTTCTCCTCGCGACTGCGGCCACACCGACGCCCGACGCCCTCTGCCGTCGCCTTCTCCGCGCGCACGCCCAAAGCCGGCGGCCGCCATCGTCGCCCTTGGACCCGCTGACGACCACCGCCGCCGCAGTCTTCTCCTCCACAGCGCCGATTCACCACCGCCGTGGGCTGCCACCACTTCGCCGCCCTATTCAACGATCGCCTGTTCTTTTTCTCGCGCCGACCTCCACGACCATGGAATCGTCGCCGGCCACAGCCGCGACAACAGGATCGCGCCGGCCTCCTCTGCCCTAGATGACGAGCGCCGACCTCCTTTGCCGATCGCGGCGCCGGTCTCGGCCACCGATGCCGCTTCGCTGAGCCCAGCACGTCGAGCCATCTTGCATTCACAGTCGTTTCTCAGCAGCCCCCATCCGCGGCCAGCCTCCGCCGCCACGAGGTTCGTCCGAGGCCAGTCACCGTCACCTCCTGCTCCTTTCCTAGATCACCGTCGCCCCATCGCGACTTCCTCTCGGCTCCCATTTTCGCCGCACCGTCTCAGATTTGTTGCCGTCGACAGTACCCAACTCAGCGATGTTGTCACTGCCAGCCATTCAGATCTCCATTTGTGATGCATTGCCGAAGCTTTCGAGCTGATGTGGGATCGTGCAATTGCTGCATTTAGGTAACGAATCAAGTTAATTGATTAGGGATTTATTTGTTAATTTGATTAGTCCTATAGTTCACATGGGCTTAATTAATTAAGTTGGGCTTGATTTGTTAATCAGTTAACTAATTTGTTTTAGATTGTTTAAGTTTGGTTAAGAGATTAAATTGGACTAGTAAATTGAGACGGACAATTGAATTAAATAGGGTTGTTTAAATTGGTTAAAGGTAGATTTATTGATCAGGTTAAATAACAGATTCGAGAATGGAAAGCAGAAGCAATCCTCGGATTGGAAGATAGCTTGGACATTCTACGTATCGAGTTTTTCCACGAGGCGTTCAGCGTGAAGATAGTTATCACGAGCATTATATAAGGCGGGTATTTTGACTTGTCTTTTTGATATAGTCATGTTGGTATTACATGCTTTAGTGTCATGCACCATCTTGCATGATTGCATGCTGGCTGGACGGGGTTCCATTATTGTTGAGCCCGTAGCCAGTTACATGGCCTGCACACACTGCCACTCATGGGTTAGTGGTACATCAGGAGGGTGTGTGCAGTTGCTCTGTCAGGCTCCGCTGGTCCGCTCATGGGTAGCGATGAGGCAGCGTGGTAGCGGGCAGGGATCCTCCTCCGTCTATGACAGGGAGATGAGAGCTTAGCTCCCCACTATGTTTGGGGGCGAAGGATAGGTGTACTCCGACAACATCCTGTCCACTCGGTCACTCAGGAGCAGTGATGGCAGAGTGCACAGTTGTCATAGCCCTACCCACTCGGCTTCACCATCGCGTGTGAGGCGGCTGACTGGCGTCAGGGGTGACCATGTCATATGCACGGCATGCATTTTTGCACGGATTGCATTTGTATTGTGTTTGCTGCATTATTGTATTGATGCCTTGGATGTTGCATATGATTGCCATGCATACAGGATTCACATTCATATATGATGATGACTTTATCTCTTATAGTAGGGCACATGCTCCTATATCAGGGTAGGAGATTCAGGTGAGTACAGCCCTTTTGCATTTAGTTCTTGCTTACCATATATATGAGACTGTACCGGCATGATTAGTATTGTTAGCTATATCTTGCTATTCATATCGACTAATATCCTCTAATTTCTTTGAACTTACCCCGTGGTTTTATTTTTATTTCAGGATGAAGCTGTTAGGAGAGTCCAGTTGCCATATCCTCCCTCGTAGTGACAGTTTCTTAGTTGTTTGAGTTATGGTTTGAATTTTGTATAGAAGATATGTTTAGGCTTGGAAATGGATTTATGTACTCATGGATTTTTTTTGGGGTTCTTGTGGACCATTGGTCGGATCGTATTTTGATTGGTTTGGTTGGGTATTCCTGCCCAGATGGCAGAAGGGGTAAGTCGTTACAATAAAAGGCGCCTTTTTATTGTAACGACCGGGCCCCTGTTGGCGGAATTCGGTGACCCCTATTGGTCAACGACCGTCGCCCCTGTTGGCGGAATTCGGTGACCCCTATTGGTCAACGACCGTCGCCCCTGTTGGCCCGTCGTTACTCACCTGGACTTCCCACCCCTGGAAGTGGGTTTTTGCCTTCCCCAGGATTCGAACTCTAGACCTCCAGGCTAAGTACTAAAGTTTATGAATCCTAGTAACCAAGTGATCCTGACCCCTATTGGTTGACGACCGTCGCCCCTGTTGGCTTGTCGTTAACCATCTGGTCTTCCCACCTCTGGAAGTGGGTTTTTGCCTTCCCCAGGATTCGAACTCTAGACCTCCAGGCTAAGTACTAAAGTTTATGAATCCTGGTAACCAAGTGATCCTGGATCACTTGGTTACCAGGATTCATAAACTTTAGTACTTAGCCTGGAGGTCTAGAGTTCGAATCTCGGGAAAAACCCACTTGTGAAGACAGATGGTAACGACGGGCCAACAGGGGCGACGGTCGTCGACCAATAGGGGTCGCCGAATTCCGCCAATAGGGGCTCGGTCGTTACAATAAAAGGCGCCTTTTTATTGTAACGACCGGGCCCCTATTGGCGGAATTCGATGACCCCTATTGGTCGACGATCGTCGCCCCTGTTGGCAGAATTCGGCGACCCCTATTGGTCGACGACCGTCGCCTCTGTTGGCCCGTCGTTACTCATCTGGTCTTCCCACCCCTGGAAGTGGGTTTTTGCCTTCCCCAGGATTCGAACTCTAGACGATGGTGGTTGTACCAAATTCAGAGCGGCCCCGCTCTGATACCAATTGTAGGATCGTATTTCTCCGAGAGAGGGGGGTGAATCTCGGAGGTTAAAAAATTATTTTAAAACTATTAGAATATTATGAAAACTATTGTGAGTATGCAACGGAAAATAATAACACTTTATTTTACTTGGTTCACAACCCTAATTGGGTTGCTAGTCCAAGGCCCGTAGCTCTTCCGAGAGCTACCTCGATGGGCAATCACTAAATGCCCTCCGACTCGAGAACTCTCGACTTCGGAGGCTTTTGCTTTTTACAAATAATAGAGATGGGTAACACACTACCCACTCTTGAATTTAAGTACAAAAGCAAAAAAGTAAATGAGCAAGTACAAGACATATACCGACACTAAGTAGATGGCAGAAGTATGCTTGGAGTGTTGGAAGATCGAATTGTTGTGGGAATTTAGCTTTGGTGGACGAGAATGGATTTCGACAACATTTCGACTAAATTGGATGTTTTATTCAGATCTGGTCAAGCACTTATTTTATAAACCTTTCCAGTTGACTCCACATCAGCCTGTCGATTAGGAACTTCTGGTCTTCCAGTCGACTGAAACCTCTCCAATCGACTCCAGATCACCCGGCTCCGCATCGGGAAATTTGCCTCTTCAATCGACTCAAACACTTCAGTTGACTGAAATCCTTTCCATCTGCGTCACCAGATCTCCGATCAATCGCTAGTTGATCATGCTAAGTAGGTATCTAGTCGATTGATACATATCTAGTCGATTGTACTTCAGTCGACTCTGATCTATTCAATCAACTGATCCCTGCAAAATAAGATTATCCCAAATACATAATATAAAATGTGATAGCAGTAGTAATACTGCTCGATCTCAACTACTAAGTCCCACATGGACTTTCCGTCGGATCGATGCTTAGCTTTGTCCCCCTAAAGAGGACTCGGCCTCACCTCTTAACTCGAGGCTTACCAGTCGGCTACCTGTCGGACATACCACTCTTGACATTCGATCTGACCCATCAGGGCTTCCACCAGCTGTTCGGTCTGCCTGACCCAGCTGGACTTTTTGCCGATTATCCGATTTCCTGACCCAACCAGTCTTCATGCCATATGTCCGGTCCACGCGACCCATCTGGCTTTCATGCCTGGTGTCCGGTCCTCCTAATATGTAAAGATACTTTCCAAGTATCTGGTCAACATGACCTACTAAGACTTCTTGTTAAGCCTGCACACTTAACACTGATATTAGAAACAAGTGAATCCTAACTTTTAACTATGGTTCATACATCAAAACTAAGGAATGATGCTCACTGCATCAACAATCACAATTGGTAATGCATACAATGCATATGCACGGTCATGTCTGTGGACCCTACACACAACCACGACCCCAGTATGGCTTGGGTGACACGACTTGACAACTATCTCAACTCTGGCTATCACTACTCTTGAGTGGCCGAATGAGTAGTATGAGTAAGTAGCTAGCCACCAGAGAGCTATATGCTACACTACGAGGGTCCCTGCTGCTGGCCGCTCCGTCACTACCCATGAGTGGTCGAGCATTGCACACAGGACAACTGCAAATAACTCCAACTACCACCATCTATAGTGGTCGAGTGCGCAACAACAACCACCACCAACAGTGGCCAAGTATGCAACTCCAGCTACCACCATCTATAGTGGCTGAGTGCGACACAATAGATGATCTGCGCTCAACCCTACTACCACTACCCCGAGTCACTAAGGAGGCAGGATGACTGACGACCCATCTCAACAATAAGGGAGACCCAGTCGACAATATACATGCAATGTAATGATGCACAACTCTACACACATAACTCCGCAACGCACTCTCTATCACACAAAGAGTCATAGTCAACCAAAAGTCAACCATGCAAGACCCTCTAGTCCATAAATAACACTATATACATAACTCTATAACACACTCTCTATAGTCATATACAATAATCAACCAACCACACTAGGACCACCAGTCCATAACAACACCCCATCGACAATCCACGCAACCACACCCAAAATATGATCCACAATAGATGCACACCTTAAGGAATGTGACACGACGATCAACCTTACATTTGAATCCACCACCTACCACCAGTAATACAACATGTCAATCCAAACCAGAACTACAACTGTACTCAGCTACATGCACCCACACAACATCTATAAGTCAAACATATATAGAGTCTGTAATCAGCAATGGTGATGAACAAAATTATAAAGATAACAATAGAGCATCTCAAAGTCCAAAGACTAAGTATCAAGCACAGGAATAATAAGAGTGGAGTCAAGGTAAATGATACTATCATCATCATAAATAAATCTATGCACTAGGATCAACAAACTACCTGACCAAGGTAGGAATTACCCACTTGTTAAATAGCCCGTGCTAGCTGTCCATGCGTACAAGCATCTGTTACTAATCAAGGTCCTGTAATACAACATGAGCTATAATTAAGTTCTACCATACGATAAATGATGAAATTGAATCCTACATCGATCGCATATGCAAATCAATTACCCAAATACTAATCAAAGTCTCGATCACACATCCTACCAAACCCCGGCTATATCACCGTAAGTATACACACTAGATCCAATTAGCAATTCACACCAATCCACATCAACAC
The DNA here is from genome assembly GCA_025175895.1 of Wurfbainia villosa. Classification (NCBI taxonomy): domain Eukaryota; kingdom Viridiplantae; phylum Streptophyta; class Magnoliopsida; order Zingiberales; family Zingiberaceae; genus Wurfbainia; species Wurfbainia villosa. The sequence goes on along the minus strand of CM046007.1, from coordinate 10,879,256 downwards.
TTAAATCAGTAGTTAACTACTTCCCCTACACCTATCATCTCATAAATCTGTAACCACAATCCAAATCTAAGTTGACAATCAATCAAACTCACCTTCCTCGGATCATCACCCACTTCCAACCTCCAACATCAAGATGTGTAGTCGAATGAGTTGGCAAATCCGTTGATCTGAGCTCCATAACCACTGTGAACCACAGTAATGGTATTCTCCTTCCCTATTGCAGCAACATCACAACCAAATACCTATAACCACAAAACATCCACATTTCCTTTGATATACAAATTCCACATCAATATCCCAATGCAACAGTAGAGGTAACCGAGGTTTCCAATAGCTTACCAAAAACTAAGAACATATAGGATATATCAAGTTAACTAGTCGATCCACTGAGAAGAAACAGAAACTCATCGATTGCAACTCACAACAACAAATTGAGGGATCACTGACTGGCCCTCTGTAATGATATGGGTCGACAACACCGTAGAGAAACATCGAAGGACACTGGAAGCTCTCAAATCGCGATGAGAACAAGCTCGAGATCTCGATCTGGTGAGGAATCGATCAAAATCAGAATCGGAAAGAAGGGAGGCAGCTGCTAAGGAAAAGATCGACAACTCTGCAAAATGATCACAGACTGTCAGTAGATCTAACTGGAGTAGGCGACTGATGGAGCTAGGGAAGGCGACGACGATCGCGTGTGTGGCCAGCGTGATTGAAATGGGCAACAATGATCGGAAGGCAAGCTAAGCTCGTGATGGCGACGGTAGAAGGAGAGGTTGCGACGAGTGAGAAGAGCTGTCGATCGGGGAAGAAAAATCACGACAGAGAGAGCAGAGGAAAATGTGATCGGAAGAGGAGAAGGAAATGAAGAAGCGGGTCGACGGACCAGATCGGGCTTAATAGAGAATAAACGAACCGTAACCCCCTTTTATAAGCCCCAAAGTAAAACCTAGGTTAAACTTTAATTAACCCCTAATCATCACTCATCAATTAAATTAATCAATAATAGGTTCTCCGAATTAGATACTATTATACTATAGTAATTTGATTTACAGTATTTTACATTCTCCCCTACTAATAAAAATTTGGTCCCCAAATTTTCTGCTCATATACGAGTACGAGATGTCACAATAATCATCTCAAATATCTGAAGAAAAGTCACTCACCTCAAGTGACTAAATGGGGTACTGAGTTTGAATATTATTTTTTAGCTCTCATATATACTCTTAACATACCTATTAAAAGGTAAATATCTGTACCAGAGTGGAGCTCTATATCCATAACCTGTTGGAGACTTTGCTAGAATCGTAGGATGAATCATGAATCACTATCGGAAATGATACTCAAGGATACTCCAAGAAAATTGAAAAATCTCCTTGTAGTATAATTCCGTCGAGCGACCCAACGAAAAACATCTTACGACTCGGTAGAAAAATGAGCGGACTTGGTTAATCGACCATCGATTATCCAAATCGCATCAAGTCTTTTCTGAATTCTAGATAATCTCCCAACACAGTCCATCATATTAGGCTACCACCTTCATCTCACTACGTAACCCCATTGGTCACCAACATTCCACCTTTACTAGTTGACACTTCAACATCAAGCTACGAGACCAACTATGTCCCATGTGTCATTCCACCACTAAGAACGTCTCAACACTCACTAATTTCCGGATACAATCCAAATAAATTACCAATCTCGAATGACGAGTCTCTTGAAACAACTCTTCCTAAAGCTACTATAGCTCTGGAAACCACTATCCTCCTTCGAGACAGAGAATTACTCTCTCACAAAAGAAATCAATCTACTGTCCAAAATTCACTTTACCACAGAAACTGCAAGTGACCGGGAGACTACAGTGACCAATCTCCCTTGTTGCATATGTCTATGTTCTAACAACTCTAAAGTAGCTATTCAATAGCTAGCCAAAACTCCATGAGCACTCATGCTCCATACTTCTACAAAATAAGATAATAATTGCTAAATCCATGTCATGTATATGACCGCCTATCTCATAGTTCCTCAACTGGCGTAAGCTTAAGATACGTCTCATTCAACTGCATCAGGATCGCTCCATTCCTTGAAATAATGTATCTGTGTCTAGTACCTTTCCATTCACATCGGAAAGATTAACTAACA